>CM063110.1:5481625-6731625 GCA_031841125.1 Acanthococcus lagerstroemiae | reverse complement strand
AAAACTGGAAAAGAAGGCGAAGAATGAGCTATGCAGAGCAAATATGGATACAAAGTGTAAATGTTGGCCGTTTTTCCAAAACGAGTTTAGTCGGTTTTTGGCAAAAATGGGTTAGGAATCAGTTAGGAGCGGATTCTGGGGCAGAAGGTTGGGTGAACACGTCATGCCAGAGAATACAGCAAAATCATCCATACGACATAACGGAAGCAATCTGGAGCCAGGCAGTACAGCACACACTTTTTTTACGTTTTTTTCGCTCTCTTTCTCTCTCTTTTTTTTTTTTGAATTAATGCAAGACTTCATGTCATTGAGTATGTATCGGTATTCCGGCTATTTTTCCAGAAAAAATTGATTAGTAAAATAAATGGGTCGGGATGATTAGGACGAGTACAAGAACCAATTTTGTGAGGGGACATCGAAAAGGGGCAAGAATTTTACAATTTTGTCCCTTCCTCTTCTTTTTTAAGAACTTTCGCAATTTTCTTACCCAGATGGCAAATGGTAGTTGAGTGAGTAGATCGAAGAGAAGTACATGGACTTTTGAACGATTTATGCTGCACAATATTTTCTTACCGACACTGAAAATTATAATATGTTCCGAAGTTTGGTGTCAACTAAGATGTATTCTGAACTGGACAACAACCTTTGGAGAACTTTCAACGTTTGTCGCAATACCGTCTAATTTTTCCCATCTAGAAGGAAGGGTGAACAGTCCTTGGGACTAATTGGGATTCTTCAATTCTTGATGCTCTTTTATTTTGTAACGAATTTGCGGTTTATTTAGAAAATTGTGTCACCTGATTCCTTTCAAATTTATAGTAGATTAGTTATCCTTCCCCCCAAAACCTTCAGAGTCCTCCTTAATTCATTTCTACGTATATTCATGGCTGAGAGAGGGCCAGTTGAAATGTTCACATTTTCGAAAAGTTGTCAACTTTGGAGCCTAAGCTTAATTTGCCTTTAGATACTAGAAAAACCGGAAGTTTCATATTTACAAAATAATTTTGAAAAAATGTGAGTTTTCTAGTCTAATTTTTTGTGTTGGTTTGAAATGGCGTTTTGTTTTGACAGCCCAGAAGCCTGTATCTTAATTATTGGCCCGCTTGATTTAAAAACGCTATTTTCGAAATGGAAATAAAAAAGTTGAACTGCAGTTTCAAGTCCAGTTTTCGAATAAGCCTAAAAAATAGCTTAGAAAACTAACATTTTTTCAGTTATTTCAAGAGTGAAGTTTGAAGTCTCGATTCATAATTTCCACAAAAATCTGGCCCAAGAACACGTGTCGCTGTCACAAATCATAAAAATGTTGAAAATTTCAAAAGTCAGTCGTGGGAAAGGGGAAGCCATTAAAAAACTTGGACAGTAATTTCGGTGTACAATAGGCTGTTTTGTACGACTTTTTCAGATTGTTACTCACACCTTCTCGTCAAAAATTGAGATACCGGTGAGGTGAGATAAAGTAGGCGATAAAAAACTTGTGATGAATGAAATTGAAAATAGCTGTGATAAAATAAATGACATGAATCTAACTTTTCTGTCTCCGTTATTTATGAAGATATCACTAGGTTTCGACGTTGAAAATTTTTCAAAAATAAGAAAATTTCAACCGATTTTCTCCTTCTTACAAATATGTATAGGTGAATTGAAGAGGTTATTGAAGGTTGTGGGTTAAATTAACCCATAAAACTTGAAAATATCTGGCTACTTTCGGTTTTAAAGTAGGGTGATTTGATACGAAATGCCCCTCATGAACGTTTCTTTTAGACTCTTTCGACGTCTTAGCATTATTTGAAAGTTTGTAAGACTTTTCCGTATGTGAGATTCGCTAAAACTGTTTAATACTAGTTTAAAACTCTTTATGACTCTCCCAAGTTTTATTGTGACCCTTCAGGGTATAATCAAGACGTTTGAAATTTTTGGAGCTTTTGAAGAATTTTAAAAGACTTTCTAAAACTTTTTTTATATGATAATAATGAGGTGCCCCAAACAAATTTCTCGTGTGCATTTCCAATTTAATGTTCAAATTTAAAATTGCTGTTTTTTTACGCGGGAAAATGGCGTTCAGATGCTTAGAAAGAGTCATTTTTTTTCTATCATTAGACAAAGTGCATGCTTCGGGATCAGATTTTGTGCTAAAATCTGACTTCAAAATTTTAATTCGCGCATTTTTTCGCTTTTAGAATAACATTGAGAGGCCCTAAAAGACAAAACTCAGGTCTTATAGCTATAATCGGCGAAAAATTATCGTTTCAAAGAAAATTTTATCGCTGACAAATCTGACTTTGAAGTTGATGCGCGAACTTTTTTCTCGCTTGAAAAATATGGCTCTGAGAAGGTGAGAATGTCATCTACGGTGAAAAATAGCTTACATCTAAATTTCATATTCAAATTCAGATTTATTGTAAAATTACTTTTCTGTAAAAATAGTTGTTCTTTCCGGATACATACCTGAGTTTTGAATTTGGAATTTCTATACTATTTTTTTGGAGTGAAGAAAGACTTGACTCAAACATTTCAAGGTCAGATTTAATGCCAATAACTGGTCCAAAAAACTTTTTTTTTTAGTCAGGTGAAACACGCAAACTTTGCCACATGTAAAGAGACCCGCCCCTGAATTTCAAATTTGAAATCAGCTATGAGAAGATCCTTTGTTCGATTTTCTGATGCAAGTTGATTTCGTCCATTCTCAAAAGAGAGATTTTTAAGGGCAAATGTAAGCTGTAATGAAATTATTTAAATCAGCGGTCTATAAGACGATAATTTATTCTCTTTTTCGAAAGTAAATTTTGTCTCTTCTCTAGTGTGAAATATTGATGTTGGATGCTAATATCGGATTTTAATAATAAATTAAGTATGAACTCATCTTTCTTTAGAACATAGTAAGAAGAAATGTGCATAAATATAAATTATGTGTATCCTTTGATACGAACTCGATGTGGTTAACGAAATGTATATTCTGTAGGTTTTCCTGTTAACCAGATTCGGTAAAATATTTTTGATTCGAAATCCGGCAACTCGAAATTATTGCCTACCAATGTTTGTACAGTTTTTTTTTCTCGTCCAAATTAATGGTAACAGTCGAAGTGCAAATGAAAGCTGCGCATTCGCAAAGCTGCGGCATATTCATAATTCATGTTATGTACACAAACTGCTGTAGGTATCATTATGTACGTGTACATTCGCGCGCTAATGAAATGTTCTTCGAAACATTTCAAAAGCTAAAGCTTTTTTCAGAGGATTTCCTGAAATACCTTGCCATTGTCTCGCGTATTGTGTTAATTAAATCTTCTAAGTTTAAATCCTTCCTTAGTTTCTAAAATACAGATGGTCACCTAAGTGTACCAGTTCTCTGTATTATACGTGAATAATACGCTTTAAAACTGCAATATTTCGTGGACTTGGTACTGCTACAACGCAGGAACCATGGCTAAGATAATTCTCTTAACGACTTATTCTACTTCTCGTTTGCTAGCTCAGTATTGTTGCGTCGAATTTATTTTGTTGGCTCCCAAGTAGATAATACCTAGGTGTTTATTACTCTCTAGGTTACAAGTGTCATAGTGAGGGGTCTCAATTACCTATCTTCACAAGTACTGTACAGAAACCATGATACGGTGAAACAGAAGGGGGAAAATGTGTTCTGGTTGTATTTTGGTATACAGGTTGATAACGCGTGCCAACATTTATTAAAAATGAAACTGGAAGTTTGAGAAGGTTTAAAAATATCTACTGTTTGAGAGTCTTCAAGGCTTGGTTAGAAATATTCAAGACTTTTCAGGTTTTGACATTTTTATGTTTTTACTTTGGCATACAACGGAAAAAAGCGTTACTTTTTTGCGTGACGTAAAAGAGCGTCACGAAAATAGTGTTACAAAAACCGCGCTGGGTAGGCTGGCTGGACTGCTAGACTGACTGACTGACTGGACTCGACTTACTGACTGACCTGACTGACTGACTGACTGACTAACTGACTAACTGACTAAACAAAAAGCGAAGCGACCGTCGACATTCACCCTTGTACTTGTACTCGGCCACTTGAGATTTCCTCAGAGCACTTAAAACTTACCTAGATGGGTTAAAGATAGTCTCAAACATATCTAGAGAGTGCTTATATGTGTCTTCAGTAGAGGTCTGGTTGGCCAAATGGATAACGCGATGGACTCGGAATCCGGAGGGCCCGGGTTCGAGCCCACGTAGCAACTCGCTACATTTCTACTTAGGCTAGTTTTACGGCAAGAAGAGTAGAGGGCTAAGACAGCCCTAACAGCCTCCCCGACGTTCCTGGGGTAATGCTCGAAAGGGCGGATTCCAGGGCTCAGATTGAGAGTAAAATTAAAAAAGAATGTGTTTCGAGTATGTTTGTTAGAGAAGAGTTTTAAAAAGTTTCAGAGTCTTCAGCTTCTCTAGAGAGTTTTGCAAAATCTACAGCACGCATGACGTAATTTGAATAGAAATACCAATCAAACTTCAAATAGTTTCAAGGCTTTATTTTTCTTCTTTTTTTTTGGGGGGGGGGGAAGCAAAGAAACATTTTATGAACAGGATGGGAACATCTGTACCCTGCTCCTGTCTGTAAGTTCTTGAGCTCTTATGGCGTCGAAGTTTAACATATTTTTTCGGAGTCCTGAACTGCTTGTACACGTCTCGCATGTCTTACTTTTTTCACTTTCCATTAAATATTTCTCTTCTGTCTACTGAAACATTTTTAACGGAGAATGAAAAAAGTAGACATGTACAAACATTGCAGGATTTTGAATACAAAATTTCAAAGAAATGTGTTAAATTTTAAGGCGGTAAAAACATCAGGACTTTAAGATAGAGGCAAGGTAGTGGTTTTCCTGTTGTCCCTCAAATGTTTGTTCAAATTTTTGACGTAATAGAGCCTTGAACAAGACTGAAAGAGTAAGCGTGTTGAAGAAGTTATGCATTGCTGGAGGAGTGTCGATGATGTCTCTACGGGAAGATTCTCGAAGAGTCTGGAACATTTGCTGTAAGATTGTTGAAAAAGTCTTGAATAGTTTCATTCAAGCCTAGAAGTGTCTTAACATTTACGTTTTTCCCAACTTGTAACTTTTTGGATGAATTCTCCATGAAATCTTGCCCTCGTTATTCTTGTACTAAGAGGTAGATTTCTAGTGGGAGGGTTTTTTATCAAAATCCAAAATAATAATTTCATCCCACCCTACATGTGTGCATAATTCTGAGAATTCACAGTGATCCTGAGTTCATAGTTACTATGGCCAAGGCTGGACGGACGGTTCCATACAGAGATGAGCGAGGTCATATGGAATCAGTGATTCAGGATCATTAATTTAAAGAAATCAAGAAGATGACGCATTTTATGTCATAGAATAATTTTGAAGAAATAGATTTTATACCCTGAAAAATATAACCATCGTGTCATCTTTTTCATCCTTTTGATCTTCACATCATAATTATCCTCGATTTTTATGATCGTTCTGATCTTAGATCGTGAGAGATTGTATAAAAATCACGATCATTTTCGGATCATGAATCTAATGGCCGTTCGTTGACCTGAAGTTATGATCATTTTGAAGTAACTTCCCGTGTTTCCATGGTTGGTTTGAATTTCTTAAGAGTTGTTAATTAAGAAGTCTCATTTTGACGTTCTGATATACTTACGACAGTTCACATGGTCGTCGATGCAATGTCACTTAAGGATCTCGATTTGCCTATCTCGTTGTCAGTAACTAATGAGGAAATTCCGCTGTAATCGATGGGAGGGGGAAGTTTTTAAAATTAAAAAAAAGTTTTGAAAGTAGCAGTCCTCAATCCCACAGGACCGGGGTGAGCTCCACTGCATCGAGCCAAAGGTCCCCAGCAAAATGATGACATTGTGGATGTGCCCGGGGTTCACATGCTACCTCATCAACCAATATGATACTGATACTGAAGAAGTTCGAACAATTCACTGATTTATCTCCAACCGAAATGGCATTATTTAAATACGCCCCGATCACCTCATGTGAAATGGAATGATCATTTAGTGTATTTCGAAGCATCAAGGGATAACAGGTGGGACTTCATTTTATTAATTTTTAAATGTACATTTGTTGCCATAGAGTATTTTGATTCAAAATTGTTACATTCTACATCGTTTGGGAGGAATAGAAATATAAAAATCAAGTTCAGTTTTCCAAGTGGATTTGATACCCATGAGCCATAGTTTTATAGGGACTATTTTATTTCTTTTCAGGCTATTTCCCTTTTATTGGGACTTTTTATGGGCTATTTAGGCTTTAGTAGAAACTTTTAATACGCGGCCTTTTTTGAGTTTTTAGCGCCTAAAAGTCCGGGTTCCGCTCATCATTTTCCAAATTGTGTTCTGGCACTGAATGAGTGCTCTAGGTTGGTCTGATGTGGCATTTCGTTGCACGTTTAGAAGAATCAGCCTGCCCTCGGTTCTTCGCTATTGTCCATCGAGAAGTCTTCGTCTGTGCGCACTGAAATATCATTCGAGTCTGAAATGTACAGCTTTCACAATCGACCCTATCACCGACATTTCTGTATTATGGCGGAACTTCAAAATTTCGCTGCTCATCACCTAACAAAAGGATACGTGGAATTAGTGACGCTCCGGCGGTTTCGAGTTTCTCTTTTATTCCTCTAATCATCGGTGTACCTAGTTTAGGGGACGCCGGTACTGTATTTTTGTCCTCGAATAATCGTGCGAGTTCATCTGTTCGTCTCTGCCCCCTCCCCTCATAATATTACCCGCGCTGAATCCAAAATGTTGGGTATAGTCTCGAACCTGATCAATCGATATTTCAGTCTCTTATAACGACAACAGATGCAAATGCTTAATTAGAAGTTTTTGATGATATCCATCCGCAATCTTTTGATAGCTAATTAAAACGAATGTCGAGAGACGAGAACCTCGAACAGACGTAAATGGTCGACCGGAGAAGTGTAGGACGAGAGAGAAAGAGAGATAGGGAAGAGACAGACAGACACAGAAAATGAGTTCGCGTTTCATCAGCTGTAGACGTATTCAAATGCCGAGAAAGGTTTTTCGAATGGCGGCGATGGGTTCGATAATTCGAGTGGACGAGCTTGACGTATTACTGTTTCGTTGCCATCTTCCTTTGACCGTGCGACCGAATGCGTCGAAGGTTTAATTAAATTTCAAAAAAGGATTGTAAGAAGCGACGCGAAGAAAAAAAACGCCCTCGAAATGTTGAAAGGTAACTCGATACCGTCCGAAGCGAATTTCGCGAACCGAGCTCTCCAGGCTGGTCGATCTTCGGTTTTCCTTTTTCGTCAAGAATGGTATGTGGCGAATCGAATTTGTGGACGAAAATACTTCTATAGATATATCGAAGCGAGTAAATGCATCCTCTCATTCCTCTCGCAAAAAATTGATCCCCTTTTTGAAATTTTCTTCACTGTCCCGTTCACAAATCGAATTATTCAATCAGAGGCTATTTTTCCCCCTTTTCCAGCTCAAAGAATGAGAATTCGAGCCGGATTTCGCTCGACCATCTCTAGAATTGACGACACGATGTTGCGGTCTCGTGATAATACGGTAACATTGTACGTCCAAGTTGGGCGGAGATGCGAATTTGGAAAGCCGACTTGGTATTTTGTGGAATGTACGAATCGCCTTTACCTTGGAGTTGAGGTTGCTTTGAGAACGAAAATCTTTCACAACGAAATTTAGAAAGACAGTGTATCCGTAGAGGGGGTAATGAGAAGCTGAAAATTGGATCTAAGACCCGTTTCATATTGATCATGATTTTGTGAGAGATCAGAAGCGAGGCTAGTTCCATGGAGTCATTTTTCGACAGGGCGAGGAAGACATTGTCGAAGGGAAAGCAAAAAAGTGAGAGAATTACTTGGTTTAAATTTCACTAAAATGGAGTTTCCGAACACCTCGTTGGACTGACTTCGATAATCTTTTGTCTGTAGTTGCTACCATTTTCTTTTGTCATCGCTGCAAAATGTCACCTCACGAGAGAAACTCTTGATGAAGCAACGTTTGTCAGTTTTCCTCGTATATTTGTATTTCAGCTCTGTCAAATATTTAGGTCCTTATATGCCGTCAAGATTAGTTGACTACTCACCCAACATATAATTTATGCTAAACCTGGACCGTAAACTTACATGAGTTTGAGTACTACTCCATTCATGCGTCGTTTTCAAACGTGGAAAAACATATTTCTAAGGAGGAATGGTATTTTTTCCTGAATGGAAAACGTATCTCTTTATAAGAGTCAATATTTATGGGCAAGCGAGGATGAAGCTATATCTAGTATTCGTTGAATGGATAAAAAGCTCTTTGTACACATACTATCTTTTTTTAAAGCTGAAATGACCACATGATTTTAAAGTTCAAAAAATAAGAAATTATCTAAATAAATTTGTTGCGAACTTTTTATTTTGAAAAAAATTTTTAAGGGCGGACAATGGATATTACATTAGATGTGCAACAAAATACGTATTACGAAAATAGTCATTATCTTTTCTTGGTATTGAAGAGGCTGCACGAGTTCGAAAAGTTGAGTAATAAGATTGAGTCAACAATATTAATCACGTAAATTTAGACTTTGGTAGCCCTTTTTTCTGTTAAAGTTGATCTAGAAAATGCGTTTACTCTTTTTTTTGGTATTTTCAAAGTACTGTTCACCGCAAAGCCTTGAAGAAGATACTCTACAAAAACTCTTCGGTGGAATTTGATTTTAAAATTCGATAATCTTCATGAAATTCTATCGGAGCAAAATGTATTCCCAACATTTTCCAAGGATAGTTACGGAAAGTAATTGTAAAAAAACTAAAATTCTTACCTACCTGAAATTTCTATTTACATTAATTTTATGGCTCTAATTTTCAACCTCGTGTAGCTTTTGAAATATTTATTTAAACTGTAAATAATTATGTAAGTTTTGATTGCGTCTCTAAAGCCAACTAATTTCTGCCGTTTGAGAAATATTACGAAATTTGTAGCGAAATTTCAGACTGAGGACGGAGGAGCTGTGTAACTCCTTTAATTTCAAGAATAGATCGTATAATGCTCATTAAATTTTTCATTCGCCCTGACTGAGACTATATCCTCTCTCTAGCCTACCCACCTAAACCGGGGTATTTGGTATATTAAAAATCTGGCCTTCAGATCGTCCTATGGGAAGAAGAAAAACTTAGGCAAAATTGTCTATATTATTTCTGGGTTTGTTTGTTGGTTGGTGCAGGAAGGTTGTGACGGCGAGGTGACTTCATATAACTAGAGGAGTACATGACTTAACGTCTGTTTTTCTGTCTACGAATATTGCAGGGGGAGGGGAGTGAGTGTCTGTGTATAGCTGACAGTCTTAACATTTCTCCCCAGCCATTACCCAAATTTAAACGAGTCAGTCGACTCAGCGTTTTTCCATACGGAGGGAGCAAGGCAGGCAAAGGAAAAATTGTAGTAAACAGAGATTTCTCTTGGCAGACAGGAAAATAGAAGTACACAGAACAAAAAACAATTAAAATAATAATATCAAACAATCAGTCAGTCAGCCAATTAATCGACTGATCAGTTAATCAATCAACCAACCACACAATTATCCTACCAGCCAACCAATCAACTAACAAAAAAACAAACCAGTTAATCAGTCCTGCTGTCAGTCAATCAATCAATCCACCAACCAATCAACCATCAAATCATTTAACCAAACAAGTAACCAAACAACCAACAAACAAACCCAGAAATAATATTTTAGACAATTTTGCCTTTTAGATCCTGAAGTTTTTCTTCTTCCCATAGAACGATCTGAAGGCCAGATTTTTAAAATACCAAATACCCCGGTTTAGGTGGGTAGGCTAGAGAAAGGATATAGTCTCAGTCAGGGCGAAAATTTAATGAGCATTATACGGTCTATCCTTGAAATTAAAGGAGTTATGCAGCTCCTCCGTCCTCAGTCTGAAATCTCGCTACAAATTTCGTAATATTTCTCAAACGGCAGAAATGAGTTGGCTTTAGAGACGCAATCAAAACTAACATAATTATTCACAGTTTAAATAAATATTTCAAAAGCTACACGAGGTTGAAAATTAGAGCCATAAAATTAATGTAAATAGAAATTTCCACCCCGCTGTCCCCACTTTCTTGCATCGCCACACGTACCAAGACGAGGACGTAAGGAGTGAAGGAAAGAAGCGCGTCCGGCTGTGGTATACCCGAATTCCAGGTTAATGCTGGGTGAGCGTTGCCTCGGTCAGTAGGGTGTCCCATGGTGGCCCTGGCAGGGCAGCACGAATCGACAGCGGAGAGGCGAAATGGGTCGCGGGCAGCTTCTAGATGTCTCTCTGATCACTGGTGCGATACTCAAAAGGGTAGTTTCCGGGGCCAAGGGTGCGGTGTCTAGGGAGCCAATTTGGCATGCGTGCATCGCCATACGCTCCATCAGTAGAGTTATATTGGCCGACAGACAGCTAGAGATGGTCAGGCAGCTCAGCTCCCTTGCCGAAAGAAAAACGCGAAACCAAGAGCCGGAATTCGGGCTCCGGAAGCTCAAATTTCTGTATTCCTCTCTGTGCCAGACAAAGTTGGGACTAGAAGCCAAGATTCAGGGTCTGAAAGGCGAGACCTCTTCTGCCCTGTAGCTCTTGTATTTCTGCATATCACTGTCGCTTTGTCTCAATGATCAGCTTTTACGACGCAGACTTGGGAAATCTCACTGACTGTGATCAGTCGTATGCTTTTATTTGATACTTGAACGGACGTAACCAACCTGAACCCATCTTGTGAGAAGTCGTAGTAGGAGTTCAAAGATGGAAAGATAGAGGAGTAAGCAAATCTACCCGTGCGGTACCAAAAATGTGCCGGTGAGTTGGTCGTTCCCCACTACTTTGAAAAAAATTGGAGGGAAGGTTCCTCTGTGTACTGACAACTTGATTTAATCTTGTCACAATTTCTTTCCTGATGCTAAATGAATGTGCTCAGAAATCGAGGACAGTCAGAAAGGGAGGTTCTAAGGGTAGGGTCGTGAGTTTTAGTGATAAGGCTGAGTCGCGAAGTGGCCTGACTGCTAATTAGTATTTTCAAATTTTGATTTTCCTGAAACATCGATGAATTTTGTAAATCTGCTTGAAGACGTACCTTCAGGGTGACCACTTGGTAATTTTTTTATTTTAAATCATCTAAGGTCATGTTTGGTCATTCCTCCTAAAATTGTCATTGAAGTCATTCTTGGGGAAGTTTCTCCTTCAAATATGGAAATTCTGCTGATTATAAAGAAATTTTTCCCCGTTATTTTGTGCTTCCGCTGTGCAGTGTAGATAAAATTGAAATTCAATTTTCCGGCAGATTGCAGCAACAACTTCCATCGCAACTCTCAGTTGGATG
Source organism: Acanthococcus lagerstroemiae (assembly GCA_031841125.1). Lineage (NCBI taxonomy): Eukaryota > Metazoa > Arthropoda > Insecta > Hemiptera > Eriococcidae > Acanthococcus > Acanthococcus lagerstroemiae. The sequence continues at coordinate 6,720,281 of CM063110.1, read as the reverse complement.
GTTGAAAACGTATGATGACGAGTTGTGTGTAAAGAGAGAAAAACGAAAAACAAGAAAAACATTGCCGATGGCCTCCAGTTCTGTTCATTTTTTGGTCATTTTCCATATTTAATGAGGTTATTTTTCCAGTTTTTCCCCTGAAATTTCGAGTGGTCACCCTGCACTCTTCCTTATCAGAGTAACCAACTGAATCGAGAGAGGGGATATGTACGCGGCTCGAGACTCAGTATTTTCCTTCGTATAAATGAGAGACTCCAAGTGTCAAGGCAGTCTGAGGGAAATCTCTCTTTGTGAAGCTACTTGTGGGCAAAACTCCTTGGTTTGTTTTTTCGTGCCTACCACTCTGGCGGCCATGCCCAGTTACAGCGTCGTCAAAATAACGCGGGCATTGTCAAGTTACAAGCAAATTCGTTCGCTGAAGAGATTCCGCGCCGCTCCTCAGTAATATGGCCGCGTGTAACCGATTTCGCCGACGACGTTATAGCTTTTTTTTTTTTTTTTTTTTTTTTCGTTTGTCAGCCCGAAAACGTCGAGTAGAATATTATAATAGGCTGAGAATATTATCAAAATTCCGAGTGAAGTGATTTCGCCGAGCACAATGTAAGTCGATGGCGCGAGAAGTGTTTTTATAATTTGCCATCTCCTTGTTTCTTTCTTCTTTCTTCCGTTCTCGCGCTCGGGACCTACAAAGGGCGCGTCGCAAGAGTCGAGCAAAAAGACGCCGTAGAAAGTGGCTTTTATTTCAGTCAATGTTAGCGTGACGAGGAAGATATAAAATTGACGTTGTAGAGCAGTTTGGTATAAATGCCAAGTAGGTTTTGGCGTTTGCCCCGCGAGAGGGCGAACGCGCCACTGTTTTTCTTTTCGCAGAAAGAGCAGTCTGAGTCACTTACCAAGTCATCGCGAAAAATAGAAACTAATGACAAGGATTTCTGAAGATGGTGTCGCTGGCATTTTTGGCGATTGCAGTTACTAGCTAACGAGCCAGTAGTGGGTGGATAAGGAAAAAGATGCCGTGTTTGTATGAAAGGTGCTTGAGTTACACTAGTTGTGAATGTATAGTAACCGCTTTTATCATGAAAAATTGGACAGTAATGTCTTTTTGTGATATGGAAGAGGTGAATTAGCTCTGATGCAAGCTTAGTTGTGGAAAAGATTAACGATGAGACGATTTTTGACAGAAACGAGAGGACAGTTCCCCTCACCCTTAAGCTACCTTCACAATCGTGAAAAATAAAGACCTTTACATGGTCCAGTGTTTCCGTAACCGTGTACTGAATCAGAATATCAGTAATACTCAGCGTAAAATTATCTATAAAAAGATATCTTATGTTTTGTGTCAGAGTGCTCTAAGTACCACAAATAGCTCGAAATGTCAGCCCCTTCTTTCTCTAAAATACCTGCTGCGAAAGTGAATCGCTTTTTTTTTTAAATTAGTTAGCTTTTACGTGGAAAAAATTTATACTCGGATGAAATTTGGTACCCTTTGTCTCTGTTGCGTCTCGCTCCTGATCGTCGTGAAAATCCTTATGAATACGATACTTGCCTCTGCCATATTGGAAAATGGCATTCATTAAAGTTGTTTGTTTATAACTGGTTTCGTATTAATTTTGCTGAAAAATCGAAAAATAATATTAAGAACGCCGAATTTCTCATTGAAATATGTTCCACCCCCCACCCTTATTGATAACCTAGGGTGGGAAGTCTCGTAATATGAAGGTCGGCCGTAAAGAGAATCTATCTTAAAATTGGTGCTCCCAGGGACTAAATTTGCTCTGAAGGATGTAAAAACTAAAAGCGCTCCAGCCAACACTTTTTTGAAATCGAGGAATGCATAGGGGTCGCGAACCTGGAGGAAGTTTGGAATTCTCTACAAGAAAATATGTCATTCAACCAAAATAAAAATGATGTGGAAGAAAGTATTCTCTTATAGTAACAATAAAGAAAATCTCTGAAGGTCACTGCACCCGCTTTCATTTCTTAAAAAAGTTAACTTCAATCAACATCTGTAAATTGACACTTCGTGTTCCACTATGGTGGGTAGAATCAAAACAATCTCAACAGTGAAATAACCGTCTCAGAAAACCCTAGTTTCGATGTACTTAAAGCCAGCATGTGTTAATTTAAATATTTCATGTTCCAGCTTCATGGAAACCAATATGGACTGGGGGTAGGACTAACACAATCTCAGAAATAAAATCGTCGACTAAAGGAAACCTTCTGTATGTAGGGTGTGCCAATTCACAATTTCTTACTTCTGTAATCCAAAGTGCTTTCGGCTGTTATGCCATCTTCAGTAGATTACCCGCACACGTTTCTCTTTGTTGTCCTGTATTTATAGTGGTATGTAGTACCGTATGGTAAACCTATTTGGTGTATTCCGATTGGTTGCCTGTGGTTGTGTATTCAGTCCAATCAGCGAGTCTTATGTTATTAATTGGAATAGGTTCTCGCTTTTGGAGTTAGTTGTTGTATTTCAGACTACCAATAGGAATACACCAAATAGGTTTACCATACGGTACTACACACCACTATAAATACAGGACGACAAAGAGAAAAGTGTTAGGGTAATCTACTGAAGATAGCATAACAGCTGGAAGCGCTCTGGACTATGGGTACTGAAGGAAGAAACTGTGAATTGGCACACCCTTCATACAGAATTTACCAAATTCACTCACACTCCAACATGGACACTTAAGGAAACCTATTACAGATGTATCTGTCTGTTCATACGTGTTCGCTCTTAGTGAGGAATGGGTGCAAAATATTCTCAAAATGGATTTAGAGTGCCAAAAACTGTGTCAACACATTTTTACACATAGGTAATAGGTATCTGCTCTTATGTCGTGATTGTTCATGGTCTGTAATGAAAGAAACTCACAAAGCTCATTTTTTGTTTCCAAAGTAGAAAAAAAGTGCAATAACTTTTTTTTTCTTCATAGAATTGTATACAGATACTTCATTGTTACGGAACAGATGCGAACAATTCGGGAATAATTTCTGAGCCGAACTTTTTTTAAAGCAAACTTTGATTTCTGGGGTTTTATTGTGAAATTTCCTATTTTCTAATTGAAAATTCTGTTTAAACGTTCTCCGCTTGTCTTCACACTTTGGATTGAAAATAGTACTCTAAAGTGCCACTACCTGAAAAACCTCCCACCTTGTAAACCAAATAAACCTGAAATTTGAACATATTTCTCATTTCAGTTTTGCGAACAAAAGAGACGATAATAATTGTACTTTGACATACCTCCCTATACCACCACAGAGCCCTTATGCTTATGTACATTTTCCCCACGTATTATGTCACAGACTCCCCAGATACTAGACTTGGTGTTCGTGCCTCTATGAGTTCTGTAGGTCAACTTTTTGTTACATCCCAAGTATCTGCTAATCCGAATAATACGGTCAGTGTATCGAGTGATTGACTTATTAGGTTTCAAGGTCGTTCTATTAATTTTGCATAACAATTAAAAATTCGAATGAAATTAAGACTACTGCTCTGAGTTGAAGGAGTTGAAGGTCAAAAATAATTCCTTGATACACAATATTTATGTGTATCACCTTTTATGTTTTCAGTTTTTGAGAACACTTCCACACACGGCCTGGCTGGAATTGCGGAGATGCAAATACATCCCGGGCTGTTTGATCTATTGTGGCCTTGTGGGCTCTTTTTGTCGCAATCCACGTCACTGATTTTTTTTTTTTTTAATTCTTTGACCGGGTTCCTTATTTTTTGCATCCCAAGAATTTAATCGTCAGGCCGTGCCTGAACACCTCTACCCTAAATTGAAAACTGAGTTACTTGAAGGAGGAAGGAATAAGGATCAACATGTTCCATAAATAGAGCGTAAATTTAAATCCTAAATTTGAATTAGGGCTGGAAGGGGGTCGAGGTTTACAACTTTTTTGATCTGCAGTATGTGACTGTGCATAGGAAAATGGAGCTTCGGGTGGAATGAAAAATTTGAAAAATAGTCTCGTCAACTTGACACCCCTGTTTGTGAACACTGACTGATTCGAACTTGTCACAGGACAGACCCATCATCTATAGCTATCACAGAATGTCAAGTTCGATTCAATCAGTCTTCGCAATCGGTCGTTCACTTTTTTTTCTCATTTTACCCCAAGTTCTTATTTTTCTATGTACGGTATTTGGAGATTGCTGAATTAACTTTTCTGAACCCCCTAATTTGAGATTTGGACTTCTGAAGTGAGAAGGGGATTAAGGGTCATCAAAGTTTCCTTCCAATACCATATGAGTCCGCCTGTATTTTCAAGTACGTAATGTTAAACTGTTTCTCAGCCCTCAGTACATGAGGAAAGAAGCCCACATTGTATGTATATGAAATTTCTAATCCTGAAACCTCCTTGCAGACGCTCCACTCCTTCATTTGGAGTGAATTTACGTGTTTCCGTTTCGAAAATTATAGACTGTCAATTGAAACCCGCGAGAGTCAATACTTATTACTTAGATTCAGTCCAGCACATAGCATGACCCAGGCCCGTAGCCAGAGAGGTGCTAGGGGGTGGGGCCCGAGTGTCCATCCAGCAGTTTTAAGCACACAGGCGTTTTGTTTGTGCCACATTACAATTCAAAAACAAAGTGGTTGGCTTGCGATCTAGTTCACATTGAATATCGATGACTAAATGTCTGAATGGCTGTTTGAGAACTGATAACTTGATAAGTCCGCAAAGTTTGAAACTTTGATCAATGTAAAAGTGTTAATCTTTTTTCGCACGATATATTCAATTTTGTTTGGGTTATTGGCAAGTTGAATCACAAGTTTTGATTTACGAATTTTGAGACCAAATTCAATATTCTTGACACTGTAAATTTGCTATTTTTCTTCCAGAATGTTTGGTTTATTTATTTTAAACATATTGGATAAGTGACTGAAAAAATTTACGGTAAAATTAAAAAAATGCGACGATAAAGATTCGACTCCATCTTCTTCGACTTCGAGCTTGAACAACGAACCTGCTGTTTCATCGAATGTACAGCCCAGCTGTTCTGCTCGTTTGGATTTTCCCAAGGAGGGGGGGGGGCGAAGTAAGATTTTCAGGGGAGAAAAAGTCGAAAATTGAGGTATTTCTTAAAAATCGCCGATATATTAGAGGACTGTGTTATGCAGATAAAGGTAAAATTACTACTCGAGCAAACATTTTTCGAAACAACGTGTCTTAAAGGCAAAAAATTGCTCATTTTTGCATATTTTACATTCAATTTCAGGTTCCTTGGGGGCATTAGCCCTCTTTGCCTCCCCCCTTGGCTACACTACTGCCTCGTAGAAATCTTTACATTATACTATGTGTATTCTCAAGCCTCCCCCCCCGGTAAACAGTCAGCATCCCCTACCGCAGATGACTGGCTGGCTCTACGGGCCTGGCATGACTACTTTTCCGAGGGATAGGGAGCAGTCAGATTTTTTCAGGGGGAGCGAAGGAAATAACGCAAATATCATTTTAAAAAAAGTTCAAGGTATTCAGTTGTTTAATTTCTAATAATACTCGATAAAGACTTGACATGTTTGAAAATACATGGTAACGAAAACTTCATTAAATGGCTGGATAGGTGGGGAGGGGGTAAGTGGCCAACTCGAGGGGCAATGCTTCTACAGGCCTGACTCGGTTTCATATAAATGCTTCATTGGAGGAATTTACTGAAGGAACAGCGTTTCCGAGCTGTTTGTCGCGCTCTTATCATCCTAACAAAAAAACTCTAAAAAAAATTTCGAGAAATTATTTTATGCTGAACGTTATTTGTGTAAAACATAGTTTGATGCAAGCCCCGTTACAAAGGTGGCTGGCGGGGTTTGGTTGGCTGAGTGGATAGCGCGCTGGTCTCGGATTCCGGAGGTCCCGGGTTCGAGCCCACGTAGCAACTCGCTACATTTCGACCTAGGCAGGTTTTTTGGCTAGAAGGGGAGAGGGCTAAGACAGCTCTAAAAGCCTCGCCGATATTTCTGAGGTAATGTCCGAAAAGGCAGATTCCAGGGCTCGGGTTGAGAGCAAAATGAAAAAAGAGAGCTGTTGGCAAAATCTCCCATCAGTGTCCCGCATTTTGCACGATTGTGAAGCTAGTACTTGGGTGAGGGCTGAGGAGTTGTTGGGTTTAGTGTGCTATTTTTGGTATGCCTATGCGACTATCAATGCCAAAAACTTATTTTCTTCTCAGTTGATGGCGAATTCGCTGATTATTTGTTACCCGGCATTATTTCCACTGAGGGCCTCGCGAGATTATTTTTTACCCCAAGCCTCCCGTACATCTGGTACGTCACTGCGATCCGAGCGTTTCTTTTCTGTACACCAAAGTAGTATTTGAATACCGACAATGATAACATTTGACTGCTCGTCTTGCCCCGAAGAGTTCAAAGTTTAAAGTAATTTCTGTCGAGTTCCCGCTATCGACATTATTCGTAAGGAAACAGTCGAGAGACACTTAACTGGATATAGGAGCGACGAAAGCCCGTTTTGTAGATGCAAACACTCTCGCAAACTTCGAATAGTTGTTATTGTGCGAGACTGGAATAGTGAACACAGGCAACGAACATTTTTGGCTTTTCTTCTTCGGTAGTAAAGTTTAATGCGGAAAATAACAGATCCCACGACACATAACTCCGGCACTTGTCTGCTGTGCTCGTTTGTAAGTTATTGTATTACAAAAAAAAAAAAACTCGGGCTGTAATTACCCTGCCGCTTACAAAACCGACGGCATTCCTTCCAGTTCCAGCTCGCGAATAAATTCTTATATTTCGAAAATTTACTGCAGTGTTGCTATACCGAAGATCTGCGTCTTTTGGTGCTTCGTCGAATTTCGAAGTGCATTCGTATGCTTCGTGTTCGTAATTTCATCCGAAATGTAAATATTTAGCGTTTCATCTTACAACTAACGCAATAATTCTACGCGCGGTTGCGGTTTTAATTTGCCGTTTACATCGAAGAAGAAAATTGTAGATATTATGAAGCACGTCGTCTATAGGTTTTAACCCGTTATAGAGTGCTCCTTGAACTTTCCTCCGGAAATAGGTACGAATTCACATCGCATATAATGACGCATCAAATCACGAAACTTTTCTATATCATCTGCCCGTCGAGGAAAGTTTACTTGGTGATTCACCGCGAACTGACACGGTCTTTTCTACGCAGGAATTCATTATACCTGTCTGCTGCCAAATCCCAGCTGTATCAGACATTACCGCACTTCTAGAATACCTACCGTCAAGATTGACCTCGTTCACATTTTCTAGAATTTCAATAATCATGGTAACCATCAGGATTGAAAGGCTGATACACTACACAACAATTTGAAATTTTTCAAAAAACAATGACATGAGAATACATGATTCTATATGTATTTTCAACGAAGAATTTAATGCCGATGTTAATTTTTTGATTATAGTTCATTGTTTTTTCCTATGATGCAAATTTTAGTATCATCAAGATGATACTACTGATCGAACAACTATACGCGTTCTGTCAATGTAGTTATTTTGCACGACAAAAAGGAATAAAACGTGAAAATTTTAATAAAATATTAACTTTGAATATGGAAAACGAGAGGTTCTCGATAGTCCAGAAGAATTAGCTAAAAAAGAGGTGTTTGATGGAATTAATTGCAGCACAACTGAAACTTGGTACTATTGTTTAGTACCCTCTTCAGAAAAGCCCCGTGATTTCCCTACCTCTCCCGGTGTCAGCATCACCCCTCAGAGTCCAAAAAGTGCCCCCGGAATCAGTTTTTGGCTTGTATCTAGCTTAAAATTGATTTATAGGTAAAAATATTCCTTACAAAAATTAAAGAGCGTAAAAATCTCTACAAAAATGATTTGTATGTTTTTTTCGTGAATCCCATGCCAACCAAGATAATCGGCGTTCATGGAGTAACCTACAACATACGTGGTATACGAACGCTGAAATAATCGCGAAAACACATGACTGGATGCATAGAATGTTACATGATATAATTTCAATTTATTATCTTTATTATTATAAGAATTCATCTTCATTCGAATCTACATGTATACAATTTTTTGCGTTCAAACAACCTCCTCTACAAACGTGCGGCTACAAGAGATACCCACTTTACGGCAACCACAAGCTCGTGATCCCGATGCGGAAAACTTAAGTTCGTGAAAACCCGCTCGAGACCCTAGGAAAATTACCCTCGTTAGCCCTGTTTCAGTCCGGTATATTTCCCCTGCAGCAGCCAATCAGTGCGCTCCATTCGAGGGGAGCCATCAGGTTAGCCAATCACTGCGCTTCATTTACGTGTAGCCCTCTCACTACCCGAGCTATACACCTGCGTTGAGACACCCGTGCTATACCTTTTATGTATGCCCTTTATAGACCCGTCGCATGGCCCCTCTGTATGCCTCTAAGTATCCCCTTTATAAACTGTCGTATAGCCCCTCTGTATACCCTTTATGTATGCCCTTCGTAGACTCGTCGTATAGCCCTTCCATATCCCGTTCATGAATCCCCTCCGTAAACCCGGGTGAATTCTCGACTGGGCAATAACGTGGAGAATTTTCAGTGTTCGTTCACTGTTTCTCGCAATGGGATAGTGATAATAATCCTTAAGCTGAAGGCAATTAATTGAGCCTTCAGTGCTGATGTAAGAATTTTTCTGAACTCTTCCAGATTTATTTAGAACCCACAAAGGCTGTTCAAAACTCGTTTACAACTCTATGTCTCTTTCAGACTTGAATATGGCTCTCTAAGGCATGATCAAGATTTTTCGTAACTGTTCAGTGGCGTAGCCAGACTTGGTATGAAGGGGGGGGGGATTTCACTTTTACAACATTACAGGTGTAATACTTACCATTAACAGAATAAATTTTAATTTTTTCACATTTTCGGCTGATTCCGGGGGGGGGGGGTCTGCTACGCCCCTGGAACTGTTAAAGCTTCTTAAAACTCGTATGAGACTCAAGTCTGTTCTTTACACTAACACTCCTCGGGGCCAATTCAAAACTGTCCTTGATATGTTGAAAACTCTGTCAAAGCTCTTGTTTACGACTCAGTGACTTCCAGACGTTATTAGGACTCTTCAAAAATTTCTTTCAATCTTATTAAGGATGCTCTTCAAGGCTCTTACAAACGTTTCTAAGGTTCGATGAAACTAATTAAGGCTCGTTTAAAACTCTTGAAACATCTTTCAGACTCGCCAACGACATGTTAGGATATTATTTATTTCATAAGACCTTATCAAGACTTGATTCAGACTTTTCAAGACTTAAAGACTTCTTCAGACTTTTAATGGTTTGCTCCAAACTCAGTAAAACTGTCCTAGACTTGATTAAAATACGCTACCGTTTTTCAAGGCTCATTTGTGGCTTCCCTCTCTTATACTTCTTTAGGGTCATTAGGACCCACCGAGATTCTGTTGGTCTCGTTCAAGATTCAATCAGACTTTTTTGAAAACGTTTCTAATTATAATTTTTCTTTTTCTGGAACTGCTTCTTCCGTATATCCGATAGAGTCCCATATAATAAAAATTCCCAACTAAGTAATGAGAAAGTAAAGGAAACGAAAATGGAAAACTGGCTTAGATTTTATATCGAAATGAATAAGTCCCGTATGTTTTATGAAGTAGCCGTGAGAAAGCTCATTATCAGTTTAAATTTCAGTAAGGTTTGACTCCTTGATAACGTCAGGAGTATATAACATGTGGCGTTATACTCGGCGGTGAAATAATTTTCATTCATAATGGAATCATCTGTATTGCGGAGAGGGGAGGGGCTTCTTTTCAAATGTTTTGCAATTGGAGGGGGGAGGGGATATAACCGGTCCGAATTTTTTCTTCATTATCTAGAAGTACAATTTGATTTTTCTCTGACTATCTGAATAATACGAGTATTAACCTACGCTTTAATGACCACAAATCTTGACATTGAAAATTTTATGCGAGGATTTTCGAAAATCACTTGATTAAGTACCTGAGAACTCTCCTTTCCCAGCAGAAAGAACGGTTATCGCTAAAAAAATCTTTATTAAAGTAGACAAAATTATAAATATGAAGTTTGATATTTACATATTATTTTTTAGGCATTTGGGAAGTAGGAGTATCGAGAAACTGAATTTCGGAACGTTTATGTTCACTCATGACTTACATTTTTGGACTCACTTCAAACACTTTGCCCGTTCCCTCGCCACTGGAGCCTCAAAAACAATTCAACTTCTCAGGATTTATCTCTTGTACTAATTTCAAATCTGTGCTTCTTATTCCATTTTCAGGAATCTTCTCTTCATAAATGGCTTATAAAACCTTGACAATTTTTCAGCAGAGAAGAAGAGAATTGCACTAATCCTTAAGTTTAGATATAGAATCAGTCCAAATAACTAATCTAGGAACCTTTCTGTTTTTTAGGTATGTAATTCTTGTGTGAATTTCCGAATTTTGAAGCTTTTTGAAGACCATTGTCAAGGTGACAAGAATTTAGATGAAAATTGTAAGGTATGTAGTACAGTATTAGATAATTTTAATGCAGCATTATACAGATAATCTGAAATGGTTGATATGCCCTAACTTCGAGAAATGCTAATATAAAAGCCATCCGACCTCATATTAGGGTCATTGAAGTAACTGAACTTAGATTTAATATCATTACAAATCAATCCTTGAAAGAATGGCTTATTCTTCAATGCATACGCAGCTTAGAAATAACTATGCAAATGTACGCAGTGATAGTATTAAGAACATCCTAATAGGGTTGAACGCGGTAAGAAAACCTGACTAGGTGGAATATTTGGTTTTAGTAGGTCGCCATAGCTCAGTCATTCAAAGAAATAAGGTAACTGAGACAACACTTCTTTTTGTCGGACTATAAATCTTTTCCTTTATATCCTTTGCCTACTTTAGTTTTTCGTTGGATTGGTTTTCTTACATAAATTTGGAAGCTGTGAATTGCATATTAGAGGTATCAAGTCTTGGAACCTGGTGTACAAATTTATTTAAAAGTGTTAGTGAAAATTTGTTGTGCAGTTTTGTCTTATTGAATGTCATCAAGTAAAACAACCTTTTCTTGGCTAATATTGGTCCGAAATTACTGATTTTTGGATACGTTGTAGAACCATATCAGCGAATACAAATAGCAGGTATGTTATAAATATATTTTTAGTGTCCATTTTGGAGTGTGAGTGAACTTGGTAATATTCCTTTTTAGGGTGTGCCAATTCACTTTTCCTTCTTCTGTATTCCAGAGCGCTTTCGGCTGTTATGCCATCATCAGTGGAGTACCCTCTGCTCTGGAATACAGAAGAAGGAAAAGTGAATTGGCACACCCTACAAAAGGAATTATAAATATATACCTACTACTGGCTAATGAATTTCGTTCAAAAAAAAAAAAAACTACTCAAATACTTAAGTGAAAACCGGGTAGATATGGCAGTATGCTGACATTCATCACTGTTAGGGGGGGGGGGGGCTAAGCTACTCCAACTTGCTGGCGTATTCTTTTTAGCGTGTCTGTCGCTCGGGCTAACTGGATCATAACCTTAACATATATTTCTTTAAAGAATCTTGACTAAGTTGGATGTAACTAGTGTGTAGGAAGCTTTCTCGTGATTTTCAATAAAAAATAGGAAACTACGCTATTCAAGTATGAGAATTAGAGTATTGACTATGGCTCAAGCATGAGGTAGTACAAAGTTATATGTGACGAGGTTTACATTGAAGAAGGAGTACCTATGCATTTAATCTTCACAAAAACACCTAAGATGGATAAGGAGAGCGTTCAGCTAGTTTGTGTAGGTCATTTGTGTGTACCATCCAGTTACTAGATTAATTCAAATGCGATTTATAAGAAATGGGAAAGGGTGGCTCTGTTATGCTGCTGACTCCTTACCTCAACAAAATTTGAAGATTCGTAGATGTTACGTAAAATAACAGAAAGTCAGAATTTTCTGGTCTCAAGGCTTTGACATTAAAACTTTTTTGCAGAACACGAGTTGCAATATTTTTGTATAATTTTCACAAAATTCGTACAACTTGCTCAGTGTTTTTCCAACTTTTCACTTTTTCATGCTGCTGATTTGTTTATTGTGTTGATAAAAAGTCCTTGAGTGCTTACTCTGTGTGTTGGAGGTTATATTGTGTATATCGTTCATGTTCATCTATCGTAGGTGCTGTGTGTTCAGCTTGATTGTTTGCAGCCGATAACTTATCGCGTAACCATATAGCTTACTAGAGGATCTGCGCGTTAATATTTTGCGAATCGCGATTAATTATTGTCTCGAGTATTAATCGCGTATATTACCTCGATTAGTTTGGTGGCACACGTGCCTGTTTTCAGCCCTTTGTTTGATCGAAGAGATAAACAAGGAGATTCGAGAGTATAGCATTCTCATCTAGCTAATAACAAAAAAGTATACGTTTCTCTGTGAAAACCAGGTAATCCTTCTGAGCACCGCTGCTGTTGAACAAGGTGAGTGTAATTACAATTTCTGCGTCGAATATTAGTCGAACGTATGTTGTGCTTTATGGTGGATCTGAAGGGCCCATTTTGTGTGGAGAAATTCGCTTCACTCTCTTGTCTGATCACCTCGTTGCTTAGTAGGATAGTTGGATTGTGAGGTACTGGCCAAAACTGCGCACCGAACGCTAGATTCATGGATCTCATACCAATTAAGAGTTTACATAAATTTGAACCCGTAACCAGATCCAGATTCTCAGAGCCCGGTTGAAAATGAGGTAGAAATGAGAATGGAAAGGAGGAAGGAAGGAAGAAAAAATTGGTTTTCGCAGGAAAATGAGACAGAAAATTTTTTTGGGGAAGGGGCATTTTTCACTGATTATTCTGGCCCTTGGATTGTTTTTGGTCCTTTTTGTTCAGTTCTTGTTTTTATTTTAACCTGTTCGGACAGATTTGGTCAGTTGGTCAATTTGATTCTGCTCGGATTTGGTCGTTATTGATCGCATTTGGCTCTTTTTGATTCAGTTTAGTCAGATTTGATTATTTCTCGTTGTTTTAGTATTTTTGTCCGGATTCTGTGGTGTTTATTATATTTTTTTTTGTTATATACGGTTAGGTTTTTAGCATATCGAGTGATTATGCATAACCACGTAACCTACAAAAATTAAATTTTACAGGAGAGAGAAAAAATGTTTCGCTGATATGGGATACGCGGCATTACTTTTAAATTGGTAATTTTATTTAAAATGTAATTTTGACTTTTTTTAAATTTATTTTTACTCAACCGTGGACTGTACCTAATGTACCAGAAATTGTAAAAACCTCATTTTCGAGAGAATGTGGGTTACGTGGTTATGCATCTGAGCTGTCGATGTATAATCGTTTTCGTTTGCTTAATTTCATCGTTTTTGCTCATCTTTGGTTTAGGTTATGACTGGTCCTGTTTATTCAATTTTGAACATATTTGGTAGGATTCGTTCGTTTTTGACCGGTTCTGGTGATTCTTGGTCGTTTTGATTTTCATTAATATAGTGCATTCGACTGCACTTGTTTTTGGTCGTTCGGTTTCAATTAGTGTTGGTCAGATTTTTCCGCTTTTTCGATTTCGATTGATACTAGTCGCTTTTAAACCTATTCGGTGCAGCTTGCTTGTGATAAATTTCAAATTTTTGCCAAAGTTGGTCGCCTCTGGTAGAATCTGACAGATTTTATCAACACCGTCGAAATTTTGCGTTTTGGCGCGATTTTGGCCGTATTCGTTCATCTCTTGTTTATGGTAATAAAGTTTGGAACGAGTTAGTTACGATTCTGTTTGGTTATTTTTGGTGAGAATTTGTTGCATTTGGGTCAGGCTTGTTACTTTTTAGTCAACTTCGGTTGGGCTGTTTTTGGTGATAACATTGATTAACGTTGTTGTTAGTTAGTTTTAATCAATATTGGTCAGATTTGGTCAGTTTTGAACGATTTTTGTTGTTTTTTAGCCGATTTTGGCCATGTTTGGCTAAACCGAATTCTCATTGGAGTCCATGACCCGTGAAACTTTCAGCTGAAGAGGGTCACCTGAAAGAATGAGATCGAAAAGAGAAGAAAATAGGGAGAGAGAAAAGAGAGAAAAATCAAAAAATTTGTCTGAATTTTTGAGGGGGGAAAATGGATTTATTTTTTCTTTTTGAATATCTATGGGCGTTTCTTGATTTTCGGCTCCGAAGCGCATCTGAACAGAGCTGCTATTCTTAAAGTGTTGTAAAGTAGTTCCAATGAGTTATACCTAATCAAATCTGAATGATCTTTGAAAAACTAATAGTTTCTCAGTAAGCCGTTAATGAGTCTGATTGGCCCGAGCTGAAGCATTGAAAACTATGCGGCAGTTCAATCTCAGACAACTAGGAGCTAAGCAAGGTAACCTTTGGCGACTAAACAGCGATTCTGTTTCGAGCAGCTCGTAGATTAAGCAAGAAATAACAGTTAAATGCAACTTAAATTTATGATCGTTGGTAGGTTAAACAAGCAACTAATATTTATGATGAAGTGCCAAATGTTGATCCTTTTTTCAAGGTTCAAAAAATCTTCATTGGAACGTTTGCAACTGTTTTGTGTGGTGAGTCATATAGTGACGCGTGATAATCTTGAAGTTCTTGTGTTGATGAATGTGCTAAGATTCAACAGTTTTCGAATTAAGGAAAAAATAATTTGGAAATGTCGAAATGGTAAATACTTTGGTTCATTTTTCAACATACGTGAGTCTTTATATTTGGTACTGATATGGGTTCAGATGAAGTACCTTTGGAAGATTTTGAAATTTGTACTTCGAACCGGCTATTTGCGGGTCACATATTAATCCGAGTGAAAAAAAAAATAATGAAAAGTGTTCTAATTCGATATTTTTCAAAAATTGGCAGTTTTCGTGAACTATGAGTAACTCACCAGTACTATTGGTATAATTCATATTTACGTTGTCAAAGTTCAAGATTTCGAAGTTTGAAAAAGGATCAACATTTGACACCGATCAATATTTTGGCAAACAATTTTTGTACTTGGGATACGTGTCAGATGTTTATCTAGGTATCGAATGTTGACAAAATCAACATTTGATTTTTTTTTTAATGTGTCTGGAAAGAGAACTTATTGTACATTTAAAACAATCCGGATCGAAATTTATGAAATGTTCCAGTGTGTAAGTGAATGTAATGAGGTTGAGATTGAAATCCATTAAGGGATCAAAATTTGACGTCAAATGTTGTTTTTTGGACCTTTTTGTATTCTCTGTGGGTCAGCACTGGCTGAACATTGAAAATGTTCAACTGAGAAAAGTGTAAGAAGAAGGTTGAAATTATAAATCGTGATTTTGAGCTTCATTGCTGATATGGGGGACACCTGGGGCCATTTGAAAAGAGCAAATTAGTATTTGGCACTTTACCTTAAGTCAATTCTTCGTCTACTAGCATTAAGTACATAGATCCTGAGTGGGTTTAAATGAACCTGGGAATTAATCAAATGGTCGTAATGAGTCTTAACAGATTCTAAATGAGTCCTTATGAATCTTACTATAGTCTAGATTAGTTTTAAAAACAAAACTTATGAAAGTCTGAATGAGTCTGATGGGTCTCGAGGAATCTTGAAATAGTCTGAAGAAGTTGTAAAACTGGCCGACTGAGTCTTGGCTACAGTCGGATTGTCTCATAACATTTTCGGAATTTATTGCCCCGCTCTTCTATTGTCACCTCACGGGGGAATACTTCGAAATCCGAGTCGGTCAGCCAGATTTTCAGGCAGTTTTCAGGCAGATATACTAAAAGCTAGATGTGTGGGGCCATCCTCTACCTGCCCCAACGATTCGAAACTTTTGAGGGTTTTGTTGAATTGAGCTGTTGCAGTTAGCAAAATTGAAATTTTTCTGCTAGTTTTTTTTTGTTTCATGATTCTGAAATTTTAGTTTTCGTTTGGAGAAACAACCCAATCATTTGAAATTTTTCAAGAGTTGGTAAATTTAGCGCCTCCAGGTAGCAAAGTTGAAAAAATTACAAGTTTATTGTTTTGTTTATGCTCAACAATCTTGAAAGTTGAGTGCTCAGTCGGAAGAATCTCCAAATAGTAAAAAGTTCTCTGGAGTTAGTAGAGTTAGCAGCTGCAAGAGGTGGCAAAATATAAATGGTGCAACCTTATTTTATTTTATTTTTTGATCAGTGATTAGAAATTATAGCTTTTAGTTTGAAGAATTCAAAATCTTACTCCCTCCCGTCCAAAAAAAAAAAGGTTCGTTACGGTCTTGGAAATGCGGTTTGTTTTAGGGGTGGGGTGGGGGTGAAACATGCAGACAATTGAAGAATGAAGCGTATAGTACCGCACACTGAGCTGTTGTTAGCCTGTAGTGGGCCACGTAGCTCTTGATTTTATATTCAGTTCCAAAATTTCGTTCCCACCTCTCGTTAGCTCTCTCCTTTCAGCCTTTCTGCTTTTTCTGATACGAATACCGAATGAACGCGTGAAATTTCGGGAATATCGTTTATTTTGTCAACCAGAATGAATGAATTCATTTCGGGTATGGTGGTTGATGTCGAACCAACTGAGCAGATAACAGAATAGGTGGATTTTAATTACCGAATATAACTGAGTGAATCTGCTCGCTTGAGGAGAACTGTAGGAGGCCGGGTAAACACAACTGTAACATGCCGAAAACGATCCTCAGGAGCATCGTAAATTTCGCGCCGTATGTTGAGATATAATGCGGCCTCTGCACCATCCCCTTTTTGTATCGAGGTGATATTAAAACGTAAATTATCTCTCGCTGGCAATTTTCTTCCAAATTAACCAAATTAGGAAAGTACGTTCGCAGCGGCAAATGTATCAAATTTGATCGTTAAATGGAGGAAAGCGACTCGGGATGGAGAAAAAAAAAATGTTTCGCGGTAATGATAGAATGTGGGCATAAAACTTTCCTCGGAATTACCGTTTATAACAACAATTTACCTCGTTTCGCGGTTTACAAAGTTCATTTATCGGGTGTGTTCGACTCTACCGTAGGGTGCGTTCTGAGAAATTAATTTGTGTTTTATTGTGCGAGTTTTTATTTTCCTTCTGCTTCTCGCCCGGGGCGAGAATAAACGATGATTTATTCGCGCTCGTACTCTACAACGACGTTGGTATTCAGTTCTTTTTTTTTGTTTGGTTGGTTTGTTTTCCTTTGCTTTTTCCACGCGGACGTCTTGTAATTTAGTAAATAGTGTTGCTCGAGATGGGAAATTTTTGGGGGAAAAAGGCTAATTACTGATTACGGCTCCTCCTTACTTTTATTCGTTTCCTGGTAACCATAATGGTGTGGCTTAATAAAATCTCTTCTACTGGTGGTTACCGGTGTATTGTGGCGCGTATTTCGTTAAATGGTGTTACAAGCGGTGAAACAATCTCATCTAATGAACTTGCTCACGAAGTCGATACTATCTTACTGACAGATTAGTTGTGCGAAGCTTCTTTCTTCTTTCCGGAAGCCCTGCAGTCCTGGAAAATTTGACAAAGTTGAACGACATTTTAGACAGTGATTTCCTTTTATCAACTTCCGTGGACTGGATCCCTGATGAATATACAAAAAACCCTCGAGAACTCCGTTAGAAGTTCGTCCGCAGAAAGCTTTAGTTACGCCGAAAATTACTTTTTTCTCTCAATTTCAGGAAATATGAACTAAGTAAATTACTGGTCCTCATTAAATTGTGTGTAACGCAAGCCTTTGACAAATTTTTTCTGTAACTACGCGAGAAATGCGAACAGAGAAAGTGGTTGTGAGGCGGTCAAACATTGCCAGGTATTTACACAGAACTCGTAGACAAGACCAGGCTTTATAGCGTTTGTTTAGTTGTACCCACTTCAGAGAACAGAAGTGACGCTAATTATCTTCGGACTTGTTTTTGTATTTCGGTACCTATTTATTACCATGCTCTTTCCATAATCCTGTAGAGTCGTGTGATGAGGTCGAAATATAAACCTGTTGTAAGGTAAAGTGCCCCGTATTGGTCAGGTCTTTTTTTGGACAGTTATATCTCGAGCTCTAATTACGCGAGTGAATTGATTTTGGAATCGATGGATACTTTCATCCGTCCTGTACAACATATGACGAGATGGCGCTGCTATCATCCCTTTAGGTAACTGTTCAGGGCCCATTGAAGCTTCAGAAAGTTGTATATTTACTGGTTATGGTCGTTGAAATGTTCATATTGATGCTCCTTCTCCGAATTTTAAGTTTTTTAAACTTGGAGTCAAATTGATGTCAATGAGTGGAGCAACCTTTGAATTCTTGAAATGTGATCATCGATGTTCTCTTTTTCTAATTTGCTCTCCATCCGAGTCCTGGAATGCGCCCTTTCGAGCATTACTTCAGAGACGTCGGGGAGGCTGTTAGGGCTGTCTTAGCCTTCTTCCCTTCTGGCCGAAAAACCGGCCTTGGTCGAAAATTCTGGCGAGTTGCTACGTGGGCTCGAACCCGGGACTTCTGGATTCTGAGACCAACGCGCTATCCATTCGGCCAACCAGACCTCGCATGATCATCGATATTATACTTACTGTTAGTTACATTCGTGTGCCTCCCTCTCCAGTAAATGTCGCAATTTTTTATTACAGTATATCAGATACGAATTCAGTCACTTCTTGAATCCAGGAAGCGATATACATTCTACAAGCTTCAATTTCATGTACTCTTTTACTCAAGTGCATATTATGACTGTAAATGAATTTAGCGACCTTTAAAACTTGAGAAATTATATTCGTATTGTACATGGTAGTCTCCACCTCGCCGTCCCCTCCCATATATAATTAAATTAATTCAGTAGCCTTCGAACTTGAGATCTGTGTATGAAGTTGTTAGTTCAGAAAAGGCTATCCGTGATCCTCCCAAAAGGAATGAAAATTCGGAATAGCATGTGATGTGAAATTGTAGAGAGACAAAAAATTCCTGTATGTGGATAAGTACAGTTGAAAGCAGTCTGGTCGGAGAATGTCAGAATCTTTTTACTGTTTTCGGAAGTCGGTGAAACTCAGAAGAATGTCACAAATTTGACGTTCCTGTTCATGTGGCCTATGTATGGCTCAATGGAGGGAGTATTTTTGACCCCTAGTCTCCGAATCATTTACAAGAATTCTGAGATGGTTTCGAAAAAAGTAAGCTTTGTTCGTAGAATTTAATCGAAAGCAATTTAAGTTGGACGCTTCTTTCATCTGGCTGATAATTCTGTTTACTTATTTGTATTTTTGAAGTACATGTAGCGCCTTGAGAAGTGAGCTCCAGCACTTTCTGAGGGAGTTCAGTCTGGAGGAATTCGTAGAACTGTTGTCAGACTCTATCTTGAATTTTCCTGGGCTACACTGCATTTTTGATCAGTCATTACTGGCTCAGTTGTCATTAGATTTTATTGATCGAAAATAGAAGGAATACGTCAGTTATGGCGTTTGATATCCTGCGGCTTATCTTCTCGGAAATTTGAACGTTTCAAACTGTCGAGAGAGAAAAAGAGACAAAAATATGACGGTCTTTTTCTTTTTTTAAACCAGCTTTTAAAGAACACAACTTTTTGGTAAGGATTTTTTCTGAAAATGAAAGCGTTATTAATCAAACTGCTTTTACTCGCTGATATCGTATTTGTGAAATTGCTCGGTTCGCGCGACAAGAAAAATGTTGCTCATTTATTACTATATTTTTTCGAGATTGATACAACGCGAAAGTTCAAATAGGCGCGTATATTTCTGCGGTGGTTAGAGAATTAAAAGCTGGTTGTGGGGAGTGGTATCAATTTAATCTTCCGCGGGCGGTGTGCGAGGGGTATGGATGAAAAATTACAGCTCCAGGTAATTCCGTGTGAAATGAAGTACAAAATTGCTTCGTGCGGAAGTAGGAATGGGAACCGAACGAAAGTGCTGCTGATTTGTATAGAAGACCCTATATTTGATATTTTATACGGGCACTGGTGCAGTTAGCGGAGGAGCTTCCAGCGAGGCTCTGGCTTTGTGCTAGTGGTACACGCTCCAATATTTTGTACTGTTATCGCTTTCGTTGCTTAAGTGTTAATTCAGGAAGCTCAAGCGATCATCTCCTACTCTGATGTCAGTGAGACCAGAAAATATTGGCTAGAGGAATGTTGGGACCCTAGTTGTGGAATTGACGTGTAAGAATGGTATCGAAAAATCGTGCTCGTTTTGTGCTTTTTCTTACTCGAATTTCTCGAATTTGTGCACATCCCGTAGTTGAAGTCAGTGGTACCAGTTTTACTCCCATCCCCCTACCTCATATCCATTAAAAGTGCACTCTGTGTTGGAATGATTCTTTCAAACTTTTGGATGATTCGGTGATCCGTTTGTGGCCAATTTTACTAAAAAATGCTCAACTTGGGACCATGATGTACAGATCATGATGACTCAGCCTCTTATCGTCGAGCGGAAAAATAACCTATGTCTAGTCGTTTCTATTGCATCCTGTAGTCATATACGCCAGGCATTGCAGCTAGAAATTAGAACGTCACTATTATTTTTCCGTCTAAAGTCAGCTAGGATGGTAACATGAATAGGCACGTTATAACTCGTCATCCAGAAGACACTGGAAGGTAACTGACCCGTATATAGTTAGTTCACTTGAAAGCTACATGACAGTGCAAGTGAAGGTAATTGTTTGTCAATGTCGTTAGGCAATAGTATATTACAACACAATGGTTTATTGAAATTGAACTTTTTCATGACAAGTACAGGTGAGTGGAATGACCTATGTATGAGTCATGAAAAATGAGCTTACTTTTGATACTTGAATTATTTTATATTTTTCAAAACAAATGTATCAAAAGACCATAACAGAGTCTATGAAAATTCCTGCTATGATCCAAAAATGGTGAAATTGAAACAGAATTAGAATCTGAATTCTTAAAATAATCGTTCCGTTTAAAACTATCAAGTAATGAACAATCAGAAGGAAGCAGGTTTGAACGAAAGTGTGGGGTCAAATAAAACAAATTGTTCGTTCTTTTCACTCATATTATTAGTGAAAAGTAACTTTTCAGTCATACTATGAGTGACAAGTAATTTCTCAGTTATATTGCTAGTGAAAAGTAACTTTTCTGTTACCTGAACTACAAGTGAAAAGTAACTTTCCAGCTATACTGCAAGTGAAAAGTAACTTTTCCATTATACTACAAGTGAAAAGTAACTTTATAGTTACATGTGTAGTACAAGTGAAAATTAATTTTTCAGACATACTATGAGTGAAAAGTAACTCATTGCAGTTACGTCGTCGCTTTTTGCATTTATGTGGCAACGTGTCATTAAAAGTACTTCTTTCGCAACGAAACGCTGCTACTAGAAAACGCTCTTGATACAATAGTTTTGAAAAACGATTTTTTGCCATTTTGTCAGACAATTTTTTTTTTTTTTTTTTGTTATTTCTTGACAAAATTATTTTGTCTTCCTTTTTGTTTTGTCATTTAGCATAGTGTGATGTCAATGACAAAGGCAATGTCGCCTAGCAAAATCTGTCATAAATTATGTCGTTTAGTATAGTTTATTATTTGATTGTTAATAGAATGTCAAAAATTAATTTTTTTAAATCATTTTGTTTGTCATTGGATTCATTTTTTTATGTGAATGACGAAACGGTCCTGACAAGAAACGGTTTAAGGTTTTGTCATATGACAAAATTTTGAAAATTCAGTTGTCATTTCCTCATTTTTGTTATGTTGTTTTGTTACGTCTAACAACACTGTTGCGTGTCTTCTCCATCGACAACTATTAATTCACAATGACACAGCCCGCTTTTATATTGGGTCTTATAAGAAGAGCAAGAATTTTATTTTATATTCCCCTACTACATCTGTCTTGGACATCAACAGGTCATTAAATAAATAAATAAATGAAATGAAATGAAATGAAATGAAATGAAAATTCAGATATTCTAATTCTGCCCTTTGTATTGAAATGGTGTTCATATTAAAAAATTTTCTTTCTGCCTATGTGTGTCATTCTTATA
Organism: Acanthococcus lagerstroemiae; assembly: GCA_031841125.1. Lineage (NCBI taxonomy): Eukaryota > Metazoa > Arthropoda > Insecta > Hemiptera > Eriococcidae > Acanthococcus > Acanthococcus lagerstroemiae. The sequence goes on along the minus strand of CM063110.1, from coordinate 6,698,375 downwards.
CACACTTACTAGTGTGTTGAATTCTTATTATATTCAACTACCACAGCCATATACCGACATTGATAAGAAATCCAGAAAGCACGGGGAGCCCCCCCCCCCAGTAATATTCCAAAATTTAGCAAAATTAACCCTCAGTTAGCAAAATCAAGTCACATTTAGAATAATTCTAAAGCGCTAGTTTTTTGGGGTTGTTAATTATTACAGTAACGTTCGTCAGTTGGCAAATTTTAAATTTACAGTTGACAAAACTGAGATTCCTCGCCTCCACTCTTCGACACATCCATACTGTAAAGAGAGTGAAAATGAAAATTCTTCACATGTTCAACTACAGTACCTGTATGTGAGGGAATCGACAGGAAATCTCTATACTTTTATTCCATTTCTTGCGTGTTTGTTGAAATGACACACAGCGTTTTCTCTGTTCACGTGTGTCATTTAAACGCGTATGAAATAAAATAAAATTCAAATGGTTGCTTCATTTTCATGTGAGACAATAAGTTTATGTATAATTTTTTCATGGAAAACTGCCACGATAATCCGTGGGAGATTATTAGTCGTTTGGTAGAGGTATTCCAAAATTTGCTGTTCTTAGTTTGTGTGTTTCTCCCATTAAATGATTCACAGTCCTGTCTTTGGAAAACCAAGCTCTTCCCTGCGTAAAGTGGATCTACTTACTTCCGTATCTATGCTTAGTTTTGAGGTGACGTGTACATTCATCAGCCAGCCTTTGAACTCAGGGAGGGTGCACAAGATTTCTGGTAGGGCGCGGTCAAAATTTGCATGTACCCATCTCAGGAAATGAAAATTGTTACAAGCATGTAAAAATTATAAATCGTTGCATCTGATATTCGAAATTTCGAACACGGAACCTTAGAACTGTGGTAGGGGTACATAGAAATTTGCCAAAAGGCATGACTGGCAAATTTTGAGCTACTTAATTGGTGTCATTTTGACTTGCGGCACTTTAAAACTGAAGACTCTTCATGAATTCCGAACTTGCTTAGGACTTTTCAGGACTTTCCAATACTTGATGACAACTTTTTAAGACTTCGTGAGATTGTTTGAAGCTTCTTATGACTCATTCTTAATTGTGTAAGACTTTACTAGACTTACTTAGAACCCACCGTGACTCTTCGAGACTCAGTTACCTACGATTTTCGTGACTCTCATACTTATTTCAGATTCCTCGAAACTCTTCAGCTGGCTTCATCCAGACTTCGTACAAAAATAAGACTGTTTTTAAGGCGTCTCAAATTTCAGTTTTTTTCTGGGAGAGCCCGTTGTCCCCTGCCGCGTGAGTATTCGCGCCTGGGCCTGACTGATGTCACGCTTGCCTTTCCACAGTTCGGTATTGAACGCTGCTCGATGGTAGAATACATATTTAGTACGTTTAAAGTGTAAATTGTTCTCCCCTTCCGCGTGCCTCGTGTGCTGAGAATGAAATTCTTTCAAAATTACGTTCGAGTTTAACTTCGACTTGGTTTCGAAGTAAGGTTTTCCTTTCATCTCGCGCCTACCGAGAGGGAATTGTTCTATGTGACAGGAAAACTTATACGACGACGAGTTCGGCTCCCTCTAAACGGGCAAGCCGCACACCGCGACACCGAACACGGGTTATGTTCGCGTGTTTTAAATTAAACCAATTCACGAAGCCACGGCGTTATAAAGATTTTCAGCCCTTGTAGGGTGACTGGGTATAGTGTATTTGAAAATGAAGCCGTTCATCTTGGAGCATATTTGAAAAAGAGCACGAACGTATGTTAGATACATTCGCGTTTCGGTATTACGTGGCGAGTACGCGCGATAAATCGTTTTTATAGGTGTACTGATTTATATCATAGACGGGTACATAGTGTTAGATAGACAGCCGCTTTCCTAGACCCACCAATAACAATTTCCATTTGATCTTTCATTCATGCAGTGGGTATACGAAAGACTCGTAAAGAAGAAAATCGCAAACTGGAATGGTCTTTACAACAAAAAGAAAAAAATTGCCTCGAAGTAACAAGTAAACAAAAAAACGAGGTATTTCACGATAGCGTCCTTCATTTTATTTGTTCGTATTTTTCCGCCAGGGGCCATCTTGTTTTCCCTTTTAATCAACTGGCTGCGCAGAAATAAGAAAATACGAGGCCAACTGAATGCGAATGTATGAGACGGTTTTGCTGAAATATTATTTTATACTTGTAGATGAGCTATAAGGAATGTAAGAGAAATATCGCGTAAATATTATAAATTAGAATAATGGACCTACAGTGTAATCAGGTTTCCAGGGGAGGGAGACTTCATGGCAAAATAGCCGATTTCTCTCTCAGAAAGCAAAAGAAGGAAAAAAGGTCTTCGCTTCCTAAGTAGGGCTATGTTTCAATGTCCCCTTGACGCTGCAAGTCTGAAATGAAGCTTCGAAGCTTATCATCATTCACTGGAAAACAAGATCTATCGAATTGAATATGAAATCGAAAAGGTTGTGAATATTGAGTGATAGTTGTGATGTCTAAGTCAGTCAAAATAACCGAAGTAGTGTGCTGATCTCAAACGAAAGTCTTGGAGAGGAAATTCAAGGGAAAATCTGTGTTCAGCTACTTTCCCTTCTACAGACATATCGAATTTGAAAAATATGCTGTGCTGTTGAACCTTGCACATTTTTAAATTCAATGATTCTCGAGAGCTGAAGGTAAGAACGAGTCCAGAAGAATCTAGAATTCGATTCTGTGTTCACCTCGGTGGTCCTTATTTTGGCGAAGTCGGAATTTTTTTTTTTGGAGATACTCTGTCGTATGGTTTTCTCTATTAAAATACTTCCCAGTTTGATTACTGTTTTTAAGGATCGCTATCAAAGGGTGAAGTTTGATCTGCAATTTATATAAGTATTTCATAGCTCACATTAGTGTAGCTTGAATATCGGAAGGACATTACTAAAGATACCAATTTAGCCCCAAAACATTTACGCAGGGTTTAAAAACATCTCTCGACTACCTGGATTCCTCATAATGTCGTTCCAAAACAAAAAGAAAGGGAATGAAAATAATAAAATTGGAAATGAAAGTTGGTCGATGGGTTTGAAATCAGTTTTTCTATCCGACCCCTCAAGATGCTATAAGGGAAGAAGATCAGATAAAACTTCACTCTTTGGTAGCGACTTGTGGAATGGAATAGATATTGAAAATGATACGAAAGGATTTTGAAGTATTTAAAATTTTACATTTTGAAGTTAATTATTTATAAAAGCTAATCCGTAAGAACATACGTGACTCGATAATAGAATAATACTATAAGAAAAAACGAGGCGAAAGATATCAAGAAAAACATTGAAAAATGTCTCGAGGTTGGTAGGATGACATCAACGAAACGAAAACGTATCAATTAATTTAGAAGGATGATGGTAGAGTGCGCTGAATAACGATTAACAGATATCGATAAATGTTTTTATGGAAACTGATTTTCTTTAGCAAAATTAATATAACGAAGTGTCTTATAAAAATTATGAAAAGACCATCGTAGTATTCACAAATTTGAATTCCAATTACACTACACAACAAACTGAGATTTTTTGGAAACCGCATGAAGGAAAATAGATGATTCTTAATGTATTTTTCACGCTGAATTCAAATATGATATTAAAAATGCTGAGTTAGCTAATCATTTTTTACGTTTGCTGGGAAATTTAATAGTGTATTATGAGAAATTGTTCTATTTTATGTGGCGACACTGATGTTGTATTAAACTGATATTACCGATAAGCTTCGTCTTCGACGATACTGAATAGAAAACTTCTGTGTTGTTCTCTGTCCCTCTGTGTTCCGTAAGTATTATTCCAATTCAACAACGAGCGTTGTGATTATCATGAATACTGGGGCATTGAACACATATTCATCAAATTTATTGTCGGAACACATTTATCTAGTTCACTTACATTTCGTAAAAGAAACAATAAACTGTAATACCGGAATGAAAAGGCGTTAATTTTTCACTGAAGAGATCGCCTTCCTCAAAATTGTTGTTCCATCACTTCATCGTTAATGATAAAATCTTAGAATCAGTTAAAACTGTTTAGATCGTTTCGATATCAAAACGTCAAAACACGTTCACACGCGTCACTGTGTTGGCGAGTTGATTTTGGATACATGCAGTGTGGCCACATTCACTAATATTTCTAACACGAGAGGGAAATTACGGGAAATAATTCAGAATGAATTTACGAGAAAAGGAGAGCTAATTAAGAAAAACAAAAAGCGGCATTGAATTCAGCATGAAAAATACTTCTAGCATCGGCTACTCTCGTTTTTGCGGTTTTTTTGCTGTTGGGTAGTGTTATTTTTTTCTCCGCATTCGAATTCTTGATATTCTGAACTTTAGTTTTCTTTGATTCCTTAATCTTTTTTGTTTTACTCGTATTTTGTGTTAGCTAAAAAATCTATAGATATTCTTCAAATGCTGAAACGTGAAATGTACTGATCTTGGGGAGATGACGAAGCTATGAATTTGAACTTGGATTCTCAAAATGCGAAAATCTACGGTCCGAATCTGGTTTCTTGCTCTTATACCCTCCTCCTCCCACTTAAATATGAATTCCAAAATCCTTTTCACTAAATTTGCATGCGGATTCTCGAATTCAGAATTATTTTGCTGAAGAGCGGAAATAAACGATAGGGGGGGGGGGCTGGCAGGTATCAAAACAAAATAATGTTGAAAATTATTTTGCTCCTGTAATATTTCATTTCTTTTGTCGGATTCAGAATTATTTTGCCAATGAGCGCAAATAAACGATCGTGGGAGGGGGGGGGGGGCTGGCAAGTATCAAAACAAAATAGTGTTGAAATTTATTTTGCTCGTATAATGTTTACTTTTGTTTTGTTTTTTTGTTGCTAAGTCTCTTCGTCCCCTCCCCCACCATTTGTGCCTATGATTTCGCCTAGGATTTGGATTCCGAGATTTTTAATCAATTTTCGCAAGATTTAAATTTCTAAAGTTGGAATACTTTTTTATTCCATCTTTTGACTATTAGGAAGATTTAGCTCAGTCTACCCTCAGGCAGTATCAGTCTTCTGTCCGGTGTTGCGTGGTTAGTTATCTTCTGTTTTGTCTTTTTCCGAGTTAATCAGCTAGTGAGTGAACCCATCAGGCAAGCCGTCTGTGCGCATGTATATCCGTCTGTCTTCTTATGTTTTTTCTCACATCCTGAAATTCTGTGACTGATTAGCTGGACATATAAGAAATTTTAAATTCACTTCATAATGAACTTACACAAATTAATTCCATCCGACCTGGAGTGTATAGAAGTTATTTTTTAGGGTTGACATAAATCCAACCCATTTTAAGGGACATTATCTTATTTCATTTTCGGTATTCCTTATTTTTCAGTAATTTATCACTATTCTAGGACTGTAACAGTTCTATTTGAACTTTTTTGAGATTGCTTACAATTGTGCTAGGATTCCTTAAGACTGGGAAGATTTTTTAAAACTCGTTCAGATTCAGTTAGGATTCGTTAGGATCAACTTCAGACTGTTCAACTAATCAAAACACGTTGACACTGTGTTTAGACTCATGGAAACTGGTCAAAACTTGATTACTAGTCTTCAAGTCTATTTTAAGACATGATTACAACTCCTTAAACCTATTTTAAGATATTTTAAGAGCCACCTTCTATAATATTTCATAAGTGCTTCCCAAAACTTTTTTTATACTTACAAAGATTTGTTGTGAACGATCATAGGAGTTACCAAGTCTGAATAAAACTCATGTTTTTTATATTCAGTAGAGACTTAGATTTCGTGAATCAAACTCTGCGTGGCAATTCATATGACTGTGTGAGGCCCTTTTAGACCTTTTTATGCCTCACCGAAAATGGTTAAAACTCTCTATTAAGATTATCTAAAGACTGGCTAAGACTGATTCGAGCTCATTTTCAAACTATATCTAGGTGTTTTAAAACGTATTAGCACTAATAAAGTTGTTTTCAAAATTCCTAATGATCTGTTAGGCCCTTTAGAAGCCGTTACGACTGATTAATCCTCCTCAGGAATCCTTTTTAATACTTCATCAAGGTTTGCTAAGAATGTTAATATTTCTCATATCTTGACTGATACCTTGATATACATTTAAAGACTGTTAAGACACGTGAAAAGTCTGTTCGGAACCTATGGAAGATTCAATAAACCCATTTTGTGGTTGCTAGATTGTTTCTGTTATTTTTTCAGCGCATCCCCTTCGTGCTAGAGAGACTTATTTGAAACTAATATAAAAATTTGTCTTGTTTCTGATAATAATTTGATTACTAGAAAATGTTTAACTTGTAAGGCGATGGCTAGATGGCCGGCTATCGAATGTGATATTGTGACTGCTAGAAGATGAATCAGTCGTAATTCGATTAAGTAGCAATTTTTTAACGTCGTCTTTATTCGTGGACATCAGTTTATTGAAGTCTGTGAAGATAAATGTTGAGGATTAGAAGTTGAAAATGTTCGTTTCAATCGAATCACTGCTTGATTCGTGAGCCAACGTTTCTTATGTATGTACTTTGATACTCCTTTTATGTCTGTCTGTGCCTGCTTGGTTAGTTCCTGAGCCCATCTATGTGCTAGGTTCGCAGGCTAGATCGTTTTTCGGCTGTCTTTCGGTCTGGTTGATTGTCCTGTGTTTCTTTCTATTTGGCTAGATCTTGAGGGACCAGGTCTGTCCTGTTATTTTGCCTAAATGCGAGAGCTATGAACGTGAGCAAGCCCGCGACGTCCCGTAATAATTTTCTTGTTTGATGAAATCATGCTAACAATGTAGCGAGAAATATTATTCATTAACTTCGATAAAAATTGTATATCGTTTCGTTACTGTTCGCCGTGTGTAGTTATATCCTATTTCACACACTGTGCATAGTACAAGTAATAATATGCTTGATTCGAGCTCAATCGTGTCGAAAATAGAAAAAATGTACGCGCAATTTCGTGTATTTTGTGCTTCGACGTAGAGCTAATGATGCGGCGCCACATAGGACAGACCTTTAAAAATTTCAGTTACTTTCGCAGTTTATATACGAAACACGTGAAGTTTGAGTAACACCGGTAACGAAGTATCATTTTAATATGCCCTTCTTTGACGGAGGAAGAATGCTTACGGAAAGTAAAATTATACGCATAAAAAAAGCCTTTTCCCTTTCTGGCTTATTGAATTTGGCTCGATAGAAGATTATTAGTCCTATCCCCGTAGGGCTGTTCGCTTTTAGATCGAAACAAATAGCTAATTTCCCATCTGAAAACAAGCTGAAGTATAAATGCGAAAGTTGAGAGAAAGTGCGCAGCTTGCGGGAGAACTTTGATCGGTGGAACATAAAAAAGATGTTTTCCATTCGAGGCGCGCAAACATGCTGATGGAAAGCAGAAGTTGACAAATATACATACAAAGTTCCAAAATGAAAACTCTGCGGCGTGGGTGTGTCGTACGTATAAATTAGAATTTCAACATACCTGCGTATTTGACTTCGCAATCAACTGGCATTCGTATTTGTGGTCAGGATGTGAGGGGGTGCTGACTGGAGACATGGATTTTTCGAAAATGTGATGGAAGTGCCGGGCAGCGGTCTCAGACCACGAGAACTCGTGCATTAAAATCTCTTCGTTTATACAGAGTGTTTCAAAAAATGCCCTGTTTTTATTTTATTTTTTCTGGGATAACCGGATGCACATGTGATGAAAGTGGATCTTCAAGTGATGGGCTCTAGTATTTCTTTATTCTTGCCCTCTTCTCCTCTATCAGAGAGAGTTGGAATGTTTTGCCATTTTTGGAATCTCTAATCTCAAATGGAAAATTGCGAGCAGACCCTCGAAATAGATTTCTTTTTAGGTCGTTAATTTTAATGTACCTCTAGATTTTAGCCACGGAATTGAAATTTCAACCACGAGAGTAGGCGAAATAGACTAACTGAAAAATGATACTAGGTAACAATAACTGGTTTCGGAAATCTATTCAGATGTGGCTTTCAAACCCACTCGTGGTCCCAGAATTTGTATTTTATCGCGAAAATTGATAATTATTAATTATCTGGGCACTCTGGGTACCCGGGTACACTGAAGTGTGAAATTATTTTCACACTCATCGATGGAAAGTTGGTGTTAATTGAAACCCGTATCCTTAAAAACAAAATATCCGTTGTATAGTTGGTCAAAGAATGACTTCAGATGAGTGAAACTAAGGAAGCTTACGAAACTGTACGAACTAAAATAATTGAGATTTTTTGCAATTTGATTCCAAATATTTCATTCTACATTCCATTTTTGAGCTGAACCTCATTGAGTCCCCATGATCCAAATTCATAGCGAAAAGTGACAATCATTCATTTCCGTTCAAATTCAGAGCTCCTAATCATCTTCGTACAACAAATTGTTGGAAAGTTTTGTCCAGTAGAAAACAGATTTTTTTTTCTATTCTTTTTCTTTTAAGTTAGGCAAAAGACAACTAAAAATTAAGATGACCAAAATCTACGTTTTGAGAATGGATAAGAAAACAGTTTCTTCTTTTAAGAATTGAAGAAAATAAGTCTTTTCTTTTTATTGAAAGAAAAACCCTTATTTCATTTTCTGAAAATGAGAAGAAAATTGTTGCTTTTTTTTGAAGGAATGAAAAATGGAACTCTGCGATATATTTTTCCCTCGAAAAAGCAATAAATAGTGTTATTTACTTCCGTTTTTCTCGAAATGAACTGCATAGTTTTCATTCAGTTCAATTTTTGGTAAAGAAAGAAATCCTTTTACTGTTTTTTCATACTGACTTCTTTGTGTGGTTTAGCGGAACTTGGATTCTACTCGGCACAAGCTTCCCAAAGATGTGCATGAAGATGATCTTGGGACCATTTAAGTAAAGAAATTATAAATCCATAACTTTTCATTGTTAAGTTTGGATTTTGAATGACCGAATTAGAACTGCAACAAAACTGGAATAAAATATTCGGAGTTGCTTACTGAGGAAAACTTATATGTATTTTTGTACTAAGTTCTTTTCATTCCCTGGGCTTATCTGAGTACTTTCGTCTCCCCTTGCCATGCCTTTCCTTTTGTTGGTACCCATTGATTTCGTAATTTCTATGATAGTGTCAAAATATAATAATGAGAAGGGCTTCAGCAGAGCTTTTGAAAGCTACTGCTTGCTATTGTAACCCCCCTCACCTGTTAGTAGCTCTCCTAACATACTTATTCCTTATTCTTACTGATTTGTTACTTTTTTATGTTTTGTGTAAGAATTTGATGTTTGACTTAGTTTTTTCACTTACTTCTGAAAATACATACAGTAGAACGTCGATTTTTCGGAAGTCAATCATCCGGAATGTCAGTTAACCGGAATGGCCAAACCAAAAAAAAAAAGAGAAGGTAATCAAGGCCCAGATTTTCAGGCAAAACGTCTCTTTTTTTCTCTCTCTTTCTAGTCTAGCCTGTTCAGGCTATTAAGCTTTTCTGGACAAATCAGGAAATTCTGAAACCAATGAGCTAATTTTTTTGGACTATTTTCCTTCAAAATGTGTTTTCCTCTGTAAATAAAAGCACATGTTTCGGTTATCCGGAAAAACCCTTATCCGCAAAGCCACTGGTCCTAGTTAGTCTGGATAATCGACATTCTACTGTACTCCTAAAACCTTCCAAATCCGGTTTAAAAACAAATCCTGCCAAATTAGGATCACGTTTGTCAGAAAGTTTAAAATAATGTTTATTCATTCCTTTGTCATATAAAGAGTAATTACGTGACCACATTGGCATCAACATGCCCTCAAAACAATCAGCATTGAAGGGGAAAAAAACGTGCAAAAACATGTCGAAATTGGGAAGAGGTACATAATTTAAAATAAATTTCATGTTGAAATAATCAACTTAGGATGGTTGAAAACGAATTTTGTGTAAATTTCAATTTTTGTGAAAATTTCAAAGTTGAAGCAAACCTTGCACATTAGCCAAAAATATTCTATCGCGGGTTCATATTTTTATATAGCTGTCATAAATTGAGATAACAGACAAGTGTGTGTCTTGATCTAGAATTCATAGGGATGTACATTGAAAACAAAACCATAAAAAATTTGGCATATTTCGAGGATCGTGACACATTCAGTGTGGGACTTGGGTTCAGAAGTTATTAAAAAGAACTCAGGGTCCCCTGCGGGTTTAACGTAGGCTCGAGTGATGGCCACAACTCTCTCAATATTTTGCAGGGTTTCCATTACAGATGCGCCAATTGGCACTTCTTATTTTCTTCAAAAATGCGAAGCTCCTTTCCTCATCCCACCCTCGTTTTCACTACTGAAATTCGGACTGTGGTAACCTTCGAAACTCGGAGATCAGGCATCTAGGGAGAACCGGGAGAATATGGGTAATACCGTGCTTGGCCGCGACTAGCTTTGGACGGATCTGCAGGGTGTGCAGGTAGGACACCACTGAGCGTATAGTTTCGGATGCGTGTAGTATTCCAAGGTAACTTACCTAGATGAGTACTTCGATGTTGAAGAATGTCTTGGACCAGGTAAATAACGTAAGCGAGATGAGAAACTTTTTTTTACACAAGTTTATTCGCCGACAAAAAAAAACTTTCAACATCGACCCACCACCAGTTTTCCTCGCCCAGCGCCGTCCTCATCTCAACCTTCCCCCTTGCCCCCCCCCCCTTCTCGGAGTATATGATCAGCCGAGTTCACTTTATAAACATAGGAAAATTACATAGATCGGACAATAAATAGATACTTCGGAAAATAGAAAACGGACAGGTGATAACGGGAAACGACAAGATTAGACATGTTAGGAAAGAAAACAAGTGAACTCACACTGCCACCGACGAAAAGAAGGGAAACAAAGGGAACTAGGACGATCTAGACCCCGGGATCGAAGTGCAGGATACCACAGGACTACTCTATAGCTACCGGAAGAGTGCAAATTTCCCCTGAGAAATGGGATTTTGTGTTGGTGCTCATTACGACGTAATCAGAAATTTTTTATTGGGCCGAATTTGTACCAGCTCGGTATGAATTCGAAATTTCGCGTAGGTATGAATGTGTATCAGCTTATTATGTGTGAATTCGGAATTTCTCTTGGAACGAGCTTGTTGTGTGTGCAGCGTAGCCAGAAAATGGAAGGCGTTTGTCAGAAAGTCACTCTCTTGCCATTTCCGTTTTTTATTCGTGTCGCGAATTTTCGTGATCGGTGGATTTCAAATCGTGCCCGGTTCCGCCGGCGAAGCGTAATTCGACGGTATCCACTTCGTCTCGCTGTGTGTTGGGCAACTTGAGAAATCTGCGACAGCGGGTACCTCGAGACTCAACGAACTGTCGCAAAATTGTAGAGAGGTATCCGTACACCGGCACCGCGTCCCGTCGAGCGGCTGCTGCAAATCGGGAAAGTGGATGGAATTGGTGCGACGTGTATGCGAGTATATCGAAAGAGAGAAAACTGCGCGGCGAATATGCCCGCAGCACGCGCTACATCGAAGTACTCTCTCGTGCCTAACCAACCGTAAAGGATTCGTCGAAATTGGCGGAAAACATGGTTCGTTTTTCGCTTTCGCTCTCGCTGTCGACGTCGATGTCGGTGCCCGTTCGTGCCCTCCCCTTGGGCTGAGCCGTACGAAAGGAGAGGAGGCACGGCCGCGCTCAGCGAATGTCTCAATTAACTCGAAACGGACACGACGATCCATCGCTATATCGCCGCGCGTAGTATATTCTCGAACATTCTAACCTCTGCACCTAATAGCAAATGGGGTACACGAGGGTGCGAAGGATTCTCGACGACAGCGGTTTCCTAACCGAAGTATCGATAAACTTAAGGTAATCAACGTTAATTGAATAATTTCGCGAACGCTGCCTCTGCAGCCTGCTCAGAGAGGCGGCCGTAAAGCAGCGAGACCTTTTATAACTTCTCGGTGTTGCACTTTGACTGTAGACCGTCCGTATCTCGCATCCGAGTATCGTACGCATAATTATTTTGGTATTCCGTTTTTTCCTTTTTGGGCCTCCGTGCTCTCTCGTTTTTTCTTCATCCGCGTTATCCCCGTCGACTCCACCCCGGTCAACGTTGTAAAAAAATAAATAAACCGTCTTCCAGCTTCGTATTTTCATTTCGAAAACGCTGTCGTCGCTTTTGTAAAACCGAGAACGTTATAAATATTCATTATCAAGGTTAGTTTGCTCTTTGAGAGACGCTTAACTGTTTATGGGTAAACGGTTTAAATTAAAATGTAATTTTGTGTACCATTTCGCGATAGCGGGTATACAGCAGGCGGCCGCGACTCGGTGAATGTCAAACGGAGAGGAGTTGGAAACATTTTAAAATGGAACGAAATACTTTTTGGGGGATGCCGCTGTCGCCAGTTAATTTGAAAAGATAAGACGATATTACGCGAGCGGAAGTGTTGCTTTCAACCGTTTAATCAGCACGACCCGGTAGGGAGCGATGAGAAGGGCAAAATAAAAAAAGAAGAAGAAATACGATGGCGAATAAAGCCGGCTTTCATTTGCAGAGTAGAGGTAACTATTACTTTTCACTATTTACGCAGAAAGCCACAGCCGAATTGCGGTTTAGGGAGTGATAGACGAGCAAGGCAGAAAGAGACTAACTAAATGGCGACGGAAAAGCGAGAGGACTGTGGGTTACAACGCGACCAGGGCTGATGTTCCCTAGCATTCGCCTGTTTATGGCGGATACTCGTCTATCTCATCTTTGCGCGTGGGAGAAGTCAGCAAAGACCAAAGACTCGAGATCAGCATCCCCTTCCCGCGTCACCATACATTCCAAGACGAGGAGGGGGGGGTGAGCGTTGTCTCAGTCAGTAGGGTGTCCCATAGCGGTCTTGGCAGGATAACGCGAATCCGAACCGGAGAGGCAAAAGGGGAGCTCGGCCAGATTTCGTGTGTCCCCCTCTAGTCACTGATGCGATACTCGAAAGGGTAGTAGTTTCCGGGCCAGGGGTGTGGTGTCTGGGGAGCCACTTTGGCATGCGTACATTGTCATATGCTCCACCAAGTGGGCCCTCCCCCTCCGAACAAAAACTTGTATACGTTGTTGCTATGAAAATATGATCTTTGTGCATGTTTAGACCTAAATCAGGCTCATTCGAAGAGTGAAAACTACGTTCAAACATGTCTTTCCTCCCGCACCTTATTGAGGGAAAATGTTGGCACCTTTGACCAGGGCCCGAGGCCATGGCTTGAAAAGTCTGTCCTCTGCAACTTTTAGTAGGAAGTTGACAAATTTAGAGAAGTAATGATTTTTTTACATCTTAACTAATATTTTGCATATTTTTAGTCGGTATATTTGTTGTCCCCCTCCCTCCCTCACACTAAGAAGAAACAATTTAACTAAGGCCAATATTTTTTCATCTCGTATTTCGTATAAATGAATGTGGAAAATGAACCCAGAGAAATTTATTCATACTTTATATCAGAAAATTATGCGAATTATTCTGTGTTTCCTACAAATTGCTCCCGTTTTAGATGATTTCCTAAATTTCCAAAATTTGGCTGGAATACATCCTATGCGTTACTCAGTGTCGTAAAGTTCGACTTTCTGTGTGGATCAGGGGACGCTTATCGATATTCCAAAGACTTAGATGTCAAAAAAAAAAAAATCTAACATTTATAAAAAGAGGGCTCAGTCAGAATTTCAGGAGCAGATTTGAAACCAGCACAAGAGATTATTTAGGGAACGCTGCTCTGTTCCTGCCATATATGTAGAAATGAATATTGCTATTTTGGGTATTCAAAGAATCATATCTGGATGAGACTTTCATTAAAATTTCAAGGTCATATTCAAAATCAGCCAAGATATCCACTACCATTTCGATATATGAGACTGTGATGACCTCTCGAATGCACGTTTTTGTATAGATCATCCTCCCTGGTTAGTTTTGCATAGCCTGTTGCTAGCACCGCAGGAACGTCTTTTGTCGCCTGCATTTCTGTATGTGATCTTTTCAAAACAAAGTTCTTTTTTGTATTATTCTTATTCTCTCTCCTTCTTTCTCGATTGGTCAGGTAGGACATCGGTAACTATTATGTTCTAACATTCTCCATAGAACTTGCTTGTCTATCGATCGATTAATACATGTATACGTGCAGTTTGGCTTGCTTGACATTGAATGGATCATTTTTAGGATTAAAAATTTTCATCAGTGTTTTAAGTCGAATTCAATCTTAGTATAAGGATCCAATCCTGGAACATCTAGTATTTTTCTTGATATGTTTCAATTTTGGCCTTAATTGCTAATTTTTGGTGTTGAAAAATCGCATCAAAATTTTGCGGTCAGGTTCAAAATTTTTTGAACTTGGAAGGCCATTTTTATGGTGGAGAAGGCTTTCATCAAAATTTTGAGATCAAATCCGAAATCATCACAAATGTATAGGTCTTCCAACACGATCAAATATAAAAAAATTGGCCCTACTTTAAACTGTAAAACTATTTCAGCGAACAAAAGATCGGCATCGAAGATTGCAGATTAGATTCGGAATATACACGAAAAATTGACACAGAAAGCATGTCTTTTACACATTTTTGTCGATTCGCTAATATTTTAGAAATGAGCCTGAAAAATATCTAAAATGGCTTTTGTGTCATTTCGAGGACCTTTTATTAGAAAATGGTTGCAAATTTTGTGCAAGGATTGGAATTTGGGGGGGAAAAGTACATCGAACTAGTATAATAGACTTCCAGAATTACGAAAAAGTCAAATTTGTTCTTCAGGACAGTTATTGCGATTCAGGGCAAACTAGGGTATGTAAAACTTCGCAAAATATAATATTGACTCCTATCGACTTACTCTTGAAATTTTTGAGGGTCAACATTATAAGAGCTGCTTTTCCAAAACGCGAGAGGTGAAATTTTCTAAATTGTTCAGAAGTTCGAAGAACTTTTGACAGATTTTTGTTTCAGTTTTTTTCACTACGCTATTTGACGAAAGTTAGCCTCAACAATAACAGATACGATCTAGAAATTTCATTCTTAAAACTAAGATATTTGCGAAAGTGTAAGCTGAAGAAAATTCTCAAAACTAGAGTGAGTGTGTTTTGAAATCGGAATATATAGCGAATGAACGTATTGCGTTTCGGTATTTTCTTTAGCAGAAATACTAGGCTCGGCAGGTAAAATGCAGTTTACCTGTAAAATTTACACTCTTCAACTTATAGGTAACTCATAAGAAAGTAGAATGTTTTATAATGGTCTTAAACTTTGCTCCCTGGCTTTCAAAACTTATTCCAACTTAATCATTCCATTGTACTTGACCCCTTGACCCCTCCCCTTCCCCTGAAATTACCAGTGTAGCGAGTAACGACTCGCTTATCTCCTAGCGAATTCCCACCGCTGTTTTGCCGAAGCTTGCTAGCTTCAACTATTGTACCTACTAATCGAAGAGTGTAATATAGTATGTAAAGTACCGACCGAGTTACAACGTTTATCGCTGGATTTCCGAAGATTGCATGTCCGAGTGTGTCAGTATTTTTCTTGTTGTTAATTATAGACGTTTTTAAGCTGTTTCCATGCATTCTTTTTCTTTAATCAACCGAGATCGAAAAAGTGCAAAACCGTCACCTACATTTTTTGATCCTCCGCGACCGGATGTATTGTGAACCGTAACCGTTTTTTTTTACCGTTTTTCTTACCGTTTTATCGACCGTTTTCTTTGGATTCAATTTGAATCGCATCATGGAAGCTTTGAAAAAGCAGAAACGAGTGCAAAAGAGAAACCTAGTGCGTCTGAAAGCTACCATCGAATCGTTAAGTGGTCAAAGACAGCTAGATTTCAAACGTTTGAGCAAGCTCGAAGCTATCCTCACCGAATACCGAACCGTTAAAGCCAAGTATGACGAGATTGTTGATCAAATACTCGCGTCAGGAGATGAGCTTGATCCACTCTATGCTCAAATGGAAAACGAACTCATGAGAGAATCCGAAGAAGTAAGTGATGTCGTTTTTTCTACCGAAGCGGAAATTCGAAATTTCAAAAGAGTAATATCGGCTGACGAAAATCGACAATCGTTAGTAAATGCCGAGTTGATGAACCGCTCAGTGACTGGAGCTGGCGGAAATCAGTTAAGACTAAAAGAAATCACCGTACCCAAATTCTGCGGAGACATCACTGCCTTTAAAAGCTTCAGGCAGCTTTTCGAAAATTTAGTCCATAATAACGAAGAGCTTACTAACATTCAGAAGCTATTTTATCTGAAAGACTCGTTAGTAGGCGATGCTAAGCTCCATGTCCGTGATTTCGATTTGGAGGAACGTTCCTATCCTGAAGCCTGGAGCTATGTTATTGCTCGATACGATAATCCTCGCAGCGTCCTTCGAAATATATTTCGAAAATTCGTGAATGTCAAACGCATAAAATCCGAATCTGAAATTCGCGGATTGATTGATGAAGCTGATATGTTCATCAGGGGTTTGAAATCCGCTGGTGAGAAAGTCAATGAAACTTTTTCTCGTTTCATCTGCTTTTGGGTTAGCAATCTGCTTGATAATGACACCGCGCGTGATTGGGAGAATTCTGTCGTTTCGCGATCTTATCCCATGTACGAAGAGCTACAGAAATTTCTGCAGAGTCGCGCGTTCAATATCGAGGACCGCGTGTTCAGTCCAAAACCGACTTCTTCCAAACCTGAGAAGAAGAAATTACTCACAGCTACCGTTTCTACCGAACCGTCTTCTGGCGCCCCCGCGTCACCGTTAACGAATCGACCGCCAACTAAGCTCCCGTGTGTGTGCTGTAAAGCGCACCATTTTTTAATTGACTGCGTAGCCTTCAAATCTTTGAGTCCAGTCAATCGGTATGAAGTAATTAGAGCTAACAATCTCTGCTGCAATTGCTTCGGGTCGAATCACACCACAAAGGAATGCCGCAAACCGCCTAGGTGTAACCAGTGTGCAAAGTCGCATCATACTTTGTTGCATTTTGGTAACCCACCAGCTTCTGTATCCGAGTCGGCCAAGCCATCAAATACGCTTCCTGTGTCGACAAGCACGCCTCCAGCTTCAACTCCGTCGCCAAATGCTGCACAGAGTGGAGTCACGAGTTCTGTGAACACTAGCGTCTGTTCATTAGCCACCGAACCAGTAGCTGTACTTCCATCAGCTTTAGTCCGATTTCGATGTGGTGATGTCACAGGGTTGATCCGTGTCCTGCTAGATACCGGAGCTCAGCGCAGCTTAATAAATCAAGCGTTTGTATCACGATATCATTTACCGTTTTCTATTTCTAAATCGTTACAAAATATAGCTGGTGTTAATAATGTTAAAACTAATTGCAACCGTTTTGTCAATATTGAATTGATTAGTCGTTTTAAATGTTTTTCTCTTAACGTCAATGCAACCGTATATCCTACCTCCCTTCCTTATACCATTAATAACCTTTCCATTTCAAAGTACTCAAATCGTCTGAGAGAATTCGCTCTAGCTGACCCCCTTTTTTATGAGCCTGTAGTCAACATTCCAACTATAGACTTGTTGCTTGGGATAGATGTTTATGATAAGGTCGTCACAGGTGAACAGGTGTGGATAGATTCGATGTGCCTGCGATCAACCTACTTTGGTTGGACCGTATCCTCTGTAGTCGCAAATGAGGAGGTTGATTGTGTAGCTGATTCTTATTGTGGATTAGTTACAACTGATTCTGAATTGGATCAGCAGCTCACCCGTTTTTGGAAAATCGAAGAAGCATGCCCTACAAATCTTATCTCTACCGAAGAAAAATCCTGCGATGATCACTTTGCAAAGAATTTCCTCCGTCAGCCAAATGGACAGTTTGTTGTCCGCCTACCGTTCAAATCTAATCCATCTGCAATTACAAACAATAAGTTCCGCGCTTTAGGGTACTTTAAGAAGATGGAAAGGTCTCTAGATCAGCCTACTAGAGAAGCTTATATCAGTTTCATGCGTGAATATGAAGCTCTTGGTCACATGACCCGTATGCCCTCCAACGATTCTATCGACCGATATTTTATTCCCCACCGTATCGTATTGCGTCCATCCAGTACTACCACGAAGCTACGAGTTGTGTTTCATGCTTCAGCTAAGTCAACTTCTGGATCTTCGCTCAATGACATTCTGATGAAAGGCCCAGTCCTTCAACCGGAGTTATTTGATCAGTTGATGGTGTTTCGCACCTACCCCATCGCTTTCACCGCTGACATTGCCAAGATGTACCGTTGTGTTCTTGTTCATGAAGATGACCGTCGTTTCCAATCCATTCTTTGGCGAGAGTCGCCTGACAAACCGTTTCAAGTTTACCAATTAAACACTGTCACGTATGGGACTAAGCCCGCCTCATTCTTAGCTACGAAATGCTTGGAAGTTCTAAGTAATGAGTCTACCGATAATATCCTCGCTAAGCAAGCTATTCAACGCAGCTTTTATATGGATGACCTGCTGTGTGGAGCCAATACCCTTGAAACTGCTATTAAACTGCGCGCTGATATACACCGTATTCTGAAAGGGGCTGGCTTTCTCCTTCGCAAATATCAGTCAAATAACACCGAATTGCTTTCTACCATCGATCCTGATCTCATCGAATCGGATTTAACTGTTGTCATCGGCGGAGAAGAAGCTCTATCAATTCTTGGACTATCCTGGTCGCCTTCTACAGATCAGTTACGCGTGAAGACTTCTCTGGAGCCAGCTATCGACGCTCATCTCATCACTAAGCGTATAATTTCTTCTGAAATTGCCAAGGTCTTTGATCCGCTTGGTATCGTCTCTCCAGTTACAATCCGAGGAAAGCTGTTCCTCCAGCAATTATGGCGGCTACAGATTGGTTGGGATGATGTAGTTGACCCTACATTTGCTAACGAGTTCTTGGCGTATATTGCAGACCTTAATGACCTTGCATCTTGTAACATTCCTAGATATATTGGAAACCGAACCGATTCCACTTTAATTGGATTCTGCGACGCCTCAGGAGCTGCCTACTCGGCTGTCATTTATATCCGTTCAAAAGTAGATGATAGTTTCAGGATTCGGCTCTTAGGTTCGAAAACGCGAGTCGCACCGTTAAAGGAGCTTACTATCCCACAGCTCGAGTTACAAGCTGCAGTTATGCTCACCGATGTGATGGAGAGAGTTTGCCATACTCTTTCTCTCAATACCAGCTCTGTCCGCCTGTACACCGATGCAAAAGTCGTCTTATCCTGGATTTCCAAACCATCCAAGGATTGGAAGACGTTTGTCCGAAACCGAGTAAGCAAAATTTCGGCCAAATTTCCCATCGATTATTGGAGTTACGTACCGTCCAAAAGCAATCCCGCCGATCTCGCAACACGTGGAATTTCTACATCGCAGCTGCTTAACTCAGCTATTTGGTTCAACGGTCCTTCTTTCCTTTGTGAAGAGGAGCTCATTCGCGAAGAAATAGAATTTCAGGAAGCTGCAGATGAATGGAAATCCAGTGTCAAGTCAGTTCATGCAGTTACCGAAGCTTATGATCATTTTATACCGCTGATCGAATCGTTCTCTGCTTACCACCGTCTCTTGAGAGTTTTTTCAACCGTTATAAAATATTTCCATTGTTGGAAGTCGAAGAAATTTCCTGATAATTTCGACCTTTCAGCTACCGACCTAGAATATGGCCTAACCGCGCTTCTCAGAATCATCCAACGGTCATATTTTAACAACGATTTTCATCGATTGAAAGTTAATCGCCCTGTTCAATGTCGCAGCTCTCTGTTTGTGCACAACGTATTTTTGGACTCCAGTGGATTGATTCGTTCGCGCACCAGATTGCAGAATGCACTTGTTGCTGTTGATCGAAAATGCCCCATCGTCATTCCTGGCAGATGCCACCTTACCGTTCTGCTGATTCGACATGTTCACGAAAAATTCTTCCACGCCAGCAGAGGATTCGTTATTTCGCATCTGTCAACTAAATACCATTTTTTAGGTGGAATCCAGACAGCTGTTAAGAAATTGATTCGAAGCTGCGTTGTCTGTATTCGTCATTTACAGAAGGCTAAACCGCAGAAAATGGCTAATCTACCTGCTTCCCGCGTAACCCCTACAAGGCCATTTTCGGTTGTAGGCGTTGATTTTACAGGTGCTTTCAAGATTAAATGCACCAACCACCGTTCTCATAAGCTCTTGAAAGCTTATGCTGCTATTTTTGTCTGCTTTAGTACCAGAGCTGTTCATATCGAAGCCGTTTCTTCTCTATCTACCGAAGATTTCTTGAACGCTTTTCACCGATTTGTCTCTCGCCGCGGTGTTCCTAGCATCGTTTATTCGGATAATGGGACCAACTTTGTCGGCGCTGATCGTTATTTGAATTTAAAGGATTCATCAGCTCTCACCGATTTCGCCGCACGCGAAGGAATTCATTGGCGTTTTAACCTGCCCGGTACTCCCCATAGAGGTGGCATTTGGGAATCAGCTGTGAAATCCGCTAAGAAAATAATACCGTTAGCTACCAAAGAACAAGTAATGACTTTCGAAGGCTTGACCACCTTATTAGCTTGTATTGAATGCATTTTGAATAGTCGTCCGTTGGCCTACCGTACTTCCTCTGATCCTGAGTTCGAAGTTCTAACCCCTGGTCATTTCTTGGTCGGGGGCAATCTATCGGTGCTGCCTGAACCTACAGAGTCGCCGAATGTGAAGCTAACAGAGCATTATACAGCGCATCAACAACGATTGAATTCATTTTGGAAACATTGGTCTCGAGACTATCTGAACTCCTTGAAAACCAGAGCTAAGTGGTGCTCTCCTGTTCCGAACTTGAAGGTTGGTCAAGTAGTCATTATCAAGAACGAGTTGCAGCGAGCTGGAGAGTGGAAGCTGGGAAAGATTGTCCAGTGCTTTCCAGACAATGATAACATCGTACGCACCGTCGAAGTCCTGTCTGATAACCGTATCAAGTCTATAGCAAGCAACTTACTCATTCCTCTTCCTGATTCCTCAGGAGCTGAAGCTTCAGCTCCTGCCTCTGGCAGAAATGTAGCGAGTAACGACTCGCTTATCTCCTAGCGAATTCCCACCGCTGTTTTGCCGAAGCTTGCTAGCTTCAACTATTGTACCTACTAATCGAAGAGTGTAATATAGTATGTAAAGTACCGACCGAGTTACAACGTTTATCGCTGGATTTCCGAAGATTGCATGTCCGAGTGTGTCAGTATTTTTCTTGTTGTTAATTATAGACGTTTTTAAGCTGTTTCCATGCATTCTTTTTCTTTAATCAACCGAGATCGAAAAAGTGCAAAACCGTCACCTACAACCAGTAATAACATTCCTAATAGTCCACTGAGTTAATATTGGTTCTTTTTACTGTCTCGAACTGGTGTATCAAAATATAATTTTTAATGAGGAGTTTGATAGTTGAAACAAGGATAAGTGTATAAACTTATCATTTATCATCATCAATCATGTTGTTTGTTCCTTCTCCATTACATGCATTATACATAAAAAGTGAAATATTCATTTTAAATGTAAAATGCCAACCCTGGCAGATATCGCAACAGTATGAAGGAAAATAATTTTTGTGCAGGGATGTCAAGCCAGATGAAAGCCTTAAGCTTTAAGTCGTTAGCCAAAAAGTTTGGGGTTTCTCCAACCTTAATCCAAAGGCCTTGAAATTTCATTCTGATAGACCATAAGCCTTAGGCTAAGCTATATGCTTTAAAAAATGTAAGCTAAAGCCATAAAAGCTTAAGGTTTATTATACGGCTTGAGATCCCTGTTTTTGTGTACTCTGACAAAGAGATACTGATGAGCTGATAAAATAGAGATTCCATTCCTCGATTTGAAAGTTTATAAAAGTTTTATTTGAGTGTTTTGTAAATAAGCTTTTCATTAAGACATGTATTGCGATAAAGTTAAGGAAAAGTATATTTTTTCGATTCGAAAAGGGGAAGTAGCGTTCTGAAATTCGGTCATATAATACAGTACACTCCCGATTATATCAACTAATGTAGAGAAAAGGTGGTTGATCTAAGTAAAAGTTGATATAATGCGGAGTTTTCCAAAAAAACATTTATTTTCAAGTTTATTAAGACAAAAATGATGACAAAGTGTACATAATATGTATGTACTTCGGTATATACTACACTCATATCCAGAAGGCGTTTCTCTTTTCACAACAAGTGATAGTAAAACACGTTGTACGAAATAAGAATTACATAGCACATAAGTTATGTATAATACACATACAAGAGTAAAATGCACGTGACTTTTGATCGGTCGCCAGACTCAGCAATTTTTGAGGCGACCCTAAGACGTCATTGGTGGGGAATGGATTGAATCGCTTCTTAGAACTGGACACAGATTTCTGTACACACTACGTTTTGTTGTTTTGATACACAGTTGATATAATAGGGAGAATATTGATATAATTGAGAGTTGATATAAGAGGGAGGCATTTTCTTGGTTGATATAATCCGAAATTGATATAATCGGAGGTGATATAATCGAGAGTGTACTGTATAGCGAATGCACTTACTGCGTTTTGTGCCTGAACTTTTTACTTTCGCAAATACTCTGATAATACGAAAAATGAGAATTTTCTTGCACTTCGACAAAGAGGTACTGATGAGTTGGAGGCTTCATCGTCAGATTTAATAAATAAATAAAAAGTATTTTGGAAATGATTTTTTCGTTAGCAAATATCGTGATAACAGGAAGGAACATAAAACTCTGTCATAAGAAAGTGCATGAGAAAAAATAAGACTTCTTGTGTTTTGAAAAAGGATCTGTGATATGAAATGAGAAAAATGAAAGTTTCAGGTTTGAACAGAATGTTGCTAGGCGTGTTTTTCACGCAGGTTTCACATTTGATCTCGAAATCTGGCCAAAACAGTTTTTCCACCGTGAGCTAATTTCCTTCTTTCCCCCCGCCCCCATCATCCAGATTTTGAAGCTAATTTTTCAAAATAAATTAGAAAATGGCAAATTTAAAATCGAAGCTCGTTATCTGCCGCTGTAGACTGAAACAATAGAACAGACGAGCTTGCATAATTAACCGAACGTGTGTGTGCCAGCAGAGAAATGTGTAACAGAAAGAACAAACAATGGCGATATGCCAGCCCGGCGGACACAAATGTGCGAATAATAATTTGTTAAATTGGCGATAATAATGGTTGGATTCAGATGTTGTATACCGCCAGCGAATCGAGAAAGGTACTTATCGTTGAGATAAGATAAACGAGCAAGGCGGTGCGAGCTTTGGGGGCTCATTCGTCGACACCCTCCCTCATTTAGCGAGCTCAGGAATTCCATTCAGGAAGCTATCTACACGTACAGCCGTGTACAGACACATAGACTGGCTTTCAGAAAGCACATTACATTACATTACATTACATTCGCGTTAGAACAGAACTGCTGCGAATCGCACGATAACATTATATTGTATACCCTTTGACTCGGTTAATGTTATGAAGCAAAATAAATTTAATGTATTCGACAATTTGGTTATATTCGATTTCATTCGACACTTACATTGTTACATTTATTAACGTAATTCGAACTACAGTAAAACGCAGTCTCGCTCACAGATCTGTCGTGTAAGCTGGGGCAATAATCCGCACACTTCTTGATCTACTACTCCAATTTTGTGTTAATTCTCGTCAAAGAATTGCAGACGTGTAATATCCAACTTCTTCCTGAAAGCAATACCCCAATGATACCACTGACGTACTTTTATTTGTATTTTTAAAATGTTACAAAGATATTTCCATTAATTTGAAACGTTGCTAACAGAATCGTGCATAAATTATATGTTCATATGTCCGACCGACATAAAAACTGTTTGTATTTTGGTTGCAAAACTGTAACTACGAAAAGTTGGAAAAAACCCCCCCGCAAAACACTCAACTTTTTAATGAATTTGACTTAACTACTCATCGATTGTAGTCAACTGTTTGTAATATTGCGCGTCGAGTTGCCGTTCACCAATTATTGTAAATTTGAAAATTTAGTCTACCCAACGACGTCGTAGACATTTTGCTACCAGTGGACGATTGCCCCAGCTTACTCTTCAGAAGAGCGAATGCGATACGTCGAATATACTTACATTATTCTTCGCGTTAAGAAGGGCTGTTTTCCTTACCTCATCCCCTATTGCTCTTGATAGTTCTCCAGATATTGTTTAAAATTAACGATAATTTTTATAGTCTGCTGTTGTACAGCGTATTAAAAAAGACCGTTAAGCGAATTTAAATAAAACTGTTCCTATCAGCAACGATATCTTTTGGCATCGAACAGCGATACTGGCTGTCCGGAAGTTGCGAGCCAGATAGAAAATTCCAGAATATAGGATACTCGAGTGTATATATTTATTGTCTGCCAGAAGCGAATTACAAAAGCCCATTTCGGGCGAATTATGTTCATATAATGCGAGCATCTTATCGTACGATTCATTTAACAAAATTGTAACGAGACGCGCGACATATTCTACGTATAAGTATAATGTAGCAAAAATAAACTACCATGCACTCTTTGAGAAAAAACGAGGTTGTACAAATAATCTAATGTAAACTTGTAATTCCGGAATGATTTATTCCCGCTATTTGCGGATAACGGTGCAGCGAGGTTGAGGGTTCTGGGCTGCGCTCGATGTGAGGAAATGCATTCTCGTCGAGTTGATCTCGGATAAATAGGACGGAAATATCAACGACAGCGAAACGCTAGCGCAGGAGATTCACGGTGCAAGAAACCAGCTATGGACTTTCCAAGTGGTTGCTTCTGTGTTGCTGCAAGAATCGAATGTAGAGCACAGCATCCCACGTATTTTCCAATTTCACTCCCGACCAGAAGCCTTCGCCTAGTGACTGATTCGTGCCCCGACCTCCTACAGACCTCTCTTTGGGACTACGTGCTTCTGCCTGGTAGGTTAGTCTATTTACTTGCTTACCATTTTCTCTGTCTGTTTTTCCATCTGATTGACTGCGACTGATTAGCTGACTGATTGGGTGGTTGTCTTAGGTCTGACTAATTGGCTATGCTGTCTTGGATCTGGCTGATTGGAGGGCAATCTTGGACTCTGCTGTTTTCTATGCGGCAGAAGGATAACAGGTTCTCAATGTGACATATATTTAGGTTGTACTGAAAGGCTTTACCCATCCTTCATAGGTTTGGGCTGCCGCTTCTCAGTTCTTGACTCTTAGTTCAATTCTTGTTTCCATGTATGTCTCAAATATTGTTTCCATGGTGTGGCAGGCGGTGGGGGGAAGGATAGGTTCTAATACGTATTATTCGTGAAAATCAAGTCCAAATTTTAGAGAATATCTCTGGTAGCTGATTCAGTTTCAGAAGTAGGAACGAAACTGTTGATAAAACGAGATCGAGGAATGTGTGTTTACTCATGAAAATTTAGAACGTCTGTATACTCATATGATAAATGTACTAAGCGCCATTACAATTTTTGGGAGACTGTTTAACGACGTTGTCTACCGTGTGTCGTTAAGCACAGTCTGAGATTGGCAGGGACGTCTCATACTGTCTGTTAAATAACCGATGATTAGTTTTAGTTTTTTTCTTCTTCTGTATTCCAGAGCGCTGTCGGCTGTTATGCCATCATCAGTGGAGTACCCTAAATGAGACTTCTCTCGTGTGGTCCTGTAATCATAGACGAGGGTAGTACCATATGGTGAACTTGTTTAGTCGTGTGCTCCTATTGGCAGAAACAAAGGACAGAAACAACAGTAGCGGAGTATACAGACTAGACTGTGAATACTGTGACATGACCTACATAGGAGAAACAAGCAGAAAATTCACAACCAGAATCAAAAAACATGACAAATCACTGTTTGGAAAACACTGCAATGACCAAGGACAAAACAATGACAAATTGACAGAAAAGTAGAAAATCCTACACGTAGAACACAACACCAGGAAAAGAAAATTAAAAAGAACAACTAGAAATAATAAAGGCAAAAACAAAACAAAACAACCTAATAAACACACCGACTAATTTCCAAAACGAGAACTTATTCCAACTAATAACATAACCTCCACGGATTGGACAGACTGCACAATCACAGACAACCAATAGAAGCACACAACTAATAACACTCACGGATTGGA
This sequence comes from Acanthococcus lagerstroemiae, assembly GCA_031841125.1. NCBI lineage: Eukaryota > Metazoa > Arthropoda > Insecta > Hemiptera > Eriococcidae > Acanthococcus > Acanthococcus lagerstroemiae. The sequence goes on along the minus strand of CM063110.1, from coordinate 6,672,366 downwards.
CAGGACAGACTGCATAATCACAGACAACCAATAGAAGCGTACGACTGAGCAGGTTTACCATACGGTACTACTCTCGTATATGACTGCAGGACCACAAGAGACAAGTCTCATTTAGGGTACTCCACTGATGATGGCGTAACTGCCGAAAGCGCTCTGGAATACAGAAGAAGAAAAAGTGAATTGGCACACCCCTACACATGGAATATTACCAATTTCATTCACACTCCGAAATGGACACTAAACAGCAAATAAGTGTTTGACGCAAAAAGGAGATTGTTTTAAATTAAAAAAAAAAGAAGTAATTAATCTAAAGGACAATAGCCCCCTCTCCTTTCCAGAAAGGAAAACAGGATGAAAACCAGCAAATAATGTTTTCAATAAACCTGCAAAAAATTCAGAATGAAGATGGGTTTCTTGAAGAAATTTGAAGTATGTTTTTTTATTTTATTTTAATGTTTGTACGTGTATATTTGTTAGAAATATTTGAAAGACTGTTTGAAAGAGTTGATGTCCTTGTTGTTAGGCTCATTAAGAACAGAGTGTCTACCAGTCATATGAAGGTCATGAAAAAGTCATGAATTCAAGTGTATTAGTTTATTTGCTTTTCCCCAGAAATCATAAATTCCTTCCAAATTCGCCTGGAAAAAGAGATTAAAAAATGGCATAACGTGCCTCGCTGTTGATTATTTATTTTCAAAAAAGTGATTCATGACAAAGTTTACTTGTCTTGGTAGGTACGGTGGTGATATGAGCTGGCGGCCTGCTGTGTGTGATTTTGTGGTAATTTCATGTTGTGATTCACGGAAAGGTCATGAAAAAATCATGAATTTCGCAAATTTGTATTTGATGGACATCATTTAAGCTCATGTGATACTTCCTTGCAGACTTGGTGTAAGTGGGATATTACCCTTGCCTTCGTGAAAATTCAAAGTAACATCTTTCGTAAATTTTTCAGAATTTTCTTGAATCTGTTGGCAAAGCTAAGACTGTGAAAACACATTTTCTGCTTGTCAACTGAAAATTGTGTAAGTTTTTGTCAACATTCTTTTGCCTTTCTCTCTTTTCCAGATCTAAGGTTATCCATGTTGGCCCTGATCATTATTCAGACCCTTTTAAGATTTATTCAGATTTCGGAGACGCATGTAGACTCAGTATAGAATTTTTTTTAAAAACCATTCAAACTCTATTGAGACCTAGGTGTGAGCTAGGTTTTGTGATTCTAGTAAAGACTGGAGGGTGGTACAGAATTTGGAATAATGCCATTCGATCGAGTAAATCTTGTCAACTTTGTGTCAAAATTTCAACTGAGAAGAAAATATTTTTAAAAGTTACTTTTTGAGTGTTCCTACTGATCTTGGGCAGAGTGCCAATTCTGGACATTTTTTGACGGAGAGGAGGGGAGGGGAAGGAATTCCGCTTCCTTGTCCCAGTTACGTCCTTATAGTTATTCGAAAAATTCAAATTCTTACGAAATTTGTTCAAAACTACTCTCACGGTGATCGCTTTTAAATGTCATCTTTGTATGGGGGACTCGTTTAGAGTCTGTTGAGTTTCGTATAAAATCATTCAATCTGCTCAGAGGAGGGCGCAATGTCTCCACTGACCCACGCCCCTCTAGACACTACGGGCCTGGGGCTCCTTAAAACTTATTTACCTACTATTTTATTTAGTATCCTTGTGAGTCGCCTCCAGAATACACCTCAATCGCTCTAAATATTATTGAAAAAGTTTTTTATTCGACAGTTGGCAAAATTATTATTCATGAAGATGTAGACATAATACAAATAATAATATGTACGGAACCGCCGAGCACTCGAACGTTTTAGAGTATATTATGCTCAAAGATAGAGTATTTTTCATTTTCTGCCACTATTTTTATTATGGCGAGCACTTCAGTATACTACAGATGCGGACGTTTGCGAAGGTCAGTTTTTACATTCCTGGGTACGTGAAAATACGAGTAGAAACCGAAATTTGGCACCCACGTGACCTACATAAAAGTGAAACCCCGTCGACGTCTTCGAAAACCTCACAGAAAGGTTGATAACTGTTGAGGAACAATTTCGAGGACGTTTTCCCTAAACACGGGAAAGAACTTCCGCTTTTATTCTGATATAGCTTTCGACTTTTCCTATACTTTGAAACTTTTTACGAACGGCTATTTTCGGCACGTGACTAAGAACGTCAGTGTCGATTTTCCATTCTCAGGCCACACGCGTTTCCAAATTTGAGAATTTCTCGTGAACAACTTAGGCGCGTTTCTATTTGTAATTCGTGTATCGATTTACTCGTACACGATTACCAGTAGCTGGGTAGAAGAACGAAAGGAAGAAAAAAAAAATGAAATGATCTTTAAACGATGGCGCCAGAGTACTATTCTTGAACCTCGCAATAAGTCTTTTTTTTTCCTCGTCTCATCTGTCTTCGAGATTCGACTCCTTTTGATATACTGTAGTAATAGGAGGAAGGAAAAAAGGAAGGAAGGGGGAAAAAAAAAGAAGAGAAGAACGGCGTTCGATCTTGAGCTATTTTTGTCGGCTTCCACGAGGGTTATGATTTTTTCGGATTTCACGAAATAACGCGGCACATCATCCTACGCACAGAGCTAACCCTTATTTCCTGTCTACTTAAAGAGTACACGTACGTCTGTCCCGCACGTCGGGTCAATTCGATTTATTTTCACGTAAAATGAGTTTACTCTAGACCTGGGTAAACACGCGGGCGAGTAGCGTCGAGCGAAATTTGATAAAGGGGTTGTCTATATTACACGTTTGTAGTTCGCGCTGGGGTTTTCTACTTTATCTTCGACACTGGCACTGCGACTTCGCCTGGATTTAAATACGAGCGCGATAAATATCGCGGCTGCGTTGGAACAAAACTAAAACGATTACGCGATTAAAGAAAATTAACGAGCCGAGTTGAATTCCAGACGGGAACTTGAGAATTATTGTTCGTGCTTTCCAGCAGTTACGCCGCCGATAGCATCTACGAGATGGTATAATATGCCTTTCATATCTGAGATTATAAGATGCGAAGCTTGTATAAGTTATAAATGGAGGAGGCTGCCTCGGAGCAGTACCTCTGTAGGAGCGTATACGTCTATAAAATCGTACTTCGGTATCGGCTTGAAATCGATCGAGCTATGATGAACCAGGTGTTTCCCTAGTTAAATAAGATTTTAGGAAGTTCAATTTATCTAACATGTGAGTGAATATGGTGCGAGGCTGGGGACGAGCAGCATAAGTAGACATTCGTTTGTTTCACGTATTAACAAAGCGTAGAGGAAACAAGGACACTGAACGATTATCGAGTTTGATTATCGATTTTCCGATAGCTGATTCCGATTATTTTTTCTACCAATTCCTGGCACCGGGGTTGAAGTTGAACGTTTGGTTTGAGAGGGACAGGGACGTGCCGAAGAGTTTTACCTGGAGGGTGGAGGGGGAGTGAGAAAGTCCCAACTGATTCAACTCAAAAATCTCAAGTATCAAAGCAAAGAAAACAGGGAAAAAAAGAGCTTTAGACTTGTTGGATTTTATCAACAATGTAAGTTTCCGAAATTTTGCCGAATGAAAAATGACGGGGGGACCTCCTCTCTCCCCGCACCAGCTCTGGAGAGAGGATTACTGGAAGTTATACATCGAAAACTTCTTGTAGGATAGTCAAATAACGATAGCCAAGAGCGTATTTAAGGATTAAGAGCCTACTTCCTAAAAGTTTAATAATTAACTTCACTTGGATGGTATGAAACTTCTTGAGACATTTTGCCTGTTCTTTTGACTCAGATCAGTGAAAAAGAAAAAACTTGAAAAACTTTCACTCGCTTTGCCCGCGAAATTAGCGACTCCTCAGTTGGTGACCAAGCACGCATGTTCGTCTAAAGTACTTCAGTACGGGCAGCATTTCATTTGGAGCATCTTGGGCCAGGACTTTAAAAGTAGATGGAACATGTGCTACAAGAACGTACGCTAATGCTAGTCACATATTATGGGTAGACGTTTTGCTGCTGCTATCCTCAGGGTCGTTGTATTTCTGCTGGAGGCCTTCAGCTTGAGAAAATGGCTTCAGGAAATTGGGTGTCGGATAAATGGAATCGGGGGGAAAAAATTTCGGGAGAATATCTGGTCGGGGAAGTGGACTGTCGAGCAACTGAATTCCGGTAACTGTCCTGAAACTCTTGTTGATCCTGAGGACCTTTCCAATCGTGGGTTCGCTATTCATTTTTTCAATTTTACCCCAAATGTCTTCTTCCAAAAGCTCTCCTCGAGTCTCAGTCAAGCGTTTTTCGGACTTGAGTTAACTACACCTTCTTGTTGCTAGAGTATAGTATAAGGAAAAATTTGGCTCCATTAAACTTGCTCTTTACCTTTTTCCGCTCTTCTCCATGTTACAACGGGGAAGTTTGCATGGTGGCCATTGGTGCAATGAGGGAAGTTCGCGTGATAGCCTTGGCTGAGTTAGGCAAGCTTCCTGGGGGTTATGTCTGGTTTTCTCGAACGGAGGTTATGAGACGTTGAAGTGTGAGTTTGTGAGGTTTATCAGCGCCGGAGAAATGATTACGCGAGGTTCGAAATCGTAACATACAAATGAACAACATAGATGACAGAGGCCCGCAGGTGGCTTCACGGTGAGACCTAGTACTTGCCCTTGTTTGGTCGGAGGTCGTACGTGTCGCGATGGTTCTGTCCCGGAGCACCAGACATCTGGAATCTGCGACGGGAGAGTATCAGAGATTCTCGGTTCGACTATCCGCGGCGGTGCTCCAGATACTGGATGCACCACGCAGGGGAGTATCTTGAAGCAGAGTGCGACCCCTCTTCAGTTCGTGTCCGGAGCACCAGACATCTGCATACTGCGACGGGAGCGTATCGAATACTTTTAGTCCGAATATCCGCAACGGTGCACCACATGCTGCATGCAGCACGCAGCGAAGTATGTCGGAGCAGAATGCTACCTTTCTTCAGTTCGTGTTCGGAGCACCAGACATCTGGATGCTGCAACGGGAGCGATTCGAAGTTTCTCGATTTGGATATCCTTAACGGTGCACCAGTACTGGATGCAGCACGCAGCGGAGTATACCAAAGTAGAACTGCCTGTAAGCCACGCTAAGGAGTCCTTTCGAACGGCCACCCGTTGGAGTCTATATAGCCTAACCGTGGCCGCTTTCACCAGTCGTGACGTATTCTGGAGGGTGTGAAACACAACTCTCCGCGTGACTAGTTGCCAGCGACGACGGTCGCGCTACGAGCCGGGGGTTCTCTCTGAAATTAAGGGTTCGCAAGCTACGCGAGCGTAACATCCAGAATTATCACCCGATCTTTTCCTTCACCTCCTCACGCTAGTATGACTCCAATCCGAGTTATTTTCACATTTTCGGACCCCCTTGATTCTAAGGAATCCGTACCACCCTCAGGTCCGCCAATTACTTATTCACTTTATCCCAAAATGCCTGTTTCCAATGGCTCTCTTCAAGCCTCACTCAAGTATTTCTAGAAATGAGTTAATTTCACTAATTCGTAGACATCTAGCCAGTGGCGTATTTAAGGATGGGGGTTCGGGGTTCAAACCCCCCTCCCAATGGCCAAAAAAGCTTTAAAAAATATGAAAACCCTATTTTTTTTTTCTAGGAATACCCTCAAAATCAAAAGTCAAACCCCCCATCCCCCATGATTTCATCCTAGATACGCTACTGCATCTAGAAGTCAAATTTCAATCACGTCAACGTGCTGTGTTGCTGTGTATCGCCGCTTAATATTTTTCATTGTTCTATTTATTTTGTAATTGGACTAACATTTTTTCCTATTCAAACAGAAATAACTTTTCGTACATCCATTTCTTCTATGGTTCGTTACTTCTTTTTTCGGAGAACTCATTTTTCAATCGTTACATTCTTCCCCCAGTCATTCGTACACTCTATTTTATCGGGTGATTAAATGACACCCACATTTACACTGAAAGAAAGGTTGGTCTTTTCGAATTTAATTTAGTGTTTTATGAGTACAACTATGTGCTCACCGGTAGAATCCACTTGCCTGAAAACTAGGTAGTTCACAAAAAAAAAAAAAGTCGAAGGTCAGATACGTAACTGCGTTGTATCACCCCTGTACTGGGTATGGGAAATGTGACTTAAACAATGGTCTTGGAATTGAACAGAATGCGACTGTTGTACGAAAAAACGCTTAAAGGAGAAGGGAATGACCCTTGGTGAAAGCGGTCGAGATCTTTCTAGATGACAGAAGGACTGTCATCTTGTAATTCGGCTGTGTACAATTCCCGTTTTCGGCTTGGTGCGCATTCGTGTTGTGTTGTAGTTAGTGCCGATTGGTGAATCCGGTGAGTCGTTTCTTGTCCTTAAAATACCTTAGGTTATGTACTTATACAGTTATGTGCGTGTACTTAGAGGTGAGAAGTAGCCTGACGCGAGCGAGAAACAAATAAAGCAGAGCGAGCGAATCGGGCGTGATGTTCGCTAGATAGGGTTTCTCTTCAGTAAGGCTTCGGTAATCTGCATTGTCAGATAGTGAGTACTACAGGGGAGGTGTCTTAAAGTTCAGCTCGAGCACCCGCTACAGTCGTGGAACCAACAGAAGTTGGGGCGAACAGTTGTCTGGTGGGGGACAGTCCTACGGGATGTCTATTGCACTCGTACAGTTGGCTTCGTGTGCGGGTCAGTGGATTACCGATCGGAGTCAGGGTGAGTCAGACGGATTTGATTCGCTTGTTTAGGGGCACCACGGGGGGGTCTCGCCTTCCAGAACCTGTGGCCAATGTAGTAGCACTGGGGGCTGCGGCTTTGTCAGGGAGCACTGTGTCACGGAGGTGAGGAGCATCTGGTTGACAGCTTGAGTCAGGTGCTAGCCTCCATTGCTCGTCACAGCCCTCGGTGCTGGGATCGGAACCTGTACGGCTCCATCTCACCAAGTCAACCTAAGGTGGTGAGTTGCACCTTGCACTACCAGTTGAGTTGGCTGGAGTGCGAAACCGGGAAAACTCGAACAGGAGATCAGGAGCGTCGCACTCGCAGCTGGGAAAACAGTCATTACACGTGGTAGTTGACGCTGGGCTGATCACTCAGCGCTGGGGGCAGTGAGATCGTCTTGCTCAAAGATGTGCACACTGTGGATAGAATACTTCTGCGGGGCATACCCTGTGGGAATCCAAAGCTGACAGATGGGGCAGAGGTACTGCTGCCACTGTCGGGGACATTGCGTTGCGCTTTAAGTTTGCTTTGCCAGAGGGGCAGAGTGGTATTGGCCAGAAGGGATATTTGTACATGGGTGAAAGTCCAGGAACTGGAAGCCTGTGTTTTAAGATGCGTCATGGCTGACTGCGAAAAGGCGAGATCAGGTGTATGATCTTAGCGGTTGAGATAGGTGGATAAGAGTGCTCACCTTCTGATTTTTACAGTGCACTAGATTGAATGAACTATTCTGGATCCTGCCGGCTAAACCAGTACTTTGGCTTACTCATCCTGACGTGAGTTAGTATTAATTAGTGTCATTATTTTAGTTTTCAAAAAAAAAACTATGTATCGAGATTTTATAAAACTCAGAAAAGAAACAAAATTATGCACTTTGAAACCTTAATGGTCCCCAAATATTGAAAATTCAAAGTAGTATGGCCTGTCGCAGAAAGCTATGAGAATGAGAATTTCTTGGGTCGGATTTCCTTATGCTTCTCCTCATTTCATTAATGTAATCTCTACATCGTAAGTTGATTAATGGACTTCCTTGGAAATTGGTATCCTCAGTTTCTAAGGAATGTGTTTTACCCGCGAAGTAAGAAGTGATGTATCGAGCCTAATTTGCATAAGCACCACACAGACTACAAAAACAGATGACGAATGTAAACTGCAAACGCATACCTTCGCTGCTTCGGGCATAAAATGTGTTCTTTCTGACTAAACTATTATAACCATATAGGGGGCCACATTTCAAATTGAAATTTTAAGAAAATTAACGTTTGAGTTGAAATATATTATTTTAAGTATGCCCTCAAATTCAAAAATGCTCCCGGTACGTTCTTAGAACTTGAATATAAAATTATTTGAACTTCCACATGCTCCTTCATTAGAACTGAAAAATTATTCAAAATAGGACTACGCATGATTCAGAACCTGAGTACTCATAAATTACCAGTATTTCAATTTCTGTATTCAAATATGTAATCAATTGTTGAGTACATTTTTACTTGATTGCATTCGTACTCAAAATTTCTGAGTACATCAGTATTCGAGTACATAAGTACTCATTATTACTGAGTACATCTGTACTCGAGTACATTGGTATTCATTATTACTGAGTACAATGGTACTCATTTTTGCTAAGTACACCGATACTCGAGTACATTTGTACTCAGTACTCACGTACTCATTTACTCAAAAGTCATAATCTACTCAAGTTGTGCCCAACTCTGCTACTGGGTAAAAGGTTTCATGGTGTAAGGAGTGATTGCTGATTTGATGTACAGTATGATATGGCCGTAAGCGTTGAAATTCAAGTCTTCTAAAAATATCAGGCCCCCTTGAAAGTCCGGGCCCAGGGCATTTCCCCTATTTCTCCCCCCCACTCTCGTCAGGGTTGTGGGTAGTGTACATTACTACCATTTGTTCGTTATCGCGGATAATATAAATCGAAGTTTCAGCTTCCGAATTCGATTATGTCCAACTCTCGCTGTCGCCTGATACAGGCGTCATATGTATCAATCAGAAAACAATAATACTACTAATAATAATAATAAATCAAAGCGTCGCGACCATTTGGCGGGCGCAACGGTAAACCGAATTCAACGCCGCAAGAAAGTCGTCAAAGTAGGCTCAGGTACACGGCGGGCAAATCGGTATAACTTCGGCAAGTTTTCTATTCTATTTTTTTGTTTTCTTTCTTTATATTTTGTGGCTGCAAAATAGCGAGTGCTGCCGTTGCCGCCGCCGCCCATCGCATCCCCTTTCCGAGATGAACAAAATCGATAAACCTCCGTTCGACTCTCGATAAACAATAAATACGTCAACATCAAACCGTTTCACGTAATTTTCCCGACGACTCGCCGCTTCTCCGAGGATCGGGCGAGACTGTGTGCGAATTTCGAGAAACAAACAGCGTAAAAATACGCGACTTAAGTGGCGGGCCGAAGAAAACGAATGTGCCGGTGCGGATGGCTGGGGAGGAGGAGAAGAGGGCATGGTGCAGGCGGAGAGAAAAAAAGTTGAAAACGTATCGCATTTTTCATTTTTATCTTATTTCCCGGCCGTACAACGTCGGCATTATCTGATTTCACTCGTCAAACTGCTGGCAGATTTAAATTATATTGCGAAAAACACCCGAGTTTTCTGCCGGTTTCTACGTCGGGTAGACGAAATTCTTCGAATCGTTATACGCGGTCGGATCACGAAGATGCGCTTCCAAACCCGGTCGGGGGTTCGTATGGTCGTAGATTTTTGTAATATTTTCCTTGCATTTCTTTTTATATTAAAAAGAAAGGGAAAAAATAAAGCTCAATCGAACACAAGACTGTTTTCAAGCCGGAATGCATTATTCACTCGTTCGTCGTTCATAAACGCAACATTTGATCTGAAATTCCTCGTTTATTTCTCGAAAATGATGGGGAGGGGTGAACAGAGAAACGCTACCGAATGTAACACCGCTTTCGCGTTCAAGAGTTCACGCAGTGCTCTCTCGGTCGAAATAATACGTAGAAAAAGAGGGAAAAGAATTTTCGAGAAAGAAAAAGAGAAACGATCCCCGCCTTGTTCATAATTTTAAGAAAACGCGCGATACACGTGAGAACGTAAGAAGTCTGAGCGATACACGTACCCGCGGATGATTAATTTTTCCTAATACGTCCCTCGGGTCGAAAGCTGCAAACATTGCATTCAACGCGAAGATAAATTCGAGATTTTCTCCTCCATCAAATGAGAAAGTTATGTATTAGATATCATGTTTTCTGAACGAGCGCGAAGTGTGTGTGTATATGAAAAGCGTTAAGCTGACTTTTACGTTTATATAGTTGTCTTCGCTGTATATACGACCAGCTCGCTGACATTTTAAATGTAATTTTGATGACACGAATTTACCGTCGAGCGAGTGGAGTTACGTAGAAGAGTGAAATCTCTTTACGAGTCTCGGTTACTGACGAACACGGTCCGAGTCTACGGACTCAATTTTACGTTCATCACTCTGTAGTCTTCGTAGACGAATACAGAATCGTTTCGATGCATATTTCATAATTATTACGTATTTCGACTGGCAGCGACATGAAGGAATTATAAACTGGTATGCTGCACCACACATGTATAACGAATGGATACAGAAAAGATGTCGAAGTCGGATTACGAGGAATAATAATCTGCTCGCTTTAAGTTTTTGAGTTTGGCCATGCATCGCTAGTTCCATAACTGCACAGTGGACTGCGAGCGCCAAGTACTGGCCGAGAGACGGTCTGTTATTTACGGCGCATGAATATGCAATTTTATCAACGTTTCTAATAGACGCAGACTTGGAGCAGGGTGTAATCAAGGTGGACCTCCTGCCTAATAAAGAGCGAAACTAGCACTACAAGACAGTGCCGAATTCAACATTTTGTCACCTGTTGGTATTTTTGTCATCTATCATATCTATCTTGTAGCAATTTTTTTTTTTGGGGGGGGGGCAGACTGCTACAAAGGGTGCCGGCAAGTTGGTCGACTTCATGTTGGTCGCGTTCAGTTGGTCGACCACACATGACTTTCTCTGCCTCATCGGGAAAATGATTTATTTCATTCAGACGCTCGAATGTAGGAATTACATCCGCTGTAGGGACAAAAGCTACAGCAGATAAGTGCCGCATTGTCAACGCAAAATCCACGTCGCAGTCATACCTTGTCTTCAAGCCATTGGTTTGTATGGCACGGTCGATGCTTTGATTAAAGTGTAACAGGCAACTTCTATGTATGGAGGTGGGAAAAATGTTACGGAAGGCTGTCAGAATACCTTGTTCAAAGTCACTGAAGATCAAGGATGGATTCAACGCTGGTTCAATGTTCAGGAGAGCAGTAAGTACTTTTTCATACGTCTTTTCTTTCTTGTCAGGCAGCAAAGCAAAAACCACGGGTGCATAATGATCGTTTTGTAGCCCATGCAAAGTAAGAATTTGAGCGAAGGCCTGGGGGCAATGTTTGAAAGTGCCATCGACAAACCAATGACGACACCTTCGTAAATGTTTTATGTTAGCTTGTGAACCAAATAGAACTATTCTATCGGAATGCGCTTCAGAATCGTAGAGAATAAATGGATCTCCATTTTTGGTCACTTGTAAACTATCAGGAATGGTGAATAGTTCCCTATTCTTCGGATCTGGAATTCTTGTTTTCGTCGCTGGCCGAACTGTCTGTATCATTCGTTTCAACTTGGGTATACTTAAGTTACCTTGAACATTTTGATTACAAGCATTCAGAGATTCGGCCACCACAAATTTCGGTGCATCACGAGTTCGGTGGCTTCTCTTTCGAATATTAGATTCGATTTCCAACTCTTCGGCCGCAACTGCTGAAGCAGCATGATTATGCGTACCACGAACATCTACGTCTTCATTCTGGGTTGTTGCTCTCGCCGGACACAGTCCATGTGTAAATTTATACTGCAAACACTTCCACATAGTCACTTGTCCACAAACTTTCTCACGATAATATAAAAAACCTTTATGTTGCAGCATAGCTGCCCACGTTTGCTTGACACATACTTCAACACAGGAGAATCCATTTGTAAGACGCTAAAATTAATGAAACATTTGTTCGCGACACTTTACGTGCTTCGAACCTTGCATGAACTGAGTAACTACCCCATCACATAATAGAAAAGAATTCCAACTCTTCACGGCTAAAATTTCACGTTTAAACAAGAAACCTATTCTTCTTATCGTTTCGTTCGGAACGTTTTAATAAGGAAAGTTAAGTTGCAATTAATAGTTACTCATCAATAAGAAATGTCAGTAGTATAATGCATATCTTTTGCAGGGGGAAGAAAATCGAAATATTCCACGGTTACATTGGTAATTCAAAGAACACCTTTCATTACTTTCATAACCAGAGATGGGCAAGATCTAGATCAATAATGATCTTAGATCACAGATCACATAAAAGTTTGATCTCTAATCTGATCTTAGATCATTTGTGTTTGTCTGATCTTTGATATTTTTTTTTTAGAAAATACCAGATCAGATCATCAGATTCTTTTCCTGAGATTTTTTTTGAAAAATCAGAAAGTATCAAGTTTTAGGTCTTCTCTTGTTATTTCTTTGTGAATTGTGAGTTTGTGACGTTATAAATCCCTAAAAAACGTACGGTACAATAAAGCTTATGATTATGAATTAGAAGAAAGAGAATTATATTTTGACCTATGATCTGATCTCTTCACCAAAAAAACTTATTATAGATCAGATCTTTTTTTGCTTGGAGATCAGATCATTTAGAACGTGATCTGATCTGAGATTCATTTCCTGTTGGTGATCTTGATCTGATCCGAGATCATTTAGTTTGTGATCTTGCCCATCTCTGTTCATAACAAACTCGTTTCAGTTGCTGAACTTCAACTTGTAGGGGCGACCAATATGTGTGTGGTCGATCACCAACTGAACGTAACCAACATGAAGTCGACCGACTTGACGTGAACCTGCTACAAAATTGTAGGCATGAAAAAGATTGCACCAAACAATTGCGAATAATTTTAAAACATAAAAACGCGTATCACTCCGGACATCAGTGTTAAAATTTGAAACTAGCAAAAAGGAACATAAAAAATTTTGTAAATCGTATGCTCTTTTTCCTTCTTAAAAAAAAAAAAAAAAAATCCTTAAAAACTTGTAGGGGTCAACGCATATGGTTCCTTTCAAGTTAGTCTGGAACAACGAGTTTTCAATCAAATGAGCTTGGTGTGGTCTCAATCGATAGCTAATGAACCAAATTATCCCCCTATTGCGTTGAAACGCCGATAGGTAGCGTTGGTGGGCTATACGAATTTTAGTCTCAGTTACTTAGCGACAACCTATGTAGCTGGAAACATTTGGTGTTTCTACTAAGAATGCCTTTCAGATCTCGGTTGAACTCTTTACATCCCCCTTATAGAATGCCCTTTTCAAGGTCGAAACATCGAAATTCTGATTTAATGTATCCATAAAAGGCATTCGTGTTCCTGGATCGAATTTCCGTGTCTGAACTTGATCTTTTAATTTTGATCGAAGCTTTTCCTCACAATTTCCCCTCTAGTCACTGACGCGATACTCGAAAGGGTAGTTCCCGTGGTCGGGGGTGCGGTGTCATAGGGGCCACTTTGGCATGCGTGCATCGCCATACGTCCCACCACACCATTTCCTCACAATCTAAACCCGGAGGCGAAGCTCCTCGCGCATAGCTAATGTTATAAACTCATCGAATAAGTTTGCTGCCAAGTAGCTCAATTCGGCAAGAACCGTCGCGCCTTAACGCAAAACTTGATTCGCATTGCTGCTGTTTGAACTAGAACATCATCGTTCTCTTGTAAAAACTCGCTGCGCTGTTACCGCATCTGGAACGATGCTTTTTTCACAGCCTCGGAGCACCGACATCCTTACACGAATCGCATTAATCGCGAAAAACCTCTTTTTTCGTCACAGTTTTTGTCGCCGGGTCTCCGCAAGCAATTAGTAATAATTTTACTCGATGGCTAACGAATTCTGTTCGAAAGCGAACGCTAACTCGTACACTCGTTTCATTCGATTACAACGATTAACGATGTACATCGTACCGATAATCACGTTGGTATAAATCGGAGGAACAACTCTCGTTCCTGTTCGAAAACTTCTGTATCGTTGAGTATTCCTATCAATCACGATTACTCTACTCTCTCGATCTCTCAGCCTCGGTCTCTCTCGACGTCGACATTCGTAAAAGCAGATCCTCCGAGACTGATAGGAATCGCGTAGTTTTCCTGCTTTGTTTACGTGACATAGACGACAACAACAATAAGACGAAAGGAGAACTGGGTTTCAAAAGGAAAATAAATTACCTTCATGCGGAACATTACGAACCGGCTTCGATAAAAGGAAAAATAGTTGGTACGTTTCATACGTCTGATAGGAAAAAAAAAGAAAAGAGAGAGAGAGAGATTCTCGTGACATTTAATACACTGCTGGAAATTGTGAAACATTTTTCAGCGGCCCTTGTTCCGTGTTTGTTGATTCGAACGAGTGAAAAACTTTGTAGTGGAATTGTATCACCGCGAAAAAATCGATTGAGGAAAATATAAATAATCTTCTCGGTTAATTATACGCTCTTTGATAATCGAAACAAAGCCAGTGCTCTATCTATTCGTCTATTTGCCTGCCTATCTGTTTGCCTAGTGGGTATTATTTACAAGTATTTATATACTTCAATTTTTTCAATTAGATGTACTAAATCCGCGATGTTGTCGAATTTGAGGCTGGGAGACAGTATTCGGCGTCTATGTTGCTGGTGTTTAGGGCAGTCATGTGTATCATATGGTGAACCGTGATGATAGTATGGCAGTCTGTGCACATAGGAGGTGGTTGGCGTGTAAGCAGGTGTTCATGGGTGATCCGAGTGTGTCCCAGTAAAGTTCTGTTGATCGTCGTTTCAATTTCACGCAATTTGCCGAGTTCGCTGATTGACTTGGTCCAGTCGTGGATGTCCGGTTTTATGTTACGAAGTTTGCCAGTAGAGTTTCTCCATTCTTATAACCGCGAGCAGTGGTTAATAAGAGGTGAGCGTGAGTTTTTATGTCTGAAGGATTGAGTAGAGGCAGGTATTGGGTTGCGGATGTTTTGGATGCTCTGTCGACAATGTCGTAGGCCGTGAGGTTGCAGTGTCCTGGGATCCGTACAAATTTAATTTCCTTGGTTTGTCTGAGGTGACTTGTGTTGTGATGGCATCTTGTTCCGTAAATTGGAAGGCTTGCAGTTTGCGAAGAACAACTTGAGAGTCAGTGAGCACGATGCATTTCGAGTGGGTTTCGGTCGGTAGATGGAGGAGGCATTGGTATATTGCTGCCGTTTCGATGGTGTTGATGCTCGAGATGGAGGGTAGCTCGAAGACTGAAATCGTGGTGTCTATTAGGTATGCTCCAGTGGCTCGTTCGGCTGATTTGGATCCATCGGCAAAGCAGCAGAGGTGATTAGGAAACTGGTTGAGGATATTATTGAATTCGTTGTGTATAGCATCGTTTATTGCTGATTTGAGTTCGTCGCGGGTGAAGTTTCACAGTATGTGGATAGGATTGGGTTCTCACAGGGGAAAAGGTGTTGGCATGTGTTGGATAATGTATGGGCGAATTTGAGGATGTTAATTAAAGGAGTTCGAGAGCTCGCTGCCAGCTTTCTGGGCTATATTTTGAGTGGGGGTGGTTGAGGATCTTAGAAAGAGAATGAATAGCGCGATTGGCAGTAAGGAGTTTTCTACGGTAGGATAGTGGAGGAGTTCCGGAGAGAGATTGCAAGCTGGGAATGGGTTAGGTAGGGAAGGTCCTTGGACTGGTTCCAGTGCTCGAAGTATGTGGTCTGAGGCAGAGTTGTGCACTCTAAAGCCATAGTCTAATTTAGGGCGGATGCGCGTTTTGTGGATTCTTAATAGCTTGTCCGATATGAATACAAAATGTTGTTATTCAGTTGCTGGAGTATTTGAGTTGGCAGTTTCTTTTGAGGGACAAAATGTGAGGCATCCGAGGTAGATGGTTGTCAAAGGTTAAGCCTAGGAATTTTGCTTCTGTGGTGGATTGTATTGTAATGTTTTAGGTTTTGTAAGGATATATTGAATGTTGGTCGGGAGGTGTCTTCGTAAAGATGGCGCATTTCGTTTTTTGAGGTGAGAAGCGGAGTCCAGTTGAGTTGTTCCATTCCTGCAGTCCATCCAAACAGAGTTGGAGGATGCGTTTAGCAAAGTGGAGATTGCCAGTCCGGAGGGTAATATTTAGATAGTCAGCGAAGAGTCGAAGTTTGATGAGTGCTGGAATTTTGTGTACAGTGTCGTTGATTAGTATTAAGAAACAGTAAACACTGAGTACATTGCCTCGAAGGACACCATTGTCAAGAGTTTGTTTTGGTGATACGGTTCCTCCTTATCGGACCTGGATTGAGCGGTTGTGGAGGAAATTGTTTATAAAGTGGACTAGTCAAGTCGTCTACGAAGGCCGGATTCAATGACTTTTCTAACGATGCCTTTTCCCCATGCCGTATCGTAGGCTTTGTCTGACTAAATTTTTTCAGATATGTTAAGACCTCTTGAACGCTCCCTCGGACTCGTTTGACACTATTGCTAGACTGCGTGAGACTTGGCGAGAATTTTCTTAAGTTAGTTTGAGACTCAGGAGTTTTTCATACTCGCTGAGATTAGCTTATGATTATTTCGGAGATCCGGGATTGGAAACAGGAATTCTGGAGGACTCTTACAGACAGGTTCTAGTGCCTGGACAAATCGTAGATAAGTATGAAAAAGACTGGGCAAGAATCTTGAATAATTTCAAAATATTTTGAGCTAGTATGTAAGATTTTTAAAATATCTCAGTCAAACCTTATATAGTCTTAAACCAGGTCTAGAATAGCTTTCAGGTGAAACAAGTCCGGAAAGACCGCAGGGGGGAGGGTTAAATGTATATGAAATAATCGTGAAGAGTTCGAAACATACCTGGAAGATTCATAAAAAAGTCAAGAATTTTTTAAAGTGAATTATTGATTCGAAAAGTTTTAAAGAATCTTTAACTCGTCGGAATGAGTATGGAACGGATTTAAATAGGTTTGTACCAAGTTTAGAAGTCTCTTAGAGTATGTAAACGAAGTCTTCACGAGTCTTAAAAAGTCTCAGCTCACTCACGCTTGAAATAGTCTGTCCGGAGGAGTATAAGAGTGTTGAAAGCCTTGAAGACATTTAGATTGTTACTAGCCACGTGTCTCACAAAGTTGAGTAAGTGACCCACGAGACACACGCACAACGCAGCATCAGTTCTTCACATACTAGTGGTTACATGTTCTGCGAGTGTAGTGCCTTGTTCCTGAGAACTGGTGAGGGACTTTTTCTTCTTCTAAGCGCGGTGCCCGTTGCCGGACGTTGGCGAATCACGTTTCCTGATGCGCGACTCATTCCTGCGAGGGTTAGTCGGGTGCTTTCCCCACAGTTTGTTGCGCTATAAGAGTTTTCCCTATCTGTGCCGAAGAGTGTGCAGCCGCATTTTATACAATGTTGAGTAAGCTGTCCCCGACATGCACACGTACAGTACCAAATCTTTCTGATCTGGTGGTAAAAATGCCCCGCGAGTAAAATGCCTTGTTCAGTCGAACTGGCTGATTTATAGGGTGCGTTATCTTTCGATCTCAGTTGATACCGTAGTCGCTCTGTCCGCTAGGATGTTGATGGGGCTAGTCGAATATCACTACCTTTCCGGCGCTGGTGGGACTGGAATACGAGAGGCAAGGATTGGGAAGCGGGAACGTTAACCACTCAACCATAGAGCGATTACGCTATCTATTCACCTTGGAACTGTAGTCGTGCTGGAAGCGGAGAGAAAAGAGTTTAAAAAAAAAAAAAATCTTGGAAAAAATCCGACTAAAACTATTCTAAGATGAGCGCTGAGGGGGAGGGGGGTCAGTGGCTGCCCCTGTTAGTTTTTTTGACTTTTTCATGTTTTAGCATAACTGTTGGTTCATTTGGCTCAGATTTTTTCGTATTTAGTTGTTTCTGTCACTTTTAGTCGTTATTGGTTATCTTTGATTCATTTCGGATTCGGTCCTTTATGTCAATTTCGGTCAGATTTGTTAATTTTTGACGGGCTTCTCGCTAGGATGCTTGCAGGGAGATGCATGAAACCTGGCTCATTAGTTTTCCTGCGCTGGGAAGCGAAGGGTGTGGTAAGGATGAGAAGCGGGCATGATACTACTCAGCCACTAAGCGACAGCGTTTGCATGGTGGCAAGTGAGGCCTGTGGTGGTAAGGCCACAACATTCTTCACGGTTGTATTGTCCCAGTTCGAAGATGGGGGTTTCCATTTTCCGGCTGAAAGCGCTCAGCCGGAGGAGGAAGAATCAGAGAAGAGTACCTGCCTCGGAAGATGTAGTCGAAGGGAACCGAAGTACTGTGTGCTTGCTCAGCTGACTGTGAGCGCGTGAGCTGTCCGTGCAGCTACAGATCAAGGGATGAAGGGTGATTATGAAATGGAGAAAAGGGGGTAAAATGAATTATTGCGTTGCAGAGAATTCACTTCGAAGGTCTGGAGCGTGGTTTATTTTTGCGCCCGGCGATTGATTTAAACGATTATCTCGCTGCGCCGCGTCACCTTCGCCATGAAATATGAACCGACGTATTGAAGATGTTGGCGGGTATACAAATTCGTGGAACATTTAGCACGGTATATACGAGTACACTTTTTTTCTTTCTTTCTTTTATTTTTTATTGCCGCACAATGTAGTGCCCTCGTGTTCGCTCGCTTAGTAAACACAGAACGAAGAATTATTACGAAATATATAGCCGACAAGAATGAGTAATGGCTTTCCGTAAGCTCGTATTCTCCGATTTTGATTAAACATTATCCCTTAAATATTCGTCGAAAAGCCTCCTCCGCCTCCGTTTTTTCGCGCGCGCGAGAGGAAAGCGAGAAGAAGGCTTTACGGGAAATCTAAAATATACAACAGAACGGCGTCGTAATCCGTTTTATATTGGCTAATCTTATTCGACGACAGTGAGGACACTGAGGTCGTACGTAGACAATAGAAGGCACTCTGCTCGGCCTATGACACCGCATTATCTCCGGATCTGTTATGATCTCAAAAATGTCCACAAATCGCCCCCGTGTTTTGCGCCGCCGGCACGACCTTTCCAATAATTTACTCTTTTTTTTTTCATGTCTCGATTCTCCCGCTTTTAGGGATTTCGGATTTTTGTTCTTCATTACCGAAATTGAGTTACCGAACAGATGACCAGGTTCTCGGATTAAATGTTTTCCTGTAGTAAAACGCGTGTTCGCTTGTTGCTAGTCTTGTAATTAAGCTCTCGGAAGACGAATTTCCGTTTTGCAGTTTCCTCAGTCGCGTTAATGAACGAAAGTTCATTACACCGTGTATAATTTGGGACCCTAACGTGGAATTTTAAGCGCGTTGACTCCATAATCGGAAATTGAGTGTTTACGAATCGAGCTACAGGCGACAGGTGTGCGATATTTGGGAAACGAAAAATCGATGTTAGAACCCGTGAAAAGCTCCAAGCAAGTTGGACAGAAAGATTGGAAAGATACATGCGTTGAAGAACGAGTAGGTACTGTGATTCGGTTCTTTCTTTTTATCTCCTTAATTATCGAGTTGAGCCGCCTTTACTGGAGAGCTTCCTTCGAGACAATGGAAGCTTGCGGTGCATTCGTCCTTAGCGATGGTGTACGAGAGGGGGGTGTGAAGCTAAACCTACTCTTGCATGATGATACGCCAGCGCATTTTGCTGGAATCTTCATCCAATTTTTTTGGCAAAAAGTACGTTCGTGTGTATGCTAATTGCCAGATTTGACTCCACTGGTCTTTTCTCTCGACCTAGTCTCGTTTTTTGTACATTAGTACATACTCAATGATATTTCTGCTCTCTTCCATCAGCAATGTCGTATGCAAAGTTCAAGACGACGTTTTCTTATGGCAGTGAAAGCACTTCTCTCTGATTTTTAAATGCTGTTACGATACTTGTGGGAGTAAAAAAGAAAAAGAGACAGGCAAACTGGGCATTTAAAAAAATTCTTAACAAATTTGTTCCAAGCATTACTGAATTTATAAAAAGAATAACTTCATATGCAGAATCTTAATAATTCCCATTCGAGAAGAAAAAAACGCAAAAATCCTGAAAAATGGGCGAAATACCCGAAATTAAAATTTTTCAGATCAGCTTTCCATGAAGTG
Source organism: Acanthococcus lagerstroemiae (assembly GCA_031841125.1). Taxonomy (NCBI): domain Eukaryota; kingdom Metazoa; phylum Arthropoda; class Insecta; order Hemiptera; family Eriococcidae; genus Acanthococcus; species Acanthococcus lagerstroemiae. The sequence continues at coordinate 6,652,482 of CM063110.1, read as the reverse complement.
CCTGGTGTGTTTCAGAAAAAAGTTCAAAATTTCAGTGACTGATGAAGGTCCTGCTGCGTGTACTTGGTATCACTGGGAAAAGCACATTTTACCTTTCACTTTTCATGCAATGTAATCCTGTGTTACGTGGAACATTTATCAAAAAAAAAAAGTAGAAAAACCTGGAAAACTGATATTTAACTAATTTTATGACCTTTATTCGCTCATATTTCAATTTCTACTGTCCGAAGACCGTTTGAATTTTCACGTATGATCACCTACTTAAAACAATACAAAAACTATGGACCTATTTATTTTAAATCTTAAGATAACTGATTTCTAAGACCGAATAAAGCAAAAAATTTTCACCTCTATATTTCACGCTATCTCGAGCTCCTTATACGATATGTGTACGCAACCTGTATCACACTTGGATTCAATGCCGCTAAAACCTCTTAAAATATTTAAAACGTTTCACGGGACATCGTGTATGTAACTCAAGAAGAAGAAATCTGGGAATTTCTTCCACGTATTCGTAGTTCTTCTGCACACAATTCTGCCACTCGTAAAACTTTGATGAATTCTACCACCGGCGTTCCAGGAGCTTCTTGGTCTTCCTTAGGGTCGGTCTGAGTTTATGAATTCTTCCCTTCAGTGTGAACCCGAATCTGTCAAAGCAGACCACACTTGACTTCTTAATCGTAAAGACCATTTGCACCTGTATAACGTGGTAGAATTAATTATGTAACGGGTGTTTGATAAATGTAACAAATATTACTGTTCGGCGACTCGATTACTAAAATCTTCATCTTTGTTTCTGTTGCAGTGATCAACATAAACTCGGAATTCGTCGGGAGAGTGAAATTTCAGCTGGGAGATAGTCGGATAATTTCCAGCAAGTGAGTTTTTTTGTCTCGTTGTTCCGTATTTAGAACGATATGATCCGAATTATAATTTAATGAAACCGTCAGTTAACGAAGTGTCATTCTTGAAGACACAGTCATTTTCTCAATCCACCTTTGCATTATCATAAACATGATTTTCATGAAATCTAGCAGAGATGTAACTTCTATCAGGAGAGGCAAGGAAACTAGTGCGGGTAACTTCGGCGATATAGCCTCAGTCTTTTAGTGGGTGGGGGAGGTCTCCGAGGATTTTGACGGCTTCTATTTTTCCGATAATCAGACGAAAAAAAAGTGAGGTGCAGAGTGGCGATCAGAGGATTCATGTAATGAGTGACATGAGTGCTGACGAAGGGTGAATTGGCAAAGTGCTCAGTTGGTCCAGTTTTCCAATTTTACTATACTGCCCTCAAAAATATCGTAAATGCAGCAGGTAGTCTAAAATAATCCTTCATATCATATCCTATGTAAGTTGGAATTACGTTTGGTTACTAATTTGCACGAATAAATTGAACACAATTCAGCAAACGAATATGTATTGCAGATAATTACGAATTAGTGAAATTACAAGTGAAATTAGTAATTTCAAAAGATCTTAACTCCAACGAAAATCTATCTATCTTCATCGTAAGACGAGTAAACCACTAATGCACGAATATTACTGTACAGAGTGGCTACAGAGCAACGAAAGTAGATCGACAGTCAAAGACTGCAAAAATAAAAGTAGGTAAACAAAAGATCCTCGATAAGCCATGAATGGTGAGGCCGAATACGATACCTACTAGACAAAACGTGCACGGTTTGAAAATAGAATTCTAAATACAACAAAGTGAAAGAGAAGCTGAAATTCATAAAATTATGACACAATAATTTTACACCTATATTACTCGTAGTTCAGATTTCACCAGACTAAAATTAGGACTCGATTAAAAACAGTTAATAAAATTAGGACTCGCTTAAAAACAATCAGTGTTAGATATGATGCAGAAGTATCAAATAATTTGGTTCTTTTGAATTTATGAAAAAACGTTGGTCCTTTCTGGTATTTTTTGACGTCTCAAAAATATTGATTTCTTTTGATTTGCTCAGAAAATTTCTGCGAGAAATTAAGAAATTTGGTCATTTTGAGGGTTCCTGCGAAGCAAAATACCCGGTCACGTTCTTTTTTGACCCTTATTAATTTTGTGGTTGAAGAGTTTCGTTTTGTGAATTGATGAGGAAGCTAATGTGGTATTAGTTATTTATATGAGCCGCATTTATGTCTCATGTTTGAAAGAAAGAAAAGTCTATTTACAAACATAACTTCAATTTTTTTTTTTTAATTTTGTGGTTGAAGAGTTTCGTTTAGTGAATTAATGAGAAAGCTAATGTGGTACAGTATTAGTTATTTATATGAGTCGCATTTATGTCTCATATCGGAAAGAAAGGGAAGTCTATTCGCAAACACAACACAATTTTTTTTATTTAAATAACGTCTTCTTTTTTAATCATGTGGTTCTATTTTGCCAATCATTTTTGATGTGTTCATTAGCGACGGACTAGTACCCCAATTGCTTGATTTCTTGATAGTAACATATGTTTTCAAAAATTCTGAATTTGTCGTTTAGTGATATGAAGTGAATGACGTATGACATTATCTCTGACAGACTGTGCTATGCGACAGGAACTTGGAATGACAGAATATATTAAGCGATATCAGTCCCCCCCCCCTCTTTGATTATTTCAGTTGATTTTAAATTTGATATTACTCAAGGAGACCTTATTCTCAGAAATGAAAGCTACAAAACTGAAAGCTGGAGCTTTAACTTTTATCTTTCAGTCTTTCTGTTTCCTGTCATGTAAATTAAGAACCTTCGTATTATGAGTGAATTACTCTTGTTTGTTTATTTGTTTGTCAAGACTTTTACAGTCTTTACAGCCCTATCCTCTTGGAGATTGGATTATCAAGTTGATATATCTGAAGTTACATCTGAGAAATTGAATGTTTTCTAGTTGAAATGTATTTCAAGTTGTTTATGACCAGGGCCCGAATTTTTAAATGCTGGAAACTCAAAGATAGGCCGTATAAAAGTTTCCAACAAGATCTGAATAATCCATAGAAAGTCCCTATAAAAGTGAAACAGTCTCAAGAAAAGTAAAATAGTCCCAAAAAATTTTTATGGAACTCTGGCTTCATGGGTATCAAATTAAAGGTTTTGAAAAACTGAACCGAACTTTTATATTATCTGTTACTTTCAAACCATGGACAACGTAACAATTTTAAATCAAAATACTTGATTGCTATAAATAATATGGTTGTCTCGATTTTTCAAATTTTTTCCCAAGTAAACTGGGTTTTCAAAAAATTTTTCTCGAAAAATTTAAAATTGATTAACGAGTTTTGAAAATTGGATTTCTGTCCGATATAGTCCCAAAAAATCACTAAAAACGTCAATTTACGGCAAAAATATTATTTTTCAGGGAAAGTAGTCCAAAAGAGGCCGTATTAAAGTTAGCTTATTGGTTTCAGAATTTCCTGATTCGCCCAGAAAACCTAAGCATATCGAATAGGCTAGGTAGAAAAAAAAAAAGGTATTTGTCTAAAAATCGGAGCCCTCTTTATGACATATCAATTTGGAAGAGTTTCTCTGGCAGTGATGCGCAATTTTTTCAGTCTGGCGGCTTTGCATTCTGAGGTGATTTAACGCACTGATAGTGTACTGGGGCTCGTGGTAAATTCTCCGGATTACATATTTGGTGGAGCGTACGGTGATGCACGCATGCCAAATTGGCTCTCGAGACACGGCACCCCTGGCCCTGGAAACTACCCTTTTGAGTATCACATCAGTGACCAGAGGGAATATTCCTCGGATGTCTTAATATGTGGACGCATCTGAGAAAAGGTCCCATTTGAAGAAATCTCAGTCTGACTTCTAAATCTATATTTGCCCTGAGTATGTTTCTTTTTGATAAAAAAAAGCTCCCTCAGGTTGTTCCATTTTACTCTTAATTTCTGTTTTACTTTTTCCATTTTGCATTATCAGATTGCCTCCCATCTCCTTTAATATTGGAAACATTTTTGACCATTCAACGTTATCAAAAACTTTTTCTAAATCTACAAAAATGCTACATATGTATTCAAAGAGTAAACTAAAATTGAGGATGTAGTAGCATACATTGGTCTAGTTAGATGTTTGTTGATAGTACTAGACGACAGTGTCTATTTTAAAGAAGTCTCACCGAAGCAAATGTTAATGAAAGTGTGAATAAACTAAAATTTTTAAAATTACGAGTTCAGTAGTCTAAATGTGTCTTCTTGGATGTTTGTTGATAGTATTTATATAGGCAGAAAGCTACAGCGCTAGAGTCTCTTAGAAACAATCTGCATTAGAGCCAAATTAATTCTTATAAAAATGTAAAGAAATTATCAATGTTTTTAAAACCAATTTATATCTTTTGATAATCGCACAGAGAAAGAAATAAACGCAAGAATTACAAAGGGATGGTCAAAGTTCTGGTTTCTTAAAAATACTTTTAAAGGCTCCTTCACCTCCTCGCAAAAGAGTGCAGTTTTCAGTGTGTGTGTGCTCCCAACACATATTATATTATGTATCTGCAGGTTAGCTTTATGTGGCCTGTATGTGCGCAATTTATTACGATCAATTGCGACTTGTGTGTTTGTTATCAGGGTGTCTACTGGCCTGAAAAGTCATGAAAAATCATGATTTCAAAAAATTGTCATGAGAGTCATGAAAAGTGATGATATTTGTATTTCAACCAAAACTCGAAAAAGTCATGATGTTTTATCGTGTCATAGTTCACAATATTTCTGTGACCAAAAAAAAAACAACAAATTTATTCATTCAACGAGAAAAAAATATTGAGTGAATATTTATTTTGGAAGTTTAGCACGTTCTGTATTGATAGGGCGGTAGTTATGAATGATCTGGTAATAGATATAAATGGCGCGTGTCTGCACCTCTGCACTCGGGTCAATTATGTTGTAGTCACGGACGTTAACTACTAAATCTGGACTCTTCAGAAATTTGTTGATAAAATAAGTGATTAATGATTTTTCTAAATCAATACATAATGAATCTAACATTTGTTGGCCTTTATTTTTCCTGTTAGTTATTAGATGCGGAACACATTTATCACCAATTGCATACAAATGGAATAGTCCCTGTTTTTCTGCATGCTTATAAATGCTGAAGATTGCATGTTCAAACCACCCACAAAGAGGGGCAAAACAATGGGCATTTTTCAACTCTCTTAAGACTGTCTCATTTGTATTACAATCCATATTATTTGAATATCGTTAAAGGAAAAATGTTAACGTATGCAACGGGGCTAGTGATAAGGTATTCGACAAGAAGATAGCGCAGTTGACCTAGGCCGATTCCCGGCAAGAAGAGAAAAGGGCTAAGGCAGCCCTAAAAGGCTCCCCGATGTCCCTGAGGTAATGCTCGATGGGGCGGTTCCTTGGCTCGGGTGAGAGCCAATGAAAAGAGAAGTATAATTCTGGTGATTCTTAAGAAAAAAAATCCAAATGTTGTGCCTTGCCTTGGAAGTAGGATACACTTGTACTCTCAAAATATTCTCTCAGTTCAGATATCCCCCTATTGGAAAATCAGGTGCTAAATGTAAGTTCCACGATACAGGTTTAGGTTTATCTGAAAATAAATTAAAAGGGGTGGTGGAGGGAGGTCAAAAGGTTGAGCCCCCGGTGAAGCGCGAAGCGCCGAGTTCCCCCTCCCCCCTCCACTTCCTTGTTATATCCCCCATGATAGTCATGATATTTTCTTTCCCAAATCCAGTAGACACCTTGGTTATTTATGTTCCACAGTTGTGAATGGATGAACGTGATTCTGTGTGATTCTCGTAACTTGCTAATATTGATTGTTATGTTTCTAATTGTTCCGTGTGGGTTTGGCGCTTTCCCGTTTCCTTCCTCCGGAAGATAAGGACCATTTTTCTAACGGCGTGGCACATTTTCATGTTTTGAATCTGGCCACGCTGATGAAAGATTCTCGTAGATTGCATATCAGAGCGCAAAAACAATCGCAGCTATTCGCGCATATACGAGTAGTTTGTATACCGCTCGAAAATCTCGCTTACTTCCTTTTTAAAATGAATAATGGAGACCCGAAAGGTTTTTTGTCAATTGCGTTTGACAAAGGCTGGCGTTCGTCCCTGTGGAAAGTCAGAGTGATTTTCGAGCAGTTCACAAAACTTATTGTGTATGAATAGCCTGTGCGAAGCTGGCTGAGAGTAACCGCTCGTGAAATTACAAAACTAGATGAACAATTATTTTGAATCGTGTACGTACTCGTACTATATATGTTTTCGCAACAAATCATCCCGGTTTTATTGTTCGAATTATATTTATTTTCCGGGAAAAAACAGTATCTCTTTCCTCTTCCCCGGACCGCATGTCGTCAGTGAGTTATGACTTTTCTCATTGAACCAATAAATAATAGGAAGTTGGGCCCGCGCGTCACCCATCGCCACTGGTTACAATAATTGCTGAAAATGTGGGAAAAAATCTGTTGCTGGATGTATACGGTGCGGCAGCGCGACGCGTCCCATCCATCGTATCAACGTCACCCGTCGATGGAATTTTGTAATTGATGTTTATACAGCGTGTATATACAACGTAGAGTGTGTGCCAGCTGGAGGGTGGAATTTCGTCGAGCATAGCGAGCCGCTGAAAAACCACTGCGAACATTCGTTTTCGAATCGTTCGTTTCATTCGCGTGGGAAATTCGACGCGAACGTTTTGCGCGACAATGAGGACGATCGAAATTGGTATTTGCACAGCAAGTTCGAAAGTTGGACGACGACGAGAATAGACAGCCGTCTAAGTGCGACCGGGGTGACGACGGAGGCGCAGCTTTTTCCAATTTACTTGTCGACACGAGTGGGAACGGTCGAGTAGCTTAGCAGCCTAGTAGCCTAGCAGCCTGTAGCAGCGCAGTCTCGGACGGGAACGGCAACTCCACGCCAGCTGGAACGGCTGCCACCTCGGTGCCGCGCGGCTCCAAAACACGAACGGGCGGCCTGATTCGATAATCGCTTCTCCGCCTCGGCGGCGAAAAAATTCGACTAAAATTGGAAACGTAGGTTGTAAACTCGCTCAAATTACGCTGTTCGACGATTATACGAAGTTTTTAACCGAGTTCGTAATCCCGCGCCGAGTGAATTCGACGAACGCAGCCCGTCACGCGCGATTTGAGCGGCGGCCACGACGACCGACGTTGGAACCAAAACAACAATATTATTTAAAAAGCTCGTTTATTCTCGAATTAACGTGAAAACCGACGATAATTTTCGCACATCACGTCTCCCACAGGTTGTCCGTTAATTAGGTTGCCTCGCCGAATCCATTACGCGAAATACGTTGCGGCTTTATTCGCATGTGTCGGATTATTATTAAAATTCGCCCAAATAAATTAAAACGAAATCGATTACCTCCGCTCGGCTGGGCTGATGGTCGGCCAAATGCGAGCAGCGAGCGGACCCGGTGCACAAAAGTGAAAGGATAATTAAAACTGATAACATCGACGAGCGGACCCGCTTTTGCGGCTCGTCGTCGTCGTAAAACGATGGTCCACATTTTTGGCGAATCGATGCGGTCTCAATTTTACGAATTTTTCCGCCTGCCGTGCGTGTAGGCCACAGTCCACACTTCACCGGGTTTCTCCTACATGGTGCTTAGTGCTTGCGCCTTTCGAATGATCTGATCGTTCTGCCGGCGACTCGTAAATTTTTTCGCGCAAATAATTCAGCGGAAGCGGATTTTCCGGAAACGTACCTCGTCGTACTCTTCAGGGTGTCTGCAGGTGCTGGAAAGTCCTTCAAGTCCTTCAAATCCCGAAAGTGCTGAAATTAAGAAAAACAAAATTGAAAAGCCCTTCATTTTTGTTGATACATATTTTTAAGACCACACCCCTCAAAAATCAACGTTCGGTAAAAGAATAGAATAATTTCCAATAATAATAATAATAATTGGGGAGTAATAAATAGCCCGAAATGGAAGGCCGTAGTTCAAAACCAAACCAGAGATCGAACATTTACGAGCGTTTGGAAGAAAGTGACAAGTGAACAAAGGACGAAAAAGACGCTTCAAAAGCAAACCAGGGAAGATTTGTTAGTGCTCGTATATCAAGAGAGAGTTGAACTGCCCATATATGCCCGCGACTTGACCGACAGCAGTGCGCATAACAAAGTGTGAAACCTGTCCGTGAAACCGTCCACCTTTCTTCAATGAGGCGCGCGGAAAATGAGTGTATGCGGAAATGCTCTTACCTCAATACTTTTGACGGGTGGTAGGTTTTTTTTAGTTTTTTTTAGAAGACGGCCTGTTTTATGAACATTTTGGAAGTGCACGTTTCATGATTTTTTTTTTTTTTCAAAGTTTTATTAGTACTGTACAAGAGCTAGTACATTTTCCAATTTTTATCAACGACATGTGACGGGTTTTTAAAAACAAATTATTGAAAAATAAAATAAAAGAATTAAACTATACATTATGCTGTTAGCAATAAGCCTGAGAGAAAATACAGGGTGAAATTTTGATTTAAAAGGCACAGATAAATTTTCGACTTTAGTTGATCAGGTCGAGTGGGTGTTGACGGCGAAGACGTCGAGTGTCCCCTGTTGTATCTAGCAAGACAATTGCTTCGACGTTGGGATGAAGGTGTAGACGACGAATATATCTTGTGGGCTGCTGCTTGATGAGTTCGCCAACTGTGGGAAGGTCAAGGAACAGTTGAAAATGAAGTACATCTTTTGAAGTTCTCTCAAATGCGATAATTTCCCAATAATCGCATTGGAAATTTTTCAATCAAAGAATTTCTTGGCCAATTTTCGAAAAGATCCCCATGATTGTTGAAAAACATCTCCGATGATTTTAGGAGAAGTTTTTTCGAAATTTTAGAAAAAAATCGGAATTTATTCCAAAGGATTTAATCGGAAATTACTGAGAAGTGTCTCTGATGAAATTTGAAAAATTTCTTCAGAGAAATAAGTCGATAATTTCTCATTTTCTAGGAGATTTTTATCGGAAATTTTTGAATTACATTACTGATAAATTCAGAAGAATTTCATTAGAAAAGTTCAGGGGAAATCTTCGATGCTTTTTGAAGTATTTCATAAGAAATATTTGGTGGAAAACTCCGACAGTTTTTGAAGGATTTTATTATAAATTTTCAGGAGAAATGTTCGATAATCCCGGAAGAATTTCTTCGAAAACTTTGCGAAAAATCTTCTAATGATTTTTCAAGAATATCATCGGAAATTTTGAGGAAAAAATTCTGATAATTTCCGAAGAATTTCTTACGTGATTTTCGAGGAGATTCCTTTGATTATTCAGGATAATTATCGAAAATATTACGGAAAAATATTTTTGATGATTTTCAGTGATACTTCTCAATGATTTCCAATAAAATCCTTTGGAATAATTGCAGATTTTCTCCAACAGTTCGAAACGAAAAAAATTCTCTTAAAATAATCGGAGATATTTTTCAATGATGTCCGATGAAATTGTTTGAAAAAAAAAAATCGGAACTGTTTCCTAATATTTTTGATAAAATTCCTTGGAAATTCTCTTTGATAATCAAAAAAAATCTCTCAAATATTTCTCATGAAATTTTTTGGCAATTATGGGAGATTTTTCTTGAAAAGTTCTAATGAGATTCTTCGGAAATTGTTGCTAATACCCGAAAATTTCCGATTGGATATCATCAAAACTTTTTCCTGAAGTAATCCTTCAAAAATCAACAACAGAGGTACTTCTCCGCGAGTTCCTATAATTTAAAATGATTGCAGATTTCCTCTAAAATATCCAGAAAAGTTGTGCGGAAATTATCTAAATTTTTTTCTAAAAATTTGTAACAAAATTCCTTTAAAATCATCGGAGAAAAGTTGGCAGCACTGAAAAAAAGAAACTGCGGTTCTAAAGATTTCATTCATTATTTCGATAGACATGTTTCAGTTCGGTCAGTGTACATTTTAGCGCGGTTTTTCCATATTTTTGGCATTTCATTTTTAATTAGTGAGATCCACGACACAAGCATAGAGCAATGGCCCTGCAAGTAATTGCAAGTCAGAAAGGACATAAGGACAGTTTTCCCCGGGTGTGAAGTGCTGGGCGGTCGTTTTCACTTGGGCCAGTCGTGGTATCGCAAACTGAACAGCGACCTTCCCTATCTGCGCAATGAATATGAAACAAATTCGGTAACAGGTAAGTGGTTGAAGAGATTTTTTGGATTAGATCCAATGACGGTTATATTCGGCCAAATAGATTTAGCTGCAGAACGCAATTGCTATTTCAAAATCAGCAACCACAAAGTGAAATGACACAGGCTCGCTACTGATAAACTCGTCGAGAGATGACCAGCGCGCTGTCGATAATTACAATAAGAAAAACAGGCGCGCAATCAATACCCTTGTTGCGCGCTATCAATACGCCAATATTTGGGACAAAATCTTACCGCGCGCAATCAAAGAACTCTGATTATTTTTACTCGCAAACATCTGGAGACGAGAATGAGTTTGTTGACTTCGATTCATTCAGAAAGACGTTCACTGATCTACTTGTTCATCAGTGGTCGCATATGGTCACTGCGAAATACGACTGGACGTGCTATTTCGACCTTTTTTAATCATTAATCATGTTAACAATGCCTACGTACAGAACAATACTGGTTTGGTTTTGAGCACCGGCGGAAATGGAAAGTATGTTTGAACGAAATGTCTGCGCACGAAAAAAGAATCTAACATGACGAAATTTAAAGCGGACATCTCGCAGTAACTCGCAAACAGAATAACAATATCTGTCAACGCAATATTATTTCGTAGATGAGGAGATGTTCGTGAACGCCTCATCGCTATTCCTGAAGAAGTGGGGGGGGGGATGAATTTGTTTCCAATGTTTAAAAATAAATATTTTGCGATTCCTATTATTAATCATTAAAAGTGTAGCGCAGGATTCATATTCGCAAGGAGGGGGAAATGGGGGAGCAGAAAAGAAGGGGTAAAGGGGATAAAACAATTGGAAACAAAAAAAAAAAAAAAGATTTGCACACTCGAGGAAAATATGTAAAATATGCCGGCTATGCAAAGAGTCCGGAAAAAGAACTTAATTTTTACTTTTCAATTTCTGTAGACACCCTGCTCTCGCTAGTGCAGTCGAATTAGACGTTTGATTAGGTGGAAATGGGAAAATTTGTCTGTGGAAGGTTGTTAGGACGGACGCCCTAAATGGTGCACTAAAAATTCTTCGTAAATTTGTGATGGAGCTTCGTCCAAAGTTTGAATGTCTCCCAAAAATCAGTTTTTCCCAAAATCTCGAGAAATATCAACTTGAGGGTGACGTCTTTTCAGACGAAAATTATTTCTCATTAAAATTTGCACAATAAAGGTTTATACAATTTTTTCGTATAACAAATCACAAAATACCGAAAATTGAGAATTGAAAATGATCCCTTATACAGAGTGGTCCAAAAGTCCCTTCACACCAAAATAAAAGCGCGGCGCATCCTCTACGGTCCCAATACTTTCGAATTTCTTACGCAGATAATGGACACTGCGGGGGGATGGTACTTCGGTAATGAAATAATTACGCCATTCATTGATCACTGCCTTCGTGTATGTTCTGGTGTCACCATAGCATTTTTCGGCGGCTCACATGCACAGGACACAACTTTCTCAAAAGTGTGAAAAGACTTGTGGACCACTCTGTATTGCCACACGATATACTAGCGTTATAGTGGAGAGCGCAGAAAATTTGACGTATTTCAGTCGCATCAACTTCGGCGAATAGAGAGAATGTTGATTACCTCGTAATCCATTTATTGACATTGTCATCTATCCGCTCTTAGAATTTTTCCTCCTCCCTTCCCTATCCTGTGGGATCTTTGGTGCTTACGACGATGCACACATGCCAAAGTTGCTCCTCAGACACCGCACCCCTGGCCCTGGAGACTACCCTTTCGGGTATCGCGTCAGTGACCAGAGAGACGCATTGAGGCTGGCCCGAATCTCCCTTTCGACTCTCCGCTTCGGATTCGCGCTGCCCTGCCAGGGCCACTATGGAACACCCTACTGACTGAGGCAACGCTCCCCCAGCATTAACCTTTGGGTTCACCACAGACGGATGCGCTATTTTCCTTCATCCCTCCCCTCCTCGTCTTGGTACGTGTGGCGACGCAGGAAGGTGGTGAGGCAGGGTTCGCCCTGATGTGGGTCCGCAGCAGCTGCAGCAGCTCTAGGATGGTACAGATTCATTGTGTCCAGTATGGGCTGAGCATTGTCCGAAGGCCCTTTGCCTCGATCACACTGTCTGTATCTTCTTCTTCATGACGATACCCGGTTTCATCCGCTTCCACTCTTCACCATTTCCGGAACCAAGGTGTCCGGCGCGAGACGGCTGATCACGCCGTCGTTATTGCTCGTGTTGCCGTTGGGATCGATCGCTGTTGTCGTCCCACGCCTCTCCCGCTCCCAGGCCTCTCACTGGAACAGGGTGTACCAGGGTTGTCCCTCGACCCTCGTTCACTGTACGCGCGCACACGGGGCTGGGCGCTGTCGCTATCCGATGTAAGTATGTGCCGAAGCACCTGTGGCCGCTCAGGACTTGAGTCAGGTGGAAGTTCAGTTCCTCATAGGACCTGCTTGCCCATATCCTCTAGGATACCACACTTTGATACTTGTGTTTTCTGGGTTTCATCAGTGCCTGGTTATGATTTCATTACTATAAATGTTGGAACTTTCATTATCTGAAATAATCAAATTAAGGGGGAGGGGTCAAAGTCCCTAAATTCAGTTTTGATGTACTGTGGTAAAACTTCCTTATTTTTCTTTCTTTTGAAGCTAAGAAGACTTCCATTGTATTTTCTAAAATTTTGAAGGAACTCTGTTAATTTTTTTTCTTCGTCCACTGTAGGATTACTCCAATTTTCTTTCCTAGTCAGTATCCTTCTCCCCCTCGCTGACTCGATTACTGGCTGGGTATACTATATGTTTCTAGATTTTCTAATTCTCAAGAGTTTATAAAAATTTTGGGATTCTTATTGCCTCCCTCTAATTTTCTCCCCATCTTTTGAATGCGAAAATCATGTATATGCAGCTTTAACAAACAAGCCCTTCTCTCCCACAGAAAGTCCTTTCCATTTTTTGAAACATCAACGATCTTTTTTATTTTCACTTTAAATTCGTCATCATCATCATTACTAGACACGGGCAAAATCAAAAACCAGATGATTGAAATTCATAGTTTTGAGGTTATATTAAAATCATTCAAAAATCACAGCTGAGAAAAAAAGTAATTAATTTTTCGGAAACGATTGAAAATCATGATTTTCTTCTCTTTCAAAATCGAAACCATCCCATATTGCCGTTAGCCAAAAAATTTGTTTCCTTTTCGTTAGTATGAAACTTTTTTTTAAATGTTCAAGAGATAGTTACTCGTAACTTTCAAAAAAAAAAAGAAAAAAAAGAGGAGTCTGTGGGTCATAATTTTGAATTAATGAATCGATTTTAGAATCACGAAACTGAATCAGGTGTAAAAATGATATTTAGAATGCAAAATTTCTAAAATGGTCACAGAAAACACCTTTCTTCTACTTTTTTTTTTTTTTTTTTTTTTTTTTTTGCCAATTTTGTATCAGTAAGATTGATTTTCATGTTAATAGAAATAAAACTATTTTTTGAAACTAAATGAATTTGATAATTTTTATTGTTTTGTCTATCAGTTAATCACTACGTATTATTATAATTGCAAAGTGCAAATTTTAAAGCGAAAAAAACTGACGAAAAGAATCTAGAATGTAATAAGATTTTAGTTTTATGTTGGAGTGTGAGTGAACTTAGTAAATTATGTAGTTGGGGGTACTCCACTGATGATGGCATAGCAGCCGAAAGCCCTCTGTACTACAGAAGGAAGAAATTGTGAATAGGCACACTCAAAATATAGAATGTATTATGATGTTTTATTTTTATCAAGTTTTTCGTAAATCAATGCAATTTGCCTTAAAAAGATGATAAACAATGATTGCGATACAAATTTTCATATCAGTTAAGTGCCTAAAGTTGAAATTTTCGAATAACTTTTTTTCGATTCCCAAAGAAATGATATTAGTCGGCTGTGATATTAGGACACTTTTTTATTTGTACTTTTATTTTTCTCATTCCCTTTTCATAGAAGGTTGCCCGTAAACATTGGGACATCTTTTGTGATCATTTAATCATCAAGTATTAAATCTCCCGCAAATGAGTGAGGATGGTGTCCAACGAGAGGCACTAAGACCTGAGATAACTGCCAACATTGAGAAAATTGGCCGAAGAAACGAAATGTTTCAAAGGTTTTGAAAGATTAATAGCAACGAAAATGAATATTTATTTCAAAAAACGAAAAAGAAGAAGAAAAAAGACATTAGGCAAATTAATATTTGTAAACTTGTAAAAGAATTTTCTGCTTCGAGGAAAGATTTTATTTATCGAGAAAATTGGCATCGAACCCAATTAGAAAAAAATGATAGAACTTTTTACTTTTTCATTATTCACTAAGTGGATAGTCTACCTTTTCGAAAGCCAGTTTTAGCTAACCGGCTGATATTCCTTCCCGTCGCACGCTGTGTCTGCTTGGTTATTTGTATACCAACTGAATAACAGACGTCCTGGCCAAAGAAAAACTACGAGGAAAATCAGTTCTACCGCCGAGAGTGCAGTGCTACGAAATGAAATGAGAGTAAACGAAATCGTGTCACTCGTTCACCTTTTTGCTTGTATCGAATCTTATACAGCAGTGGCTGGAGGGAATGTCAATATCTACTTTTCATTCCATATGATAGAGGAAGTTCGTTTTCTTCCTTACCAGTTTTGTTCTTACTTGACGAGGGTTTTTAGATGCGGAAAGTGCCGAACTCGACGTATTCAGTAGGGTTTTTTAAAGTAATCTTCAGTAACAGTCGTCAAGCTGAATTCGTTTTTTTCCCAGTGTATAATGATGTTAACGTCATAAACAAAGTCCCGAGGCGACTTGGCTGTATGTGGAAAAGGTACGGAGGGATTTCGGTTTAAATTCTTCAGAAAATTGTGCGGACCCCCAGTGCCATCGCAAGTGAGGTCTTTCGACGGAGGATCCTTTTGTATTCTAAAAGAAAGAGGCTCGGAGTCAATGTGGAAAATTTGGGAAAATATACACAAAAATCCCTAAAACGACCAAATCAAACCATGAAGAACTAATGACCAAAAAACAAAAAAAAAAAACAAAAACAAAAGAAGACCACCAATATTAACCAGAATTGACCATAAATGACCAGCAAATGACCTGCAGCGACGAGATCAGATCAAAAATATGAAATTTGATCAAAAATTAACAGTAAAAATGAAAAATATCCTAAATAAAACGTGATCAAATGCAACCAAAATTATCTAAAATTACCCAAATTATCAAACATGACTAAATCTGACCAAAAATACGATCCAGAAAGATTTTAAATGGTCAGAATTGACTACTTTACCAGAAAACAAATACTATGAGTGAATGGATCCGACCAAAATGGATCACGTTTTGGGAGGCAAAGGGGACAATTGTCTATCCCAGAGAAAAACTGAAATGAGAAACGCTTCACAAATGAAAACGTCTTACAAGAGTCTCGAACGAGCTCGCTATAGTCTTGTAAAGAATTTCAAAGAAT
Source organism: Acanthococcus lagerstroemiae (assembly GCA_031841125.1). Classification (NCBI taxonomy): domain Eukaryota; kingdom Metazoa; phylum Arthropoda; class Insecta; order Hemiptera; family Eriococcidae; genus Acanthococcus; species Acanthococcus lagerstroemiae. The sequence continues at coordinate 6,636,920 of CM063110.1, read as the reverse complement.
CCTAAACAAGTGTGAAAGATTGTCGAGTTTCGTAAGTAAGTCTTCAAGAACCGTAACGAATCTTATCCGAGTCTAAAAGTCTTGTGAATCTTGAACAAGTTTTCAGGGATCTTAGATAAATCTTGAAAAGTTTTAAGGAGCCTTGAGGGCATTCGAGAAGTTACGATCAAGTCTTGAAGCGTTCTCATCCAGTCCGGAAGAGTCCTGAAGAGTCTTAAGCAAGCCTGCAAGTCTTGAACTAGTCTTGGAAGATCTTGGCGAAACTTGAAGGAGTCGTAGAAACTCGAAAATTAGATGTAAACAGTGTCAGTGCGTGTGAAATAACTTTGGAACAACCTTGAATGGTTTGAAGACTGACAGAAGCTTACATGAGCACTGAAGATTGAATAATCTAAGCTAGTGTTGATAGTTGCTCTTCTTCCATTGGTGAGGGGAAAAATTAGATAATACCCTGATTAACGTTCTCCTAATATCGTCGCTCAGTTGCAAACCTTAGTGTTTCCTGGATTCGCCGCTGCCTAATCCAGACCTCTGTTTAATATTATTAGGGCTTTATACTTTTTTTTTGTTTTTGTTTTTGTTAGTAGAGATAAAATTTCAAGTGACAAGAAGAGAAAGGTTTTGTCTCTGGAATTTCTCAAGGTGCCTTCTTAATTTGATGAATAGGTTTTGAATATTTCTTGGTAGGGGAGGTGAGAAATACAAATAATACTTTGTACTCCCCCCAATTTTTTGGCATGGAAGAGTGAGTGTACTGTGCTTTTGTACCTCCACCTCGTTGCGAAGCCGCAGGCTCTATAGTTGCACATGAGTACAATCAATCCGCAATTTTAATTGCAGAAAATCTTCTTTTAAATCGGTTGTGTCTCAAGAACCTCTTACGCTTCCGAAATGTTGATTCACGTTTTGGATCTATGTTCCGGATGTACTCCAGAATCTTGTAAAATCTATTGATAGAACAATATTTTGATTTTTTTTTTTAATAATTAATTTTGCAATTTGCAAATTGGTGTTTTATAAAGAATGTCGCGTGTGGATAATTAAATTGGGTAAGTAATAATTTCCACATGATTCTACGGTATACCTAGTCGTAGAACCCAAGACTTCAATCATAATTTCGAAACAATTAGTAATACTTGAAATATGACAGCTTTTTGAAGCGAATGTCTGCCATCAGAATGGCGGATTGATTGTATTTGTGTGCAGTCGTACAGCCCTAATAGTACAAGTTTTCAAAAGTACTTTCTATTGGTTTTTCTCTTTCGGCGTTCTCACAGAATCCCTCAATTACAGTAGCAAAGAATGATAAACCTTTTCGCGCGCGAAATGAAAATCGACTTCCTTTTTCGGCAACTATAGCCGTAATTGAGAAAGTTTACAAAAATCGAAGTTGTACTCTAGTTATGAATGATGAAAGAAAGAAAGAAAAGAAAAAAAAAAAAAAAGGAAATAACTCGGAATTTCAGTTCGACGTCTTTTGTTGCGAATACGAGAGACAGAGCGCCTTTGAACTTTTGTTTTAATTTTTTACGCAAAGAATCTTATTCGCGTTCAAACCAATTTTGCAAAAATAATATTTGCATTATTCGCGCGCTGCTTCCTTTTCGCCCTCGTCAGTCGCTAATCTTTGATTGTATTCTGCTCGGCGTTTCATTCTTTTTGCTTGATTTTCGATTTCCTTCAAAATCTCACAGACTATCGAGAATTCGAGTGGAAAATCGCGCCGCAGTCTCGGCAAATATCGAGCAGTTGAAAGAATTTAACGAAAACAAATTCGTTTTGTCACGAAGCTGGGATGCCCCTTCTCTCTATCTTTCAGCCCGTCTCGCACAGCGACGAGATAGTACATATAAATTAGGGTTGCTCGGTTCGTTCGAAAACCCTGTACTAGTTTCTCTCTCGAGGACCGAAAATACCTCGACGAAAATCAGAAGTTATGAAATAGTAACGATTTCGCTCTCCCGTGCTCCGTGCGTAAGTCCTGGCAGAACGTATAGAGAATATTAGACGATCCGATGGATGGGGGAGGGGTCGAAAAGAGAAAAACGAGGAAGTGCAATAGAAAGTAAATACGCGATTCCCTAAACTACATTTAGGCCGAGTTTTTTGCTTTTACTTTGAATTTTTCAGAATTCGGCCTTTCTTCAGCTTGCTCGAGGTATGTACCTACTTTAAAGGTTTATCTCATTTTGGACGGTTTCGTTTCCTTACTTAGAAACGATTGTGAAACTTGACAACGAAAAAAGGTCCAGATAATTCTTGAGATTGAAAAAAAAAAAAAAAGTTGGAAATGAGGTATGAAGTGAAGTATTAAAAAGTCTACTCTCAGTTCCTTCCATAATCTCGATCTTTCCTTTTCCAAATCAGTCTTTTTCAAAAATCTCAAGAACCAGTGATATATGAAAAATACAAACGAGATTTGCTGTAGATAGTGGAGTACATGGAATTCTTCAGCACCATTACCCGAAAGTGATTCAATAGCAATAGATACAAAATTCCTCACACTTCCGCTGCAGAATTTCATTTTATGAAAAATGGCGGTCATATCGCATGTCTGGCCTCATGAACACAGCTACAAAATGTTTTTTCTTTTTCAATTCCTACTCTGTTGTTTTCTTTAGAATGAATCTTTACTTATGTTCTAACACCTCCGAACTTTGCGTACAATGTACCAGAATAACGGAATAATTCGTAGAAAATAATTTGGGTCGAAAAGGGACCAATGAAGACAAAAACAAATCAGAATTGAAGGATTTTCATACTTAGCAAATCCTAATTAGCCGAATATACGAGTATGTAGTTGAATTCGCGAATAAGCAAAACTCCGTTGAACTAAAGTCCGGGCACTTATCTCGTATTTTTGTAAACCTGTATGGGAAAAATTTAAGAAAGAACTAATTTTGAAAAGATAATCTGGTTGTCAAGGTTGAAAACTTATTTTATTTATTTATTTCCTGCTAATGGATTTTTCAATCATTCTTCTCTAACTGGCATTCGGAGAATATACTGTGAGTGACGTATACCACCTGAAAACCTTGTGTCACTAAATCAGCCCTTTTTATTCTTTGTGATGGTGTCTTATTTACTCGTATTTGTTAATCAGCTCAATTATGTAGAATTAAACTAATTCTAGGCCTTGTGTTAGGAAGCCTCTCCCAGCCTTGTCCATTCAACCCTGCCAGATGCAACCCGGTGGCACAAGTCGTTCTGCAAAAATTCTACTCTATCGTCCATCCATCTAATATTTTGCCTTTCTGGTTTTCTCTCTTCCTTCAAGTACCAATTTGTGATTCTGTGTGTCCACCGGATATCTACTAACCTCATCACGTGCCCGGCCCAATCCCATTTCAAACGGCGCACTACGTGTACTACCTGTAGATTGGGCCTACTTGACAAAAATTAGCCTAAGATAAAAGAAACCGGAAAAGATACTCGGAAGTTAATGCCCAAAAATTGGCGGAAAAGGTGTGGCTCGCACGAGCTACTGCACTTACTCATAAACTCTGAAAATGAATGAATATCGATGCGATAGCACCTCGTCAGCGGGGAGCCATTCGAGCTGAGCAAACGCCACCAGAACGTGTGAAGTGTTGAAAACAGAAATCTGTTTCCGCAAACCTAATAAATGCTTTTCACCTTTGAGCCAAGAGCACACCGCGTGTAATTCGTATGTAGGAACGTTCCGGTCTCAGTCCCATCGATGTCAATTATTTAGGAAAAGCAACCATTAATTATTCGGCCCAAAGTTGACAAACAGACCAATCATAATCGCTGCTGGTTACCCGTTTCGGTTATTCCTCTGACGCATAATTGGGTGTCAGTCGCAGACACGTGAACTCGGATCTGCGGGAACGGAACGGAAACCGTGATACGATTTGTGGTACATGCAAACGAGTTTTATAGGCACATTCGGCAATATTTCCCCAAGGGAAAACAACACTTGTTTCTGTTCGAACTACGTGCAGTCGCAGATTGGAGTAGTAAATCACAGACATCTTCCACATCTTCGGTCACGAATGCGATTAAAGACCTGCAGAGTGTCTATCAGTCCTCTGAGTCTCGCAGAAGTCCCTCACGTTGAGAAAAAAAAATCTCCTAGCCCTTCCAAGTCTTCAGTTATTGATAGAACGTCTGCCAAAGATCCAATCCTACAGTATTTCTCGGGAATATAAGGAATGCGGTCAAAAGTCAACCGTGTTCAACTGATGAAATGTCCTCCGGAATCAGAAAAGAAAGTCTCCCTCAGTTGTTCATGTTTAGTTTTCGAGTTACACGACATCTGGTCCAGTAACCGGCTGTGCGGTACAACCGAATTCCAGGTTACTGGTTGCGCGTGGTCTCGGTCAGTAGGATGTTTCATACTGGTCCTGGTTGGACAGTGTGAATAAGAAAAAAGGAGAAGCGAAATGGGGGCTAGGGCCAGCCTCAAGAAGTCCATGCGATACCCGAAAAAATAGTTTCCGCGGCTAGGGGTGCGATGTCTGGGAAGCCAGTTTGGCGTGTGTGCATCGCCATACGCTTCACCAATGATCCAGTAAGTTCAACTCGAAAAGGTATAAGTTCGAACAAAAATCAAGGAAAACCGATTTTTAGCGAAATTATTTAAGTCATCACACTGATGAAGGGGGAAAGTCCCCGTTTCTCTAACCCGGGCTTCCAATACCACAAGTGGGAGGTAAAGGGTTGTTTCCACCTCCCTTTACAACCTTTTTAGGGCAGTTATTAAAAGATTTTAAAGAGCCACTTTTACAGAGAATCAGATCAAAAGTAAATTTTGTTTGAAACATTCTCTTATAAAGACGATAGAAAGCGAGTTATCCCGAAATCCATGTTTTCGGCCCTCTTCTCCTGTAGTGCTGAAATCCTAGGTCGGCGAGGACTTATTTCCCACCATCAGAGCGCTGAGCTGAACATTTCTGCCGAAAATCAGCTTTGTGTGATTTTTACCCTCAGTTGTTTCTTTATCGAGTGGATTCATTTTACCGGCGACCAACCGCGGCCTCTAAATTCCAACCCCTCCGTCGGTGGTCTGACCTAATTCTTGATCAAGTTAGCGTATGCCATTCAATCACCGATGAAAATTGTATATTTTTACATCTGACGGAGTAATATAACGAATTATATCCGTTCGTTAGCTAACGCCTAATTAATTGAAAGGTTTGAAGAAGGAAAAATGCTGGATCGAAGTTGGCGACGAGCTTTAACGAAATGCCTCTCAACACGGGATATAGGTGGAGGTGTATATAAACGGTGTGGCGCGGTGCCGTGGAACATGCTATAGGTCACCAGCGAAAAAGGGGAAGCGGTTATTTTCGCGTGTAACGGCTGAATGAATGGCCGAACGCAAAAGCCTACCACTCGTGGCAACGGCTCATTACACGGCAGTCACGTAACAAGTTACGGTGGATTTGCCGATCTGATATAAGTACAGTAGTTCGACTGGGTGTAGAGCGTGTTCAAAATGAGGATGCTGTTGATCCAGAATTTCAAACGCGGGCACTTTGGTGAAGAAGCGTTTTAAAGCGTCCATTCGTTGGCCGGGTATCCAACACGCTACCCTTCCACACTTTAATGAGCTGCCAAATTCCTTATTGACACGAATAAAAGTTTTTAAGTACATACATCATCAACATTTTTTTTGTGTTGGCAGAAAACAAAGAGAAAAAAAATAACGAAATCTTTTCGGTTTGTTGGATTTTCCTAACTGTTGATCCATCTACTAAAATTTCCCAACTCCAACGGAGGCTTGAGTGAACAATAAATGAAGACTTCGACAGATGTGCCAGACAAGCGTTCCATGTGCTACTGCGAAATACAAACTTTGACTAAATGTACGCGCATTAATAGATACCATTCTGATCGTTGGTTTCACCTTCGTAACAGTTATTTGATCCATGAGAAAAATCGAATTTTCTTCCCCCCGCCGCAGAGTGAGTCAAACGATAACTTCAGGCGCGTAAATTTGTATCAACTTGCAACATCGAAAAGACCTCCGAAATCAAGGTCTTCTTGGTCGTTGAAAAGACGGAAACCAGTAGTTAGGCTAAAAACTAGTTATTCGCTCCACTAACAAATACTTCACTCCAACGTTGTTCTTCAACCAGAACTCGAGAAGCCAAATACGAAATGCAGCCAACGAAAACATTTTTCAAGAGATCTTTCTTTACGCAACTCATAGAATGCCCTCATCAATAAAATAATGTTCAAGAACTATTCCAAAAAGTTGAAATTGCCGGTAAGATTTCAGAATTTACTCGGTTGCTGCTGTGATATTTTTTCATGGACGACCCAAAAACAGGGTGTCTACAAAGAAATTACGACATTTGTTTCCGGTCGCACCTACCTGCCTTACGACCGGAGGACGAGCTTAGATAAGAAGATCGGCGTACGTGGTCGACCAAGAAAAGCCCAGAAAGCCTGAGTAAGTATCCCGACTTGTTCACAAGAGACCTCTCAGGCGTGGTATTGCCAGGGAAAGGCAGGTGATTATCCAGATTACACGTTAAGTCGTTTCAAGTTCCGGAACGAAAAAGTTAAGAAAAACGAAAAATTGACGTTCTCACATTCTCCAGCATGTTGCTTATGCCCCCCCCCCCCCATAAACAAAATTAGTTGAATATCACCAACATATTTTTATTCCGCAAAGTAAAACAACGAAAAGAGATGGCACCGCATGGTGTATTGCGGGCACTCGAACGAAAAACTCCAACCCAAAATCTTTGAAGCTCCGGCGGCGGAAAACTCACGGACCCGCAAAGACGGCAGTTCGATTTAAAAAAATGATCCAAAATAAAAGCGAAAGAAAAGAAACCAGTTTGAATTGGGAAAAAAATTTTGTTGCAAGAAAAGAAAAAGAAAAAGAAGCCTGAAAAAACTCGAAGCTTGTAAGAAAAGTCACCGCGAGGGCAAAGACGGATGTCGTTATATTGGTGGATTACCGATGGAAAACGAAGGGAAGGTTAGGAATTATGAGGAAGAAGGACAAAGAGGTGGAAATGCATCGACGTCATTCCACATGCAGATTTTTGCCTATGCATGCGGAATGAAAAGGGAAAGGGGAGAGGAATCGGTACGTTCATACGATATCAATTTAGTTGAACGGCGATCTTCTCCCTTTACCATGCCACATATGCTCCCCGGACTGGAGCCCATTGCATACAATGGACATCAGTACGAAGACTTCAGCAGGGATCCGTTAGAAACCAAAAAACAAAAAAAAAGAAAAATGAACGATCAAAATTCTTAAGCCTATTGTGGGATAAACAACTCAGAAGAAAAACTTCTTACTTTATATAAACAAACATACACAACAAAAGAAAAAATGAATTGGAAAAAAAAAGTACTCAGACAAAACAATAAGAAGAAACTTCCGCGGACGGTTCAGCTCCTCGATGCTGATGTTTCCTTCTGCGGAAGATGGACCAAGTGACACAGCCGATGCAAATGCTCCTCCGGACATATCGCGAACTTCCTGGCGGGCTCCATTCTCTGTCGGCGTGGTAGGACATACCCGCAATATACTGCCGGCATCGCGTTACCAGTTTGTATACCTGCTTGCGGAGTGATGGCCATGCGAATTGTCGCAACACCTACATGGCCATAATACTGATGATAGAGTAAGATCAGATCTTCTCGAACCACTGCTGGCATCAGTAGGTGGAGATGTCGATCGCGCCCACGGCGGTAGATGAGATCCCTTGTAACAACAATCTGGTGCGGTACAGTTCGCCTCAACTCCTGAATCGCCACATTCATTGACTGTGTGCGCGGTAAGTCGTCAAATATTCTCGCAATTTCAGTCATGCCCCAGGTAGGGGTCTCGATGGTGGACCTGGTCGTGCCCCGGGTGGAACTCCTATGGATTATCGACTACATGCCCCGGGTAGGGGTCTCACGCATTGATGTTTCCATGCCCGGGGTATCAGTCCCCACAGCAGACCCAGTCGTATAAGCAGTAGGAGAGACGGCGATTTTCACGGTTGAGTTAGAAACAGAGGAAGACTTGAGATAGTCCACTTGCAGATAGTGGATGTACTCCAGCGGCTGAGGTGACGATGCGACTGATCTATCTGGAACAATCGCAGGAGTTGGATCTACCGATAGGTGGCACCGTTCGAGCGGAATTACGAACGGTGTGCGAGTCGATTCAACAACTAGACGTTTTTTCGGCAGACTGATATCGATTCTAAACTCGTCTATAAAGTCTCGACCGATCAGACAAGTCACTCTGGTGTTGGCGGTGACACAAAACCGTTGACGGAACTTGAAACCGGGTTGTTCGCTGTTCGTGCCTAGACATTGTTGACATAAGTACCTTTTCACTTGTCAAGGTAGACATCTGCAAGGGATGGCAGGTGTTCACCGCATAATCTTCCTGCGGATTGGTTGCTCTTAAGATGGAGTACAGGTCTCTGGATATGATACAGATTGGACTTCCCGTATCGATCAAGGCCTCGAATGTAATGCCTCCAGCGGTGCACCGAATTTTCCCGGCCGGATTGGGCTTCCAGCCGAGCTGCATGACTGAGATGACATCGGCTGTTTGTTTCGACCTGCTGTTTCTGGTCTGGCGGAACTTAGACGGAGCTTGCTGGTACTCGATCAGCCCGCGAAGTTCGCGCATTACTGCCTCGGAAGCTCTGGCTGACCATTCTTTGAAATTTGACATTTTGAAGAACATGCCTTGATCAACCTTGAAGTCTTCAGCCTTCAAGCCGCGTGGTCACCGGTCGACATTTTTGTTCATGAATTTAGAAGCCGCGAAAATGTCGAAAGTGCGGAAGACGTAGAGTGTGGATGGAATTTCTGAACGAAGCCTCCACCTGGTGCAGTTCATTTCTGCCAGCTGCTCGTATACAGCATTTCCGCGTTTGTCCCAAAGCAGGGTAGCCTCACATGAAATGATGGATTTTATGTGAAACTTCCGGAGCAGTTGGGTGACCATGGATTCAAAGTCTCGGGTCGATTTCGTGGTATCGAACATTCTGCTTTCGATTTCGTCCAATCCGATGGCGAGAATAATTCGTCAGCCCAGGAACGATATTCCTGCATGCAGTCTTTTCAACAGTTTGTTTACTGTGAGACCATTCTGCAGGAGCGCGGTTGGGTGGTAAATACGGGCGATGTCTGGTTTGGCGGCGACTTCACAAGCCAGATGGGCGGCCATAGAATCGTCCAAGATCCCATATTCACCCCCACTTGACTGTAGATAGTGGAGCTGGCGGTGATTCTGGTCGGTTACTCGAACTGTTCATGGCGCAGATGTTCGGGGTAGGTTCGTGTCCACCTGCTGGCTCACTTTGACAGTACCCTCCTGCACTGTGATTTAACTCCGGCTCGTCGCAGAAATCCTCGTCGTACGATTCACTTGGTTCCAGCGCGAGGATGGTGTTTTTCGGGGACGCATCTTTTGTAGCAGTTCTCCAACTCGGTTGATTTCCTTCGGCTGCTCGCCCCGGCCCGGGAACGCGCTGTCCCGTGGCAGCTGACTGGGAGGCCGCTTGGAGTATCTCCTCGATGTTCTGTACGCGGAGCCGGATAAATTCCAGCTGCAGAACAGACAGCATCTTCCGCCAGAGGTGGGTGATAAGATCACCTGGTTCAATGAAGCCGACATATTGTAATTTCCGATACCACCGATACAGGAATTGCTGCGGTTCCTCGCGGGTCTCGTACTCGGTGGCGTCGAAAGCATACATTAAGGACTTTTGCTTCGACGCAGCCCAGAATGCATTAATGAAGGAGCGGACCATGCCTTCGAAGTCTTGGCTGCCCTCGAGAGCTAGCGACATCCATTTGCAGCCATCTACCACTAGATTCCGTAAGCGCTTCACTTTTTCAGTCAGGGTGGCACAGAAATCTCGGATGCGTTCTGTGAATAGCGTCACACTTCTTGTTTTATCATGACACACTGCTTATTCCAAATTTAATTTCATAATCAGGGTCTTCAGATTAAGAATTCGTGATTTCTCCCATTAATACGCAATTCAATACCCAATTTTTCTGTACCTAAGAGTTCACGGACTCAACAAGAAATGCAGCCTGTGATGTAATTTTGTAATACGTGATGTCGCGCAGTTTTTCTCGCACGCGTGCTCAAAGTGATGCTACTTCTTGTACTCTTTATAGCTGCGAAAAGCGAACAAGCAATACAGCGGGTACTCGTTATCTGCAATATACGAAATTTTTCTCGCACATGTGCGCAAAGTGATATACTACGTTTTGCACTGTTTATTGCTGCGACGGGAAATGCCACTTTGCGCGCTGTTTTCGAAGCGTAAAATCACGCTTCTCATGCATGAGTTGAACAAACCGACATATCAACCCGAGAGAACCCAAAACAAAAAAGATAAGAAGGTAATACGGCAATATTTAGTTACGTAATCTCTGCTTTTTCAGCGGTGATGCTTCTACCGAGTGTTCGGATCGTTTTACGAGTATGTGAGCGACGGTTCACGGGACGAGATAATTCAGCGCTGATCGGCTTCAAGGTTTTCGTCACTCACATTTCACCCATTTGAAAGTATGTTTCCGTCGTCTGTTAAGTGGTGTTTGGAACAACTCTCACATATCTTTCGCCATATTCAAGTCGAAACAAATCAGATATCTTCGAAGACGTTTTACGTAGATCTAAATCGCATCCTAAAATTGATCGTGGGTGTATGTAGACTGGGAAAAGATTTCGTTTCTATCTCAAGTTTGAACGATTTCGTAAACAGTTCAAAATGTTACTGGTACTTTAACCAGCTTTGGGAGAAGCAAATATACAAAGAGTTATTTTCCAATATAAAATATTGAGTTATCGGTGTTCTCAGACACAGCAGACAGGCCCCGACGATTTTGTAGGCTGTCATCTTGGTAGCAACCGAGGTATTTGAGTTCAAGGATTCACACGTCCGTGAGACTAACGTGTAACTTTCTAAACAGCTTTTTGTGTTTTGTGAAAATCTGAATTTCCAGACCTCACCAACTTCGGAAAATTACTCTTTTTGTGTTAGAATCAGGGCCGGCTTAAGGCTCGGGCGAGCCGGGCGCTTGCCCGGGGCGCCGTGAACCTAGGGGCGCTGAACGTCCGAAAGACGATGATCCGCTGAACAAACTTGAGGTGAATTTTTTCATTACTTATCTTATCTTTACTCATCTTAAGAATTTTGATTGGAAGTTCGTCAGAATAGATGTAAGAACAACGATGTTAATTCACCACGGGGGCGACTCAAAGGATCCTTGCCCGGATGAAGATTTTTCCTTGAGTCGGCCCTGATTAGAATTTTAAAATCGTTTTCGGAGTAAGTGGAATTGTTTCAAAATTTTGATGTGTATTCAAAAAGAGTTTCGCTTATTATCGAGGAATGTCCGTTCGCATGCGTCGTCTTCCCTTAGCCGAGAATCAGAAACTAACTTTAATTAATTGCGGTATATCAACCGTCGTCTTATTGTACGTGTGGAGCAATCAGAGGCAAGGAATTGGGGTTGATAAAAGGAAATTTGCTTCAACAGCGAGTAATTAACTTCGAACAATGAGGCTACATTTAAGGCTGCATGTGGTATCTTTCGTAACTACATTAACCAAGTTCTCTCTCACTGTACTACATCGTGCTATACACTATAATTCAATTTCATAATACTTCCATACAATCGGTATACGGTTTAGGTGTACCTAACAAAACGCGAATATAATACATTTTAGCTTCTCGGTTCGACGCCGCACCGCACTGTACGCTGTTTTACAAATTACCAAAATTCGAAAACCCTTTCTCATAATTTCAACTTACTTAGTTACTCTTCGTCGCGGGACTTCATTACGAGCCTCTCTTGTTCGAGAACGTCAACCGTCGGAAGGACTTCGAGTTGGGCTAAGTTGACTGAAATGTATCAGAAAGTGATCGATAATATGCGAAGAGTAATTCTCCAGAGAATTGAGAGTAGAATAGACGCAGAACTAGAAGATGATCAGTTTGGATTTAGAAAAAGTAGAGGTACTAGGGAAGCAGTGTTAGCTTTGAGATTAATTGTAGAAGGGAGACTCAAAAGGGGGCAGGATACCCTATATGGCATTTGTTTATATTGAAAAAGCTTTTGGCAGTGTTAAATGGGGTAAAATGTTTGATATTCTAAAAAAGATAGGAATAAAATTCGAAGAAAGACAAGTTATGTTTGAATTTATATCAAGAACAGAAAGCCACATTGAGAATAGAAGGAGAGAAAGGGGATGCTAATATAGAAAAAAAGCGTTAGGTAGGGGTGGTGATGCACGCATGCCAAAGTGGCCCCTTAGACACCGCATCCCCGGCACCGGAAACTACCCTTTCGGGCATCGCATCAGTACTGAGGGAAACGCTTTGAGGCCGAGCCCGAGCCCCCATTTCTCCTGGCCGGAACGGTGCGCGCATCCTGCCAGGGCCACCACGGGGTTCCCTACTGACCGAGGTCCGCACTCCCAGAGCGCCCGCTTGGGAATTTCAGGTCCTCCGCAGCCGGACACGCTGCCTCTTCCTCTTCACTCACTCATGTGCTCCTTATCTCCAGTATTATTTAATCTGCACATAGAGTGGGCTATAAAAGAAATAAAAGAAAAAATTGAAGCCGGTGTCAGCATACATGGAGAGCAAGTAAAGATACTCAGGTTTGTAGATGATATTGTCTTATTAGCTGAAAAGAGTATTGATTTAGAAAACATTTTGAATGGAATGGAGGAGATTTCGAGAATAGAATATCGTATGAGAATAAATAAAAATAAAATAATGATATGTAATCGATGTGAACATGATAGCTGAAATATAAATATTGGACAGGAAAAGATTGGGGAAGTAAGCGAAGTTTGCTATTTAGGGAGTAAAATAACAAAAGATGGAAGGAGTAAAAGGGATATTAGTAGTAGAATAGCACAAGCCAAATTACTACTTTATCGAAAAAGTAATCTTTTTAAATCAAAAATAAATCTGGAAATTAAAAAAGTGTTCTGAAAACTTATGTTTTGGAGTGTAGCCTTGTATGGATGTGAAACGTGGACCATTGGAAAACCAGAGAAGAGAAGGATCGAAGTTTTTGAGATGTGGTGCTGTAGGCGGATACTTAGTATTAAATGAACGGATAAGGTAAGAAATGAGGAAGTACTTTACAGAGCAGGAGGTAAAATGGATATTTGGAATTGGTAGAAGAGAAGGAGAGATAAAAACTAATAGGGCATAATTTGAGGCACCCTGGAATAATATCACTGCTGCTGGAAGGATGAGTGGAGGGAAAGAATTAGGTAGGTCGGCAAAGATTCCAGTATGTTCAACAGATAATCAAGGATGTCAAATGTAAGTGTTATTACGAAATAGAAGAATTTGCACAAGATGGGGAGAAATGGAGAACTTCATCAAACCGGTCGTAAGACTGATAACCTTATCATCATCAATTCTCCAAAAAGTCTGTGTCCACAGTTTGAAATTTTGAATCAAAGTGGACATGTCCCGATAGTTCTATTGAACTGCTATATCGTTATCAGTCATAGTGACGGAGATATTCGAGTTCAAAGATCCTCACCATTCACAAGCATAATGTATTTCCTCGGTAGTTCTTCGTATTTTGTGGAAAACTCAATTTTTCGGACATAACCGTTTTTGCAAAATTACTTTTCATGTGTATTGCTACCCGCGCACTAATCTTGTAGAGTGTTGCTGCGGAATGCCAGTTAGTATTTTGAAGTGCATATTTTTTTCCCGAATGGCATCTATTATAGCATTGCCTGAGAAGCACTGACCACCGTCTTTCTTTTTATTTAAATTATAGAAATAAAATCGATCCAAAAATTTATGGCCAGTCAAAGAGACGTATTACTATTGAATTAGTAATATTATGTACATTTCTGTGAAAAAGGTAACATCGAATCCGCATGTTCCTTTGTAAAATGAAGTTCTCGAATGAGATCTCTTCGAAATGTATGCGAGCCGTTTCTCTGTAATTTTCCATAATTCGAAGTTCGGATTTAAAAAAATTTTTTTTTTTAAATTGTTGATTGAAGAAATGCGTTTGATGTCTGGTCTTCGACGAAACTAAGAATGACTGTAAAAGGGGATCGACAAAGTGAAACTGTTTCTGTTTACATTGTGCCTTTCTCTATTAGAGAATCCGCGAAACTCCGTAGACTGACGTGTTTGACTTTTAAAAAATAGCTCTATCTCGAAAACTGAGACAGACTGTATAGGGTGACCACTTGGTCATTTATTTTCATTGTAAGTCTTCTAAGATCACTTTTCTCCTACAATCGTCACTTGAGTCACTTTTGGAGAAGTTTCTTCTTCAAATTCTTCAAATTATGAAGAAAATTATTTTTTCCTTGTAATTGTATGTTTTCGCTGTGCAGTGTAAGTAAAACTGCAATTCAATTTTCCGGCAGATTACTGCAAAGACTTCGAACGCAATTCTAGCTATTGAGTTGTGTCTGAGAAGGACAGAAACTAAATATTACAATAATTAAGTGCGCGGGTATTTGGCTAAGCGAGAAGAAAATCGAAAGTTGGGTTACTTCCTCTTTATCTCAATTTATTTAAAAATTCAAGTTTTTTGTGATGAGGGCGGTTGAGAATGTATGATGACGAATAGTGTGCAAAAAGAGAGCTCAAAAAATAAATAAATTGCACATTGTCTCCAATTCTTCAAATTTAATAAAGTCATCCCCCCCCCCCTGAAATTTCGAGTGATCACCCTGTAAGCAGAACATTTTCTGTACAATGTACGATATGTAATATGTTCAGTTCATGTGCCACCATCGTGAAACCCCTTTATTGTGTGTGTTTACATTTTTTTGAGAACCCTGCGTTCAATATGCACTCTTGTCAGGTTAGTGGTGAATGCAATTTTCTTTCTTCGACAGTTTTGGATAGTGATAGTTCTCATTTTTCGGAACCATTGAGAACTTAAGCTGCATTCATACTAACCTGATACAGAGCACTCTGAATCCGGTATTGTTGAAGAATGTAAACACACAGGGGCGGAGTGGTTACATCCAGGGTCACATATGCTGATTCCGCATCTCGTGGATTCAACCATGAGTGTACAGGCAGTTTGAGAATCAGTTCTCAAAAATGTAGGCTCTTGGTTTCATTCGCAAGCATGATCTACCTACAAGTGTTTTAAATGCGATTTTATGCCTATCAGTTGACAATCTCTGTATTCATTTATTTATTAGGATGCCGTTTTTAAAATTTTTCGGAGCGCGACCGTGACCTCCTAAAGGTTTTTCTTATCTCGCGTACATAAGCTGGGTATCTACCGGTCATACAAGTCATACAATTGAGACTTTTGCCATACAAGTCACGTAACAATCATACAATTGCCTCTAGTTACTCACGAGTTTGTATATTTGTGAATATTATTAGTAAGCATTTGTGATTACTTGCTGTATTTCTTATTTAATTATTAGGTTTCTTCCAAGTTTTTGTTTGCATAGAAATGATTTTTTTTTTTCTTTTGGTAATTCTAGTCAAGCGTACAAATGGTCTGAAAAAATGTCGTACAAAAATAACACAAACGTCGTATAAAAGTCATACTATTGGAAAATGCATATTTTTTGGTAGACCCTCTGATAAGGCTAGAATCTTTTTTCTTCAGATTTTCTGAATAATGATGAGTATTAAGTATCGCTAGGTCCTTGATGCTTAACACAGAATTTAATCTAGGATTTTCTTTAAAATACTTAAGTGTTCAAAAACTTTTCCATTAAAAAATATATCAAGCACGTATTCAGACCCTTTACGTCGGAGCATTGCGCGTTCCTGAGCTGCTGATTTGCCCCGCTATAAGGTTATTCTCTAAATTATGTTTCAAGACCTAGATATCGGGCGTCGTTAAATAACAAATAAATGATGATGAAAAATTCAACTGAAGATCTGTTTTCCTTTTTTTTTTTTTCTATTCATTTGCTGACATTTTTGATGATAGAAAGTGTAGTATTACCTTCTTCTTGAATCCGAAGCCCTCCTGGAAGAGCGGCCATGCTACGGGACTACGAGTACCATTAATATTTCTGATTCGAAATTAGCTTGAAAAATAGGTCTGAAAACACCGTGTATTTACTACCAAACGTTTGAAATTGAATTTGACTGCGTTTTTAGAGGCCATTTTAGCGAAAAGGAAAGGCCTGCAGCCGAATTTAATTGTCAGGTTAGGATTTTAAGTGAAAAATTGACTCTCAGGAACATTCATGTTTCAAATTCTTGTCAATTTGTAAATATGAAGTTTGGAGATGAGCTTGAATGAAGAAATCTAAGAATGGTATTTTTGGCATTATTTGTTTACACTATTGGTGAATAAACTGAGGGTGTAAAAGAGAATCGATTAATGGATTTAAATCCGCTTGAAAAATGAATGTAGAAAAGATGTCTCGCATGTAGGAGCATTGAAAAAGTCAAAGTTTGTTATACAGCGTGATCCGTGATGTATGCCTGTTTACGGCGTTTTGAGTAGACAAACATTTTAACATGGAACATGAAGTATTCGCACTCAACTTCGTGTTGTGCAAGTAGAGCATCTAGAAATACCAGAGTACCGACATCCGCCCTGTGAATCGTCGGGCACCAAGCGACTCGAAATGGCGGATGTCAGTACTCGAATGTTTCCAGGTGATCTGAAAGTCGACACCTTGGAGCAAAATAGTGTTTGCGATATTTGTTTGAAAAACTGGTATGTCTGTTTAGGGCTCCAGTTGTTGCCAATCCCAGGGTCAGTTTCACCTGCAGTCTCTCACCAGTCTGCAGGGCCCAGCACAGATTAAATTGGCATTCATCATCGGCCGGATTGGTTCGTATCTTAATTGGATAAATACTTTATTTGGTTTTCAAGCTAAGTTAGTGGTGCCGATTCGAAGGGTCGCACGGAGTCAAATTATAAAAATCGAGTTCAACATTTTAAGCCGACGACCTCGAAAAGATTTTTCCAGGTTATTTCCGCTACCTTTCTGTTTGAAATTCCCCAGTTGGTGGTACATTCGAGCTCCCCTTGTGGAAGACAGATTTTTTTTTTTTTACCGAAAAATAAATTGGACTTTGCTTCTTCAAATTCATGTCTCTCTTGTGTAGATCCGATCGCATGGTCGGTTTGGGCTAATTTATGAAACAGTTGTAGTATCTTCCAAAAAGGAAAGGAGTTGTTTGCAATACAGAAACTCAATGCGCTTTGAGATTACATTCCCCGGAACTGAAATTCAGAGGCCCTCCAAATTTGACCTATCTACGACCCCGCTCCGTGCACAGTACAGGGGTGTATTGACCGTGAACTATCGGCGAGTTCCTCGATGGGTAGGTCCAATGCGTGTAATTTGAGCCGTCGGATTTGGGAGTTTCGGACCGTTGTAATGGCTGGAAGTGGAAGGGGAAAAAAGGAGAATAGTGGAGAACGAGTGAAAGTGAAAAGTTGAACCTGTACAACGGCATTTCTCCAGTATCTTTTTACGCTTCGATTTACCCCCTGGTTCAGTGGCTAATACCGAGTTTCTTTTCAACGATTTGGTCCTTTTTCTCGCTCGAATATTTCGTAAACATCGATGTGTATCTTACCTTTCGATCGACTTTATGTGTTGACGTCGGTTGTACCAACACCTCGTGTACGGGTTAATTACGAACGAGTGGCCGAAAGATGTGCGAGAGCATTCGAGACTCGAGCAGAATTTCCGATGTGCTGGCCGCAATAGGGTAAGTGCGGGGAACAACTGAAAAAAGAAACGTGTGTGCACGTTCTGTCATTCTCGTTTTTCCCCCTTTTCATCGTTTCCTTCGAAGAAAAACCGTTCGTTACTGTGGTAAGCTCTACTTCGACGAGAGTTCCAATTCGAACTGATTTTTATCTTGTTTTTTCCACGAATCCGTTCCTTCGTTTACCTATATTCGTTTTACATTTGGAAGTTTTCTCATCCCTCGAATACCAAGCTCGGGGATAATGTTCGAAACCAAAAAAATAATAGGTGCTTCTCGTCTACGCAAATAAGTTCATCGAATAAGGTGTACCGATGTCGCATGACGGAGTTAGACAGCCCGGAGTTGGCAGACAGCGAGTGAGGGAAGATAATTTGATCTGTTATGGTAATTCTCTCAGACGGCAAGCAGTGCGCGAGACTCCGCAGCTGGGGAAGTCAGTCAACAACGAGTAGACCAGGATCGAAGTTCGTATAATGTTAAAAGGTGATACGTGATACAATTACGATACTGGGTATCCAAGTAGAAAAAAGGATCGCTGGTTCTCAGGGAAAAGGTAGACAGCTCGACACCATCGAAAGTTTAAAAAAAAGAAGCGAACTCGTGGCAGTTTGTATTGTAGAATGAAATAGATTCGGTAGCCATCGTTTTTTAGCAGTCGCTTGTATTACTGTCACTGAACTACTTGACAGATTAAGGCGAACTCTAGTACTACGAAAAACTGTTGACAATCAGAGCCCAGTGGATGCGCTTACGCCTTTTTAACGGAGGAAATGCAGGAAAAAAGGCCACATATGTATATGTACTTGAATTCAGTAATTGAACTGAATCTAAGAAGAGTTGTAAATCCGACTCAAGATTGGGGGGGGGGGGGTACTAGAGAGATGGTTGAAAAGATAATCGATGGTACAAAAATGTATGTTTAACGGTTTCTTAAAAAAAACGATAATAATTTGATCCCCGCTGATGGAATCCAAAGTGTTAGATCTAAAAATACTTTTCAGAATTGAGTTCAGTGATTCTGAAAGGCTATAAATGGAATGTGAACTTGAAAAAAGTGACTAATATTTGGTGTCAACCCGATTTGGTGGTTTCTTGGAGAGTAGAGGGTATGAAAAATACCCACGAGATCGAATTCAACACCTCAGACATCTAGAAATCGACTCCCATCTTTAATTTTATTGTTTCATTTTTCCATTTTCCATTTTGGAATCCCGTTCGAGGACACTGGCCCAGATTACAAAGCCAAATTATTTCACATTGATTCAGTATCAAATAACCAACTGCAATTTAGGTGAAATAATTTTTAACACTGTTAGAGACCGGGAAAGATTCTTTAGGTCTAAACCCATCCTATTTTCCATAAAAAGGAAGGTAGGCTGATGGCAGGGTTTTTCCTCTAAGTTGAAATTTTCATGGACTTGTCTTATGTCTAGGCAATAATCAGATGGTTGAACAGAAGATATGAGAAAAATCTCAAAATAAGAGATACTTTCTTGTTTAGGTTTTAATCCTACCTCATCTATTTCCGGAGGAAGCTTGAGGACGAAGGTAGGACTAAAATAACTTCAACAATGAACATAGTGTATCCGAAAATCGCGTATACAAATTTTCTCATATTTTTATTCCATTGCTTTTTGGCCTGCAACGTATGTATTGTGTTCATTTGTTTCCCAAAATATAACAGATGGCAGTGGCGCTAACTTTTTTATAAAATATTGTTTGCATACTGTATAGGTCAGCTAATTAGAAAAAATGTTTCAAACTCACTAGGAACCATTTTTTTGTCCGCAAGTTATTTTTACATTCACTATAAAAATGGAATTTCATATTTACTTACAGGAAATTCGTATGTTAAACTTACATCCCCTGGGGAACCCCTCAAAATGAATACATTTAATGAAATTTAGGTCAATCTTATAGACTGCAATGCAACTTGGTAGATGGCGCCATCATCAATATTGAAGAAGAAAATTCGTTCAATTCTAATAAGTATACCACTGATCGAGGCTAAAACAAGGAGTGAAAATGGAACTCAATCGTCTTGATAGGGCTCAAATCGGTTCTGGTTGGCCGAGTGGATAGCGCGTTGGTTTCGGAATCCGGAGATCCCGAGTTCGAGCCCACGTAGCAACTCGTCAGATTTCGACCTAGGCCGGCTTTTCGGCCAGAAGGGAAGAGAGCTAAGACAGCCCTAACAGCGTCTCCGACGTTTCTGAAGTGATGCTCGGAAGGGCGGATTCCAGGGCTCGGGTTGGGAGCAAATTAGAAAACGAAATCGACCTCAATTTTCATCCGATTATTGAGTAATTGAGTATGAGATGATTAGACAATTGAGTACTTAAATCTCACAATCGATAACACTACTGAACAACTATTTTGCACAATGCATTTCGACAGGTGATTCTGAGGTACTTTTTAACGCTGAACACGATACTGCGACCCATTTTTCACTATCACGTCACAATTCGGAGTTCTGTATGACTGAAATTCGTTTCCATTTTGTTTTTGCATTGGAATAAGCGGTACCACTGACTGACATTATCAGTGTTATCAGACCACAATAACAGAAAACAAACAGACGGAATACACACCACTACACACGACCGCAACACACAACAACACGAATCAGTATGACCACATTCAGTTCCTAAACCTCTTTTTGAACACATTTATAGTTGAATTTTTTATAGTTTTTGATCAGAAAAACAAGACGTGATAGAGAAAAACGGCCGACGGCACTGTGTTCAGCGTTGAAAAGTACTCAAGAATCACCTCCTTAAAATCGTTATGCAAACAAAAAATTTCATTTTGTTCAGTAGTGTAATCGGATATCTGGAATGAACAAGTAAACTTCAGGTGAAAATGAAGAGGGAAGAAGTTAATTTCTGTTTATAAAAAATTTATCGGTGGAAGTCGTTGAGAATTAATGGTTTCCCGGTTTTCGCGAAAAGTTAGCATCTTTAGCTGGCTAATTTTTTCGGGATTTTCACCTCCCCCCCCCCCCGAAAATGTGGGTTCCTTTGAAATGTTGAAAGACTATCAAAGTTGAGGAAAAGGTTCGAGAAGAAATTGTTCTACACTGGATTTGATTTTCTGTAAAGTTAGTTCTCTTCTTTTCTTGTATATCTGTCCCCCAAAACGTCATAAATGCCGGGTTCAAAATATCCCTATTAATACAGGCCTCGCGAGAGGAATTAACATTTTTTCAGTTGCACGGAGTTTTTATTAGCAAAATGCTAATCATTCCCAGACTCATTTTTGTATGTATCCTCATCTATTCCTTCTTTTCTCCTCATTCCTTGGGTACCACACGTGTAAAATTGTGTATTTTTAGGCTCTAGTAGTTTCACAAAGGACTTCAGGGGGTAGTGCGGCTGTTGACGCTTTTATTCGTGAAAGGAAAGGAACATTTTGAGGTGGCTGAATTCAATTTTGAAATCAATTTTACCGTCAGCTGAAAATAGCGGCGCCGAAGGAATGCGGTGACGATCACTGTCAAAAAATATAATATGATTATTCATGGTATTTCAAGGTCGCTGAATTCCATTTTAGAATGCGGTGACGATCAAAGTGTCAAAAAATACAATATGTTTATCTAATCGTGGTATTTCAAGGTCGCTGAATTCGATTTTGACATTTATTTGACTCAGTTTTGAGAATTGAACGGAGGGCTAGATGGGGTTGAAATAGTGGATGTTTGAAAAATGGAAAATAGATGTCATTTCTGTGGTTTTCTGGGTTGCTGAGCTTACACATATGTTTGAATAGTTTGATTTTAATTTGAGAAATTTGGTATTAAAGGACAGGGTTAATGATTCAAGTGCCCTAAATACAATATGAGAATCTAATCAATGGGTTTTTAGGGTAGTGTAATTTGATTTAGGCAATATATTTGGCTCAGGCTAAGGACATGGATAGAGGATGAAAAAAATTTTAAAAATACAATATGGGCATCAGTATTGTATTGGGATTTTCAGGATCGATGAGCTCATTTTTAATATCAATGTGATCCTAAATTGACAATTGTTGGCACTGGGGGCATTGATTCGAGAGTTAAAATACTGCGAAACACAACATGGGTACCCAATTTTCGGTTTTCACTGTCACTGAATTAGTTTTTGATAGCGATATGACTCAAATTAGAGAACTGAGACACATGTGAACGAGGGGTGTGGCAAAAGTGGAAAAATTGAAAGATGTAGATTCCTATAGATTGCATTGTGTGAGAAAACGCGAATGCTAGAGGCACAAGCTAGATTTTTTAAATGGTTCAGTTTAAATGTCGGTCTCCATACGATTCCGATGAAATTGTGTCTAACTATATGTTCTCGAGTTGATTAAATTTGTTGTGTATGTATCCTCTATTCGATATTACAGACTCGTATTTATTTCATTTACGACGTTCGACACCCGAAAATTGTTATTTATGGGTAAAATTGGATTAAATTCAATATTAGGGTACTAAAAAATAAATTTAACTACCCTATATTTTTAAACAGCGAATCGATAAAATTATACACACTATTCGACTCGTTCGTTTTTCCCGGCGAGTAATTTAACTCTACCAAATGAATATAGTTTCGCTATTGACGCATTCGAGTTATTTTCGTAATTTTTGAAGGAAAATTCAATTTCACTGAAATAAGCGAATGCTTTCTTCTATGAGGCAATCTCGCAGAAAATTATTCTACCGTGTTTCATAATAGAGGCAGTCGGTTGTGAAACTGAATAGCGAATACGTACTCGAATTATATCGAAGAGGAAGAAGTATAATAGATGTTGTTCGTGCCATTTGAATAGGGACAATAGGAGTGACAGGTGTTTTCAAAGGCAGCGGGTATAGGTACAAATATAATATAGAAAAGAACGAAATTTCAAAAATTTTGAACGAATTGTAGTACATTACAATAGCCAGACTTTCTTAGAATTTGCGAGCTCGTAGAATCCGAAAATTTGCTCTTTCGCCTTGCAAAGTCCTGTGCCGATTTCCACCTATGTTCATCTGGCCTATTGCGAGCCGGAGTAATTGGTCCTCGAAACTGGATGCAACCTACTGGCTAGTGGTGTAGCCAGCATTGGTATGAAAGGAAGGGGGGGGGGGGTTCGTTTCACTTTTATAACATTACAGGTGACTTACTATTACCGGAATAAATTTTAATTTTTTACATTGTCGGCCGATGCCAGGGGGATCAGACCCCCTCCCATAGCTACGCCCCTGCTACTGGCCATAAGCTGTTGTTGGTTCGGTGCCTAGATTCATTACTAGTAGAATCATGCGAAATAGATTAGCGGATGTAGGGAAGGGAAATTCTGGTACATTAGCTAATGTGACTGCACTGATCTGTTAAAAGCTCACGGAAATCAGTACTTCCCAAAGCCCCTTGGAGAAGAGAAGTAGTGCCGCAAAATCAGTTTTTCTACCGTGAAAATGCTGCTGAGTGTATATAAAATTCTACCCAAAAATGATGTGGAACAATTCTTTTGAATCTGCCACAGAAACAGCGTGCCCAGAGCGAATAATATTTGTTCCAATTACTGTGCAGAAACCTGTGCCTTGCCTATGTCTTCGAACCCTTGTTGTGGGATTTTAAAAATAAATTTCTTACCTTTAGACCTGAATTGCACCTGTGGGTCTGGAAAATTAAGGGTGGACTAAAATTACTGCAAAGATTCCCCCCCCCCCCCTCAAACATCTTTGGCCCTAATCAACATACTAAAAGTTTTCAATGATCCAGATGAAGCTCCGCCTCCCGGTGACTGAGCGTACTAAAAATTTGTGTGTTCCCGAAATCTCTAGAATTATTAACTATGTTGAGAATTTGTGTATTCAAACTGTTCCGTTGAATTTGATGTCTTTATAATTTTTTTCATAACGATCCCAGAAGTGTAGTGAATGAGTCGTTTAAATGTACACTCCTTGACCACTATACCAATATATTGGTGTGAGAAGAAACATGGAGTTTTTATCATTTTTCTGCACCGAGTTGTGTGGGAAGGAGGAATGCTGACTGTCCTTGAGCCCTTTTCCCTACATCCACGTTTATTCTGAGAATCTTTCTCATTCAGATACCACAGATTCCAAAATGTCCTTGTAAAAATAACTTCTGTAATGGAGCTTTAAAAACTTTCATTAACCCGAGTAATCAAATCGGATTTAAGGTTACTGAATTCACGGATCTCTATTTTAATGTTACTTGGGCACTAAGTTGGAAGTTGATGTACTTGCGGGCAGAGGAGAGGATGTAACAAGTAACCTCGTTACGCGAAGAGGGTAGGCGAAAAGGCATGTATCTTGACTCTTGACAGTTTTGAACAATCGATACTTTTGTTATTTATGAAGATTCCAATTCCAAAACGTACTGTTTCCAAGATTCATAATCATAAAGGACTTAGAATCACCATGGAGAAAGTACGTTTTGAAAGTGGTAAATAAAAAATAAGGATTACCACCGCTTAGAACAGAGAATGCGAACAGATTTCGTGTACGTCATGATTACAAGTTGTAGGTTGGTAGGGAACCAAATTTCCCGCGAGGTGACGCTAATGTCGCCGAAATCGATTTTTTTGGAAATAGTACGTTTTGGAATTGGCATTTTCATATGAAAATTAATACATACATACATAATTATCGATTTGATATCAATCTGTTATGTTACCAGTAAAAACTAGGTCCTTCTTAACTCATTTAATTCCAGAGGTCTGGTTGGCCTAGTGGATAACGTGCTGGGTCCCTGGTTCGAGCCCACGTAGTAACTCGCTATATTTCGACCTAGGCCGCTTTTCCGGCAAGATGAGAAGAGGGCTCAGACGGCCCTAATAGCCTCCCCGATGTCTCTGAAGTAATGCTCGAAAAGGCGGAATGCAGGGCTCGGGTTGTGAGTGAAATTAGAAAAAAGAGAACTCATTTCATCCCTAACGTGCTCAACATGCCCAATGAAAATTAATAAATAATTATTCAGGGGAGTTTCAGCTGATGTCGATATCATGTTAATACTCGTGTATTGATTAAGTTTATATTTGAAATTGTGCATTATGGGCTCAATAAGGGCTGAGCTATATGTTTTTATAGGCAAATTGATACGTGTGACCTGCCAGGAAGAAAGGGCCCTGTGCGCAAAAACGGAAATTTTACAGAAGAGCGGATAAACAAAATTGATAACGTATTCATGTTATGAGACACTCAACTTTGAAGACTTACAGCAGTTTGGGAAAAATTTTAGATTTTTTTCGACAACACCACGCGAAAGAGCGGCCTAAAGTTAGTCAAAAACAGTTGTTATCACAAAAATGATTTCTTTGCACACAGGTCCTTTTCTCCCTGGCAGGTCACACATAATTACCGACCATCTATCAATCTGTTATGTTACCAGTAAAAACTCGATCTTCCTAATTTCATTGCTAGTATCGGTAGTGAATTGTGCACGACACTCAAACTGAAGTGAAGAGGGGGGGGGACGAGAATAGAAAATTAAATAATTCGACCTGATCCGACCTTAATAAAATAATTTCCATGGAAATTTCTCTTAACAACACGGCTGAAGACTGCAGTCGTGCAGCAACAACACGCCAGCTAAGATCAATGAGCACCTAGCTGGAGAAAAATAAATTTCCATGAAAATGTCAACCACTGAACTGAACTATGACCATGAAGAGCCAATCTGGAACTCTTGTAGTTGTACTTAAGAAGGTGAAAACTGAACTTTCTACTATTTATGAAAGAGAGAAGTCGAATTTTTAGTTGTGTTTTGTCAAAAGAGCTAATTAGCTATGGCAGAATATTTATACTTAGAATGCGTAAATCAATCAGAAATTTCAGCTCTGAGATTTATGAGGTTCCTAAAACCAAAAAACCTAATTTGGCTCAAAATGTTGAAAAGATTTCAAACTTACCGAATATTAGTATAATGCATAATACAGTATTACATGACGAATGTATGCTATTAAAAAGTGAGAACATCATTGAAGAAGAAATGACTATCAGTAATTTTTGAACCAAAGTGTTTTTGTTTTTTTAAATATGGGTCCGGGTGTGAAAAGTATGCTAATCTATACAATATTGTTTTTCACTTTCGAATATTTGAATTTTGAGATGAGCCTGCTTCATGGAGAAGAATTATAACTAGAAGTTTGTTCCGACAGTGTGCGCAATCCCACAAAAATTTGTACACAAGTCGCTAAAATTCTTGAAATTTTGGTTATTTTTAGGTCCCTTTTTTAGTGTTTCTCAAGAAAAGTTTGAGTGGCTATCCTGCAATTGGGGTCGAACTGTTGGAAAAATGCGAGAGCATGAACATACGAGTGTGTGAATTATGTAAATGCTGTCAGATTATTGGAACAGTATTATTTGAAAATTGTTTCCTCGAATTGCTGTGTGATGAAATAAACTCTTACAGTATATTGTTGTATCCCAAAATGGTTGTCTATTGCACAAGTTGCGGCGCATGTAGTGCCAAGGCCAGAGCAAGGCATGAATCATGCCTCAGCTGTGTATTCGGTGGTTTCAGCCTTAACCTTAATTCGTCAGCCTATGAGTAACAACCAAATCAGTAAACTCTAACAAAGGGAGTTGCTGATTTGTTGTCCTTGCCAAGACCTACATATTTTTAGGGAAGGGAAACGCCGTTCGATGCACTCATGTAGTGTCCTTTCACAGGGAAGTTTCGTTAGTACCTTTTCGGAAATAACCGGTTCGTTTTTGTTGTATTCTCAAAGATGCAACTGCTGTTGTTTATTGTCTGTGTTTTCCTGTTGAACGCGGTATAATATTTGTAGATGTATTTTTTTCTTATTTAGCGTGTAATTAATTTGTTGTTTAAAAAATTGTAATGGGTAGTAAACATTTGTTATTTCGAGAGAGTACCGCTGCAGAGACATGGATTCTCATGAATAAAGTTTCAGAGTAGACATCCTGGTAATGATGAAATCACATGTGTATTACGAGCTCAACCCTAATTTTAATGGCATTTTAGACACAGAGGATTCGGTGTTCGAAGGTGCGTTTGGAGTTTGTATTCGTTTTTACTCCCGCTCGCGTGTAAAAGTGAACGAAGTTTTTCGGCAATAAAATCGGCCAGCTATTGACGTTATTTCCCGTACTAACAAGATTGACTGCGAATGGATTATTATTTTATTTTTACGCCTCCTCTTTTTTGTTTGCTTTCAGAGTAGAATGCGTTAATATAAACGGAGCTGCGGTCGTACAATGAGCTTTTTTAACTCTATACAACAGTATGTGACCAGCAGCGTGGCGAATCTATCCTTAAGTCCAAAAAGATTTTCGCTTTCGAAGGAATCGTCCGCCGAATGCCCGGAAGACTTTAGCAACCCGAGTGCCGGACGCAGCGCGTCCACCGGCAGCGTGTCTTCCATACCGGGCTTCCCGAAAGTGGTGCCCGCACCTGGGGTCACGACGCCGTCACGTCGAAAGACATTGGAGTGCCCCAAGAAGATGGTGTCATTTCGGCAGCCTTCGACTCAGCAGAAACCGGTCATCATGTTCTGTCGACGTCGCTTATCATGGCCCGAGGTTGATCAGCAGGCCACTTCTGGGTAAGTCCATTTTCAGTTATTCTATCTGGTGTTGGGTATCGGTATTGATTCGGTTATCGTAGCCGTTTGCAAAACGTTCGTCAACGTGTTTCAAGTGGGCTGGAGGTCGTACTCGGACACCCGTGTTTGAGAAAGAGAGCAGGGTAGTGTGCGTGAGACACCCGTGTTGTGACGGGAAGAAGGTTAGAGTGCGTTGGGGGGGGGTTCGTGTTACTCGCGCTATATTCGGCGAAGTTCTTTCACTCTCGAGATAATGTTGGACTTGGGGAAAATCTGTCCCAGAGTCAACTCTAGAATGCTTCTCCCCCACCGGTCAAAAATAAGTTTTCAAATTCTCCCGTGTGAATTATAATTGTGTCTATGTGTGGGGGGAGGGGCTAGTAATCAGTTATTAAATTCATTATATTCCATTTATACAAGGTGTAGGCACGAAAATCTCTGATCTGTTTTTTCATTGCAAAATTGGATCCATGGGAGGCGAGGGCCGACGTCTACTTTAGTTTTAGGCTGACCAATTTTTTCTTGTCCAAAAAGGAGGCCGGAAGGTTCCGTCAACTTTGGAATTTTACTGAAAAATGTATATAACACACGTATCCAAGTAGGGTATTTTGGGTCCTGATTTCAAAAAGCTAATCAGATTTTTGATCTAGCTTTGATTTGAGAACTGACTTCGCGGAAAAACTGGAACGAAATATCAGAATAAGAGTTGTTTAAGTTTGTGAATTTGAAAGTTTTAATATCTCATGATACTTTTACTTGGGGTCCAAAATACAACATTTTTTGCCGCCTCAAATGAGCTAGATTGACCCGAATTGATAAATCTAAACTTACCACAGCAAGGTTTCTTGAGGGTTGCTGATTCGAAAAATCCGGCATTGATTTCAGCCCTTATCGTTGAAATTATACGCTTCGCATGGAATCAAACTTCCATCATGTATAATTTATGTGATAGAAACCTAAGAAAACCACACTCTTGTTGTTGTACCCTCTTGCTATGTGCATAAATAAATGATAATTTAAATTGAAAACTCCAACTAAATGTCATGTCTAGTGGTCTTTCGGGTTGCTTACTACGAATATACAACCAGATTCGTTTCCCGACTCTACGTCAGACTCCAAAATCCAAGTTTCATTCATCAGATAGGTAAAGTTGACTCGTTTTATGAAGTGTTAGCTTTTTGGAGCCGCTCGTTCGAATTTCGCTTCAGATTTCTGACTTAGTCTCGATTTTAGTCGTTTGCGTGAAAATTTCCTCTTCAAGAGTGGTCGAATCGACTCGTGGGTTCTCTACCATTTTTAAGGATCCTATAATATGTTTTTCAGAACACTTACAAAACTTTTCACGTTTTGAAAATTGAAAATGTTTTTTTCCTCCTAAATCATATTAAAGCATTACAACAGTCTATATTGCAACGTTAAGGTGTCCTTTATTTTCGAACCTGTGAATTCGGTGGAGTGTCGAGTGGATAATTTTTCCTTTTTCTGTAGAGAATCATCAGCAAACATGTATTTGAATACAAAACATATTGAGTGATGTCGGAAAGGGGTTGAAGTTTTAACAGAAAATATACAAATTTGTTTTAAAAATCCGAGTAACATGAGAAATAATTGGTTGAATCGAATTGTTTTCACTTTTGTGTTACAAATAAGTACTTACCCAGAATTTGATGGAATACTCTTTCCGGAGGTTATTTATTGGGCAAAAGTAACTTTCTTCATTACGATGAATATAAACATTTGTGTACGTGGTTGTGAGGTACGTTGAATTTATTTGTAAGGTTTTGGTTTTCATCCGATCTCCAAGAGCTCCACAAGGGGCGGAAATCGAAAAACTAGGAGCGATAACTTCAAATACGAGTATATCGGGAATACTTTTTTCTTTTACCTACGAGTTCAAGGAGTATAAAAAAATTTCCGGACTGATAAAGATAATACTTCATTATCATTAATGTCTACGTGACCGTGGTTTTATTTCAATTATGGTTGTAATAAAATTATAAAATTTGAATGGTTGTGTAGGAGTTGGAAGTCGATTGCTTGAATCGTATAGTTAGAGCCCTCTGGTCCCTCTAGTTACTGACACGGGAGAATGGACTAAATTAACGTTTGAAGGTCAACTTTTTCACATTTCAGACTCGGAGTCACGTATTTCGTACCAGTGACGTAGCTAGAGTATATTTTCGGAAGGTGAATGGGGGGGGGGTGTAGTTGTAATCTGGCAAATTGGTGCAAAACGTATAAATCTACTTTTATTAATTTAGTAGTGTCAGTCGGCTAGAAAAGTTTCGCTGACGGTTGCCCCTTCCCATCCCAAGTTCTGTGGAAAAAATTGAAACTCTTGCCCCAGATTATCTCCTCTCTTGGAAAAGTAGCCATGTAGCAAAGGTAGTGCGGGTCGTGAATGTGTGTGTTTGTGTGTAGATGGTCCTTCTGAGGTGGGCCCAATCTGGAATTCTTAGTTGATCTGACGTCTCGAGTCTATCTATTCGCTCCAGTCAAATGGCGACTGTATGTAGTGCCCATTTCAGTGGAAAAACTATTTTCGGTTAGTGGAACTTCAGATTGGGAAAATTAGTACAGAAATATGGCTATGTTAAATTATCCAAAAATCAGTGGCCCAGAAAGCTCTCTGTCGACACATATAATTTGATTTCCTTAGCCGTGACAGCTTCGCCTTCTTTTATTTTTGTCGACAAACAGGAATGTAAGTATATGGTCGATAGTTGAGTAACCTGCTCTACACCAGGCTTGTTCTACTGGTTGGTTCCAATGTAAAGTTTTGTATAATTTTGTTTTTTAGTGATTTTCCAAAAATTTTATTTGTATTTGAGGATAGGCTGATCGGTCTATAATTATTCTGGTCGCTCCTGTCTCCTTTTTTATTCAGCAAAATTATTTCTGATTGTTGTCATTGTTTGGGTGTGAATCCTGTTTGCACAAGTTTGTAAAATAGTTTAGTCATGTAAGGTGTAAGTACATTCATTAAAATTTTATTAGTTCGTTCTCCACCCCGTCGGGTCCAGTCGCCTTCCCTTTTTTCAAAGTTACTAATATCCTCTGAAGTTCTTCGTTTGTAATTTCAGGCGTAATTTCTTCCTTGTTTTCCTTCTTCTCTTCTGTTATTTCTTCTGCCCCTTTTTCATCCTTACCCCTTTTTAGCCTAGTTTCCTTCACCTCCCCTTTTTCTGTTTATAGTTCCTTATAAAATTCCGTTGCTTCTCTTACTTCTTACTATTTCCTCTTCTTCGAAAAGTTTTTCTTTAGATTCCTTCGTTTTTATGGCTGGGAATAGCTTTTGCCCTTGAGCAATTTTTTACGTACTTTCCTGATAGATCTCCTCGATTATTTCTCCTTATTAGAGTAGAAGCCAAAAATCTACAGGAACGTTTAAAAATTACTGACCCTCAAAAGCTTATTTCGTTATTTCAGTATCTTTTGTTCCACTTTCCCGGTCGTTCATTTGAGCACCGCTTTCCAGCCGGACATCTGAGGCTGTTGGCCCCTTTAGTCCCTTATGCAAAATCAGCTTTCTCTCGAGATTTGTCCACTATGAACGGAAATTGAGTCCTTCGCAGCGAAATTGGCGCGTTTTCTACAAGGAAGAGATTCTATGTAAGATACGTTTTTCTTGCGCCAGTGGACTCAGTCATTTGCGAAAACTGTTAGACGAACTTCATAGTATTGTAACAACCGTCGACCACACCCCGTGCGATAGTTTCGAGAACATAAAAAAACACTCTGTTCTCGATGGGAATTACCATCAACTGTGAACAGTTTACATTTTCGCTTCATTTCGGTTCCCCATTGTGGAAAAATAACACTCTCGGTTATCTGTAGTCGCAACTTGAAAGTGCGTACGGTTCCAACTGGATACGTAAACGTGATAAAAGAAAAAAAATTCGAGGAAGCTTATCATTTTTCGATTTTATTTCTACACTTCTGATTTCTCGATACGGTTTCTGAAAAACCTCGTTTATTCGTCGGTTACGAACGAATAACTCGAGAAATATAAATAAATAAACGATATTATGCGCTGGAAATACCGCGAATAATAACTTACGCTTTTTTTCGCAAGTTTTCTGGAATTTCGAAACTGGGCCGCTTTCATTTGGCATTCTTGATGTTTTTCTTGAAGGAATAAAAGAATTACGTTCTTAACGATGATTTTCGTTTTTTATTTGATAATATAACAATAACAGCCGCAAAAACAACACAGACCGCACAACCAACTTCCTCACTTGGAGTGTATTAAATAAAAATAAAAATAATAATAATAATAATAATAATAATAATAATAAATAAATGTATGTAAGATTCGTGCTCGAGTTTTAAGTAAAGATCGACTGTGATTGCATTCTGAAAATACGAAAGTTTATTTAAGTGAAATTGAAGTACAATGAGTTGTTATAATAACGATCGATAAATAGTTACAAACCTGAAAATACGAAAAAAATCACAAAGAAGTGATCCTTTGAGCACGTCTTAATACATATAACAACTTCAACCATTTGAACGAGCATGGAAAAAACTGAATTCTCTTTTAGCGATTAGTGATAACAGGATTTGATCTTACCACTTATCAATAACTATCGATAACAGCATATCAATATATCAGTAATATATCCATCGTTACATGTAGAATATTTTCTTTCTTCGCTTTCGCTTTCCCTTTTACTTTCGAATTTTTTCAGATTAAACTTCTAACTAGCCCCTCAACAATGAGAAAATGCTATAGACACGGTTCTACCAAGAATGCTTAAATTAAAAATTTGACTTCCTACAAGTTTCAAGGGGAAGCATTTACTTATTCGGTTTTCTGAATTGAAGCTCGATCTTCCGTGTTTAAACGGGGCATGTGTGTTGGGCTATACACAACACACTCGTGTAAAAAAACAAAATTCAATTATCACAGCAAACGAAGGAGTGTCGGCGAGGGTATGAAAAAAGTAATAAAATTCCGCCGTATTGCTACCTTGGCAGAAGAGGCTGATCGAAGTACGTGATACGGAATTGCGTATAAATCACGATTTCAGAACTTTTTCGTAAGTGGAAATTTGGAATACGAGCGGGTGGTGGAAAAGCAAAATAGAAAACTGGTAATTCGTGAGCAAAGCGAGTAAAAATTACTGAACTTATTAAAAAAAAGAAGAAGAATATGTGAGTCCAGTGGGGGCTGGAGTACTTATTTCCCTGATGTTCCTATACTTACGCCATTGTTTTGATAAAATTTATAAAAATTCGGCAGTGGTTCCCCACTCTCCAGAGACGGAAGGCTTTCACACTTTCGAAATACCATCCGAGCGAGTGGCAAGCGGAAAACATTTAGAACTCGATAAGGGTGTGGAGCATTTGCCTCCATTCGATGGCGGTTTACCCACGCCAAATTGGCCCCGGGACTCCGCACCCCCTATTCCGGAATTACTTCGATTGAGCCTGCGTCAGGATAGGAGAAACGCTTTGATGTAGGCAGCCCTCCTACCCCCATTTCTCCTCTCGTCTCTTCTCAGCGCCAAGTCTACGGCGTCTTCTTCGTCTTCTTCAGTGTTGAGTTTTGCCGGGTCGTCTTCATCTTCTGTCTGCAGCAGCGACATCTTCGTTGTCGTCATCATCATCATCGTCATTGTCGATGTTGGTGGAATGGCGAGTGGGTGCTGTGACCGCTACCTTTGTCTTGGCCATTCCATATTCATCTTGCGGCTCAATGTCTTCTTGACAAGGGCAGCAATCTGGTCCCGTCCCGCTTTACTCTTCAGCGTTATCGGGACCATACTCTCGGGTGTGAGCGGCTTAACGCCCGCATTTCGAAAGGCGGCCGCCGCTTCTTTCCTCTCGGTCTAATGTTGGACACTCGAACAGTGTGTGTCAGGCATCATTATCATCTCGCCCTTCCTCAGCGCAGTAGGAGCACCGCGGGCTCTCGGCTATGCCCATCCGATGCAGGTACCTGTTGAAGACAACATGGCCGCTCATCACCTGCGTCGGATAACAGTTCCCCCGTGAAGAATTAGGAATTCCTTTTGTTTTCTCCCCTACTTTTGAAAAAAATTGGTCGCCTCCTTGATCACTGAAAGGCAAGCTGTAAAAATCTACACGGAATAGCTAATAGTTTTGTAATTTCTGTAAGGTGAGTTATACCAGGATAATGCTCATTAACAAATGTAAACCGGCTTGCTAATATTTTTGTGCTTCTGTAAGGTAGACTAGGTAAGAATATGATCAGTTAGATAGGTCTGATTGGCCGAGTGGATAGCGCGTTAGTCTCGGAATCCGGAGGTCTCGGGTTCGAGCCCATGTAGCTACTCACCAGATTTTGACCTAGGCCGGTTTTTCGACCAGAAGGGAACGAGGCTAAGGCAGCCTCCAAGGCTCGGGTTGAGAACAAATTAGAAAAGAAGATAAGCGTAAGTATGTAATAATCAGTTAAAAAAAATGTATACCAATAGTTCTCACGGTTCTGTTGCCCCTGTAAGATAAGGTAGGTAAGGATCTTATGTTCATTTTGAGAAACTACGCGGCATAGCTAACGTTTATATGGCAAGCCAGAAAACGAATTGTGCACAAAATTATCAGCTTGGCTTGTGCCTAATCAGATGAGTGATATAGCTAGATTATTCCGTCATTACTTTTACCAACTTCACTTTTGCTGAGTCTGAGGGCCTACTACTTGTACATAATACATTGCGGCCGTCCTAATACTGGTACATTATACGAGTTCTCCTTTCGACGTTAAAATTCGTAATCCGAAGAAGGCCATCTGTGTCGTTCAGTTTCCACGTACCTTGTGCGCGCCCATTTCGAAAATGTATTATTTTCTCTGATTCCAGCCAACCCTTGTTCTTCGAGTGCGACACGGGAGCATTAATCATATCGCGCGAGCTATATACGCGTAATATTTCTTCTTTGGAAGCAGAAAAGAATGGCTGTCTGCTGAGTCTCCTCCTTCCAAATGATCTCTCGGCTTTGTAGCGTATTCCTTAGAAACACGTCGCACACGGGTCTAAAAAGTCGTTCTATCTCGTACTAATTCGTCATAGCGTTCAAGGTTTGATATAGGGGGGTCATTATATACGTAATAAATATGTATTTTCGATTGAAAAATTGGAATTGACAAAAATCCTCCCTCCCCCACAGTGTCACGGGACCCAATAATCTAATAATTTCTTAAAATCCAGTTAAAATTCGATGTGGTTATCAGTTTTTATGTATTTTGAGCTGGAGAATCCGAATTTGCAAGCCTTTTTTACTGTAGAGCCCTCATCGTCCAACGAAGGCCAATGATCCTCCAGCTTTTTAAATATGAGCAACCTATTGATACCGGTATTAGTATATTTTGGGATCGAAAATTCGAATTTGCAAGAATTTTCACTGTATGACCCCTTCCCCCTGTGGTATTGCGAGGAGCTAATAATCCATCAAATTTTCAGAATTGATTTGAAATTTGATATGGGTATCGATCTGCAGGTATTCTAGGCTGGAGAATTCGAATTTGCAAAATTTCTCACCTCGTAGTACCCCGGAGAGTCAATCAACTACATTCGGTATGGTTATCACTATTAGAGGCAGATTAAAGAATGGCAACTCTTACAGAGACCTTTGTAGAAGTCATGGCATGTACATGCGTGTCAATCAATATCCAAAGTCATCGCCATGCTCCAATGTGACTATTGGCGTATGTCTTTTGTGTCTTGTGACATACTTATATGCATCTTCATGACCTTGCATGTTGATGTATGTCTACTATTATGCCCACTATGTCGACACTGCCTGTTGCCTTTGACAAAGCGATGAAAGGGGTGTTGGTATGTATATAATTTACCGGACCATCAATTTTAGTAATGGTTGAATGGGTCGTCAGTGTACCCTGCAGTTCTTTTACATTATTGAATTCATTTTCGCAAACATTGATTTTTGTAATGCGAATAGTTTCGTTATTTTTCAATAATGGGTGTATCTTCTTGCAGCATTGGTTATAGGCTGACAATCGGATATTTGTATTTGAATTGTCATTTTCATAAAGATAAAAAAAAAACAATATTTACCTCCTTTATTCTTGGTATACGACCGGATTTCGCTTAATTTTCGGACATGTCCTTCTAATGTGACATGAATCATTTTATCTTTCAATACTTTAATTTTGAATGTTGTTGATGTTGCATCATTGTTGGGCGTGGATGACATCTAATAACATTTGAGTAAATGAAAATGTTGGAAATGCAGTTGTTAGTAGCTAACCTGGTACATGTTATAAATGTATGTAATATACTTACATTGATCAATGTTGAAATTTCCACACAGTGTTTAGAGGGAAAAAAAGTAGAATCCAAACTCAAAAACAACAAACCAAATAAATGGAGCAAGAATAAATTGTTAGTAGCAAGCTTAGTGTAAATAATTCTACATAAACGCAATACAATGACAATGCAAATGCCTGTACAAAATGCGCACTTAAATCCTCTCTGCCAAATAACTCATAGACTGTTTCTTCGTGTTTTGTGCTTCTCAGTGCCTACCAGATTGGGTCGTTTGAAAACCTGCGATTTAATAGTCTTCCTCTTAGGAGAGCAGGACCGATCTCGTTTACGACTCTCCTCATTGCTCTGATGAAGGCAATCGTATACTCCTATACGGAAGTCTTCAAAATAAACAGACTTTTTTCGCAATAAATATTCTTTGTCATCCTGTAACATCGAAAATAAGTATAGTATGATATTACACCCAAGAAAACTTAGATGCCGAAGTTGTTTGCGGGTCTGCTTGTGGAAAAGGTGTTTCTGTGAACTCTAACTTACCGCTGAATTGAAATAAATAAAAACCATATGTCTTTTCTGGCGGAATATAGATCTTCTGGATCCCTTTGTATTTCTTATACAAATGTCCAATTATGTTGTCCTGGTCTTCTTGTCCTTTTGGTAGATCTGAAATTAGGAACATGGTTCATAGACCCATTTATGTATAAAATAATATACAGTGTGGAACAGATCACCACGCAATATAGGCATGTCCCATACAGCACCTGTTGATGTTTAACACTGTGGAAAACGTCATACTTCTCAAAAATGAAAGAGTTTTTCAAAAAAATGAAGAGAACTAAACCGCGATAGGGGTTGAAATTTCCTTTCAGATGTGTTCATTTTCATTTCAATCAGAGTACCTAATTTTCTAAAATGATCACTTTTACAGCAGTTCATCTTTTTCACGCTGTTGAAATTGTAGAGCGCAACTCAATCCAAATTGTCAGAGACTACACTCTTGGAGTGGAAGATCATGCATGGCAAAGATAAGCCACTAGGGCCTATCACGTTCAAGACCACAGTTGAGTAAAGCATCGTATGCAGCAAGGTTGAAAACTAAAATCGTTGTCGACTTGTGTGTTTCTGGCCAATTTCACACTCGTTGGTATAGTGATTTAATTCTCGCCCTTGTTGTACAATATATTGTTGTCTAATACCTCGTTCTATTAATAATGCCAGTATTATCTCCCTATAGTATTTTATTTTCTCACTAGATGAGTATATTTTTATTAAAGTAACTAGCTAACCCGCCAGTCTTCGTTCTGCCTGTAGGGAATTGGTTTGCACTAGCCTCCTGCAGTCGGACGTACAGTGAGACGTGTTTGTACGAATGAACGTACCCGTACACATTCTTATCTGTGAACGTTCGCACGGACAATCCTGAAAAAGTGTACGTTCGTACGTACAGTTTTCAATAAATGTACATTCCTACTTAATGTGCAGATTTTAATGCCTGTCTGTTCGCGTTCGGACGGTTTTCATAGAAATTGACGCGTGGCGTTCTGTGCACTGCCTTTGTATGTGGTTAATGCTCCCAATAACTCATAATTTTCTGTTATTTTTTTGGCTAGGATTTAATTGCACGTTAAAACAGATCATATTATGAACGATAACAGGAGCATAGAAAAAATCAAATTCTGTGACAAAGTGTAATGAACGATAAAACAGAGTAATACACGATAAAAATGTATAATACCGGTATCTAAAAAATATTAGTCACGTTGAAAAGTGTTAATGGACTATTAAAAATGCACATTAGCTATAAATGGTGCACGTTAGAAAATACTGCTGTCGCATCACCCTAGGTACTACACGTTGAGTCAGAAAGAAAACTTTAGTTAAATACTGGAAAGCTATCCTTGAAAAACGGTGTCTTCATTGGAAAATTGCGCGCTTTCTTCGACTTGGCAGGCCGACCCCTCTTTCTTTCTTGACCGAGGGGGACAACTTTTGCCTCCTGCAGTATATGCTTACAAGTTTCAGTCTAATTTGGAGACTGAGGCCATGCTTGCAGAGCAGGCACTTCTGGAAGTACGGAATATTATTCTGCATTGAAAAATATTTTATCAATGTGTTAGTGCAAGTCATGTCGAGAAATGTATTTTCATGAGAGTGACGCAAATTATCCTATCGTTTAAGCTACTCGTCAATTATCGTTCGTTCGTAATTATTTTGTGGGCAACATGTAACGGGCAATAATTCATTTTACTATCTTTTGGACCACCTCTTTTAACGTTCTGTATACTATCGTTCATTCGCATTTTTTTATCGTGCAATTAAAGTTTATCCTATTTTTTCAGCAATTTCAAATTCTTTTTTTTTTAAAGGAATTTTTTCCATGAAATGTATAATGTATACATATAAGTATGTGCCGTAAGGCGTGCGTGAGTTCCAACACTCTGCCCCCCCCCCAGTTTGGGCGGGGGATACGATTTGCCAACGACAAAGAAATTTCTTACGATGAAAAAGGAATTTTTATAGACAACGAAGGAATTATTTTTTATAGACAGTGAGGGAATTTTTGTGGACAACAAAGAAGAATATCTACTGATTCTGTACCATCACAACAATGGATACTGATAAAAAATGGACGCTATTCAGCGTAAGGGAACCAACCAGCAAAATCTGTTTTTGAGGACAAGCGATTCGAAGTTCAAGAGCCATGTAGAAATTATATGACATAGTGTTTACTGATAAACTTTCTTCAGTGTGAGTACACATTTTTGAATCGGGGGCCCAATGTTGAAAAATTCTACTTTTTCAAGGAGTGGAAAAAATTCTGGAGTCTAAAAGATATATTCAAAGGAAACTTTAGCTATGAAAACAAAAGCGAAATTTTCAATATGTGTGTTTTGCCTGTCCTAATATACGGATGTCAAACATGGCCATTAAGTGCAAAATTTTGAACAGAATTAGGGTAACTCAAAACTCAATGGAAAGATCAATGCTGGGGATAATGAGAAGGGACAGGATAAGAATCTCGGTTATCAAAAGAAAACTAAGATTTAATAATAATTTCAGTTTGGCAGATCAAAAGAATGAAATGGTGGTGGACGGGACACATCTCCCATCTCAAAAACGAACACTGGACCTATAAGGCCACCTTTTGGCAACCGCTGGACGGCAAAAGAAGAAGAGGCAAACAAACATTAAGATGGAAAGACGATATACATAAATTTCTAATAAGTAACAATTTCAAATAATAGCCAGGAATAGGTATGAATGGAAGCGTCTACAGGAAACCTTTTCCCGGCATGGGTCAGGGGAGGAACGAGCCTCACTTTGGGGCCGCTAATTCATTATAGGTATTATAACTAATATTGTTTAAATAAAGGTTTTTTGAACTTGAATTTGATGCAGAAAAGGAAGGATTAATTTTACGAGTACGTTTAGTTTACTTGTGATTTTTTATTGGAGACAGGGAAGGAATAATTATTCCTTCCTATTTCCATCAAAAAATAAACACAAGAAAATCACAGATGAACAAATGAAGCCTAAAATTATTCCCTCCCTTTCTCCAACTAGAAATTTCAGATACATGTAAGGTAAAATTAATCCTTCCGTTTCTGCATCAAAACATGAACACAAAAAATCATAGGTAAGTAAGCAAAACTTACAAATTATTCCTTCCTTTTTGTCATCAAAAAATAAAGACAAAAAATCACAGATTAACAAATGAAACCTAAAATTATTCCTTCCTTTTCTGCATTAAATTCAAGTTCAAAAAACCTTTATTTAAGGGAATAAATAAACAATATTAGTTATAATACCTATAATGAATTAGCGGCCCCAAAGTGAGGCTCGCTTCTCCCCTGACCCATGCCGGGAAAAGGTCTCCTGTAGACGCTTCCATTCATACCTATTCCTGGCTATTATTTGAAATTGTTACTTTTTAGAAATTTATATATATCGTCTTTCCATCTTAATGTTTGTTTGCCTCTTCTGCTTTTTCCGTCTAGCGGTTGCCAAAAGGTAGCCTTATAGGTCCATTGTTCGTCTCTGAGATGGGAGATGTGTCCCGCCCACCACCATTTCATTCTTTTGATCTGCCAAGCTGAAATTATTATTAAATCTTAATTTTCTTTTGATAATCGAGATTCTTATCCTGTCCCTTCTCATTATCCCCAGCATTGATCTTTCCAAGCTGCGTCTCTCGACGCTCACTTTAACCCTGAACATCTACATGAAATGTTGTTCATTCATCGTGATCACTTTTTATAAGGCAGTAACACATGATGTCACCGGAACACTCGTTATCAATACTGGAGGAAAGAACCAAAATGAAATATATATTATAGTCTAATGGGAAGTTGACGAATTTTTCCATTTATGTAGAAATTTCTCTAAAATAAGTGAAATGTTCAAGAAAAGAAGCAGGTAAGTCACTTTTGTGGCGGAGCGAGAAAAATGAAACACAAATTTGTTTACACACGAGGTTCTTTAAAGACCTGAACGTGAATTTTGAAACCCGTTTTTCTGAACTGTAGCATCCTTTCAGGCATCCTACCATAGCTGAGCTACTTCTACTCATTGCGCCCCTTCCTACGGTATAAATAACTCAATCTCGCCAAAAAAAGTGACTTACCTGCTTCTTTCCCTGTATCCTTCAAGTGGAATTGCGAGAAAAATGGTAAGAATGAAATTTGTAGGAAACGGTATTTAACTTTTTATAAAAGAACTTATAATTTCGAACATTCCCTCGCGAAATATTAAAATCTGAAAATTGACTATACCATTAAATAGCTCAACAATTTGAATTATTATGTATTTCGGATTTACGTTATTTCTAATTAAATTTAATAATACCGTCAACTTTTTACTACTGATTGCCAAAAACTCGGTTAATTTGAAAAACGCGCAAAATTATAGTAATTTTTTGTTATCAGGGTTATTAAAATTGGGGCGAAATATATAAACAAAGCCAGAGTGCCATTCCCCTACAACAATTGAACTGAGTATCTCTATTTCTTCATACAAATACAGTAATTAAAGATAATAAGTCACTTTCTGTTTAATTATATCAAATATTAGAATCGCGGCAAGTTTATGAAGTGGAGACTGGAGAATTGGCAGTACTTGATGAACAAACGAATTAAATTAAACAAAACTTGGGTTCTCAAAATAATAGATGATAATAATTACGTATTTATTTCATTATAATGCATTAGCGTTATTAGTCAAGCGGTGAGCAGCATTCTCTTCCGTCAATAAATTGTCTATCATTTATTTTCTTAGTAATGTCTTACCGAATTTCATCAATTTCATCCCTATACTCACCGGGTACTCGAATTATATTACCCCGTAGCCCGCGCATACTAAATTAGTTGTCTACATTACTTTGTACGCACGAACGTACACCTGTTGAAAATTGCATGTGCGAACGTACACTTTTTCAGAACTGTCCGTACGAACGTTCACAGATAAGAATGTGCACGTGTACGTTCGTCCGTACAAACACTTCACACTGAACGTCCGACTGCAGGAGGCTAGTTTGCACGCACTATCAGAAAGTCAGTGCTGCATGAATTGCAAAGGTTCTAATTGCCATGTATAGTTCTTAAACGTATTATACAGGGAGTAAAAGAAGAATTGAAAGACCATGTACTTATAGATATGGGTCATTCTCAATTAAATGTCCGATTTCAATATTCAATTTCGCCATTTTTTTTATTGCGGTTTTTTGCGTTTTTTTGGGGGAGAAATGATCTTTACCTATATACAAATACATAGCCAGGTTATCAAATCATAGAAATTTTTCGTTTGCGAGATATAGAGTTTTTCAAAAAAGCTTTGACACGGGAATGAGAAGTGATCCACGGAAATGAGAAAACACACTTTCTGACAAAATTTATTAGTACCTATTAATGCTTCAGTGAGGAAATATTCGTAACTGAGTAGGTACATGATGTAGAAAAACTTCAGAATTATAAAAAAATTGAAAAAAAGTAACTATAGGTTAGTGCTTTTACGATTTCTTCACGTAGCGCAGGAAAAACTTCAAAAATATAACAAAATGGACAATGAAAGTAATAATTATTACGATTTGATCACACGTATCATTTTTTTTTAAATTTAGGGCTTAAAATAAGATAAGAAAACAGGTTGACGTTCAACTTTGAAAGTTGCGAGTCCTACATTAAAGACTTAGAATATGCAATCACAGAATAATTAAAATCATTTTTCGAGCACGTCGATAAAATATGGGAATACAAAAACCTCTTTTCGTTTCACAATTTCAAAATTTGGTTTCGGGAGAATAGAAATAATATCATCTTTATTAATGTAACAAATGTCATTCACACACAACATGAATTTGTTTTTCTCGCCAAAACTTCGTAAACCCTGTACTCTTATGGTTGCTTCATTAAAATCTCGTATGCAGCATACATATCGATAACTCTTCCTCTTTTTCTTCTCTCAGCCGAGTCAAATTTCACGAGCAGGTATGTGTTAGGTACAAGTACAGCATCATCTATTGAACCACGTGATTTTTGAGATTCAATTTCTTCGAAACGATATTCTGATTGGTTTTCTTCAATAGGTAGAATTTGAACCTCCAAACATTCTGCCGGTAGGTCTGTCTCTGCCTCGACCGTTTCTCCACCGGCAACGTTTGAATAAGTGAGACTTCCCATTTTGAATTTCTCACAGTCCAAACATTTTAGACAACTCAGATACTTCATCGTTAGCGTATTTGGGAAGTTATCCGAGTAAACTAGTTGGTACACTTTCATAGTACCTTGAAAATTCGGCAAGTCCACAGGTCGAGGCAAGATATCCCTTATGGCACCAATTTCGCTTTCCTCAATAACGTGTAGTTCGATGTTTCTAATTTTGGCATTGAGAGTAGCAACAAAATCGTTGAAATTTGCTATATCCACGCCAAATGCAACCATTTCATCAGCCGTCCTTTTTAAAGTACCGCCCAGTCCGTCGACTGCTCCCTTCCCATGGCCAGGTGCACTATAATTCCATGTGGCGGATTTCATAGATGGAAAAAGGTGCTTCAAAGAGTTGGTAAATAAATAGAAGAGTGTTCTATTTCGGTATTGTGTACTTGGAGCATCGCTAACGAAGTGAATAGTTTCGATTCTTGGACATTCTTCCCTGATAAATTTGAAAACTGGCTGAAGATGGGCCC
The DNA here is from genome assembly GCA_031841125.1 of Acanthococcus lagerstroemiae. Classification (NCBI taxonomy): domain Eukaryota; kingdom Metazoa; phylum Arthropoda; class Insecta; order Hemiptera; family Eriococcidae; genus Acanthococcus; species Acanthococcus lagerstroemiae. Next base: position 6,594,264 of record CM063110.1, on the reverse strand, counting down.
ATGCTGAAACGGGCGCTGTGCTCATTACACTCTGATAAAGTGCAAATAGCTTTCGATCGCACCTCAGAGTAGCTATCTTTTCGATAGTACACCATGACTGTGTGTATTGTAAATTGTCGTCGATTTCCACCGAAGTGGTAACTTTGAATCTCTTTAGAATATTTACCCGCGTAGTTCTCACTGAAGTCACAGTGAATAATTGCTTCAATATCCTTCAGTGTTTTTTTCAGCCCATCGACAGCTCGAAATTGGTGAATAACTACTCCTTGATGGTGCATGTAGATCGGAAATTTGATTTCAAATTGAGTCACAACGTTTACAAGAGTAGATTGTATTTCTTTCTTCACAGTACGCATCACAGTTTTCTTAATATTTCGAACTAGAACATCCTCTTTCTCAGATACCCATTGTTCATAAGTGAGTGGTTCGTCTTCATTATACTCCAAATAAGGGATCTGTGCATCTTGGCAAGCCGCACACTTTTTTTGTAAACATGCAACACTATTCACGTCACAGCACAAAAACGCCGACATATCTTTTGCAGTAGCTTTCTCCACCACACCAACTTTGTGTAATGCGGTCATTAGATATTCTATATTGGCATGAATTTTGCAAGCACAGGTGTCTCTATCTCTAACACGAGGTGGAATTACCCAGAACGGTCTTGATCTGCAGAACGTACTGTATGATATTTGAAATAAACTCGACTCACAAAACTTGGTGTACAGATCTTTCATGGGTTCTAACAAAATTCGCATCTGTTTCCTAACTTTTTTCACCGTTCTGAAATCTCTCTTGCCTGGACACATACGAGAAACATCATCTCTTTCGAAAAATTGTCTCAAATTAGTGCGCATTGATTCGTTAACTTGTCGAATACGTTTATTCAAAGTCATCCTTAATAATCTGGATCTCGAAAACATCTTGGAGAAATGACACTCAACTCACCAATGAGTCGATATTTGCGGAGTAGTTTTGCGTTCTTCGTCAGTAAACGCTTCACTATTCGTTTGTCGTACTCTCTCCTCAGCTCTTTATAGCCGTCTTTAAGATTATCGTGGACTGTTTCTGCAAAAAGTACTTTTCGAGCTATCAGTTTCTGGTCTCCCCGTATCAATATGTTTCGAGTTCGTGTCCCAGGTGAGAGGTAGTAATTTGCCGAATCTTCAGAAATTTTCTTCTTCCCACGTTCTTCTCTCTTCCGTAACTTATCCACTTTCCTTTTCAAAACTTTGATTTTCTTATTCAATTTAACATTTTTTTTCGACATTTCGCTATTCATCCTCTTTTTTTCTTCCTAAACTCTGGAGATGCTGTTGACGCGGCGGTAACTCACATTTCTCCTGCTTAATTTTACGGTAGTGTTTCTTCGAACTCACCCTCCATTTTTTCTTCTTTATTCTATGGTCACGTGAAGTCAAATCTTTTGCTGGTACGACAATACCTTTTTCGAGTTTCTTCAAATATCGAGCATGTTCCTTCTCTTGTTGAGCCTTCTTTAGGATGGGGTCCTCCCGAATTCGATCTCGTCGCCTTTTTTCAGCCTCTCTCTTTCTTCTTAAGACTTCCTCTCGTGCCAGACCTTTCTTTGGCGCCATAATATATCCTGAAGAAATCATGTTCGTCATTAATAACTTTATTTTCATGATTGTTTCTCATTTCCGTGGGAGTGTCAAAAATAAGGTGGCCACGGGAATGAGAACCACGGGAATGAGAATCATGAGGTAAAATGTGTCCGTGTTGGAATACGAGCATATCTAAGGCGCGCGTTTTAATATACCCCACTTCAGCCACTCTTGAAGATACAAATAGTTAATGAAACAAATTATGAACTTACTCGTCTGCTGTTTGCGGTGGAAAAACAGATGACCACGGAAATGAGGTATTAGCACAACACGTCTGCACTCTTCTTTACATTTGACGAACTGAAGTAATGTTGAAGCATATTCAGGCTCAAGGTGTGATAAGACTCCTGTTTGCGCAGTAGAAACAGTCTGACATACCGCTCTGAAGCGATCGCTTTCCAGGAAACATGGCTTTCGTTAGTGCCACGGGAATGAGATAAAAAAGTGGGGACCGCCATAAAGGGAGCCGCCGGCGCCGTCCTTTGATCGTGAAAAATATTATAAAAGCGTTTCGAGGTACATCTATGATACAGGTCTCTGACTGAAATGGATGCAGAAAAACTACACTGTATTTTGGTCGTGTACGGTCGTGTTAAGAATGCACTTCGAGATGTGGACAGCCACGGGAATGAGAAAACGGATGTTTTATCGATTTTTCCGGGGAGAAGGAGGTATTATTTAGTTGTGAAAATTTCAGGATTTTCTTTCAAAAGAAATTACCTACTCGCTCTCACTTCGAATTATGTAAAAAGAACAAAAACCGGGGTAGTTATTCAGGTTGGACAGCAATCGGACAATTAATTGAGAATGACACATATAAACAATAAAACCAGTAACAATTATACTAACACTGAGCATCGTATGTTACTCTCTTAAGGGAAAACTATACTAAACTATTTCGGCATCATACATAACACAAACGATGAGCGTTGCTGTACCTACTTGTTATATCGTGACTCCGAGATAAGGTAGGAGGTACATTTTATTAGTTTTGTATTGATATCCATTGTAACAGAATATAGCAGGAAGACCTACAGTCTTCCCTATGTATAAAGAATAATCCCTTATTATTCACGCTTGATGTAACAAAATACGATCTACTAGTTGTTATTCTACCCTTGAAACTTAGGGCAAATTTGTAAGTGTTAACCTACCGTCTTTCTCTGAATTTCTGTGCTTTGCATATTGAATGCCCAAAAATACTTGTGAATATTCTGGGATTATCATTTATAAACGATTTCACGCGTATTTCTACTAAAATCTCATCACTTTTAAACTGACACATTGCATATGAATGAATAAACCAATGATAAATAGAATAACAATGGTAACTAGAGAAATTTTGTTGATTTGAAGTGCAAATAAATGAATAGGTGACGAGAAATAACGATTTTAATGTTTCAGTGTCGCGCGCGTAGGTTCATCCCTGCGTTACGCGGAGCGCCAGGCGATGGCAACCGCGATGTCTACAGGTGCGCTCGGACATGGTGTTTTTCGAACTTCAAGCTTGAATCAGCGCGGGTTAAATTATCCGATTATGCTGAAATTCTTAGGGATTCAGTTTTACACCCGAAGGAAGAAATTCGAACAAAGTGGCACCCTACCACTACTCGTCCCTCCGGCCACTGATGCGATACTCGAAAGGGTGGTTTCCGGTGCCGGGGGTGCGGTGTCTTAGGGACTACTTTGGCATGCGTGCCTCGCCATACGTCCCACCACACCACCCTACTACTATTTACAAATTATCTTCACAGTTCGAAAAATGAAATTTCGCAAACTAGAATATCGCGTTATATACATACTGACTAGTGTGCGTTAGTACTGAGCGAGTACGCTCAAAATTAGCAACTGTAAGCAATTGATAGGTGCGATTACAGAAAGGACTCAGAAGGACAGGAGCATACAGGAGGTTGCTGAAAGAGTGAGAACCAGAGTGCGATACCAGAAGAGGAAACGAGAGAAAAACTGCGAATGGAATACGTTCGCGATCACGCGAACCGCAACCTTTGGGAAAATTGAATGCGTTCATTCGAGTTCGAATGCGAAAGAGTGAAAAGTGTCGTATCGAGGTAGTCGGAGCGATTTACGTGATGAGACTTGATCGTTTTTCTCGTGTAATGACGAACACGAGTTTGAGAAGACGCACGTCAAGGACGTTCGTCGTCACAAGTTGAATTTTCGCCGAACATCGAGTGGCATGAGCGTTAAAAGTTGTTTCTTTTTTGTACGAGTAAAAATGGTCGCGGGGTGGGCAAAGACGAAGACGTCCGACTAACGAGGTCATGTCTGCTGAGAACTGTGCGCGCCTTTGCGCCGAAATTAATTAACGTTGCGAGAAAACCTTTTTTTTTTTTTTCATTGGCGCGGCGATGCGATCGCGTTCCTGTGTTTCGTATAATGTAAAATGTATAATAGAAAGAGAACTTTTATTGTCGGTTCGCGTGCCTCGCGAAAAAAATAAAAACACGCGACTGCGACGATTAGTCGGTCACCGGGTTGAAGTCGAAGACTCCGAAATGCGAGTTGCGGATATGTCAGGTTTGCGCGTGAATTGCAATTTAAAAAGAAGGTTTTATGTATCCAGAAGAACTGTTGATTCACGAGAGAGCTTCTTTTATTTCTTTTTTTCCATTCAATTTGATCACTCATGGATAATGTCTGGTGGGATGTATGGCGATGCACGCCTGCCAAAGTGGCCTCTGAGACACCACACCTCCGACCCCGTGGATGTTATCATTTCTAATAGTTCTATCTGTTCTGTCTTTTCTTTTCTGCCTATCATTTTTAGGTACATTTTTAAGTATTTTTGCCCCCCCCCCCACCAAAGTGAATTTTAAACAGGAGTGTGCTGTAACCGTTGATACAGTTATTCCACAACAGATGTGGGGAATATCGGGCAAGGTGCATATTTATGTTATAAACTACTGTAAGAGAATTGTCTTTCCATAAACAATAGGAAATAATATTTTCACCGGATTGTATAAAAAATTTTACAATTTTCAAAACCTCATTATATGTTACTGTCTTTACCTTCCTGAACCAAAAAGTTAAGGGTCCATAATTTGACCTCCATTTTCTTATTCCACCCCCTCGGTGATCAATAAATAATGTACCTAGTAACCAAAATTTCAGACACAAATTTTTAGTTTTTCAAACATATTCTGTATTTGTGACGGTATTATGAGATTTAATTTTCTATTTTAGCTCATGAACGGGTTCATGTGTATTGCCAGTATGAGCTGGCAAGACTGAATGAGCTCTGATAGAGGCAGCGACCAATGCCAATAGATGTTGGCACTGCCAATTCCCATTTTACTTAGTCACAAGGCTTCCAGTTGGTTGGCGGTGCTCTTGTTTTTTTTTTGTTTTTTTTTTTTTGTTGCAACATATTCTTAGTCCATATTTTTATTTTCACTCGTACATATGACCACATTTTTTCGTTCTTTTTCTAAATGTGAATTTTCTTCTCTGGCTAGTTGTTGAGAGTTGCTGGAAAGCTCCCTTGGACTCTTTCAATTTTTCTTTACATCCCCCCCCCCGCAAAACTCAATTTGAAAATTGTTTCCTCATGTGCACCATTGCTCATGTAGGTAACTTCTCCCATTGAGTACGCTACATCCCGACCCATGCTACTTGGAACTAACGAAAATTAGTGGATAATTGAATGGTAAAGAATCACAACTCACATTTGCCATTCTACTTCAAAGGCGCAAATAGGCAAAATACTGTACACTGATGCAGGAATATCTTTGCTGCGCCCGTAACTGTGCAATATGTATAACATACTCCACGTTCACAGGCGCAGCAAAGATATTCCTGCACTCGTGTACAGTATTTTGCCTATTTGCGCCCTTGGAAGTAAAATGGCAAATGTGAGTTTTGATTCTGTACCCTTCAACTTATCTGGAAGTTTTATCAAAGGCGGAATAACTACGTCAAAATAACGGAATTACATTAGAATTTGGACTAAATCCCGGCTTTAAAAAACTAATTTGATATTCTTATTGAAAATGAACTTCATCATTCCCCGTTCCGAGTATTTGGGATGTCTACCATATTTATTCTTGATTGAAATTATTCGTTAAATTTTAAGGAATACGCGGCAGATTATTGTTCCTTTTGGTGGAAAAGTGAACCCCTCGATCGAATAATATGAAGACGTGATGCCTCTTTCACTTTTCTCGTGGAAAGACCCGCGGGTTGTGACATTTTGTAAAGATTTTTTTCCTTACCCTTAATGGTGTTAAGAACGTGGAAACTTAATCGTTGGTGGGTTATAGGATACTAACTAAATATTTATAGATTGACACCGTGGCATAGGTGAGTGACCTCAAGTGGGTGGTTCATGAGGTGATGAAGGTGAAATTCGGCGTGGTAGTCTACATATACTCTATATGTAGGTTTCCGAAGTCGCTAAATTCGATTTTAAATGGACTCTGGTCCCGCCAGAAGAGGTTGTAGATGAACAGCGGTTATTCTATTATTGTATTTCCTTCCTAGGTATTTGAGGTTTCTGGATTTAATTATATGAATAAGTTGAATTTTAATCTGCTGTACCTACGTTTTACCCTTTAACCTATGCGGTGAGGTCTAGGAACAAAGTAACTTCAGTAGGTAATGAATTCAGTTAACCGAAAACCCGACTATTTGATTTCATTAATGCCAAAGCATGTAACTTGAGTATTATGTTACTTTTTGGGCTTTTTTAGAGGAGAGTGACATCAGCTGAGATAAAGTTCCTTCATCAGAACCTCAGAAATTTTACATTTCGATATGGGAGGCCCATAGGAATTTAGAAGTAGAGAATTTTCTCGAAATGAAAGTAAAATGACGAATATTTGTACGAATGTTATTGAAAACTAATTGTGCGATATTGAGAAAAAGAGATCCCTAAAATCAGAGAAGGAATTCCGTTAAGTTCCCCCGTGTTCGATTTTTGATATCGGAAGACACACTCTTTTTTTATTTCCGTCAGTGTTCTCAACATAAGCGCAAATAAGAGAGGCTTGGTGGGCTTAGCCCATCCCTCATAATCCTCTAAAAGCTACCCTTAACAAAAAAAAAAAATGGAAAATTATACGAGCGAAAGAATTTTTAGAAATATTCTGGTACGTGTCAGCCCAACTCCAAAACAGCTATTTGCGTTTATGGCCCTCAATCCTCTCATTTCTTATCCCTGTTATTTCTTCTTGTTTTTCACTTCACATTGTGTCATTTACTCTTATCAATTCAAACATCTCATTTTTTTCAGTACCCCCAAAACACAAGCTAGTCTCACGAGTTCAGCCTTAAAATTGCAGTAGTGCATCTAATGAAAACGTTTGCAAAAACTTTCAATTATTTCATTGAATTTTATGTTGAAAATGGTAGCATTTGCTTATTTTATTGATTTTTGCTTAAAAAGTTGCGGATTTTTGGCATCTTATACCCGGAGAAACTCGCCATTGATTTCATTTCTAAAATGCCGCCGTTGTGGAAAACTGGAGTCTGCAGTGAAGCGCTGAAGACTTGATGTAAAAAATATATTGAATTCTGGTCGTTATTACAACACCTTCATTTTCTCCAACTTCAGTTTCAAAACTGAACTTCAGATTTTATGAAAATGAGCTAATTTTGGTTAATTGATGACCCAGTAAAGGCAGCAGATTTGATTTAACAAATGAAAGAGATATGGGTAATTACTCAATATAATCTAATACCACTTTTCTTCACTCCACGCGTTGTCCAACTCGGACTTATATTTTTCGGACCATTATAATGGTCATGTTATGTTCTGTTTGGATTAATACGTTAATGTCTGTCAATTCCTCAGTCCCATTTGTTCCATTCCTGTTTTCATCTCTCAATTCTGTCAGCTGAATCATTTTGTTTTTTCTCCCTTTTTCAGGATTACCGTCAATTTTTGTTGATTTCGGTCGGTTCGTCTGTGTCTGTCATTTCAATTTTGTAATTTCATTCATTTGTCATTATTTATGTAAATTTCAGTAATTTTACTTTTTCATTTCTGTGTGTTATTTCACTGAACCAGCGTCTCCTTCTTTTGAGTCAGTTCTTGGATTGTGTGCAGATATGGAAATGAATGCTTAACAGTATCCAAATCTGAATTCGAGAAACCGGGTTCTGAATAATTGTTCTCTTGGATCCGCACTCTTCGATTCTGATTTTTTTTCAGTCTCGTTAGGATTCTGCTTTCTCAAAATCTACCCCTTACTCCTTATTACGAACGCAATTAGGTATGATGGGACCCACATTTCTTCCAACGCTGACCATAGTTATCTGACCTTACCTTACCTTACGCAGCCAGTCGATTTCGACTATTGCTGGTCTATTTCTTCAGCAACGTAGGTGGGTCTCGCTGTGTGCAATCATCCCAATTCTCGACGATATCTGCCTGCAATAGTAATGACACTCATACACTGGAGGATCAGCTGAGGCGCTCCGCTGCGCGCTTCTTCTTTGCTGCTCTGCCCCCTTGTAAGAGGCAATAATTTTTCTCCACTTGCCCCTATCGTTGACCAGGACTTGCCGCAAGTTTGAGATTCCGATCTTTCTGAGCAGAGCATTCATCTGGTCCTTGTACCTGCGCTTCTGGCCTCCAGAGGTTCTTTTGCCGACACTTCGTTCCCCGTACAGCACCGCTTTAGGAAACTTAGTCCTCTGCACTCTGTATACATGCCCAAACCATCTTAATTGGGTTTTTTTCGATAAGGACTTTCACTGACAGCGCCTGAGCCCTGTCTGAAATTGGCTCTGGGAACTCTGTTAGTTCATTGGCCAGCTTATTCCTGATGGCAAAGGCTACTCCACCTGTTCTGAGTTTTCCTGCCTCTTTTCAAGACCAGAAGAAAGAAAAGTTGCTCTCCTGCAGTTGGCCACTCCCACTGAGCCTAGTCTCGCTACGTGCGGCAATATCGATCTTGTGTCTATTATAGCTCATCTTTCTGGACGCAGTATTCTGACGCGGATGTTCCAGGCACCAACTCTTATGCCACCATGATGGCGCTTTTGAAATGACTTGCACGTTGATGCAGCCCCCACCGGAGGTCCGATCGGGGGGCTGTTTTAACTTCGGAATTTTTTACAACTGCAAGACTCATGCTGAACGGGCGTGTGCGCGTTATTCATGGTGCCATTGCGCAGACTGCGCCATGTTCTACAGCTACAGCCTTACTTGTTCGATGGCATGACAGGTCACGACGATCAAGTAGGGACTGTGCCTTAAGTGGAGTAGACAGTAGCCCGACTGATTAGGGCTGTGGGCGCCGCTGTACTTGACGTCTTGAGTTTTCCGCCGCCGCACCCGAGTTAGAGGCCTGCACCTGCCTCTCTAACTAGTCTAGTAGGCCTTTCCCAAGTTGAACGAGGTATTTGCCCCTCCTAGACCCTCCATATACTCTTCGGCTGGCCGACCGGACTTCCCGCTGGGATTGGTTACCACAACCTTCCGTCAGGTTACTCGACACAACAGAGGCACCACGTGTAGAGACGAGTGCGGGGTAGGAGTAGAGAGGCTGCGAGGCTGCTGGTGGCCTTACATTCGCATCACACTCTTTGGGGTTGCCAGTTATCTGACATAACACAGTCGAAAGCCTTCTTATAACCAATGGTTTTCTAAATTCCCTGTGTTTTTCAAAGATTCGGAATTACTAAAGGTACGTTTACATCTGACACTTTTCGCGCGATTTTTATGCCTGAGAGCAAAATGGCACATGTAAACATGGAAGAACAGTCGTGTCGAGATTTATCGCAAGAAGTTGCGAGAAGTAGCGATAGTGAAAATCGCACAAGTGTAAGCCTGAGAACTAGATGATGTCATGATTGCAAGACATTTCTCGCAAAAGTTGACGACGCTCTACTTTTCCCTCAGACAGTTCACTGTCTTCAATATTCTTCTGTCTACTTGTGTCTCTTTCTCTTCTTGTTTTCCCTAATTTTTCAAGTGTTTTTAAATTTTGTGGTTTGTTAACATTTTTTGAATTAAATAAAATGAATAATATTAAAAAAACGTGGTCGAGAAACGAAATAGATGATTTAATCTCACGTTGTAAAGATTTTGAGAAATTGTGGAACGTGCGGTGTGTATCGCGTTAAAAAAAGTGACGCTCTGGAGAGCCTTGCAAGGCACTTTGCCACCACTGTTGATGAAGTGACACAGAAGATACATAATCTGCGGAATCAATTTTAATCAGAAATTTAAAAAATGGGAAGAAAGAATGGTCAAGATACGGAAGATTATGTAGAATAAAAGGGAAAATGGGAATATTTTTACGCTCTCAAAACTGTTTGTGAATTGCACAACATGTTCCACTCTCAGTTCTTGTAGTAGTTGATGATATGCACCCAACTGCATACGGCGTGAAATCCACTTTTCCACTCAAACTGATCGTTTCTTTCTTTTTGGGGGAACTCAGGGACGTACCGATAGGGAAGCACTCCCCCCCCCCTCCGTAGGAATTTTTCACTCAGCAGTTGGGAAAATTTACCATTTCAGTCAGGCGAGTTGGGAAAATCCAATAAGTTTAAAAGTTTCTTTTTTTGTTTTGATATTTGGGAATTGAGTTGAGAAGTTGGAAAAACTTAACAAGCCGAAAGGTTTTTTTATCTTTTGCTTTGATACTTGGACATTTTGAGTGGAGTATGTTGTAAAAATCCAACAGGTCAAACGGTTTGTTTCTTTTTCTTTTTTTGCTTTGATACCTGGGAATTTTTAGTTGAATCAGTTGGGACTTTCATGATTTTTTACCCCCCCCCCCCCCCCCCCGGAAAATTTCTTCGGTACGTCCCTGGGGGAGCTTCAACTTGCTCCATCAGTAAACACAGTGCTGCAATTCGTTTTCTTTTCATCGCGATACACTACGCAGGGCACATAATTTTTTTTCTCAAAAGCGGTCTATCAAATGTAAGCTCCCTGTCCATTTTTCTCGTAGAAGTTCTGACACTTTTCTGTCAGAGAGAGAGAAAACTATCAGAATTTCTCGCATAGTGTAAACTGTTTACAATTTTACTCGCAGGATGATGTAACTTATATCGCGATTTTTCTGTCTGATGTAAACGTAGCTTAAGTCATGGATTCAGATTTTCGAATTTCAAAGACCAATAACGCTTGAATTAGTTAATATCAGGTCTTTCGTTCACAGAGTTATTGCATTTCAGTGATTTTTCTTTCGAAGTCAGTTTATATCTTTCCGCTTATACGGCTGAACAAAATGTATTTCTAGTCTCACATACCGAAGCGACGATTTCCGCTGACTCCAACGTTGACTCAAAGTATTTGAAAACTGTTGTAGGAACACTCCGTCGTCTTCAACTTTCTGCTCCGACGCGTCGTGTTTACGCGTCATAAATATGTCAAAAAACGTGTTTCGACGTTAACTAAACACAAACTTCGAACAAATCGAATTACATAACGCGCACCGCGGCGAGAGAACATCGATAAACTTCGGGGTAGCGGCGAAAATTGACAATTTTTGGCGAACGAAACTTTCTGCGTTCCCGCGTAATTTTCCAAACAGCCCGTTGACCTCTTTACCGGAGTTCGAGTACTTTTCCGTTGTTTAAATTGCTGAATTAGGCGTCCCTTCTTCACACGATGTTTATTTCATTTTTTTTAACCAATTAACTTATTAGTTGTATCCGTATCCCAGTGTGTAACTACATTATAGCTTCGAATTTTTCGAATGGCGGAATTTCGTGTTGACTGTGAGACCTGTTGACATGTTCATCGCGACAGCCAAAGATCGTGCAACCCAATAAAGTGAGAGGCGACGAAGCACGTCGAACGCAGTTTGTTGATCAAGTAAATGTATAAAGTGAGAGGCGACAAAATAAAACGTCGGAACGCAATTTGTTGATCGAGTAGATGGTGCAATTTATTCAAATTGCCTCTCTTATCGTTTTTATGCGCGGCGTTAACTCGAAATTAAAGTAGATACGTCAATTAGCTCGGCTATCTAATTAAATCGATTCGACTGTAAAACACGCTACCTATGCGATTAAACTTTGTTTCGTCTGTTGTCGTTGCCCGAGTGTATATTATGTAAATGTCGGCCGTTTTGATAGTATTAGTCGATTCGTTTTTCCAAGATAACTCATTTACGAGGAGTCACTCGACGAAAGTGTATCAACCCTCGTTAACGACCAGTTTTTATTTTACCTAGGTACCTGTTTTTTCGAGTTGGACGAAACAAATCAATCGGCATTCGTAGTCGTAAAACTGGCGACTTAATCGTCCGAAGTTTACTCTCCGAGTTTAACATAATATCATCCTGTGTTCGGCCGAAAATGCGAACGAGCGTTTTACGTATTATTTAAGGCACATACCGGCCTTAATGAAGTTAGTTATCTTCTCTGCGTATACCACACTGCAGTTAGAAAGCCGACGAGTTGTTTTTACGGCACTTATCTCTGTGCACTACCCCGTTTCAAGGGCCCTGAAACTGAATTAAATAGCGAGAACGAGCCCGGTAATTATGGGGGATAATTTTATACGGCCTATACTCGCGAGTATATTTCATTCGCCGGTAATGTGTGAATGCTCGCATGTAGGATATGAACTATAGCTGACTAACACACACCCACACCCACACATACCTATACATATATTTTATGTACACACTCGAATAGAACCAGAGAATTAAACAGTTAACCGTATTGCGGCGTTTGCGTCGACCTTTTGATACGTTTCTCACTTCCTGCGTCCTTTATAATATAGTTAATGCAGCCTTGCGAAAATGAAAGGAACGGTGATATCGTTTATTCTAGTGGGAGGGGGCACCTAAAAGGGAATTCTCGTTTGTAGTGGCGCGAAAACATATATGGCCAAGTTTACAGGCCTGGCGAGAAGGATCGGCTCATTAGCTGAGGACTAGGATCATTCTCAAATGGTTTCATTTCGCCGAGCCATCGACTAGTGAAGTTTCTAGTCGAACTATAGATATTCGTTTGTATGTGCACGACTGTTTCGTTTGTATGCAATCAGCTCTAGAGATGTGGGGGAGGGGTCCGACTGATGGTATACCACGTGCGTCCGATCTTGGGTTCGAGAACGATTGTATTCGTTTGTACTCCCAAAATCTGTTATTGATAGTGTTAAGTCGCTCCCCTTTTGTCAACTTATGGGGTGGTTGTATACTCGGAGAAATTGTGTATGATAGAGATCTCTCTTTTTCTATTTTGCTCTCAACCCGAGTGCTGGAATCCGCCCTTTCGAGCATTATCTCAGAGACGTCGGGGAGGCTGTTAGGGCTGTGTTTAGCCCTCTTCTTTTCTGGCCGAAAAACCGGCCTAGGTCGAAATGTAGCGAGTTGCTACGTGGGCTCGAACCAGGGACCTCCGGATCCGAGACCAACGCGCTATCCACTCGGCCAACCAGACCCAATATGATGGAGAGCTATAACCATACAAGTGCAGAAACCTGCCATTTTGGATCCAACCGTGCCCGTGGATGCCAAATCCGACTGTGCGGAGCGTACTGCGTAGTCAATTCGGCATCGACGGGCGCGGTTGGATGCAAAGTGGCGGGTTTCCGCACTCATAGTGTTACAGCTCTTGATGTATGAGAACGTGTGCGAATGAAACTCGAAGAAAAAAATTTTTTCAACTCTCTGGTATAGTTTCCTCCAGTCAAGCACTTCCTCCCTGAATTTTCGCATCGTATATCTTGAATAGGATGTGTAACAAGATAATTATTGTCCTTACAAACTTATACAGACGAAATACCAACACCAAAATGCAAGAGGATCAACTTACCTAATTGAGCTAATGACACTCTTGGACGAAATCACGATTTGGATGTTTTCGGGTACTCTGTACTAGGCTAGACCTCAACACGTGACTGAAACAGCAGTCGCACATCTAGGTTTAGCCGTTCGAGGAGGTAACAAAGGAGAAGCCTAACATTTGTTCCAGACTCAGCTAACGACAAGTTTTGGTGGTTTTTGAATAACGGATTACGATGTTATTATTTCACCTACCCGATGAGCTGAAATCTCATTTTAAGATTTTCCCATCTCTATAATTATATCTCACTTATCTGTGTCTGTCTGTCTCTATGTATGAGCATTTCTTTTCTAATTTGCTCTCAACCCGAGCCCTGGAATCCGCCCTTTCAAGCATTACCTTAAAGACGTCGAGGAGGCTGTTAGGGCTGTCTTAGCCCTCTTCCCTTCTGACCGAAAAACCGGCCTGGGTCGACATCTGGCGAGTTAGTACAAGGGCTCGAACCCGGGGCTTCCAAATTCCGAGACCAACACACGCTATCCACTCGGCCAACGAGACCCCTAATGTGTGAGCATAAGTTAGAATCTGGTCACCTGGTCCCTGCCATTGAACTTTGAGAATGCATTCAAGAGCCAGAATCCGCGTTCTGCGAAACTAGAACAGTCTTATTCATGCAAATTTCTCTATTAAGAATGTTCCCGAATACTCGAATTTGAAGCGCTACACAGTGCTACCAGACCTCGAAAACTTGAATGGCGATGTTGCGGATGCGCATTTGACAATTGTTATCGAGATAGTATTTTGTCTACTCCAGGATACAGTGGTGGATGCCTATGCGGAGTAGCCACTTTCTGGAATACCGGAAAAAGTCAGAGAAGTTTGTAAAATTTGGGAATTGCTACCATTTTGATCAAAATCGAGGAACTTTTTGAGAATAATAAGAAAGAGTGTACATAATTTTCATAAAGTAGTCAATGAATATCAAATTTGATCTGAAATAGTATTCTCAAAGCAGTGTCCAATAATAGCTGAAAAAATGTCAGGGAGAATTGGCAAATTAGTCTGGAAAACCGGGAAAAGTCAGGGAGAATGGTTCTAAAAAAAGTGACAACCTTGTATGTGCTGAATGAAGTTGCAGAACGATATCTTTCGTGCGTCCAGGACATGTGAGCGTGATTCTAGACGTAAAAGCAAAAAATTTGATTTTGTGACACTTATAGCGCTAAAATGAAGACAGTATTTCGGTGAAATGCGTACTACGGGCATCGAGAAAGAATATTTGAAGTTTTATTCGGTAGACGCGGTCGGATGTGTTTTTTAGGATTCCAGTTATCGACTATCGGGTTCATCAAATCGTGCAATCTGTTGTTGGCTTTCATCTTACGCTGTACTCAGCAGATCAGCGGACGCATTTTGAATGGTTCGAACGTTATGGGTCGTAAAGTGAAAACTCTGAAAAAAAAAGTGATAAAATTGATGTAAAAAATGTACAACGAATCGACGAATGTGGCGGGGCGGCATGGGGAGGGGGGGTTTAGTTCTTCCTTGCAGGTCTCGAAGAAGGCACTAGGTGGACTTCGTGTTATCGTATATAAGGTCTCCGGAGACGAATGAAGAATGGTTAAACGAGTGATATTCGTATTCGAGGAGCATTTTTATCGCATTCGAAGAGTGGATTAGGGCGAAAAGTTTGACGAGGGCGGCATTGATGTAATTCGAAGATACAGCTAGGGCCAGAGCGATACCGGTCCGTGCTTCACATTTTATGCGATCGTACTACGCACTCTTGTCATCTATGAGTTTGTAACATAATTTTACGGATCGCGTTAGGGCCGGTGGTAAAGAGGACGTGCTTGATTATCTAAGTTACCTTGCGAGGTGACCGCTTACTTTCGGTGGAACACCGCGTGCGAATTTTTGCCAAAATTGCGAATTTCCCGATCTTTTTAGCTCTCGATGTCAAAAAGTTGAAGAGTTTTTCGATAGTCGTAACAATGTCTGGGTTAGCTTTGAAAAAGTCCTAGTGAACCGCAGCGAAGCAGAATTCAGATTATGCTGGTGAGAATCTAGATACGTCTTACCGTAGCTTTAACACTAACTGGCACATCTGAATAAATCTTGTTAAGTCTTACCAGAAACAGAATAAATTGTAAAAGTGTCTCGAAGAAAAAAATTATTTCTTTTGTCAGTGTCCACAACACATAAGACAACAACTTTTGTCAACTCAGTGTAGGAGTTACCAAAGTAGTTGTCCGTGACGTTCCAAACAATGGAGGTCGTGTTCAAAGAGCGTGAAACTGAAAACAAATTGAAATTGCGGATTTAGATGGCGAAATTAATAAGTGAAGCTAAAAAAACCTCCTTGGTTCAACGTGGGATGTGTGCAGAGCCATAAAATTTTTGTAAATCATTTTCTCATTGTTAGACGTTTTATACGTCAGGGTTTCTATTGTTGGACACGGACAACAACGTTTGTTTGGATCCGGGATTCCTACAAAAATAAACCACGCGTTTTTCAGGAACTCTTTTTAGCCTACAGTGCTTCGTATTTGTACGTTTGGATCGGATAATTCGGTCTCAGTGGTTATAATAAAGCAAATCCCCCCCCCCGTCTCACGGTGCAAGTCTAATCTCAGTCTTCAAAAGCTGGATAACAAAACTTCCATGTTTACGGGCGCAGCCTATAACTTGTTACTCTCGAGTGTAAAATTCGAATATTCTAAGTTTTCGTTCGGAAGAATTACTTATCCGCAAAATGTTAACCAGGCGTATTTGAAAATACTTCTTACGATGTAATCATAGAACTCCAAATAAGATTCGCGAAATAACTTAAGTTTTCGTTCATCCGCGTTGAAAAAATTTGAAAGTCCGACGAGATGGTTTTCTTTTCGTGTTTTGACAAAAACGGCTATTAACTTGAGTTATTAATGAATTCCATGCGCTCAGCTTGGGTTTATGGTTAGCGTTCTCATTATAGAGTGTATTCATGTATACATATCGAACTTATAGCGAAATATTTTCACTTTGAAAATCGAAGGCCCGAACTGAATGAATGGACGACCGTTTTTAGGATACTGAAATTTCACCGAGTAGTTTAAACTCGGCGATGAGAGATTCCGAACGAGCGGTATCCCATTATCTCTTATTAATAACGAAGAACAGAGAGAAAAATAATACAATTTCGAGGTCCGATTAATCAGTTTTACGAATTAGCTAATTATTCATCTCGTTAAGTGATAACATACGGCAGTCACGAAGATGGGTCCATGGGTGGTATCTTGTAATTTTTCAGTAAGCTGCTCTCATTTCGTATGTTGCTAACACCCAGCCCTTCTGCATTCAAAATGTAAAGAATAATGGAACTCACCCTCTGAGATATCCGGTCGTTGGTCAGGCAAATAGGCAAATAGACGAACAAACAGGTCAGATAGATGGACAAGTAAGCAGTTAGTCAGATAGACGGACAGACAGGCGCCCAGATGGATAATATTTATTGCTGTAAATGCTTCATAGTGATCTATCGAATACGAGTGTTGGCGTACGTGGAGGTCACTTTTTAGTGAGAATTATGATATTGGAAGAATTATTGGAACTATTCTATACTATCCGACTGCATGGTGAGAACGACACAACTGTGAGCCAAGAGAGGGAGTTATTCTAGTCCTTCAATTAGTAATTTTGTTTTTAAACTTCTTAACCGCCTTGTTTACTTTCACCCCCCGGCTCCATCGATTTTAAATCCTTATACTCTATTATATTGAAGTTCACAGTGCTTAATTTGTTAATGGAAGGATTTTCGAGCCTTGGAACAGATCAGCGGTACTTTTTCCATAGTGGAACCCTGCTGAGTTGTATATATTATTATTATTCCCTTACCCCAGCGCGTCGTAGTATAAAAAGCCCATCTCTTTTCTAATATTACTCTCAACCCGAGCCCTGGAATCCGCCCTTTCGAGCATTACCTCAGTGCTGTCGGGAGGGCTGTTAGGGCTGTCGTAGCTCTCTTCTCTTCTGGCCGAAAAACCGGCCTTGGTCGAAATGTAGCAAATTGCTGCGTAGGCTCGAACTCGGCCAGCGCGCTATCCACTCGACCAACCAGACCCCATTAAGAAAAAAATAAAATAAAAATAATAATGTTTAACCTCCTCAAATTTCTGGGGCATTCATTAGCGAAGGCTCCTGTATGTCTTCGTATTTTGATGAGATGAAATCGATGAAAATAATCCCTGAGATATTGTACATTAGATAGATCGGTTTCGATCGACAGATGGACGGAAAAATGGACAGGAAGGCTGACGGGCGCTCTCTTTTCTCACAAAACTACAAAGCCGATTACTAGGCTGGCCAAGATCGTTCCAAAATCCTGTATCTTACGTCCAATACGTGTTTGTCTCTGTTCTAGACTCATAGAGCCAGAAGACTAGGCCTAGATCTCATGAGCTGAGAATTAAAAATTGACCTCTGCCTTTCTGCCGGCAGAAAATGTCTGGTCACAGGGACTTTCTGAAAAAGAGGATTTTTCTTTTTGCTGCCCACACGTACAAAAAAAAACTTGTCAGTGAAATTGGATCCTCAGTTGGGAGAATGGCTTAATGTAGAAAGGAATTTTTTTTGCGCATCGGTTTTCTGTTCCCCCCCCCATAATTTCGCAGAAACCAGATACTGTATGGGAAAATTGGAAGCTCTTTCTCTTCCCGAAGTTTTTTCCGTACACTCTTATTCGAGCGATCAGGCCTACCTCTAATTTGAAACGTGGTAGGGACAGATTTGTTATCTCGAGATCTACTTTATAGGGAGATAGAGATTCAGCCAGACCAAGAGAGAACTAGTGAGTCACCGAGCACATGAAAGAGACAAACGGTCTGACAGAGAAACAGTGAGTTGGCTATCTCTCCGGCCGTGGCCAGGCAGGCAGATATACAGGAGAGTTGATAGATGAACAGGGAGACAAAACTGATGGACAGTTCCTATAAAATACGTGGTGCGCAGCAAGGAACAAACACAAGCGAGTCGAATGTTGAGACGTTGTAGGGCAGATACAGGACGGTATTTGATGGGGCTCTAATTTTCATAAATTTTGAGTTATGTTTAAAAAAAAAAACAAAATTCAATAAAAGTCCAATATTTGAAAAATGGTCCAGTAAGTCCGATAAAAGTTCAATAATTTTATTGAAACGAGGAATAATAATGAGGCAGTGTTATCAAAAACTCAATTTCGACCACTATGTGTCTTGCAAACTCAATTTTTGCGTATATGAAAAGCCCGAAAAGAGTCCAATGAAAGTCCAATATTTTTAATTTTCAAATTTGTTAGACCTAAAAAAGAGAGAAAAGAAAAATAGCAACTTTGGATTTGCACGCTTTTCATATGCGTCAATGATATTATTTCGAAGGACTTTTGAATATGTATTGGGGGCCTTGGCCTTGTAGATATTCCCCCTCTCCCATAATACGTCCGTAGACAGACAGATGGATAAACAGGCAGACAGAAACTATAGCTCGAGGATTGAAGAACCTTAATGTAATAATGAGTCTTCGAGTGCGCCCTCAAGCCTAGAGAAGTATTTCAGGGCCATATTTAATGAGTAGAGTGCTGCATAATATGCAAATGCATAGTTTTTAGGTCATCTTTGATCCCAAAAGTGATGAATAATGTTTGCGTTTCAGAAAAATCTCTGCATTTTGAGCCCCATGAAATTCGTAAAATTGTCCAAAATACCACTATTTTGCATTTCATTCTTGTAAAAGAAAAGACTCATGTTAAGATGGAAAAAAAGCTAAAAATAAAATATGTTAGCAATTTTTTTGGTGGCTTGGTATTACTGAAACGCCAAGTTGAGCGTTATTTTCCGTAATACAAAGCCGTTCTTCGTTTTAAAATTCAATAATTTATTTACCAAATTAAAGGGTTTTCGAGATGATCGTCTCTTTTTTGCGTTTTTAATATTTCAGTTTTATTCAGTTTTCTCAGGCATTTCAGTTTAAAATAAAATTTGAACAACAATTATGAATGGGCAGGGTGTCGACCGAGCATGAAAACACGCAAAACCAGAAAATAGCCTGATTTTTTACAAGTCCTTCGCAAATGCATGAATTTTGAACAGGTTAACTCTAAAATTTGTTTAATTTAAAGTCCCCCCCTCCCTTCATATACATATTAAAATATCTCATCAGAATGAAACTGCCAAAATGCACATAAAATTTCCTACGAAACAAGTGTGTATTATGTTACAGGCAGATCGTGAAATCAAGGCAATTCATGAAATGTCGAATGATTATAGGCCAATCGTTCAAAATTTCATTTATTACACGAAGTGCCTAGGCAGTTTGTGAAATGTCTCGGCATTTCATGAAATGTGTTTCGATTTTTAGGCACATCATGTAGTAGTGAAAATGTAGCATAGAAATGGATGAAATCATTATAAAAATAAAAACTGAAGTTCGTAAATCGTGCTGAATTTCTATCTTGCAGTCGTGTTTTGATAATGTATACTACCGTATTGGTAACACATAATTTCGTACAGTGGCATCTCAAAAACCCTTGGCCATGGCTTCCTAGTGTCTCCACCTGGTTTGTTGCGGCTATGCGAAGGGCAGTTGTTGTAGCTGGAACGTCTTCTTGCGACAAAATAACTTCCGAACAAACCGAGAACTGTGACCGCGCATATGACTGCGGTAGGTGTCCTCTTTTAGTCTCCAATTTGTAGAAACCGTAATCGGTCTTCTCGAGAATTTTGGCTAGTACTGATCTGTTTGCAAGGGAAACCAAAAGAAAAACCTATTGCATGATATGCCTAATATGAGTACCACCATTCATGAAATGTCGGCTAAATTTCAGCCATTTCATGAAATGCCTCTTCTAACCTGGAGATCTTAGTCATTTCACGAAATGACTAAAATTTAGCCGTCATTTCATGATATGACGGATTTCACGATTTGCTTGTAATATATATACAAGCAAGGGAAGGGGGTACCTTTTAAAGAAAATTCGAAGCATGAAAAATGGCACGAAAAAACAAGAAAGTAGTATTAATTTTAATCTTCTGAAACTAGTGGACACCATGATGGAGTTTTCAAGAAGCTGTAAAATGATACACATATTGATTTTACGTATTTTTACATATTTCTAAGAAAAACACATATTTTGACCATAGTAATTTGGGGTAAAAAAGTCGCATATTTTCTGCATATTTGGGTCATTTTTTTGCATCTTATGCGGCACTGTATTAATGAGCCTTTTAAAGCTGTCATTGCCGATTTCAATTATATGCATATTTGAGTCGTATAAATTATTTTCGATCCAATTTGAATTTGAGTGAAGAATAGAGTCTTTAAAGAATCCGTAGGGTGTCGAAGAAATCTGGCAATGTGTGATGCTTAAACGAATTTTCTTAAAAAGCACATGTAATTGAATTTGTTCGAGACTTGAAGAAACTCGATGAGTTATAAGATCATGATGGGTTGTACCGGGACTTGAGGACTTCGTATTTTGATCCTATTCCTCCATCATTTAAGCTTGAGCGAGTGGAATTATGAAACGTGATGCCGGCAAGGAGTGGTAAGATTCAGGACAAAAGAAGTATTACCCGTGGGGATTTTTGTTTTTTCGTTGGCTTTAGAGGAAACTATACCACCAGAACCTGCCAGTGGCGTAAATAATGGGCGTATGCGAATATAACGTTCCTGTACCACAGAGAAAGTGAGAAATTCAGAGTTTATCAATAAACATTTTCAACCCTGACCTTTCTTCTCTCATTCTTTTGCTTCCTAAGTCAAAATGTGGATTTAGACTCGAGACCTTTTTTTCGTTTGGCAGGTCAGAATTTGGGCGAAGTCTTGTAACCTCGCCGCTATTTGAACTACAACATTTTAATCTATCCCCTTCCTCCAACAGAACTTCCTATTCACCCTACTAAAACCTTCCTAGCTTTCATGACCTATGTGTTACGAAGTAGCTATATTACTTCCTAGGTTCCTGCGGTTCCTCAATTGAGTTCGGGTGGGCCTCGAAGTTCAGCCTAAGATTCGGATGGAAAGGCTAGAACTAATATTCTCGAATGTTACAAAGTGCGTCATGAATGCCAAATACAAGGGTTTCACTCCAGCACGTAGAATATTCGGTAAGGAGATGTTTCGGCCGTCGCGTAATCCGAACTCTCGACTGAAAGTGGTTAATGAGGAAGCGCGACGTCCAATACACGTATTGCTACGTACGGTTGAGTAAGCTCAGTGATTTAGCTGTTCAGCGGTTCATAAATGGTTCAGATACGAAACGATAATGGCGCGAAATGAGTTTCGAATAAAATTTAAATCGAATCGCGCGGCGACGTCATCAAAGGGAATCCGCGAATCCCGGCGGATCAATTCGGAGCAGCTTCACGCGAAATTAATTTTAATCTAGTACAATTACAATTCAATTTCGTCAAATAAACGTCGAGTAAATCTTGTTTACATCGATGGTCTGTAAATCTTTTGAGGTTTCTCCGACGTAAACGTTAATTTTGGATGGCGCGGCGGGGGCGTTCGATTTCGTGTCGCGCTTGTTCCGCGCTCATTGTCACGTATTTACTTACATTAGGTGGAGACGCGAGAAGATGAAAAGCGATTCGTCGCGACGCGACGCGAAGATCGAATGAATTACGGCAGCGAACAGCTCGCCCGAAATACACTCAGCGAATGGTGACGAGATCGAGGCTTGGGGGTAAATTAAAATCGAATTTGATTTCATTTGAATGAGACGTCGTCGACGTGTCGCGAAAAGGCGAATAAGAAAACAAAACCCGAAATTGTTTAATCGTATCGGGTTGCTACGAAGTGGCAGCTTTCTTGTTCCCTTAATAACGCCATCGGTTCTAAATTGAAAAAAATCCTCACGCAGGGTTGCCCTCACGTAAGATAAGCGCTTTTCCTTGTCTTATTCATATGTTTGGTACAGTCTCTCGGACCCCGTGAATCGATTAATTGTTGACTGAGAAAAATTTTTAGGTTTCAATATGTAAATAACCCCTAATGATATATGCTCTCCGGTTTACGAGCGAAAACTGAAATCCTTAAATACCAGTACTTGAGGACGTGGCTAAACCCTTCCTATTTGTCCCTCTGGTCACTGACGCGATACTCGGAAACGTAGTTTCTGGAGTCAGAGGTGCGGTGCCCGGGGAGTCAATTTAGCGTGCGCGAATTACCATACACTTCACCAAGTAAAGTCCCTCTATTATTCAGTCTGCTCTAGTACAACTAAAAATCCTTAAGTAAGAGTACTTCAAGACGTGATGATAAAAATCCTTGGACACCAGTATTTAAGGAAATTTTTCATTCACTGCGGCAACGAGTAATACGCTAAACCACTAGAATACTAAGTGAGTGATTACCGACGAGTACGAAAACAATGGCAAGAGCTGTAGACGAGTGCTATTTCTTGAGCACGTAGTCCGAAAAACCCGAGGTACCCTTACTTGAGGGAATCTGTACACGACTTGCGCTGTAATTGCGTTTACCTTCATTCAATGTGGCAGATGAAAAGTGAAAGTCTTTAAATACAGTCAATTTCGCTTAATTGGGACGCCGTCTAATTGGGACATCAGCCGCATATTAGGGACATGGGTCCCAGAGAAATCCTGGATAGGTCCCCGAAACGTTCCGGAAAGTTCCGGATATTCATGTACCGGTTTTGGTAGATACCCTGATATTGCTTACGCTCAACCCCCTTCTATCAGGTGCCTTAAGTTTCCAATTTGACCAAACTAGTACCAAAACTGTTTTCAGCGGTCTTGAAAAAGTCAAAAATTCAGCTATCAGTAATTATATCGCATTCCATATTCCTGAAAGCCCTCCAAAATTATAATACTTGAGAAGAGCCTATTGAATCTCAAACTGCAATAATGAATGTGTAGTCCTGGAAGAGCCGATAGTTGAAGGTGAAACTGATTTCCATGAATATAGTGGCTGAGGTATAGAAACTTTTCTCATGATATTTGGCCCTCCTCGATCATGATATGTCAGATGGGGGTTGGGTGTTGGAGCTTCTCCTCAAACAGTGTACTTGTTCGCCATTTTGGGCTGAATCAATAATCGTTCGTAAAATTGTGTTAGTAGGTAGTTTTTATATTCTGATCATTATCGCTCTATACATATGTTGAAAACCTGATCTCCAACCCCTTCAGCTCTTCCCCAGAGAAAAAATACAGTTGATTCGTCATATGTTTCCATATGTGACCTGGAATCATGAAATGTGTCTCTTGTGCGAAAACAGGGTTTTGAGATAAACGAATGTAAAGATGGGGTGGTGGTAGAGGTACGCGTAGATGTATTGCGCACAGTGTATATCTGTGCGGTAAAGCCTAAATGCGCAAATGGGGGGGAAAAGTCAGTAGCATAAAAGCGCAAAACTATTTTTGCGCTTTTCAACTATTTTTCGTAGACAAACGTTTGCGCTTATGGACTACATTTTTCTCGTTTTTCTTTTAAAATGTGTGGTGTAGGAGTTGGTTAAAAGCTTGGCCTAGTGATCGAAAGATATCAACTTCGAAACCAGCCACTGTTACAGTCTAACTCTGTCGTACGTAACAGTTATGTCTTATGTGGACAAACATGAAAGCAAAGACGAACGGATATTTTCTTATCTGGAATGTGAGAAGTGAATGAGAGAGTGAAAACTGTCTCAGTTGAACGGCATACTGAGTTGAACATTGTTGATTTAATGCGAATGTGTTTTTCTATAAAATTATGACGAAGTTTGAATTCAGTGAAACTAATAAAGGTGTTAAATGCATTTACATTAACAAGTATAAATACAGATATCAAAGAGATTTAAAAAATTGTGATGTTTCGTGGCGTTGCACTTTTAAACAGTGCAATGAAACTGTTGTGACAAATTCAGCCAAAACTCAGTTGATAAGTGAAGCTCCCTTCATTCATGTAGCACGTCGGCCCTTACCTAAAGAAAAATTGGATGTAGCTGTTATAAGAACAGCCTGTAGAAGAAAGGCAACTGCCGATTTAAGCCAAACACCAGTAAAAATTATTCATCAAACACTTCGAGAAGACTCAAACAAAGACTCAACAATTGGAATTGGTGATACAAAGTAGATTCGTAAGTCCATATATCATAAATGACGTTCTCAATTGCCAACTGTACCAAAATCACACCAGGAAGCCTCATTGCAAATGAGTAGTAACCAGTTGCGTCTTTCTACTAATCGAAATGAACAGTTTTGCTTTTTTGACTCCAATTGTGGTATTATTGTTTTCATCTCATTTGCGCTTTTCATCCATTCTATTTCCACAATTTTTGCGCTTTTAGGTACTGGACTCCCCCTCATAAATTTGCGCATTTAGGATTCTCAAATTTGCGTTTGTAGGTCACTTTCTCGACCTTTTTGCGCTTTTAGGCTATTGCCCATCTGTGGTGGTGTGGTTCCGCGTTGCCATGACAACTGCGTTTCGAAATCTTGTTCTCTTTCATACCCGTAGGCCCGTTTCATACGACGCCATGTAAACGGATGTTTTTTGAACTTTGACGTAATTTTTAAATGCAATGTGTGGAAAAACTAATGAAGATAGGAAACGGCGATTTGTTTCATTTGAAAGAGCGTGATTTTCTCTACACGAATATTGTCAATAAAGTGAAAAATGATTTTTTCGCACCGGAGGCACATTTCATGACTCCAGATCACGTATTATGTATTATGCCCCTCTGTGCCTTCATTATGTACCTGTACTGATAATAGAATGACAATCACCCGTTATGCCTAAATATGTCCGAGTATTTATTGTCGTATTTTGTCTTCATCATGTTCTGTGTGTGTGTGTGAATACCACCCCTCCCTCTTGAAAAAAGCATGCTGACATGATTAACTATCATTACGTCTGTTTCATATTTTCGGTGTTGATTTTTAAGAATTTTTTTTTGCCGCTTGTGCGGTACTTTCGGGCTCTCATTGGGCGAATTTGAGATCCCCCCGTCGAAGAAGTCTCACGCGGCTCCTGCTTCCTCTGCTCCCAGATATTGATGAAAGGTCTGTCCGTAATTCTACTCTTCTGTAACAAGGCCTACGTTGATCTGTTGTACAGTATTATTTGACTCCCTTTCCATGGTTCGAGTGCTTTGTACAGTTTTCGAAAAAAAGTGGACCCCTCTCGAGAGTTCTCAGGAGCCAGAGTATCGAGGCTATGTTTCTCTCACTCCAAGGGCAAAATCAAAGGATGTTATGATGATGAAAATTATGGCATTTTCGCTCATTTTTCGTACCTTTATGTCTGAACTAACTTATGCATGTGCGTGAGAGAGGGCAAGCATTCGTATTAATTCTGTGATTGGTTACGTATGGCGTTTTAAAAAGTCATTTGTGGTGGTACTCGTTAGCTGTTACGTGTCGGAACGCAGCGGCCGATGATCATCCAAAGGTTTAGGCTTCAGAGTACACAAATCATTGGACATTATCGAAAAAGTTTGTTTCGGGGTGGAATTTTAATCTCTCATTTTCGAAACACAAAACTTTCGCGGGTAACCAAATGAAAAAGTGAACACGTTATATTCGGTATGAGTAAATCTCGGAAGTTGCGGGATGCCCTCACGCTATTTACCGACTACGAATATCTTGCCTATTCTATCCTCCATGTTGATAATGCTAATTTTTGGAAAACATTTACCTTCGCATTACACTGTCAGGCTGACGCAGGGAGCGATATATTTGCCCATCTCGGTGTAATAACAATTCGTGTGAACGTAGAAGCGGCGATGCTCGTATGTTATTCTCGCGGATACAAATGCTCTCGTGAACGTTTATACAGTAAAAGGTTTCGTCCGGTGTTGAATAAAATGTACTAACGAATAAACTAATGTTATTACTAGCTCAAAGTTGCCTCTTCTATCTATTAAATTCGTTTCTGGGTATATAGGGTACGTACGTGTACGAGTATACAAGAAAAACAAGAGGAAACGAACTCAGAATAAAGGACGTGCTTCGAATAGAAAGTTCTCTTCAAACTCGAATGATTTACTTTATTTTATTCTTTTTTTTTTATCCTTTCACTCGTTTTCTCTCTCGCTCGTTTTCTCTATCTCTCTTTCAATTGCGTTGAACATGTGCGGACGGTATGCGTGCACGTTGAATAAGATTTTTATTTTTTTTAGAAATGCGATGATCGCCGAGCAAAATGATACCGTAAAATGGAACGTCGTATAATACCGAAATGCTTCGTTGAAGTGGCAACAGGTTACTTCATTTTTATTTTATTTTGCATTCATTCGCCGCCTCAATATCGCTCCCCGCGACTAGAAACGAAACATTTTATCGAACAAATTTTCGAACTTAGAGCAAAAACAGCATTGCTCGTATTTTTCTTCTTTTTTTTCTTTGTTGTATAACCAAGAAGGACGGAAGCACATACTTGTAGGAAGAAGGAAAAAAGTACGACTATGCCTGTTATTACTTTGCGAAATATAAAATATTACGTTGACTTGGTGTGTACGAAAAGACCGACGTAGGAGTTCCTTTTTGTGAGAAAAAGTTTTTTTTGCTGTTCATAGTCCCGTCGAAGGAATGAGATGGCCGATCCGTGTAAATGCCAAACGTTTATCGTTCAGGTCACTAATGCAAAATACCTTTCGACCGTATGCAGTTTCCCGGTTAGCGTTGAATTTTTCCTCGAGTATTCAAATTCTTGTAATTTCACGAAAATATATCACTGAATTCTTTCCGTAAAAATTCAAATCAGCGAATTTCAGCCGGTCATTCAGTTCTCGCTAACTGGAATTGTTCGAAATTTAAAAGTAATTTTCGGAAAACCGGTATGTTCGAAATTTGAAATTTTGAGTTATCAATGTCTTTGGATACAGAGAAACCCCGAAACGTCTATCATTGGCCATATCGTGATCAGATATAACAGCCGAGGTATTTGAGTTCAGTGATTTCCGCGGTCCATAAGAAATATTGTATTTTCTGAACAGTTTTTCGTGTTTTCCGAAAAACTTTTTGGACATAACCGTTTCTAGGTAATTCTCTTTAATTGCATATTATTCAGCTAAAAGTGAAACCCCGACAGAAACATTGATATTTACCAGTCATAGTTACCTCGTTGAAATTTTCCAGCGGTCATCACAGTATCCCTGTCTAATTTACACGAATTCCTTAAGTAGCTGTGGAAGGTTCGGCATCTTTGATGAGCTGAGAAAGTAAATAAACAAAGTGTGTGCAAAGTGAAATGCAGTGTGACCTCATGGTCATTTTTTCCGTTCAAGTCATCGAAGTACATTTTTGGCCCCCCCCCCCATAGTCATTTAAGTTATTTTTGGGGAAGTTTCTCCTCCAAATTATGAAAATTCTGCTGATTATGAAGAAAATTAAGTTTTTCCCTTTATTTTGTGCATTCGCTGTGCAGAGTAAATAATTTTTTTTTAAATTTAAATTTAATTATTATCGAGCTCCGGAGCTACTTTCTTGGGCTATGGGCTCGGAAAAGGTTGTTGTCTACATGTCGCAGAGGTATCC
Source organism: Acanthococcus lagerstroemiae (assembly GCA_031841125.1). Taxonomy (NCBI): domain Eukaryota; kingdom Metazoa; phylum Arthropoda; class Insecta; order Hemiptera; family Eriococcidae; genus Acanthococcus; species Acanthococcus lagerstroemiae. Next base: position 6,566,429 of record CM063110.1, on the reverse strand, counting down.
AGCAGCGGATAGATAGGTGAGCGTGTTGTTTATTTGCTTGTGAGAGTTGAAGAGGACCAAAATTTGACTATGGGGGATGTGGTGAGAGTTACGAAGACAGGTGAGGGAGGGGCATGAGAAGAGCGGTAAGAAGGTCTTCATCTTCACAGTGTGGGCAGTTGAGGGGATAAAGGTTAGTGAGAAGATGTCTTTGTGTGAGGCGTGTATGTGCAATCCTTAGGCGGGTTATGATAACTTCCTCGCGGCGGGAGGAACGTCGGAACGATGACCAGGGGACAGGTGTAAGCTTGGTTCGTGCGAGCTTGTTATGCCGAGAGGCTTGATGCCGCCACTCTTTGAACCACTTACGTAAAATGGTCTGGTGAATGGCGGAAGTGAGATCTGTTGAGATAGGAAGGTGACGAGTGATATATGGGAGCTGTGTAGCTTGCTGTGTTGCTTGATCAACTGCCTCATTTCCTGGGATACCAATATGGCTTGGGATCCAGATGAGTGAAATGCTTTTGGTGGTGAAGGAAATGAGATGGAGAATGAGATGGATGCGTTGGATGAGAGCATGCGTTGAAAGGCGATCAGAAATAGACCTTAAAAGGAAAGTGAATCGGAGAGGACCAGGTAGTGGGTGGGTGTGGGTTGTCCGGGCAAGAAGATCGTGACTAGGCACTGTAGGATAGCATGGAGTTCAGCTGTCTAGATGGAAGATGTGTTTCTAAGTCGGAAGGAGTGTAGTAGACCATTGGTGGAGTAGGCGTAAGCGGTGCGTCGGTTGTCCTTTGAACAATCAGTGAAGCATAGGATACGGTCAGAAGAGCGGTCCATAATTTCTTGCAAATGTGTCTGTTAAACCTGGAGGGGTGAGGGGGGTTGTAGATTTTTTAGGGAATTCTGTAAGTTCAAAATTGCTTGGGGGAAGGTTCAACCACCAGGGTGAGGATGATATATGGATTGTTGTTAGTGAATTGTAGGAAAAGGTACGAGATAGTGTCCCTTCAAAGTGTGAACGTAAGTACAGTGAGGATTCCGGAACAGGATTGTAGTTTGAAGGGTTAAAGGGATTCAGTTTTCCGACGGATTGCAATAATTATTTCCAACGCGACTCTAACTAGTCAGTTATATCTGAGAAGGACAGTGACTGAATAGTATAAAATAGTGAAGTGCGCAGGTATAACAAGCAAAGCGAGAAGGAAATCGAATGTTGTGATACTCCTTATTTATCTCCATTTATTTAAAAATTCAATTTTTTTTGTGGTGAGGGTTTGAAAATATATGATAAGTATGTGTAAAAAGAGAAGCACAAAAAAGAAGGAAAAAATTGCAAATGATTTTCAATTCTGATCATTTTTTGGTTAGTTTTCAAATGTAATAAGGTCATTTTCCCATTTCCCACCTGAAATTTCGAGTGGCCAAAATAAACTGGGAGCCGTTGCCATGCTTTTCGCTTTGTGCCCCAGCCTCCATATCAATATTTATATCAGTAGCCTGGTCTCCTTGCTCTTTCATAATCATAACTCCATAACGAAATCGAGAATCATTCCTTTCAATCTGGCTTTTGTCAAAAATCGACGAATTAAAATCTAAACTGAAGTCTGTAGACAAGTTGGTGTACTTCCTGAACAGTTTAAGAATATGGACTCACCGGGTTAAGAAAAAGCATCTTGTATTATTTGTATATTAGATTACTATCATCATCATCACCAACGCACCGCATACCCCTCACATCCCTACCCTGGTTTCAACGTATAATATTTTCTACCTTTATAATTTTTTTTTCAGGCAGCGCGCTTCTTGGAGGGAGACAATAAATTATTTTGTTTGTGACACTTTAAATTTATCTCATTATTTCCTGTTCTTCTTTTTTCTTTCACGTCTTCGTTTTTCAAATTGTTGAAGTTTACATTTCATTTAAATCCACGAGTCTTTCTTGAATTTCCGTCTTTTTTTCTTTTTTCGAATGGTTGAGTTGTTTGAACTCAGAAATCTTTTCAGCCTTTCTACACGCTAAACTCGGTTGGTTAAGGAACTATATCCTCTTAGACGCCGCTTGAAGGTGAAAGTGCTCATTCTTCCATTTCTTATACTTGCGACAAAGCCGAAACCTCACCTCCCCTCCCTTTATTTTTGCTACAAATTCTAGTCCGACCGGAATACAGAACAACATCGAGTCAACCAGACAGTCTAACAGATGGACTGAGATCAATCAAATAATAATTCCTGTTATTCCGCCAACACTGTAAATATAATAAATCTTACAATTCATTATTATTAGTATTAGTATTGGAAAAAAACTCAATTTATTAGGTACTATTAATAATAGGAATTCAGGAAACTCATTTTTATTCCGATTGGAACTGCAATAGTTTATGGCTGAAGTCATAAAATATACTCATGTATAGCATTTAGGAGAAAAGGCGGGTAAACAGGAAGACACAGATAAAATGTGAGGTTGTTGTGCAGAACCGAAGATCGCATGAGCCAAATGGGTATCTGTGGAAACGATCACAAAGTTAAACAGATGGACCAAAAAGGAGGCGCAGTAGAAAGGCAGAGATACATGCAGATGAACACGAAAGGATAGACAGAGACAATATACAGACAACTGAATTATATACAAAGACTGAAGATATATGTAATTACGTACAGATAAAGGAACAGAGACATCCAGCCATCACGCAGACCGACTGATGCACCAAAATGGAAAACTTGTTGAACAGTAATCAAATTGAATATGAAACTAATTTGTACAGACGTACATATGAACAATGGGTTTCTAAGTAAAATCGTTCCATAGTTTCTATAATAGTTCTAATACATTATCATTGTCTCTTATAAATATTATCGTTTACATGTAGTATGTACAGTTACTACATGCAAACTATTCTTGTACTATTTGGCTGTCTACGAGAGATAATATTTCTTCTCATTATTGTGACTTGCTAATTAGTAGGTACAACTACATTTGAACTGCAATAAAATAGGGTCATACATATATTATTTTGAATGATAAACGGTTGATAGCTAGGTTTCTTATGGATAAATAGTAAGAATGTCGATCTTTAATCAAATTGAACTTAGAACAATGTTTGACCGATTTAAAAATCAATATCTCATCAAACCACTATGTTCCCGTTAAATTTTTCTACAGATGCTTATTAATTAAAGAATTTAAGTAATAGATTGCTAGCAGAACAAAAAGCGAATCCGTTTGAACTACTATTTTATAACTATATTCAAATATGAACACTGGAATAAAATCGCGTAAAACTAGTTTCTATTAATAATCAAATGAATTCCTTTCGTTTCCTACAGATATTACAGTCTAATTATATTTACGATCATATTTCTGATTTTTTGGAGGAATTTAATTGTCTTGTAGTATACGATTAATAGATTGTTACTGGAGCAGTAATCTAATTCGATTAAGTTACTGCATTCTGTTAGTATCTAATTCATGAATTTCGGGGAAAATTAAAAATTTTATGTTGTACTTCAAATTTGATCACAGCAACAACATAACCAGAGTGTTAATATAATTGCATAATTGCAACGCCGTGAATATTCCACAAATACCCGAGATGTTAATAAAATTGCATACTCAAAACGCCGTAAATCTGTCATGACGCTGTGTTGGTTTGTTCGAAATGATAATGGAGTAAGAGCGTGATCAACGCTTCCTAAGATGATCCACAGATGTCGAGCCCATCGATTTTTATCGGGATGTGGTTCGGTTCTTCGTCCAGTGTAACTGTGGTCCAGTTCGGGTACTTCCTTTTTGAATTTCAAGAGTTCATTTTCTTTTTTCTTTCTCTTTTCTTTAAACAGGTTTTTGGGTGTTCAAAGTTTGATTGCACTCGGATTCTTACAGATCGAGATATAATTTTGGGTGGAGTTTGAGTTCACTTTTGGATTCAGATTTTTGAGATCTAGGTTTCCTCAGGTGTGCATGGGGAAACGTGCCCGACAAAATGCAGCTAGGAAGTTCCATAAACTATTATAGCGCTGACAAATTATTAGTACATATAAATCAACTACGCCATATGTATTGTGTACATACCGAGATTTTCTCAAGTAAAAGATCTAAATGAATTAACTCCCATTTAATTATCATGTTATCCGGAAAGAAAAAGAAAAAAAATTAAACTGATGGCGAGTATCTACATTGCATGCAGGTACATAAGTACATGGATATGTCTTATGGCTGTGTGGAACACGTTCTACGCTTTCGGTGAACATAGGAATGTCGAAGTTGATTGAACCTTAGCAGTAACTGCAAACGAATTCGAGAAATTCTGCAGGAAATCGAACCTCTGTCGTAATTTTCGTTCTCAACATGTGGCGTATAGAGCTGGGGAGATCGAAGATATTTACTCGGATCCCTAAACATTAGCTACCCTTCAAAAGAAAATAACGTTTAACCGCTTGCCTAGCTGAGAAATTCGAAATCTGAAATGACAGAGTGATTTTTTCGAGATTCAGCTTGGCTGAAAGACCGGTAGACAACATCCAGTCAGCTATTCAGCCTGCTAATCAGTCTATCAATCAGTCAGCGTGACAGATAAAGAGACAGCCAGGCAATCAGCCTCTCAATAAATCGAACAGACAGTTGAATAGATTGATGGACAGAAAGATTGACTGATATACAAAAGAAGCGAGATATCATATGGGGCCGATATAATGAATGCCCCCTAATTTGTGGATCAAATGATCCTAAGCATTTCTATTTTCAGATAGTAATTACATTGTTCGATGTCAATTTCTAACATGAGCATGAACAAATAACCAACCTGAAAATTTAGTGAGATGACTTTATCAAAATTGAGATTGTGGTCTCTCCATTTTAACCGAAAACAAATTATGTCCCGATGATACAAAACACGTTCGTTCATTTTTTTTTTTTTTTTAATAAGTGCTCCTATTAAATTTGTTATCTGAAAACAGCATCTAGTCGAGGGGAATTTTCCGTGTAAGTCTACTGGTTCCCATTTTCGATTTCGGCTCGCGTGTTGCCGCAATCCACGGAGACGCCTTCTTTCCAAAATGACGACACTTTGTAAATAATCACCTCCGGGTAGTAATTATTTGAGTTGTCCGTCTTCGCCCGCGTTTCCGTTTCCTTCTCTTACCCTGTTTACTTTACGATGTATATTAAATCTGGCGAGCAATCGCTGTAAAAGCTTTCCATGACCTGGCTTATAATTTAATGGCTTTCCTAATTACTTACCACCCGAAGTAAAAGAATACAGTATACATAGATTCTGCACAGCTGATGGTCTCTCAAACTTGATGCCCTGTATTAATATAAGTCTGCTTGTTCCTTGAAAGTTTTCAGTCGTTGAAAACAGGACTCGCATTCGTTTTTCTCTGGGGAAGCGGGGTACTGAAATATAGTTACTTATATCACATTAAAATGACCTATTAACTTCGTAAATGGAATCGCCAACCCAGAAAAACCTTGTTTTTGTAATTATATTTGGTAACAGTATTTGTAAATTTGAATGTTTTATACCCCAGTCCAATGTGGACTAATATGGGTTAGGTGGTAGCTCAATTTCAAAAGTGGATTCACCAGACTCAGAACACTCTAATTTTAATATTTCTGAAGGCAACATTCGTAAATTTAAATACGAGTATTTCATGTTGTAACCCTTTACGGGCAAATATGGATGACGGAGGGAATTGACAAAAACCACCTCAAAATGAAATCACTTACTCGAGAAATCATATTTTAGATATTTTTGACTGCCTGTTCGTAACTTTTTGGTCCTGTCCTTTTGAGGGAGTCATTAGGGTGAAGGATGAGTGGAGAGAAAAGTCGGCACGACGAGGAGATTGAAAAGTGTAGAAATAAAAATTTTCACCGATTATCATTTATAGAACGGACAATTCATCCATGTTCTTAATTGCTGGGGATTTCTCTTGTAGTAGGAATGAAGTAGTTCAGCCATTTTGTAGCTTGAAATATCATAACAGTGAGTGAAGTTGGCCGAGCGAAAAAATTGCCACGGTGTGGAAATAAAACTGAGTGACAACTTCCAAGCTAGTCTAAAAGTCATCTTGGTACTACTTTAGTCTCCGATCTTGGCATTAACTTCTGCCCTGAAGTATTTCCTTGAAGCGTCTATGATTTTTCTTCGAGAAATTCCTTGATTTCACATTCTTAGGGAGGAACAGAGATTGAAAACATGATGGGCTACCCGATTGACCATGAGGCCAATTGTGAGTGCATTTGCGAACATCACTCAGTAATCACGCTAATGCCAAGTGATCACCTCACATACACTATTTTAAAATGATGAGATGTTGAAAACTCACAAAACAGTGTGAGTGGCTCAGTCTCAAAACGGTAGTGGTTTGTGATATGTTTTGCGAGTGCTCTCCAATTTGTCAATCGGGCAGAAGCCACGATGTGGGAAACTGGGCGTTTGACCGCGTAGTATCCACCTGGTGGGGGGGGGGGAACATAATATGTTTTATGGATGGAAAAGGCGTACAGGAGACAAAAGCTTTACTACCACCTTAAATAAGGTTACTGGGATATGCCGATTTTTCTGAGAATTACATATCCAGCTAGAGGTCAGTAGAGACCTCACAAATTCGGCAAACTGTCGAAAGCTTCCATAATGCGGGGGGGGGGGCACTTAGTCTTTAGAAAAAAGTCCATACGTTTTACTTCCTAAGTTTCATATGAAATATCGCATTAGGAAAAAAAAACTTGTATTGGAAACAAACCCACTGTTGAAATTTTGGAACTATTTCACCATCAGAATTACATTGAAAAATTATTAATATAGTTATTGATGTATCAGTAGTCAATCTAAAACCCTCTGTCGATACTATCAATAGTCAATTTTTCCTATCGTCGAAACTGTGGATATTTCGGATTACTAAGCTGTGGCTACCTTTACGTGCTCGTTTTCTGCTGTCTGTATTGTTTTTTGAAACAAAGTAATTCAACCTCTGGAAATCAGTAGCATGAGGCGACATGTTACCGCGTTTGATTTTTCCAGTTCCAATTTATGATTCTTCGCTGCACATCTGAAATCCGTGAGAATGTGAATTTTAGGTTTTGGTGTTTGCACCAACAGTGTACGTTGCCGTTGCTGTACGAGCAGCAAAATAGAAATGCAACTCCTTTATCTACAACTTGGTGTTTTTTTTTTTCTTTTCTATTTATTTATGTCCGCGGGTCTGTAGTGTAAAAAGCACGTCTACGTTCTGCCGAGATCAACACTGTGCTGCGGTGTAAGCGCAGACACGCGACTGCTGGGTAATAAAGTACACGGATGCCTGCGCCAACTTCGTGCTTTCATTCAATTTTCCAGCAGCCAAAGTTCAAGTTATCCGCCGAAAGTGTGTGTGTGTTTCTCTTATACTCGCGCACATATAGAGGAGGCGCTGTGCGCGCTCGCGCATCGCAGCACACCTGCTGAGCGCGTTGTGCTTTTTAGCAGCAACTGCCGTACTCAGAGATTGGGGCCGTGAGAACGGGCAAACGAACGCGGGCAGAGAGTAGAAATGAGGAAAATATAATAATAATGATGCAAAAACTGTCATTAACTTGTTGCTCGGTATACTTATTGGTGGTCGTGTTGTTATTACGGTTGAATAGCCCTCTCTGAAACTTTTTGGTTCGAATGCTGCGGCATTCGAGCGGAGCATGAGTCGTGCTGCGCCTTCGCTGTGTGGCTTCCTGGTGGCGCTGCGGGAAGCCCAGTGGCGTTGCAATAGACGAGCTGCGTTCACTGTAATGAGATGGCTGACCATTGTGCAGTGTACTGTGGAACCACGAAATTTGGCTTCGCGGCTTCTGAAGGTCATTTTGAAGTCAGTTTTAGGAATTGAGGACTATCAGACGTCTCTGGGTTTACAATCTACGGGATGAAGGGGAGAAAGAGGAAATTAGCGTGAAGACTGAGCCTATAGCTAGCATAATATGACCTGAGGTGGGAGATGTTCCGAGCAATGTTCACACTGTTGTATGTAAACTAGAGGTAAAAAGAATCTGCTATCTTAAGAGCTCCGCATTTTCTTGTCATGAAACGGAGTTTAACTTCTTTTAAGATCTCGGAGTATCAAGATCAAGATTTTAGCTCTTTCAAAAAGAAAAAATCTTTTGAGTTTGAAATTTAGCTTTTGAGTTCTTTGAAGAGAAAGCTCTTGAACGAACCTCTACTATACCTACGGGCGGAATCGCAGAATTTCTGATACTTTTCAGAAACCAGGTTTGAAGAACAGAAGAGATACTACTCACTCGGGAACCCATTTCCTTATATTCGTCCTTATTATCTTCTAGAATCGTTTGCCCTGCTCCCTTCGTTATATACAGCCCGGTGTCAAATTATGTTCTTTTGTGGCTTATCGACCATCGAATTAGTGAAAGTACTAAAACATTTGTGAGCAAGTACACCAACTTGAATACTTGAATCGCCGTGCTTATTTGTGAAATTTATTGAATTTTTTCTTGGTGCCTCTGGGTCATTCTTCAAAAATGTTGATATTTCAGGTATGTTTTTTCATGGAGGAAAGTAGGGGATATTTGAAGTTTTTTTGATAGGAGTCGTTAAGAGGCGTTCTGTATAACATATTGGTAAGATTGGGCCGACAATGAGGGGATTCTGTAGTTTGGAATGGCAATCAAAATGATGAATGCCATGCCGATAGACACATGAAAAAGTCCATGCCGAAAGACAATAGCGAACAAAAAGTGTTCTGCCGTCGATTAGCACCAAAACAAAATATTATATGGAGAGTTGATAAAGGCATACTAACCCAGTAATTAGACGTAATTGTTTTTGTATAATGAACATCTCATTCATTTATTCAAAAATCTTTATTAATGTAATATACAAATTATGTATACAGCATGTATTCTAATACTTAATACTTATAGTATTTTACATTTGGCCCATGAAATTGGGCATAAGCCTCCCTCAGCCTTGTCCATTCTAGCCTGTCAGCCACTCTATGATATAATCTATTGCTCAAAAAGTTTTCAATGTCATCCTTCCATCTAGTTTTCTGTCTGCCCTGTTTTCGTCCTGATTGAAGATACCAGTTGTTTATTTTGTATGTCCATCGATCGTCCTTTAGCCTTGAAATATGACCAGTCCAATCCCACTTTGTACAACGTGCAACATGCATAGAGTTCAAATTGTTTTTAAATTTCTTTTTTAGTATGTCATTTCTAACTCTGTCTTTCAATTTCATTCCTAGCATAGACCTTTCCATAGCATTTTGCATTACATTTATTTTATTATATTATTTTTTAGTCATTGCCCATGTCTGTGCTCCATAGGTTACTGCTGGTACTATACAACTGTTAAAAATATTACTTTTTAAGCTTCCTCTAAATTTACCTTTGGAGATTTTCCCTAACGTCCAAAATTTTCCCCAGGCTATTGCAATTCTTCGCTTTCTTTCTTTTTCCATCCCGTTCTCCAGTGCTATTATTTGTCCTAAGTAGATTATTTCTTTTTCATACTTTACAGCTTTACCATTTATTTTAATTTCTTCGTGATTTTCATCATCTGTTAGTATTTTTGTCTTTAATGAACATCTATCGTTGCATAAAGATGACCATGCCGAAAGACACTTTTTTTAAATTCCTAATTTGAGACAATAATATGCGAATGCACGAGTCCCGTCACAAAAAACCTGAATTTGATATGCGGACCGTATTGCTCTGATCGGAATGTACAATTTGACCATTAATTGCGACAAAAAAATATTGGAACTCGTGTTTTGTGATTGGTTGAAAAAGAGCCATGCTGATGGACAAAAAAATCGAGGCACAATTTTCAAAGCTGGCCATACTTACGCCCACCTGTGAAGATGCGATTTCAATGTTACTTTATGATTCCTTCATCGTAGCACTACGTTTTCAGTTTGTTCTAATACTTGGAAAAAAATAAAAATTGTTCGAGGGACAGCTATGCCGACCGACATTCTAGCATATTTAGTCCAATTTTGACCCATTAAAAGGGAATCAAATTTTCTTCTAAAAGCTTGAAAAAGTAGAAATATCTATCAACGAGAAAGAAAACAGAATGCCCGTATCATTAATAGCACGTGAAATAACTGCTGCGGGACTGAAATATCAACATTTTCGAAGAATAACCCCTCTTATTTTTATTCATTTATTTTTATTTTTTTTGAATCAGGGGAAGAGGAAAAGGTAAAAGGTTTTCATGAAATAATCTACTCTCACGTTTTAAGGAATGTAGATATATGAGCAGTACCCAGTGGTAGAAGTTAATAGAAAAATATGATACTTTCCCAGTAATGTAGAAGACAGTCGCAACTACCCCTGACAGAGAACGAGGAAATAAACAATGAAATTTGTTCAGCCAGGCGTTCGCAAAATTAATTTTGGTATTAGTAAATTTCTAAAATTTTCGTGTTTCCATTTTTTTCTAAGAATTCTTTCTCCTGAACATGAATGTTCTCTTTATAAAAAGAGCTTCCTCTTGCAGCCGCTTCAGGAATACCTACTAACTTCACTCTTCCTTCTAGAATTCATTCATGGAAAAAATTAGAGTTTTATATTTTTATGATTTTCCCTCTAAATTTTAGTAAATGCACATGTTAATATTTTTCTAGTAGTTTCTTACAGCTATCTTTCATCCACTGGGAAGCCCATCATTTTGTCTTTTTTAGTCCTGAGAATGAGAAAGGAAAGTCAATTAAAGAAGAAAATATTGTAATTATCTTTCAGTAAACCGTTCCAAAGCCCCGTCTAAAATAGGACTAGGCAAATGTGTCTGTGTGAGTTTCCTGCTTACTGGTTCAATAGAAAACATTCATTTTAAGACGCCGCAGGTTCACTAAATCTGTATTGTTCTAACTCGGACTTCAAGATTGTAAAAGTTTGTGGAGTCAATTTACGGAATTTTGATGTTGCTGAATTCGATTTTGGGAGTATTGTTTTGACTCAGTCCATCAGTGAATCACGAAAAGGTGTCAAAACCAAACAGTATTCATTATTACAAGATAACATTTGATTTGCAGGTTTTCGAGGTAGCTGAGTTTGATTTTGAAAATATTTCTTGCATTGGATCTTTTGAAGTGTCACGAAAAATACTTGAAGGATGCCACGAAAAGGGTTTGAAACCGAATAATGCCTAAAACTATTATTTGGTTGCGGTTCCGTTTGATAGCACCCATGACAGCCGGATCTCCTAAAACTCGCGTCTCTCAGTTTCAGGGAGTCTAGAGTTGCACACAAGTGAAAAGCTTTAACAGTACTAAACAGTCTTGATCGGGTCTTCAAGAATCATAACCATGTCTGGAAGTCATGAAGGGTCGCAAATGACTTTTGAAGAGTTTGGAGTGTTTAACTAGCCACAGGAAAGTTCGAATTACGTTTTAGAAGATATAAACTTACATAAAAATGTAAAATTGTAGAGTTAAGGCTGGTTTTAAAGACCGCTCCACCTCTTCTCTCATTTAGAAAAGTTGAACGGTATTGCGATGAGTGTTAAAAATTACCGTTCAGCCGAGAATTCAGTGAATGGGAAAAATTTGACAGAAAAGTTATTTCAATTTTCAACGTCAATAAGTAAACAACTCGTTCAAACCCTCGAATGTTTCCCTTTTATATCCATTCGCTCAATCACTATCGTGAAAGCCGAACTGTTATTTAAGTACTCACTCAGAAGAAGAATAAAAAACACTGTTAATTATTCTTACGCAGTTGGAATTGCCCCTCCCAGAACTGCTCTCTGGATCCACCACTGGTCATGTCACTGAATCAAAACTGTTGAGAACCGGTTTTGGAAGTTTTCAAATAGCCTCGACCCTTATATGAACTAAATTGCATTTTAAAAATTATGTTTCATTTTCAATTGTTCTGGGTCGTGGATCCGATACCTGGAATTTTCTGAGAAAATCAACCAAGAATAATGCGTTTGATTCAACGAGTCAATTTTTCTGATAATGATCACGCTGTTTCCGCCATAAATTCCTTTACATAAACCAACTGCCTTTAATTCCCAATAAAATTTTCCTTTCACCTACACATTCGACCACTTTACCAAATTAACAGCAACCACAGGCCGGATCTTTCACAAAGAGAATAAAAATGGAAATAGAAACCAGAATGTAAGCAGTAAATTAGAGCTTAAAAGTTCGGGTAACCTTCCGAATGATAATTTTCGTATTCTTTCACTTTTTTTTTTTTTTTTTTTTTTGGCGCCTGGAGAACAATCCTGTACCTTCTTCTAGACTTTTTACGAGTGCTTCGGTAATTTAAGAGTCGTTCTTCAAAGCAGACATCGTTGCTCCTTGTTTACCGTCGTTCTCGACTTCCTACTGTTACGAGCTTTCGTGAAATTCGAAAAAGTTAGTCGCATTCTAATACCGCTTTCCTCACCTTTCTTTTCGTACTTTATTCCTGTCTCAACAAGTACGTAAACTCGAGTTTCGACTACACAAAGCTGCCACCAGGCTCTGACGTCGTCGTAACTCTAAACGCGCTGGCGAAGAACACAAAAAATATTATAGCTCGAGAAATGAATTATAAGACGAGACAGCTCTCCATTAGTTCGAACGACGTTTGTGATACGATTTTCAACGGGGAAATAAATTCCGCGCGAAAATAAGCCCAGCGATAAGGCGAAGAATTTAATTAGATTATGCGCACCTGTTGAGAAAACGAAATTACTCGCATAGCTACACTTTCTCAACCCTCGCCGGGGGTTTGCGTTTACGAAACCGAGCTCCCTCCTATAACTTACGTACTACCTAATATTTACTTAAAATTGAGCTGCAGTCGAGGACTTACATTCTATCTCTTTCGTTACAGTACAGCTGATTGGTGAAAACTCGTGTTCCTCTTCCCGAAGTCAAGATTAGAGTCACTTGGTCAGACCCCCCTGCGTCCATACTCGGTGAAAAACAGGGATCAAAATCGAACTTTTTTTAAAGTTAAAACGTAAATCGTTTCGATGATTACAGATCTCCGGACTGTCCGCAAAAGGTCTTTACAAGTTTTCTATTCCACAAAAGTTGTAAATGAGAGTTGAAATAATTCTCCATTCATGGAGAGATCCTAGGTGTGGATATTCAGAAGTTTCGACATTCTTTTCAATTCCGTCGAGTTCTATGACCAACGAGGACGGTGGTAATGATCGCCTGACTTGTTCCTCCACAACCAGTATAATCCATCCGTCGAATGTTTTACATTCCCAATCTACGTATTGTAACGGAATTCACACCGAAAAACGCACGAAAACACGTAACAAGAACTTTTAATTCAACATACTAATACAACGCACAAAACAGTAGCTAAATTGCTTGAAAACGCACAATTTATCGCATACAAAACCAGACTATACGGCGATGGCCAGCGGCCTTTATATACCCCGGCGTTATCGGCGAAACTCCTTATCGCTCTCGTTATCGAACTTCTATTCTGCTGCTCGAAACGAATGTTCGGGATTGTTCGCCACACTGCCCCCTTCTTAAGCCTGGACGTCCCGGCCAGGCTCCAGATCTTCTTCATGGTCACCATGCCAGACTGCCAAATGATCAAGGTGCACGACTTTGGTTCGTCCACTATCAAGCTTCCGAATCCGGTATACAACATCGTTGATCCGCTTGAGTACGATGTACAGTCCTTCCCAATGACTGTACAGCTTCGAGTTCCGTCCTCTCTTTCGTTGCGGATTGTAAAACCAGACACGGTCCCCAGCCTGGAAGCCGACCTCGTTGGCTTTGATGTAGCGAGTCTTGATCCAGTCGCTGACAATTCGCAAGTGATTTCGGACCATGCGATGAGTAGAGTCGAGATTTACTCTCAGTTGGCTAACAAATTCGTCCATTGCGGCTGTTGAGGTAAAGTTCCAAACTCCAGATCGCATGGTAATCGTAACTCCCGGCCAAAGGCGACCTTTGCGGGAGTGTGCTGCGCACTCTAGTGGACGGCTGATCTGTAGGCCAACAGAAACAACGGGATGTGTTGGTCCCAGTCTCTTTGGTGCTCGGCAACTATTTTGGCCAGGTATTCCTTGAGCGTCCGGTTGAATCACTCAACCATGCCGTCGGATTGCGGATGCAGCGGAGTAGCTCTCGTCTTCCGAATTCCCAGAAGCTGACATACTTTTCCGAATAACTTGGATTTGAAGTTCTTCCCCTGGTCTGTATGTAGCTCCAGTGGAACACCATAACGTGTGATCCAGTTCTCCGTCAGCGTCCTGGCCACTACCTCAGCGTCCTGTGTTGGCATAGGGTATACTTCAGGCCATTTACTGAAGTTTTCGCTTACACACAACACATACCGATTTTCAGCATCCGAGGTGGAAATGGTCTTGCAATATCCATTGCGACCCATTCAAATGGATATCCAACGTTGTACGTCTGCATCATTCCGAGAGACCGAGTTTGTGGCTCTTTCACTGCCGCACAAGTGGTGTAGCGGCGGCACCAGTCTTCCACTTCTTCCTTGTACGTCGGCCAGTAGAAGCGCTCTCGAATCTTCCCTAGAGTTTTTTTGGTGCCCAGATGTCCTCTGGATAGTTGGTCATGTACACCATATAGGATTTCCGGAACCTTGTTCTGTGGAACGATGGTCTGCATTCGCACTGTCGTGTCATCTTCCAACTCCCGAGCGCACACCAGAAGGCCGTCACTAATGCGCAGCGAGTCCCACTGAGCCCACAGAGCTTTGAGCTCTCGTGACTGATCTGAAATCTCCTGCCATGGTGGTCTTTCACCTGCTTGCTTGGATCTTAGAATCCGACCAATGGCTTTGTCCTCCAGCTGATCTTTCTTCAGCGCATCACTAGACTGCAGCGATACGCGTCTAACGGACGCGCGTTCCTTCTTCTCCAGTCGCTGACAAAACCGACAGTCTGCAGGGCACGGTCGCCTCGACAGCCCGTCCGCATTTCCATGGCTCTTGTCTTTCTAGAACTGTATTTTGCAGGAATACTCCTGCAGCTGCTGAAGCCACCTCACGATTTGTCCCACCAAATATTAGAAGGACAGGAGCCACTGTAATGCGAATGGTCATCAGTCCGGAGAGTAAATTTCTGGCCATTCAAATACTTGTGGAACTGGCGCAAAGTCTTGATCACAGCAAGGAGCTCTCTTCTAGTGACACAGTAGTTCCGCTCAGGCTGCGAAAGAGACTTGCTGTAGTAAGCAATGACGCGCTCATTCCCATCAGTTGAATTTGGGGCTTAACTGTTTCCATACACTGGCACTGTTTCTCCAGTGGCCGTCCGCAGAAATACCGCTTCTTCTGTTCCAACTTCTTTGCTGGAACCAGCTCGCGTTGAAGGATCGAGTGTGATACCCCAGTGTCAACACAGAAGAGTACTGTCTTCTGACCAAGTTTCCCTTTCACATAGTTACTTGAGTCACCATGCTTCAACGTTCTCTTGACGACAACGATTGTCTGGTCCTCTTGGGACACAACTGGGAACACTTGGCGAGCAACACCTCAGTCTTTTCCAGCTGCCTTCTGGTTCTGGGGGCCACTAAGACGGATGTGCCCCTGTTCATTACACTGAAAGAATCGTAGCTGCTTGGTCGCTTCTTCATCTCCATCACCTGCTCCACCACTGCTTTCGCAGCTTCCTTCAAGTTGGTCTGCTCTTCTTCCATTTTACAAGCCTGCACCTCTAGCTCCAGGGCTTGCGCCAAAGCAGTCCGGGAGTCTTGGTGGTTGCCAACTCTCACCATCATCTGGATTTGTTCATCCTCGATTCCATCGATGAAGACCGAGACCACAATTTCCTCTTTGAAATCTTCAGGGGATGTCGAGTAGGCAGCATCGGTGAGGCGAACTATCTCTGCATGAAAAGCTTGAAGCGATTCAGGGTCTTTGTGACCGCCACTTCAGTTCCCGCTGAAACACTGACTTCATATGGGCTTGCCCATGTCGGCGTTCCAATCCTTCCACCAGCTTCTGGAAATTTCTCTGGTCCTTGGTTGGAACTGTCTTCAGTACGTCCATTGCGGCTCCTCGCAGGTTGACGACCAATGCTGTAGCCTTCGTCGCTTCGTCCCAGCCATTACTGGCAGCCGTTGCCTCAGACTGGATGAGGTAGGTGTCCCAGGAATGCTGACCATTGAACGTTGGTGGTTTCACTTTTGCAGAGCCACTACTGCTTGAAGTAGGGACCAGTTGGCGTGGCTGTCTGTCTGGAATTTCCACTGACAATGCACCGGTGGCTGTATCTATCCGGGTAGGCTGCTGGT
This sequence comes from Acanthococcus lagerstroemiae, assembly GCA_031841125.1. Classification (NCBI taxonomy): domain Eukaryota; kingdom Metazoa; phylum Arthropoda; class Insecta; order Hemiptera; family Eriococcidae; genus Acanthococcus; species Acanthococcus lagerstroemiae. Next base: position 6,550,229 of record CM063110.1, on the reverse strand, counting down.
TACCTGGAGGTACTGCCACTGTTGTAATACGGCCAGTCCGGAGTTCCTCTAGCTCTTTTCTAGTTTGGCCATTCTATTATTGTGGTCTTTCAACTGTTTGGCCAGTGGCTCGACCTTCTCATCGACGCCCTTAAAGATGTCTTCTGTGAGGTTTGTGAGGTCTTCCTTCTTGAGCTGTTCAGTCCTCAGTTGGGCCTGATCTGTCTTCACGTCGTCCATTTTCTTCGATTGGTCTCTCAGCGTGTTCATAATGTACTGGAGAGCAGCAGCCGTTGCCGACCCTTCGTCTTCTGGTTCCGATGGGTTCACATCGAAGACGAAAGTTTCCGGGTCCTTACCTTCACCTCTCAGGAAGGTTTCCAGCCGCCGGACCAGTTCCGCTTTCGAACCCGATGGCGATAGGTCATGGTTCTTTAATTCCTCCCGAAGCTCTTTCTGCGAAAGTTCGAACAACTTTTTCGGAGGGCTATCATGGGTGGAAAGTTTCAATGGCGCTCCCTTTTTCAACGCGAAATGCCGAATCCACAGAACACGAATGTCCAAATGAATGTCCGAACGAGATCTTCACGACGCATACTGAATGTAACGGAATTCGCACCGAAAAACGCACGAAAATACATAATAAGCACTTTTAATTCAACACACTAATACAACGCACTAATACAACGCACAAAACAGTAGCTAAATTGCTTGAAACCGCACAATTTATCGCATACAAAACTAGACTATACGGCGAAGGCCAGCGGTTTTTATAATACTCCCGCTTTATCGGCGAAACTCCTTATTGCTCTCATTATCGAACCGAAACTCGTCGATCTTTCTTCGTTTATCTCGAATGTTCAGGATCGTTCGCCACAGTATTTTGGATACCATTGAAGTAAAACCGTTTTTTTTTTTTCTATTCATGAAACCAATACTTAAAAATTGGTGAATACATCATTTTGACGAAAGTGACTAACAAACTCCAGAGGCAAGAACAGTGAATCAGTTTGACATTAATTTATCCATTTTTGCATTGATAGGCGGGAGAAGGGAGAAGATTTCTATAAAATACGTTACGCCCAACGTTCCAAATACATACTAGGTTTTTGAAGTCTACTTCAAAATGTTGGATACAGGAGGCGAGAGGGGAATTGATTTTCACATCTGACGAAATGTATTCTACATATTATATGAGAGATGCTTTTCCAAAACGCGGCTAGTCCATTCTCTTCGTATTTCAGTTTTTTTTTCTTCTTCGAAATCGGCCGATGGAATATTAAATTCATCGACATTCTTTTGTCGAATTGAAAGAGCCATCAGTTTCTTTTGTGTCATCACAACATTTGCGAATAAAAAAGTTAATTTTTGAAACGCAGTAAGTCCAGTTTTGGGAATTTCCTTCAGCTTATATTTTCTCGATTATTTTAGTTTTGAAATCGAACTTTTCAGGCCCAGGGTGTCTACAAAATAGGAATTTTTCAATTGTACGACCTTTGTATGTCTTTTTTATGATACCTTTTTCAGAGCATTTTCGCACAAAAAAAAGTATTGCAAAAGTATGCTAATTGCAAACCAAAGCCCTGACGAAACTTGAAACTCAAAAATTGAATAATAACGAACGAATTCTTGCAAAGAATGTTGCAAACAGTGACGGCAAGAGCCAAGCGCCCGAGATTTTGCTTTTATTTTTTATTTATTTACATTTATTTCTTTGAGAACCTGCTTCTGGTAATTGTTCTTCACGTTAAAGAGCCTTCAATTTTTCTCGATCCCGCATGTTTTTCCACGGGCTCGTAAAATTTGGCCTGAGCCAAATTTTGCAAGTTCTTGGAAAAAATCCGGGTCCGCAGCGAATTCACTTTTTGTACCCCCTCCTCTCACTGTCACTGATTGTAAAGAACACAAATTTTCAATTAAATTTGAATTTGGCCGTATTCTGGTGAGAAATACTGCAAGCATTCACAAATGAGGAGTTATCTGTCAAAAGGGCCCCTGACGAATAGGATTCCTATTCGTCAGGGGCCCTTTTGACAGATAACTTCTCAAACGTTTCCTGATAGTACCACTGCCTCAGTTATAAGATTTTTGTATGACTTGTATGACCGGTAGACACCATGAGATCGCATCCGTTAGCTAGCATTTGTCAAAGATTGGAGAAAAAAACAAAACAAAACTGAATTCTGTGTACAGTTTTTATGCTTCCAGAACAATTTAGAATTGTAAACTTACTGTGTTTTAGAAGAGCAGCTCTCGTATAATTGTTCCCATGTGATAAGGAAACACTTGTGTGGATATGTCCCGTCCAGAATTCGAAAAAAATATAAAATAAGGGACATCCTAGCAGTCAGAGGGTCGATATTTTCTTATTAAAAATTTCATAATCCGGTTGTGTCGATTAAAATTGTACCGCTTGACATCAGACTTCCGAGTATGCTGGAGAAATCAATAAACTTTCTCATCGAGTGTTCATTTTGCCCAACACTGATTGCGCTTTACGACGTCGGCGACGGACCTGACTTTTTCTCGTGCTTTCTCTTTCAACCTTTCTTCCCTCCCTCAAAGCCCATCTTTTTGGTCGCCACGCCGTCCCTCGGTGAATTCGAATTAGTTGGCGAACACTTTTATGAATACCAAACGGTGTATAAATATTTGAAAATCGTCGAAAGATGGTGCGGTTACGATGTACCTAGCGAGCAAACATTTTAACCAGCGTATAGAATCGATATCGTCGAAAGCTTTGATTTCGTTAGCAGCGAAGGAGCCTTATTAAAGTTGGAGGCGGCCGACGGCGGCAGCGGCGGCGGTTTTACGTGCTTCACCGGAGCGAACGACGCAGCGGTCAACTTAATTTCACAGACAAAAAAAAAGGGGGGTCGGGGCGCGATTGTCCACACATATTATACGGGAGCAAGGAAACCCTTCTTTTGTGCGAGAGCAGCAGCCGTTGTTGACGGTATTCGCGAAATTTCGCATGAATTTCATGCAGCAGCACGCCGTCAGCTGTTGCGTGTACGCAAAAACTTTCACCTCCATAAATCTGCATTTTAGTTGTGGCACACGACGCGGTGCGGCGCGGCGCGGTGATGGCATGGACGGCGCACGTTTACGCTACCGTGCGCCTTCGTAATCGGCGGCGCCGATGAGGGCACGTCGAACTCGCTGACGTACGCGCGTATTTTGGAATTTGCGTTGGAAAACGAAAGCACGAGTGCGTGTACTTTCTCGCCATTCTGTGTCCTTCTGTCTGACTCAGTTTCGGGCATTCCTTCTAAACTTGGTTCACTCCCTCGACTCCTCACCTGCGACAAATTCGAATTCTTCGTGATAAACAATCGATGTTGAGCTTTTATCGAAAAGTTAACGGGTTGTCATTGCGTACCTCTGTGTAGTAGTTTTTGTTTTTCTTTAGGACTGATGGGCCAAGTGTGTTTATCGAGAGCCGAGGGTACCGCCTAGATTTTGTCTCTAAGGAGAGGCTTTCTTCTTTAGCAAAGACAAGGGTAATATTAACTGCATCCTATCTGGTGTAACGCGAGCAATGAATCCAGTGTTATCTTGTGTAAAGTAGATGATTATACCGTTCTAGGCGTAATGTGTGAAAATCAAAATACAAGTGTTAGTAAAAGATCAGCTAATCAGTAATATATAGATTAGAGGTCATAGTTTCAGGTTACATTTCTGTTTTATTGGTTGGGAAGGAGAAGGTAGCTGGTCTGTCCCTACAATTTTCGGTTGTCAGTCAGGGGCGCCGGAAAAACATTTTTCGAGGTGGGGGGGGCACTAATGAAGAAATTTTTAGGGCAAATAATTATAGTATGTAGATATAGCGATTGAAATATTTGTTGGAAAAAAATTACAGAAGACCTGCGTTATTAATAATGGGATTGAATTCAATTACCTATCTGTAATTTGAGTTTGACTGAGGGGGCAAAATAATACTTTTGCCCCGCGACCAGTTGAGCCTCATTTCCGGCGCTCCTGCTATCAGTAGTACATGGATGATGCCAGATGGGAACTTTAAAAATATACTAACAAGAAATCTCTGAAAATCTGACCAGATTCTAAGTGAAATGTACCAAATAAAATGTGTGATCTTCGAAATTATGTCAGAATGTAGTGGAAATCTTCTTAGTTACAAACTGTAAAACTTTCCACTATCCACTGAATATATCAAAATATACCAAAACGAACCAGAAATTCCAAAACGTTCAAAAAATATATACATATTATGAATGTTGAAAATGTACCAAAACGTACCAAAATTGTTGTAATCAACAAACATTGTATCAGAAAAGATGAAATGCACAGATTTTGGCAACACTGAACATTTCAAATCTCATATTTGTCTGTATGTATGTATTATCAGTAGGGAAGGAAAAAGTAGCCACATGAGTAATTTATATAGGGTACGTTTTTAGTTTCATATCTATCTTATATGTGTCTCTATATCTCCATGTCTTATCAGCAATATGTTGACATTTCATGTCTGTCTTCATGTTCATCGGCAGTGAAGGAGGAAGTAGCCGGTCTGCCCATGTAATTTTTTTGAATTTTTCTAGTCGGAAGTCTGTCTGGTCTTTTTTCCCGGTGGAGGCGAAGGTGAATATTATTTTTGTAATGTATATCGAGTAAATAAATGAATCGAAAAATAGAATAAATTCGTAATCGGATCCATATCTGCCTACTGGTGTTATTTTCGGAGGAAGGTCCGAACTTTTGAAAAATAAAGTTTTTTCCTCTCATTCAAATGTGTCGGTTGTGAAATGATATTTTCAAGTATAATTTTAGAGATATAGAGGAAAAAGAGCCAACAGGAAACGTAGGCACTGAATATAGCGGGTCTCGGAATTTTTCGTAATTTTGGAAATTCTGTCACTGATGAGATAAGGTTTCGATAAGAAAATATTTGAAAAAGGAAGTAGACGTGATAGCAATGTGAATAGCATACATTTCATATTTCTACCTTCATTAGTTTCGGAGATACGTGATTTTAAAGTTGACAACTTCTTGAAAACTCATTAACTTCAAATGACCTTCTACAGGCCCCCGTTTCCTAAATAAAGTGGGGGTTACTAGATAGAAACTCGTAAGGTTGTGGGCAAAAGATAACTAATGAATAAAAGTTGAAAAATTCCTAGAATTTGAGGGTCACACTAGCGCGATTTTTGACAACAAAAAATGACTCTATGGCATACAACATCGGAGGGATTCTTATTTTCGACTTCTTGTTTTTCAAACAAAATTGGTGAAGGATGAGCCGTGCTTTAGGGTGATTGTAGTTGCGATGGGAACTACCATTGATTTTCAAAAGTTAAGACCATATGAGCCCAAAATTTATTTCTGTAATTGTAATGGAGGCTTTAGGAATCTCTGAATTAATTTCTGGGGTCCATCCTCCCCTCAACTATACTGGTGTCACAGGAGCTAGGTTTCATATAGCCCAATTTCTGAGTTATCTTCTTCAATAATAGGCTATTTTAGGTTGGGGTCTGGTTGGCCGAGTGATTAGCGTGTGCTGGTCTTCAGGAACCCGAGATCCCGGGTTCAAGCCCACGTAGCAACTCGCTACATTTCGACCTAGGCCGGTTTTTCAGCAAGAAGAAATTAGGGTCAAGATAGCCCTAACAGCCTCCCCGACGTCTCTGAGGTAATGGTCGAAAGAGCGGATTCCAGGCTCGAGTTGAGAGCAAAATTAGGAAAAAAGATGGACTACATATTTTAGGTTACTGAATCAATTACCGGGGTCCTTTTTCCCTTCCCGCAAGCCTTCAGACACCACCATGGGCTAATCTCCAATCACACAGATTTTCAAGTTTTTTACATTGAAAAAAAGTGAACAACCCTTTAGGATCCACAGGGGGCTAGCATTGATTATTGTCAACTAAAGTCTCATTAATATAGTAAATTGGTCGTTGATTCATGAAACTTGACAGGTGAGAAGAAGGTGAAAAAGGACCTCAGAAAAAAATTTAGCGACCCAGAGTACCTCAGAATCAATCTAGAGAACTCAAAAATTGGAATAAATGAAAATTAGTCCCCCTGTGGTATTTGAAGGGTTGAACGTTGGAAGAAAGGATTTCATAACTGGATTCAGCAATTTCTCGAATCCCACTTCTGAGAAAAAACATAATTATTAGCCTCATTCGGGGAAGCTCCAATTGTGTGAAAATCAAAATTCTTAAAATTAATGTTATATTGCTCAAACTTTACCAACACTTTTTCATTAAAATTGGAAATCAATTTAAGGGGTACCCCGAAAAAAACCATGAAATATTTTTCACTAAGAGCAAATAAGAAGCACTCTAATGCGATGTACTAGTTTTTGGAGAAAAAATAAATGATAAGAACACATAATAATGCGAGTAAGAAAATTTACATTAGAAATTGTGGTATGCATTGCGTATAAATTTATTACTTTATGGTCATGTTAAGAACTAAAATTCACTGTTTTTCCAGATGTGCCGGTGGCCACATGCGGCTTCTCACAAAGTTATTTTCAGCCACTCCTAATTAAAAAATGTTTGTACTTTTCCCCCAAGTTATTCAGCCTGTATCTCCTTGACAACTGCATAATTAAACCGAAAATAGAACTGCATAAAATACTGTAGAAAACCTGATAGGTAACGTATAATGAAAACTAGGGTGGTCAAATTAGGTCTGCTAGTAACCGCCTTTTATTTGATGGGAAAGTAATGAGGTTAAAATTTTTCCATTTGTATAACCCCTGCAGAGAGTTCAGGTTTGGGCGTTTGGTGCAGAATTGGCAAATTTAACTACTCTCAAATTTTGACTTACTATTCATCAAGGCGTTTCGTTCTGATTCCCCCTTCTCGCTGTTCCCTTGAATTTCAACCATATGTGCATCATTGAACTTCGTATAAGAATTTTTGTGATTTGAAAAAAAGTCTATAATGGTGGATGTCTTTGAGTCGATGAAAGTGAAAAAATGATATCATAATATGAAGGTTAAATAATAGGCACTCAAGGTCCCTCAATTCAATTTTGTTATAAATTTAATCCGAAGTTGAAAATTGTGGCACAAAAAGCGGGAGACAAGAGTAAAAAAGTCATATATGTACATACACTACTAGCGATCAGATGCGGTATTTTTAGTCACCGAATTCGTTTTTATTATCATTGTTCAAACTAAAAAAGAAACAAAAAACGCAGAATATACGTCGCTTTTTTGTTCGGTATTCGCCTCTCAATTTACGATACCTATTTCTAGGGTAGTTATGTAAAATTGACCAAGAGACGTTCTTTTTACAAAATCCAGTGACAAACTGCTTGGGTCGAATATTTTTTTCGTACTGTTACGTAGTCGATATTTTTTGAAATTTTGACGGAAAAATGATTTTAGGGCTACAAGTTAAATCCTATGGGATATGTAACTTCATCGGAATCTCCTCGGACTGTCAGTATGCTGATTAGAGAGCCAATCAAAAGAAGACTGTGAAAAAAAAATTACTGGAAATTTTTTCGAATTTCATTTTCTCTTCGATGATTTTTTTTTTCAATCTTTTTCCTCGGCGGTTTGGCAGTTCGGCAGTTCTCAAAACTCGGGCAACATTATGCATCTTCAACGTTGTTCGTAAAACAGATCTTGTTTTTTCAATACACATTTTATGTTGATAACCATTTAGATAATCGTATGCTATTAATCAAATAAGTTCTACCCTGCGGTACATTTTGAGCTAAATGTTGCGAGAAAACCAACCAATAGTCCGCGCAAATAAATAACTTCTAGCCCCAAACCGCACACATTTTCCATCACGTCACTTGCAACGCTACAGGTCAGAGTATATTTTCAATCGCATTTATAAATTTTCGAAATTCTAATAATTGCGACCTCTACATAGTCGCAGTCAACCGCGAACAGCCCGCAATTTAGAAACATCTTTGAGCACGTGCAGATTTACATTAAAACTTTTTCCCCGCGAGATACTGTTCTGCGTTATTGCGGTTAACAGAAGCGAAATAAGATGCCTTTGTACTTCAGTCGCTGTACTAAATAGGGCGTGGAGAATGAAAAATGCGGAAAATTTAGAAAAGTCTTTTCCAGCGTGTCGGCAGTGCTGCGTGAAATGGGAGGTATGAATGCTGAGCGCGTACGCTCCATCGTTTGACGCCGTGTTCCATTTGTCAGAGGTCGAGCTGTTTCCGGATTTTGCTTGTTTCTGGAGTCGAACTGAAGAGTGTAGATGGATCAAATTACTCTCTAGTTCACGAACTGACTTTCGTCGATGTATTGTGTAAAATGATAACCCGAAAACCCAATTCGTAAAAGATACCCAAGGGGAGTGCTCGGAGTTCAGCTCGAGTACCCCAACGGAAGTTGTGGGCGAACGGTTGTCTTGTAGTGGTTGAAGGTGGACACTGGTGAGGACAGTCCTGCGGGATGTCCATTACATTCCTACAGGCTGCTTCGCGTGCTGGTCAGTGAATCACGATTAAAGTCTGGGTGAATCAGACAGACTTGATTCGCTTGTCTAGGGACACCACGGGGGAGGGTCGTGCCTTCCAGAACCTGTGGCCAGTATAGTAGCACTGGGGACTGCGGCCTTGTCAGGGAGCACTTTGTCACGGAGATGGGAGCATCCCGTTGACGACTTGAGTCAGGTGCTAGCCTCCATTGCACGTCACAGCTAGCGTTGATGCGTCAGCGTTGGGTGGTGGTCTGCTGGCATGCATTGATGGCGCTGAGGGTGGTCAGTAGGACCACCTGGGCATGCTCTTGAGCGGTATTGGAGGAGGCTACCCTCGGTGCTGGGATCGGAATCTGTATGGCTCCATCTCGCCTAGTCAACCTAAGGAGGTGACACCGCGCATTACCAGTTGGAAAACTTGAACAAAAGTTCAAGGGCGTCGCACTCACGGCCGGGAAAACACTCATTGCACGTAGTAGCTGGCGCTAGGCTGGTCACTCGGAGGCAGTGAGATCCTATTGCTCAAAGTTGTGCACACTGTGGATAGGATGCTTCTGTGGGGGCATACCCTGCGGGGATCCGCAGCTGACAGATGGAGCAGATACTGCTGCCACGGACGAGGACATCGCTTTTTAAGTTAGCTTTGTCAGAGGGGCAGAGCGGTATTGGCCAGAGGGGCCAGAATTGTATCTGGTGTGAATGTCCAGGAATTGGAAGCCTGAATTTTGAGATGCGTCATGGCTGACTGTGCAAAAAGGCGAGATCAGGTGTATGATCTTAGATATGATATCTTAGCGGTTAAAATAGGTGGACAAGAGTGCTCACCTTTTGGTTTTTACAGTGTGCCAGGTTGAACGAACTATTATGGATCCCGCAGGCTGAACCAGTACTTTGGCCTACTCATCCTGACGTGGGTTAGTATTAATTAGGTTTTCAAAAAAAGAAATCGAGATTTCTCTAAAGGATTTTCTACAATTGTATAGAGAGGTGGACAAAAAATTGTCATCTTAAAGAATATCACTAGTGATTGATGCTGCCCTTTGTGAGAACACTCTTAAGAATTATGAATGAAGTTACGGAAAATCCGTAGGTTTTACTTCTAGCAGATACCTTGATGTATTCGGACATAGAAATTTCTATATCTGATGTCGACTAAAATCAAAATTTTCGGTTGTAAGACCCAGTTTTGTTTTTAGAAATGAAGATTTGAGGTGATCCGTTGCTGACCTTTTCGCCCCTCTCTCTCTCTCTCTCTCACTCAAAAAAGGCTATTATTTATCAAACTGGCGTCTCGAAGTGCTGCAATTGTATTTTCTTCCACATTTCGTAAGGTCGAAAAAAACAAGTTACCTTCTCGTTTACCCACTCTAAAAAATCAGGTGTCGTACACATTGCCGGATGTTGGCGATCGCAGTTTCTGATGCAAAATTCTCCTGGGCAGGGTTAGTCGGGGTAGTTTGCCTTTGCTTTCCCCACGGTTTGTTGCGTTAGAGTTTTCCTTCTCTATGCCAGAGAGAGTGCGGCCGCAGATTGCTTACTAACCACGTCTTTGCGCAATGAGTCAGCTGGCCACAACGTGCACATACCAGTATCAGTCTTTTCAGGTCTGGTGGTGACGCGCCCTGCGATTGTAGTACCCAGTTCGTTCGAACTGGCGGTGACGCTATTGTCTGTGTTCGCTAGGATGTTAGCAGGGGTGTCTTCGAATAGCACTAGCTTTCCGGTGTTGGTGGTTTTCGAACCCGAGGCGCAAGAATTGCGAATTGGGCACGTTAACCACTCGGCCACACAGCGCGCTGTACAAATAAATCATCCCCTTCTCTGCCGTACGTCGACGTGCACCAGTGCAAGTTGCAACTTCAGGTCCATCCGGAGAGGGGAGCTCCAAATTGAGCGCTCTGATTTTGAACAAGGAAGGTTCGGTCTATTTGTATTTAGAAAAACGAATCGATAATGAAATTTTGAAAACATTTAAAGAAAAAGACAAACTACCGCCACACACAACCCGCGTTTTTCGGGGTATGCTAATCGGATTCAATTTGAATAAATCACCTGGTATGCGCGAATAAATTTTCCGATCCATTTGAACCAAAACGCTACATTAATGGCAACTTTTTTCCCTCCCAAATCGGCGTGATAAATTTCGAGCAAATTTCATATTCAAATTCGAATCAATTGTTCTTCCCGTGTTTGTTGCTACACGTATGCATATAGCTATATGGGCGCTGAAAGAATATATAACCCGTAAAGGTCGACGTAAACTTCGCGATCTTTTCCACATTATTAAAAAATAAATAATATTAAAGGGGAAAACTGAAGAAAAAAAAGTAAGTGTAAGTGGGATAGAGAGGTGTATATATAAAGCGTCTAAAGAGAAATTTTATTGCGGCACGGCGGTATGAAATTATAAAATCGCGTACCGCAGCTGCGGGCGGGGTTAAGTCATTTAACCAGCGGCAGCAGATAAGGAATTCACGCGGGGTTATCATGCGTGTAAGAAGCTAATACTGTTTAATTAAGTGTTTAATAACGAAACAAATGCCAACTTACCGACGAACTTTATTCCGAATTCTCGCTATATAAGCGATGAAGTATTCAACGTGCTATGCAAATAACGTTGAACGCGTGCGCGGCGGGGCGAGCAGGGGGCATCGTTTCGCCAAGGTCGAAGGTCTCATAAAATTTGAGCACACAGTTTCTAGAGCAAAATTTCGCCGCCGTATCCCGTTTGCTTTCTAGCCCGCCGCGTCTCAATTACATACCAAAATGGCGAGTATACTTTCTTCTTTTTTTTTCGGTTGGAAAGAAATTTACGACACCGCGCGTCGCTGGTGATTTGAGTGAGTGTAGTCGCAGGCTTTCTGCGTCGCCGTCCTCGCCGTTGTACTGAATTCGATTACATTACAGTTTACATCGGTGATATTCGCTAAATTTTTGAAATCTCCGCAGAAAATGGGTCCTGTTGCGTGTCAGTCGCACTAATCGGATCGAAAGGATGGTTGTCCGGGCAATATAGACCCCAAAAAGGAACTGAAATAAAATAACCCCCCCCCCCTACTGCATAGAAAAGAAAAGGTGAGCTTAAACTTGGAAGGTATTACGAGGGTTGTTCCAAAAGTTTTGCACAGCGCGCTCTGGCGGCTAAATTCACCTAGCGGGTTCGTTGTGTGCTCATACCGGACCTTCAGGAAGACATAAATTAAATGTCAGACGATTTTGCAGGTGCTTACGGCTGGTCCTTGTCCAAGTGTCCGACCTCTTGTCAACCCACCGGACACACACTCGGAAAACGTGCCGACGTATCTCCGGGCCAGCACTGCAGGGGCACTGGTCGCTGTCCGGGCGGTCCCGGCGATGCAGGTGGGATGCAAAGCACCTGTGGCCCGAAACCGCCTGCGCTAGGAAGAGATCCATCTTCTTCAGTTCGTCTTCTTCCTGTAGTGTTACTCTGACCTGTGTCCACTGCGCCACCGTCGTATTAACCCACCATCGATGGTCGCTTAGTGGAGCATACTTTGCCACTCGCTGGAGGAAGGATACCAGTCGTCCACTCTGAACCCGCTCTTGACCAGATATTTCACTGATCTTTCGAAGATCAGCAGGTTCAGGGGAAGCATCGCGTTGATCACGGCCGTCCCTTCCGTGCTGACGCTATGGTACAGCCGGGTGCAGATGATATCACATCTTCGCTTGACTTTGTTTACTTCTGCCTGGTACCGCAGCTCGTGCGCTCAGTGGTAATACAGCGAGCTGCGGTAGAAGTATCTGCTGAAGATGCAGCCGGCAACCATCACCCTTCGGGCCTCATTACAGTACCCGAAGTTTCTCTGACATAGCTGCGTCAGCACAGGCAGTACCTTCTCACATTGGGCACGGATGTACCGCAAGTGGGGCAGTCAATTTCCCTCGGCATCTAGCATCACGCCAAGGTACTTCAGATCCTTCCTCATGGGAATCACTGCGCCTTTGTATTGAACTTCCATTGGGGTCTCTGGTCTAGGAGGTTCTTCGCCGCGGTTGGAACATCTCGATATAGGAGTACTTCCGTCTTCGTTGCGTGTAACTCCAAGCCGGTCTCAGTCAGCAACGCCTCGACTGTTGATACGGCGTCCTTGTTGTTTCTGCTGACTGCCGGTCCGGACTCTCTACATGCCGCCTGGAGATATGTCACCCTCATCTCCTCCCTAGTTGCGCCACTATGCATTTAATTGTCAAGTTAGTCGTAGATTGGTGTCGACATTTGCCAAAAATGATGCGTGCGAGGAGTCAGAAAGATGTGAGTCGGTCGGTGGGGGGTGGGGATATGTGGGCGTTCATTTCGGCATAAGGACGGCGAATCAGTTCAGTGTAATTTTGCAATTTTTATCTCGGATTTAATGTATTTCCCCACATGAAGAAAGTTTTTTCCTGGAAAGGTGGGGGGAGGGGTCGTGGGATGAAACGTTCTCTAAGTTTAAACCGTGTTTTTTCTCTACTAGTGAAACCCGCTAATTTATTTGGAAGTTGACTCAATGTTAACATGAGAAAACTTGTATGTCTGAGTCTTGTTCTGGCACGGAATATCTAATGGATGGTCTATTATCCATCGAGACATCAAAGCTTTGCTAATTGATCATTTTCACTGCAAATTTACCGCGAGTAGGAGCTTCTTGGATCATTTCTGTGAGTTATTAAATGCTTTGTTTAGAATAGATATAAAAGGCATGCTAATCATTTGGACAGGAACAGACGGACAACTGGACCAGTTTCTCACGGAGACAAAGAGCATAAATAACAACATAAAGTTCACAATGGAAAAGGGCAATAAAACCATAACTACCTCGACCTAACAATACAAATAAAAGACAACAAGATACAGTACATTTACAGAAAACCCGCCCACACGGACGCAATAATACCCAACGACTCATTCCTCCATCAAAAACACAAAATAGCAGCACTACACAACTACTGCAATGGAGCAATCAACATATTAAACGAGAACAACCGCAGAACAGTAGAAATCAACAAAATCAAACAAATAGCCATCAATAACAAAAACCAACCACAAGCAGTAGACAGAATAATTAACAAATTAATGCAACAAAACCGTACTGACACAGAACCAGCAACCACAAAAACAGACAAAAACGCAGGAGCAATACCATTCACAGGGACAGTACCTACAAAATACAGAAAATCTTTAACCAATACAACATAGAAGTCGGATTAGAAACAGACCACCTCTGATCAAACAAATAAGCAATGACAAAATAGAAATACAGGACAAGAACGACAGCAACGGAGTATACAGACTCTACTGCGAACACTGTGACATAACCTACGTAGGAGAAACAGATAGAAAATTCACAACTAGAATAAAAGAACATGAAAGATCACAGAAGCTAAAGGATGACAAATCACACTCTGGAAAACACTGCAACGACCAGGGACACACCAACCATAAGTTGACCGGAAAATACAAAATCTTACGCACAGAAAACAACACAAGAAAAAGAAAATTGAAGGATCAACTTCAGATAATGAAGGTAAAAACAAAACAAAACAACCTAATAAACACAACAACCAACTTCCAAAGCGAGAACCTATTCCAATTAAGAACATAACACTCACTGATTGGACAGACTACACAACCACAGACATTCAATAGGAATACCCCAAATAGGTTATACCATACGGTACTACACACCACTATAAGTACAGGACGACAAAGAGAGAAGTTTTTGGGTACTTCCACTAATGATGGCATAGCGGCCGAAAGCGCTTTGGACTATAGAAGGAAAATATTGTGAATTCTCACATCCTACATACAGAGAAGGAAATGAGAAATATATTTCATATCAATTTATACCCTGTTAAGCGAAAACCGGCCAAGCGACGAAATCTGTTTTTTGAGAAAACGTAATATTAAAATCCAATGAATAATGCCGGTTTACAGAGCTAGCGTTTACTGATAAGCTTTTTTCAACGTGCTGGATACACATGTTTGTACCGGGGGCCCAATTTTAAAAAGTTCTACTTTTCACTCTCTTTCCAAGGATACTAGTTTCTCATTTTGTCAACAAATGTCAATTGGTCGTCTTTTGCTAAACAGCGTCCAATTTTATTATGTTTTACTTATGTAAGACCTTTGTGAGTTCCACCGTCAGTAGTAATTCTTGATTAATGAAAGACTATAAAGCACCCGATTAATCGAATGTAATTGAAGACCATATTCCAAAAACCACCCTTGTCATTTTTGAAATTTCGACTTGGCCACCAGATAGCGCTATATTAGCGACTACACTCCTAACACTTCTGTGCACAGAGTATTCAGGCAACATCTGTTTATTCATCCGCAGCATTCATCCTGCAGAACAGCAGCAATTTACGTTACTGTTCGACGACAAAGTCGAAATTTCAAAAATTACATGGGTGGTTTTTGGAATATGGTCTTCAATTGATCAATCACGATGACCAAATAATCCCCAATAATCGATGAATGTAAATCATCGATTGCTCGCTACTAATCAAGTAAAAATAATTAATTAAATGAAATAATTGATCACTCGATAATGTGTAGGTTTCATTTTAAAAATCAGCTTTTATAACGCGTTTTAGCCTGCGATTGAGTTGTGTGTTTTTTGAGCCTGGTGTTGTTCTGTGATTGAGATAGTTATATGTATTGCAGTTATTAAGATGAAATTTCAATAATACAAATTTGTTGTATATCGTGTTGTAGTTTGTTTTCATTCATAAATTATCTTTTTATTCATTTTTAAATATTTTATTTTTGTTATTTTACATTTCTTCATGGTTTTGTCTGTCTGCGATTGCAGAATAATTGAATGATACTGTCTTATGGGGGTTGCTACGACATTCTAATTGAGTGCGGGTAAATCAAAAGGGCCTAAGTCGACTTAAACCCTTCATGTGAACCTTCGTTTGTTACATTCTTTGAAGCTTTAATCCACACCGCGTAGCGTTATCTATGATCGTCGCGGAGAAAAATGCCTTTGAAGCGGGGGCGCGGTTTGTCGAAGAAAAAAAAAAAAATTGATTAAAAAAGGAATAATTTTTCTTGTCGATGCCGTTGCCTGAGCTTGTTGGTACCTGAAATTTTTGGTGAGATTCGATCTGCATTTCAAGTAATATGAAAACCGAAGCAAGATGTGTTCATAGCTACCTGTTTATCGTACAGCAGCCCAAATTTCAAAAAGGCAAATGTTCAGAAGGCAAACCATGATCGGGTTGGGAAGTACTACCTACGATATGGTATACCTACTTGATATTCCTTGTTAACATATGAGTAGCGCTACGTTATTCTAACAGATTGTATTTATTTGTGATCTTGAAAGTTGAGGTTTTGCGAGAGGGTCTAAGTGGTACCTTGCTTTGAACTGATGTAGAAATTAGACTAGAAGCTTTCCAGTATTTCTGTAAATCTGATTGCATTCTCCATGGTTACCACTACATATTGTTGAAAACTGTATTTCAATATCACTCGCTGTTGTCTAACTACACCAATACGAAATGTTCAAACGCGTAATCCTCGAAACAAGGTTTTTCAACTTGGGCCCTTTTGATTTATATCCGCACTCAATTGTATTCTGATTAATTGCCGTGAGGAAGTTATCATCACCTACCAAAGGATTGGACATGCACACCTCACACATAATTTATGCATCTTCTCACTAACTTTTATCCCCACAACTGCCCACACTATGAAGATGATGACCCTCTCACTGTGGACCACCTCATCTCATGCTCCTCCCTCACTTGCCTTCAAAGGACCATTCAGCATCTGTTATGAGTAGGGCATGTTTCTTTTATGCATTTGCATACCTTTACTATTGCTTATTGCTGCGCATATTCACATTATTTATACGATTCATGAAATTCCAAGTTAAATGAGGCCAACTTGGCTGCGCATATTGGAAATATGCATATTTTTTGCATAAAATCGTACATTTCAGCGCATATGTGCTCATATTTGGCAGTTTTTAAATTTTTACCGCATAGTGGGCTAGATTTCTTATTTTCACCGCAAATTGATTGAAATACATGCTATGCTGTATGTTGCAAGCTTGAAGCAGAGCGCTTCTAGCAACAATTAGCCAAGTTCCAAATTGTATTTTTTTCCTGTTTTATTTTGATTATTCATTTTTCGGGCCAGGCGTGTGTTTCATTCGATTTAGCTGAAAAAATCCTGCGTTTTAATATCCATGTTGCCTTGTTTTGGAACGAAATATTTTTGCAAATTTTAGGAATTTTTTTGCATAGTTTTTTGAAGTTTTGGGCGTATATTTTATGCGCATATTTTGCGATTCTTACAGCATAGAAAAACTTTAGTTATGATGAAGTTGTTGATGAAATCAATTCCGACTGTTTTGTAACGCTTTCAGATTCAGATATAATATGCAAAGCTCAAAGGGGGATTAGTCGTCCTCCACTCGGCGAGATTATCATTTCGTTTCCTGTCATTACTTCGGCGCAAAATAAGCATTCAATCCGAATGTTCGTATCATCGATTATTACCCGCGAAAATTCTGTACATCTAAAATGGTAGACTGTGAATTTCGCTGGAATTTGTGGAGGGGGCGGCATACTGGACGTACAAAATACATAATCCATTTTATTTTTAGTATTCGAGAGACGCTGTCATCGCGTCTCTATTTTTTTTTTTTTGTTTGTTTCATTCTCTATCGTAATAAAATTATTCACGGGTTTTTCCTGCTTATAATTTTTCCTTTGTTAAATTTTATTTCGAATTCGGGTATTTTAATCTCTTTTATTCCTTGGCGTTTTTATTCCGATCTTTTTTTTTCCTCGTACGGAATGAAGATGGAAAAAAAAATCTTCGTCGACCAGAATTGCTGAAAACTTATTTTATCTTCATTGGCAGAAAAGCGAAGAATCGCGGAAATCTTGATATTATTGCATTACGTTGTTTATTCAACGATGAAAGAGGGCGCATTTCTGAGCTGTAAGTTGAATAGGGACCCTCCAAAATTCCGGAAACGAACCACAATAGTCCTGCGGAAGCAAAATGAAATGGTCTTCTGAGTTTCGTGATTTACGTTAGGAAACCTGGTCTAGGGGTAAATTGAATCTTTTTTGTTTAAAGAATCCGCTACCGCTGGAACAATGTCAAAAATTTTACATTCCCGTCCGCAAAAAGCATGTTGTGCTAATTTATATGGCAGTGGAAGGTCTCTTTTCAATCTCATGTCTTTTTTTATTTACGAAGTTTTTGGAGTTTTTGTTGTGAAAATTGGTAACATACCTTTCATATGAAAATTTTTACCGTTTGGAAAAATTTACATGTTAAGCCATGTTAGTCCAGCTATAGCCTAAACATCGATTTGGACTCCTGTCGCTCTCACCAGTTGTGGTCTCAAGAGAGGCGCGATAGAGTGAATTACATTATGAAATTGATCGACTTGCCTTTCAGAGGTGACGTACGTTTTTTGGTTTCTTATGCTCCCAAACAGTCGGTGATTGAACTAATGAAGATTGTTAAACACCCCCTCCCCGACCAATGTGATCCACTGGCAAGCTGAGACGTTGACATTTACTTGTCTCATGGGAATTCAACATTGTGCGGCTCGGGTCTACAATTTCCGAGCAACAGGCATTTGCACCAGCTTCCCCTAAGTTTTCTTAGATTGGCACGTGAAAACCAACACTCGAAATTTCGTTAAGAACTGGAGCCGCGAATGAGATTGAATCCGTTATTTGAATTTTTGAAGCTTTCATCGATATTAAATGTTGTTTCATTCTTGTGTTACAGTGTGCAAGAAACGGATGGCTCTTTTTTCGAAAACTACACGGCGTTATCGTGGAAGATTCAAAATCGGCAACTGGTAGCGTGTCAAGACCTGTCTCAAGAAGCACCGCCACCTGAAACGTCCGTGGGCGTTAAACCACCGCCAGTGTACAGAATACAGTCGGTAGAGGTATGTATGAGTGAATGATTTATTAAAAGTCTGCTCATTCGAGCGCTCTAACTTGACGTGTAGTAAAAGTTATGAGAACACATTGTGGGAATAAAAATAGGCCACAACTTCTTGGTATCTAAATCCAGTAAAACTTGATGAATCGGTAAACCCAGATATGAAGTAGGTCTACACTCACTCATACGTCGAAACTCGGAAGATGGAATTCTGTGGTGAGAATTGTCACACCCGAATAGGCAAAATACGTGACTGAATAAATTCGAAGTTAGCTGAGTTCTGGTAGCAAATCGAATTCGTGATTTTCTAAAATGCAAATTCTCGCCGGAAATAGATGGAACTGATACCAAGTTGAATACTGTTCTGTACTCGAAAACCGTCGCTGATTCTCATATTGACTGCTGGTAGGTTTCCGCTGACATGTAAGGTAGTTCTATGTTAGGTTGATAAGATTTGACTCGGGCAAATTTTTCATAAATTATATCCGAAGGCCTTGCCAATCTGTTGTCAAGATTTGGTTAGGGTAAATTGTGGTTTCAGGGAGGAATAATATTTGTAAAAACTGCATTACGGTGGAACGAAATGCTGAAAGGCTGGAAATGAATAATGGTGGTCCGATTCCTGTATTGATAAACATCCCAGAGGCTTTCAAGAATCTGAGACACTTTTTGTCCTTCGAGGGCAGAATATTGGCTCGAAACGGAGCTCATTGTATGTAAACCTTTTTCTGTATGAAGTTTTATGAGAAACAACTTTCATTGAATGCCAGGGCCAGATTTAGGGGGGAGCCCAGGGGGCCCGGGCCTCCTGGCCCGCACAAATTGGGGGCCCGCACATTTTTCATTACATGCTTGTACAGACGCGCGCGATACGTACGCTCACGTACAATATAGAAATACCTTTGTAATAATACCTCCTATAATAGCCTATAACTAATTCCGTAGAGCTGATGATGGATGTTATTGAATAGCTCTTAAAAAAAACACAAAAAAACTGATAATAATGACGATGATGACGATATTAATGATAATAATGAAAATGATGATCAATGTTGCTAAAAAAAAATTTTGGGGGTTCACACAAAATTTGGGCTCCGGGCCCGCAAGTGCCCAAATCAGGCCCTGTTGAATGCTCTGTATGATATATTCTACTGGAATAGTGTGAGAAACTCAAGGTTCAAGGCATAAAATTTTGTTTCTGGAGCCCAAAGGGATGAAACATTACTCAAATTTGAAAATTTTTAGTCTTGGTTAATTTTTGAAGTACTGTTTCTCCGGTAAAGAAGAAATTACCCTCGCCAGATTTGAGAGGAAGTTGGTAAGATCTTTAGCAGTGATCTGTGAAAAATTTGGTCAAATCTAGATTATGTAAGAGCCATAAATACCTAGTACGAAATGTTTCCATTCCAAAACTTGAACAGTATGATTTGGAAATTTAAGGTCTTTATACAGTGGCGAATCTAGGAAGTAATTCTGAAAAGAGCAATCTAGAAAGTATACGAATACGATGGTGTTGGCCTTTGCTCTTGCTATTTTTTGAGTACCCACTTGGATAGATTTTTGATTTCACGATTGCAGTTGTATGAGTTGATGAAAGACAAACATACTTCGAATTTTGAATGATTTCGCCCGTGTTAACTATTTGTTCATTGACGTTGGAAATGTAAATGTACGGTTTCCGAATTATGCTGCTAGATTTTCTCAACTCACAGATCTCCAACAGGGCGACAATTTTTAAAGAATTTACAACATCCTTTACGATGTTATCCAAGGGAGCAGTACTTAAGACTAGCTGAGATGATTCAATCTCCAGTGTTCATATTAAAACCTTTTAGATTTTGTCAGACCTGTTTAAAACTTCTAAGGCGTTTTTAAACTTGTTTGAGGCTTGCGAAAACTATTCAAAATTCGTTCGCGATTCCTTGACTGTTTTAAACTTGATTATGGCTCTTCAGGACGTGATCGAATGACTTCTAAGAATATTTAAAGCGTGTAAGACTCGCATAATATTTCAGAATTTCTTAAAACTAATTACGATTTATCAGTACTCATTTATGGCTTCTACTGACATGTTTATACTTTGAGAAGCTCTTGTTCATGATTCACCGACTATTGAAGACCCGGTTGAAAGATATTTTACGGCCTTTTTAGAAATAATTAGGACTTTTCAAGGCTTGATCAGGACTTGAAATAATGTTTTCATATTCATCACCAGGTTCCGAATTTAGGTAGAAATCTTTCTTTTTCTAGCCTAGCCTGTTCGGTCTATAGAGGTTTACTGGGCGAATTATAAAATTCTGAAACCAGTTACCTAACTTTGATACGGCCTTCTTTGGACTATTTCCCCTTAGAAATGACATTTTTGCCTATAAAACTGATGTTCGGAGACTATTTCGGTTAGAAACCCAATTTTCGAGACTATTTTGTCAATTTTCAATTTTCCAAGAAAATTTTTTGTTTAAATCTAGCTATTTAACTTGAAAAAAAAAATCGTAACAACCTTATTAATTGTTGCAATAAAGTATTTTGATTCAAAATTGTTACGTTGTACATAGTTTGGGAGGAACAGAAATATAAAAATTAGGTTCAGTTTTCCAAGACCTTTAATTTGATACCCATTAAGCCGTAATTTTAAACGGACTTGGGGGCTATTTAACTTTTTTGATACTATTTCACTTTTATATGGACATTCTGTGGATTATTTAGGTCTTGTTAGACACTTTGATATGTTTTTTTTTCTGAATTTTTA
This sequence comes from Acanthococcus lagerstroemiae, assembly GCA_031841125.1. Lineage (NCBI taxonomy): Eukaryota > Metazoa > Arthropoda > Insecta > Hemiptera > Eriococcidae > Acanthococcus > Acanthococcus lagerstroemiae. Next base: position 6,529,138 of record CM063110.1, on the reverse strand, counting down.
GCGCCCAAGTATCTGGGCCCTGCTTATGACTTTCTTAAGCTGTCCGAAAACTCCTTAGAATTCTGCCTAACGTGAATGATTATTCAAAACTCGTTTAAAACTAACATTCGGCCAGAACTTTTTAGACGTGTTTCAAATTTGAAATTGTTCTTCAAAACTTGTAAAACTTTTGAAACTTTTTCACCCGTGTTTAGAGTTCTTTGAGACGAACTTTTGTTTCGATCTCGATAAAACTATGTTATTTTTGGAGCATTTTCAATGTAAGTTTTTCTTTCTGGAAGGAATAATTGTCTCCATTGTCTCCCTCGTGTATCCGCGCCTGTTTTTACAACGAAACCTCGCGCATCTCGATACCTAGATTTTGTCAAGAGGTACGTATTCTGAAGTGAACGAGTTTTGAAAAACATCGAAGTCTCTAGATAAAATCAGTATTTTGTTAATGAGTTTCACGAACATACACTGACATGTGTATTCGGCCATACAGAATCCCGCAACCAGTTGAGGAGGAAAAGTGTTGGTTGACTCCCTCTAGATTCTAGATAAACTTGACTACGTATTGTCGTCGATTAGAGTCCACATTTTTGGTGTTGTCTGCGGACCCAGCTACCGAAATTGTAACGGACAATAACTGACACTCCTGTTACAAGTGTGACTGCTAGCAAAAATGCTTTGGGAAAGCCCCAAACACTGTGTTAGCTTTAGGTCATTTTCCCAGGACATAACAGAATATATCCTAGTCGCCCTGCTCTGTTGGGAGATGCTGCTACCTACCGGACGCACCTATCCCCAATCACGCTACTCGTCATCCACACTACCCGTAACTGGTGTAATGTCTATACTACCGGTACCTCGTGGAATACTGCTGTCATTTGGTTACGAGGGATCAGCCAGATAACAATAATGGTTGATAAAGGTGACCACATTCTCAACAGCCAGTGTTTTTATTTGACTTCTTTGACACTTCCACTTCCTAAGGTATTAGAAACATAATATGAAGCCCGACTTGGAAATAGCGAGAGACCGGAATTTTTCACTCGAAGTAACTCAGAACGAGTTTGGTTTTTGATTTTTGTTTGTTCAAGTGTTTGGAAAATGAGTTATGTACTATGTAGCTTCTTTTCAGTAAGTTGTTCTTTTTTGAATCACCGCTTCGAATCCTTTGCCGATCGGTTATTGACGTTGAATCACTCGTCGAAATTATTCGGCTCACTTTCTGCGACTTTACTTGCCATTGCTAGCAATTTGTACCGGAGGGATCTTACATTCAGACTGCAACTCGCTGAGTTACTGTACCGAACACGAAATTAAGCAGTCTTTCAGGTTATCTGGGCGTGGATCACTTTGGAGGAAATTAATTCCCCGCTCGACTATACGCGCATTAATGAATAATGATGCGTACTCTCAGGCGGATTGTACTGCGTACTCGAAACGAGTGAACTCTCTTGTCAACTTCCTGGTTTTCGAATAGACTCGGTTTGTTTGTCGGGTTAAAATGAATTGCAAAGCATTCGCTGTTGGAACTGTCGCGGCAAAACGCTGCCCGCTGCGTTGATGGAAACACGTTGTAGTTGTACCCCAGTTATGGGGGGAAAACGTTGAGTGAAAAACAGAATAAAAGCTGGGAAAGCTTTTCGTTCGCAAAGAAAAACTCGTCACGTTTCGGAAAACGACTTGGCGAAGTCTATGTTTGAGAATGTACGAAGAAAGTTGTCGACAGGCGTTTGAAATTACTCTGTTTATATACTGCACAAATCTGGCCGCCACGCCCTCCGGGTAAAATACCAGCTGGGTTGGTTGCTTGTGCATGGAATCGGAAAAATTGCTGGGGTATATCTGTCGTCTTAAAATCCAGCTCGATTGAGCATCAAGACTGTAACCACGGGCTGCTGTGTAGGAAGTATTTTCTATGAATTGAGAAGATTGAAGGTAGGGAGAGGAGGGTTCCATCTTTGTAAGGGTTTGTTTTCATGTTTGCGAATACGGGAGCGTTTCAACTAAGGCATGATAAGTCCTAAGTATAAATGAGCTCTCACAGCATAGGATTAAAGTCGTAACGGAGTTATATTATCTTTTACTGTAGCAATCTCTACGAACTTTGACGAACTTGACGTAGTGTGAAGAATCAGAGTATGTCTAGATGTGGCTGGAAAAGTCCGAACGAGTAATGATGGAATCCGTGAACAAGTCGTCGAATAAGAAGTTAGAGAATATAAGTGAATCTATACGACAGAGTTTGAATGATCTGTAAGAGTCTGATAATCCTTCAAGAGTCCTAAAAAGATAGAATTAATTTTGACGCAGTCTTCATGCGGCTCAGTGTGAACGAGTCTTAACTACTTTTAAGGTTGTTTAAATATGTACTTTACAACGAGAAGTGTGTGAATCAATCCTGGCGACAGTCTAGATCAGTGCTGACGAAGTCAGAAAAAGTTTTCACGGTTGCAATATCAGTATAAGAGATGAGTTTTAGGTATTCTGGGCTCTTCGGCGTATTTGAAAACAACTCGTTGGGAAGTTCCCATGTTAAAGTTGTGTCTGCTCTCTTCCTGATTCGCCAGTCGTCTCCCTTGTGGATTTCCTTTCTCCTTTGTTCTTTCATCTTCTTACACGAGTTGGCAGATATAGTGGCTTCCAGCTTGGTTCAAGTAGTGCGGTTCCCATACTGACCGGAAGATCGTTCCCAGTATTCACGGCCATGTTGTTGTTCGCTAAAAAAAAATGGGATTTTCAGCTTCTACAGCTTGCGGACTACCTCCTGCTGCAGACTACTGATTACTCGACAATGGTCTTTCATAAGAAGACAGACTGATGAACAACTAACATGTTTTATTTTACTGGCTTACCGCGTACCGCTCTCTCAAATCCGAATAATAATTATGGAAAAGTTTCAAGGATCTCTCTTCCTCCCACTACCACAATTTTTATACTTCTGAGTCGTCGATCGTGTGATAGACTATACTAAGAGCTTTTGCGAATCGCTGAAAGACTACTCGTTCAGCGACACTGTAGTCTCTTAGCATTGTCTTTCGGCGATTAACAGTGGCGCTTAGTATAATCTTTTGTACAGAAAAAGAAGTGTAATTGCGTGTTTGAAGTTTCGTGATTTTTTTGTGGCTATGAACACATCTGTAAGGGGGAGAGGAGGAAATTGAGGTAGAAGCCTCTCTCAGAATTAAGAAATTGCGTGTTTCAAAAAATTGTGCGACGTAACTTCCCTAAAAGAAGGGTGCTATTCGTTCCTCACAATCGTCGTGCTACGCCCTTTCACTTGAAAAATTTATGGTACCGCTCATAATTACGAACCCTAGTGGAAAAATAGTGCATATTCTCAAGAAAATTCTCTGGTCTGGTACTAAAACTAATGAACGGCTTTTGAGTAGCGTTGTAAAAATGAAAAATTTTGTAATGAAATATTTCGTGAAATAATATTAATTTCATAATGAAATTGAATTATCGTTTTTACAAAGTAATAATGTGAACAAAATTACCTTAGGTTATAAAGTTGAGAGACTTGAATTAATGATTACTTACCGTTATTAGTAAATAATTTCACGTTTGAAGTTCCTTTGAAATTTTCTATTAAATGTTTCAATAAAAATTTCAGAAATATGGATTTTATGAAATTAATTCTTTTCTTTCAAAAACGCCGAACTCATTTTTTATTTTGAAATGCTGTTTTTTGTGGACATCAGTTCAAAATAAGTTTCGTTATAATTCTACCTAGGTACAGTAAATTATTCTAAAACCAATTAAATCTCCTTTAAAATTGAATTACGTATTATTTAGAAAACGAGTGTCTTGTCTCTCATCATATTTAGGGTAAATTCACCAGTAGTTGATACTTTTACAGTTCAATTTGTATGGAAAAATTTTTGTAACTTTTCCTATGATTGTGTTTTGTTTGTTTGTTTGTTTGAAACTGATGTATAACATTTGATATTTTGGTCATTTTGGAAACCTCGGAAGTCTAAAGGCCTAAATTTTTCAGGAGCAACTTGAAATTGTTTTATATACAAAACGTAGCACAGTGTGATAAAAATCATTAACAGAAATGAAATGAGGGAATAGAGATACTCTTTTAGCACAAATTTCCAATTCATAGGTGTTGACACAATTACTCTATGGCGCAATGAATTTCGGGGACTTAGGGGTTTTAAAACAAACTAGTACGAAAAGCTTGTTTATTTTTCTGAAAAAATAAAAGATTTACAAAAGAGGCTGTTTTAAAAATAAAACCACAAAATTGACCTAATTCTTACTCAGTACCTACACTTTTTTTATTCATAATCACTTAGAAGGTGAGAATTGAGAAAAATTTGCACACAAACTCGTGATTGTAAAATTTTTTATTTTTTAGCTTTGTACGTAAACAAACTTTTCATTTCATTTCTAAAATCACACAAATCCAGGACTTATGGGGTTTTAGAAATGAAGAAACCTAACACCATTGTGAATCGGTAGAGAGCGCCTCAAATATTTAAAATTAATGAAAATGTGAGAATCACTATTTTGGACTTATGGGGTTTTCAAAGTGACTGAATCATTTGGGCCTACTCATTAGGTACATCTTGGCACATATTTTCCTTTCAGAAGTCAATTAGATGATTGAAAAAAAAAAAAAAAATTAGAACTAGGTTCAAAATTCTCCGGTACTTGACCGTCATATTCAATAGTTGGCCCCCTATAGTTGACGCTTCAGTGGGTGACATCCCAATGTTTGACACTCTAGAAAGTAGCGAAAACATAAAATACAGACAGGTAGATACCTAACTGCATCGATCAAAAGTTTTATTAGGTTAAAAAACAACATTTTACATAAGTAAAATCATCTATAGCTTAGAATGAATACTTCTTTGGCTTTTTTTCAAGCAATTTAGAAAAATCAATTCGTGCTTGTTCTCGGAAAGTGAAATTATGTCATTCGTAATCTGAAAAAAGTGAAAAACAGTTAGGTATTGATAATTGTAATTTTTAGTGTCAACTACTGGAAAATTTGTAATTTTAGGTGTCCAGTAATTGACATCCAGGCGACCCTGGTTCAAAACCAACTACAGGTATAATCAAAATATTATGATGGAGAAGAATGTATATTTTTTAATCTTTTGGGTAGTATCTTTACGTTTTGAATAAGTTGTACAGAAAATAATTTTTTGGAAAAACTTGCTGCTGAACTTCTCACGAAGAAACACATTTTTTTATCCGCAAAAATTACGAACTGAAAATCACATAAGTTCGCAATGAAAACTACTGGTGACTTTACCCTGACAGGATTTTTTGTGATTCTCCGGAAATTTACTTTTTCGGAGATACTCATAGGAATCTTTGAAGTGAAAGATCTCAAAGTTAGCTGTACTACTTTCGAATGTGTGTACAAACTTAAACCTGCCAAGGTACCAGTATCATCTTTATATTATTCCAGCCATCTTCCCCTTTGTAACATAACCTCTTGCAGTGAGGAAAGAAATTCCGAATTATTTTAGTATTAAAAGAAAAGTAATTTCTCCCTGTATTTCTTATATTGGTCGGTCTTTCGTTTCTTCTTGAGCAGGTTCTCGAACTCCCGTATTTTCCAAGCACAAAGCTCTTCTCTTCTGCCAAAACTATGGAACACTCGATGATATATTTTTAGCTGGTTGAAGAATAATTACAATTTTTGGTAGTTTTGATGTAGGTTCGCATGATGTTGCGAAACAAAATGATTAGGTTGATTTCCCTTCCTTTTCCTGCCAAGTTGTAAATTGAAGCGAGTATACAACTCATCATGTCTTGTTGAACTTTGATTTCAGCGGACTTATCTTCTAAGTAAGTCTAGAGCTCAAATGGAAGCATATCAGTTATATTTATATCATGTTTCATACCACCCAAGTAGTAAAAGGATGTTCTTCTCGGCCTTCCCCGCAGATGTGCTAGTAAAAGAATGTGTTCACTCTTGTAGCACATCGCCCGACATCTCCCACGCTAGCTGACGATTTAGTGAAGAAATTTCTCTTCGATTGGACGGCGTGCAAAGAGCGAACAGTGTTGACCAACATTCAGCCGAAGATATCCTTCCTTATCAGTTCCTCTTGCTGTGTGCTGCAGTCTGTGGTTGCGTTGCTTCATCGTGCGTTATCACTTTTCGCTTCAATTAATTTGCAACATTTTTAATTTTACCTCCGACGTTCTCGTATTGAAAAATATCGTCAATTATTGCCGACGGTTTTACGATACAGAGAAAATTGGATTATTTATTGTAATCTATTTTTATTAGAATTTTATCGCCATCTTCGCAGCCTGCAGACGTCAGAATTAATTTGAAAATATTTGTTTTTTTTGCGCGCGCGATTCGAAAAGGTTTTGTCAGTTTTCTTGGGCTCGCGTGGTTCGCCCGATGGCTGCGGGGACAGCGGGCGCCGCCATTTCAGATTTCATTTCGTGCCGATGTTTGAAAAAGGGATAGTCAGTGACGGGAGATAAAATTAATTTAACTGCCAGTCATCTCGTTTGGGTTGTGCACCGGTAGCGTGTGTAATTTTATGGCGTGCATAGTCGTATACGTGTATTTAAGAATGTGGACGAAGAATATTTGCATCTTTTACCCATGCGGTAATCCTTTCGCGTTTTCGATGAAGTCTGACTGGTTAACCGAAAGCCGACCTATTCGGAAAAGGAATAACGTTGACGTGAGATGGGATAAGCTGTAAACACTGAGTTCGCATTATTGTTCGGCATCGAATGCCCTCGCCCAGCCGCTGAAGCAATCGAGCCGCAATTTACCTTGTAGTATGTGCGAGTTTTTTCCGTCATCTTTATAGTTTCGGATTACAGACCACATTCGTTGATTTTGATCTCGAAGGTTTATGTTGTTCGAATTCTTTTTATATCATCGGCTACGAAGCAGTTATCCTGCCATCTATTGGGCTTACTCTGCATTCAAATTGGGTGTTAGGTGTATCGCAATTGTAGTGTCCTAGAAATTGTAAGAAACCAGGTCAATTTTAATACGATATCCTCCCCTCATTTCGAAACTAAGTTAAAAAGTATACCAATTGTTGGTACTCATACAGCCCCTTCATTCGGATCCACTAGTAAGGGCCAGCGAAATGGTAGCCCCCGTTCTGAATTTTGGAATAAAAGGTGCAAATATTTCAGTAGTATATATGAGGAGTTATCTGTCAAAAGGGCGCTGGACATATAGGAATCCCATATGTCAAGCGCCCTTTTGACAGATAACTCCTCATATGTATTAGTATTAGGGTGTCCCTTATTTTACAAGTTTTCGCTAATCGATTAAGTGCAATTTGAAATTTGTTTCAATGCACCTAGAAACCCACCATGAAAAATTTGAGCTCAGTCTGAGGTCATTGACCCGTGATGCATTGACCTTGAAATTATGTTTAAGACTGGGATTTTACAAAATCCCGCGAATATCTCGGAACAGATCAACTTCAGGACCAAAATGCATATAACCTAAAATGTTCCTGGTTGAATTTCTATAAAAAAGATCTCACCCAACTTTTCTCTAGAACGCGTATTTATCGAGATAATCGCAAAAATGTGTGAAAGTTTCGAGGAACGTGGCTTTGTTATTTTTTCTTTCATAACCGATCTTTACTAGCTGAATCGCCGTTATCTAAAAAAATATTCACTTTAGGACCAAAATGCAAATAACATAGAATGTTCCTTGTTAAATTTTCTATGAACAGGTCCCATACAACTTTTCTATAGAAACCATATTTATCGAGATAATCGTCAAAATGCGTGGAATTTTCGAAATACATAAGTTTTTCTTATTATTTTACGGTTGAAATATCTATTAATGTCGGGTAATGCACTCCACGATACAGTGACGTGCATTCAGGGCAAGCAAGGTAAGCGTCGCTTACTCTGGAAATTCACGATAAAATAAGTTTTTATATACAATATCAACTTCAACTTGTAACAAATGAAGGATAATGAAATATTGGGCAAAATAGCGACTGTATTGACGCTTACGCTTAAGTGTATACAACCCTGTTGAGAGGGAGTGGGGAAAGGGGGAAATACCCGGACCCGGACTTTCAGGAGGGCCCGATATTTTTAAAAGACCTGAATTTCAACGCCTACGGCTACATCATTCTGTACATCGAATCAGCAATCACTCCTTACACCATGAAAGAAACCTCTTATCCAGTAGCTTATAATTTTTTCCCATCTGACAAAAGAAAAATAAATAAATTGGAAGGAGGAGGGAGCGTGGAAATTCCCTTACGGGCCCTCTTTTTCTCTATATAGGGCTGAGTATATAATAAATTCATGGGAGATGTATACTGTTTGGTGTTCGGAAATTCTCGTACATGTATATTCGTGTAGGCCAGCTAGGTGTGCGTCGGGTCTAACACTTCTTTTCCATACTGCACATAACATTGCACGACTTACACTCCGCCTCTGTGTTAATTATCAACACAAAAACACACTAGCATCTTCAACGCGATGAAACCTGTGCGTTTGGTTGCGTTCTGGAAGCACTTCTTAAAGCGCTTCCGGCTCGGCTTGGCTACATACAAACGTTGAAGTTGACAGTGAAATGTGATAATGTTCTTCTACTAGTCAACGCGTTATGTTTGAATGCTCCGTGTTTTTTTACCCACAGAATTATTCGTGATTTTATTGGAAAACCATTTTCCCGACTTACTGTTAATGAACAATTAGAAATTATTAATGGTGGGAAGCCTAAACCAGGATTACCATTTTTAAAAACTGAGCAAAAGAGAGGTGGTTCAAGTTTTACTAGACATTGCAACGTATTGCAATATGAAAACATTTTGTGGTTAACTGGTTGTGAAGATGGTGGAAAACTAGTTTTGTTGCCCATGTCTGTTCATTGACGTACCGATAGGTGGGGGGGGCAACTCCCCCCCGTAAGAATTTTTCACTCAGCAGTTGGGAAAATTTACAATGGGAGAAATCCAATGTTAAAATTTTTTATTTTTTTTGCTTTGACACTTGGGAATTTGGGAATTGAGTTGCAAAGTGGGAAAAATCCAACAAGTCAAAGGTTTTTTTTTTTTTTTTTGCTGTGATGTTTGTGGGAATTTTGTGTTGAGTCAGTTGGAAAAATCCAGTAAGTCAAAAAGTTTTTCTTTTTGGCTTTGATACTTGGTAATTTTGAGTTGAGTCAGTTAGGATTTTCACAATTTCCCCCCCCCTCCCCAGGAAAACTCTTCGGTGGCACGTCCCTGTGTCTATTATTCGTCACAGGAAATAATAAACGCGTATAGAATAACCTTACACAGACATACGGCAATTTGAAAAATTTTGATTTTTACTTCACCTCCACGCTTATTGCTTACCTCCTAGGAAAAATTACCGCAGACCACTACTACAATATAACTTCCGTCTCTATCTACTGGGGCAAGCGCCCCAGTTTGCCCCCTCCCCCACTTGGCTACGCCCATGACAGTTTGTTGGGTACCTACTGTAGAGCAGACCTTGGGTTATGTGCAGTTTGTATAATTTGAAGATGTCTGCTTTTGCAAAGTTATTTATTTTATCAGCTTTTTGGTTAGTAATTAGTCTAATATATTTTATCCTTACTTGCCTAGCAATTCTAAATGTAATATGAAATGGGAGGATGATATTTATCCCATGAAGTCACTGAAGACAAAAGTCCTCTTCGACATAAATTTCAATAAGGTTCCCTATAACAAGATCCAACTTATGAACGACAAAAGATCCCATTTTTTTGCTTGTCGACTTGAATTTCAAATTCTTCTACCCCTTGAAAACCTTCCGACATCTCTGTTTTCAATCCTCTGCCTCTCAGCTCTCTTTGAATGAATTTCGAATGTTGGGTTAGTCCCTGCAGTTTCTCAGATATGCCACCCATCCGGCGTTGTTCCTTGGTATTGGTGGAGAGGGCGGACTCCGGGTTCTTAGTACATCTAGACGGGAGGAGGAGGTGGGGAATTGAGTATACTTCAATTCCTTTCACCTCGTTCTTCGATCTGGTTTTCTGATCTCTCGCTTCCCCTCTTCCCATCAATAACAGCTGGGAAACTTATTTCGAAAAATTTGAGTCGTCATTTCGCCTTTGTATTTTACTTCCGTATCGCGACAACAAGGAATTTCTCGTTCTCGTCCTCCTCGTTCGCTGTTTGTCAAGGGTTACTCTCGATCGGCGCTAGCAGTCCGCGAACCGTGTTGAAGAACTCTAGTTACAAAATGTGCGTCAAGTTTTCCTCTTTTTCGTTCTCGTCCTTCGCTTTTAACGGCACTATCAAAACGTTTTATCGTGAAATTTTCCGCAACACTTGTTACACGTGTTGTATGCCATGTAATACGGATCGTGTTCGTGTACACGCCATTATGGTTATAAAATGTCAGTGTGCATATATGTATATGCAACACCAACCTGTGATATATGTGTGTACTTTTTGCACGATTTCTCTCGTTCAATGGTGTATCGATCGAGTATCCCGAAGTTGGAATATATCAAAGCGACTTGCTCGTGTAAGGAATGAGGGGGGGGGGGTGTCAATATTGTCGGCTACAAAAATTGAAACTGTCGATGTTGTTATATTCCTTAGTCTCTCGACCAGTAGATATGGTCTTTCCACTTTTTTCTGTCCTGCGCTAATCTTTTTATCTCTGAGAAGGATTTGCACGTTGTATCCTTTATTATCTTCTCTTCGTAATTCATTCTTTGCCTTCCTTTTCAGTTTTTTCCCTCAGCCATTCCTTTTAGTAATAATAACAGTACCACTGGATGTCTTATATTGTGACGTATCATTTCTTCTCTTCTCTTTACGATTATATTCCAACTTTCTCTTTTCCATCCTATTCGTTTCAATACTTCCTCACTTCTGATCTTTTCTGTCAATTTTATTTTATTTTTTTATTATCAAACCACGGAGCTACACTCTCGGGCTATGAGCTCGGAAACGGTTGTTGTCTGTGTATGTCGCAGAGAGGTATCCAGCAGCGGAAATGTATGTCAGGGTGTTGTTTATGTGCTTGTGGGAGTTGGAGAGGGCCGAAATTCGACTATGGGTAATGTGGTGAGAGTTACGAAGGCAGGTGAGGGAGGAATATGAGAAGAGCGGTGGAGTAGGCCTTCATCTTCACAATGTGGGCAGTTGAGGGGATAAAGGTTAGTGAGAAGATGCGTATGTGTGAGGTGTGTTTGTCCAATTCTTAGGCGGGTGGAACGTTGGGACGCTGACCAGGGGACATGTGTAAGCTTGATTTGTGCGAGCTTGCGAGCTTGTTGTGCCGAGAGGCTTGATGCCCCCACTCTTTGAACCATTTACACAAAATTGTCGTGCGAATGGCGGAAGTGAGATCTGTTGAGATAGGGAAGTGACGAGTGGTATATGGGAGCTGTGTAGCTTGCTGTGCTACTTGATCAACCACCTCATTTTCTGGTATAACAATATGGCTTGGGATGCAGATGAGTGAAATGCTCTTGGTGGTGAAGGAAATGAGATGGAGAATGAGACGGACGCGTTAGACTAGAGCGTGCGTTGAAAGGTGCTCAGAAATAGACCTTAAGGAGGAAAGTGAATCTGAGAGGACCATTTTGTGGATGGGGATGGGTGGGTCTTCGAGCGAGGAGATCGTAACTAGGCACTATAGGATAGTACGGAGTTCAACTGTGTTGATGGAAGCTGTGTTTTTAAGTGGGAATGAGTGTAGTGGACTATCTATGGAGTAGGCGTAGCGATGCGTCGGTTGTGCTTTGAACCATCAGTGAAGCATCGGATATGGTCAGGAAAGCGTTCCAGAATTGCTTGCAAATGTGTCCGATAAACTTTGGGAGGTGTAGATTTTTTAGGGAATTCTGTAAGTTCGAAATTGCGTGGAGGAAGATCAACCAGGGTGGGGTTGATGTATGGATTGTTGGTAGTGAATTGTGGGAAAAGGTACGGGACCGTGTCCCTTCAAAGTGTGAACGTAAGTGCAGTGAGGATTTAGGAACAGGGGTGTAGTTTGAAGGGTTAAAGAGATACTCATAGGCAGGAAGATTAGGGTTGTGTGCTATCGTAATGAGAAGTTTGGTCGTGAGTTGTACTCGGCAATAAGAGAGAGGAGGAATTCCAGCATCGGCACACATACCCGCATTTTGAACAGCGTTAAAGCTTTAAGTATGAGGGAGGTGCAAGTCCATATATATTGCTATAACTGAACGAGTAGTCCCCTGCTACATCCTTTGGAAGGATGTCAAAGGCACTTCAGAACATTAAGTGAGCGCATATATTCGGCTTTAATGTGTTTTATATGAGGTAACCAGGAGAGGCGAGCGTCAAGATAGAGGCCGAGAAATTTAACTGAATTGGAGCGAGGAATCGATTGTGAGTTGGGTAGAAGAGGTGGAAAAGTTAGATTGTTTGTTAGATGCTGGAACATCATGAATTCTGTTTTGCTTGGTGATATACGGAATACCTGTCTAGAGGACCATGTTTCAGTCAGCTTTATGTTTTCTTGGAGTAGTCTATGGGCACGTTGTGGGTTTTTGGATTTGAGATGTATGCTAAAGTCATCGGCAAATAGTATTTGTGTGAGAGGAGACGAACGTGGAGAGTAATCTCATTAATTGCAATCAAAATCAAGGTTACGCTGAGGACTGAACCTCGCGGGACTCCTTCTGTCCATTTGATTTTCAACATTCTCCGATAGCATCACATTTCAAAAGCTTCTATTTTTTTCCCCTCTTGTGCTCCTATTGTCCAGGTTTCTCATCCCTACAAGGCTATACTCTGAATATTCATTTGGAGAAGTACTTGTCTTACTTTTTAATCTATATTTGCCCTAAGAAGTCTCCTTTTTGAAAAAGAAAAAGAAAGAAAAAAAAACTCTTTGCTTCTACAGGGTTGCCACTTTCTGGAAAATCGGGAAAACCGGGAAAAGTCAGGGAATTTAGTCAGTCAGGGGAAAGTCAGGGAATTTTCATTTAAGTCAGGGAAATTTTCTGAAAATAACAAACGAGTTCGTATTTTATCAGAGTAAACTTTTTTTATCATAACAAAAGAATAATGATAATCTATTCGCAAATGAAATAGTCTAATGTTATCGTCAGCTGACGCTAACCCTTGCACTCAAACCCAGAATATTATTTCTGTTTTTACGAAGAGCGAATGATGTATAGTAATAGCGCCGCGCCTAGACGCCATATTTCTGTAAAAAAGTCAGGGAAAATTGGAAAAGTTGGCCTGGAAACCCGGGAAAAGTCAGGGAAAACCAATCCTGAAAAAAAGTGGCAACCCTATTCTACTCTTTATTTCTTTTTTACTTCTTTCATCTTGCGTTATCAGACTACCTGCTTATTTAAATTCCTTTACCTCTTCCATTTTTTCACTTCCTCTTTCCATATTTAGTTGGTTCTGTTTTCATCTACTGACTACCATCACTTGTGTATTATTTTTATACATTTTCATTCTATATTTTACTTTTAATCACTCGTCCAAATTCTTTCGTGTTTTCTTTATCTTTACTTCTTTCCACTATTGCAATGTATATTATATGCAAACTCTATCATTCTAATCGCCTCCCCTTGTATTATCACGCCTAATTTCCTTTCAGTCATTTCTTCAGTTGCTTTTTCTGTGAATACGTTAAATAGTACTGGTGACAACAGTAACCTAGCTTCACTCCTTTTTGAATTTGAGCTTCTCTCATGTCATCCTCTCTGTTTGTATTTGAGCCTTTTGGTCCTTATATAAGTTCCATATGACTCTTCTTTCCTTATACTTAACTCCTACCTCCTTCAATATTTGAAACATTTTTGACTATTCAACATTATCAAAAGTTTTTCTGAATCTACAAATAATTCTGCCTATTATGTATTTAAACCTTTTTTCAGTTGTCTTTTAATAATAATATTGCTTCCTTAGTTCCTCCACCTTTTCTGAATCCAAACTGATTTTCTCCCATTATTTCTTCCATTTTATTTTGTATTCTCTTATCTATTTTCCATGCTAAGATCTTTGATGCGTGCGATAGTAAACTTATAGTATGATAATCTTCACATTTGTTTCCTCCTGCTTTTTTAAGTATCATAATAATCTGCTTTTCTGAAAATCTATTGGTATTTCTCCTTCCTCATACATTCTGCAAATTAATTCTTATAAATTACTACTTCTCCCACTAGCGATTTCATTAACGTAGTCTGCTTACCTGCTTTCATTTCTTTCAGAACTTTTTCAAATTCCGATCTCAAAATGGGATTTCCTCTTTCTTTATCCTCTACACTATCTTTCTTTTCCATATATTTATTTGTATACTTGCTCTTTTCTTATACAGTTTTTCAACATATCTAACCTATCTTTTTACTTTGTCTTTTTCAGAATCTGATAATTGTCCTTATTATCCATTGAATTATTATTTGTTCTCTTTCTACTTGTTCCGAAATATATTTTTGCTTTATTATATATCTGATCGGTTTTTCCTGCTTTCATTTGCTTCTCCGTTTTCCTCTCTCACAATTCTGATTTATCAGTTTTTTTTTGGTTTTTTTTTTTCTTTCTCACCTTTTCTTTTTGATTTCTTAAAGCCTTATATTTATCCTTACTTTCATTGTCATTGACTTGTTTATACTTTCTTCTTTCTTCCATTAACTCTAGTGCCTCATTTTCCATCTTTTTGTTATTTGAGTATCTAATGTCTTCCATGCTGCCAATTGTTTCCTTTAGTGCTATCCACTCCTCTTCTTCCTTTCTTCACGTTCGAATTTCTGATTATGATTAAATTTTCTTTTCCTTTTACCTTCCCCAGTACTTCATCAATTTCTTCATAATTTTTTCTACTTCTTCTTCACTGTAATTTCCTGTTGGCATATAAACTTGGACTACGTACTAAAGATACTGGTTGAGCAGAAATTCTTCTTATTAATATTCTCTCACTATCTTGGCGTAACATTGCACTCTATTCCCTACACTTTTATTCATAATAGTAGCTACGCTCACTTGTCCTTTTTTCGCTGCTGTATTATTCTACATATACTCGTCCGTCCAAAATTCATTTTCTTCTCGCCATATCACTTCACTAGTTCCAGTTATATCCAACTTTAATCTTCTCATTTCCGTCTTTGAGTTCTCTAATTGGCCAACCTCATTCAGTGGCCTTACATTCCATGTCCCTATTCTCAATTCTGATAATTTTTCACTAGTTAGTCTCCGCCCGGACATCCGAATGGGAGACTTTTTACGTCCGGCATTGGGATGTTAACCTGAGTTTCCGAAGTTGGTATCCCTACTGGTAATAACGAGGTACGAGATGATAAGGTACGAAAGGGGGATGATTTCACGAAATCATCCCCGTTCAATTCTTATCAGTTATTCTCGTCATTGTCACCATACCACGATACTAGCGCTACCTAGGTGAGGTTAACATCCCAGTTATTATTTGCTTTGTGAGTTGCCATCATAATTGTTGTGGTGGAGACGCATTCCTACTCCTGCGTGCTTTTAGTTTTTTCGTTGAGCCCCCCTTCACCACACCAATACGTAGTACACACGTAGGAGGAAACTGCCGATAAACAAGAGAAAATGTTGAGATAGTTCTTTGAATCTTGGAACTTTCGCCAATTGGAAGAGTGGCAAGATCATGGAGAGGTAATTCATCCCGGACTCACGTTTTTTCAGAACTTTCTCTCGCTCCTTGTGGAATCGATTTTCGGCTCATTTTTGAATTGAAAGCTTGAAAACTTCGTGCTCTTGGGCCCATAGGAGAAGCTGGAATTCCGAACTCGGAGAAAAAGACCCAGTTCCCCCTCTTCTCGTCAGCCCCGCTGAAACGAACTTCCAAAGAGCCTTGTCCAGTTCTGTGTCGAATGAATTTGAATTGAAGTAATCAGTTGGAATCATTAGTGGCGCCATAAAGACGCGTAATTAGGTTCTCGCTTTCTCATTCGTTTCTGGCTCTGGCCCCTGAATGAAATACCGGCATCGGGGTCGTGTTATGCGATGTTATCATGACGGTTAGGTCTCCCAAATTGCCAACGTCTACGCTGCGGGAGAACTCAGTTGCGGATCAATTTATTAATTTAGAATCGAAGGAAATTCCGAATTATTTTTCAAGGAAGTCGCTTCCAAAATGAGAAAATGTAGCTTATGGGAAGGGAGGAAAAAGAAGAAAAAAGAGAGACAGCGGGTAAATGATTTCATCTAATTTTACAAGTCTTTTGCCATGTTTTTGAGAGTTCGTTTGAAATTAAGTAAAAACTAAAAAGGTTCCGAGGGAGTGTAATCGGAACGATACTTTCGTGCCGTATGTTCGGGGAATATTAAACAAGACAGGGTGAAGAAGAGAGTAGGCGAATACCGGGACTTCTTTATCGCCCGAGGCGATTAAAGAAACCGTACTCGGAATATTGAAAAAAAGAACTTCTGAATCAGTCGCTACATCGACTTTTGTTTTATTTATCTCAAGGGGACGAATAAGAAAGAACGTTCTGTAGTCAGCCCTGTTTTTTTTTCTCTCTTCATTCTACGTCAAATTTAATCCGCAGTCCTGTCCGAAGCGAAGGAAATAATTAATAGCGGGGGTATAGTTTTTATTTTTTTGCCGCAACAAGCTCTCAGAGAAAGTGTATGGACGAGTAAGGTTAACGGCTATTTTTTTTTCTCCCGTGTACTCGTGCACGCCCTCTGTTGCATATAACTGAAATTGAAAAGTTCAGGTGTAGTATGCTGCAGTATGATTGAAAAGTAACCAAGAATATCTAGCGAAGGAATCGCACCCGAATTGTGAAATTTGGTCGACCCAAATACACAATCAAAGTTCTTTATGAGTTGACTCCAGTTATCGGTAGTGTGTCCCCCACCATATTCGAGTATTCAGTATCGATATCTTCCAATTTTGAGGGATTTATCCTGTCGTCGTGGATCTGTTTTTCTTGCTCCAACGTTGTGCCAATTCACAAGGACGAAAAAATTGGTGATTTGCTTCTTCTCCAGCCATATCAATACATTGTATTGGATGCATATAAATGATTCTAGGAAACATATAAGTTTTAACCGCGCTAGAAAAAAAAAAATCCAAAAAAATGTAATAATATTAACATCTGGTTATGATTATGAATTACTTCCTCTACTATTTTCTCTATTTATGGCTTTCCTACATTAGAATTTCTTTATATGATGACATCCCTGTATGAGTTTTTTACCTCCTTGCAAGATCTCATGATGGAACCTATCTGATGCCATCAAAATGAGTATGTAAGCCACGTGAATAATTGAATAAACCGAGGTTCCCGTTTCCTCAAGAAGTACAGGTCCCGTTTCTGAATTCGGCTCCCAAAGACAATACGAGGGTTCTGGCTTAAGTTCCTGGATCAGTTTCGGTTCTCGCCCTTGTGTAAGACACGATCTAAGTATTCATTTCTGAATTATTTAACAGCAACTGACCGTGACATTCTGGTTTCGTTGTTATTTGCGGCAAAATAACCGCAAGAACGGTTCTTTGTGTTCTCATTTTTTCTTGCTTTTATTCTCAAACCGGACACGTGGACGTGGATCCGCACCGCAAATACCCGGCGTGCGTTCGAAGTTATTTCGCCTCGAGAACGGCGTATTAGCGAGCCGACAGTTGGAAAACGTCGGGCTAAGAAGCCTGGAAAATTTTAAAGAAAACTTCAATTAACATAATCTGTTTTTTAACGAGATAAACACTCGATGCGACTGCTGCATGAAAAGCTTGCCGCGGAGTGAGGCGGCGTCGAACCGCGTTTTCCCGCCGCCGCGCCGCTGTTCGAAGAAAATTAAAAGAAAAATCTTTCTACAGCTTTATCTCTCGGATTATACGTTTCCATTTTTCCAGCTCCAGCCCGCGGCTTACAACCGAGTAAATGCGCCGATAAATATCTAGAAATAACTTGGGGTGTATAGAACTCGCCCGTGCCTTCGCGAAATTTGGGTTATTTTCGATGTCATTATATCGACTCCTCGAGATATAGAATTTCGGATTCACTCGCGTATAGTTGCGTTCTGTAGGGACGAACTGGTCGCCGTTAGTTCTGTGTCGGAGTATGGGACCATAATAGTTATGATTACAGTTACCGTACATACTTGAGTCTCAGGTTGCGTGCATCAAAATTTATGACGTATTTCTGAGAAACAAGGTTTATTTAGTAATAAGTTGAATGTACTTACATGTTTTTGAAAAGGAGATTCCATTTAGCATGTCACTCACATGGCAGAATCGTAGCGAAGAGTTTTTTCGGGGGAGGGGAGGGGGGAATTGTTAAATTCTCAACTGAATCAACTAAAAGTTTCCAAGTATCAATTTAATGTTTGTATTGACTAAAAAAAAGAAAGAAAAAAAAAACGCGAAATCTCTCGTAACTTGTTGAATTTTCAACTTTTGATCTATCTACTAAAATTTCTCAACACCGGCGGGGGCAAGCTGCCCCACCAGTGTTTCCTTCAATTTCGTCCCTGCCACATAGCCACGTTAGATCCTACAGGGGGACATGAGTGCCTCTCCTCATTTCCCCCCCCCCCTCGAATAACTTCTCAACCATAAATCCTGCGCTGAAATGGTAAGACCCAGAATTTATCATCTGCTATAAATTTTACATAAAAATGGTATTTTGTGATTTTTTCATACCTGTCTTAGAAATTTCGAAAGTACAAATATAAGGTCCAATAAAAAAGTCCATGTATGGTGTGGTGGGATGTATGGCGATGCACGCATGCCAAAGTGGCCCCTGTGACACCGCGAAACTATCCTTTCGAGTATCGCACCAGTGGCCGGAGAATAATTATAATACGATATTTTAACTGAAGTCTTGTAGAGCCAAACAGATTTTTGTGCGGGAGAAGATTCTCATTTCGCGGAGTCCAGTAGATGGTACGGTTGCAAGTCTTGCCAATAATCGCTTCCCTATCATCATAACTATCCATCTCTGGACATTTTTTTATTGCCCTGCTCCCGGTCCTTCCTGTGCTACACAAATGAGATTGTTATTCTGGTTTTATTCGTACTTACTATTACTAGAATAAATTTTAATGTTTTCACATGTTTGGCTGATGTCAAGGAGGGGGGGGGGGTTCAGACCCACGCCCCTGGTGATTTTATATCAGTCAGAACTCATTTAGCCTAGCCCTTGAGAGCAAAATATTTTGAAAGAAACCGTTTGTGGAGCATCCTACTGTACAGGTTATATTATTTTCATGCTAGTCATAATAATATAGAAAACGGGATTCGTTAACCTATTATTATTATTATTATTATCATTGAACAACCATGCTTACGTAGTTCTTGACAATATTTTAATCCTTGCTCCTGCCTCCAGTACTGTAATTTTCTGGCTTTAAGTCAAATCAGTTTCAAAAATGAACGTGGCAACTTCGAAACGTCAAATTTTCGTATATAGATCACATATTTTGTCTTCATGAGAAGTTCAAAATATCCATTGTCGCAACTCGTTCCAATACCATAAAATACATTTTTGTAGCACAGGAAAGAGCGATACAGGAATGGTAAAAAATATCTAAAAATGGAACGCTAAAGATGGTAGGGTACCGATGACGGCTACAACTCGCATTTGTGTACTGATGAAACCCTCTCCAATGATATTTTTTGCTTCGTATGGATTGAGATCAAGTATCGCATTAACTGGACCTGTTCTGAACGCCCTGTTTTTTAGATTCTTACGGCAGATAGAAAAACAAAAATATATTTTTTGAGAGACCATTTATATGTAAAATTTATTGTTGATTAATTTTCCCGCTTACACTTAGAGTTTAAAATTTTCGGCTGAGAAATTATTGAAGAAAAACTGAGAAAAAAGACCCTCATGACCCATTGGGGGCCCAAGATAGCCTTCGGTGGTAGCCCCGACTAGTGAAATCTTCCCTAAGGTCTCAGTTACAGGTTTGACAAGTGATAACTCGTCTTCAAGAAGGTGCAGGGTAGCGCTCCAGTTTTTGTTACGAGGATCCGGTCTAAAACCCTCTCGTCCACGATTTTCGGCGACGCAGGAAGTGTCTCACTAATGCCCGCGCTCAGAATTCCATACCGAGATATGTTGACTGTGTGTTGCACAGCATGGTGGTTCTTGACCCCGGTTCCTCAATTTAGATCACATTCGTATGATCGAATGAGATTTCGCACACATCGCATCGTACACTTTTGCGAGCTCATAGTTCTCCATTAAATTTCTTGTAGAAAAAGTTCAGCTCTGTCTTGTTTTCCTACATTACGTTCTATTGTGTAGATGGGAGAGAGGAAGGGAGTAGTTTGATGGCCATAACTAGCCTTGTGTATCAGGGAGGACCAACTAAGTTCTTGGCGGAGCAAATTTCACAAAGATGAAGAGTAGAAACGATTTTTTTGTTAGTGGAAGGGGTAACGATAGATTTTGTTTTGCTAAGGGAGCAAAACGAGGCCCTTGTTGGCATCCTCTGTTTACTTTCTTTCTTGATTATTTTCTATTTTCTAGAGATAATGAAACAAAACTCTGCTTTAAAATGAACTAAGGCATTGGGAGGATTCATTCATACTACATAGAGGGTGATCATTTGGATAGTTGTTGGAAATATTATTTTCGTTATTTCGAGGGTCAGTGTGGCATCAGCTGTTGTAACCTAATTGCTATGTTCACGGAATGTTCGCCGTAGCACTCCTATCGGAAAATCCTATAAAGTACGAGCTCCTGATTTTTCCTCTTTTCTAACACGTCAAATCCTGTTATACCCTGATATCATTAATTCATCCTACTTCCCGATATTTTCAATCTATTTCCCTGATCTTGTCAATTCCCGAATCATGGTCTCATCGATGAACATCCCGAGGAACATGGGAGTTAGTCGGTAAAAGTGATTCGGTGAGTGAAGTACGTCTCATGATACTCCGCGGAACATGTAAAAAGATTTGGACGGTTAAGCTCTATCGTGTAAACGTGTGTGAAACGTGAGAAAAAAAAACCGTTCCGTTCCGTTCCAAGTCTTACTTTTTTGTTCGTGGAACCTTATCTGAGTGCACTTCTCGAAATTGCACCATCATCTTCGTACCATGCGGACCTAGAACCTGAGCTTCCTCGATTCCAGCATACTCTCAACTCATCTGGAAGGATTGGATCGTCATCAACCGCCCATACATAATCGTATAGTTAATCGAATTTATCTTAATATACGATCATAGTGAACTGTGTAGAGCGTTGTTGCTTTCATCTCGTGTTGATCGTTCTTATTGCAATCGATACTTGAGATTCTCCGACAGTCAGGTACTCTCCGATTGAGTTACTTCGTCCTGACACACCTCCGAAACCTATAAGTCCGTGGCCCGTTTCCTTCTCACCCTGTAGACCCCCTATAAGAGCTAGTCGTGGCCAAACAATGGTGGTTCCGTTTTCTCTCCCAGACCGGATTCCCATCCTTTATATGTGCTCGAGAGTCTCCACTGTTCTCGGTTACCACACAGCTCAGTGTTACCACGGATTTGCGCTTCGAAGAGACGTCAAAAAAGGAATATTTTTCCATGGATGAAAGTTTCCTCCATTATCGTTGAACCTGAAAGGAGAAACTGCGTTTGGAACTCGTTGAACGAGTTCCGAAACACAAATATTTCTCGCGCGATTAGCCCCTTCATTTTGTTTACCATCTTACATGCATAGTTCACCTACATGCTGAAATTCTCTTTTAGAGGGAAACTTTTTTTTTAAATATATTTTACGCTCGGCCCGTAAAATAAAAAACAAAAGGGAAGAGATTAAGTTGATGGCCCATTCCGCCTTCACGGGTTACGTCGCAGTACTTACGTTTTTCGAAAGTAGTTTCGTGCATCCGGCTCGCGGCACGTATTATTTATTTTGTTTTCCCTATTTATTTTTAGGACGTACTTAAAATATATTTGGGATTTCGAATGTACGTATTATACGTGCATCATTATATGCTGTGTGTTTCGCAATTCATAATCTACTTTCCGAAGGTAAAGAATCGACTCGGGAGTATTGTGGTGCACCCGCGTCGACGAGTTTGTTTACATTCGAAGTTTCCCACCGTGAACTGTCGATGTCGTGAAGAATGCCCAAGTTTGAGGAAAATGTCGGTGGCCAGATGTACCAAATGTGGCCCCAGGCCCAACTGCGGCCGCTTTAAAAATTGTGAAACTGAAGGGGCTAAGCGTTGAAAAATTATGTAAATTGCTACACGAGTCTAGTTTCGGTTCGTAGTGGTAAGATATTCTCAGCAGTTCCGAAAATTTTAGAGAGAAAAAATCATCAGGAGTGATAGTTCTGAAAACCCTCTTTTTCTATCGATTTAACAAGCGAATGTAGTTGAATTGAAAATTCGTTTATTGGTCGTAAATGTTATCATTTTCAAGGGGAAATTGATTTAGTCGACTAACGAGACATGAAAGCAAGTAAATTGGCTCCAAAAACCGTCGTATGTGCTGTATAAAATTTTATTACCGACAGGCCATGTTAAGGATTGAAGTCTATAGTCTCTTCAAATGTGGTCATATTCGCTCGGGCTGTATTGAAAAATTTTTTTAATTTGCTCGTTTCTCGAATCATTTTTACCTGTTTCACCTCGGCTACGACTTTTTGACCAAATATTGGAAAATTGAGCAAAATACAGCAGAAAACTGTTTTGTAAACGTATAATCGAAACTCGGGTGGCCGAACTAATATAAGATGGCGAA
Source organism: Acanthococcus lagerstroemiae (assembly GCA_031841125.1). Classification (NCBI taxonomy): domain Eukaryota; kingdom Metazoa; phylum Arthropoda; class Insecta; order Hemiptera; family Eriococcidae; genus Acanthococcus; species Acanthococcus lagerstroemiae. The sequence continues at coordinate 6,506,533 of CM063110.1, read as the reverse complement.
TGGCCACATTGTGGCTGCAGATGGCTAAATGGCATCGAAAGTGGCCACATTATGCGCACTTACTCTGCATATATGTGCTTATAATGGAGACGTAGATGACTGACTATATTAGGCAAATTGTACAAAATACCGGAAGATCTGTTTTTTAAATGTATAATCAAAACTTGGGTGGCCACACTAATGTAAGATGGCGAATAGCCTCATTGTGGTTGCAGATGGCTAAGATGGCGAATGCCCTCGTTGTGGCTGCAAATGGCTAAATGGGATCGAAAGTGGTCACATTATGCGCATTTACTCCGCATATGTGCTTATAATGAAGACTTAGATGGCTACATTAGGCAAAAAGTGGCCAGTTTAGGAACCTACTTAATTTCTCGATCTGTCTGTTTGCTCTTCAGTTCCCAAATTTTTGCAGAAGTTGATATTTTTCAGATTTGCTGGTTTCGCAAAGTTGAATAACAGGGTGGCCACTTTTCTGGAAATCCTGGAAGTCAGGGGAAAGTCAGGGAATATTGAAAGAAAATCGAAAAAGTTAGGGAATTTGCAAGAAAATTTTATGATGTGAAACCCTTGTACAATTTTCTCTGTCAGATTTAATTGAACTTTTTTTTGTTAATAATTTATTTATTAAGAAAAAGTCGGAAAATGGACTGGAATAATCTGAAAAATCTGAAAAAGTCAGGGAATTTTATCCTCGGAAAAAAGTGGACACCGTGAATAAAATGCAAACAGTGTTGACACAGGGTTGCGAATGTTTAATTCACGTTTGAAATTTGAAAATCAGTTCTCGGTGGCTACATTTAGCACACCTGCCCTAAATATTTTGCATTAGACTGGTGCTCCCTTAAGACACTACCAGACAGGTTTGCGACTTGGTAAGACTTTTGTTCAAAACTCACTGACTGTTCAAAACTCGTTAGAACTCCTCTATGACTCAGTCGTCAACAAGATTTTTCGTGTCTTGATCGAGGCCCATATTCTTCCGTGCTGGTTGGAGATTAGTAGACAATATTTATGACTCTTTCAAATTATTTAAAGATTTATTAAGCCTTTTGGAAACGTGCTGAAGATTTTTTATGGATCTTGCAGAATTAAGACTTTTTAAGATAAGATCACGACTTTCTAAGATTCCTAATGACGTCTTAAAACTGTTACCAAATTTGATATCCTTGGAAACTTGTTTAAGAATACGGAGGCCTCTTTTAGGCTTAGGACTCGCTAAGAATCTTCAAGACTAGTTTACTACTTTCAAAATTCTTCCATATTTGATTAGAATTTGTGGCGACGGGTTGGGCAGCGAAATCGATGGCATCAGGAAATTGAATGATCGTTGCGTATAGTGTAATCGTGTGCTGTCGAAGTAATCGAATGCCTCGGGAACAAACTCGCACCCAAGAGAGAAATTCCGGGAGCTACATCTCCTCACAGAAGAAAAGATTTTGCAGTTCCTACCTAATAGCCCGAAAAACATGCCAAATTTAGGGATTGACCAGTCTTAAGAAGTCTACCGAATCTTATTGAGTCTGTATTACTTTCTGCGCAGCTGTAAACACAGCCTAGAAGAACCATTACGAGTCTTGGCTTAGTTTCAGTGAATATATTAACAAGTGTTGGCATAGTTTCGCTGAGTGATAATAGTGTGCAGAATTTGGTCCGAGTTCTGACTTAACGTTTAAGGGTGTTACAGGATCGCGTATTACTTTAACATGTCTCAGCACAATCTCAATGATCTTGATAGGAACTTAACACGACTTGGTATTGCCTTAACGAGTTCAACTATCTTAACGAGTCCTTACTCAGTTCTAGAAGGGCTGAACATAGCCCTCTGCTGAACGTTACTAGTTTCAACTAGTCTGAAGATGCCAACAGGATTCTGTTTAGTCTAAATAACTCGTAACACAGTCTTTTCGAATCAGGCGTATGGACACATGGGTTAGGGAATGAGGGCAATTGTCCCTCCCGGTTAGAAATATTGAAACCAGAAACGCTTCACAAATGGTAACGTCTTACTGAATCCTAAAAGAGATTGCCAGGGTCGTTCACCAAGTTTCAAGAAATCCTAATCTAGCGTGGAAGTGTCTCCAGAGTCGTAAATGAGTCTCCAAGAGCCGTAGCGAGTTTTTAGGAAGTCTAGAGGAATTAAATAGAAGCTTGAGTAGATTTTCAAGGACTTTAATGAGTCTTGGAAAAGGTCTGGAATCTTGCGGAAACTCGAAAAGGCATGATCCAGCCGGGAAGTATTCGGAATGTCCATGTTAAGTCTGGACAAGCCACCGAATTTGGTGATATTAACGAATCTTTTATCAGTTTTGAAAAACCTTTTAGAGCATGTACGTGTTTTAAACTGGTGTAGAAGAATTTTTATCAGTCTTCACACTGTCTTGAAGAGTCGTCAAACGTCTTACATGAATCTTAAACCGTCAGCGGGTCTTGAGGAGAGCCTTGAAAATTTATGGGAATATCTAAAATGAACGTAGATAAGTGTTAGTTTCGGTTTCAGGAAGTCTTCTAGCGTCATTTACGAATTATAAATACCTGTAAGAGTTTTAAAACGTCTTAATAATGCCTCGAAGAGCCATAATGAAGTTCGAAAGTGTCATGGCGAATTACAAATGCGTTTTGAATGGACTTAACGAGTCTTGCAAAATAAGTTCGTAAAGGTCTTGAAAAGTTTAAAAGATTTTTGCGTATTCATTTAAGATTAAAAGGTCTGAGCTAGATTTGAGAATTGTTCCTTCTGAACACGTAACGTTAGGAACTGTTGAAACATCGTCGCCAAAACTAGAATCCAGTGAGTTGAGAGAATTTGACTTCACATTTGGAAAGACAGTTTTCTGTTGAACATAATCGTTGAAACTTTTATCCCTCATCTACTCATTTACTTTCCATCGTGAGAGCGCGAAAACATCTATCTAAGGAATTGAGAAGAAGACGATGAGAGAGTGATATACTATATTACATATCAAGAGTCAAAAGTGAGTGTTCACATGGCGAGCGAAAGTTTGCGAACGAGCGTAGCGAGTGAGCAATTTCCGAGTCATGTAACTCACTTTTGGCTCTTGTTGTGGAAGATATTTTTTATACTACTTGATCAGAAGCGGCAATGTTTTTTGCTGACATGGTCTGTTTTTTGTTTTTTTTTTAATTTATTTATTTAAATTATAGACTGATTTTTGTGTGCGTAATTAATTCAAAACTTTAATTTACTCAGTTAATTACTACGAAGTACAGTATCACTATCACAGTCTTGTCTTCAGTTTGTTCGCGTGCACAAACAGCATACACAGGTGTCGAAAAAATTTAACTTCGACATTAATTATTAGCCCACTATAATTAATAGTCGAAATATTAAATTCATGTGGTCAGTTAATATCTCGGAAAGGACAGCCTCGAATGCTTTCAAAGCAAAGCACTTCAGCCTGTAACTTAAAAATTCGACTTCGACTGATAGCAGTAGTATTTCACTATTGTTAATAGCCGAAACGATAAAATAGATAAGGTAAAAAAGGTTCAGTCTCTTTTGTAACTCTTCGTACCAGACAGCCTCAGATACTTCAACAAAGCCAATCGCTTGAGCCTGTTAACCGAAAACTAACGATAAACCAATGAGTCATGATCATGTTTATACCAGTCTCTACGGTACCTGGTAGGCAGTAGGAGACCTTAGTCTCATTTCTGTTCAGATCTTCATATGGTTCAAATGTGAGTTCTTTCTTGTGTTTTCGTACGTCGTGTAATTTACTGTGAACGGGAATTTGTGCTCGTATTTGTGTTGACACCGCACCCAAGCAGAATTGTGAAGATTCGCAGGTCAGATATCTGTTAGAGTAACTACCAGTTTTCCTGAAGTTGATCTCGCTCTCTCTATTTCGCTCTTTCGATCTCTCTTTCTCTCTCGCTACCGCTCACCCGCACACTGGCCCTGAGTGGCAATACGTTGACAGGCTCTGTAATAAGTTTTGCAAATGCTAACTATAACGAACCCTGCAATATATTCACCGACTCCCGTCGGCCAACAACAACCTGTAATAAGTGAACATTACTGGTGGTGCACTTGATATGTTCGAGCAATTCTTGACATTGAGTCCACCTCTGTAAGTTCCCATCTCTATTACTAGTAGTGCATTTGATGTTTGAGCAATCCTTAACATTGAGTCCCACTTCTGTAAGTTCCCGTCCCCCATTACTAGTGGTGCATTTAGTGTTCAGCAGTCCTTGACGCTGAGTCCACCTGTAAGGTAGTGGTATTTGTGGTGCATTTGGTGTTAAGCAGTCCTTGACACTGAGTCCACCTGTAAGTTGTGGTGTTTGTGGTGCGTTTGATGTTCAAGTAGGACTTGACATTGAGTTCACCGGTAAGCTCTCAAGTTGTCCGGTAAGCTCTCAAGTTGTCTTCCACAATTTTGACTAATACTTAGAGACACTATAAGCCGCCGCACAAGCCGTCATCCAGACGCCTTGCACACCGCCTTCCTGAACCGCCCCTAGGATCTCCTATGTTGGCGCTTCACCTAACTAATTATACCGTTATCTTGACATGGTATGACTGACAGTATATGTGTTTAGATGAAGCCACCAAGAAGCAAGACCGAAGCCGCCGCAAGAAACCTACTTTACTTTAGGAGCTGATTATTTACAAGTATTTGTAATATACCTTCTATTGTATACTATAGCTTTTCATTCTTATAAAAGTGACTTTCAGTATATAAACAACATTACAAGCTCATCACAAGCCTTCCACTGCACCAAGTTGAGCTTTCTCAATTAATTGGCTGAAATAATCTATATTCCATACCCTTTCATAAATTTGTATAAATCATAAAAATATGATAATGTATGAATTTTGGGTTGCAATATTACTCTGCGTAAACAAGATTATTTCACAATAGGTAGTGGTCAGCAAAAACGTAACGACGGTTAACAACTGTACTACGTCGTGAATATTTAAATGCGTTATTAAGTCTCTATTTCAGTATTCGCTTCGTGGCCGAATGGTTTGAGACGATCGCTACATTTCTGTCAAATGTTTCAATGGACGTGGGTTCGGTTCCCCGATACGAAATTACTGGCTAGCCATTTTTTCATGTAAAAACGCTTTACATTGAGGGACGTTCACTTTACATGCAGGTTTCGTTAGCACTCGATGCATGAATGATAGGCGCTTCTTGTCGCCCGTAAAACACTAACGTAAACATTGTCTTTCTGATCAAGTAGTATAAAAAAACTATAACCGTTCTTACATATTCTGAATTGCTCCTCTCAGGATAGCGCCGTACTCGTAGAGGAAGCGATTCCACACTTTCCAACAGCTCGTGCTGCAGACTTCGTATTCCTAAACTCGCGAATCACTTCAGTCCCTCCCCAGTTGTGTCATGTACTATTACTCTCCTAATTTTGACAGGACATCGTCAAACTCAAAATTCTCGATTCGAATGCTAAATTTATCTTAAAGCACGAGTCCAAACATTAATCCTTATGGGCTAGTGGAATACTGAAACCTGGAAAACGATTGCTGTAAATACAAGCGACTATTAATTTTTTTTTTTTTTGTGGGAAGCTCCATGAGAAAAAAACAGGGACTGGGTCGTACATAATTTGAATTTTTGTAAAATAATGAACCTGGCACATAATCGCGGTGATTTTGTTTTGTATTCGCCGTTTGTATGTTTCTACCTGAAATTTAAACTAGCTGCGCCGGATTCGTCCAGAGGTAGATTACCCTTGTTGCGAACGATCCATATTTTTGCTGGGAATGTCTCATTATTAATTTATATTCTCTGCCTCGACTTAATTACGGTATTATTCCTCCGGGGAAAGGGAACTTGGTTTTTTATTCCGCTGGTATTTTGATACGAGCCGGTGGAAATATTACATCCTCCTCCCCTTCGTCTTGAATATATTACGACACGACGGTACCTACGAGAAGCTAATCAAATTTGTCTGAAAATTTGTTTGCAGATGGAACAACTGTACATAGAAGTTTTGTATACAATCAAATATAAAGTCGGTTCTTCTGGCAGTCCAACGTCACACTACCAAGAAGAGTTGTACGCGTACGCTCAAAAGGCGTTTAAAGTGTCCAATGACATGCACAGACGTTACCTTAGCATAGCTAGCGAAGAAAAAGTAAGTAGACGATTACGTGAAGTGTTCTCATTGTGTATCAAATTTTCAGCTATACGAAGTAGTTTCTCACTTGTAGTTTGAATTGACAAGAGTGGAAAATCACTGTCAAGTTGCATTGTGCATGAATGCTCCCTTTCTTGTTGGTACTCTGTACAAAATCCGTAACGGTTTCGTAGTTTATTAGTTTTCGATATAGACGAAGTAGAATGCGCACCAACCTGCACCTTTAATCGGAAACTGTTGTAACTTCCATTGGGGTAATTTATGGAAACCGTGGACATCCGACACTCTGAGAAGAGAAAAAAAAGGGCGAATATAGACTGTACATTATTTTCGCATCAGATTGAAAAATGCCATTTTACCGTGTTTCACACCATCTTTCTGTTTTCTGCATTTTCCACGAGTGAATGAAACCTATAGGCATTGAGGATCAAATTGTCGAGGTGGAAGTTACAACTTTTTGTTGACTGGGTACTTCACAAATACGTGACCTTTTAAGGCCTGCGGTAAACATTTCTTCATTTTTCGTGACGTACTGTAATACGGGTGGCCCAAAAATCGGTTTACCTCTACCATGGTGACCCAGAAAGTTAGTTGACGCTCTCTGTTGTTAGCGAACCTGGTGTAAAGAAACCGAATTAATAACCTAGGAGCGGTTTCAGTGTGTAGTTTCTGGGGAACGTGAGATGTTCTTGTTAGTGAAATGTTTACGTAGGAGCAGTTTCAGCGCGTAGACATTTGTGATTAATACAGCCTTTCAGATCAGTTTTATCTCTCGTTTTTCATATGTGCAAAATGGTGAACTAAAAATTTTTCTACATTTGCAAAATGGTAAACTGTCTTTTGGGTCACCCTATATAACAGTTTTGTATTATAGGCCTTTCTATTCTTTCTCTTTCATTTACTTAAGCCATTGAACTTTTTTGAGGAGGGGAAAAAAATCATTATTTGATCTAATGCATAATATTTATTTATTTTTATTGAAATGAACATCCGAAGAAGTCTTAACTCATGGTTGGCAAATGGGTGAGCATTTTCTATTTAGAGAAAGTTCTCTCAGAAAATGGTTGAGAATATTCTCGAGCATTTACTGTATAATATGCACTCTAAGATGTTACCATAAATTTATTTAGAAATTGTGATTAGAACCTGAAAAAAGGTACCGTTTGACGCAAAGAAAAAAAATGTGAGTCGTTGATGACTGAAATGTGAAATCTAGAGATCATCAACATCGAAACCATGTGACAGAAATCCCAAAATCGTAAAAGTCGGTTTACTTAGACGCATTTCAATTTCTGTTATTTACAAATTAAAATTGGCAATTTTTTATTTTGGCAATGCTTTTCTATTTCAAAGGTAAGTTTTTGCTACTTTAAAAATGACACTTGATTTTTAAGAATTTTCTTTGCTGGTTTTAAAAACAAATTTGATTTCAAAATCACGACTTTAAATATTTTGTTTTTACTTCGTATATATCTGGTGAAAACTGACTGTGCTATGCACACAGGTGGGTAAAATTAAAGACCAGGTTATTTAAAAACATCAGAAAAATTCATCGAAAAACATAATCAGTCTTTCGTTGAGAAATTATTTGAAATCACTGATAAAATCATTCTTAGTAAAATCAGAAAACTAACGACTTCGAAATTATGATTCTGAAATCTAACATTAATAATAATGATTTAAATGATTGAAAATTGACAAGCTTTTGAATTTCGATTAATTATAATGTATAGATTACGCACAGTGATGGCAATATCAGGAATCAGATGATTGAAAATCAGTGTTTTTAAAATCATCTGAAAAATAGACCAAAATCAAAATTATGAAATCATTTTTCAAAATGAACATTATGAAGAAATTATTTTTCATGGAGACTAGCATGACTTTAAAATGTTAGAAATCCCGAAAATTGGGAAATCATTTTATTAATATGAAATCGTATTTTAAATTCAAAAATTAGATTAATTAAAATCAGGTGATTTGTACTTGAAATTACATAAAATCAAATAATCCTCGTGATTTTGGTGATAACTGTTTTGTTAGACCTATCTTTATGACGCAGCATAACACATTCAATAGATGCTAAAAAAAACAAAATGTATAGTAGAAGTTGACAAAAGTGATGAAGGATATCAATAGATGATTATTTGTAATTATTAATCAAATATTATTCCAGCCAAAAAAAAAAAAAAAAAAAAAAAAGTAAAATACTGAGAATATGTTTAGCATTTTTTCTGAGAGAATATCCTGGTCGGGAATAGTCTTTGCTTTTATCTTTGGCGACTAAAAATTCCATGGCTTTTTCAAAAGTGGTCCAAAACATGGTTCTTCGATTTTTTGATATCTAAATGTTGTGAAAAAGGGGGACAGTTACCTTTTTACCCCTTATCCACTTCCGCCGCGTAAGTTCACAAGTGTCCTTTCGCTTTCAGCTCAAATCACTATGAATAGTCTGTTTACTATTTTACGAGTACATGTATCTTTACGTTACGATAGTCGATCCCTAAACATTGAGGAGATTCCTCATGTTATAAGAAAAGTCGGTACCCGATGAAATCCAATAATCAGTTGGGATAACTGAGAAAGTCAGAACCTCTTTTTCACTGTTCAGCAAACATTTTCTAGAAATTATTTTAGTCAATATTTTGGTTGTCTACACGCTCCCATCTTTTCCTCTTTCCCCACCCAAAAAATCTAGCTACTGCTCACAGTACTAGGGATATGAATTTTACCTACTGTGATTCTGACAACCAGAACATCTAATTTGTACCGTATCCTGCTGAGTAGGTTTTTTTTTTCGTACTCGAAAGAGGAATTACATTAAAGCAGAGAGCAGAGATCCGCGATTAACGTGTATTTCACCTCCCCCCCCCCAAAAAAAAAAAGATACTAAGGTGGACGAATTAAACAAATAATTAAATTTTTAAATATCCATTGGGATTTTACAGATAGGTAATTGTTGTGTGGATGTCTCCTAAGTAACGCGCTGGAAAACTCCGGTTCTATTTTTTAAGGGGGAGGAGGGAGGCTTGCTCACCTCAAAATTTACATGTTTCTTTAGCTTCTCTACCGATGCCCTGATATTCCACTAAGGTTTCGACGAACGTCAGAACTAACTTGAGACCTCAAAAACAATATTTTATGCTCGATATTTTAATGGGACGGTAAAAGGATTCTCTAGTATGGAAAACTGTAAAAAAGTTTGGGGAAGACAATCCCATAAATATTGGGATTCCTTCTGTTTGTACTTTTTCGCTTAGTAAAGAAGATGGCCTCAAAACTGATTTTCTTTTCAAAATGTTTGAGTTGAAGAATAGGTAGTCCTATGAAATATGATTTTAGCCTCTTCTTCATGATGTCTCCGGGCTAAATATGAAAAAATTAGTATCAGCTTTCTAATAATAATAATAATTAAATGAAATGGACAATATTTCTGTCAAGTTCAGTTTCGAATTTGAAATAGCTCTCAGGGGATTTGAAAGTCAGTAATTTTCTTAGAGACTGGGGAGTAAGGGACATTCCATCCTTCTTGACACTTTGCATGTTCTTCAAAATGGGTGGGTTCGCGGAAAAGTGGAAGCAAGTTAAATGTATTCATTCTAGTTGCGGCTAGTCTCGTTCTTGCATGTCTCTTGTCTTTTTCTTATTCTTTTATTGTTATCGATGATTTACTATGTAGTAATTGTATTCGTTGTATACTTTCCGGCTTTAGCGATCTCAAGATAATTCGTTGCCTTCAGATTTTATATCCATGCATGATATTACAAATTCAATTAACATTTTATACGCGTACCAGGTAATTTTTCTCTCTTTCACTCGATTAACTGCTTTCACTCGTATATGTGTTGCTTTCGTGCTTGTGTACATGCAATATTTACTGCATAACGCGTCTTGTTTTATTCCTAGGTGGTTATCGAATGGATATCGATTATTATTTTATCGCTGATTGATAGAAAATAGCTCTAGAACATGAGTAACCTGGAGGGGGGGGGTGGTGTTTGAGAGTTGAGTAATAATGAACTAAGTTGGGAAGACGCAACAGGTAGTCAGTCACAGCTTTGACTTTAGTGCATCAAATGCCATTTTGCCGACGGTTGCAGACGGTTTTTCACAAATTAGGTGAGGGTCCATTGGTTCTTATTTATATCATGATAGTTATGTCTATTGTCCTTAACACTTTCACTGAACTTACTCTTTACCAAGTAGAATTCGACGTCTCCGATCTCAAACTATATGATGAAGGATTTCGAAAACAATTTCATCTGCCGACGTATTGCTTCGAAGCTCGCTGGTTAATATTTCCGCTCAGTTAACCGCTGACATGAGTATACTTTTTGTGTGGCCCGCCAAATGTGAATAAAATTCGTTTTATTTTGGAAATAATCGCTGTCGAAAGAGGAATTCAGGCAAAGTCTTCTTTTCTCTTGTTTCGAGTCGACGAGATAACTCTATAGTCGAAATACGCTGTCGAAGTTGAATAATGTAAAAGATTTCAACAGACATCCTCTGCCCGGCGCTCGAGTGAATTTACTCGTCGAAGCTGCCGAAAACTTCTCAATTTCATAATATTACCAGCGTTAGCCGCGAGGCTTGAAACGCGGAAAATGGATTACGATTTGATACGCTTTGACGTGTATAAAAGGTACACCTACCTATACTAACCGTTATCAAATTGAGAGAGACCTGTGTCAATATTCCGTTTTATAGAATTTCCATAACGTACGCTCGTTCTTCATCACCACTGGGAACTGGGAAGCTCTTCGAACTCAGAAAAACTACTCATCGATTGGTGCCTTCAGGGAAATATAACGTTGAATGTTAACTTCGCAAATACCTTCATCGATGTGCGCTGGAGTACTATGGTGGCCAGTAATTACTTCCACCGCTTTCCCCTTCGCCGAAATAGTTCGTAAAATTATCGTGCGCGAAGCTTTGCTTCCTGCGCGTGATTCTATAATCATTTCTGTTCTCTCTGTATACCGGAAACGTATGCCCCATCCAAAGATAAACCCCAGGAAGGTTATATTTGCTCTGAAATTCAGGAAATTTCAGTACAGAGGTGGCCTTCCGAAATAATGCTCTTCCAAACCCGTGTAAGAGTACCCCAGAGCTGATTGAAAGTGTCGAATATTTTCCCAGATTTATCTAAGACCCGTCGAAGGGAGTTGCAAACCGGTCAAGTCTCTTAAATACTTTTATTTATTTAGGACCTCAAAGACCGACCCAGAGATGCGTTAGACATTTTTAGGAGTATTTGAGGCACATCAAGATTCCTCTAGACTTGCACAAGATTACGTTCTAAAAGGTTTGCGGACCTCTCTTAGAACTATTCTATATTTGACTGAGATTCTCTTTGACTTGTTCAGGATCCTCCGGCTCTTCAAGACTGCTCTAAGATATTCTAAAATTCTTTCAAAGCACTTTCAGCTCTTTCATGTTTATTTTAAACAGTGTGCAGGACTGCTTTTAGGGCTGTTCCGAAAATCGAGACTATTCGAGCTGTAGTGTGCGAAAATTCGACCCCAACACCTTCTCTATGCAGAAAACTGAAAGGGGATCGCAGGCTCTTTTTCCTGGTCACATATTCAACATTACTCTGCCTTGGTTCATAGAATGAAGAACAAGTGGCATAGGAAACGAAACGTATATTACGAATTAGTAAAAACATAACTATCGACTTTCTACTTGCCATGGCACAATGATTGACCCTGGGGTGGGATACTTAAATTCGAAATTGTAAAGGCACACTCGAACTTGTGGAAAAAAACAAAAAAAAAAACAACAGATAGCGGCATTGTAACTTTGTCCTCAGACTTGAAGATCAGTTCACTCGTTGTCTCTTCTCAGTTTGAGTACTTTTTCTCGACGCTATCATCCACCTCCCTTCTTTCGGAAAACCAGCATTCGAAGTCACAATCAAATCGTGTTATTAAACGAACGAAATTTTGGCCTTTCTGGCCGTCACACAGCTTGATTTGTTGTTTATTTCCCATACTTACTGCTAGATGGCGCTTGTATAGAAGTCGAAAGTCGAAACCGGGTTAATAATGACGTAGTACCGTGAAGTGGTGCTCTGTCATCTCTAGCTAGGTCCAGACATTGCCAACATCCGCGAACGAATACGAACAAACGCACGTGCCGAACTAGAATTCGTCAGGTGTGGACAATGCACCGAGCATGAACGAAAGCGAACAGGAACGAACGCGATCCGACAGCTTGTCGATACATCAAAGCATTTGTGCTTGATCGTGTTTGATCGCGTTCGTCATGTCTGGACAGATTTCTGTAAGGACAGCGTGAATCAGTTCAAATCTGACGACCACTACCACTTTTGTTCGTTCGCGTGCGTTCATGTTCGAATCAGTGATGCTTGTTCCTACTCGTTCGCGTTCGTTCGTGGATGTTGGTGATGTCCAGACCTAGCTTCACATGTCGACATGTCAGCTGTTGATGCCACTATACTGAAGCAAGTTAACCCAAGCGCAACCGTGTGCCATTTTGAATTCTACCGCGCCCGTGAATGTTGAATCCGACTGTGCAGAGCGTACCGCGTAGTGAATTCGGCATTCGCGGGCGCGACTGGAATTGAAATGGCGTAGGGCTATACTCGTGTTCCAGTGCTTTAGCTGTACTCTGCTTCGTCTAGCGGACCGAAATCGATACGTACGTTAATGTATTAAGTTATTCACTTTATATAGTAAGTCCCAGTTGTACCCGGATGTCAGTGAATCGCATTTCTCGCAGATTTGCGAACCGCTTGTTTCATCCTGACGGTCGATTATACGATATCAAACCTAATAAATGAGCTGAACGCGGGTTGCACGAGAGAAATTGAACTATACAACCCGCGGTATACTTATAGAACACCGCACAAGACTTTTTGAAATGAAGTTTGAAATCCGGGAACATAATTTGTGTTTTCAACTCGCTGTAGCGTCGACGGGTAAATAAACAAAAATATCAGCCGAGGCGTATAAGGCGGCGGCTGTCAAGCGCGCGAAAAAAGATTATAACTAGTCGAATTTATGGTTTATGATTTATCGAGAGTGGAACGCTAATGGTTAATGGGTGATATTACAAGGCGCGAAATTCATTCAGAAGGTACCTGTATAGTCGCTGGCACTCGAGCACCACCGCATAATTATCGAAGCTAACTTTTTATAATTGATCGGGGAGAACATCGGAAAGACATCAATCTCCGTGAGTTTTGACGAGGAAAAGGCGTAGGCGGGGTGTATAATTCTACGCGGTACACACTCCTTAATGTTGGATTCGTGAATCTGATTTTTTCCTTAACTACTCTCGACGTCGATGGTAAATTACCACTGAAAAAGTAACGAACGGCTGTGCAGTAAATCAAATCCACGGATAGAAGAATCCGCTGGAGTCGAGATTGCGAACGCCGCTGACGCTGGTGAGGCGGAAGAAGAGAGCCAAGCGTGAAATTAATTACGCGTTGTATCGAAAGATCATGATGAAAGAACACGGTATCGTTGTTTGCGTGAGAGGTACGAAGTGTTGGCAGCATTAGTACAGTCGAATTCAGACGCCTAAAAAGGTACAAATGGACGAATTTGGTCTGAACGATTTTATTCACAGAGTTGTTGGATTAGCTCCCTAAACAACATACTAGAAGTCCTCAAGGATTCCGGTGGAGCTTTGTCCCCGATTGGGTCTTTGGTTCGAATTTCCATTGAAAAGGGTTTTTACATTTATTTCGTAACTGTCCCCAAAATGCCTTAAATGATGGGTCGGAAAATAATGTTTACATTGCCATACATCAATACAGGCCCTGTGGGAGCAAACCCCAGTAAAACCTGTAGGTTTTTCAAAATACTTTTTCAGTCTCATCGAATTCAGCGAACAAAAGTGATGTGCAAATCACCTCGAGCCTGTTTCTTTACATCTCCATCTACCGGTAACGGAGTTTTTATCTCTCTTCCATCTTTAGACGTCATATTTAGAAATTTGTGTATTTTTAGTACCAAAATTACTTTTCTAAGCACGATTTGTGAAACTTACATTAGCCCGCATAGGTTCAACTAGAAATGGGGCTTGGGAGGCATAGCATAGCTCCCCTATCCTCTAAAAGGCCCCAAAAACTCAAAAATTATATGAGCGAAAGAATTTTGAGCATTATTTTGATATTAGTTCGCTCCCCATTAGCCCCCCTCCCGGTCGGTTGTTTGCCCTTATGTTAGCACGAATTATCTATACGAGCTTTCGTCTAAGATTGTTTCAAGATCACAAAATTAGATTTATTGATTTGGTTGTAAATTCAAAATTGGTGATCCTACGGAGGGGGAGGGTGTCTTATTAAGAATGTCCGTAATTATAATAGGATGTCGTTTTCTAGGTCTTGGTGGTCACCTGATCTATTTCAGATAACTGTGTGCTGATTATAAACTGATGGTACCTGATGGACTCTAATTTGAGGGTATTGCTAAATGTAGTGTGAATGTCATTTTACAGGTTTCGATAGCGCTAAACTAGTTTCTGATAATGAATTACCCGTAATCTGGAAATTGTGACATCTTAGCTTGGATAAAGGAGGGAGGCTTCAACTTGAGAATATTGATAAATGCAATATTATGGGTATTCTATCTGTTTCTATGATCATTGAACTCATTTCTGATAATGGTTTGCTCTCAACTTGCAAATAGTGGAATCTGGGGAGGAAGCTCCATTTTAAAGGTAACAGTAAATGTAATATGGATATCACTCCTGAAATATACGTGTTTAGTGCGCTGATACTAGAAAAATTGTTACCTTTCTGGAAATTTAGTTTGGCGAATCAACTGGAAGTATGTTAGCTTTTTAAGTTATTAAATTTCAATTAGATATTGAGATGGAGGCCTCAAATTTAGTGCTGAGCCTCCCACGAAGAAACGAGAAAAAGACTTTCCGCATGCATGATTTTGTAACTTCATTTTGATAATAATTACTGATATTCGTATCCAGTATGCATTGTTAAGATTATTGTCTAAATCTTGCATGAAACATGATATATAACTACAATGAATTTATTGTTACCTTTAGGTCGGAGCCCCCTTTTGAACATCTGTATTGCATTAATTTTTATTAACACCATCAAAATTGAGCCTCCTTCTCAGATACCACAATTTTCAAATAAGAGACAAATGGATATCAGAAATGAATACAGAGACCCTTTAAGCTTATGAAATGACGTTCATGTTACATTAAATAAAATTTTGAGGTCCCACTGGCTTCCCAGGATGACGGTTTTGAATTTATAAATAATGCAGTCGAAACCTCGATTTGTTG
This sequence comes from Acanthococcus lagerstroemiae, assembly GCA_031841125.1. Taxonomy (NCBI): domain Eukaryota; kingdom Metazoa; phylum Arthropoda; class Insecta; order Hemiptera; family Eriococcidae; genus Acanthococcus; species Acanthococcus lagerstroemiae. Next base: position 6,491,119 of record CM063110.1, on the reverse strand, counting down.
ATTCGTGCAAATTAAAGTTTTACAAATGTTACTGATAAAGTCATTTTAATACAACAACTACAAAAACAGTTTTTAAAATCTGGTATTTGAAGATAGAAGGGAGAGGGTACAAAAATTCCGGTGTGGGTAGATTTATGTAAAAAAAAAAAAAAAAACGGGTGCCGAGTTAGCTGCATCCTTTTCGTTCGCTATAGTCGATGCGATCAGATAAATTCGGGGAAGTACTGCGTTTTCCCTCGTAAGACCTAAGTGTTGAAGTATGGCAATGTAAATCTTCATTTTCAAACCCATGTACGTGCATCTAAAAAGGTCGTACTTTGTCGATTTTATTTACAGAGATATAGCGATTTTTCAGATCGTTAGGTCGAAAATATGAATTTTGCGATTTCTAGCGGTTTCTGGTAGAGTGAAACCTGCTCTTTCGAATGACCCAAACCGCATAAATGATCGAATGAGACCCCTCGGAACCTCCGAAGTTCAAGATTCACTGATATTTTTTACATTTTTCATTTGAAAATTGTAACAAAACTTTGAACGCGTTTTTCTCAAAACTGTGCTTTTTGAAATTTTAACTTTGGAAGCGAATATCTCGGTCAGTTTTGAACTTCGAAAGGTTCGCGAGGTCTCATTCGATCAGAAATTTGGTCTAGTATAACGTACCATGCATAACTCCATATCGACAAAGTGGGATCTTTTTAAATGCACGTACACTAGTGCATTTTGGGGGTAGTAAAAACCTACACGGAACCTTTTCAGTAGGAAATCGGACCAGGAACACTTCTTGTCCGAAACTTTTTTCAGTGAAATTAATATTCATCTCGTCGTCGAAAATTACATTTTAGGAAGCTGTTTCACCCCGAAGGGGGCAAGTCTCCGCCGGGATTCATTGAGATTGTTAGCATGCTGCTTAAGAAGCCAATCCGAACAACTTCATGAAAGAAATCTTTTATTACAAACGTGTCTGTTTCATGTTCTAATTACGTCGACCAGTTTGCGGAATGTAATTGAGGAAGTTGGAAATTCGGAAAACATAACTTGACTCTTTTCGTTTCGCGTTTCTAATACCCGCAGCTGATAGTGTCTTCTCTTCTCAATGGCGGGCGAAGTTGTAAGTACCTACGTGAATAAAATGAGAGGGCCGAAACCACGAGAAGTGTGTCCGCAAGGCTTTCCGAGAAAAAGTGACCTGGCACGACGATATTCGGCGCGACCTTCGGACACACGAGAAACGGGCAAAACTATATCGAGTTTGATTTATTATATCCAGCCATTAATTTTAGTGGTTTCTTGCCCTCGGTTGATCAACAGTGCTGTAATAACGCAGTGCACCCGGTGGGCTCGTTTCTGGTGATCACGTAAATGACGCTTAAATTAGGGCGGATGTACGCGAAATTAGTGAAATAGATCCACCAGCCCATTGTCTGAAGCGGGGTAGACGCGTAACCTGAGGTTGTGTATCTAAAACTCGGCCCTATTTGAAGTTGTTTGAAATTTGAAAAATATATATGTCTTCGCTATATTCGTTAACAATCTGAACTTTGAAACTTTTTCACGGCTCTCAAAAACTCTGTAAGACCCTTCATGACTCAAAACGTTTCAGGACTATGTTGAAACCTATTAAGACTGAATACGTTTGAGATTCTATTACGACTGGGACTCGGCATGACACGTTTTTCACCCATTATGGTATACTTTCGGAACTCTTCAAGATGCGCTAAGCTTCTTCAAGACTACGCTAATCCCATTAGTAAGACACATCAAAACTCACTTAAAACGTTGTTCAGACTTATTAAGACGTTCTAAGACTGTGTTAGAGTTCACGAGCCTTAATTAGAAGTTTTTAAGACACGTAGAGAGCTCTAACATTCAAAACGCCCTCAAATTGTTTTATTTACTTCATGAAGTGAAGTGAGAGCTACTTTTTTAATCGATTTGCGGCTAATACAGTCCGCCTTCTGCCATGAATTATGCAGTCGACCTTTTGGTCCTCAAATGGATTCCCGTTTATTATTTTCGTGTGATTTTAAATTCGCATTCCCAGATTATTTAGTGTAAAATTCAAATTTGTGTAAAACAAAATCGACCAAGTTTTCATACAAATCACAAATTGTAAATTATGACTCGGTGTGCAGTGAAATCGAAATTATAATCGCATTTATCTGTGGGTCTTGAGGACACGGCGCGACGAATAACGTGTTTTGCCATTTCGTGTTTTCCACTCCCACGTGTGGCTATTAAAAGCCGCCAAAAATAACAAGAGGTTACAAAAATACCCAAAGGTAACCGACTACCTGAAGTCGTATGAAAAATGGTTTCCGTATATTTTTCTGATGTCGATTACACGATTACAGTTGGAAATCACGGAAGTGTAATTATTTTTCTTAGTTGTCCGGCGAAATCGCGAGTTTTTGGAAAATACGAACTCGAAACACGTAATATTGAGATCGATCTTGATTATCTTCCGATAAGCTAGCTACTGGCTAGGAAAAAAAAAATTACTTACGTTAGTCGATGTGAAGTGGGAAGGTGGGGCCGTTTCAATGTCGAGTTACTATTTTTAGAACGCGAAAACCGAAGGTAAAGGTACCGTGTGATATCAAGGCCCAGTCGTCCAGCATTTTATCTCAAAAATTTCAAGTACGATTTAGATCGATGTATCGGATTTCTTAGCCTAATAAATGAGAACTGGAGACTTTTCGTGACAGATCTTGTGCAGGTAACTTGCGGAAATTCTGCGGATGTCACAGCTTATATTTGAAGGACACTGAATGGTTACTCCGCTGTTGCGTCGAATCTTAAGAAATATTTGTGGGAATCTTTTGCGCTTCAGCTTTTTTTCGCATTGCTAGTCACGGCTCCGTGCCAAAACATCGTATACCAACAGATGTTCGATTATTTACGAGTATAAATTTAAATTTACTGTTGCGTTAGAAATGATTATTTTTCTCGTTTGTCCTCTCGCCCGTGTTCTAATTTGTCGAATTTTACTGTTCTAGCCTCCAATTATAGTGCTCAATGTGGTCGTTATCGAAGCGGAAGGACTCGAAGCCAAAGACGCCAACGGTGAGTTCCATTTCGTTGTTGGTAAAGTATTATAGTTTACTCGGTATTACATGCCTGCCTGGTGTTATATACGGTTGAAACGAACTCTTTTATTATGCATTTGGGAATTTCAAGAAATGCCGGCAAAGGTAGTTTGTTAGAAACCGCGAACAGTTTCCATCAACCGAGAACAACCTCAATGAGGTTCTCTGCACCAAAGGCTAAAATAATTATAGAGAGTCAAAGGACGAATTTTTTTATCAGCATCAGAAATTTTGGTGTGTTCTTCAGCCGGTTAAAGAAAGCCCCGCTTTTTCGAAAACAGCAAACTCTAGGAATTGATGAGATAATGTAGTGAGAATGTTCAAGTGTGGCGCTTATTGCGTGAAATGCTTTAGGATACGGAGTATGCTTCTGCTAAACTTCTTGTCCCCCTCCTTCAATGTACGAGGAAATTTAAAAGGAATATTCGTGGCTTTGGCTGCTTGACAGAGAATGCTTACTTACAGGCTTCCTCTTTTCTGAGGAAAGCCTGCGCGTCTATGAATTTGCTAAGTAATGAAATCAATGCTTCTCGATTCATCAGTCAATAATAAGATTTTGCGAGATGGAATGTGTTTAAGCAAATTTGCTTGTTCGCTATCCTAAATTATCCGTTCTTGTAGAAAATGTGATTATTACTTTCAGTAAAGTTGTATCCTTTCATGACTATGAGAAGGAATTAATAGTTTTGTGAGCTGGCGTATGTAAGTGAGACCATTGTGACAGGAACGGACGTTCAATAAACTGCTGTACTGATTCTGGAAATTTGCTAATTAATTTTGGCTTCTAGACTTGTCATAGATCTTAAGTATAAAAGTTCATCGAGTATATTGGTCGATCATTCGGGTACACTGAGTAAACTGTTAGTGTATCTATGTAACTGATATAATTTACTCTTCGCTCCTTTGACTCCAGTTCTTATATCACTAAATTCTGTTGGTCCGTATTTTAAAAATTTACGCCCTTTGCATGTATGGTCGTATCCCTGGAAGTTGTTCCAAACATTCAGAAAAATTCTCAAAGAAATTTGAACTCGATCGAATAGTGTTTCACTGGGGCAAAGATTCAGCTTCTGTTGTTTTGACTGTTCCGAATTTAAATACTGAAAAATTTAAAAATCTACGAATGTCGATAGAACTTCGAGACGTTATTGTCGGAGGTAAGTGCATCATTCAGACAATATGTTACCCAATTATATTCACCAATGTTATCGCAACAATATTGTAAATATTAAAAGAAGGTATTTTCCTGGGGTTAGGGGGGGGGGGGGCTCGACAGAATTTTGGAATTTTAATGTGCCCCCCTTTGATTAACATATGGAGTCTGGTTTTTGAAGTTGAGTCGAATTTATGTAGGTGTCGAGTTCAGTGACTTTGAAAATCTATGATTATGCATCCATCTTTTTGTATCTTGAGGCATTTTGACTGTCCTCTTCCTCCTTCCCCTGGTTCCACAATTTTGAACTTGAGACCTAAGTCATATCAAAAATTTACTTAGGAATCTTGAAAATTGCAGAATTGACGCCCGTGTTGTGATTTTCCATTTCGACCTCATCGCGTACTCTAGGTGCCTCAGTTCTCAAAACTGAAAAAAAAAACAACTGATATCAATATCGTATTCAGCAGCCTTGAAAACCTATGAATGAATACCCATATTGTATTTTAGACCATCTTCATAATCAACCCCCTCCCCAGTTATCATAATTTCCAATTAGGGTCAAACGAACGCGAAAAATGAGCTTAGTGATCTTGGAAGTCGCAAGAATTACAGTGTTTTCTTTCGAATTCTTTCCTTTTAGACATTCCTCACCGCCAGGTGCCTCAATTCTCAGACCGTTATCAAATTGGTGTTGAAATCGAATTCAACGACCTCCAAACCTATGATTCGATAACATATCGTATTCTGTGACCTTTAAAATCGTCCACCCCGAAAATTTTTAGTTGAGGGTCAGACTGATATCGAAATTGAACTCGGTGACCTTGACTTCCTGTCTTCTCACGGCATGATTCTCTGATTTCATTATTTTTATTATGTAATAAAATCTTTAAAAGTTCCACTTCTACAAAAGTCCCTCATAAAACCCCAAGGACACAAAAATCACATCTGCTTATAAGCAGTAGCCGAGCCTCAGAAGAGGGGTGGGAAGGAAACAAATTCTAGGTGTGGGTAAATGGAGATGTATAGAAACGGACTCAGGGTAATGAGCACCCTTATTGTTCACACAGTTCGGTGGCGCAGAAAAAGTGCCAAAAATCCACCTATCCCTTCTGTAAAGTCTGTATTATTGTATGGTATCACAGAGGGATTATTAACCCCTCATTTATGGCGCTCGAGGGCTGACATGAAAGTAGCGTAAGAAATTAATCTTAAGGATAATCTGTGTTTATGAACTTTTTCATAAATGTTTTTAATACTTTTTAAAGGAAATCCTAGTTTTGTTTTTGTGTGTGGGGGGAGGGGGAGCAAACCTGCCTTAAAAAGTTAGGCAGTCGGTTGACGGTGGTAATAACATCGAAAAACTCTTTCATAACAAGTAGTGATTTTCTTTATTGTTTGTTTATTTATTTGTTTATTTATTTATTTATTCTTATTTTACTGGCCTAGGTACTAGCTATTATGATACCTGCGCTGTTTGATGCAAAATTTTATGGGAATAGAAGAAACTTTGAGGTGGCTCACAGTCAGGGACTTCGTCTTCTGTCTACAGGTCTGATTCCATCATTCTGAACTAAACTTCAAACTTATTATGTAATTTCGAAAATTAATTCAATTACTTTTCTCCTCCCTTTTTCATTTTGAAATAGGTGTGCAGTTTTCTAAAATCTTTCTTAGAATTGGACAGAAAATATCACTAGGAAAGATACATATCTCTCTAAAAGGTCTGAGAAGATGAACATGCATAACTTCAAATGCGTGGTGTCTAAGGGGAGGAGTTAGGGAGGACAAAATAATCCATATTAGTATGGATTGAATCCGCTGAACTCAGTCTTAATCAAATAATCAAGTATCAGGAATTTGATGCGGAGTTCATGAAGCCTGTAATAGTGCGTGGCACAGTATGACAGCCTCTAAAGCTTATTTTGAATTCCCATTTACGACATGTCTAGAGTACGAACGAAAACACTGAACGAAACTTAGTAAAGGAACTCTAAAGAGCTTTCATCTTCGTTTAAAAAGGTTTGCGTTTCAAGCCTTTTTTGGCTAACTGTAGTCTGAATTGAGATTCTGATGCCTTTTCCCCTTTTGGTAGATCCTAAGCCACAGTGGTTTGACAAGAGGACGTGAATTTTGAAATTAATCCTTACATACCAAATGTTGTGAAGTGGTGAGCGTGTAGGAGTGTACGAATTCCCTTTTCAGTACGCCCTACACTGTAGTACACTAGTCAAGGCCGAATTTAGGGTGTGCCTCAGGAGGCCCAGGGCCCCGGGCCTCCACAAATTAGGGGCTTCCACAAAAGTCGTGAAGGTGTCGTTATTACAAATATATGTTGTTCATACTTCATGTGTATTTCGAATTATTTTTACTCGAAATTTTGAACTTGAGTTTTTTTTTGTTTTTTTTTGGGGAGGGATATCTTGACACTTTGTGGCCTCCACATCTTCCTGGGCCCCAGGACCACGAAATCTTAAATTCGGCCTTGACACTAGTCCTACTATTGAGTGAAACACGGTAACATGGTTATGCAAAACCTCTAACCTCGGATATTTACGGCGAATTGATTCGGCAATATCTCGAACATGTACTTTTGAATGGGAAGGAGGCGGTGGGTAGGAAATACGAACAGTGCGTACTGTAGAGAAAGAACAGTAATTCACGTAATTTATGGATGTCATATGATGAGTAGTGGTGAAGACTGAAATATCTTTTGACTTTGGTGCCAAATTATCACGTCTCGAGCATTTCGATTTTAAAAAAGCATTGTTCTAAAAGGAACACTTGGCAGAATCAGAATATATTTGGGTTTGTCTTCCCTCTGGAATCTGTTCGGTATTTATGTATAATAGTTATCTTCATAACGGGGAATATTAAACCGCACTAAAGGTAAAAGGCGTTTGAACGAAAAGTAGAAGCACGAAAAAGTAATTCAAAATAAAGAAATTGTCAGTAAAGTTAACGAAAACCACCTTGCACGAAATTTTTAATGTTTTTGAACGAAAAAAGAAGAACTATGACGAATTGTTCAATAGACATGATGTCAGATAATCGGAGAAATTGACAAGAAAGCGGGACGTGAAGCTCCAGGGTGGCTGAAACGACCTCTCCTTTTCGATCTCAGAAACAGTTCATACTGTAAACTACCACTGGTGAATTGCGTACTTCTTAATTTGGCCCGTTTTCTGACTTTTAGTGTACATGCAGTGGAATGAAATGATTGACAAATTCAAAACCTCCAGAGGGCAGCGCAAATCGAAGGGTTCTATAAGGCTGCCACCTTGTTTGACCTTTCCCTTGTAAGTGCATCAGTTATTCATCTCCCACTGCAATCCGGACCCAAACGGGTCTATTTTTAGTTCACCTGAAAATTGCTAATTCAGTAATTTTTCCCAAGGTTTTTCGTTTGTAATTTTTTCCCCGTTCGATGTTTTATTATTTCGTGATTCTTTTATTTTTTCGTTCAAAAGTTTTTCTTAATGTTCATGTATTATTTTTTCTGTTCCCTTTATTTCATATTTCGTGAAACGATCATTAACCGCTCAATGTCTTTCTTTTTTCGTGATTTCCTACTCTCCTTTTCGTACTAAAAAATGACACCCCTTCATAACAGTTCTCTTAAAAGTGGAAATCAGTTTTTTTCGTGGAAGTCGTCGTTTTCTTCACTTCCTCGTTATTCGTGTTATACTTCTTTGCTCCGCGAAATTGTTATTTCTATTTTGCTGTTTATCCATTCGACATTGGCTCGTCATTTCACCGGTATCTAATTACAATAATTAAATACTAAAGTCATTTCTGTCAGTGCCTTTCTGTTTTAATGCAAATGGAGAACAAGCTCTTTTTTTATTTTATGAACTGATAATATTGAGTTTATCGCTGTCGCGTGATGAATAGATTAGTATTTATAGCTACATAAAACTGATGTAATTTAATTTTTATTGGTGTCAGTTCGTATACTTTTACTAACGAACGAACCTTTATATCGAGTTTGTGCAGTTTTCGTCGCTTCCATGGTAATAATCCATTTACATACCCCCCCCCCCCCCGTTAATTTGTAAGCAGTTTTTTGTAATCCTTTGAGAGAGTAAGTAAATGAAAAAGACGATTCCAGTGATTCAGGGATTAGGAAAGAGATAAGCGATGAGCATGGAATCGAATATAAAATACCTCCTACGTTGTAACGGAGAGGTGTTCTCTAATTTTACACCTACAATAGGATTATCAAAACAAAATACCTTCCTCTATCAAATCGAATACTTTACTGCGTCGTATTGTGCTGTAAAATGTATACAGGGTGTTTTGCGAATTGGTCCCCTTTTCTATTTCGATGCATAGTCGAATTTGTTAACAAACATGGATCTTCTAGTGATGGTATGGTTTAGTTCCTTTTCGGACAAATAATTTTCTGTCCCAAAAAGAGGGCTGACTTCCAATATTGCTTTAGGTTTTTGATCCGATATGGGTCCAAAAGTTAGAACTTCTCATTCTAAAAAGGTCAAAATCAATGTGCTTTGAGGAATTGAATAAAGTTTTCGAAGTAAGATTAATCTGCTAAACTGACTTTGAATATCGCAACGAATTTTTGATCCGGCCTGGATGTGTATCCCAAATTTCAAAGTTCTGGCCCCAAGAAAGGATCGAAATTTAATTGGCTTGAGGAATTGAACACAATATCGGGATATGGTACTTTTGGTCGCTGATTTCAAAAATCGCGTCAGAATTTTGATTCAGTCCTGATGTGGACCGCAAATTCAACAGGTTCCTCATCAAATGGGCAAAATAAACTGAACAGTTCCGCAAATTTGGGTCTCTACAATCCAAATTCCATATTGGAATGAATGGGGAAGATCAATGTGACTTTGAGAATTAAATGGAGTATTTTCTTTTTTCTTTCTTTTGATGGCAGTTAAGTTTGAACTATTTTATTTTCGTGTTTTGTATCTGGACTCATGTGAAGCCATTATTTCCCATGTTCAAAATAGAAGTGAGAATGCTTTTCCAACTTCAACAGGAAATATGAAAATTATCTTCACTGTCGTAACTAGAGGGCTCGTGATGGATAGAATTGCTGATTTGTCGGATTAAACTGAAGTTTTTTCCTGTATGCCGCACAGTGTGTTAGAACAATGACTTAGAATAAGTAAGGTTTACTTGACCTGGTACCTCGAAAAAACAATAATTAAAAAGAGTCATGGTTACTGTTCCTCGCGCATTTTTTCTTTCACAAACCCTTCACTACGGGTGAGCAGTTGAACAGGTTCATAAATTCAACTTGGCTTTCTAGAAGTTTATACTATCCTCCGGCCACTGATGTGATATTCAAATGGGTAGTTTTCAGTGCCGGGGTGTGGTATTTTTCCGGGGGTCCACTTTGGCATGCGTGTATCGCCTACGTGCCACATTACATATATCTCTCGTAACTTTATCTCCAGTGGTCGAGCCTTGTTTAGATCTATTCAGACTTATTCAAACGCTTTTTAAAACCAGTTTAAGATTCATTTAGACTATAATAAGATTTTTCTGACTCATTGAAACTACACCATAATTGACCAATAATACTAGTACAACAGTTTTATATGAGTCTTAAAACCCATTGTGATTCGGTTGTGACTTTTTAGAGCTCACTCAGACACACTCGTGGAGTGGGTAAGGACTTTGTTCGAGTCTTCCAATCTGCCGAAGATTAGAAGAAAGGGGCTCTTCAATTTTTTCATAATGACTTAGTGATGTCACTTGTCCCTAACTTTCTCAAAATTGAACGTCGAAAAGGCTTAATTTAAAATTTAAAAATTGGTAAAATTTTTATTTTTTTTGTGAAATTTGGTTGTTCAATTGTGCTCCTTGGAAGATCCTATTGGACCCACAAATGTGGCAGGATAGAGCAGGAAAGTCAATTCTTTTCAATAACTTTCTATTTTTGTTCATGCTAACTTCTGAACGATGTTTGTGAAAATATTTCCGAATCACGCGGTAAAATGTGTCAATTTTTATTGTGAATTACGACGACTTTGGCCCTAAATGAGGCCAAATGCTGAATGTAATGAGATCATTGTGTTCTGGTACCTAAAAACCGTCCCTGTCAATACTTTTCCAAATCAAGTCAATTATTCTTTTGTCCACTAATTAAGCGTTATTGATGATTTTGGAGCTTAAATCTGGGTCAAATTGAAAATCTAACGTAGAATTAATAACTCCCCTCTCCAAAGAAGAAACCTCTTTGAATACTTTGTATATTCTTTCAATCCGAAATAATTCGCTCCTTTTCAAGATAAAATATTAAAATCTGATGCTCAGATTGGTGCCGGATGAAGAATTTGATCGCATTATTCCGAACAAACGTTCCAGAAACCCCCTATCTCGGTACTTCTTTCAATTTTTCAAGCTAAATTGATTTTATCCATTAGATAATAGTAATCTATTTTGACAATGAAGGTCGTATCGGTTCTAAATGGATGAATCTAAGGAATTATAAAAAAGAGTGTCTCGATAAACCACTGTTTCGATGTTGGACTCGAATTTCGGAAGACAGACTTTCTTGCTTCGATAGGGAGAATGTTGAATTTGTGGTCCAGACTGAGCTAAATCAAAAATCTAATGCGATATTCAATACCAGCCACCCTCACCCCTCTCCTTCCCGAAAAAAACAAAAATTGAGGGTTGTTCCATATTTTCAGCCATTTTAATGTTTGCCGATTTCGAGTCCGTAATTTGGTTCTATATTCGAAATCAGCGATCGAAAATACTCTACCTTGATGCTTCGTCCAATTGCTTAATCCAAATTATTTTTTTGACTATTTTTTGAATCAGCAATTTGAATTTCTGGGACCCAGTCGGGGCCGGATCGAAAATCTGATGTAATATCCAAAACCAGCGACGGTTGTTCTAGCCAGTTTTATTTTAACCCTTTTTCTGGGTCCGAAATTTTCATTTTTGCGCCTAAATTGAAGTTTGATCGACAGTTTGATGTGATATTCAGAATCAGCGACCCAACAAACCCTGATTTCGATACTTCGTTCAGATTTTTCACCAAACAATTTATATTATGCTTATCTGGGGTCCATTCGACTAGAATCGGAGCCGGATAAAAAGTCTGATATTGAAAATCAGTGACTCGAAGAACTCCTGTTTCGATGTTTTGTTCGGTACCTTTTCGCTAAGATTTCAAAGTTGATGTTACATTTGGGCCCTCCTTTTGGGAGAGAACATATTTTTACCCCCTCCCCCCAAAAAACACTTTGCTTTTGAAGGTCAATTTTCATCCCGCGGTAATCCAACTTTCTGATCAGAAAAAAAAAAGGGGTTGGCCAGCTTATGAAACACCCTGTACTAAGTTCTTTTCTAATTTTACTTTCAACCCGAGGCCTGGAATCCGCCCTTTCGAGCATTACCTCCGAGACGTCGGGTAGGCTGTTAGGGCTGTCTTAGCCGTCTTCTCTTTTTGCCGAAAAACCGGTCTAGGTCGAAATGTAGCGAGTTGCTACGTGGGCTCGAACCCGGAACCTCCGGTTTCCGAGACCAGCGCGCTATCCACTCGGTCAACCAGACCCCTCCCTGTAATACGGTAACATCGGCAATAATTTCATTCAGTCACCTTGTTTTTCGTATCATGAGCAGAAAATTATAGAATTAGCGAAGTAGACCGAGCGAGTTCATTTCTTCATACATTTAGAAAACAGGAAAACACTATAAGCCGAAGCGGGAGAGTTCCCTTTATCCTCACCATTATTTTCATACTGCCAAAGCGAACGCGGCTTATGTTTTCCAGTTACCGTTTTGACTTTACAGAGTGTAGACCAAAAGACGAAGAATCAGCCGCAATTCTCTTTAATCGAAGAAATTGAGAAATTACCCGTTGAATATTCATTCTGTCCCTCCGGCCCCTAATGCATAATTATGAAGATCGTTGGCGTGCGAATGACTTTTACCGCTTGTCGAAGATCGAGTAATTTTGATTTGTACGGAGTGGGGCGTATTGCGACTGCGACTTTTTTGGTCGAAAACCCACCAATGATGAGGACTAGGCTATGAAAAACATAATATCCTTTGAGATGCGCCCGTGTACCCATCCGACGACTATCCAACCTACCATGACGTGGCTACTTTTTTCCCGTAATACCATAACTGACCTCGAATTAATGACAACATTCTTGGTCTTAAGAAAATATTACCGCTGAAGGTTGTTGATAGGTTACAGTGATCCGTACTGCTTATTCGGCATCACGACGTACAGCGAAAACAATAGTCAGCAGTTGGCACCAAATTCCACCATCTCGGGAGCGGATGACAGCACCGTGTTGTCGCCTGTCGCCGTCATGACCGGAATACTCGGTGACGTAGTACGAATTTATTTGGTAACCTTGGTCCATTTTCTCACCATCAAAACGTGAAAAAGCAGAACCTTACCTCGTTGTCACCTTGTTCGTTGTTCGCTTTGGTAAATGTAGAAATAATACCCTGTAGGTAACCACGAGTACGTCTCGTGTCGAATTCGGTATTAGACGCGATTAGTTTAGCAGTACGAACGAGCCGGAGTTTGAATTTTCGATAGTAGTACTAATGCGTTATTTTACAAGATCTCTTTGGGCAATTAACTAATTATGGTAGCCTATACTGTACTATGCCCGGTCTGTGGCATATGTTGGTGAGAAAACAAACTTTTCGGTACAGTTTGAGCGGACAAAATGCCACAAGTTGAGGAAAAACGTTCTTACGAGTCGTTGCGACCGCGAAAACACACATGTCTTTAACTCGGTAGCTCTCAAAGTGTCGGTCAGATGGTTGATTTGTCTTCGTGTAAAAACCTTGTATTTCGTTCCATTGAATGCTTCCGATTGATTGGCTGTTTATCGTGGTTTCGGTAGTAAGTCATGTACAGGATCGAAGAGACAAGGGGAGCACCTATCCCGCCTAAAAAGCAAAACTGCTAATTGTGGTCCTGGTCACGTATGACTGTTCCAATTCTGTCGACAGTTATCAGACTGATTGGAGGCGCAGGTTGCGCTCTTTTGCAGTCTTATGACGGCCCGAATTGAGATGGCTCCACACATTCAGTTCTTAGCTTCGGATTTGGTAAATGTCTAGTCTGCGAATATTTTACATTTGGTTACATTGGCTATTTAAAATGCTCTGAGGATAACGTAAGACATTTCACAAGAAATATTCTTTATTTGAGGAAGAATTAGCGTAGGCTATCGTGTCCCGAAGATAACATCCTGTCTGTTTCCGGCATTCGAGAAGATGATTTTTTTTCGTCTTGATTCCAATGGCGCCAGCTTAACTGCGTGCTAATTTACTGTTTTTAAAATCATAGAATAGAGACGTCTCTCTTCCCAGAAGAGATCCCAAGGAGGGGGAGAGGGACCTCCCTCCTAATAAATGCTTGGCGTGGAATAGTAAGAGACTGTGTGACATTTTTGGCTAATTATGTTCTCGGTAGAAACAGAGCCTTTTTGAATTATTAAAAAACGAGTGGAAAATTTTTTAGAGATGTAAGTGATCTGTAAACATGTCCCTGTGGAGGACTTACGGAGCAAGTCTGGGAGGTAACCTTCAGAGTGTAGAAGATCTGAGAAGCCCCTCCCCCCCGCTGATCACTTATGGCTCCGTGATGGTAACTGAATGAACGGGCAAGCAAGAAAACGGTGAAATAGTTGTACTATAGAACAGTTTATGCTACAAATTGTTTCCTCTTTGATGATTAAAATGCTCTTTTAATTGTGCTATCAAAATTTTGGATTCATTGGGTTCTTACCTGAACTTTCAATATACTGGATTGTAGACTAGACAGTATTTTGAGGGACTTTTTAGCCTTTTCATCATTATATCACCCAAATTTTACTTTCAGAGAGGACGAAGGAGAAGTCCTTAAGACGGGCTCAGACTTTTCATCACTCTTTAAAAGGAATCTTATGAACTTTCAGAGATTTACTTAAGATTTTCAGACTTCCAAACTTGGCTGAAAAGAATTAGCTAACACTATTCAGATCTCGGTTGCATTTACGAATTTGTAAACTTGGAAAGACTCTTTGAAGCGCGGTAAAGACTTTTTAAGATTTCCGCACATGTTGAAGATTCTCTAAGACTTTATTATTCCTTACAACTAGCTAGGATTCTTCCAAACTCTCCAAGATTCCGCGTTCTTGATGGTCATTCAAAAGTTGTGAACAAATCTTTGTCACTATTGCTTTGAAACACGTGTTCCAGTTCAGTACTCTCAACTATTCTTGCATACTGACTTACGACACTTTAAGACTGGTTTTAAAATATTCGAGGTTTTCTCAAACTTGCCTGAGACTGGTTTCGAAATCTTCAACGCTTTCTCAAACTGGTACAAAAGTTGCAAAGACTGTCAAGGATTCGTTGAAATCGTTTTACATTTTTCTTATACTTGTCTGACGCTCTTTAAAATTCTTCAGACTTCATTAGGACTCTCCAAAACTTTTGTTGAGACTTTTCAAGTTTCGCTCAAGACTCTTGGAGGCTTGTTTCAGACTGTAAGACTTCAGGGCGTCTAGTGGCCTGAAAAGTCATGATATTTCATCATGTCCATAGTTCACAATATTTCCATTACCAAAAAAAATCCGTTTTATTCATTTAATGAGAAAAAAAATATGTAGAGTGAATATTTATTATGGAAGTTTGAGGCGCTCTGTATTGATTGGGCGGATTAATTTTTTTCTTTTATTAAGGAAAAAATCCAAGCTTTATGGCTTGCCATGGAAGTTGAAAAGTAGGGTAAACTTGTACTCTCAAAATATTCTCTAATTTCAGGTATCCCCCTATTGGAAAATCAGGTGTTGAATGTAAGTTCCACAATATAGGTTTTGGTTTTTATCTGAAAATTTATCAAAAGGGGGTGGTGGAGGGTCAAAAAGTGGAGCCTCTGATGAGGCGCGAAGCGCTGACTTTGCCCTTCCCCTTCCGTTCCTTTTTATATCCCTCATGACAGTCATGAAAAAATGTCATGAAAAGTCACGATACTTTTTCCCCCAAATGCAGTAGACACTCTGGACTTCTCCAGATGCGTTTAAGGCGCGTGTAGGTTTTTCAGAATTCTTCCCAAGTTTTGTAGGATTCCGGGTGTTTAAAACGTTTACAGTTAGTTTTCTTTCAAACTCTGCAAGGCTTCTTTGTAATTCTTAATCAGGTCTTGAAGAGTCTTAAAGAAGTTCGAAAGAATCTTAAAAGTTTCGAATAGATCCTGAATGATTAATGTGTGTTGTACAGTAGTGTAATACAGTTTTTGAAGACTGTGGGATCTTGAATGAGTACTAATGAGTCTTAGTTTTTTTTTTAACAATCAGTCTCGTTCAAGTCTTGAAAAGCTTTGAAAGTTGTAAAAAGTTTCGATAATGTTTTGAAGAGCCATAATTATGTTCGAGTCTAAAGAAATAGTATAGAATTTTAAACAAATCTGTGAGAATCCGAAAGATTTTTGCATGAGCATTGAAGATTGAAGAGTCTTAGCTGGTTTGAAGGACCTCTCCTCGTCCTTTTTCCAGGGAAATAAATGAAATTATCCAAAAAATTGTCACTCAGTCGCAGGGCCTCTACCAGTCTGTTATAAATTTTTGGAGAAGCAAATTTCATTAAGAATAAGGGTGACAGTGAATTTTCCTTAAAGAGGAAGGGGAGCCGTAGTTTTTCTCTTCCAGTATGAGGGGGTAAAATTGAATTAGGACAGTGCTCCACTGGCGCCTTCCTCCTGGTTACGGCTCTGTTTAGTCGAGAATCAGTGACAGCACACTAACTTGTATGTAGGTAGAATAAAATTTTTACTCTCTCTGAATCGTTCGTCCCTGGATTGATTCCAGAATCCGTCTCTTACTAGAAATAATCACAGTTGTAGAATGATGTGCAATTAAGATGGACAGCGTAGTTGACCGTTGTCACAGACTGCTTGAGAAGTAATCTTGGACACTTTTGGAATGCCGCCCAATTTGGGATGGTCATTGTTATGTACTGCGATCACAGTGACTCCTAGTACTCTTCGCGGGGCAGTGTGTTCCACTAAATTATACCGAATTTTCGGTGATACCTGCATATTATTTCTGGATGTCCTTCGTGATGTAAACATCGTGCTCATACAGTAGTAACGTCGATTCGTTTCACATTTCCATTTATCCATTTATCATTGTCAGCACTATGATCGAGGAAAAACAGGCAGTTATGTAGGAAGTTTATTCCTTGTAGTTAGAAATTTATAACATTCGATCCACAAGTAAAAAAGTGCCATAGGTTATACTTGTGTGTAGGCATGTAGTTTTTAGAAAATGAAAATAATTAAAGTGAAAAACGAAAGAACGAATAATCGCGTTCGGAATTTTATTTCGTTTACGAGACGAATTTTTCTGATTAGTGTCCTTTTTTTATTTTTTAAATTCTGGTGTTGCTTGGTGAATTACAATATTCTCCTTTATTCCGGTTGACCGTTATTGCTGGAATGGGGGGAAAAACCTGATAAGGGACGTACGATTTGATATTATGGAGAAATAAAATAACAACAAAACTTAAACTGTGCCATATCACAAGTATATACTACTACTCCTATTTCAGTGTTTTATTAACACTACTAAACAATGCACCAGCAGAAAGATCAGAAAATAAAAAAACACAGAAAAAAACAAGGAATCCGAAGTACGTACTTATATGGCATTGTTCACGTTGTCATTTTTACCTACACCGGTCTCGTTTATCATCTGCTGGCTTTTGTACCCAGTTGGTTTCCGGCATATGTTTATAAAAGTGACCATTTTGGAATCACTATTATACATGTTATAGGCTTTGATGTCGACAATGAGAGGGAAAAAAAGTACACATAAAATATAAAAATATATTGTCGTGCTCGTTTTTTTTTTTTTTTTTTTTTTTTGATGCTGAAAAATCGGGGAGTCAATTTTGAAGAAATTTTAGCTAGAGATAACCGGATTTCGAGTATCGTTCTCGGATGTATATAGGAAGCGAGAAGATTTATAGTGAATTCATGTATCGGACTTTCGCAGGAAAACACGGCGAGTTGAAAAAGAAAAGTTGGGGCGGTTGAAAAGTTTTAATTAATTAAATCCGAAGGTAGAAATGCGAGTAAAAAATTCGCTGACGTCCGCGATGGAATGAAATTATGAATTTTTGAATAACGCGTTATCCTCGTATTCTGCTCTCGAAATTTGAATCAGCGATGAGCCAACCGTAGGTTTAATTTTTTTTTTACAGCCTTGAAACGTTTTGGTCCAGCGACTGGGACATAGGCCTCCTTGATCAATTATTTTGATACAAGGGTTACAGTCTAATTCCCCTTGGTGACAAACCATTTCTGGGGAATGGTTATGAAAGAGTTTTCCTTCTCTATAAGGAGCATGCAACCTGCATGGCACACCAGACTAGTCAGCTGTTAGTAGTCTATAGGTGCGGCTAACCCAGTTGTAGGCTTTTTTAATTCCGGCGGAACAATTAAATTGAACTCCACCTCTTGCTACAATTGTTGCTTGGTCGGATGTTAAAGTTTTTCATATATTCTTGTATTTTTATTATTTTCTTATCATATTTTAATCTTAGAAATTCGCCGTCCGTGCTGGGATTCGAACACGCGTTCCGTGGTTTAGGAGGCAGCGTTCGAATCCACTCGGCCACCAAGCCACGTAGGTTGAATTAGTGACAATTTTCACCGAATCAGTTCTGTATGATGTTACTGATTGGATCTGTTGTCGCTGATTAAGATTTAGACAGTATGCTGACTGTGCATTTATCGCAGAAGACTGATTAAGAATGTATTTACGCGGTCGGTGTTTATAGATTGGTTTTCTGGATAGTCTTGTCATTTGTTTGGATTTATGAGCTTACGGTCATCGAACAGAACGTGTCCCGGTAGTTTCAAGTACTTAATGGTTATCATATGTTCGGAGTGTAGAATAGGATGGAAAGAAAAGGATGAATTCCGTAGAAATTGATCTGAACTTGACGTGTACCAATCAAATTTCATCGAGGTTTCACCCGAAAATTTGTGTCTGAATACTATTATACCCTCTTCCAGTCTTCAGAATCTCAAACAATTTCAGGCCCGTTGAAAACTCTTTAAAACTATTTTTAGATTCTTGCAGCAATGTTTCAGTTTCTTCAAGATCATTCCAGACTCGTTTAAAACTCTCTAACCTGAGCCAGAAAATAAAGTTCAAAAGAGTACGTTTGAGAGCCAGCGCTCTTTGTTTTTCCTTGGGTTTTTAATAACTGTTGTTCCAAATTTTCTTTAATGCGGCGCATACAGTCGGGTTTTGTACCAGAATTTTTCTGTAGGTCTGAATCTCATTGTACTGACTCTCAAAAAGTAATCAAAAACACTATGTATCTGTACTGAGCGGAGCGAGCAATCTATTACTTTGAAGAGAATTTATATAATGAAATTATATTTTGAACGGTCGGAAGAGAGATTCCTCCTTCTTCCCAATTCCTTTCCCCCTCAAAACTAGCTATGCATACAGTGCACTCCCTTTCAATCTAACCCTGTTTCAAATACTTTCATTCGTTTCAAAACTCATTCAAGGCTATTCGAAGCTGGTTTGAGACTGTTTCAGATTGATTTTAGATTCTTGAGACCCTTGGACTCCTTTTAGACTGAGATATTGTAACGATTGTTTTCGATCTGCTTATGACGCTTTCAGCGTTATTTGAGACTTCCTAAGACTCATATAGACAGTTTCGATTCTAATTTGAGATGCATTAAGACTTCTTCAAACATGTGCGAGATTTTTCGAGACTTCTTTGATAGTTTTCGAGACGTATTAAAAATGCCTAGAGACTTTTTCTAACTGATTCAGCACAATTTCTGAAACGTTTTCGGACTCGTATAGTGCTGTTTCAGGCCTCAGACATTTTGAGATTCTTCCAGACTTGTTCAGGACTGTAAGATTCACTAATCTTTTTCGGACTTCTTCAGCCCTATTTAAAAATTTATTTCCGCTAGAAAGTTGTATGGAAGAGTCGTGCGAAAAAGATTTATCTGGATGAATCTTGATTGAGTCTTGAATAAGTCCGAAAGAGTATCACAAAACGTCAACTAGGTCTAAAAAATTTTCATGCAAGCCTGGCGTGGTCTCAAGTTAATCTGGAAGCGTCTTCAAGATAGCCTAAAACCTGCCTGGAAGAGTCTTGCAGTAGGAGAAAATTTAACAAGTTTGTAAACCCTTGAAGAGACTCAAAGAATCTTCTACCCTTCTTGGATAGGTTTTGATCTAGTCCAAAATAAGTCTTAGATGCGTCTAAAACAAACTTGAAAGTGTTTTAACGATTATGAAAGTAGTCTTGATATGTTTTCTTCTTCTTCTTATAACGCCTTCTCTATTTAGAGGTTGGCTATCCAAATGGCTATTTGTATTTTGGAGATAGCTTTCCGGAAGAGTTCCGTCCATGAATTTTGTCGCCGCTCGATCGATCTTTTTCCGCTTATTTTTCCTTCCATAATTATCCGCAACAGCTCGTACTTTCCTCCTCGTAGTATGTGCCCCAAATACTCTATCTTGCGCCGTTTTACACTGTTTAGCAGCTCGAGTTCCTTCTTCATCTTGTGTAGTACTTCCACATTCGGCACTCTCTGGGTCCAGGCTATCCGTAACATTCTGCGGTATATGTAAAATTCTAGCGCCTGTATTCGTTTTTCAATGTCTTCATTTAGGGTCCAGCTTTCGCAGCCGTACATCAGTACCGGAAAAACATAGCATCGCACTATTCTCATTCTTAGCTCCAATTTCAACCCCGGGCTCGTGAGAATATTCCTCATGCTTAGAAAGACATGCCTTGCCTGTGAAAAGACGGCGCCTACAGTAAGCAATGACAAAACACAGGAAAACACAGGAACAACTGCAATGGTGTCTTATAGACTAGACTACGAAGACTGCAGTATAAATAACATTGGCCAAACGGGATGATAGTTCGTAAAAAGAATAAAAGAGCATGAGAGATCACAGAAACTCAAAGATGACAAGTCACTTTTTGGAAAATACTCTAATAATCGTAAACAAGACAACTCTGGCATCAACTGACAAATTCAGAATACTGACAGTACAAAACGCCTTGAGAAAAAAAGGAACTACAAGAACAAATGAAAATGATAAAAATGAAGACCGGATGAAAAAGTAAAGTAAAGTGCTAAATGTTGATCTACTTATTTCAAATGACCCCTGCCCCCATACCAGTTTGAACCCCAAAATTGCGATTAATAATAAACTTCAACGTTTTACTTTCACGTTTCTCAATTAAACTTTTTTTAAATTTACCCAGTGTTGACCCACAGGGATTCCAAAAAAAGTTCAAAAAAACAACATCTGATACCCCTCATTTCATTCACTTACACTGAAACATTTCATAAATTTAGGTCTGGAGTGTAAAATGTACTGTAGTTTTCTTTCTAGACACATTTTTAAAAGTACATATTAAATGTTGATCTGGCGAGCATTCGATACCTAGATTAACATTTGACACTTATCTCAAATATGAAAATGTCATGCTAAATGTTGATCGGTGTCAAATAAGGACATACCTATCTGTAAAAAGGGCTTCTGTGAGTTAATTGGAATAAACAAAAAGAGACTGTAAAGTTTCAACTCGATATTATCACTATAAAGACTAATTTTGCAGCAAAAAGTCTTATTAAAAAAAAAAATGTAGAGCAGAATTCGATCTACAAGAAAGGATATTTAAATTTATAATCTATTGACAAGTTAATGCGGGAGAGTTGATAGAAAAACCAATCACGGACGTCCTTTTTGGGAATCTTCACTATTTTGTTATCAGTTGGAGTGTTCTCCTAGATTCGCTTTTAAAATACCCGGTGATAAGGAGATCTGAACAAGATGAGTTTTGATGCCGTGCAGCATATCAGCTGCAAGTCTGTCTCAAGATGTTGAAAAGAAACAACGTTATATTTTAAATTTGATTAATTTTGAAAAAAGAAATCAGCTTTTGGATAAATTTGAAGCTCAGAAATCCGAAAATAACAGTCCCCGTAAAAAGGGCGTCCGCCAGAGAATCCTCAAATGTTGATCCTTTTTCAAACCTCAAAATCTTGAACGTTACCATCAGTCGTTTGAAGTATATCAATAACATTGGTAAGTTAGGTCATTTTTGAAGAATATCGAAATTGGAACACTTTATTATTTTCTCACTCGGATTTACCTGACTCGAAACTAGCAGGTTCGAAGTAAAATTTCAAAATCGTTAGAAGGTATTTCATTTGAGCCCATGTCAGTACTTATAAACACCAAATTATGTCGAAAAATGAATTGAAGTATTTACCATTTTGATATTTCCCAATTACTTTTTTCTAAATTCGAAAATTGTTGAATTTTGGCACATTTTTCGACACAAGAAAACACAGATCACATTTTCACCGCCGAAACTATACGAGACGGTAGGTGAAGGTTCACTCTACTCGTATATGATTTACCACAAAAAAAAAAGTTGCGAGCGCCCCAACGAAGATTTATTGAACCCGCGAAAAAGGATCAGCATACGATGCCTAGATTAACATTTGGCACTGAGCCTTAACTTGATGAGCACAACCACAAATTTTTACAGTGAAATACTTTTTACCCTCAATAAGAGTTCTGCATGAGGGATTGATCCACCAGACTTTACCTGCAACCAGTCGGAATACAATACATGACGAGACTGTTCACCATACGGCACTACCTTCACTGATATCACTTTTTTCTAATTTTACTCTCAGCCCGAGCCCTGGAATCCGCCTTTTCGAGCATTACTTCAGAGACGTGGAGGAGGCTGTCAGGGCTGTCTTAGCTCTCTTCTCATCTTGCCGAAAACCCGGCCTAGGTCGAAATGTAATGAGTTGCTACGTGGGCTCGAACCCGGGCCCGCCGAATTCCGAGACCAGCACGCTATTATTCACTCGGCCAACCAGACCCCCAGTGTTACAGATAATTCTGTGCTTCTGTATCTGAGTCACTAATAATGGATGGGATGGCACCCGAGAACATTTGGACGAAAACAGGCTGTTTTTCAGCGAAATTGGTACAAATCTCGAGAACTACTTGTATTTGTAAGTACACTTGAACTTTCTTTCGGATGTATGGCTTCCAGTTCCGGAGCGTATTTTTTCTAATCTGTTCCGACACTAAAGGAGGTTTTGCTTTACACCTTCTTGAACCAGGCCAAAGTATCAGTCGTTCATCGATGTTGTTGGTTGTTCGCAGTATTTTGTTGAAGGCGTACTCAAGTGTTGTACTGGGACTAGACTTGAAGTTCATCTTCGAAAATCTGCTTGGACATCTATGCTTCTTTCTGTGCGTCAGAAAACTTCGGCGCGGCAGTGAAAAAGTGAACAAAGTACAAGCGATAAAGCGGCCCGTTGAAGAGTAACATTCGAAGCTTACGGTTGAGATTTTATTCCTATTTTTTCTTTTCGTTAAGGACCTATTATCCGGGAATTGTAAGAAACGACAAAGAAATAATCCGATTTCGGATTGTCACGCTTCGAATACGAAAAATAACGACAGAATATGAAGCTGCCTTGTTTGTTTGTTCGTTTAAATCGTGGTCTATTTTCTGTCGCACTTCTGTTCCGTTCTGTTGGTAATTCGGAGATAGTGCCAACGTACTCGCGATTTGATCTTGGGAGAAGAAGGTAAAAATGAGAACACAGAACGTTACTTTAGAAGACCTTTCATTATCTTTCGTATTAATTTCACGAAATTTGTCAGCCAGCACCGAGAATTCGAGTTTATTAAATTTTAGTGCGGACTCGGTTAGGCAGTCGGAATGATGATGGTTCCCTAAAAGGAGCGTGAAACTGAAATTTTCGAAGCTGAAGAAGTGTTCGGTATAAGACTCTGGTACCCTTTTCATTTTGATGGTTGGAATATGGATTAAGGTACGTCTCTGCTTCACGCTCTCGCTGTCTCTTTGTTTCTATCCTCTTTCTCTGTTTGCGTCTTCTATCTCTCTCTCTTTTTTTTTGTATTATTACAAATTATAAATTATTCTTATTACGGCGAGATTTTCTGTTTTCATTCTTTTTCAAACTTCTTCGAGTATACTTTCTTATTTTTCCTCTTCGTTTTTAATAAAAACGAGCTATTCGCGTGGTTGTGACAAAACGAACAAATTTGCCGGTGTGCCGGTGTGTTTTAATTTACTTTTTTTTTTTTTTTTTTTTTTTTTGTTCGAGCTGAGAATGTTTTAATTTTGTTGTTTTCGGAAACGAATGCTATAGATAGTTACGAATACTTCTGTTTCTGTATAGACAAACCGCTGGTTTTGTATTTTTGTACACTCGTATCCCTTTATTTTGTAGACCGGAGTTCTCCACCTCTTACTGCATGTTTTTGTCGTAGTACGATTTTGCTGTTTGTATTTGATGTGATTTTGTAAGTCGGTTTTTTTTTTTTTTTTTACTGTATTTCTAACGATTATGTCCGAAGTGGAAAAACACGATCAGAATTCAATCAGCGCCGAGAGGTTTAATTTTATATACCAGCTTTTTTTTTTTTTCTATGCCACCTTTCCTTTCTCGAAAATGATGATCGAATTTAATTCGATATAAGAACTCGTAAATTGATGTTTTTAAACTTCGTTCTCCGGGGAACAAAAAGACGATTACGACGTTTCTGAACGATCTGAATCGAATCTCGTTCGCGCCAAATTATCGCGCGAAACGAAATTTATTTACTTTATTATTATTCGTTCTCGAAGTCCGCGTTTTCCAACTCGTGATTTACTGGAGGCTGACTCTCGGAGAATTTTAATTGTTTTCGCGTTAAACGCTAATTCTTTGTCTCATTTCAATGAGATTACCACGGTGTAACTGCGTTTTTCTGCGCAAAAGGTCGCAGTTTCTAGACTTAATTGTAGCAAAAGTAATCATCTTGCTACAAACATCGAGAAGGTACAACCACAGATACAGACGGTCTTGTAGTTCAGAGTGAAGTTGCTTAAAATGACTACTGAGACACTGTGACGGGGCGCTGGGAAAATCCACCCCCCCCGTGTGCTGGAATTGAATCAGCATCACTAAAAAAGAAAAACTCATAGCCTACTGTAACTAGAAATAATATTTACAAAAAAAAAAAAAAAAAAAAAAAAAAACCAATAACCATTAACAACTCAAATAGATAGAAAAAAAGAACATATCCAGGCTAGAAATTATGAACCCCCGAAACGAAGTTCGGGTAGGGTGAGAGGATGTTCCTTCCTTCCGAAAGACGAAACTGCCCCCAGGCTACGTGACTCATCAATAACACCCCACAATAATACAGACGATAAACTTCGCATACCTTAACCAAACTCAGGAACAATACATCTAAATTTACTCAACATAAATACTATATACATGGCCACGTACAACCTGAGGGCCCACGGCGATGAAGACGAGGCCTCCACTCCGAACACTTTTCCGGCTGAAAAATAGAAAACAAACGAAATGATGAAAACGAGGCCTCCACTCCGAACACTTTTCCGGCTGAAAAATAGAAAACAAACGAAATGCCTTGGTCCGAATAGGCTCCCAACTCCCCCGACCTTTCACAGATCCTCTAAAAAACTCATAAAGTAACGGCCCGTGGTCCTTCCCTTTTTTAAATTTGGCCGCGTGTAAAGAAAACAACAAAAACAATAAAAAACATGACAAAACAAGTGAGTACCGATCAGACGGGACAAAAAGGGAAAAACAAAATCATTCGGTAGCTGGCTCGAGGTGCTGTCAAAAATTCACTGACTGAATATTATGAAAAAATTGGGCGCGCGGGATGTAACGGGCAAAACGAGAAGAATATCGAATGTTTTCTTACTCCTTATGTATGCCCATTTATTTGAAGACTTAAGTTCTTTCTGGTGAGGGGTTTGAAAATATGTGTTGATGAATCGTGTGTAAAGAGAGAAGGACAAAAAAGAAAAGAAAAATTGCAAATAGTCTCAGTTTAGTAAAATCATTTTTTCCCTTGAAATTTTGAGTGGTCTCCCTAATGTGACAATGTCCTTCCGTACAGCGGCCAGACTCTTTCCTTTTATACTCAGAGTGTCTCAATTCTAATGGGCAAGCTGGAATCAGGCTTATACTACTCCTCAAGATGGCAGGCGGGACTCCCGATACATGTATGGCATATTTTTGAAAACTGAACCATTTTATTTTATCTATTTATGTACAACTCTGATTAGAGGGTAGGTCATCGCCTAATCCACCCACCGTGAGGCATGAGTCTCCGATACGTTTCTCCATCTACGTCTGTCCTGTGCTATGCTAGTCCATTGTGGCCATACTAATTTTATAATTTCATTCGCGCATCTAGTGGCCGGTCGTCCTCTTTTTCTTGTGCAATCGAAAAGTATCCATGATGTTACCGCCAAATTCCATTTCTCGAAGGCTTTTCCCCTCGCCATGTGGCCCGCATATTTCATTTGATTTTTTTGCTTATGTGCCCCATACTTTTTGTTTGTGCCATTTCTTTTATTTTTTTCGTTTTTAATTTTATCCAACAGTTTTAACCCAAGTAATATTCTTAACATGGCGTTCTGTGTTCTTCTAATTTTTTGCTTTTGTTGTTTCGTTAATTACCATGTCTGTGCACCATATTATGTCAATACCGTGTACACGCAACTTTTTAGCGCTCTTATTTTCTTTTTGATATTTACCCCACTCCTGAAAAATTCCTTATATGACCAGAATGCTTTCCACGCTTTCGGAATTCTTGCTTTTATTTCTTTGTCCATTTTGTCTGTAAAGGATACTATTTGCCCTAAATATTTGTATTCATCGACCCTTTCAATTTTAACCCCATTGATTCTTATCTCGCAAAATTCTCCTGTATTGTACATTAATTTTGTTTTCTCCATATTAATTTTTAGTCCCACTTCCCCACATTTTTCTTTGCTCGTGTGCCATTTCTTCAAGTTCCTCTAATTTGCCGCTGATTAACACTACATCGTCTGCAAACCTCAGCTTGCTTAGATGTCTTCCATTCACTCTAATACCCTTTTCCTCCCAATTCAGTTTACGAAATGCTTATTCTAAAACTCTGTTAAATATATTAGGTGACAGTGGGTCCCTTTGTTTCACTCCCCCTCCCCCTTTGAATTTCAAATGTCTGATTTATTTTATCCATTTTGAGGTGTGCTTCTTCCTGATGGTACAGATTGTGTAGGATTTCGATAATTTGTATGGGCACCCACTGATCCACTAGCGCCAGCCGGATTTGATCATGATAGACCGAATTAAATGCTTTCTTAAAATCAACAAACATCAAGTATATTGCTATGTTATGTTTTCTAGCCTTTTCCATTAGTTGCCGTTACGTATGTGTGTGATCTGCTGTTGAGAAACCTTTACTGAACCCCGCCTGTTCCAGCGATTGTTGTACCTCTAATAGCTGATATAATCTTTCTTTCAGGATCCCCATTAACATTTTGCAAATGTTAGCTGATAAGCTAATCGGACGATAGTTCCCTATATTAGCTCTGTCCTCGTGTTCAAAAAGTAATATTATTTCTGAAATGAGCCACTACCTGGGAATATAACCAGTTCTCAAAATTTTGTTGTATATTTTTGTCTGGGGGTGGGCTATGATAGCATCGGTCACGGATTTGAGTATTTCTGTTCCCTACATCTTCTGGGCCAGGGATCTTAAACTGAACCATTGTGCAGTGAAATTAGTATCAGATAGAGCCTAAACAGGAGAAAATCGCGATCAGGAACTTTCTTGATTAAAAACTCTAATGTACGCCTTCCCCCCCCCTCCCCCCCCCCATTAAGTGACGTTCGACAAGTTGCCGACTTGGAATCTAGTACATTGCTGGAGCAGTTTTGTTTTGTTAAACTTCAGCTAGGCTGAGAAATAGGTCACGAGATGGACAGTTAGATCCACAGAGAGAAAGTCGGTCAAATAGTTATCGCACCGGATAGATAGATGGACCAACTGACTGACTAACTTACTGAATGACAGACGGAGATATATAGACAAACAAACGAACAAGTAGTTCAGTTGGCAATGGAGAAAACAAACGATAGACGTAACAGGTAAGCTTATATGCAGCTAATTGAAAAGACAGAGATGAATAGGGAGACGAGACAGGCAAATTCCGATTCCTCCGAGTAAAGCACGAAGCCGAAAGACAAAATCTGAGTTTCCGGAGCCAAGATCTTTCCAGAGTTCTATATACTTCCAATACATACATGCTAGACAGAATCCCGAGGAAGCAGCACCTTGATGTCTAGATGTACACGTGTCTGTAAAAAAACGGGCCTCTGTCGCTCTCCTCGTTCAATCATCCCAGACAAGAGCAGTTGGGATACGAAGAGCCATGATTCGGGCAGGTTTCTGTAGGGAAAAATATAACAGCACGCAAGGAAAAAAGATGGTGCACGCAAAATAGGAGATCGCAAATGGAAAAATGGAACAACGAAATGGAAAATAAATATTAACAAAAGAAGAAAGGAAAGTGTACGCAATGTGAAAATGCAGATATGTTGAAGGTATTCTGGTTCGAGGGTGTAAACTGCTCATGTTTGTGAGAACCCGGTGACCAGCTAGCTGTACAGAGAACTGACTGATTAATCATGTACTTAACATGTAGCGTCAAGATTTAAACGAGACTTGATCACCCATAAGATGTGGACGTCAGCTTATCATCGGGCTTCAGCAAACACACCGATTGGTCAACAGCCCCAAGCTGTATATGGATTCAAGCAGTAATTCGCTGGGTCAGTGACCTACAAGAAACCACTGATACCGACACTACTGGCTAAGCATAAAAAATGGCGGGTGAAAACGTTGATAGTTTCAAAGAACACCGATATATCATTTGGTCCTGAATGCTGAATCCAGAGCAGCAGCTTATCGATTCGAGTTGTTCGTAGTGGTGCGGTGAGCTTACTTTCTTGAAGCGCAGCTCGTCGTGAGCAATTCAGGGGAGGGAGGGGCAAAAGAAAAAGGAAAAAGAAGAGAAAGAAGAGGAAAATTACCCTAGGTTGAAAGTAGTCGACGTACGAGTCACTGTAAAAAATGTTCCTCTGGGTCAGAAAGTCAAAAGAAGGCGGCCTGCGGAAGTGAGGAAGGCTTCCTTATAACTCAGTAAATTTCCCATTTTCACTAGCGTAAATTAATATTTACTTTTCACGTTCAATGAATTTTCGTTTTGTGAGACCTGTTTTTCGATTGCGTTATTTGTCTTTTTCATTCTGACTGTCGATATTGCGTGCATTTTTTTTTATGGCGATAAATGCATGCCGTTTCTATATCATAGTCACAATAAAAGTTCGATTATCTTGAATCTGTGGCGTCTGCTGAGTGAAAACCCGGTCTTTGTCGTCTGGAAAACTGGAAACTTCTGATTCGGAGCTAGTTAAACAGACGGGCGTACATATCAGCTGGCAGCTGTACAGATCGGCAGACAGAAAGAAAAGTAGATGGGTTGACAGATTCACAGAAGAGGGCGCTACGTCAGGTAGTAGGCCGATAAGACCAAAGAGTGTGGACCTAAGGTTTGGACCACTAATCGGCTAGGGGGCGAAGCTCCTCAGTTTTTCGCTGTGTGATTGTTTTAACCGCCTTTCGGTGATCGATTACGGCCCGAGGCGACTGAAGAATGTAAGAAGTGCGAGCCTCTCCCGCCTACAATATTAAGCTACTCGAGTACGGGAACGTTTTCCAATCAGCGAATGCTTAAACCTCTAGTAAATCGAATTAAAATTCGATAAACAACCGTAGGCGGTCTGAAAATGAGACGTGATTTTGATTGTTCGAATGGCAATTCTGTGGCCCTGATTGCTCGTTAACGAACTCTCGATAATTACGCGCGAAAATCGACAAAATTTGCGGCGCACCGGCGTTTCGATTCTGAAAATCGATTTCCGTCGCGGTATTCGCTTTTCAGCCGACACGGCACGACGTGACACGACACGCTATTTCTTTTTTCTTTATTTTTATAATTGCGTGACGCGTGGTACTGTGCGCCGGTAAATTCTATTTTAGGTCCGGCTCGTTTAACCGAAAATTAATGACTTTGTAAAATTCGTTAAGATTGTTAACAGAGACCCGAGTCGTTAATGTTCCTGTAAGTACGAATCACCCTTGGATTTCCAACTTTGGCTTATGTAAACTTACGAGTGGACTGGCCGGGTACTTACCCGTACTTAAGGTAATAATGAATCCCTAGTTGGTAGAGGCAGAAAGTATAGCGCCTGAATAGCATCTGCCTACGCGTTAGTTTTGTTCCAACGGATAAGTGTAGCGAGTCCTTTCTCCCGAACTCGAATATCCCCAGGAAACCATTTCGACGCGGATGCGACGGGTAAAATCACACACCTGTCGACGTCGATTTGACGCGTTGAAACGCCGTCATTAACCGTCTGGATTACCGTCGACATGAATGTGATTTCACGGTGATCGAGGCGTTGATTCGTCATAAAATCAACATCTATGCACTAAAATTGTTGTTCGTGGTTTAGTTGGGGCATCGGTCTTCGGGTTCCATCTACCTCTGCCGAAACTTGGCGGATGTGAGAAATTCAATATTTCTGTACGCCTATTCGTAAGTACTACTGGGCAATGTTACTCCCATTTCGATGTAAAAACGTCTCGCGTTGCCTCTTTTAGAATTTGAACGTGAAGTCGCCGTTAGCAGTTGACAGACTCTTCCGTAGGCTAGAATATTGAGTGCTCAAATTGTAATTTAGCTGAGAGTGAGTGTACGTATTCCTTTTCAACGTACCCACGACTTGGTAGTTGCACGCGCGTGAGCGAGTAACTGGCTAAACTTGACGGAATAAAGCAACAGCAAGTCACCGAGACTGTATGCCAGGGAGTAGGGACTTTTTGCCGGAGTCGAATCGCGTGCAGTTTAATACATCGTATAGAATTTTAGTATGCTAGAAGCCCGTAGAGGTAGAGTAGGTTATGTATAGTGAACTGTTATGTATTTCTGAATGCACGTGACACGATAGTTTAACCCTGTTGACTGTTTTGTTGTTGTTCACTACTTTCCTTCTTCTATTTTGATGTCTTTATCGGATATGATGGAAAACGCGCCAAAGCTCGTGCTGGTTTTAAAAACGACTTCGTTTGCTGCAGGTTTCAGTGATCCTTACTGCATGCTGGGTATACAACCTGGAAACGCGATGTCTCCTCCGGCTGTGTCACCTGGTGTAGCGCCACCGCTCTCAGCTCGCGGAACCAATTCGCGAGCGCTGTCCGAAGGCGGAGTCGAGTGTGTAGACGGCAAACACGATCATCACGAGAAACTGAGAAAGCACCATAGGTATGTTCCGAATTTATATCGCTTCTAGCTGTATCCGAACCCAAATTTTAGTGGAAACGGATCATCCGAGCAAGTAGTGCTGAGTGCAGAAAGCGGATTTTCGACTTTACCCAGTCATTCCGTGCTGATTCGAACCGAAAAAAGCGCTTTTTGCCTTCGACCTCTCCGATTCTGACTTGATGGATATCACAATCTGAAAAGGAAACATTTCAAAATAATACCAAAAGTAATTACCTTTTTCGAAATTGACGATTCCTAAAAAATACGAAAATATATTAAAATTTTTCAAGTTATCAAAAATCACTTTTTTTTTAATCCTCGTGATGCATTCTCGGTGATTTTGCAAAACGGCCATGATGCCAAATAGGTATCATATTCTGCACCTACAAAAAAAAAAGATCCAGAGACTGCGCAGAGCGCTGTGTGTTAACCCGGAGCGCGTGTCAACCAAGAGCAGGTTACCTTACTGTCTCAACTGAGGCGGGTGGCAGGCAAAGGAATATTATGAACTTGACTACAACACTAAGGAAATTAATTTTATATTTCTACAATAATAAATTAATTAGGTGATTGTTGTTGTATACTTATGTCTCTAGTTTGGATTCCAAAATAGGCACTATATTCCATCCACCCACCCCCCTTCGGAAAAAGAAATTATTTTTACCCACTAAGAAACTAGACCCTCTCATTTGAAGATCCTCGTTTACTCTTCGTCGATTCGACTTCACGTTCAGATAGAATTAATTGACCTGAAATCAACGTTTTGCTCTGTTTCGCCTGCGAATTCCAGAGCTGCATAACATGTTGACACAAGGATGTGAATAAAATCACATAACGGTTTTGCCGTAAATATTCAAATTCATTTAGTGGGTTCTAGGACGACCGTACAGAAGCAACTTCTTTGTCGTTGGAACCTCGTTAGATGCCACCGGGGAAGTTCAGTCTACCGAATACTTGTTATTGCAGCACCGTATACTCGTAATATGCTGAAAAGTGAAATATGTATTAGCATGCAGAAAAGTGAAGCATTAGAGGAAATGGAAGAATAAGGATGAATAAAAAGCTTTAAAAAAAAAACAGATAAAGAGAGAATGTACGAAGGCAAAAGAAACATAGATAAATCAGAATTGTGAGGAAATTGGGAAGCAACTGAAAGCATAAAAAACCGATCAGACATGCAACGAAATAGAAAGATATTCTGGAGCAAGATGAAAGAGAACTAATAATTTAACGAATGCAAAAGGAAAATTAGACTCTAAAAAGGACAAAGTAGAAAGATGATTTGATGTAATCGAGCTACACAAATGAGTCAAATCTTGATGGAGTTTTGAAGAGTCGTCATCAAGTTTAGACGAGTTGTAAAGAGTCTTGACCGGATTTCAAAGTTTTTTAGAACATAAAAGAATTTTGAGAACCTCGACCAAGTCTCGAACAGGCATGAGAAGTTCGAGTCGTAAATGAGAGCCTTACAGAGTCTTATATAATTGAGGAAAGTGAAGAAAGTTTAATTTTTGAGTTTGGACATCACCTGGGTTGCAAACGTTGCT
This sequence comes from Acanthococcus lagerstroemiae, assembly GCA_031841125.1. Classification (NCBI taxonomy): domain Eukaryota; kingdom Metazoa; phylum Arthropoda; class Insecta; order Hemiptera; family Eriococcidae; genus Acanthococcus; species Acanthococcus lagerstroemiae. The sequence continues at coordinate 6,459,083 of CM063110.1, read as the reverse complement.
GTTTGGTATAAAACTGAAGTGTGAAAATTTTAAATAAAAATTGACTTTCTGTAGTTTTCGCCAGGGAGATTGAAATTTCGGGAGTTGGAATATACTCGTAAAATAAGAAAACGCGAGGTTTTAAGTTACAAGAAAAAAATAATGTTACTGGGCGTGCATATACTTCACGCTGACTTTAGACCTGGTTTCATAATTTCACGGAAACAATTTTTTTTTCTTTTTTTTAACATCAGGTGATTTTTAAAGCTCATCATGGTGAAGCCTGTGAAACGGTTTCGTTGAAAATCAAATGGCTGGGTAACTACTATTAAACAATGCAATCATATTTTTACCGTCGTGTTTGATCGAATCGAGTTATGCAGATGGGCAAAGTATTGATCAAGTCTTCAGGATTCCTAATCAAATCTAGAAGGGTTTAAGAGTTTTGACTAAGTTTTAAGGCCTCTTAAAACAAGTATGGAATAATCATAACAAATCTTATTCGAGTCTCGAAGAGCTTCGGAAATTCCGAGTCCTAAACACGAGTCTTACTGAGTCTCAAATAACAGAGGTGGCGTGAAAATATTATATTTCTTTTTATTTTTGATCTGTCCCTTAGGTTGAGACAGTTGGTTTTAGAGTCCATGTTGGAGTGTGAGGGGGCTTGGTAAATTCTATATTTAGGGTGTGCCAATTCTCAATTTCTTTCCTCTGTAGTCCAGCACGCTTTCGGCTGCTATGCCGTCTTCAGTGGAGTATTAAAATAAAGATATACGGAAGTTCAGTAAGTGATTTACACTGGTTTATCATGAAATTTACAATTTTATGTGTTAGCATATGAGGCCGAGGGATGCCTTTTCAAAATGCAAAAATGCAGTAAGTCCTCTGTTTTGATTTCCTGTTTTTAGGGGAGGGGGGTGGAATTGGTAATGGAGCCCCCAATCTATCAGTATATCTTCTTATCAGTGTTGGCGATCTTTACTTCTTTTTTTTTGGGGGGGGGGGCTGGGCTGTTCTTCAGCAGCAACATAACAGGAGGAGCAGTTGTGCCTCTGCCTCTTCCCAGGATTACCATCATAGCTTTGTACAACCGCAAAAAATAATTTTCCTTTAGATTATTGCAACGTTTATCCGCGAAAAAGCTGTTCCACACGCCGTAAGCTTCATCGTTATATTTTCAAATTGTAAAACGCAGTAAGCATCGTTTTTGGAAGTTCTCTTCAGATCATATTGTTTCGAATATTTTAGTTTGAAAAATGAAACTTCTAGACTGTTTCGGTTAAGCTTGAGGCTAGTTTTGCTGAAAATCCCGGGGTGGCAAATTTTTACACTTTCTTAACAATTTAAAAGCCTGCAAATATTTCATTTCGAGAAAATCTCCTCATGTAAAACATGAAAAACCAAGTTCTTCGTTTAGAAGAAAAAAATAGTTTCCTAGACGTATTCTTTCCGCTGATATGACATCTGATTTCAGAACTTTCTGAAAGTATATTTAACCGATCGGTGGATTTCAATGCTTATCATTTTATTAAGCTGTAAAAACCGTAGTAATGGGGAGAACATCGTTTCAGTGAAATTCTGAGGTCAGATTTGAAAACAGCGTAAAAAATATACGTATTTACAAAATACCGTTTTTTTTCATCCGACCTAAAACATAATTCTTCTTATTTTATATGCCAACTTCAAAAATGTCAAACTTCATGGTATACCGGTAGAAATCAACATTTTTATTAAATTCTGACTCCTGAGCTTTGTATTAGAAAGTTACATTTTCATTTGGGACCTAAACTACCATTGTCAAATATGAACAAAAAACTCTCCAGTCCACTTTATTAAACGAGCCTGAGAGTGTCTTGAAGAGTCGTGAGTATTATAGAGCCTTGGATAGTTCTAAGGTGACTTGGAGTCGTTTAAAAGTCTCAGATAAATATGGAAAAGTTATTTAGAAGTTTGATGGTTTATTTAAAAGTTTTACACATTTGTGGCTTGAAGATTTAAAAAAAAGTCATAAATTAGTCTCTAATAGCCATAGCGTGTTTCGAACAAGCTTATAAAGTCTTAAAGGATCTCAAATGAAGCCTGGAAGGTCTAGAAGATTCTGCAACGAGCGTTGAGGAGATACAGCTGTGAGGTCGTATGTAGAGGTGAGGTTATTTGGTCCTTTCGGATACAAAGGGTCCAACAAATATCAAAAAATACACTAAAAATGGCATATCCGTGACATTTCAAGGAAATGCAGATCTTTTACTTACTTGCTGGGTTTCTTCCGGATTTTCGAGGCAAATTTGGAAAAATTGGGGTTCTATTAATTCTGGGAGCCGTGGACTCCAAAGCTTCCAAATCCTAAAGCCAACCTTGCGTAGCTAATTTTAAAAGTAACTACATTCTCTCTTTTCCTATCCCCCCCCCCGCTACACAAAAAATTGAATGATAATGAGGTGAACGCTAGAAAATCTCTGTAAGTTGTCTCTTAGTCAAAAGCCTTAATCCTGCATCGAATAGTCATAAAAAATCCTAAATTTGCCTTGAACAGTCTTCATAAGTCTTGGGAAAATTTGAGCAACGCCTTGAAGAGTCTCAAATTGAGCTGGTTGGGTCCAGAAGATTCTATAACGAGCACTGAAAATGCGTACCTGCTATTGAGGGCACCTCTTTTCACTTCATCTCAGAAAAAAATATTGAATGGTGTAAGAATGAACGTTGAAAAATTTTCGTAAATTGTCGCCTGGTTCAGGATTCAGCGAGTTGAAAAAATTTTATAATTCTGAGAAGGTATCGTGGAATAATAGAAAACTCCAAGGATTGCTTATCTACGCACAGAATATAATACCATTTTATGGGCATAAAAACTTCCGAAGTGCTTTACGTTTTTTGGGTGTGATCTGAACGTTTTCTCTTTCTCCCTAAAATGTTCGAATTTTTAGTCTTCAAATGTATCTGACAAATTGACGATCAGCACGGATGACCTAACACTGTAAGAGTTCTTTCTCATTTATAAATCACATTTTTGCTCGGCTGAGCGACAGAATACGAATCTGAAAATCATATAAAATCGAACGTGTGAATGTGTCTCCGATAAAAATTTGTAAATGGATGCGTGATAAAGAAAAATGAAATAAATCTACCCTGCGTTATTACATTACTGCTCGTAAAAGATCGCCATTCGTATTTTACAAATCTAAAAGAAAGGGGTTTTAAAAAAAACTAAGTAGACTGATGTTAGTTACAGCCGACGAACATTCCTGTAACACTGTTCGCCAATAGCAGCAAGTTTTTCGGTACCACTTGCGCTCTGTCGCATCTAACATTCAGCTAGTTGTAAAAATTAATTTCGCTTTTTTTTGTAAATTACTTGGGACAGTAAAAGCATCTTAGTTGGAAGTATAATTGAAAACGCGTCCTCGGACTAATTAAAAAGTTGTTAAAGTTCTAATTCAGTTCTACAGGTGTGAACGTGTATTCCTTCGTGGGAATCGAGCCGTGCTTGTGGAATTAAATTTTATAATTTTCTTTCCACGGCGAAAACTCGTCGGCTCTTATATTTAAAAAGTAATAATAATAACTATTCGACTTTATTTGAACTGGAAAGAATGAAATTTTAAAGATTATTATTTTTTATTAGGTACCGTGTTTCGTTTTTAAAGTAAGGCGTATCTCCCTTCCCCCCTCTTTTCCTGCATGCACACACTCTGTTCCAAGTAAACTCATCATTGTTGGTAATCGTTTTCAGCTTTCGTTTGAGTTTCAAACGGAAAGATAGAAGAGAGCATCGTGATAGTATTTCATCTGCAGTGCCGGCCAAGTTCATAAGAGCCACTTCAGTTCGTCCGCAAACGTTGAATCCGCGATGGAATGAAAAATTCCGCTTGTAAGTACTCCTTTGAATTGTTTGTTGCTTTTTTTGTTTTCTCTCTCTCTCCCTCTCTAGCTCTCTCCTAACTGTTTTCTCATCTCGTTTTGAGCAAGCGGTCCCAATGCCAACATCTATGTCTTTTATCACAGTGATCGAAAACAGACCAAAAACAGATGTACCCAGTGCAAGTTGTAGTTTTAATTAGATTTGAGCTCCTGTCAGAAGCTGTTCGTGTATAACAGATAAGAAGAAAAAGACGGACTGGTGATACGTAGAAATTCGATGTCAGTTTGAATTCTGGAATGCGGCTTCATGATTTTAACTGGCCATTGAAGTTTCGATTGTGTGTCACATCTCTTTTACTCCGGTACTGGCTGATCTAGTGTACCATTTGTTACTATTCCTCTCTGTGGCTGCACTCTCTACTCCATCCATCTTGCCTTAATATATGTACTCGACTGTATTCCCTGTCCCCAGAAGTAATGTGCGAATCGTAGCAATAATATTTTCGAGTCGTGCAATCCGACGTCGGATGCAGTCGAATTCAAGAAGTTAGTCAATATCACCAGTGAGAGGGTATGAGGAGTGCCTTTCCAAAACTTAATCAGAGCATTTTTTTTTTTTTTGAATTGATCAGATCAGGAATCACTAAAAACTGTTTGCAAATCTCAATTGTAATTGTTTAGCTAGCCTCAACCCGATTTCGTGCTGGCGTTTTTAGACTGGCGATTGCCAGTCTCGGTAGAGGCTCAAAGACGAAAATCTGTCTCACATTCCAATTCAAAATTTGTAATAGACATTGACCTTTAATTTCAATGAAAACGAGTAAGAAACATTGACATCAACATTTAAAAAAAAATGTTTGGTAACTTTAAATTTTTTCCTCCACCTGCTCGCGAGTTTACTGTACTGCATTTACTCTGTTTTTATTATTATTTTTGGGTTCTAAAGCTCCATGAATGCTGTGGGTGGCCTTAGATGTCTGTACGCACGAATTTAGGTTCCATTCACTCTGAACTTCAGCTCCAAGAAATCGAAATAGACTATTGATCGATGAAAGGAAGAAAATGCCTCGCAGTACTGATCCGGAGGGAAGCGCCTGAAAAAAGAGAAGCAAAAAGAAGAATGAAAATAGAATATACAAAAAAAAACAGATGAGGACAAAAAAAGAAAGGACTCTGAGAAGAGCGAAAGAAAGAAAAGAAAACTTCAAATCACGTGTTGATCACCAAAAATTTTGAGTAAGTGTGGAGAAGTAGGAATTACCTATACAGTAGACTCCCCAACTATCCGCCCTAAAAATCAATATTTGAAAAAAAATGAGCGTATTTGGCTTTTTTGGTCGATGAAGGGAAAAAGGACAATGCTGCCGAGAAAAAAGCTAAAAAAAGGATTGCTAGCTGTTGTTTTTTATACACCAGTGATTTTAACAACACCGAATAAGCATTTTCAGGATCCTTAATATATGTACTAACCAGTGGCGTAGTTAGACTTAGTGTGAAGGTGGAGGGGGGGTTCAGTTCGTTTCACTTTTACAACATTACAGGTGTAATACTTACTATTACCAGAATAAATTTTAATTTTTTCACATTTTCGGCTAAAGCCAGGGGGGTTATACCTTCCTTCCCCATGGCTATGCCACTGGTATTGACGCGTTTCCTACCAGTTCTTCATCATCATCATTAACTGTGGTAAGAACTAAGACAATTTTAGGAAGATTTCGGATTGGCAGATGAACCGATGACGGATAATCAGAAGTCTGTTGTATTACATAAATTCTAGAAGACCCTTTAGGAACTGTAAACGAGTTTTGAAGAGTCTTCCCGAGTATTAAGCAAGTCTTCAAAAGTTATTGGAAGGTTTGTATGAGTCTTGTAAAGAAGGTTTCAAAATTTTTCTGCAGATTTGTGCGCGTTTTTGAGAGACCTAGATTGTACATAAGTCTGGAAAAAATCTGCAATCCATCTTGAAATTCTTTCAAGAATCGTGATGTGTTCTTATGCGGGTGAGTCTTAAGGAAGTCGTGAAGAATTTTACAGACCTTATTCAAAGAGCCCTTGAATGATCGGAGTGGATCCGGAATAGTCTAAATCAAGATAAATGTGGAAGAGTCTTAAAAAGTTTCGAATAAATCTATCAGAAGGAACTTACTTAGGCGATTTTGTTTTTGTTATGGAGGGGAGAGGAGGAAACTTAATTTTACTAGCTTGAAATGTAAATTAGATGTTTCTAAGACTGAGGAGAAAAAAACAGATCAACATTTGTCAATTACCATCTAATTCTGCCAACTCAGGACCCGATTCCGCCAGCTGAGGGTCAATTTTGCTAAATTTTCCAACTCGATACATTGTTCAGAGGAATCTCTGCCCCTCCGTCCGTAAGGTCTTGTTTATTAGAATCTCAAAAAAAAGTTGGATTAAGCTCGGAGTCCATTTAAGGAGCCCTATATACGAATCTGGAAGAGTCTTGATCGAGTCTTGAAGTTTTTGTAGAATTCTTTAAGGAGTCTTGAATAGTCAGAAACACGTCTGGCAAAGGTTTGAAAAATCTAGAAAACTTCTTTAAAAAGGAACTTTTACAGAACCAGAAGAATTTTCTATGAGTCTTGAATCTTGTAGAGTTGTGCACAGTATCAAACCGATGACAGGCAAATAGCTATGGGCCACTCAGTTAGGAAAGGGTACGTGCAACCGAGTTGAAAAATTCATGAAGAAGACTGGAAAAATATAAAGAAAGAAAGAAATTGAGAGGAAAATAATTTTATGAAGGGAGGGGATTTTCAGTGACTTGCATTGAGGTGAACTTCGCTCAAGTCTTCCACTACCCACTCTGAACTACACGTTTCTCAAAAAATAATGAATGCAGAATGATATCCACCAGAACAAAAATATAGTAATGAACATTGATTTTATGATCCAGGGAGGAACTACTTACCTCCTAGAACTTGTAGCCTTGTGGGTCGCACAAGTTGACCAGTGTAATATAATGATGTCACTTAAGGCCTTAGTTTATATTGTACAATTGGTGCTGAAGTAGATTAATTTACCATCAAGAAACTCCCTATTATGAATGTTATCAGTCATCATTTATTTTCCAAGTTTTAAATTTTTTATTTTTTGGAACATCGGCTTACCGCCAGAACCGCCACTGTTGAAGCTTGAAGCTTTAATAGCTACTTAGAAATGTGAATTGCTGTTTGGTGGAGAGCTGCAGAAGACTATAATAATGCCAGTCATTCAAAAAAAATGATTACAGTACTTGACAACTTTTAAGTATGGTTTATATGGGGAGAGGGGGACAGAAAAATTCATTTTAAAGGTTCCAAACATAAGCTAGCGTGACACTGCCTCAACCTTACCAGGTACAATCCTGAAATTTCATATTCAAAATTAAAATATTCGCAAAAAATACAAGCTGAAGAAAACTCCAAGAACTACACATACTGGGTTTTGGAACTAAAATACGTGGAGAATCAGCTTATTACTTCATTTTGGAAATGAACTTTTTATCCGTAAATATTGTGATTACATACATTTGGGGAAGTTATTTCCTTGCAGTTCAACGATGAGGTATTGATGAGTTTGAGATTCCATCAGCCGATTCGGGGTGGGGGGATGCGCTTACAGCGTTTCGGAAATGAGCTATTTAAATAGGAAATATTGTGATAACATGGAGGAAATACTTTTTCGTTTGCAATGCGGCGAAGAGATATTGCTGAATTGAAAATTCCATCATCCAGGTTTACTGTGTTTTGAAAAGGTGTTCCTCGTGCACATCTCAAACAACCAAATAGCCTCCCTGGACCACTCCTCCTCCTTCTTTCATATGATGACCTCGTCACACGCGTTCATTCCAGTAATCGACCGGTTGCATGGTCTCATCGCTGGTATCGTGATTCCATAATCCCTCTGCATTCTGAATTGGTAGCCGGGACCACTCCAGAAAGTGGCTTTGATCCTGTGAGTGTCCTCTGTCGCAGCCTTCATTTTAAGCAAGGTCCCATTTAAACGGGTTTACTGCCTGTCCTTGTGCAGCCAGTCCACAGTTTGTTGAGAGTACGCCATTGAGTCCTTTGTAAACCTCTCCTAGTACTCGCATCTTCGTATGATTCCTGTTCTGCCACTGCCCTCCATCTATCTATTCTCGCTGTTGAAGGTGGGACCTGCAGTTGCTTGGAGGATGCCACCAAGCTCTTGCGTGATCTCAGTCGAGGTCTTTCCATTGAGTGCCCTGACATCGGATGTTCTGGGTAATTTTCTGAAACATGTTCTTAGCAAGAATGGATCTGCGGATGTTGGGAGCAGCAATCCCAGAGCCTAAGTACAGCCTCTCTATCCTTGTCAGTCTGAGGTCACCGGATATTAGACTGCACTTCTAATTGAAGTTTGTGTAGGACGATCTTCCCTGCACAGCACAACCATATTCTGCTGCTGCAAAACCAAACAGCCAGGCCTGTTGTCCTCATCACATCAGGTCCTGCGCCCCATTTGGAGGAGGCGAGCTTTCGTATGACGTTGTTCCTGGCTGTAACCTTCATCCTGGTCTGCTCATAGTGCTTCCGGAAGGTGAGGGAGCGATCAAGAGTAATCCTGTTTGGATTCTCACAGTTCTACAAGTCCTTCCCTAGTCAGTTAAGCTTGGCTTGAATCTTGCTTCGGTATTTTTGAGGTGGAACGAGCATACTTGGGTTTTTGCTGGATTTGGGAGGGCTTAGGGCGGTTCCGTAATATTATTGAAATGGCACCTGGTCAAGTTGAAGGAAATGAGGGTTACCACCGAGCTTAGACCACAGCTAGCCTAATATGGTCTGAAGTATAGAAACGTTCGAACAAAACTCACAGCTCTGTTGGTTCACTACGAAAAAGGTCCTCGACAATTTTTTTCGTAACTACCAAAGAACGACATAAAAAGGGAATTGAAAATGACACTTGACCCTGCCATACGCTGCACACGTTCGAGTGTTGCAGCGAACCGAAAAGGTGAACGCTCCTCGGTGTCGCCATCGCGTCTGCGGACGATTTTCGCGAAGAGAATCACGCGACCGGTATAGTTTGCTAAATTGCCGAAGTAAGATCATAACGGCAAATGGTTCCCACGCTCCGGGGCGCACGGCTTGAATTCGCGAAGACTTCCAAGTACGTGCGCTCGAGATGTTTTCCGTTCCATCTCCGCTAATTTCCTCATCCTTCTCGGATTTATTGCCGCTATTCTTTCTAATTTATCCGGACCGAACGCGTTACGCCGGGAGAAGGTCCTGGATATAAAACGTTATTCGCAACACGAAGTGAATATATTTTGGGCAACGTGCGAGACGAGCTTTTATTTTTTCTTCATTCTTATTTTTTCATCTTTCAACGGCTGTAGCTACGATCCTTAAAGCGACAGAATAGTCCTTAGAGCGCGCAAATTATCACCCTGAAGCTTTTTGCTCCTTTTCTAGAAGCTGCTCGGTGCACGTGTTCTGGATTTTACAGCAGATAGACAAAATAACGAAAAAGATGTTGATAAATAATAATAAATGAAAATAGTTTCGACCCTTCTTATATACCTATATTAGCTCACTAGTTGACCGCCGCTCGATCGGCCTTTACCTTTCCGGACAATGTCTGCTGTGGGCGACACTCGGCTGCGAAAAATTTTCCCACGTTTTTTGTGTATTTTCAAATTGAGAAAGAAAACTCCATCGTGCTGGTGGAAGCGAAACACCATAAAAATAGATGATAGCGGATCACATTTTTTTATTTCTTCTGCGGATCTGCGGACGATTGTCAGCTATTGGTGAAGATTCTTGTAAAGATTTTGAGATGGGACAGGATTGGTTAGACATGATTACCGCATCGACGTGGAAATATTGAAACCAAATAGACGTCTCCCGTCTTTCTTAAGCAATTATTTATATTATCAGAACCTATATATCTTATGGATGGGACGAGTCAAGGGTCAATATCATTTGAATCAAAAAAATGTTTAACCAGCTTTTGAAAATAATTTCAGGAGAGCTCAAAATTGGATGAAAACACGTGCTAAACGGGCCAGAAATTTTTGAATTTTTCAATATTACACCAGGTCCTGCGAATAGAAGGAATGTTTAGCATCTTCGTGTTCATTTTTCCACATCCATACATGTAAGAATTGGTCCGTCTTCTCAAGCTCTCCTCTTGTTTATCATGCATGTAGAGTAGTGTTTTTTGGTATGTTCGAATGTTCGTATTGAAAAATACGTTAGTAAGGAAACTTTTTGCTCTTAATGTTCCTATAATTAATGAAATCTAGATACGTTATACGTACTGATACCTAGGTGGTTTCGAATTACTATCTATTATAGTATCGACCACTTTTAAAATTGTGGCCTTATTTCAGTAACAGCCGAAATTTTTACGAAGTACATTATTCAGTAGCGTGACTTTTATTTACGGTATCTACCGGTCATACAGGTCATACAAAAGTCGTAAAATGGAGACAGTGGTCATATAAGTCATACAAGTCGTACAAATCATACAAAAGTCATACAATTGCCTCTAATTACTCACGGCCGGCATTAAGTGTGGTGCAGGGAACAAACTGCACATACAGAGCCCATTAGTGGGGTGTTGTGCACCACATAGAAAAAAGGAACAATACTATAAAGTCATATATTGACTTTTACTTTTTCAATTTATTGTATTTTTAACTTTCAAAAAATTCCAACATTTATTTCGAGTTCTTTCCCCTTCTTTTTGGAATTTTAAGGCAGAATAAAAAAATGTTTACCTATTCGATTTTTGAGAAGAAAAAAAATTGCAGCACCCGGGGAAAAAGCGAGATGATGTCGGCCGTGTAATTACTTACAAATTCGGTAATTCTTCCTGAACAATCGGAATATTTCTTATCAAAATATGGCTAAATTGAATTAATCGAAAACTTGTGTTCTTTGCAACATTCTTTGCAATAATTCATTCGTTATTATTCAAGTTTCTTCTGATTTTTTTCGTTTAAACTTAGCATGTTTTTGAATTTATTACTTTTTTTTTCCTGGTGGAATTTCTGTTCAGGCGTGAAAGTGTTCCCAAAAAAGGTCGTACAAAAGTCATACACAGGTCATACTTTTGGAAAATTCATATTTGGTAGACACCCTGTTATTTGACAAGTGTTCGAATATTCTCCCCTCCCTTCCCCTTCCCATTCCATCGAGATCAGTGTCAATAAATTTGAAAAGGTGTTCAATCAAATTTGAGGAACATAGAAATATGATAGGAATTTCACGTGTTTTTTTGTATCCTTTCCTGAATCTAATAATTACGAGTCATAATTTTTTTTGGTCTTGAAATGAACTTTTTGGGGTCGCTGAATCCATTTTTGAAGTTGTTACGTATTCAGCTTTTCGTGTGCAAGCGCCGCACCTCTAGGGAACGAATATTAACTGATAAAAATGAGGAATGTTTTTCTAAAACACAGTAATTTGATACTTTTTAAGTGTTTAAGAAGCACAAGAAACTGTCTACAGGTCTTAAATTTACATTTTCCCTTCTGATTTTTGACGAAAAGTAATCTCAACCTTGACTGATATGATCTAGAAATTTGATTTTCAAAACTAAAATATTCGTGAAAATATAAGCCGAAGAAAACTCCCAAAAACTGGACTTTGTGGCTATTGTGGAGTAGCTTTTTCATCTGGAAATATTGTGATTAGCATGAAGGAAAAAATTTTCTTGCAGTTCGACCGGAAATATTGATGAGTTGGAGATTCATCACCCGATTTTGGAAATAGAAAAAATTCACTGATTGCTATTTGGAAATGAAGTTTATTATCAGCAAGTAGTACGATAACATGAAAGAAAATCATATATTTTTTAGTAATTTTACAAAGAAATTTTTATGAGCCGGAGGCTCTATCACCCAGTTCCGAAAAGAAGATGGACTGCATTTTTGAAAAGCACTCCTCGAATGTTTGCACGTAATGTAGGAATTCGTTTTTCCGGTTTTTTTTAGTGGGTGAGAGGGGGTGGGTTGCTGTGCCTATTTTTGAAATTGGTTCTTTCTTCGAACTCCATGCAGAACTATTAATGAGTAAGACGTAATTTACTCGTATATTAAAAATAGAGTTTCTCGATCGCTCACTTCACTTTTGATATTGTCGTAGCTCAACATCTTTCCTTCAGGCTCTACAGGAGGGTTAAGTTAACATTGACTGTTATGTACTTTAATGCATAATATTACCTTGAATCCTCCGGCTACTGATGCGATACTCGAAAAAATAGTTTCCAGTACCGGGGGTGCGGTGTCTCAGGGACCACTTTGGCATTCGTGCATCGCCATACGTCCCACCACACCAATATTACCTTGAAATTGGGACCTTTTTGACTGTTGAGGTCATGTTTAAGGTTGTTCAGCCCAGGTTCTTTCCTTCTGGGCTTCACAGAAGGATAATGATAGTAGAGTACTTATGTATGTTCTAGCGCAGTGAACAATTTCTCACTTTTTCTTTTATTTTTCAACATTCTAGTGAAGCTTATAATTTCTCTAAATTTTTATATTCAATTTTTAACCATATTAAAGCAATTATCAATATTTTTTTCTCAATTTTTTATTTCAACATGTTTCAAAAATTCCAAATTTTTGTATCCAACTTGTATCCATTTAGCTACATTTTCTTATATTTTTCCAAGATTTTTCTATAGAATTCACTTTATGGTATCAGATTGTATAATGTATGTTCTGTGTGATCTAATAATTTCTCAAATTTTCCTTCATTTTTCATCATTCTAAAATATCCTTATTTTTTAAATTGTTTATTTTACTAGTTTTAAAGAAAATATACACTATTTTTTACTTAATGTTTCATTTAAACAGTTCCAAAAATTGTATATATTTTGTATCCATCTTTCTTGAATTCCTATACTTTTTTAAGTTTATTTCCTTTTTTTTCAGCGGATAATATTTTTCTTCAAGTTAATGTATGTTCTGCCGCAATCACAAATTAACCAAAACCCAGGTAACCTTTTTTTATCAAAAACAATACTAATTCAATGTTGAAAACTTTTTCTAACATTTTCTATAATTTGAGAGACATTTTGTCACCTAACAAATATAAATGTGAATATTTACTCAAATTTCTATTAAAATCCTAAAGGATTGGATCTCATAGAGATTAATTTCGCTTCGTGAAATAATTTTTCATAATATACAAAACAGTATAAAATTCATCCAAAACTACTCTAACATGAGCACTTGAACTTTAACCCGATTCTGTTTACATAATATCAACAAATATGAAAAAAAAAACCACTAGTAAATCCTAATATTTTCATCTGAAACTGCTCATGTAGTTGAATAGTGAAGGTCGTGAAAAGAATCGATTGATATAACAAACTTTTCACATCTAATTACTCCTTGATATTTTTCAACAAGAATAGTCTTGGTTACCATAATATAATAATACTAATCTTGAAAAAACAAACGAACAAATGGTTATTTCTGAATTAATTTAAATTGATTTGTAATAATCGCCATAAACGTTGCTTAAAGTTAGAAAAACTTACAAAAAAAGTATTTCCTTCAAAGTTCCCACATTATTCCATACTATATAACCATGTGTGAAACAAAACCTCGAATATTATTATCTCATCTTCTTTTTTTTTCTTTCTTTTTTCTTTTTTTTTTTTTTACACAGGCATGAAAAATTCCACATTAATTTTGCAAGAATTACTTCTCTATTAAAATTTTCTCAAAAAACTTATTTTTGGAAGAATCGTCGTAATATGATGAACAATCAGAGCTAAATATTTCAAAAAAAAAAAATTTAAAAAAAAAAAATACAAATTTACTTCTGAAATTTTCAAAATCTACATTTAATAAAAAACTGTACATTGCGAAACATTGAACATGTGTCTGTATGTCAACTGACGTGAGACAAAAAAACATTCACAAATTGAATGTGGATTTAATAATATATAAATAATAAACATACTATATCTTTCTTTTTTTTAAAATAATTTTCGATATTCTATTATGAAATAACATTTTTATTTATTTTTTTTTCACTTAGTTTTCGCATATGAAAAAGTATAACCTTATTTGAATGTAATCTTATTATAAACAAAAGTTAAATCTTGATCAATTTTCTTTTCATAAGATTTAAACATCCCCCAAAAAATTCATTCAAGTTCAAAAAATTTAAAAATGATGAACGCACCTTACATTGTACTATCTTAGAAAACGTTGAATTTTGAAACAAAAAATTGTAAAAATAATTTCATCCACGTTTGTTATTATTATTCTTAGGCGATGATTTTACAGACCGAGAACTACTCTTAACCTTTGACGAGTAACTTTGTTTTGTTGTATTAGTGGAATCACACTTAGTCGATGTTTTTGAAGGATGGGTAGTGGTTGACATAACACTCGATGTTGTCGTAACTATGATTTTACCATTAGGCGATACTTTTGAAGAAACAGAAACATTTGTAACGTTTGAGAAATTACCCGATTTCATACAATTACTCCCTTGCGATATTTTTGAAAAGGAAGCATTCTGAGAGGTCATTGCTTTCACATTAGTAGCAGAAATATATCCCTCAATAACCTCCACATATGTAGAAATATTTTGGATTTGAGGCCCAGAGAATTTCAGCAATTTTTGCAAGCTTGTACAAATGTCATCAATCGAGAACGTTTTATCAGCAAGCAGAATTAGTTCATCGTGAACGTCCTTGCTTAAAATTTTGTAATCGCTTTTTAAACTCAAACATAACTCGTGTCTTTTTTCACGAGTGTCGAAAATCGAACAAAATACTTTGATTAGCGGATCCAACGCCTCATTCGCAAAGTTAAGAATAAACTGCATTTTCTTGTAATATATATTATCAATTACAAGTTCACATTTGTCAGCGTCTGAATATAGGGCCCTCATTTGCTTGATGTATTTGTCATTGTTGAACGTTGTAGCCATATCTTGTTCCCCGCTGTCGATTTTGATTCGCGCGAATAATACTGACTCATACTTCTCTAATTTTCTTTCGAGTAGATCCTAAAAATAGAATACCAAAATCAATAATTAGAAAATACAATGAAGTTGATATTCGGTTAAAAGACTCGACATGTGAATGATCTCAAGAAAAATTTGAATGAATTTCGTAACCCGAAGAATACTTATCACACGATATTTCATCGACAAATGGGAAAAATAAACGATACATTTGATAAATAATTTTGTGACACGAGGAACCTGAAATGACTTTCGCATTCAGCATAAATTATGACTCAGAACTCGTACAAGAAGACGGCATTTTCAGCTACATGCATTAAAAAACTTAAGATCTTGAAATAAAAAAACGACACCTTGAAATTCACCCAATCTACTGCACTACGAAGATTCAATGAGCGAATCTGTTTTACGATACAAAAATAAGAAGCAGGAAGCTCAATTTTGAAACGATTTTCAATACACTAGATTGAAAAACATGTGTAACTATTCATTTTATGGCACGAATAATTTATAGTATATCTTGAGCACAGAATCTCAATTCACAAACTGATCGTGGTTACGTAATTAGAAACTTGAAGAAACCCTAAACGAATCTTGTACACCATATTCTTATTAACAGTTTGAAAACGTCCGATAATGGAAAAACACTCAAAAGGTTGAACTAAATTAACTTACTTCTTTATTAAGAGAATTATTCAATTCAACTTTCGCATGTTCATATTTTCTTCGTATCCTATGCTTTTCAATTACACAAGCACCGAGATATCCGGTTAGCATATCGACTCTAGTTTCCAACGAACGAATACGCTTTTCATCAATCATATCTCTGGTAAGAGGCAGCACTTTCTTCTCACATTGCTTGGTGATTAAAGTCTCTTACTCAGCTAGTTCCTTTATGAAAAATTATAAAAAACTATAATTAAAGGTAAAATAATTTATGAATTCATTAAAAAAATATATTGAAAAAGAATTACCTTCAAAAGAAAAATTTTATAATCTATTGAATGATGAGCATGTTGATGATGGAGAATATCATTATGCTCAAGAAATTTAGAATTATTTTAATATTAAAAATATGAAAGATTTTACAATATTATTTATTAGCTGATATTATGGAAAATTTTAGAGAAACATCTCTGAAGATATATAAATTAGACCCAGTTTGGTACTACACAACCCCTGGATTTGCTTGGGATTGTATGTTGAAAACAACTAAACAGAAATTAGAATTATTAACTGATGTGGATATGTTATTGATGTTTGAGAGAGCAAAGAGGGGTGGAATATCCCAATGTTCAAATAGATATGCAAAAGCTAATAATAAATATATGGGAAAGAAATTTGATAAAAACAAGGATTCTGTATTTATTCAATATTTAGATGCAAATAACTTATATGGATGGGCTATGTGTAAGTATTTACCTTATGGAGGATTTGAGTGGAGAAATCCAGAATATTTTAATGAAGAAAGAATTCTGAAAATGAAAGATGATCAGAAAATTGGATATCTTTTTGAAGTGGATTTAAAATATCCCGAAGAATTACATGATAAACATTCTGATTTACCTTATTGTCCTGAAAATGTAATTGATGATAACCAACTTCCAAAATTATTTACAACATTATATGATAAAAAGAAATATATTCTTCATTATTTAAATCTTAAACAAGCTCTTAAAGCTGGGTTAGAATTAGAGAAAGTTCATAGAGTTATAAAATTTGATCAGTCAGACTGGATGAAGATATATATTGAAAAAAATACAAAAATGAGACAAGAAGCTAAGAATGATTTTGAAAAAGATTTCTTTAAGCTAATGAATAATTCTGTTTTTGGAAGAACAATGATGAATGTTAGAAAGCATGTAGATATAAAATTAATTTCTGTAGGTAATAAATATACAAAATATGTTTCAAAACCAAATTTTGAGAAATCAACATTTTTTGGAAAAAATCTTGCAGCTGTACAAATGAGAAAAACTGAAATAAAATTCAATCAACCAATTTATGTGTGAGTAGCTATTTTAGATATTTCAAAAACATTAATGTATGATTTTTATTATAGATTGAAGGAAAGATATGAAGATAGAATAAAATTATTATATACTGATACCGATTCATTAATTATTTCTATAAAGACAGAAGACTTTTATGAAAATATGAAAGGAATGATTGATAAATTTGATACATTAGATTATAAAAAAGATAATATTTATGGCTTACCACAAGTTAATAAAAAGGTATTAGGTAAATTCAAAGATGAGATGAATGGGAAAATTTTGGAGGAATTTATTGGACTTGCTTCAAAATTATACTCTAATAAAGTTTTTGCATCAAATAATGATGGAATGAAGAAGGCTAAAGGAGTGAAGAAAAATATTATTAAAAATCACATAACTCATAATGATTATAAAATATGCTTAGAAAAGAATGTAATAAAAAGTATTAAACAAAAGATGATAAGGAGTAAGAAACACAATATTTATACTATAGAGCAGAATAAAAAAGGTTTAAGTTCATTTGATGATAAAAGATATTTAATTAAGGGAGAAACTGATACATTACCTTGGGGTCATTATAAAGTTAATGTAGAGAAGAATAAATTTATTCAACACTTGAAAAATCTTAATGAAAAGTAAATATAAAAATATAAGTAGATCTAGTCTATAAAATATGTTTATCAAATTTAAAAAAATGTAAAATAATATTGACGTTAATGAAATTGAAGAACATAATGAGAGAGCAATTAGAAATATTGAGGTTTTGTTTGGTGTACAATTTTTTTACAATGAAATTAAAATTGATAATGAAGTTTATGAATCCCCTGACCCTGATCTTGGGAATGAATCAGATACAGAGTTAATCAGTGAACCAAATAATAGCTTATTATCAGCAAGCATATCTTTTAATGGTAATGATAAATCACCAAGAAGAGAGGATGATTTAGAATCAGATATTAACTTAGAAGAGGAAGCTGAGAGAAGACAATAGTTACTAAATAATGAATAGTTTTTTAATTTCTCGTATAATTTATTTCAACATCTGATTCCAAATCATTTTCTGGTATATTTAAATTTTTTATTTCATTTTCAACAATTCTGGAAAAAGCACTTAAATGAGCAACAATATTTATCATAAATTTAGTATATTTTTCTTTTTTTACCTTTGGGTAAGTATTTAATTTTATCTGATAATGGATCCATTAATGTTTCATATTTTGACCTTGTTCTATCAACTGGATTTTTGAAATAGGGAATAATATTTTCAAAGTCAAATTCATCTAAACCAACAAAAGAACCCTTGTAAACATCCATTTATAAAGAAAAAAATTTTAATAAGTCAAAATTGATTTTTCATTGGTTTATTTTGCAGCCTAGCAGACTATAAGCATATGTAAAATCCACTCTGGATATAAATATCTAAGGATTTTTTTAGTTTAGCATCTGGTCACGCTGAATAATAAAATTACAGAATTTTGTGACTTTCTTGAGAGCTTAAAAAATGATGAAAAATGGGTCTGCACCACAGAGGAAAGTCAAGTACGCTAGAATTTTATTCAGCTGTGCTACTGATGCGTCAAGGGAAATGGGAAAAATTAGACTGCGCTATTGGTGCGCCAGGACATACGTTGGTATGAAAAGTTTAGGAAAAAATGAGAAATCTGGAATTGCGCTGGAAATTTGAGTTATTATTAGAGGTTTGAAAAATGATGAAATTTCGACTAAAAAAATGAGAAATCTGAGACTGCGCCCGAACATAACATGAGTACTTCAGTTTTTCAGGATAAATCAGAAATGTTAAAATAACGGTTGCACTAATGAAAAAAGTGAAGTATGATAGAATGGAAATCATCATCTATATGGAAGGGAAAAAAATAGTGAAAATATAGAAAATTTATAAAAATTTGATACAAAAAATTGAAAACTACAAGAATGGGGCTCACAAAAATTAGGAGAAAATTACGACTTTTTCTTATGAAAATGGAGAGAATCTCAATGTGAAAACTTGAGGAATTTTTAGGATTGTTGAAAGTCGTGAAAATTGAATGAAAAAGTGAGAAATTGTTCACTGCGCCAGAACATACATAAGTACTCTACTAATGATATGAGCAAGAATTTGTAATGTTCCTTTAGACCTCAGAATGTAGCCGATTATTGAATTACGATTTGGGTCAAGATTCAAGACTTTTGTATGTTATTAAGTTATTAAGCCCGCATCAAGGATTAGCCAACATTAGCTCCTCATTAGAGCCCCGCAGAGATGAAAATGGAAGGTTAGGGAAAACATAATTTCAAAAATATGTTCAAATTTTACAGTCTAAGAAGCAGTTATGATTCTTTAGTATTAAGTGAAACAAAGATGTAATGTAAAGCTCAAAATTTCTGTGTTTGCATGTGTTTAAATTTCTAACTCCTTCGAAATATGTGCCTCTTAGTTTCCCTTAGAACTTGAGGTCTTTTTCCTTTTAATCTATTGGGACCGATTTTTGGGATAAAAGAAAAATCAAAACCATAGAAAAATAAGGGCTTCACTGCGACACGTAGGATATTGAATTTTGATTTTCTTATATCATCTGTGAATTTCGACAAAAAAAAAAAAAAAAAAAAAAAACTGAACAATTTTAGACAAACCAAAAAAATAAAATAAGTAAATAAATAAGTAAAAATGCAAAAAGACAAGCAAGAAATTTCATAAATCTCGTCTCTAGAATTTCTTAAGGCTCCTTTTCATCAATCTGCTGAATAGTCTTTGATTTTTCACTCTATTTTTGAGGGAGTACAAATAATGGTTCGTACTCTCTTGAGTTATCTTTTGTAATGGGGGCGAACCGTACCGTTGTATCTCTGTCTCGATATCACTGGTGCGTATCTATTTTGACTCCAAAATGAAAACTATACTGCTAAGTGGGAAGGAAAAAACAGATTGACAGAAATAACTGCTGCTGGTAGGAGAATGAACGTCGTTACAAGTCTGCAGACACACTGAGGACTTGTAACGATATTCATTCTCTTGGAATTGTCGTTTGATGGTCATACAGGGTAATTTCAGCAAAGTCTTTACGAATCTAGATGGGCCTTCATTTCTTTACAGTGTGCTCGTGTTTCTATTGAGTAAGCTTAGCATGTATGAATTCTGCCTCTTTCTATACAGCTGCCTTACTCCTTTGGAGCGATGAAATGGTTCAGTTACATCACTTTCTAATCTGACTACTGCTGTATTCCTCACGTATAGGTTCCTAATGAGGAGGGTGAAATGTTCTGGGACGCCCATCTCTCGCGGTGTCTGCTACGGACTATCCCACTTGACTAAGTCAAATGCCTTGGCATAGTCCAAGAAACACATCACGAGAGGAACGTTGAATTCTCTGGCTTTTTCGATCAGTTGTCTGACATTGAGGATCTGCTCGCGCGTACCCTTCTGTTTCATAAAACCGACCTGCTCTGAGGGATTTCAGCATTTAAATAGTATCGTATACGCTCAACGTGATCTTGCTGGCATGTGAGATTAGCACAATCATTCCATAATTTCCACAACACTGGGTGCGTCCTTTTTATGCAGGGTTATGAAAACCGAGGTCTTCCAATTCTCTGGTCATTTCCCGTTGACCCATATATGGTTGCATATCCCGTGCATTACCTCTACCCTAGCCTCTTCAGTTGCTTTGACCATGTCTACTGTTATACGAGTATATTATCAGAACCTGGTGTCTCATAATTTTGCAGCTTATTTATCGCCTTCTGGACTTCGCCCGTTAGAATTTTGGGCTCTTACATACGTAATGTTTGTTGAAACGATCAGACGACGGCGGGGGCTGTATTTTCCGCCGACAGGGTGTCTAACAGGTCAAGTAAGTCAAATAAAGTCAAGTATTTGGAAAGAGGTCAATTAAGTCAAATAAAGTCAACTTTTTTTGGTCCTGGTCATGTAAAAATTGAAAAATCAAAAATTGCTGCAGAAACTTAGTTATAAGTTTAAATGTTTGAATATTGATTCTAAAAAAGATTAATGTGTTCTTCACAATTTTCATTCAAATTTTATATTCTAAGTGACGTATTATTTGTTTTCTATGGTATTAATTTTTATCATAAAACCCTTGACGGTTGTTTCAAGGTGTGGTTACCACTAAATCTATAAGAAAAAGTTGAAAATGGAACCAGAAAGTATCCAGAATGATATTGAAATGTATATGTTGATAAACGATGTTTGAAAAAGAGGTATTCGTAAAAGAAAATATTAGTTCTTTATTTATACTACTCCAAGTTGCTACGTATACTATTGTACAAAGGTGTCTGATATGCTGGTACTGAGGAAGGTGATACCGTCTGTGTTTTTGGGCCCTAAGTCGATAATGACTTGGGGAAAAGAGGTCAAATAAAGTCAAGTATTTTCAAATTTCAGATTTGTTAGACACCCTGGCCGACGAAAGCGGTACCATCGCCTTGTCGCGTTTTCTGTAGCTCTCGCGGGACCCGCGACCTAATTTCGTAGTCAATTTTCGATTCAATAGTTTCGATTAGGGACGGCGCGCGTTATAGGCGGAGAAAACGGAACATGTCCCGGTCGCGCGAACAGGACCGAGAAATTACATTATTTCTGAAAGTAGAAACTACCGTTTGGACCGCAGTCCCGGAGATGAATTTATGGTTCGCCGATACCGACGTGGAAATGGAAAACGAAGTATATAACAACTACGCGATCGCAAATTACTATCTCATCAAACTTCCTTCGCTTAACAAAATGGCGCGTAATTTTGGAAATGTTGGCAGGAAGTATACGAACTCGAACAACAATAAATGAGAATTGGTCCCATTCCATTCGCGTCGATGATACGCGAGAATTTCCGTCTGCAGAACACAATATTATCGCTGGAGCGAATTAGATTGATATTCGAGACTGTATAATGTATATGAATGAGTCAATATGGCCGCTACGAAAACGAAGACGAGAGATTGAAATAAGATATAGAGTATGCATGGATCCATGGGGTGACGGGACGTGTCGACGGTAGCTACTTCGTATACCCGCGTAAACTGGAGGCAGAAATTTTGCAATAATATGACTGACGACACACGTGCTATCGCATTACTCGTGACGAGGAATCAATATACTCTTTTGCGACAGCCGTGTCATCGACGAGAATTTCGCTGCCAATGCTGCCGATGCCGTCTGTCAACGGAGAAGATTGGCTACCTATTCAATAACCACATAGATATACGTATACAATGTATAGGTACCTGTTTTGACATTTCCTCGCTTCAGTATTTTGCGATCTTTATGGCGCGAGTGAAATTCGAGTTCTGTACAAGAAAATTCTCGCCCATGTTCGAACTTCGTTTGACGAGAGTATCGATGTTGTTGGATGCACACAAACGTTAGACAGCGATTCCGAATGTTATATTTGTGCACGTACTTACTCGGATTTTCTTGTGCAATGAGAGAGCCAACGATGGTTAGCATCATAAAAGCATGATGTATGTACCGGTTTTTTTTTTTTTTGCCTATTCAGAAGGATTTGGCTAGGTTTTAGTTGCAGCCGCAAACTTTTTCGAGTAGCGAACTGTACCTGTACTGTGGCGGATCGATTCAGCATTTCGTGAAAAACATGCATCTGACCATAAGCGGATGATCAAGTTTGCTACGTGAATTTTCAAAAGGCAGACGGTTGCACTTTAGGATTGAAACACCCTATCAAACCCCTCTGAAACCGCAGTATAGGGAAACGATTGCGATTGAAATCGGTTTAGTTCAGTAAAACCTCGATAGGTGCTTCCTCATTAAGTGAAAAACCATTGTTACCTTGAAAGACGTTTAATTATGGCTTCGCCTTCAGCGAGGAATTGCGTAATGTTTCATTCTCAACTAATAATACTTTTTACACGATGATGCATGAAGGGAAATTGGCATTTCATTCTCCAGGGAGGAAAGTGATTTTATATTTGTGTTAGGTGGCGCTGTTTGCGCCGAGTGCTCAGACTTAGTAGTCTATTGCACTTTTCCCCAGGTTGCTGGAGCAGGATACTCCAGTCGCAGTGCGTCGCGTCAGAGGCAAAACTGGACTTTCAGTTTGGGTGCGGGGGGGGGGGGGGGTGGCGAAGAAAAATTTGCCGACAAATATTTTCTTTTAACTAAGAATTTGCCGACAAAATTTTCTAATCTAATAGAATATTTGCTATCGGATTCAGCTTGTGACATTGGAAGATAAGTCTTTTGCTTTCAACTTTTAGACAGAGGCGAAACTGGACTTTTAGATTTGGATGGGGGTGGCGGCGAAGGAAAATTTGCCGCCAATATTTTCTTTTAACTAAAAATTTGCCGACAACATTTTCTAATAGAACACTTGCTATCGGATTTAGCTTGTGACATTGGAAGATAAGTCTTTTGCTTTCAACTTTCTCAAATTTCAGGCTCTTGGTCAAACAGAGAATCTAGTAACAACAGATTTCGGGCTGCTCAATGCGGTGGTGCGCTGTAGTCGTTTACGAATGATTGAGTGAGTGAGTGAATCACTGACTCATTGTGTGAATGACGAAGTGAGGAAGTGAATGAATAACTGAATTAGAGAATAACTGATTGACTGACTGAGTGAATCACTGAGTCACTGAGTAAGTGATTGAGTAACTATGTGAATAACTGAATAAGTAAGCGAGTGACTGAGTGAACCACTAAATAAGTAAGCAAATGACTGAGTGAGTGAGTGAATTACTGACTCATTGGGTGGAGTGACAGTGTGAGGAAGTGAATGAATAACTGAATTAGATTAGAGAATGAATGAATGACTCTGAGTCAGTGAGTGAATAACTGAGTCACTGAGTGAGTGACTGAGTAACCGAATGAATAACTCAATGAGTAAGCGAGTGAATGAGTGAATCACTGAGTCACTGAGTAAGTGGTTGAGTAACTGCGTGGATAACTGAATAAAAAAGCGAGTGAGTGAGTGAGTGGATCATTGACTCAGAGTGAGTGAGTGGATCATTGACTCATTGGGTGAGCGACGGAGTGTGGAAGTGAAACTGAATTAGAGAATGAATGAATAACTGATTAAGTGAGTGGATCACTAAAATAAGTGAGCGAGTGACGGAGTGAACTGACTTATTGAGTGAGCGATGGAGTGAGGAAGTGAATGAATAACTAAATTAGAGAAACTGAATCACTGAGTGAATCACTAAATAAGTAAGCAAATGACTGAGTGAATGAGTAAATAACCGACTCATTGAGTGAGTGACAAAGCGAGGAAGTGAATGAATAACTGGACACTATTCAGCAAAAGGGAACCAACCAACATTTGTAAACAAAATGAGTTATTGATATTGTTAGAAAGAGCGTAAGAAGTAGAATTTTTCAAAATTGGGCCCCCGATTCAAAAACGTGTACTCATTTTGAAAAAAGCTTACCAGTAAACGCTATGTCATATAGTTTCACATGCCTCCTGAACTTCGAATCACGTGTTCTCAAAAAGCGGCTTTTGCTAGTTGGTTCCCTCTTGCTGAATAGCATCCAACTGAATTAGAGAATGAATGACTTGAGTGAAGAATTACTGACTTATTGAGTGAGTGACGGAGTGAGAAAGTAAATGAATAACTCTACATTACAGAATGAGTGAATAACTAAGTAAGTGAGTGAATCACTGAGTCACTGAGTAAGTGATTGAGTAACTGTGTGTAATGACTGGATAAGTAATCAAGTTACTGAGAGAATCACTGAGTCATTGAGTAAGTGATTGAATGAATGAGTAAATCACTGACTCATTGAGTGAGTGACGGAGTAACTGAGTGAATAACTCAATAAATAAGTGAGTGACTGAGTGAATCACTGAGTAAGTGATTGTGTGACTGTGTGAATAACTGAATAAGTAAGTGAATGACTGAGTGAGTGAGTGAGTGAATCACTGACTCAGTGAGTGAGTGACGGAGTAACTGAGTAAATAACTCAATAAATAAGTGAGTGACTGAGTGAATCACTGAGTAAGTGATTGTGTGAACTGGTGTGAATAACGTGAATAGTAAGTGAATATGACTAGTGAGTGACGAGTGAACGACAGTGAATAGTGATGACGTATGTGTGGAATAACTAAAAAGTATAGTGATGAGTGATCATGACTGAAGTTCATATATATGCTATTCAGTTTACTAACGGATTACGAGTGAAAATTGACTGTTTATTTACGGGAATTATGAAAAGAAAGCTATGAATGATGATTGGACAAACTTAGAAGTTACATAAAATTTTCGTTTCACTTAAGGATTTTTCAATGAAAAATGGTACGGTTTCATTTCAGCTTTTGCACGTGCTTTTAAAATTGATTAGGGCGACTTCCCTTTTTCTGTTTGCTGGCCAAATCCGAATAGTCACTGAAATTTGAAATTCAACCTTTGCTACCGACTTTCAGATTTTTGAAATGTCTTCCAAATTTCAGCTTTGTTTAAACCTTTCAAATAACGTTCGATACTCAGCTTGAAACCTTCTGCTTTTGACTGACTAGTCTCTAACAGGAGTCCAGGGGACTCCATTTTCAGAAACGAAATTTGACTTTCAGTTTGGAAAGGTGGAGAAGAAAAATTTGCCGACAAATATTTTTTGAAAACTAAGAAGTCGCCTGCAAAATGTTTAAAAAATTAAATACTTGCCAATTTTTTAATTGAAATAGAAGATAAATAAACAAAATAACATGTATAAAAAATGAAAATTCAAATGAACAATTTCAAAATTTGCCGACTGTCAAATCATTGGCGGGGGGGGGGGCAGTTGAATAGTCTTAAAATTTGCCGACTGCCAAATTATTGGGAGGTGTTTCAATCCCCCACCCCCTATAGGTGCGCCCCTGCGTCGCGTCTTGTCCCGGCTATTGCTGGGCATTCACATATATGGTGTGAATCTAGGTTTCTTCCTTTCCTTCACACTGCGTACAGGAGCTGCTTTTCGTCGCTCCTATTTTATACTACATGTGTTTTGTGGCTCCGTGACCAATTAGAAGTCCAACCATGAGCTTTGCCTGTTCTCATATTACGCCCTAGTAGAAATTAGGCGTACTCACCGGGGGGCGTCCCCCATCAATGTTTTGCTGACTTTAATGCCACTTGTCGTCCGCCAATGCATTCCTATCTGCTTGCTTATCTAAGCTTTCACCTTGGATTTTATGACGCTGTATGCTACGGGAAGACAAGGTCTGGGCGTTGCCAGTTCCTTTTATATGCTCTCCTTCGCTAGCTTATCCGCGATCATGTTCCCTTTTATGCCGCAGTGCCCCGGTGTCTGTAGTATGGTGACACGGTTCTCCTGAGCAAGGGTGTATAATTTGTTAATGCAGTCCGCCACCGCCAAGGATATAGTTTAGTGTGCCGATAGTGCCTTAATAGCCGTTTGACTCTCTGTACAGATCTAGATCTGCTTATTAACAAGGCCCTTCTGCTAGCTTCTGTCAGTGACCACCGTGATCGCTATTACCACTGCTTGGAATATCGTGACGCCCTCGCCCAGTGCCATTGAATAGCTAGCGCCTTTTGCATTCGTGATTCCGATTTCTGCACCTTGGTCATATTTGACGTTAGAGAAAGTGTCGTGGAATCCCACAGTGTGGGCGCGAAGTGAGCAGGAATCGAAATTCGATAATATTGCTAAAATAAGTATACGTCTAGTTGATCAATTGTGCCAAATTTAGGCGTCCCGCTATTTATTTCACGTATTTCTTTTTATATCCTTATTAGTTTTTATTTGTCCGCGCCACGATATCAAGCGAAGTTGGAACCAAGGACTATTAGCTCGAGAAGAAGACGTAGCAATCCGATATTTCAAAGTCATACAATCGCGGTCGAATCAAATATTGCGTCCTGTATAACTTACGGCGATGCCAAAAAGCCATGCCACCGAAATGGGATCATGCGAAAAGGTCGAGTGAAAAGGTAATAAAAGTACCTTCGAATCGCGAAGATACGGAAATTATGCAGATGAAAAGGCCAGCTCGCCGCGAATACGAGTATCGTTCATCGGATCAAACGTTTCGAAGGCGAAGAAAAATTTGCAAGATGATTTGATTTGCCGGTGGTGTCCGTTCGAATCAACGAGAATAAAATTATCAGCTAGAATGCTCGTGAAAAGATTCGAGTCAGGGCAGCGTGCATTCTGCTGAGACGACACCCAGCCAGGTCTCGTGTCTCGCTCGCAGCTGGAAAAACTTTCTACGCCTACTCGGAAATGGTGAATTACTGTCTGACACGCCGACGTCCATTTACAGAATGCCTGCTCCCCCAAGTACCTATTGTTTACAACGCCCAAAATGGAAACTTCGGCCTCCGAAAAGGCGAACAAATATTTTACGTCCGCTCCCGCATACAGACGGTGGTCCGAGGTTTCGGGGGTGAAGAGGTTGAACGCTTGAAACTTCATCGGTGGCTTCGAACAAACTTACAAAATAAAGCGCACTGTTCAGAAACTGCGACTAGGATTTACGCACGCGATACAGATCGCCTCTCTTTGTACATACGTCACCGTATGGAGTTCTGTACGCCCGATAATGCATCTTGAAGTGGAAAGCTGTTTTTGGAGGGCCAAGATCTCTTTGAACTGAAATGAAGATGGTCGACTGGATAGGAAACGCAGAGGTCGGGGACGACGAATATGCACACTCCGCAGTGGTCGATTAACGAAGAACAAAATCTACTCGGATTGATACCTATATCCTCGCTCGCGGTTATAAAAGGGAAAATATTATTTGTCTAGAGGCGCGCGGTGTCGCGACAGCATCGCAAACGGCGAGGAAAATCTTTTCAAAAATACGACGTCGTTAGGGGAATATAAAAAGGGAACTGCTGAAGTCGGCCTCACTCGTTAACTGTACGGTAATTGAATCGCCTCGCCGTAAAAAACCTCTTCCTTATTCGGGCCCAGAAATTGAGGTATATATTATTCGAAGAACAACCGTGCGATCGTATATACGCTTAATGATAAGACCTTAAAGCGGATTCAACTCGAATCTCGACCTTCATTCTAGTGTAGCTACCGTGTACGAGTCCTTCTTACATTCTCTGATGACGGTTGGTTACACAGGCATCGAATGAATTCGGTTTGTTCCAGAAATTTTGATCCGATTTAAGCGCGGGAATTTCATTTTCATGGGGAGTAACCCTCGACGACCACCAGTCTGTTGGGACAGCTGTTACGTATTCGAATTTATTGTAAAAGATGTACGGTTTGTAAAATCGTCTTATTGGTTGGTGCGAAGACGCGAAAATTCGAATATGAAATCGCGCCAGTATCGGTGCGTCAATTTAAAAGGCCAGTTTGACTTCCATTTTATCCTCGGAAATTGAAGATCGTGAGTAGAAAATTCGGTTAGATATTCCACCTATAAGAGAGATGTATTGTACTCGTGGTAATTATAATCAAATTTTGGCCCCTGTGCGATTGCAGAGTCGAGTTTGCACGAAAGTTATTTATTTAGCAGTTGGTTCTCCCCTGCTTACAGGTGAATTATCTGCAAGGGATCGTTACATTACTTAAAATAAAATTTAGATATATATGTGCATGTGTATATTCAGAAAAAGCTTTTAATAATGTTGAATTATGTTTCAAATATTCAGGGGCGAAACTATAGGGGGGGAGGTTGAAACATCCTCCCCCCAATAATTTGGCAGTCGGAAAATTTAGAATATGTTCATTTGAATTTTTCATTTTTTATAGTTAAAAAAAAATATTTGTCGGCAAATTTTTCTTCTCCACCTCCCCAAACTGAAAGTCAAATTTCGTTTCTGAAAATGGAGTACCCTGGACTCCTGTCAGAGACTATAGTCAGTCAAAAGCCGAAGGTAGGTTTCAAGCTGAGTATCGAACGTTATCTGAACGATTGAAACAAAGCTGAAATATGGAAAACATTTCGAAAATCTGAAAGTCGGTAGCAACCGTTGAATTTCGAATTTCAATTACTATTCTGTTTTTACTAGATTCTCTGTTTGACCTAGAGCCTAAAATTTGAGAAAGTTGAACATTTTATTAAATTCTAAAAGTTGAAAGCAAAAGACTTATTTTCCAGTGTCACAAGCTGAATCCGATAACAAATGTTTTATTGTTCAATTTACTGGTTTTGGTCCTGGTAAATTATAGGAGGGAAATTTAGTTTGAAACAAAAGTCAAAACTCCATTGTGTTTTTCCATAAGAAAGAAAGGGAGCTTGTGGCACGGGGTCCTCCCATCCGATTACCCTAAAACTTTGTAGTTTTTTTTTTTTTTTTTTTTTTTTTTTAAGAATCAGAGGAAATTTAGAAAAAAATATCACCAAGAATAAATAATGACCACCTCAATGTGTAAAGGAAGTTGTCTGTTCCTCTTAAGTATTTCTAACATCCTTCCAGCTTACCCTCCCAGATTAGGGTATGCTCATGTGTGCTTGGGGGATGAAAAATTGAAAACAAATCAAGTGAGATTTATTTTTACGTATATTTTTGGGGGTGGTAAAAAAAATTAGCACATAGCGGTCAGTCAGGTAAATCCGGCCTTGTTAGTGAATAAAAACACTAACCGTTAATTTTTATACAAACTGTAAAATGATAATCCCCACACCCATTTTTATTCCAAAGTCCGATCAACGTGGGACAAACTGGCGTCTTTAAAAGGCAATTAGAGCTGCTGAATTGAGGAATGCATTCACTCTCATTTTCCTCTTTTTTTTCGCAAAGAATGAAAGTGAGCCCATTCTGAATGGGAAAAAATAGAAGTTTTTTCCATAATTCGCTATCTCTGACGGCAAAATCTCGTTTCTTTTCTTTCGGTTAAAAAAAAAATCCCTCCCATTAAGCAAGACTAGAGCTAAACTTGAAATTTTATGGAAGGATAACTAAAATAGTAGTTTTTGGGTGGTTGATTTCGAAAATTTCACCAGAAGATTCTAAATTCAGAATTGACTTTTGGGAAACCGAATAAAGTATTAGAATTTTCTGGGTTGCTGAATTCAGAAATTTCTTCCGATTCCTCTTGGATCCTCGATTTAGGCTTCAAAAGCCAAAACTGGTCTCCAGAAGTGATTAAAATTGACTTCCCGGTAACCGAGTCAAATATCGAAATGGGGAAGGGGAGAGGAGAGGTCGCCTAATTTGGAAATTTCATCAACGCGATAAATTTTCGATATTGACTTTCGGGTAGGCCCCAAACACCAAAATGAGAGTCGAAATTGAACGAACTTGATTTAATCTTTCAACATTTTTATAAACATCAAGTTACCAAAATTCAGATTGGAGGAAAAATTTCAAAATTATTCAAGCGATACTCGAAAGGGTAGTTCCTGTGGCCGGGGGTACGGTGTCATAGGGGCCACTTTGGCATGCGTGCATCGCCATACGTCCCACCACACCAAGTATGAGTTATTATAAGGGAAACATTCAAGTGTTTAAAAATCAAAAACTAAGAAATTGAACCAAAATTAGGAATTACAGTAGTCGCTGTTTCAATAGATTACTTGGGTTTTCAACGTCAATTAATTTTTGTCAATCTTTGGACTTCAAATGTTGGCTCGTAAAGATGCAAGCTTTAATGAGTTTTTTCTTCAACATTACACGCAAAAATTGCTGAGATATACTCTTTTTACTTACAACAAGGAAAATAAGACCGTTAGCTTTTCCAGGAAATGTGAAGTACTCAGGAGTATATCTTGACTAAAAATTCTCCTGAAGGGATCACGTCTCAGAGAAAATAGGAAAAGAAATTGAGGGCTCTTTGGGTTTGCCATACCCTTGTAGGCAGGACCTGGGGACTCTCTCCTAAAATGATGCACTGGATATATACCGGTGTAATACGCCCCAGAATCACATATGCGGCAGTTTTTTGCGGGAACCAGGTCCACCTGGTCAAAGTCAGAGAGGAACTAGACCACCTTCAAGAGCTTGCGTGCGTGATGATAATGGGAGCAATGAAAACGGTGCCGACGAAAGCACTTGAAAGATTTCTAAACCTGCCACCACTTCACACTGCTATAAAAGCAGCTGCGATCATGGAGGCTTATCGTCTTGGCCAACCAAACCTGCAAGCCCACAGCAGGACGTAGGAGATGACAGGCACGATAGAAAGATGGTTTGGGATACCGAGGGACAAAATCGCGATGGACCACTTCTGTGACAGGCTATACCGTGTACTGATACCCACACGGGAGGCATGGAAAAAGAGGTGGCCAAGCATTCTAGGAAAAGAGGAGCATGGGTGGTTTGCAGATGCCTCAAAGAACGACCAAGGTGCAGGAATCGGAATCACGAATGCAAAAGGCGCTAGCTATTCAATGGCACTGGGCGCGGCGTCACGATCTTCCAAGCAGTGGCAATGGCGATCACAGTGGTCACTAACAGAAGCTAGCAGAAGGGCCTTGTTAATAAGCAGATCTAGATCTGTACAGACAGTCAAACGGCTATTAAGGCACTATCGGCACACTAAACTATATCCTGGGTGGTGGCGGACTGCATTAACAAATTATACACCATTGCTCAGGAAAGTCGTGTCACCATACTATAGACACCGGGGCACTGCGAACATGGTGTGTGGTGGGGCGTATGGCGATGCACGCATGCCAAAGTGGCCCCTATGACACCGCACCCCCGGCCACAGAAACTAGCCTTTCGAGTATCGCGTCAGTGACCGGAGGGACCCCTTGGGGCCGGGCCCGAGCCCCCATTTCTACGTGCCAGAACGGTGCGCGCGTCCTACCAGGGCCACCATGGGGTTCCCTACTGACCGAGGTCCGCACTCCCTGCGCGCTCGCCTGAAAATTTCAGGTCCCCCACGGACGGACGCGCTGCCTCTCTTCACTCACCCCTCACCTCCTCGTCTTGGTCCGTGTGTCGACGCAGAC
The DNA here is from genome assembly GCA_031841125.1 of Acanthococcus lagerstroemiae. Lineage (NCBI taxonomy): Eukaryota > Metazoa > Arthropoda > Insecta > Hemiptera > Eriococcidae > Acanthococcus > Acanthococcus lagerstroemiae. The sequence continues at coordinate 6,427,469 of CM063110.1, read as the reverse complement.
AGGTGGTGACGACGGGTGAGCCCTGCCGGTGGGTCCGCAGTGCAGCTGCAGCAGCTCTTCCTAGGATGGTACAGAGTTCTTCTCCTGTACGATGGTGTGGGCCGAGCTTGGTAAATCGCCGGCCCTCTGTCTCGACCACTCTGTCTGCATCTTCTTCTTCATAATGGCCGAGACAAAGGCCGACACATAAAAGGGAACATGATCGCGGATAAGCTAGTGAAGAAGAGCATATAAAAGGAACTGGCAACGCCCAGACCGTGTCTTCCCATAGCATACAGCGTCATAAAATGCAAGGTGAAGGCTTAGATAAGTAAGCAGATAGGAATACATTGGCGGACGGCTAGTGGCATTAAAGTCAGCAAAACATTGACAGGGGACTACTAGGGCTCGACAGAGAACACGCAAAGCTCATGGCTGGACTTCTAATTGGTCATGGAGCCGTAGAATGCATAGATATTTCATTCAATTTTCCCAGTCAAGTGGATTTTTCTCACTTCAAGGAATAAATTTGGGACCCGGTTTAGCGTCGGACCCAAAACGTAAAGCTAGTGAAGCCCTATTGTCTCCAGTAGCGGTTTTATTTGCTGTTCACAAGAGGACAGCTTAAATTCCAGAATTCGAAAATTTCTATAAATTTTTCCAACTTGAAATCTGAGTATTTAAGACATGAACAACAACGAGTTTCTTAACCGTTATAAAAAATTTGTTAGGCTGAGAAGACCCGATATTGTTTTTTCTCCTCTCTTTGTTAACCCAATAGCTGGAAAATTAAATTAGGATGTTCCGAAAAAAGTGTGTTTTTTTTTACAAGCTTGGATAATTTTATGTACGCTGAAATGAGTTAGTAATATGGAGTAAGATTATCCCGAACAATTCCGGCCACTCGTTTCGAAGATAATCGAAAATAATTTCACCCAGACCATGTATGTCCAACAGTGTACTAAACCTGGGAAAATTTTGTACTTTTACACACCGAAGGAGTAATCACGTGATGTATCATAAAATAAAAATATGAAAAGACGTGACAAAAGTGACTCACTTTCCACCCTGTGTATCAGTAAGTTTTATTTTCTTGATAGACAGTCAGCTTGTCTATCTGTCCGTGCTTCTTTGTTTGCCTGTCTTTTTCTATTTGACCGATGTTCAGGTGTACATAGCTATCAGTGTCGTATCCTAGAGGTTTTTGGTTTTTCATCTTCTGAATTAGAGATGATAAAAGCAGATTTGAGATTATCCGTGTAGACTGAGAAATAGTTGTTGGTACTAAGGTCGCATATCTGACAAATGACAACTGACTGTGACAGCAATTATTATTGGCTTCGCAATAATGAGAATAATGGCAAAAAGACAAAAATGGCGAAACAAACAGAAAAACATGGTACACAAATATATTAGAAATTACATAATTCCGACGATCCAAATTCGGGCTCAAGAACAGAGACGAAGAAAGAGAGAATTTTCAGGCCACACTCTGCATGGAGAGATACAAAACGGGCGAGACTAGTTACGGTAGAGCACCTGGAAACACCCGAGTACTGACATCCTCCATTTTGAGTTGCTCACAGTTCACTACGCGGAAGGTTCCGCGTATCGAATCGTGAATCGTCGGACACCAGGTGACTGAAAATGGCGGATGTTAGTATTTGGGTGTTGCTAGGTGCTCTAGTTACGGTGACACAAATCACTGTAAGTCTAATCAAATTCTCACATTCAAACCACTCCTCCCCGATCACCAGCTCGATTTTTCACTTAAAGGAAAGTGAGTTTGAAACCTCGATAGTCAATACTAGGCATGCCCTCAAATTCCCAGTGAAATTTTTTGAGTCTGACATCATTGCTGGAGTCTAAGGGCATTTTCAGTAACAACCGCCGAAGTACATTTTCAGCGAGAGCCATAAAATCATTCGAAGCGACTGATAGAGGTATCGGTTGAACGCACATCACTCTCCCAGTTCGCCTTCAGCCATTACGGGGCTATCGACAGGAACGCGAGTAAATAATTAATGCTACTTTTGAAATAACAATATCTATCTACGTAAAACATAAATAGCAATCAGTGTTCGCAGTTTCAACTTCCGCATCAGTCAGCGCATAAGCTGAGGTCGTAAAAATAAAGCCGGAACAAAGAAATAAAACAAAAAAAAACAAGTTTTCCCCTTTGACCTTATTTCGCGTTCGGGCAGAGACAGTGGAGGTCGCAAATTAAAAACCGAATCAAAACCGGCCGATAGAACGGAAAAATTGTACTCGTAAAAGTAGGGACGCGGAGCGGCCAGTTTTCTAAATTTTATTACCGGCGTATCTTACTCGAGTCGCCGTTTCAGACGAATGAAATTCGTTAAAAATCTCTCGCATTTAAAGTAAATGTCGGTCGTTAGGTTGATCTTCTCTCGATTCTCGAATTGAATTTCAATCGAATGGAAGCGCTCGTACGAGCTCCATGTAGGGAGACCGAGATCCTTCGTAAATAACGAGACCTCGGCCGCAACCGTTAAGCCGCACGGGGGACACGATTGGCCGGACAATAATTTTATGTATTTTCATCGTCATATCTAATCAGAACGGAACGCAGAGTTTCGTTAAAGAAACTAAAGATGGTGTGCGAAAACAGAACACGAAGCAAATACAAACGCCGAGCTGTCGCTATTCCTTTGTCCATTTTTTATTTCTATTTCTTTTCTTCTTCTTTTTTTTTTTTCACCCGAGAAAAAAAAAGAAACTAGAAACCATCCGAATTGGAACAAACAAACTCAATCTTTAGAAATGCCGCGGCATCATCAGTTTTTCAAAATATTTATTCTTCCAGTTATCTCTTACAAAAGGAATAAATGTAAGGGTCAATAATAAGGATTCCTCTTATCGTGCGTATACGCAGTATGGTTTAGTTATCGCGATTTCAATTTAGTACTCCACTCGCTCTCCCTGTACTATTACTCGTATTTTCATTCTCAAGATTTTTTCTTCTTTTTTCTTTTTGTATCTACTTGGAATGAGAAACTGCCCCTCCCCCGCTACGGGGTTTGTCAGTCAGGTCTGTAGAGAAGGAAGTAGATGGGGCCATTGGTCCCTAACCCAGTCTCGTCAAAGATGTCTGAGCTAGAAACGTACCTCCGTTTGGTCACGGCTGACTCGGCAGCATACTTTCATCGACGTAGTTACAAAATCCTCCTCTGTGTGTTCTACCTCGGAAAAAGTAAAAGCACGTAGGAGACGGAAAATTCCGACAAATAAACCCTGATGAAGGCAAGGGAAAACTACAACAGTAATTTCCCCTGGAGATGCGTCTCCACCACAACGATTATGATGGTAACTAACAAGGTAAATAATTCCGGACGTAAAAAGTCTCCCATTCAGATGTCTGGACGGAGACTACCTGGTGAAAAACTATCAGAATTGAAAATAGGGACATGATATGTAAGAACATTGAATGAGGTAGGCATATTAGAGAACATAAAGAAAGAAGTGGTATGCGGGGAGCATGGGTTAAGAGAGCGACATTAAAGAGGGTCAGGGCTCATAGAATGTTGCGAAGAATAAAGTTTAGTTATTGGAAACACTCTGTTTAAAAATCATTAGGGAAGAAAATACACATGGAAAAGCGCAGGAGATGAAGGAAGATATCAGATAAATTATATTACGACGAGAAGAAGATAGGGTAGCTGCAGTATACATATAAGGCCCGGCGGGTAATAAGGCCCATTGTCTGGTGCTTGGTCACAGCTCACGCAGGGGTGCAGAAAATCGAAGCGTAATGCATGGTTGTGAACGAAACATAATATGGCAACACTATTTTGTGGTTGAATTTCTGTTATCACCGTTCCAGTTCGCAATGGGCCTTATTACCCGCCGGGCCTTATAAACCGCAGCTACCTTATAAAAAATCAAATACTGGATTGTAAGACATACTCAGGAATGAGTGTAGATGGTGACCATAATTTAATAGTATTGAAATGTACGTTTAAATTTAAAAATATGAATAAGAAGAAAGTAAAAACAAAATAGAATTAGGAGTTATTGAAAGAGGTAAAGAAAAGAGAGGAGTAAAAAAATGAAGAAAGAACTTTATAAACCACAGACAGGAAATGATATTGAAATGGAGTGGATAGCACTAAAGAAAATAATAAATCTGGCAGCAAGGAAATACGTAACAGAAAGTAGAGAATCATGGATGAAAAGTGAGAGACTAGAGTTAAGGAAAGATAGAAGAAACTATAAACAAGCTAACGATAGAGAAAGTAAGGATTTAAGAAGTTAAATAAAAATGAATGTAAGAATGTAAAAGAAAAATGGATTTATCAGAATTGTGAGGCAATTGAAAAGCAAATGAAAGCAGGAAACCTCGATCAGACATGCAATAAAATAACGAGATATTTCGGAGCAAATTACATTTTTGTGTGAGGTGGCGCCGTATGCGCCGAATGCTCAAACTTCCGAGTCCATTGCACTATTCCTCAAGTTGCTGTTAAGGATCAGCTCAGTAGCCTCACTTTTATAGCCAAAGTGAGGATTTTACTGAGCTCTATCCCTTTGACTTCACTGGGTGCTGGATACTCTAGTCCCAGTGCTTCGCGTCTTGTCCCGACTATTGCTGGGCATTGACATATGATATGGATCGAGGTTTCTTCCTCTTCTCCACGGTACCTACAGGAGCCGCTTCTTACCACTTCTATTTTATACCACATGTGTTTTGTGGCCCCATGACCGGTTAGTAGTCCGACCATGAGCCTTTCATGTTTCCTGTCAAGCCCTAATAAGAACTTGGCATACTTACTGGGGGTGTCCCCTATCAGTGTTTTGCTGACGTTCATGCCACTGGCCAACCGCCATTGCATTTCTGTCTACTTACTTATCCAAGCCTTTACTTTGGATTTTATGACGCTGTATGCTACAGGAAGACAAGGCCTGGGTGTTGCCAGTTCCTTTTTTATGCCCTCCTTCGCTAGCTTGCCAGCGATCATGTTCTCTTTTATGCCGCAGTGTCCCAGTGTTCATAGTATGGTGACCCAGTTCTCCTGAGTGAGGGTGTATAGTTTGTTAACACACTCCGCCCCCACCAGGGATGTAGTTTGGTGTGACGATAGTACCTTAATAGCCGATTGACTGTCTGTACAGATATAGTTCTGTTTATTAACAAGCCCCTTCTGCTGACTTCTTATCAATGGCCACCGTGATCGCCATTATCTCTGCTTGGAGGATAGTGACGCCCGCGCCCAGGGCCACTGAACAGTTATCAGCGCCTTTTGCATTCGTGATTCCGATTCCTACACCGTGGTCATTCTTAGAGGCATCTGCAAACCACACACTCTCCTCTTTTCCTAGAATGCTTGGCCACCTCTTTTCCCAAGCCTCCTATGTGGGTATTAGCGCACGGTATGGCTTGTCAAAGGTGTGTTCCATCGCAATGCTGTCCTTTGACATCCCCAAGCATTTGTCTATCGTCCCCGCCATCTCCCATATCCTTCTGTGGCCTGTTTTATGGGCCTGAAGGTTTGGTTGACCCAGTCGACAAGTCCCGTTATCACAGCTGCTCCTATAGCAGTGTGAAGTGGTGGCAAGTTTAGGGGCCTTTCTAGTGCCTTCGTCGACACCGTACTCATTGCCCCCGTTGTCATCACGCACGCGAGCCTTTGCAGGTGGTCTAGTTCCTCTCTGACTTTGGCCAGGTGGACCCGGCCCCACCACACAATGGCCGCATATGTAATTCTGGGGCGTATTACACCGGTATATATCCAGTGCATCATTTTGGTAGAGAATCCCCAAGTCCTGCCGACATAGGTGCGGCAAGCCCTAAGAGCCTCAATCCCTTTTCTTATTTTATCTGGGACGTGATACCTCCAGGAGAGTTTTTCATAACGATATACTCCTAAGTACTTCACCTTTCCTATGAGGGCTAACGGTCTTTTGTATTGCACCTTGAACAACTCCTTGCCTTTCCTTTTACGGGTGAAAAGAGTGATCTCAGTCTTGTCCCGGTTTATCGATAACCCCCTTTTCACACACCACTTTTCTACACATCGGAATCCCCACTACAACTCCGCGATGGTTCCCGGAAATTTGCCGGTTACCACCGCAGCCAAATCATCAGCTAAGCCCTGTGTGTATATTTTTTGACCATTTAACTCCTCATTTCGGAGCAAAAGAAAGAGAACAAATAATTTAACTATGAAAAAGGAAAATTACTAGATTCTAAAAAAGATAAATTAAGAAAATGGGTTAGATATGTTAAAAAACTGTATGAAAATGGAGCAGATAAAAGTCAATGTATGAAGAAAAGAAGATAGTCACCTTTTAGCTTTTCATGTTCGCACTTATTTTCGATTCCTACCGTCAATTTAACTCCATACTCGAGGTAGATGAACCGTCGAAGGTAAAAAGAGATTTCGAGCTGAAAGCACAGAATGCAATTCAAGTAAAGAGTATAGAGGACGAACGTGCTGTGTCGAAAATTTCAGTTTTCCAGTGATGTCCGCGAACGTAATGTATGCGGTAGAATCGCGTGGGAGTTTCCAAAAAATTTATCAAACCGTGATATTTACATCTTGAAATACGGCATACGAAGGGAAAACGGTATACCTGGGTCGTGTTCGGGGAGAGGTGTAATTTTACATATTATTTTGGTGAGTAACGTTTCGCGGAGATAGGAAAAACGATATTATTTTTTGCTCTTTTCACCAGCCTACATTAACTTGTTTTTTAAATTTTAAACAAAGATGGCGGGAAAATGTGCTGTGTTCAAAATAACCGGGAAGAACGTGCTCGGTACAGCCTGTTTTAAGAAAGTACTTCCTAGAACGATTTCCGTGAAAATGGAAAGTAGGTGTTTTGCATTAAGGACGTAGACAGGTTCACGAGGAGTCACCTTTTCCTCAGACATAAAGAAGAATCGAAAATCTTTGTAACATCAGTGTTGGTAAGATTGCTAATTCTAAAAAAGCGTTACTGAACAATTTTGCTTCTCCGATGTCCCTGTATCTTTCGGGCAGTTTCAAATATTAGCTTTTTAAGGGCAACACGTTCATGTTTCTTCACATACTGAATATAAAGTATTTCTGATTGCCACCAGCACCGTCGAGTATGAATTTCAAAGAAGCAGACGACCATGGCTAGAAAGCAAGGTACGCAGTGTTAGGTACGAAGCCACACAAGCGATGGTATGTGTCGGCGGACAGCTGGGCCCAAAAAAAGTCAAGGATGACGCTCCTTAGTTCAAACTCCTTGGTAGCCAAGTATCCTGGAGTACTGAGTGGTCGAGGAATAACGAAAATTCCAACGAGAATTCGCTTTTGGTCGATTTGTTCTTCAGAAAAAATCGTCGTAGACGAGACTGGCTACTATCGAAACCTCCAGTAAATGCTCCATGGGCGTCGGTGGCGTTGAAAACTGGAAGATCCATTATGACGCAACGCAGTTTATACCCAATAACTTCGAGCGCCCGCGGAACCCGATTAGTCTCCATACGGTCATTCATCAATCAAAATTGTATTTTATACCCGATGGTGAATGGTCGAGGGTAAGAAGACAGTGGTATGTGCCCCCGAGGTGTTCTCGTCCACGATATCGATTTTCGTTCTGTACACCGAGTTGCTCGAGTTATTTCCGCTTGTCTTTGTAAAACGGCCGGAAAAGTCGGACGATTACGGAGCCCTCGCTTCTGCGGAGCATCCCCCGGATTTTTCATTTTCGTTCGTCGTAAAATGTTGTTTTGCGTTTCGGCGTGAGCGGCTCAGAGGGTTGGGGTAGCCGAGAGTTGTTTTTGTGCGCGTCTCGACTCGCTGATATAGGTGGCAATAACATACGGGGGACAATATTCCGACAACTATGGCGCACGAGAAAAAAAGAATTCCCGGCGGTTGTACCCGCGAAGTATAAGCACTTGTTAATGATGGGCGAAATTTATTGTGCGCACGAAGAGGCAGAGTGGGCTGTGTGCTGTGTGGCACGCGAAGTCGTTAATCTTGTGTAATTGACGGGGAGTCTTGTATTTCCATAAAAATGAACGCGCCAGGGCAGGAAAAACTGATGGGAAATCGCGTAACCGCCGCCTATCTGCGGAAGAGAGGAATGCCGCGTATAGAACTTGTCGGCGGTGCAGCTTCTTCGAAATAAATTATTACGGAAATGACAACTCGACGTGTATTAATAGGAATTCGCGGACTCACGGTATCGATATTGTGTCGGCCGAATTTTCAGCGAGGGCGGAAATCCATTCGGACGCGGAAGAATACGTAATAAGTGGTGGTCTCGGTCGAAAACGTGTAAAACTCTTTTCGTTGATACCGCGGCTCGACGTGGCCGTTAACCGCGGGTACGTTCATATACTCAGTTTTGGAGTCGAAAAACCGAGTGATCGGTCGCTGTGTAACTTCGAATACACAAGCAGTTTGGTCAATCATGCTGTGAAGAACCGCGTTTCCTTTTATTTAAGAAAAAAAGTTGAAGTTCCTGTCTTTCAAAGCCGAAACCAGCCAGTAACGAAGAGAGACTATAATTACAACGTTGATTACATCTGTTAAGACTACAAATAAGGAAAAAGAAAGGAGAAAAAAGAGAGAAATAAGTAAAAAAGGAGCAAACCGGTCAAACCTTTATGAGTTTGCAAGTGTAGACAATCCTTGAGAAATCTCGACTTTTTTTTGAAATCTAAATAATGACACTAATTAATACTAACTCACGTCAGGATAAGTAGGCCAAGTACTGGTTCAGCCGGCAGAGTCCAGAGTATTCGTTCAACCTGGTACACTGTAAAAACCAAAAGATGAGCACTCTTGTTAACCTCAGACCGCTAAGATATTATATCTGAGATCATACAACTGATCTCGGCACTTTCGCACAGTCATCCATGACGCATCTCAAAATACAGGCTTCCAGTTCTTGGACATCCACACCGAGTACAAATCTGGCCTTTTTGGCCGATACCGCTCTGCTTCTCTGGCAAAGCTAACTTGAGACGCAACGCAATGTCTCCGACAATGGCAGCAGCACCTCTGCTCCATCTGTCCGCTGTGGATCCTCTCGCAGGGTATGCCCCACAGAAGCATCATATCCACAGTGTGTATAACTTTGAGCCAGACAATCTCACTGCCTCCAGCGCCAGCTTCCACGTGCAATTAGTTTCTTCCCAGCTGCTAGCACGGTGCCCCTAAACTCCTGTTCAAATTTTCCCAGCTTTGCACTCCAATGCACCCAGCTGGTAGTGCGAGGTGTGTCACTCACCTCCTTTGAGTTGCTTTGGCGAAATGGAGCCACCCAGGTTCCAATCCCAGAACCGGGGGTAGCCCCCTCCAGTACCGCCTGAGGGCGTACTCAGGTGGTCCTACAGACCACTTGCCCATGGCGCCATCAATGCATAACAGGAGATCACACCGATGTTGACGCATCCACACTGGCTGTGACGTACAATGGAGGCTAGCACCTGACTCAAGCCGTCAACCGGATGCTCCTCACCCCCGTGACACATTGCTCCCTGACAAGGCCGCTGTTTCCAGTGCTACTACACTGGCCACAGGTTCTGGAAGGCGCGACCTCCCCCCGCAGTGTCTCTAGACAAGTGAATTAAGTCCGTCTGACTCATCTTGACTCCGATCATGATTCGCTGACCAGCCCACAAAGTCACCCATGGGAGTGCAATGAGCATCCTGCAGGACTGTCCCCCACTAGCGTCCATCTTCGACCACCACAAGACAACCGTTCGCCCCAACTTCTGTTGGCTACAAGACTGCAGCGGGTACTCGAGCTGAACTCCGAGACACCTCTCCTGTAGTACTCGGTATCTGACAATGCAGACTACCAAAACCTTGCTGCAGAGGAACTCTATGTATCTAGCGAACTTCGCACATCCAACTCGCTGTCTCCACTTTGTTCGTTTCTCTCTCGCGTCAGGCTGCTTCTCATCTCTAAGTACACGCACAGAACTATGTAAGTACGTAACCTAAGGTATTCTAAGGACAGGGTATGCTCGGTGAAACTCACCAGATTCTCAGATTGCCACAAGCAATGAATGAAACAACACGCATGCGCACCGAGCTGAAAACGGGAACAGTTACCAAACACAGTCAAGTTACAAAATCCTTTTGTGTCATCTTGAAGGATCTCGGCCTTTTCACCCAGGATCATTCTTTTCTCCTTTCTTAGCTAATGCCTAATGCTTTTTTTTTTTTGTTTATTTATTGTAAAACGGTTGTTCACGTCATATGATACAACGCAGTTTCGTATCTGACCTTTGACATTTTTTTATGAACCAGTTACGAGGCAAAAGGATTGCACCAGCCAGTACGCAGCTGTACTCATAAAACACTAAATTAAATTCGAAAAGACCAAACAAGTCACCAAAACATTCTCACAATTCTGGATATTTAGAACGGCCTCACAATTTTCAGGCAAATTATATTTTGAAGATGGCAAGTAAAACTAAGTAATTACAGGTTTTTTAGTGAAACTAGTCAGTAGTATTCGTTACTATTTATCCGCCATTCGTAGTCACTTGTGTTTTCCGTCAGTATTGCCAGTAAAGAGTTAACTCAGTTGTACACTCGTTATTATTAATACAATTTCCGATTATCGGTCGGAGATAAGAAAGTTTTTCATCGATCCTAAGAGGGCTAAGACAGCCCTACCAGCCTCCCCGACGTCTCTGAAGTAATGCTCGAAAGGGCGGTTTCAAAGGCTCGGATTGAGAGCAAATTAGAAATGTTCGTGACTTCAAATCAAGATCTCATCGTCACAATAAAAAAAATAAAATAATATGTTGTACTTCGAATTCAAATCCAGCAACAGCATGGCTGTAATGTTAATATAATTGCATAATTGTAACGCCGTGAATAGTCCACAAATAATACTCGAGAAGTTAATGAAATTGCATACTCGAAACGCCGTAAATTTGTCGTGACGCTGTTTCGGTTTGTACGAAATATTAATGGCGCCTGGAGCGTGATCAGCGCTTCCAGGATGAGCCACGGATGTCAAACCTCATCGATTTTTATCAGGGCGTGGTTCGGTTCTTCATCCAATGTAACTGTGGTCGAGTTCGGATACTTGCTCTTTCAGTTTTAAATGTTTGCTTCTTTTATAAAAGGGGTTTTTTGGTGCACACGGTTCGATTGCACTAGGGTTTTTGAAGATCGAGTTAGGATTCGAAGCGGAGTTAGAGCAGGGTTTTGGAATCAGGTTTTTAGGTGTGCACGGGAAAACGTAAACGGGCGATTCTCAAATTTGGGAAACGATTTAACTTTGCAAAGTTGAACATTTATTTGTTAAATTTTCAGAATTTTTTCGCTGGAATGTTTTGAAAGGGTGCACTGTATTCAATATATACATGGTCCATATAAGCTAAAATTTCGTCACACCATCTGGTTGCAGGTCGCCCACTTTTCCTCTTTCTGTTCAATGGTACCCACAAAGTGCTCGATATGTTCCATTTTGTGCCCCCCCCCCTGGTCATATGACCAGTGCATTCAAGCTTCAATTTTTCAATTTTGTAAGTTGTATTTTTTTTACTAGTTCTTTTCCTATAATGTTCCTGATCTTAATTTCACATTTTAGCCGCATCCCCAGAATTGGAGTTATGGATGTTTGTTAGTCGTTTCAGTTGACTTCGGATCGGGGCTCAAGTTTGGACACCGTAGGTCAATACTCGATTCACACAGCTTTTTAATATTTTTATTTTTGTTGAAAATTTCATTTGGTATTTAAAAATCCTCTTGTGAGTCCAAAAAGCTTTCCAGTCACTGGATATTCTTGTATACAATATTTTTTCCTATACTGCTTACAAATGAAGTAATCTGACCTAGGTATCGACCCTCATTTACTCTTAAAATCTTATTTTCTTAATTGATTAATAGTTTGTTGACCCCTTCCCGATTAAAAATGAGGTTTGTTTTTGAACGATTCATTGTTAGTCCAAAGTCCTCATTTCCCTCTTTTATTTCCTGAATCATTTTCTCCATGTCATCGAAATTTTTAGCCACTCTGCAAACCCTAAGTTATTAAACTGTTCCGTTCACCCAGAATTTTGATACCTTTGCCCTCCCATTCCATATTTCTGAGAATCTTTTCTAGTACCAAGTTAAAAATGCTAAGGGAAAGTGGGTCGTCCTGTTTAAGACCTCTTGGGATTGGAAATTTTACTCCAGGCTTATCCAGTTTTACATATTATGCTTCTGAATGTTCATATAAATAGACGAGAATTCTGCTTCGGGAACCCTTGTGCTTCCAAGGCTTGCCACATCTTTCTATGGAGCAGAGAGTCGAATATCTTATTAAAGTCAACAAACGTGAGCCATACCTCCACGTCGTATTCCTTGGATTTTTTTAATGATATGACTTATTATTTGAATATGATCTATAGCCGAAAAGTCCCCCTTTCCCCCGTTCTATCGGTTAATTAATGTCCAAAATGTTATATGTACATATATTCTTTCTTTTGAAATTCATCAAGTACGTTGGTTTGGTGATTTTGACTTTCAATTTCTTCGTGCAAAGACATCATGCGACTGAAGAGAGCGTTTATGTACTGATTTGTGTGGGCACGTCTGGGCTCAGGTGTTTCTCTTTTGGATAGGAGGGAACATGTATTTGTATATTTCCGAGAAGAATTGGATCAGATATTTTGCCATGAATGAGATGTCGTTGGAAAAGGAGAGAAACAATAACCCTTCGAGCTATTAAACTTTTCATTTTCCTTGTAAATTATTGAGTCGAGGAAGTATAGCAGTAATTTTTGTAGTACAATTATCGGAGGCACCTGTTTTATACTTTCTCTATCATTTCGAGTTACCTCGTAGCAGGTGACCAGACAGTCAGTCCATGATCCCGATGCGATCTTACTAATGAATTGTATGTATAATGTTTGGATTGTTTCTATTTAGGAAAATCTACGATACCATTTCTTATCAGAAATCTCAGCATTCGCCTCGCTCTGGCGATTACATGAGTCATATGGTTAATATGGTTTCCGAATGTTGTTTATCGAATAATATTCATTTACGATTTTGAGTTTAGAACTAGATTTTATATAATTGCCTCAAACCGAAATACGTTTGCGTGAGCACGTCATTGCAGCTCATTTTGACATATTGAACGGAAGATTATTTTCATGGCTGCAGGAAACTAATGAGGTTTGAAGATTATGCGCATCTTGCCTTGTCAGTTTCAAATCGTCTGTATGTAGTAGAATCGATGATGGTGGGGCGTATGGCTGTGCATGCACGCCAAATTGGCCCCGGACACCGCACCCTTGGGCCTGCATCAAGATGAAGGATATAAAGATTTTTTACTTTTAATACAATGTCGTTAATGACTATCAGAAAAAATAACGGGTCTAAACTGGAACCCTGGGGTATGCCACAGAAGCTATTAAACATATTATTCGATTTGGACCTCGTGTTATCTGTTCTTCAGATAAGAGGTAAATGGTGTGCCCATAAGGACTCGAAGAACCTTAAATTATTTAATGTGTAAATTAAGATGTTGTGACCCTGTCGAAGGCTTTCTGAAAATCTGTATATATTGCGTCTACCTGAAGGCCAGTGTCCAGAATGGAAACTGTGTAATGTGTGAAGTTCACCAAGTTAGTGTTGACTGTTTTTAGCACATTTTTGAAGAATAAAATATCTAGCAATTGTTCGGTAACTGTTTTCCTAGTTCTTGGCATCTTTGGAAAACTCAAGTTGACCACATTGTTTGGGATATTTCATCAGAATGTACGGATCCTCATTGGGCATGTTTTTCAATATTCAACCCTCTCTCGTAACATTATCGAAGTCACATTAGGTTGAAGTTAGTGCTGAATGAAATCGGACCCTCATTTGACATGTTTCACCGTAACTAAATCACATTAGATTGAATTAGTTCTGAATGAACTTAGTGACCTTCAAACTTGGCATGATGATTTCTATAATTTGAAGAAGCACTGCACAGTTTTGAATAAGTTTCGGAGAGCTTGAAACAATCTTACGTGAACATTGAAGATAGAAAGGTCTGAATCTATCTCCAAAAATGCAGCCTCCTTCTACTTGGGAAACATTAGGTGGTATCTAAATAAAGTTGAAAACATTTCAAAAATTCAAAAATCGTCACCCAGTCGCGTGGCTGTAACCAATCACTTGTTGGGAAGGGGGGAGGAGGCATCAGACTTTTGTAGAAGCAAACTTCCGCGTGGGGAGGCGTGATAATAGATTGTCCAGTTAGGGGTGGAGAACGTGGATTTTCCCATTTACTGGAATTGGGGTGGTGAGTTGCCAAAGAGCAATGCCCAATTCTTGGTAAGGATTACGATCCTGACTATTCAGAAATTAGAGGATTGAAAAAAATGGAGGACTGTACACTTCGAAAGGTATTATTGAATTGTCACATACTCCGACCTCAAGATTGTTTTCTGAATTCGTTACCGGCTCTAATGATCTTTTCTTATGCGAGTAACTCGTTATAACATCTTTATTGGAATCTAACAGAAAACTGAATATCGCAAACATAGTAAAACTTCCGTCGAACGTTCACTTTACGTCTTTGAAAATTTCGAAAGCAGACGGATACGGCGGTTGTCTTTCAACTACAAATTCGAAGACAAACAAAATCGTATTTACTTACTCGTTTCGGAATTTCGAGTTTCGAAAACCTTCCTTACCGTGGGCAGCGCATACAGAGTGAGGCTGATATTGAGCAGGAGCCTTCCCATTACATTCCGATTCGATTAGTTTTCCGAGTCCTCGACCGGACCTATTTTCCCCTAGTTTTCGAGTAAATTCAGAAAAGTGTAAAACGACTGCACGGCAATTAGCTAGCAGTACACGCGTTCCCAAAAGCTCTAATAATAATTATTATTTTTTACATCTGCAGCGTGTAACAGTTGTGTTTGACACAATTTTGCACGTCTAAGAAATGCACGGAGAGCTGTTCAAATTAGGGTATGAAATGATGCGGAAAAAAGTTTCGACGCTTACCAAATTCAAACGAGTGCGACTGTTGCGCCGCTCTCGACTACAGCCGAATAGGTGGGTAGGGCGGCATAGGCCACTTTACGAACTCGAACGCAAATCTCTTCAAATGGGAACGAGTTTAGCGAGCGAGAAAAGATGAACTTCTCGTTATCGAATGTGAACTCGCTGCAGGAAGTGTTACCGGCGCGATGATTACCCCTCAAAAACTTGAACCACCCGTTTATGCAGCTGCAACAGAAGGCGAAGAGTCGACTCAAATTGAGTCATTTGTGGAAGACGCGAAAACATCGCTCCGTAATTCAAAGCGAAAGCGATAAGACGAGAGAAGAGAGCGTTCGTCGAAATTGAGTATCCGCAGAAGCCGCAGGTCCATAATGAAATATTATTCCTCTCCAATGGATTACGAGTGCATATTATAATATTATGCGCTCGTATTTTAATTTCCATAAAATACTATGAAAATTAAGGAAGAAGTAATAATAATGCGGACTGACGTATCGTGTTTGATCATTAGTGGAGCATCCGAGAAAATTGGTATCTTAACTAGCTTACTGCAAATTTCACCAGTGTGGACGATCCTGGTGGGAAGGGGGCGAACTTTTGAAAGAATCATTACTGAGTACGATTTCCTTCATTCATCAAGAGGTACTAATATAGTTGAAGTAAATTGCGTATCTGAAGAGGATGCTGGATCGTTTGAACCTAGGAGGAGTATTCCTCCCCCCCCCCAACTGTGCTCTCAACCCGAGCCCTGGAATCCGCCCTTTCGAGTATTACCTCGGAGACGCCAGGGAGGCTGTTAGAGCTGCCTTAGCTCTCTTCTCATCTTGCCGGAAAATCGACCGAGGTCGAAATGTAGCGAGTTGCTACGTGGGCTCGAACCTGGCACCTCCGGATTCCGAGACACGCGCGCTATCCCCTCGGCTAACCAGACCCCATTACGTCAATACCAAAGGGAAAAGGCCCTGTCTAAATTGTGTTCCACGTTAACTAGAAGAAATCGAAATTTCGAATGCAACTTAAATTTATTGATGTAAATTTTACAGAGTTTTTTGAGGATATAAGAAAAGATATTTTCCATCTACGCGGTTACAGTCGACTCGGCTTCGGGATTCGGACCTAACGACAAACAAACAAACATTTGTCGTCAGTTTAAGAAATAACAAAAAGGAGGTAAAGATTTGGCCCATTGGGCGAACGTTCGGGGGAATCGAACGGCATTCTACCTAGAAATTAAAAGGCCCCATTGGGCGAATGTTCTAGGAGATCGAACGGAATTCCACGCGGAATTCAAATTACATATTTCGATCGACACGTATTAGCATCGATAATTTCACCTCAAATTTTGTTGACTGGTGATGGTGACATCGGCATAACTATTCTGAACCGATTTACGAGAACTACGGTGTAAATTTCTTAGATGTCATTACTTATCATTTCATTTTCTTTGTCGTGAACGTTAGCCATATTGTCGAAAAATTCTTCACAGATTCACAGTGATAAACTTTAGAATTCTAGTATACGACTGAATGGAGAGCTTAGTGTCCATGTTGGAGTGTGAGTGAACTTGGCAGATTCTATATTTAGGGTGTGCCAATTCACAATTTCTTCCTTCAGTAATCCAGAGCGCTTTCGGCTGCTAATGATATCGTCAGTGGAGTACAATGGAGAGTACGATGTATGCCTAAAGGTAAACGTTTCTTTCTTCCCCTTGCCAGGCACCTTTCAAATGTTTATTTCCTTCGTACCAATACCAACCAATTATTTTTGCCACCATCTCTATCAACCAGACGTAATTTTCAACGGTTTCGACACTCCGGCCCTCAAAATGTTCACTCGCCTGAGTGAACAGATGCGAGGTAAATGGGTGAAACCTAAAGGGGGCAGAGATGGTTCACACTTCGTTGAACTGTTCTACCATTCGAATGAACTTGAGCTGGTCATCTTTGACTATCTTGCCAAGTTTTCAGTCAGCCTTAACGACTGAAAGCTTTTTGATAAGAATTAATATCTTCCTTTCTGGAAACAAAAGGAAATTACCCTTTTTAGCAAGGTGAATAGAAGTATGTCTTTCATGTAAAGAGGCAGACCAAACGGCCTCCACTACCCGTAATATATGTTTAAAATTGGTATCCTAACTAACTTACTGCAAATTTCACCAGTGGGGAAGATCCTGGAGGGAAGGGGTAAACTCTTGGAAAAGTCATTACTGAGTACGATTTCCTTTATGCGTAATATAATGGTTTAATGACGAGGGAGAGAGTTCGGATGTAAGGGGAACTAAGTATCATGTATAACCTCCCCCCTTCTGCACCTAATTTTCGTAATAATGGAAGTTTATTTGCTCGAGAAAATTTTGGAGGAATATCCTAGATATTTCTCTTCCCCCTCCGGTGGGAAGTACAGCGTGTAATAAGCACTGAAACTCACTTCGGCTTCTGTTGTTGAAACTTCTGGATGGTTAAGTTTTTCCTTAAAGAAGGGTCTCACTAAATTTATCGAGAATGTTCGTAGTTTGGTATACGTGATGCAACTTTTTGAAAGCTGAAAAATCAAATTCTATTTTTCAAGCGTCTCTAGACCATTTTGAGGTGTGTTAAAAACGAAGAAACAATTTGATCGGTGGAAACATTAGAGAGGTACAATGTTGTAGAGCTCCAATGTTTAAAAGAATACAAGTTTTAGAGGGAGAAAATAGTTAGAAGTTTGGGAATCGGGATTCAATCCATTTTTTGACCGCTGGTAAACTTGAGAAAAATAATGAAAATTCCACATTCCCTGCAATAATAAGGCATGTGTTAATGTGTAACAGTAGTAGCGCCAGCCGCCGTGCCCATGTGCAGCAGTTGTTGTACTAGTTGCTAAAGGAGTCATCGAAATTCTGGGGGTTCCCCTAAAGTTGAAAAATAAATAAAAAATGAAATCGCACTCGTATTAGGGAGCTTTGGGCCGGTATAGCGGTTAGAAGAGAGAGCGGATGAAGAGGAAACATAGAGAGGGGGTAGGGTAATGTGAATGAAAAGTTTGGCTGATGTAATGCCATTTTTCCGGTAGGACTTTTTAATACCAATCCACTCCTGTTGATGAGCGTCATAAATATTCGTTTTTATTGCCTTCTGTGAAATTTGTTTTCCTTTTCTACTCTTATCTCAATATTTCCCCCGAAAATGGATTGAGAAGTTGTTACTTCATTGGCTTATGCAAACATTCTTGCCAAACGTTGAATGTCATATTTCCGTTCATTTTTCTGAAAACTGTGACATTGAATTAGTTGACATATGTGTGTATGGGGGGAGGGGGTAGATTCTTTATGAAGTAAAAATTAATCCTGATTTGATTTCGGTACAGTTTGCGGCATGACATAACTGAAGAAATTCAGCGAAGAAAAAACTTGGAAACTAAGACCGAAAATCCAGTTGGAAAAATTTCTTATAGCAAAAATCACTAGAGAAAACATTTTCCTCGCCTTATTCGAATCGGAGTCGAAGTAATTCATCCGACCCATAGCTTTGAGAGGAAAGGGGGTCTTTTCTTCCGTAAAACTAACAATTTTCCCCGTATTGGCGACGTTCTTTTTGCATGTTTTGAAAATTGAGACCGGAACGCAGGCCCGTAACCAGCCATCCGCGGTAGGGGGTGCTGACTGTTTGTCCGAGGGGCCTGAGGATACACAGAGTGTATAATGTGAATACTTCTACGAGCCAGTGGTTTAGCTGGGGAGGGGGGGGGGCAAAGGAGGTGAGTGCCTCCAAGACACTTGAAATAGAATGTGAAATATGCAAAATGAACAATTTTTTGCCTTTAAACCATGTTTTTTTCGAAAAATTTTCGCTCCAGCAGTAATTTTCCTTCATTTTTATAAAATAGTCCTCTAATATCGGCGACTTTTTCTCCCTTGAAAATTGTACTTTGCCCCCCCCCCCCCGAAAATCCTGGCAACGCCACTAATTTAATTTGGTCTCAAAATTTATAATCAAAACTGGTAATTCAACTTCCCGACAAAGATTGACATTTTTACAAAGATCAAATTTTCGACTATTTTTGTATCCTTATCAAGTTATCAGTTCTCAAACAGCCATAGCCATTCAGGCATTTAGCCATCGATATTCAATGTGAACTAAATCGGGAGCCTACCACTGTATTTGTGAATTGTAATGTCACACAAGAAAAAGCCCTATTATTTTTGAAACTGCCGGTTGGACACTCAGGCCCTTTTCTTTTGACACGTCACATAATGTAGAATGACAAACACATGATTCGTCTTATCTTTTAAAGCAAAATCAGCTTTGCCAAGTTAGTATATATTAAAATGTAGTGGAAAGAAAAGTTTTGGGGGAAAAAAAATAGCGAGAAAAATGTAAGGAATTCGTTAATTTTATTCACGAAATTTTGCCAGGGGGCTCCGGCAAGCGCTAGGGGGTGTTCAGCACCCCCTAGCACCCCTTTGCCTACGGGCCTGCCGGATCGAGAGAACGAAGTGAACAAGAATTCAAATGATCAGAACAATTTCCACGTCCTTGTTTCTCGTTTCTGGCTGTGTGTCTTCCGAATTAATTTTGGGTCAAGTTGCTCGTTGCTGGTGGAGTAAGGTTGAAGTCCAAAGATGACTAGTTCAGTCCTTCCATTCAGTGTAATAACTGAAATTTCCATCGCTGTTCCCAACTTTTGAACCCCTTCCTGTCTGGCAACATAGCCTATTTGAAAAATGAAGCCAGTTATGGATTATAAAATAAATAGAATGTGGTCCAAATTCCATTTCTAATTCCTGAAAGACTGATATGGCCCCGGATATTCTGATCTCCGACTCATGCTCTTCAATTATTCGAGTAATTCACAATTCCTCATTGCAAATTAAACCAAATAGCCAAGCTCGCAAATTTTTTTTTTTTTTTTTTGCTGTTCCTCTCAAGAGAAATGCTTGTGCCGCTGTATATCGGTGAGAAGAATTAATTTGAACTCTCTCCTCGTAATATTCCGGCAGCAGATACAAAGAGGATGCAACATTTCTCACGGCTTTCTTCTACAGCATTATTTTTGTTATACCAGACTTGGTCTTTGGGAACCGTGGAAAATGACTGATTTTGTGGCCTATTTGACTTCCTGGAGGAGAGAGCTTGAGGGCAAGTAATAATTTCCCGGAAATATTAGGTATATTAATTAGTAGGTACTCTCATCTAGCTGTCTGTCAGAATTCAGCTTCCCCAGAATTTTTTCATGTGTACATATTCCACTTTTCTTTTTCTCTGCGTATCGCACTAGACTTCCATGTCTTATCTTCCATTTGTGCCCGCTTTTCGAACATTTTATTATCCTAACATTTATCGAACATCTTTTTTTTTTGTTTTGTTTCAGCGATATCGACGACGTGAATAGTGATATTCTCCATTTGGACATATGGTGAGTGCGGTTACATTTTGCGAACTTTGCAAATCCACTGAGTTTGCCTTGAAACAGATTATCAATTATAAATGCGAGCAGAAAGGACGAGAAGGCTTTTGGGTCGTTCTAAAACTTTCTCATCTGCTCGGGGATTCCCGCTTGTGTTCCTATTTCGGTATACCTACTGTGTAATGCATGTATAGAGAACCGGCGAACCTTGCGTCATCTCGGTCAGTTTGGTTGTGACCTCACAAGATGACAACTTTCTACGTCTCTTTGCAGGGACCACGACGACGAGTCTTCCGTCTTTGACGCAGTGAGTAAACTGAACGAAGTTCGGGGCGTGAAAGGTCTCGGCAGATTTTTCAAACAAATAGCTCAAAGTGCGCGTTCCGGAAGTCAAGATGATTTTCTCGGTTGTGTCAACATTCCGTTACAGGTTGGTGCCTGATATTTCTTGTTGACTTTCGTAAGAGCGTAACAACTCGACTATGAAGTTTGAAAATTCGCTACTTCAACATTAAGGTATGCGTGTGTGGCTCTGCTTTTCGCTGTCCGGAAAAGTACGTGAATCGGATTGGCTAGAACATCAGTAGGCACGGTATCCTCGTAAATGCAAAATGTCCGGGAATCGTGCACTTTACAATAAGCGCATGTTTACATTGTTCTAGGATATTCCCCCTTCCGGCATCGAATGCTGGTATAAGCTGGAAGGTCGTACGCAACGGTCTAATATACAAGGTAGGATCAGACTAAAACTATGGCTGTCCAAGCGAGAAGATCGAGGAACGTCCGAAGAAGAAGATAACTGGTCGTATATACAGCAGCAAGAGAGACTTTATACAATCTTCATTAATTACGAAATGAATCAGCCTTCTGTGAGTAACCTAGTATCTTGTATGTAGTGTAGGATTGTAAATTATCATTAATTACGAAATGAATCAACCTTCTGTGAGTGACCTAGTATCTTGTATGCAGTGTAGGATTGTAAATTATCATTATCATATTCGTACTACAAACAGACATACTCACAGACACCTCTATACGATTTTATCGTATAAAGGGAGGTCGTGTGATTACAACCACCAGGGAGGTCCATGAAAAAATCCATGCCAGATGAACAGAATTTTAGATAGAGATGCAAGACTGAGTGAAACTTCATCACATGTACCTGAAGAACCTTGTCAGGAAAAGAAATGCCTGAGAAAACAGGATTTTTGTGGTATGAATTTTTACAGCCCTTGGGAGGTCAAATGACCAGTGTATGAATACATACTTTTTTCTCATATTCAACGGTTGTTGTGAGGTCTTATTTGTATACATATCTCAACGAAATCTTTCACATGTCACAGTGGTTGAGAGGTCTTTTCTGTGCGACCCAAATTTTCAAAAGTACAAATTTTAACGAAGGACTACTTTTTTGAAATAACTTGATTATAAATTCAGCTACTTTCAAAATCCTACAGACTCATTTTTTCCCCTAATGACTGGTTGTTACTTATGACCAATATCAACCAGAGTGCATTTCCGATTGACAATGAAGCCGAATGTGAGCACTTTTGTGAACATCACTCAGTAATCACACTACTGGTGAGCGATCACTTCACACTATCTTAAAATGATTAGATGGTGAGCACTCACAAAGAAATGCGATTGGCCAAAAGTTTCAAAACGGAAGTGGTTTGTAACATGTTGCGTGAACGCTCACCAAATTGTCAATCGGGTTATTTCCTGGAATAAAGTTGACGTTCCGAGGTACCGACTGTTCCATGGTATGTGCCTTTCCTCTAAATCTCGCAGTGTCAGAGAATATCAAGATTAATCCCACAATGAGAAGGTAGAAACTTGAATGGGGGTGGAATACTCGATCGCAGTTTTGTCGTCCGGTGTCGGTGAGTTGCGGCCTATCAGTGAAAATTGGTATGAATTGCGGCCCAGTACCTTTTCCCTAACGAGTGAATTCCGGCCCGACGTCACGTACGAATTGCGTCCCCGTATCTAGCTACTCCTCAGTCCAATAGCGCGACCCAGGAGACACCACGAGGAGGTTGACTGAGATTAGGATGGACTTTGTAGAAGGAGCTGTTCAATTTAGAATGAAAACTTTCGCAACTACTGTTGATTCGACTGCAGTTAGCGGAGTAGTCTGCCCAAATACAGGGAGGAAATGTTGCGTCAGGAGAAATATACGTTTCGAAAATATAGTCAGTGAACTGCACAATCTTTTCGTTCTCTGCCGAGAACAGCGGCATAAAGTCTTCAGTGAAACAGCCCATGACATCTCCAGTTTTAAAAAAGGTAGGCCGAAGTAGTTTTTCAAAAAATAACTTTCTGGTGTATTTGGTGTTGTGCCTTGTAAACTTGAGTGAGACCTATTTGTTGAATTTTCTGCAACCAACTTTGGCCTAAATGAAATCGACATCCTCTCATTTGAGCGGCAGGCCACACCTCCTGTACCGCTTTACGGATGGCTGATTCAAAAACGATGAAAACTTCCGAAGGAGAACATCGAGTACTAAGAGAAGCACACTTAGAAATAACGTGTTCAAAAGTAGTATGGTACATAGTTGTAGACTTGTTGGGCAAAAAAAAGCAACAACAACCAACGTGTTCAAAATCAGTATAGTACGTAATTGTAGACTTGTTGGGCAAAACAACAACAACAACAACAAAAAGCAAGCTATCAAACAAACGAACAAACAAGCCAATGACACGTAAATCCAGTCCTTCGAACCGTGGACAGTAAAAAGTTGCGTGTAGTGGTCTGGACAACTCTTGAAGGTCCCATACAACTCTTGAAGGTCCCATCCACATATGTATATCTGCTGCACTGCACATAGGATATTTAAATGATAGACCGCAACTCACCAACATCGATACTGATATCATTGGGCCGGAATTCACTCGTCATCAAAAATAGTTCGGGCCGGAATTCACCTGTCCCGTTTTTACTGATAGAGTACTCGGGCCGCAACTCACCTACAGCCTTGTCGTCATAGTCGAAACGATTTTAGTAATTAGTGAGTGTTTATTCGAATAAGTATTACTTTTTTGTAATTGCCAGAAATATTTTCTGCCATATTGATCGCGGCTGTATATTATACGATGTGCTACTTTATGCTAAAAATACCTTTTATTTTTCAGATGTAGAGCATAGTGTAATAAATTCGACTGTTTGTATTTACGATTGGTTTCAGAATAATAACTGGAATGGCGAATTATCGCCCGCCGCTCGTAATATTTTATTGCAGCACGCCATCCAGGGTGATATATCGGATTTGCAGCAGGCTACTATAAAATGGCTCGCCTACAGTCGGATCCCGACCATGGATCCTAAAATTTTATTGTGTCATTTGTTACATTTGGAAGAGATGTGGGGCTCGGAAGCGCTGTCCAGGGAAGAGGTTCGTATTGAGTGAAGAAGACTTACCTTGATGAATAGCGTAGATATGGAGAGGAGGGCCACATATTTCAATTTATAAAAAAAAAAAAATATGAACCAAGTATTTACGTAGTCTGAGAGGGTCATTGCGTAGAATAAGTAGTCAAACGTGCTTAGATAGTATTTACAAATTCTTGAAAGTTCTTAGTAGGATTTTACTAAATTTGTGTCTTAACCTCTGAGCTGCTCACGATGAATCGGAAAATACTCTCAATGACTCTTAAGAGAGTCCTAGTGAGTTTTAATTAATCTTTTAAGAAATTTTAACATGTTCTGTTAATATTGCTTATTGCTAAGCTAGTCTGTAAAAGTCTTGAAGAAGTCTTGATGGATCCTCATGGATCTTTACGAGTCTTGGTAATCTACGACCTTAAATGAAAGCAGTTAGGTATTTGTCATACGAAGTCGTTAGGGGAAAAGTTGTAGGTCTTTTTGTATTCACTTGACGCCCCCTTCCCCTTAAAATTATAGTCTCTCGCCAAGTCAATAGTCGTGATAAGCTACAAAAATCTCGACGGATTCGGAAACTATCCGAAATTATCAATTAGGTACCAACTTCCTTGAAAGTATCTATCGTCTGATACCAATTTGTTTTATTTCTTTTCAGGAGGATTGGTTGGCCGATTCGTTTAATATGTTTTTAGACTATTCGTTGCAGTTAATTAGGAAACATAGAAAATTGTTCCCAATGAGGCATAAAAACTCGATTACGCGACTAGAATATCTGTTGAAGTGAGTAATACAACGTTTCTGGACAAGGAGTGGAAAGGAATCACTCTTCACAATCTTAGCGTATACTATTTTTTCCCCTTAAAAATACGTTCATCTTATCAGTTACCATCTTATGTACCTAATTTTTCATTATTCTCCGCCGTGAAGCTCATCATTTTCCATCTTGGGGCGGAAAAGCATTCGATTTATCTTCATTTTATGATATCTACGCTGAGAGCTGAAAAGAAGTGCTTTCGGGGCATTTAATGGACAGAAAATTAAGGTTTTTTTTTTGTGTGAACATACTTTTAGAAAAACGTCTTTTACAGCATGATTACATATAATTGGCGTTCACGTTCGCTAATGTATAAGTTCATTAATTCCATTGTTTTAAAATATTGATACGCGTTATGCGACCGGCGAGTAACTACATAAGTAATATATTCGTTTTAAGATGTCTAGGCACTTTGGCCACCATGAAAGCGTTCTGGAAATGCTGCCCTTTCAACAAAGAAGTTCGCGGAGAGGTAACGTCGGCCGTTCGCAAAGGAACCTTAGAATGGTGAGTATTTTTAGACGCGGAGAGAACTGAGCGGAAGTTCGTTTTAAAAAGGAATAAGGAAAATAACCTTGTAACCCTGTCGCCCGTTCGTGATATTTCGCAGGTACGAAGAAAATGCCAAACAGCTCTCGTTAACCAGGGGTGATCCGGACTCGCGGATTCGAGGACTCGTGAAGTTATTTACTACCGTATTGGTAGACTTGAGGAGAGGATTGGATTACTATAATAATTTATTTGAAACGTACGTATCGGATTTAATATCGTTTATTATTATAGAATTAAAGTGGTTTCGTATTTGCGAGAATCAATACCTATAGGCGTTCAAATGTATACAATTTACTTCCATTGTAGTTATAACGCGCGATCCCTTAATTTGCGAAAGAAGGTCCTTTTGAGAGATTTCGAAAAATAAGCGTTCTTAGCATTTTAGTATGAGTAAAGTTCCTTGTATCCCACTTACTCGAACTAAAAATAAAAAATGCCAGCCTAAGAATTTCCGTTATGACCGAGGAGAAAACTAATTTCTCCATCGAGGAACATCTGATAAACTCCTAGACGGATTCACAGTTCGAATGAGTTAATTCGAAAAGTCAGTTTCGAACTTCGAGTGCTGGTCAGTGTGCGATCCTAGAGAGCTTAAACTTTGAGAGTAATTTTCAGCTATGAAATGAAAAAGTCACTGTTGGGATGTACAGCGTTAGTCCGAAAACACGTATCTATATAGCTATATCGCGAAATAAGAAATGTCTAATGAATCGGTATTATTACCATTTTTCATCCTCACATCTCCGGCCAGTATTGGGAAGGTCCATATTTCATTGAGACACATGTAAATTGTTTATAACTTATTAATAAGAGCCGTGTTTCACTTTCAGTTGTAATTTATTTTTGTCATAACGTTTTCGGACCTTAATCTATCGTCAGTGTTTAGCTCACTTACAACGTAACAGGTTCTTATGATTTAAGTAACTAATGCTGTGGTTCAGGTGTTGTGTATTCTTTCTGTTACTTGTTGGAGTTTGGTCTGTTTAGCTTAGTGATGGGTAAAATTACTTGAAAAATGATCTTAGGCCATCATCAAGATAACTTATTGAAAATTGATTTCAGGTAACCACTGAGATCGGTAATGTAAAATTGATTTCAGGTTACTTTTAAGGTGATGATCTTAATAATCTTTGAGGCCAATATCTTAGCCGCTATTACCCTTCGAAAATTACCTCGGATCACCACTATGAGATCACTTGCTGAAAATTGATCTCAGGTGACCATGAAGATCACGGTCTTAATGCTTTTCGGAACCAAGAGCATCATCATCAGTGGTTCATCTAATGCCCGTGGAGGGGTGATGTCGTTTCTTTCGGTTGGCTACTCAGTCTGATCTGTTTGTACAATGTCTGTTGAGTTGTTATCAGTGTGGCGCTGGTTTCATTTGATTATTCCCATTTGTACTTTTCTTTTGCTAATGTTGTTTATTTTTAGTATTGCCAGTATTTAGAATGTGTCTGCCAGATTTGTACTATCACATTAGTGGTCATTTGAGTATTTTCCCAACAGTGACTGGTCATCTTTGAGAGTCTGTGATCTTTCATGTTCTTTCTTCTCTGACTGAATGAGTAATTCTTCCAATAATGCATAAATTGAGTAACCGCGTAATATCTCGAGAACTAAGAATACTACAACAAAGCTTTTTTCCCTATAACTAGTAGAAAGTCCCCTTTATCAAACGAATCTATCAAATTTGTGGAAATACTTGACCGCTAGTCTTTAGAGTACCCCAATATGCTAAAAATTCTATCGTCGTCATAACGTAACTATTTGTGTTTATTTTAGAAACTCGGGTGGCAGAGACATATTTTTCTCAACAAGAAATGTACGTGATATGCTTTGTGTGGAAGAGATATGTCGTGAGAAACATTCGAGGGTTGTATACAAAATGATGATACTTTATGGGCATCTGCCGGCCATGGCAAAGTTAGATAATCACTTTTATTCCTTGGCAGTTGCTCATTTTCAGCAGTGCTTACTGTACGTGACACTTGTTGCCGCAAAAACTAGAAGCCCTTAATCCTTATAGTCAGAAGGGTACACAAGGACGTAGCAAGGAGTTTTTTCTGGAAGGCAAAAATTGTTAAATTCCCAAACTGACTTAACTCAAAATTCCCAAGTATATCAACATTTGTTCGTATAGGCTAGGAAGAAAAAACCTTTTGACTTATTTGATTTTTCCAACTTTTAATCCATCTACTAAAATTTCCCAACTCCGGCGGAGGCAAGCTGCCCCCGCACCCCCTTATTTTCGTCCCTGGTTATGTATCGTCCGCAAAATAATTTCCAAAAATTCTGAAATTAGTATGGTTATGAGTAATGCTTTTCAAGTGGAAATCGACTTTCCGTACTCTAAATTTTCCTCGTAACAATGACATTACAAAAAAAAAAACAAGAAAAAACAGGAATTCGATGACAAAACAAAATGATAAAAGATCAAGATATGACATTTCCTCAATTTTTGAATGATGAACTATGTTAAGCGACACACTACTTGATAATAGCTTATGCTAAACGACGTTGTTATTGATAATAGACTATACTGAGCAGTTGCGTATCTGGGATGAAATCATGGGGGGGGGGGATTGACTTTTGATTTTGAGGGTATTCTTTAAAAAAAAAAAGTGTTAGATGAGCATATTTTTGATATTTTTAAAACTTTTTTGGTTGTGGGAGGGGGGGGATGAACCCGGACACCCCCCTTAAATACGCCACTGATACTGAGCGACATGACAAAAAGGAAGACAAAATGACAAAGTAATAATTTTTTCAAGACGAAACAGTGCAATGGATATTCAAGTCTGAGCACTCGGTGTAACCACCACCTCTCCCACAACAACCACGAAAAAACAAAATGACGGAACTCTGAAGATATAAACCTACAAGGAAGATGAAATGCTTGTCTGATGAAATGACAAAATGACAGAAAATCGTTTTGTCTAACAACAGGAGTTATGTCACTGATAAAGAAAGGAAGTTTCATTAATGAAAATGTGAAAGTTTCGTCAACTGATAACGTTACGTTCCTTCTTTTTTTTGTCCCAGTAGCGGTCTCTTAAATGACTGGGTAGTAGTTCATCGTTTTCCGCTAGATAACAAGAAACCTGGATATCTCAAATTCGTTTTTTAGATCATTGAAGAAGTTATGGTAGATCATAATAGGGTTTGGAGTTGACTGTTTCTAGACCAAAAATAATAAAAAGAGATTCGGGTTATATTTATGAATTTCCGGAAGCTCGTGGCAAAGATGGGTTCGTTCCAGTTAATGATAGTATTCAAAAAGTCGATGCTCTTGTCTTATCCCAACAAGCTTTGATGTTTCACATTCATGTGAAACCATTGAGCTCTTAAAAGGATTTTTTGATTCTAAGTAAAACTTGTCATTCTTATTCTTCTTCTTTTACTTTTTTCTTTCTTCTTATTGTTCAAGATATTTAGTTTCTCACAATGTTGCCCAATTTTGAACTCAAAGTTATTCAATTAGGTTTTCAAGAAAATTTTGCTATTATTTTTAGCGTAACCGCGAAAACGGTACCAATTTCGAACCAAAAATTAATCAGTTAGGGTTTTAGGGAAAATTTGTTATTTTACATTCTTCAACTTTAAGTAATTATGAAAACGGTGCCAAATTTTCAATACAAAGTACTCAATTTTGGTCCTATGAAAATTTTGTTATTACATATTACTATTATTATTTAGTTATTTGAGTACAGAGAGAGAGAGAAAAAATAATAACTTGGGCGTGTACTTACGAAGTTTTCTTTGGTATCAGTATCCAGTTTTGTGCCTGTACAGATTTAATAAATATCCCCCTTTGTTGTTTTCAAAAATTCCTTCATCGTCTATAAGAATTCCGTTGTCGTTTGCAAACCATATCCCCTTGCTCCAACTGGGAGGGTGGTAGAGTGTTGAAACTCATACATGCCTCCTTAATACATCAAACATTCCATGAAAAAAACAAAAAATGAATTTGAAAATGCTGGGGGAAGAAACTAAAATTACGAGTTATTGGGACAATTACCGTTAGGAGCACTTGGTGTATTGTGACACGTGGTGTAAAATGACACGATGTACCGATCTCCCGTTCTATTAGCGCTATCGACCAGAAATTCATACCAGTTATGAATTAACATGTGCAATAATGATTCGAATATTCTAGACTCGGAGAGACAAATTTCATATTCGTTATCAAGAAAAAATTTTTTTTCAAAAAGCAAAGGTTTTTATTGAAAATTGTGTTTTTTTGAGTTTGAGCCTGCTATTTTTGGGATAAGTGATAACACCATTATATTACTGTGTAGCTCTACTGAAGCCAAAACGAATGGTACTATGGATTTTGGAAAATAATCAAGTTTCAAATGAAATACGCGAACTCCATGTGTGTGGTAATGCATGCTGTACAGTAACACTTGTTCACTTGATGAAGTTGGCCGTATAAAATTTATGTGAAGAACAGCTGGTTGTAATAAATTTGTATAATCTGTCGAAGATGACCAGGGGCGAAACTATAGGGGTGTGGGAGGGTTGAAACACCGTCCCCAATAATTTGGCAGTCGGCAAGTTTTGAAACTCTTCATTTGAATTATTTATTTTTTATGAATATTTCTTTGCTTGTTTACTTCTTTTTTTCAATTAAGAAATATTTCGATTAAAAAATAGGCAAACTTTTAATTTTTTTTAAAAATTTTGTGGGCTAATTTTTAGTTTAAAAAAAAATATTTGTTGGCAAATTTTTCTTCTCTGCCTCCCCAAACTGAAAGTCAAATTTCGTTTCTGAAAATGGAATACCCTGGACTCCTGTCAGAGACTAGTTAGTCAAAAGCCGAAAGTTTCAGCTGAGCGTCGAAAGTTATGTGAACGGTTCAAAGCTGAAGTGTGGAAGATATTTCGAAAATCTGAAAGTCAATAACAAATGTTGAATTTCGAATTTCAATGACTATTCTGTTTTTACTAGGTTGTTCCGTGTTTGACCTAGAGCCTGAAATTTGAGAAAGTTGAATATTGTATTAAAATCTAAAAGTTGAAAGCAGGACTTACTTTCCAATGTCACAAGCTGAATCCGATAGCAAATGTTCTATTGTTTAATTTACGGACTTTCGTCCTGGTAAATACAGGAGGGAAATTTAGTCTGGAACGAAAGTCAAAACGCCGGGTGTTTTTCCCATAAAAAAGAAAGGGAGCTTGTGGCACGGATTCCCCTAATCTGATCAACCTAAAACTTTGTCGGTTTTTTTGTTGTTTTTTTTTAATTTTATTTATTGGAACCAATTTATGAGACGAATCAGAGGAAATTCATAAAAAAAGATCACCAAGAGTACTCGTAAATAACGACCACCCGAATGTGTAAAGGAATAAGGAAATTGTGTGTTCCTCTCAAGTATTCCTAACATTCTTCCAACTTATCCTCCCAGACTAGGCTGTGCTCATGTGCGTAAATGTGAGTGCTTAGGGGATAAGGTTCCAATCTGCATTAGCAAGGACGGATCTATGAGTGGGGTGAAATACCGCCAATAGTTTGGCAGTCGATAAATTTTGAACCTGTTCATTTGAATTTTTCATCTTCTAAGAACGTTTGTTTGTTTGTTTGTTGTTTATTTATTTATTCTTTTCAATTAAAAATATTTTGATTGAAAAATCGGCAAATTTTCAAATGCTTAAAAAATTTTGTCGGTGGATTTAAGTTTTCAAAAACATTTGTTGGCAAATTTTCCTTCTCCCCTTAAAAAAAAAAAAACAAACTGAAAGTGAAGTTTTGTCTGTGAATATGACATCAGGTGGATAGAAAGGAAATGGGTCATATCAAAACATATATTACTTAGGCATCATCTTACGTCAGAATCGCATTTTATCGTTTCACGTAAATGTAGCTGAAACATTTGACAGTGTTCGGTAAATAAAGCTTAAAGGTTTTCGGATGTTTTCATGATACATTTCTATCTTGTGTCACATTACGACAAGGCTGCGTCATTTTACAACATGAATGTTGTAAACTAACACATGTATGTTGTAATGTGACTCCATAGAAATCTGAGCTCTATAATTATGCTTTTCTGGTTTCAGTGCAGTCATTTTGAAGAGAACTTTATGCTTTATCCTCTGGTTTTTCTTTCGAAGCAAACGGATCACAATTGAATAAGCTATAGCAAAACGAAACTTTTTGTGTCATTTCACCCCAAGTGTCCCTATTCCTTTTCACAGTCTGATCTATATACTCCGTTGTCATTTTAATTTTTTTATTTTCTCTTTTAGTCTCCGCATTGTCGTCGTTTATTTATTTTATCTGAAGTTGCTCATTTTACTCGTTCTACACAATAATCAGCTTAACAATGAACCAGTCTTCACACTAATAAAAACTTCGCAGATATCGAACAAACAAACCAGACTATGACAGCCAATAGAAAGACAAGGCACAACATGCTTACCATACGGTACTACCTAAGCCATAGCATGTTTAACTTTGTTATCAGCACCTTCAAGTTATCAGGGATTTGTACACTGACGGTAGCGTAAAATCCGAAACCGTTCTGCCTAATAGAAACTTATAACTGAAAGTGAAAAGGATCGTTTTATTAAAGTCAACATTGGGACGTTAACGATACCGTTGAACTCATTTATGCCCGACTCGGCAACCGCGATAAAATCAGTTTTTCTGTTAGGCTGTTCGCAATTTTCATAATGTATGTAGTTTTATAGCCTTTTTCGTACCGCCTGCTTACTTAATCTGTACGCGTTTACTGTTTGCAGCCACGTTGATGTGCAGTACTTTTCCACGGTGTACAAGCAGTTCGAAAAACAGGTAATTAAGTTTTGTCACTACCACTAGTTGCTTAAGTACCCGTGAACGGCAAATTTAATACCACTTTCCGTACACCTAATCCAATTTGGAAAGCATATGAACGCGTTCGAAACATCATTTTATGGAATCACGAGCGTGTTGAGCAGCGTGCGTTCCCGAAAATGCCCCAGAAATAACGATATTAAATAAAAGTTATTGCCAGGTCTGTTCGAGGCCAGGAAGGGGAGGGGGTGGTCTTGTCGTGTTAGTTACCTTGACAGGACGACGGCAAGCCTAAGTAGGGTTAACCTGGTTGAAAATGTACCTACATTGGGTAAGCCTAATCAATTTTCAATGTTCTCTACACTCGCGACGGCTCAGATTTATAGTAATCCATTGAAAATTTAGCTTTTTACGCCGTAATAGCGCTCTCAACGTTGGGTAGGCTGCTAGACCTACATGTAGGTACGTTTTCGTAAACGTATAGGCTGGCCAGTACTGGAAACATAATTATGTACCAGCCAATCCTATTCTAGCCAGTTCCTGTTTTTATTTACGTGGTCGTATAGTGCGTTTTATATTTTTGCGCTCTATAGGTTTGCCTTTTAATTATTTAGCCTTCGTATTTACGTTGTTCTAATCTGATCAACGTTCCTACTGTACGTTCATCTTCCAGCGTAGAATCTCATTCACGCTTACACGGGCAATTTTTAATATTTATTTTTAGCATTTTACCTATATACGTAGAAAATACTCGGCCGACACTGCGATGCCAATTTCAACTAAATTTTATACCTGTTGGTATTTTTGAAAAACCTCCGTTACACCGGCAATCGATAAATTCGATTCTAGGAACAATTTTACAAAGAGAAAAAAAAAATAGCATTCGTGTACCTAAATTGAACGGCAATACGGAATAGTTTGTTTTGTTCTTGTACACATACCGAAGTACAACGATATATATATTTAATTGTTCTTAGTTTGCGAAGGAAATGTTGAAACTGACGGATTCTATTGAGGTATAATGGAGTGGCAAAATGGCTTAATAGAGAGATTTGCCGCTTCTCGTGCTTACCCATTTTGTATAACACAAGACGTGTTAACGCTTTCACGATATATGTATTAAAATTAGAGTTAATATTGTTGTATGAATTTTCCGCTTGTGTGACATAATAACAAATGTTCGTTATCGTAATACAGCTCGGTACACACTATTTTTTTTCCTCCGAACACAGACCACACCGCCGCGTCATCAACAATAATCACACTCCATTTTCGTTTTCCGAGTTAGCTTGCAGTTGTTTTACCATCACGTTGTTAAGGAACCTTAAATGATGAGCACGCGAATCGAACTAGGTTTAAAAGTCCGCAATTAACACGATCTCATTAACTTCATCGATTACGTAGATTCGGCTCTTTCTGGCGCCCCGTCTTATGCTCGAGTCAAAATAGGTTTAAACGTTTCCGGCGAGATTTAAGAGAAACGGGACTAACTTCTCCTTGGTCGTATCTTCATTTTCGTGAAATACAAGCAGATGCCATCTGTCTCTGTGAGTTGATTTCTCTCTTTGACCTCTTACGGTTCGTGTACCGCTTCCCCCTCCACAGGTATCTGGGCTATACGTAGATTAAATTTGCATGACTTCGTCCGGTATACTCGTTACATACATTTCCATCGTTATCGCTCTACCTCGCGTACGTAATAACTAATAACATAATAATTAGTTTTTAGCTCCATTTGAAAACACCGAATGCTTTCACCAAAACAGAATACGCTGTATCGCATGTACTGCACCGCTACCTCAGTGCACATTAGGGCGCTATATCTTCGTGCAACGACCGCGATTTTCCTTGTTTACAAAACCCACGTATGAGGTGACATTCTTGGTTCCATAACAAGGTTGAATCCCACAGAGGAAACGAAGTTTGATTATGAAAATTGATAATGGAAGGTCTCGAATAGTTTCAGTCAAATTTTGATATTCTCGACCTCCCCATTCTCGAGGTGTGAGGTATCAACATTGAGACTTTTTCTCCATTGAGAATGGCTTCAAAGTGCGCCAAACGATATCAGAAAGTCAGAATTTTCAATAAGATGCGGGGATTTTACAGATTGATTTCGTGTGATACTGAGAGAGCAATTTAAATGTCTTGCTCTGCGACAGAAATTTTAATTTGAGATTTAAAACACCTGTTGTGGACATAGCTTGGTTATTTTCTATTTGAAGTAATATTTTGGTTTTAAAATCGATTTTCTGTTCCATTTTGAAATACGTTTATCCTCTGCACCTACATTGCTAGATATTACCTTTAGTCAGAAAGCATCCAAATTTTGTTCCCAAGTATCTCCACGTCGATTCAGCGCCTGTTAGCTTGTCTGGAATATGTTGAAGAAACATTTTTTAAACTAAAAAAGAATGGAGAGTGTCTTTTCCCTAGCTATAGAAATGAGTTAATCACTTGGAAAATATCCGAATTGGCACTTAGCAGATTTTCCTAACAAAATAATCTAAAATACATTTCCTCAAATCATATTTCCTGTAAGTAGTAACCCATAAGATTGAGAAGAATATTTGTTTGACGAAGTGGGATTTTTTTCAAAATTTCCTCCTGATTCGTCTTCCGGATACGAGAACAATAACATTTGGATTTTTTCAGACGAATTCTGAATGCTAGTGGAACAGACCATTATCCTTTTACTTGAATGTGTCAATGTTAACTTTGCATTGTAGTGCAAATAAAATGGCTGAAATTTTCTATACAATTGGTGGGTCTTTGGCTAGCGCATTGTGTAAAGCGTAAAATATTATTCTCATGATATACGAAGGGGTTTCCAAAAGTAAGGTACACATTTTTCTTCAGAACGAACCGCGTGAGCTAGGAACCTGGAATTTCGCATGACGATAAAAATTCGTGGAATTGCCAAAGCAATAAATTTATCTAAGCCAGTTGTTCACCAAATGCTGCAGAAACACCAACAATTTTGAACAGTTTGTGCACGCTGGGTGCCTAAACAGCTGACTCAGCAGCAGCACAAACAAAGACGAAGTGGGGGGGGGAGGTAACTAATGGACCACCCTGCACACGCTTGCACCATCGGATTATTACATTCTCTCAAACATCTCGGTGGAATGAAGTTTAAAAACTACGAAGAAAAAGCGGAAATCGAGACATTTTTCAAAGCCGAGTGTGCACAATTTTATGAAGAAGGCATTTTTAAACTGATGGGTGGGGGGAAAATGTATCGAAATGGGCGGAGATTACGTTAAAAGATAGCTGATAGAGTCTACTTTCATAACTTTGTATGCTTTTTCAATTTAATACATTTTTCAGTTTTAAAGAATTTTTTGTACCTTATGGAACAACCCTTGAGTTACTGCGAATTTTATTTCTCTGTCCCCGTCCAAATTATTCAGTTGAGTAGCGTAGTATGTTAGAAAATTGTGATTAATTTGTGCTAGTTTCTGCGCGCATTCTTTGAATTTGGGTGCCATCCCCTTCATTGAGGTGTGTTTGTATGTGGCGATGTAGGGTGCCAGTTAAATTTCAGTTTAAAGAAGTAGAAGGGAAAATTGTAAGTCATTGATATCTCGGCGAGAAAAGAGCTTTACATTATGGAAACTGAGTATCACTTTTCAACAGTGGGTGACACGAGACTCGCTTTGCGCGGGTCTGGGCCACGAAACCCGTGTTCGTGTTTTACTTAGCACAGACTTCTTTTTATATACTTGGACCGTGTTTCACATAGGCCAGACTCCGGGACAATTACTCGTACACGGCACGGACTTGGACTTAAAGAAAAATACTCGGTCGATGTTTTACACGGACAGGACTCTAGTAGGTACCATTATCCAGGTCTCTGTTTTTCTTTACAAAAATGTCGATCATATCCCCCCCCCCCGACCCAGAATAATACAGGATAAAGGATACATGTTATATGTATTTTAGTTACTCTGTCGAAGTTTTTGCATTATTATTTTATTTTATTTATTCTTTTGTGGAATAGGGACTCTGTTGAATTTAAAAATCAAAACTTGGATTGTCCAGGTTTACAGCTTACAGATAGATGCCTTTCGTCATTTTGTTTTACGAACCACTCAGCATGGTCCACTGGAGGCTATAACCTGGAATCTTGACCGTCACATTTGTGTACATTGTCCATGAAGCTACTGGCCCTAATTTTTAGAGGTTTCAGCACCAGTTCGTGGACCCTCCAGAAGTGGGGTGTATCCAAAACATCCTGAAAACGGGTTCAGCTTGTCCAAAAACCATAGAAACAAATTATTACGTGCATTTTTATGTTGGCAAGAATGTGTAGATTAATTAAACAACCACTAAATTATCATTTTGAAATCCCTGTGCACCCTGTAAGAGTAATTTTTTCAAAGTTTTTCCGGCACGTCTGTTATTACGTTATGAAGAACAAGTTTGTTGAGTAGGATTTTTTTGTGGCAAAACTCGATAATTAGATTTTTAAAACGAAAATTGCAGATTTCTTTATGGAAAATCCTATGTTAAACCTCAACCTCTTGCGCACCAGGTTGAAATTGTTTTTTTAAGTTTTAGTTAGATATCGTGTTATTACATCAAACCTCATCGTGCTTTCTCGTGGGAACTGAAATCAAAAAATAAAGGTCTAATAAGTGCCATCCTAATCAAGAGCCGTCTTGAGATTTATTTTGAATGGATATCGTTTTGAAAACGTCTCTAAGGAGTCTGTTGAATCAAGATGTATTTAAAAATGGGTTCTGTTGTAAATGTTAGGGACCATTATATGGAGAATCAATGTGTATTTAAATTGGGTTCCGAAATTTTAAAAATATCAACGATAGTTTTCTGCTCAGTATCTTGAAGAAGTAGACGAGGTACCTCTGAGCATTTAGAAACTTGAAAGTTCATAGTACTTACTTGAGCTAGAGTGTAAATAAAATGTTTTCCTCAACCTCAGAAAAGGTTTGTAAAGCAGGATGTTCTTGAACATGTGAAAATTGTAAAGTCTAAACTTGGTCCTTCAGTTGAGATTGAATCTACGTAACTGAGTCTTATTTTACCTGATATGTGTCTTCAGTCTTGAAAACTTCATTCGCGTGCGAGTACCACACTCCTTGTATCAGCCTGTATTCCGAACATCACGTTCCTTGTACCAGCCTGAGAGTAGTACGCTCTGCTAGTGCAACGTCTTGCAGACGAATTTGCAACCACGGGAGAGCATTTTCATGTCCGCTACGCTCCGCAGAGCACGTTGTGCTCCATATTTTTTGAACACTACGTTCGATGGACGATGACATTCTTTTGTGGGCACAGTTTGCGAAGCAGACATGAAAATGCTCTGCCGTTGTTGCAGACTCGTCTGCAAGATGGTGCACTAGCAGAGCGTAGTGCTCGCAGGCTGGTACAAGGAACGTGACGCTCGAAAGGGAATACAGGCTGATAAAAGGCGTGTGGTACTTGTACGCGAATGAAGAGTGTTGATTCAATCAGTCCAGTCAGTCAGTCAATCAGTCCAATTTTCGTAACGCTCTTTTCTGTTGTGTGCCAAAGTAAAGACCTAAAAATGTCAAAATCTAGTTGGTATCTTGAGTTTTAATACGTGCTGAGTGATTTCAAATCTGTGAGGAATCACGGAGTCAAATCGTATTTGAAGTCTATCGTTAAACTTTAAAAACGTTTAAAAGAAGTCTCGCAGTAATGATGTATCTAAAAGGGGTTCTTGTATAACACGAGGGTCTATGAGAAGCTATCAGGTTAAAATATCAAGGCAGAGTGTCAAACCGTGGAAGAAATGACAATTTGTAAGGAACATTTTACCGAAGGTACATAAATCTGCTTGCAGGTCTGGAGTCAAAATTTCTCGATGAATATCCATACAGACAACACAGCTCGGTCTTATATGTTTGGTTTATGACATTTTTCTAACACTTTTCATTCGGACCCCTCCCCCCCCAAAAAAAAATATATATTTTCTGTATGTGCCTCTATACTTAGAACCTGTCTTAAAATGCGTAGTCCGTGGTCCGTGCAAACCCGAACACGGACTATGTATAATCTGTGTGGAGTTGTTCACGTAAAAACACGGTGCACGGGTAACTCTGCTGAAGTGAGGTCATATTTTGCAGGGCAACGGTAATCTAGATGGAATCCGTATGAGTGAAGACACGGACATGATAATTTAGGCGGAGGCTCGTAAAGGTCAGACAGGGTAATCTTCGACGACATCCGTGCATAAGAAAACACAGCACGATCATGGGATGAAAAACCGAGTCCCGTGCCACTCACTACTTTTCAACACCACTGGCACCTTTTATGTCCGTATGTGAGGAGCTGAGAAGGAAACTTGTGCCATTGACATACCTGTAGGAAGGAGTTCAAACATTTGAAGATAAGTTCCTGAAAAACACCAAAAATAAGCTCAATTTTTTTACTCCACTCTTTTTCTTGAATATTCAATGTGCGAGGACAGGCCATCTATTTCCTCACCCCCTGGCACTATTATTTCAATAATATCAGAAGAAGGTATGATGCATAAATTCGAGGAATTTATGAGCAAACTAGCACTAACTGCGCATAGTTTTTCGACATAATGCGTTTCGTTCACATGTCAGTTGCGTGTCGGGCTGTGGGAAAGTGACCTGGTAATATAGGGTGGTCCAAAAATCAATTTACGATTTTGTAAATGTAGAAAACTTGTTGTTTACTATTTTGAACGTATGAAAAATGAAGGACAGCTATCGATGAAAATGAACAGCTGCTGTCCCGTCGTAAACACTTCAACGATGAGAACATTTCAGGCTCCCCAGTAACTACATGCTGAAACCGCTCCTAGGTTTTCAATTCGGTTTCTTCACATCAGGTTCGCTAACAACAGAGAGCGTCAACTGACTTTTTGGGCCATCTTGTATACGATCCCAAGGTTCTATGAAAATGACTTAATAAAAAACTGAAGGGCAGGTAACTTAGTATTCCAGATACGAATCTCGCGTTCATCTATGTTTTTACCAAATTATGGACATTAACATTTACCAAACCCCCGAGCGATTCGATTTTCTGTTTGCTGTCGTCTATATCATATCAGGAAATATTGACCGTGCCTTGCCGCGAAATCGTCGGCTTCCACGACACGTTTACCGTCGAATGTGTAGAAATTCCGCAAATTTTGCGACGATAAGGCGCATTTGTAACTCAGATCGGAGCAGTGGTTGCCAATTAGTCTGTCTGCGAGTGGAGAACCGTTTTAACGAATTGCAGTGGTCAAACAACTTTTCCAGAGACTCGAGTATAGGTAATTAGCTCCTTTCCCTTCGGATATTTTCTTTATTTACGAGTAGAAATGAAGCTCTAGATAGGAGAGTACAATTATCCGCCATTTTGAATCTAACCGCGCCCGTCGATGCCGAATTGACTACGCGGTACGCTTCGCATTGTCGGATTTGGCATCCACGGGTACGGTTGAAGTCAAAATGGCGGACGATCGTACATACTCGAAGTATGCAAAGCTCTAGTAGAACCCGTCTTGCGAATAGAGAGGGGTAAACACGCTACGGAGCAGATCCAATTATCAGTATACCAATCCCCGCAATTTCTGTAACTGGTCCACCAGAAGGAAGTCAGTGGTGCTGGTGATTGAAAGCGCCAGCGTTTTTTTCCCCTTCAGATTGAGAGCTTACTCATTTGATGGAACATATCGAGGGCCCAAAATGAAAATCAAATTTTCGCGAATTAGTCTTTGATTGATAAATTGAACGAGACTTCATCGCCGGTTTCTTCCTCCCCGTCTATGGGTTTCCTCGTCTGTATGTCGTTCGTTGTCACAGCTGATCGCGTTATCAACATAAGTCACTTTTTTTTGTGCCACTCCGCTGAAATTGAAGTACCAAGCATGGCACGAATATAATACCAACGAGAATTACACACATTTCCAAAAGCCAGCGATGTTTTCGTCGTTCCATTTTTTCACATCGTTGAAACACAATGTACAACCAGCTTATTCGCCGCTTACCGCTTAACCTTATAGTTGAAAGTAAAATTATTATTATTTTATTAGATAGGCTACACGAATTTTGGCTTGGGTTTCGTATACAGTATGAGTTGTTATTATTATTACAATGACACTCGAATCTAGGTACATAAAAGACGAAACTGATCCGCTTTTATAATTGAACAGCTAAAAAGTATGTATCGTACTAGATGCTTCAGCATTAATGAATGAATGAAATGAAGAAAAAAAAAGTAGTCTAGATTTTTGATAAAATCGGCCTCGGCTGTAACAGCCTATATACAAAGTAAACGCTTAGCCAGTGACAGTAGGTGTTGGCGTTTGAACGTTTATTTTATTTATAAAGACACGTTAGTATGTATTACTCGTATACATATAATGGCCAAGTATGCGGATTATGGCGAGTTATATACGATGTAGTTCTCTTCGCGTTTGGTGAAAGACGGCTACGATGGAACCAAGCTCATATCTGACTGTCTTCATCCCTTACACGTACAATTATTCTATTCCATACAGACATCGTAGATTCGAGTACTACATAGTTCAACTATTGCTTATTAGATTCTTAAGTACTTTCATAGACCTCATTTTACAATTTAGCGTTGTTGTTTCCTAAACTTCTCGTTGTAGCGGTAACCCTTCCCTATACGTACAGATTTATGGTCGTGTGGAACGGGTCTACAAGGCTAATCAGTGAAGGGGGACCAAGAAAGAGGTCTGGTTCAGGGTCACGTGGCTATTTGAAAGGACGTTAGAATCGACCTAAAGAAGATACTCGCGATGAAAAATAACGTGTGTTGATGGATGTGTGCATTTGAACACAAATAATGCTGAATTTCATAACGATATGAACTGCGGTATATACGTCTTCTGATAGGGATGAATTAAAGATTGGAGGCACTGGACACGCTTTTCGGTCATTGCTATCAGTCTTCGTAGATGTTCGTTTTAACGATTTTCCAGACTCTTTGTCTATTGTGCTGAGACAACTTCGTCATATGTCTCAGTATTCCAATTACAATCGTGATAATAAGGCCAAAAGTGTGTGTTAAGTCGTGAGAATCAAATTAATGTACTTATTTTGAATAATTATAATTAATGTATTCATGTAATGAGCTCCTTTTGTAAACTTAGGCAACAGAACTGTTAACGGTGCTCATTGGTCTTTTCACTGGTGCAGTTTGATTAGGTATTCGTTTTAATTCACCCTAAATTAGTGTCGCCAGATCTAGTCCAGATTGACCAAATTTGAAAATTTGGAAATTTTTGAAATATTTTAGTCCATTTTCTGGTCCTTTTTCTAAATTTGCAAACATTTATGATGGGAACTGAAAATTTATTCTTTTCTTTCACTGCAACATAAAACATAACCTTTTCACACCTCTGGGGTCTGGAGGGAGGGAATCTGGAAGTCAACAAACAGACAGGTATCTCTTTATTTCTTATCCTGAGGTATGAATGAGGTATTAGAGTTTTGTGGCCTCAAGCTCCCCTGTTAACGCCGTATTTGGAATTCTGCTAGTTTATTGGATGTTTCACACATTCTTAGTTGCCTGGTTAATGTTGCATTCTGAGAACTGAGGACATTTGTAGCTTGAGTAGCTGTCAAGATCCTACATCAGTTCATCATTCTTCATACAAACATGTACATCCTTCTGTTCAGTGGTTGGTGTCTGGTCCAGTGGCGGATACAGGGGGAGGGGGGAGTGTCTGGACTTGGAGCTGTTATGTTTTGTCTATAACATTCTTCATTCGCCCCCCCGCTCCCCTGAAATTAATTTTTGTATTCTCCCCTGCCTCTGGTCATTGTATACTTTCTCTCCTTCTCACGTAACTGAATACAATACACAATAGAAGTTAAAAAGGTGTTA
The DNA here is from genome assembly GCA_031841125.1 of Acanthococcus lagerstroemiae. Classification (NCBI taxonomy): domain Eukaryota; kingdom Metazoa; phylum Arthropoda; class Insecta; order Hemiptera; family Eriococcidae; genus Acanthococcus; species Acanthococcus lagerstroemiae. Next base: position 6,385,758 of record CM063110.1, on the reverse strand, counting down.
CAGGAAAAAACATTGAATAATAGAAGAATTATCAATTTCTCGTCATTCTCGTATAGTTCTGCTAATACTATTGGGTTGTGGTTGTACTGGGATGCTATTCTTGAGTTTGGCTATCCAGCTATTCGCATAGCCAAACTCAAGATTAGCGTATCTGGTGAGCAAAGACTCTTCCATAAAGCATAACTCTGTTGGAGGACTTGTGTCCCATACTATCCACCAATTTTGTCATTCCTTATTATTGGGAACACTAGCGTTCCTAGCTACAGTTTGACGTCTCATCACTTGAATTTGGTCCATTTGGTCTTATTTTTGTAAAGCACATCTTGCGGCTCCGCTTTTTTGGCGGATTTTTTGATCTTCCGTAGTAAAATTGAGTTCTAGGGATTTTTTTTTCTTTGGTCGTGGTACATTTTCAAGAACTAAATTTGGCAACACTGCCTTGAATACGTGATTAGGGAGGAATTGAGAATCTTCCGTCTGTAATACAAGTATATTTTATGATATTGAGAATAAATTTTCTTTCTTTCCCTAAATGTCTAATTCTCAATGTATTCCATGCAAGTTATGTCCCTTCCGCTTCCCAGATTACCACAGTTCCGAATTTAGAGTCAAACTACTCAATACAAAATCAAATTAAGTGACATTTGAAACACAAACATCTAATATTCTCCCTCGTTTCTGCTCCTCATAATTTCGAGCTTTGAATCCAAATAATATCGGAAAACTTCGAATTGAAAAGTCAAAAATTTGAAAAAAAGTTCAATATTTTGGAAATTTTTTCAAATTTAAAATAAGTTGAGCTAAGATTTTTCATTTATGCTTCAAATAAAAAATAAAATTAAATTAAAAGTTTAAACATTAATATTCTTGAGTTTTCTTTTTATAATTTTAGAAAATTTCAGGTTCGAAATATTATAACCGTGGTTCAAAACTTGTGACTTTGAAAAATATTGATTTTGAAAAAATTGTAAATTTTAAGATGTAGAAGAATCAATAAATTGGTAGTTTTTCGAAATCTTAAAATAAAAGAATTACCTATGTAAAGTAGGAAAGCACAGTACCGGTCGAGGCCACGGGCAAATTTCAATTTTTTTTTCGTTTTGAAATAATGACTGCAGGCAAAATTTTATCAGCTCAGTACGAACGTTGAACATTTTTATGAAGAAAATGAAGAAAGTATTTTTGGCTGGCCTGAACGAGAGCTCGATGCCGATGAATGATTTGTTTTTCAATTACTTCTTTTTGTCCTTATCATCGCCAGTGCCATACACACACAGGCAGGAGCTGATTAAAACTAGTAGAAAAAGTGATTATAGTTATACTTTGAGGCTATAGAAACATCGAAATAGGGGTTTGTGGGTCACTGAGTTTGAATATCGTATCAAAATCTAGATACGGTCCTAATAAGAGCTTCTAAAATTTAAATTTCACGTATGAAAATAAGTAAAATTGATTGACTTTATGGTGTCGTATCCGATGCCGGATGTTGGCGGTTACGGTTTCGGACCCACGACTTTTTCCTGAGTAGATTAGTCGGGCTAGTTTTGCCGTTGCTTACCCCATGGTTGCGATAGAGTTCTCCTTCTTTGTTCCGAAAAGTGTGCCGCCGCAGTTCGCTTACTAGCTACGTGTTTCACGACGTCGAGTGAGCTGACCACGACGTTCACACGACAGTATCAGTCTTTTAGATCTGGTGGTAACACGCCCTGTGATTGTAGTGCCTTGTTCGTTCGAACTGGCGGGGGGTTACTGGGCGTGCCTTGATTGATTCTGTAGTCGCTGTGTTCGCTAGAGTGTAAGCGGGGGGGGGGGGAAGGGTACGAATATCACTAGATCTTTCTGGCGTTAGTGGGATTCGAATCCGAGATGCAAGGATTACGAAGCGGGCACATTTATTACTTGGCCACACAGCGACTCGACTTGCCTAGGAAAATCAAACTAAGTGTCGAAATACTGGTTTCTTGAGTCATTATTTCAAATGACTGTTTATGTTCTACATCTGCTTCCGATTTTAGCCCTCGAAATCCAGATTTCACTAGTTGGAGGAGGCTAAATTAAAATTTTATACTTGAGACGGAGGCAAAGTCGACTAATTTGTAAAACTGAATGAAGTATCGACATGGAGAGCTGTTTTCTTCAAGTCACCGATTCAAACATTATGTTATTAAATTTTGCATCTGCACTGCATGTGGACCCTTTTATAGAAATGATGAGTCCAAATTACCCAATCCCACTGTTTTTCCTTTTTATTGAATTATTTTATGTTATTTATTTTTTTGTGAAATACTGTAAATATCGAATCCTTACTCAACGACCCCATCTTTCTTGAAGTCAGTAGTAACGATCCAGAAGCAAAAATGCATACATGAGCAAGGCTTCTTGAATACAATAGGAACTAAATACGAATTTCCTCCGTATTAAGTACTAAAAATTTCTAGAAATAGGTAATAGCAGTTCGAAGAAACAATTCCGAAGGATTTGATTAGTCATACAAAGTATCATCATTTACCTCTCTTCGTACCCAGTTTCAGCAATAATAAACTTTTTTCTACGTAATGAAAAAATATCGGGTACGATATCTTGAAATATGAATTCCCAGAAAGATAACATGAAAATATGTCAAATTTCACGTTCAAATAAAGTGAAATCTTCCAGACTACAGACCTAGACCGATTCCAACAGTTTATAGAAAAATTGACTGTGTTTCAACTTTTTGCGTTCAGCCCCCTGCTGTAGTTCCTCAGGTTGGAAGAAGGGCAAAGGAAATAAAAAGTGGTGGTAGGGTCAGCTTTAAAAATATTTCTTAGAATCGAGTTCAGTGACCTTGAAAATCTATAAATTGGATACTATCTTGACAAGTATTATTTGAACTGAACCCCATTTCGTGGCGCCCCAATGGGTCGGATCCAAAAATCACGTGACCGATGTTTTGAAAATTTATAAATATACTCCCTTTCATGTTTTATTTATTTTTTCGCGTTCCCTCCATTTTAGAGCTTCATTGTTTAGAAGTGGGAGGGGAATCTTTTTCGTACTGTATAGATAAGTCAGGGTGTCTACCGGTCATACAAGTGATACAAAAGTCATACAATTGCTTCTGATTATGTAAAAATTTCGTAATTCCTTCTAAACATGTGAAATTTTTCATAAGCATTTGTAATTACTTGCAATATATTTTAATTAAAATATGGCAAAATTAAAATTTAATTGAAAATTTGTAGTTCTTTGCAACATTCTTTGCCATAATTCGTTCGTTATTATTTAATTATTAAGTTCCTTCAATGTTTTTGTTCGCAATTATTAGCATGTTTTTGAAATATTCTTTCTTGTCTTGTTTCTCGTGGAATTTCCGTTCAGGCAAGAAAATGGTCTGAAGAAATGCCATACAAAAGTCCCACAAAAGTGATACAAAAGTCATACTGTTGGAAAATTTGTATTTGGTAGACACCTTGTGAGTGAATTTTGAGTCAAATTAGTAATTTTTTTTGCCGTATTTTTCTTTTTTGAATTCGGTTTCTGTTGATTTATCCTAAAAAACTCATTTATATGTAAATTGCATGTTGAACTTCACTTCTCTTAGGGGTCGGTTGAAATGTGTCAATGACTTGGAAACTTCGTCCACATTCTTTTTTCATGGCATAGCATAATCCGAAGGGATGCTAGAAAAAACTTGGACTTTCAAAATAAGAACCACTCTAATGGACGTAAGCACTTCTGCGATGGATTAGTGACTTCCCCGTTCGTTGGGTCCGAATTGGCGAGATCAGTGGCAACGTACGAGCTATTTTCTGTTTGAACTGCGATGTGTGAAGTTACTCGTGCGCGTAAAAAGCTAGATCCAGACATCACGAAACGAACGTGAACGAATGGAAACGAACGCGAACGAACAGGAACAAGCGTCAGCGAAGGGATGCAAATGGACTCGCGAACACGAACGCACGAACGAACAAAACTAGTGGTGTTTGTCAGCGTTCAGACTGATCCACGCTCTGGCCTATGGAAAAACTTTCGAGACATGACGAATGAAATTCAGCATGATCAAGCAGAAATCTTTTGGTGCACCGGCAAGCTGTCGAATCGCGTTCGTTCGTGTTCAAGGGCGTTTATTCGTGTTCGTTCGTGCTTGATACATTGTCTACACTTGACGAATTCTTGTCCGTCATGCGTGTAGTTCGGGTTCGTTCGCAGATGTTCGTGAATTGTGGACATACGTACGAGTAGCTTAACGAATTTTCATGTTTTGTACGATATAGCGTACAATTTTTGTTTCATCAGAACGACATCCGGAGACATAGCAAAGCGACTGTTTTGGAAGAGAAAGGGGAAGGGGAGAAAAGAGCTTATTTTTTCAAATAAAATTACAAATTTCGCCAGTTGTAATTAAGCACTTCGAGATTTTACCAACTCCCAGACTACCTGCCTAATTTTGCCCACTGAGGGTTGATTTCGTTGAATTTTTCAACTCTGGAAAATGCCGGAAGCGGACTCCCCCCTTTTGCTGCGTTGCTGGCAATACTGAACCTTAAGTTGATCGTGATTTTGCGAGTATGCTGTGTTTGTGAAAATGCTGGAGGACAGTGGCGTTCGCTGGAAACTGAATAAATTCGGGCGTCTTACGGCGCATTTATGGCGTGAAAAGTGCCAGTATGGGCATCAGGGTACTAAAACGGCGAATGAGATGAATCGGATTGTTTTCAGGAGCAGTCGACAAAAAGACTTTGATTGCGTGTATTTCGAGATATCGCCCGGTTATTTCAAAACTCGAACAAGTTTTTGTTTTTGTCTAAATCGTCGCGATGTGACACGTAATTATAACGGGGCGCGGATTTTAATCTCGCCTACATTTCGCGACTCGCACGCTCTTCTGTGCGGGTCTCCGCATTCTCGGCCAAAGTTGGACGAAGTTATTTTCGGAGTTTATGCATATATCTGCGAAATGTACGGCGAGTTTTCAACAGGGCTGCGTGCCGTCATTAACGCTGGCCCGCCAGTTCTTTTGTTCAAATACCGACGTCGACCAGACGTAATGGGGTGACGATTATTAATGTAGGCCACAAAAGCGGCACAGCCCGTTTACACTCGTTCGTCTGGAGGGCCATAAAAACGCGATTATCAATTTATTCTCCGGGTATATACGATGTCAGATGATAAAAATTAAGGTATACCTTGGGGTATCATCCACTCGACTCGTGTTAGTCCAGATTTTTATTTACCGCAACACAAACTGGACCTGATTACTCTAAAACACGCGCAGAATGTAGAAAAAATTATAATTGAAATAGGATCCCGATGATACTATAATCACTGTAGACCAATGGGACGCGATAACCGAACGTATTTTCGCGCCATTGTTTACAACGTTCAGTGGGGCAGTGGACCAAAATGTGTCATATCCGGCGGCATCCAGTCTGGCTGTATTCGTTGCCCGCGGAATACGTTCTTGTATATTCATTTATTTTGTCCGTTTTAATTTGTTTTTTAAACGTTTAAAATGGATTTGGCACAGAAGAGCATGTGCTTTTACTTTTCTCCTAAGTCGATTCTGGATACAATAGATATTCCAGTTAGTACGTAGCATTAAAGTAGACTGGGGTTTTAAGGGAAAACGCTATTGCAATAATTTTTTTTTCTTCACATTTTCCGGTTTTTTTAACATCATGGGAAGTAGTATGATATTACGGCTTTCATAAATTTCAAAATTTCATCCGCGTCGACCCGCGACGAAGAGCGATATAACGTTTTGAAGACGTGGGGTGTCTGACAACGCGGTGTTCGCTCATATCATAGGGGCAACTTTCCTTACTTTTGTACCCTGCCGGTTCCTCTCTTGTACCACCGGTGCACTTATGCCTTATCTTCTAGTTTTTCCTAGCTGCGGGTAGTTTTCCATTCTCCCGATTCATATTTATTTTTTCATTTTCCCGCTCACGTGGCTTCCTCAAGAACTGCCCGAGATTCCTTTTTTGGCACATTTTTCTTTGTTCTAGAATTTGCTAGAACATTTGTTTCTGTTTCCTGGGGTGTTAACGACTCGGTAACGTTTAGTGTTCCGCCCTCCGCCCTTGTTACGTTAAGGCTTCAGTGTATTCCCTTTGCGATTTTTATAGGCAGGCCGGACATTGTCATCTTCTGTGTCCGACTGTAAATTTAAACATTTCGAACTTATTTTCATATTTCATTATTTTCTACGAAATCTACTCTAGTTTTACGTTCATTCCGGGACTGTGTATGTCATGACATGTCAAACTGTCGAACTAGTTCATTCCTTTCGATTTTTTTTGTGTTCGTTTAGATATTGTGAAAACATAATCCTTGAAAGTCAAAGTTTCAGCTTCAGTGGTTTCTCTTTTTTTATTTTATGCTCTCAACCCGGGTCCTGGAATCCGCCCTTTCGAGCATTACCTCAGAGACGTTGGGATGTCTGTTAGGACTTGTCTTGACCGTCTTCTCTTCTTGCCGAAAACCCGGCTTATCAGCTCCGGCGATTATTCGTGGTGTTATTTTCTCCGGTAAGAAAAACAAACGAGTTTTTTGAAGTACATTTGCGATCTCTAGATTGTCTTTGTTGAATATCAGTATCGATTATACTTTTCAAGTGGCTAAAATGAGCTTAGAAATTGAGAAAAGTATCAAAATTTATTTATTTGAATAATGTCAATAGATTATTCATTGGACACTAATTTGACCACAGAATTTAATAGTTAATCCTAAAACAGAACGAAATACTCCAGTTTGAAAAAGCGAACGACGTATCGAAAGAGGTATTCCTTTGGGGATGGGTAAGTGATTGTTGATTCTCAATATCGCATTAAATTTTCTGTTTAGCCCCAATTTAGGCTGCAACGTCAACAATGACACCTAATTAATGGAAAAATTGAGACGATTTAGAAAAATATCAAAATTTTACTGTGTAATTTGCAGGCATTTTAAGAAATTCATTTAGAAGTTACTATCAAGCGAAATTGAAAGTCATTGAGAAAATCGACTTTCCAGTCTTCCTAGACCACATTTGTGGGTTTCCTGGAAACTTCTTGCCAGCCGAGTTGAATAATCAAATTTCATTGTAAAAATGACAATATTTTAACAATTTCTTACTTTTATAGTCAGTTCTTTCCGCATTGAATTATGAGGAAGGGGTAAAAGTTGTGTTACAAATTCATAATGGAAAAATCAAAAGGCTTCTCTCTTCCTACATACAGTGTATGACCGCTTAAAATGAAATAAATTAGCTACTACGTAAATTAGCTCCTTATAATGAGGAATATTGTAGAAATCTGTATCGAATTTATGAGGTTGAATAAATTACTCACGCGTACTTGCGCGAGGTTTATGAAAGGAAAAATGCGTGAAATCTGAGGATAAATCACCGCGATTCAATTGTTCTACACTATTCCAGGTCAAGTAAACAACGTATTCTAGTCATTCCTTTGACCTGCTGTGCAGCACAGAGGAGAGAACTTCCGTTTTATCCAATAAATTTATAATAATAATTCCATCCGTCAAAGGATTTTTAGTCATGTCAGTCAAGATAATTCTGAATTGAGACAGGAAATGAATTTTAAAAGTCATTTTCACATTCGTCCAGAAAATTAGACGTATTCACATGTCATCATCATCAAAAAGCTTTATTAATGTAATATTAGAGATCCTCCCTGCCTTCAAAAATGGATAATTCATTCAGTTTTTCAATCAAACATATTTCTGACGCTTTTTGGGTCCGAATTTTCGATAACTAGCCCCAAATCAGGGCCAGGTTGAAAAGATGCAGTACTCGACCAGAAAAAATCCTACTTTGAAGCTAATTGAATATTTGGTCACAAATACGAATCGCATCAAAAATCTGATGCAATATTCGAAATAAACGAGCTAAACTACCCCTATTTCGATACCTTTTTCAAGGTTCTAAGCCAATTTAATGTTGCCCATTCCACAAGTTAGATTTTTGGGCTCAAATCGGAGCTGGATTAAAGATGTGATATTTAAAATCAGTGATCCAAACAGATCCTCATTCGATATTTACTTGTTCGCTTTCCATTTTAGAATCCAAACTTGGTGGTACACTTGAGCTCCTTTTTTTGAGAAAAGAATTTTTTCACTCAAAACTAAACTAGATCTGAAGTTCTTGGTTTACTCAGCCTTGATCCGACTTCGTGTTCAGGAAAAAAGAAAGAAAGAAAAAAAAAAATGGGATTACTTTTTTACATCCTGTAATTTGTATGTAGGTATATGAAATTGCATACTCAATTCCCCGTAAATACGCCATTCAGTTCAACATTTAGTAGCGTGTAATGAGTAACTAAAACATGGAGCACTAATGACTGGTTATGATTTTTCGTCTCATTGGTCTTTAGTTTTATTTTATTCGTTTTTCATTTCATTTAGTTTAAGTCTGTCTCCTCGAATAGGTTAGGTTGTTTTTTATAATGCTTGGGAATTTTTGGTATTTTTCGTCTTTAGTTTTTGATTTTGTGATTGTCGTATTTCTCGTTTTTTTTTTGTTTTTTTTTGAAAATCCATTTTTGTCTCGGGAAAAGAAGGGAGCAAATTCATGAAACACGTTGTATGCTGGTATAAGCAAAGTTGGCAACTCGACTCCTCGTTTTCGATTTTCTAACTCACCAGTTTCATTCGCCCAATAAAATTGATCGCACCTCCATAAGATGAAATTTGGACTGTAGATCACACATTTGCGACATTGGTCAGTTTTGTAATTGTAGGGAAAATGTTGAATTCAAAAAAAATCTGGTGCTCTATTAAAAATAAGCCCCCTTCCCCACACACACACCCAAAAGAGAGAGAATATTGATAATTTATTCAATTTTTCAAATAAAAGACCATCCTTGGGGGTCCATAATTCAAACTTTTGAGCCCCAGTTGAGGCCGAATCAAAAATCTGATGCGATATTTAAAACCAGTGACCCAAAAAACTCTACTTTGAAAATTTGTTTACTTCCTCAGACCAATTAAAATTTGACCATTTTGAGTCCCAAATTCCGATTGTTGGGATCAGATCGAGACCAGATCAAAAATCTGTTGCGATATTCGAAATCAGCGATCCAAGAAACCCTTATTTCGATATTTGGTCGGTACCTTTCTGTTTAGGATTTCAGTGTTAGTGGTATGTTCGAGCTCCCCTTTCGGGGTAGAGAAATGTTTTTCAGGCGCACCTACACTGACGAAATATGAAAAAGAATTTTGGGTCGGATGAAATTCGCTGGTTCAAAATTCGTACTCGTAAGTTATGAACTTACACAAATATGGGCGCGCCCTATACGCGAAGTGTATTTACGTGCGTTTTGTTCGGGTGCTATTCGTAACCCTGTATGGGTCCGGTCCGTGCGGAAATTGCGAGCTACGCGGTCTCTTTAATGCCCAAGTGTACGCGTATAAATACCTCGCCGAGATGCGATAAATACCAAGCTCGAGTTGGTTGAAAAATGGCGATGATTAGGTCGGAGAATAATGAGGCAATTTAGTTAGCTCGCGTGTACGCCCTTTGGCCCGTTTCGTAACTTCCGATACTGAAACTGCTCGGGTAGAACTGAAAATTCTGGAAGAAAACTCGTTTGTCTCGCTATTTTCGGCGTCGAGCTTTCCCGAATGCGCTGGTCGAAATGTGTTTTCGTACTGATAGTGCCACTGAACTCGATTATCACCGGGGTTGCCAACACTGATTAACAGAAAATCCGCAAAAATATCCTGGAGGATAGTTTTCCTACTTGCCAGTAGTGAGGTTTTTGTGCTGCCGGTTGCAACAGCAGGAAGAGTCGAAAGACGGAAGATGTTCAGCCAGGAAAAATAAGGGGAGAAGGACGCTGCCCCAAAGTGTGCCCTCAGGTCTGTATTGCGATACCCCAAAAGATGAATTCTAGGGCCTGAGGTGCGATGTTGCGAGGGTTAATTTGATACACATGTATCGCTATACAACATAGCAAGAGAATAGTGAGATATTTGTCTGGAAGTACCTGCCTGCCGGGTAAAATGACCGCCAGTTGGCAACCCTGATTGCAATGGCTCTTATGATACTCTGTCACGTATGCGACGTTATGAGGTACTGGAAAAGATGACATACTCTGTCAGGTGACTGCAATCGCCTGTATGACTGTCTCTGTCGTGTAACCGATAATCATTTCTTAAATGTTGGAGTCTTCAATAAATTTGAGTTTGTAGAGTCTCAAAGATTTTTACGCAGAGACTTACCGTAGAGGGAGATAGAGATTCCCCAAACATTCTTCAGAGTTGGCAAACATGACGCAACTGACCTTCAGCTGACAAAATTTCGAAAGTGTTGACTTTTTCGTCAGTTTCAAAAATTATCGTTCGTGGGCAGCATGGGCATCGACTTCAGTTGGCAAAATTAAGCCCCCCCCCCCTCCCGAGAGAAAGTTGTTTCGAACATCCCCTTGTTCTGATGTTAGTACTGAAGATATTGAATAATTTTAAGCTTACTCTCCTTTGATATAGGAAGAAATTGAAACCCTGATTGTGAAAGCAACCACCGTCAGTTTTGATTCTTTGACTTATACGAAAGACTGAGTTATATCCACTGCACAGATAGATAAACTACCAGTTTGTTTTCTTTCTAGATAAGTGGATAAAACGAGAGCAGCAATATTTTCGCATAATGGCTGCGGATATAGCTCAATCTGTTATCTAAGTCCAAAATCAAAACTGACGATGGTTGTTTTCTGTGTTAGGCTTTCAATTGAAGATATGGTTTCCAAACTGCCCTTAGTCCAAAAAAAAAAAATCGAAATGCCGTTTTCAGCGCTACCTAGTGGCCAATGCGAGCACTACAAAAGTAACTTTATAGGCTTTATAGAATCTCGATATCTCGTTCGATGGTCAAATTACGCGCATTCAAAGAGAAGCGGTGAGCTGACAGGAAGAAAGGGACCTTCTTGTATTACGTCCAGTGCCAAACTGCCCGTTGTCCACGACTTTCGACCACTTTTCCTTCAATAATTCTAGATAGGCTGCATTCTCATTCTTGTGCGTCTTTGGTAGTCTGGTAGAGGATTCAGGCTACTCAGTTGTACCATTTACAGAAGTTTTAAATAAACTAGTACAGTGTAGCACCGTTTTCATCGATTTCCCAAAAAAATAATTTTTTAACTAAGGGCAGTTTTCAAACCGTATCTTCAATTGAATAGCATTACAATGAACATCGAAAATTCTCCAAATATCGTCACCCAATTGAGATTCCAATGAGTTGGGAGAATTCGACATCACACTGTGGAAGGCCCCTTATTTTCGATGTCAGTGAGAGGACAGTCAACAATATTAATCGTTTAAAATCTTCAGTCTCTTTTATAAACTCACTCAAGTACCACCATGAGGACGAGAAAATAACCCAAACCCTCAAGAGGAGGATGTTGAAAAGACTACAACTATTATATATTTTGAACTGTTCCTCCTAGAACGCGTTCTTGGATCCGCCGCTGTATTGACTATAAATTCCATACTTGGAAGTTAAAATATCATGTGTCATCATGCATCTTCCTAGTCATCTTTTTCATTCTTCTTCTCTTTTGTCTGTCGGTTTCACTGTCTCTCAGTCTGACCGAGGAGGCTTAATCTTCCTGGCTGGTCTTCAGGACCATAGCTTTTTTCGAGTAATTCGTTTTTCTTTTATGTATCTTCTGCTCACCTGTCTGTCTTTCTGGCTAGTTGACTGAACAACCATCGGTTCGTTCATTTGCTGAGCTGGTAGCCCAGGATATGGAAGTATTCCCTAGAGGACGAAGGGAAAGGGGAGTTAGGTTTTATAGTGAACAGAATCAGTCAACCTGCCTATCTGCCTGTCTTCTTAACAGACGAGCCGACTGGGCGGCAAACTGTCTGGTAGTCTTCGAGGCTGGCTCGCAAGGATCCGATGGTTTTTTGCCGGTTGAAAGGGGGGAGTCAGGTGTGTCAAGCGATAAAGTTGAATTTAAATGAAATCTGGTTGTACCCTTCGCATATTTCTGATCAATGTCACCATGATCAACACAAATTTCAAAAAGACAAAGAGTCTATCAAACTTGGAAACTAAAAGTGGGTGTATGTAGAGGTGCAAAATTATCTTAATTTTCAAATTTTCGACGATTTTTCTTTAAAATTCGTAACCTTTACAAAATTTTATAATTTCACCTCTGTTTTAGTTTGAAATTTTGAGACATTTTCTACAATACCGGGAGGGGGTGGGCTTTTTTTCCAAAATAGAAGGCTTTTGTGGACTTGAAAGGACTATAGTTGACATCTACTAAGACTAGCTACATCATTGTACTTCTTCAATCCTGTAAAGTTGGGACCCAGAGGTGGAGTTCTCAGTTAATCAGTTTTTAGGAAAATCGGAGCTGGAGTTGAATGCCGAAAAATTCGCTGGATAGGAGCCCAGGAAAAATTATCGACAGGGGCTGAGGTTGATTTCAGAATTTAAAAAAAAAATCTGAGCAGGAACCAAATTTGTGATGTGTTGTGTAACAAAGGTCCCTCGTGATTTGAAATATTATGTTGGCGAGTCCTGTGCCACTGACTGGCGAAATTGAAAATTGACCAAATATTCTTGAATATGCTGTAAAAAAGCAGAAAATATGCTAAAACATGCTTCACAGAATGAAAGGTGCTGACTCATAAAAGCCCCAAGATTTGACAATGTACAGGAGTCGCCTCAATTCTGTATCCCTTGACCATAAGTGGCATCGGACTCGAAAAAAATCGTATGTATCACCGCAACGAACCTCGATCAATAAGCAAGCAGGTCCCATGACGAACTGAACTTCCACGTGACCCAAGTTCTGATTGGCCACGGGTACTTCGGCAATTACTTACTTCGGATGGCGATAGCGCCGAGCTCCGTGTGCACGTACAGTGACTGTGGGGCGGAGGACAACTCCTAGCTCACCCTGTTCGAGTGTGAGGGCTGAGAGCAAGAGAGGCGCGGGACACTAATAGCAATCGATCCCGTCGGCAACACGAGCGAGAGCGACGGCGTGATCGACCCTTCACTCGATCGTTAGAGCCACCGGTTCACGAGCTGAAAGTGGATCCATTGCTTTTGTCAGACTTTCTCATAGAGGGTCGGAGGTCTGACCTACGAAACGTTTTATTTGAAGCTTATATCGCGCGAAGTCGAAAGCGTTTTCTTTGTCCGCTTTTCTGTGGCATTGCCCGCAAGGCCCGCAAATGACAGTCGAGTTCATGTTTGCAAATCATTTTGTTATTCGAGTCTGTACAATGGTATGTCGACGAGAGCTACATTGCTCTATTTTTCGACTGTCTCGTATTTTCTTCTGCACCTCCTTGACGCGCGCGGATAAGCGTTCGTAAATTATTTAAGAACTCGAATACAATAGGCTTTATCGCTTCTCGGGGTTTTTTAAATAATTTATTCGCGTTTTTACCTGCCTACGGTGAGTCGGATAATACTTTCGTACCCGAAAACGACTTGAAAGGGCAGCTTTTACTTATAAATGTTGAATGCGATACGAGTGAATCATTTACCTGTCAAGACTGTAGGATCGCGTAATAAGGCTTCTACGATGTATAGTAATAGTGAAAAAAGTCACTAACTCGATAAAAGTACAGTCGCTTTGGACACCTATTCTCGATTGTCGCGTCTCGTTAGCGCCATGTCTTTCGATAATCGGTCGCATATACAATTTGAGCACCCCCTCAAAGTGTAACCATCACTCATCATTCGTTCGCACGAACTCGTAGAAACCGATAAAATATTCATTATTCCTGGACAAGATGGTTTTAGTGGGGACTAAATAATTACTCGTTCTAATTGTTACCCTCCGTCGACCTATTTAGACTTGAGGTCGAGAAGATCCTTTCTAATCGAGCTGTCTTGAAAGTTTGAAGTTTTGAACTACACTGGAGTCACAGAGTTGGTAACCTGTGAATTCGACCATTGGTAACATATCAATCGTCGTATACTCGAGATAGGCCTACTGGATATTATTTCTGCTTTCGTGTTCGCGAAAATAATTCGTAACTGATTACTTCGTAGGTTCTGAACGACTTGGAGCCGGAAATCAACGCCATCTGTAAAACCTTGAAAGTATCCGAGCTAAGTACCGAGACCCCTCCGCTTCCGGAGAGTGCCGAACTTGGAACTTCAATTTTCGAACTGTATTTCGTAGTACAAGAATTCGCCAGGTAAATATGACGCACGTACCTAATTCTGTAATTATGAATCTGCATCGTAGCTTTGGATTCGGATGAAGGGTAGAAGTAACGGCTACGGGGCACACAGCTACTACGAAAGGGCGCTTGAAAAAGCTTGATACAAAAAAATTCTGAAAGAACTGAGGAGTCAATAAGTGAGGAGGCTAGAATCATAATCATAACTAAGAAGAACCAATTTTATCAAAAATTAGTTAATTTCGGTTTCTGATAATGAACAACACGCTGAATCACATCATGTCACTCTTTGTCACGTCCAGGGTACCCTTCCTCAGATATTGGATTGTGAAAACCGGCTTGAGGCTTGAGAATCATAACTAACATTATCCCATGGATGTTATCAGTTTTGATTCCAGCATATCAGTTTTGTGTTTGTTTTTTTTTTCTCCAATTTATTTTCACTGTTAGTAGAAGAGGAAGAAAAAAAGTACTTTGTTGTTTGAAATAAACGGCAGAACGCGGTGGTGCGTCTTTTTTCTTCGCTGCAGTATTTATTTTTCACTTTTTCCATGCAGAAGCAAAGGTTGGTAGGTACTAGTCACGTTGGCGGTTTTGCATCATGGGTTGAACAATTGGGTCAGTATCAAGCACCAGAAGATTAAGTTTACCGGCGAAATATTAAGACATTTGAGTCAAAACTCACAACATCTATTTTTTCTTCTTTGGGCGGGGGGGGGGGGGGATTTTAAGATCTTTCACTAGACTTCAGAAATATTTCTCGATTGGAAGTTGATACTAATTTGTCGAAGAACACACAGTCTAAGTTTCAGCTAAATCTGTGTCGTGAGTGTCGCTGTACATGTTTTTCGTCCCTCCTGTAAAATCGTATTTTCGGATCTTCGTTATGATTCTAGGCTCGAGTTTGGAAGCTCCTTTCACGAGTCTTAATCGTAAACAAGAGGCAAAGTGGATTTCTAACACGGCTTAGACAGTTCTGGAAGAGTCTTAAGTTTCTTGACAGTACACGTGTGAGAGGAAACTATGAAAAAGAAAAAAAGAGAAAGGAAAGAAAATACTGAAACAGAAAAATATTCTTCTGGGAAGATGAGCTTTTTTCAGTAATGGACCCGGAAACCTATTCCGTCCAAATGTAGCGATGTTTTGAAAGAGTCAGGAAGTCACTTTAGCGGTCTTTACGTATACGTTTTTTAAAGAGCTATTAAGAGTCTTGAACAAATTATGGGGAGTCTCAAATACTGTGGAGAAAGGGAATTGTCTTAAGCGAGTATTTATAGTTCGAAGTTGTCACAATATCATCCAAGTTTTGAGGAGTCGTAGGTAAAATGTAGAAGAGTATTAAGTGTGGATAGGTCTGAACAAATCTTAAATAAATCTGAAATAGTTATAAAGAGCCTTGAACGAATCTTGAAGACTCTTGGTGAGCTTTCAAGCTTTGAAGAGGTTCAGAGTGTTGAAAAAGCGCAAAAAAGTCTTAATCAAACCTGAACTGTCTTAGTGAAACGTGATCAAGTCTGGAAGTCCTAAACTAGTCTCGACGGGGGCGGGTTTTCTTTTAGACAAGCTAAGCTCCACCCTAGGATGGAAAATTTTAAAGCAGCCTCCCATTTCGAGAAAAATGTATTTGTTATCCGTGTGTGTCTTGAACACGTTTTCCTGCACTAATGATTTTCTACTTGGTAAAATTTTGTTGCTAATTTCAAACATTTTTAGAAAATTCTCATAAAAACTTTCTTGAGTTGAAGAGTCTTAACAAAGCTTGAAAAAGTCCCATCATAAAAACCTGAACAGTCCGAGACTAAATCTGAAAAAGCCGCGAACAAATACGTACCAACAGATTGAGGGGGACTGCTCCCCCCCCCCCCGGTAGAAATTTTTTACTCAGAAGTTGGGAAAATTTACTATTTTAGTCAGGCGGAGTTGGAAAATTTTAGTAGACCGATCAAAAGTTGGGAAAATTCAACAAGTCAAAATGTATTTTTTAGCTTTGATACGTAGGAATTTTGAGTTGAGTCTGTTGGGACTTTTACAATTTGAATCCCCCCCCCCCAGGAAAAACTCTTCGGTACGTCCCTGGTCGTGAACAGCTTATCTTCAATGAATCTAAATTGGTCTTGATGAATTACAAACGGGGATTGAAGAGTTCTAGGTAAATATGAAAGAGTCTTGAAGAGCCCAAATCACATCCCAGTCGTCGTGAGTTTTAACAATTCTGAAAATTATTGAACGAGTCCAGATTCCGGATTAAGTAAGTCTGAATGAGTATTGGAATCTCAAATAAGTGTGAAAGAGTCTGAAGTGTCTTAGACAGTCTTAAACAAATCGGAATATGAATGGAAAGCCTGGAAAGGATTTAGGTTTCTTGAACAGTTTTTAAAGTGCGAGATAAAGGCGAAGTAGTCTGAAAGATGCTTGAGTTTCATAAACGATTCTTGAAGAAGTTCGATCCAATCTGAGAGAGTTTCGGCTGTGAAATTTTAAACAAATAGCCAACCAGTAAGATACTCAAGCAAGTCTGGAAGAGTCAATCGAGTTTGAAAAAGTCCAAGCTAGTCTCGAATAAGTTTAAAGAAGTCTTGAATAGACTTGAAAAATAATGGGACATGTTTAAACGATTCGTGTCGAGTCTGAGCTAGTCTTGATGAGTCACAAACAGACGTTCAAAGGCCTTGACTAAGTGCGGAACAGTCTTGAAGAGCCCGAATTGCCCCTGAAAGCGTCTTCACGAGTCATACGCACGTATCTAAAAAAGGATTATAAGTTTTTAACAGATCCGAAGAATACTGAATGAGTTTAGATTAAGCACTCGTATATAGTCTGAACGAGTATTGAACTGTCCTGAATAAGTTTGGGAGAGTCTTCGGCAGTCCTAAACGGGGGGGGGGGATGTGTTTAAAGTCTGGAAAATTTTTAACAATTTTGAATGAGTATTGGCGTAGCAAACAAGTATGGGGGAGTCTTTGACGTGTCTTAGACAGTCTTAAACAAGTTGCAAAAGGGTTCTAATTATGTCTGAAAGATTCTTTACTAGGCTGACACACGTGTCGAAGAGTTTCAGGTTTCTCGAACGATTCTTGAAGAAATGTGTGTGAATCGTGAATGGTGTGGAAAAATCTCAAATTCTTGGAAAATTCTTTTCAGATTCGCACAGTCCAATCCGAAAGATTAAGAACTAGTCATGAACAACTTGAACAAATAACGAGTCCTAGAAACTAAAGGTACTTGACCAAGTGTAGAGAAGTCTTATCAAGTCGTAAAGGAATGTGGGCGAATCGTAAACCAATTCAAATGGTCTTCCAGATTTCTTGAACGATTCTTGAAGCGTCTTTGCCCAGTCCTGATAGTTGCTAATAGTGCCTTGAGTAAGTCCTAAAAAGCTTGAACGAGTCTAGAAGAGTTTTAATAATTCGTAAAGGAGTGTCGGATAATCGTGAGTTAGTTTGAATGAACCTTATGAAGAATTTCATGCAATCTTGAATATACGTAGTTGCATGTATTGGAAAATGAGATCTTTTGGAGTGCTCGGGTTAAGAGAACAAGGTAAAATGGGAACAAGGAAAAAAAAGCGAGCGAATGAAGTAAGAAAGAAAGAATGAAGATTTATTTTTTGGTCAGAAGTTTTTTTGATTCACTCCAGGGTGTAAAGATCTGGAGTTCTACATAATAGAGACTCAAGCGTCCTCGTGACTCGGTGTTGCCGGTCAACACTTGGCTTTTTAGTTTCATTCGCCATACCTTTAGCGGAATTAGCCCCCGCGATTGCTTAATGCCCAATATGTGTAAGCGTCTTATGGGACGGTAAGGCTAATCAAGCTGCTACAGGTGCCGGACCGTAGTTCTGGCGGCGTGCTGTGTGCAAACTGTGGTTGAGGCAGTTTTCTTATAGCGACAGACTATATGTTAACCAATAGTTAACACGATCTCGGTTAGCATTATCTGTCATTTAAAAAAATGGACTTGACCACTTCTTGCCTTCCATGTATAAATGTTGGAATCCTGTAACCTGTAATTAAGTGTCTTATCCAATCATTCTTATTTCCACAGCTTTCAAGATCATCTGTCGAATAAAACCAGCGGCGGTATCATGTGCTATTACCACTGGTTCGAACCTGCCGTCGATAAATGGATCGATCTAGCCAAATACAAGGTACTTTAGTTGAATTTGATTACACGTTAGAAATTTAGATTATCGTGTCGGAATCGGTGCCAATCGCATGCTCGAGCTGCTCCGGGCAGTGCAGTGCAGTCAGTGGAATTCAAAAATTGGTGGTCGGATACGAGAAAGTACGACAGTTTAGTAGTGAGCTGAATAAGAAGGTTGAAAACAACCCTTGTGTACTCGTGCACGGCAAAGTACGATCAAACATCGAACAAACATGTCTTTTATTTTGTTCGATAAATTTTCTGACTGAAAAGTGGGTGTGCAGCAAAAAATCTCGGAACGATATTTCGGACGCCTCGAACAATATGTCGGAGTCGGGTAATTCGCTTATTTTAGTTTGTGTAAGAATTTAGTCGCCCGCGTCTTTCGGAGAAGTTTTTATTTTATCTGGGAAAACTGGAAGCGCGGCTAAGTGGGGTTAGCGTTTGAGAAAATAAAAGCTCTATCTGGGAGATTTCCGCAAACATTTACCGTTCGTAAGTTAACTTTTTCTACCCATTTCGAAAAGTTTGGATCGCTTGTTTTATTACTTTATCTTTGTATATATGTATAGGCTCTGCGCAGAATAAAGAAGGCGATGGAGATGAATAGGTACTGCACCGGAGAACTGATTGTGAAACACAGTACATCGGCTGTGGATACGAGTAATTGTTTTTTTCAGGTAAGCCTTCTCAACCGAGCTCGTATCACCTCGAATATAAATTGAGCCACTCGAGGACGTACTCGAGGCGGCGGAGGTTTTCAGAATTTAGTTTTTCTGAACCTGTAACAGCGCTGCTACGCCTGTGGAAAAGGGTGATATAGTAACGATCGAGCCGTGGATATCTCGATAAAGAACGTAGGTGTACAGACGGATGGAAGACAGACGGACGGACATGGCGACCCAGCTCGGTGTAAAGTGAAAGTCAACTCGACTGGGGCGAGAAAAACAGAGTTGATCGCCATTATCTATGATCCGAAAGCCGAGATTTCTATGTGGTCGTCTGTATCTGCATGCTGTATCTAATAACTATCCGAGATGAACTGTAGTACATCTGAGTCAGATTTCTAACGTATGGAGAAGGAGAGACAGTACAACTTTCTATGACGTTTGGGGTTGTTTCTCCGATTTTTCTTCGTGTTAGATGTCAGAAACTGATGAACGAAGGGAAGCCCTCCTCCCCAATTCAAATTGTAGTTATGATTGTTTGGAAAATCTTCCTCAGTTAGAAATTTGGAGCCTCACCTAGCAAAATTTCTTAAAATTTTTTCAAATGTCGTGTAGTTGGTACTTTGTGGTTGGGAAGGATTGAATTCCTGCCTCCTACTGAAATGAAAAAGTTGTTTCACGATATCCTCGATCGGGTTTTTGAAAATTATAGAAATTTTGACTGTCTGATTAGAAATAACGGAGAAGACAGAAATGACAAAAATAGGTTTTTCTTTTGGGGAGGTGGGGGGGGGGATTATGATGTAGCACAGGAAACCCCACCATAAGTCAAAAAATTGTTTTTCCTGTACTTTATCGAAGAAAAGTGACGGTACCTACATGTTGACAACGTTTGATTGGAGATGAATTATTTTTCTGTCATTTTTAAACGAAACTAAATAATTGAAAGTGAAGGGCGGTGATGAAAACGTGCTAACCCGAGTTAGAACGTCTAAGAGACTTTGGCAGGAGATTGTTCTTTACAGTCTAAACTATGAGTGGTTGAAATTTCAGAACGTTAGGTGCATTCCGCGTCCGCAGAAAGCGCCACAAAGCTGTCGAGCTCACCGTTGAAGACCTATATAGGATCTGTGGAATCTACGTTTACAGTACTTTCCTTCTTATCAGAGCTATTGGGATGTGGAACGAATGAAGGAGCGCTAATGTGCGCCGCCTAATAAAAGGTTGAGTGATCATGAAGGGAAATAACATTGTCGTAAATGGGAAATAGGGGTTTTTCAGAAAATCATTATAAAATAAAGAAATGACGGACATGCTTTAAATTTGAACTGCTGGGAGCTACATATTCGAACTTGCGATTAAAAATGTAATATGTCAGGTAACAAAATTCATAGAAGTGCGCTAAAGTATGAAACTAGAGTTACTTTATCAGTTGGACGCTATTCAGCGTAAGGGACCCAACCAGCAAAATCTGTTTTTTGAGAACACGTGATTCGAAATTCAAGAGCCATGTAGAAACTATATGACATAGCGTTTACTGATAAGCGTTTTTCGAGGTGAGTATACATTTCTGAATCACGGGTCCAATTCTGAAAAATTTTACCTTTTACGACCTTTCCAATGATACTAATAACTCATTTTGTTTACAAATGTTGGTTGGTTCCCTTACGCTGAAAAGCGTCCAGTTGTTGGCGCGACCGTATTTATTTTTTCTCCATGATCACTCAATAAGGGTTCACAAAACATCCGCTGGATGTCAGCTACCTTCATTCCGAGCCCCAATTGCCACCTTCATCGGCTTTTTACTTTCGTTGCCACACAATATAAGGCTTATATATTATTTTGTCAACGAATCAAGAATGGAAATTTTTTACTCTTTCACGACTTAATCTTGAAATGTTTAATAAAGTACTGCTTTATCATTCTTAATTACCTATTAATTTTTCCAGCTTTATAACGCAGTCTACGGACTTCATTTGGAGAAAAAACATCGGCAAAGAAAACGTGCTAAGTCCTTTCCACTTTGGATTGATTATAGAAGTAGAATAGGAGAGTTCTAGAACAAAGTAAACACAAGATTTAGGAGCTGAAAGATGTATTTTTCAGTGAAAAAATTTTCAGAAAGTAGCTGGGAACATTTCCTGTCAGAAACTTGTTTACGAAACTTGAAATGAGGGTTTATCTGATCACAGAATTATGAGTTAGCACGTTTCCATCACCGCCCTTTCAAGTTACTTATGATCTCTTTTTACAAACATTTTTTTGTTCTGAAAAATGTTATTTTCCAACTTACAGCAGAATTTTTTGTGTTCCATCACAGTTATTGAAAATGACATAGAAAGGTTGCAACTGCAGGAGCATATTGAAGGATCCCACTTTTCTTGAAAAATATTCATTTGTGATGCTAATCACTAGTTAGCAAAATTGGATCCTCAATTGGTCTAATTCAAGGGGTACTTTTTTGACTGCTAATTTCTTCCATTTTCGTTAGTTAACTAAGTTTCACAAATTAAATGAGCATTTTCTACTTCATTCTGTTTACTTGCTTGTCTTATCTCACAATAGTTTTGGTCGACCAAGTTATAACGTTTTGAGTCGGAGAAATATTATATTGAATTACTTGCTGTCTCTAAAAAAGTCACTGCGTTAGAAAAATAGGAATGGCTAAAAAGACGAGAAAAATATGAATTACAGGAAAGGCGGAAAATAATAGATGACAGAAAAGACACTCAAGACACAACGAACAGATGATGAAAATGGTAGACAAGAAGACAAGAAAGACAAGAAAGGCAAAAATGATAAAAAAGATCCAAGTTGTTGGTTAGGGAAAAGAAATGGCGAAAAATAAAATGTATCCCCAAAGCCTGTTGACTTTTTTTGTGTGTGTGGTGGGGGGAGGTCAAAAAATATTCAGAAAGGAAAGAAATGACACGAATGACCGAAATCACATGAAATGACGTAGAAGACGAAACTGGTAGCGCGCCAGACGTACGTAGATAATTTGTTTCGGATGGAGGAGTGGGGGGGGGGTAGATAGCAAGAATACCGACTAAAATATCGTCAGGTCAGTGCGATTTAGTGCTACATCCAAAGTAACTAATTTTTCTACAGAGGGAAAAGAAGTTTCAGCTTAAGGGCTTACTGACAAAAGTAGAATTAATCAACAAAATGTTATGGTATGTCTTTGTATGAAACTTTATCTGTCAGATGATTACGAGTATATTCCTACAAAATTTCAGATCATTGGATATAGCACATTTTTGTGCAAATTTATTTAGAGGAGCTGGATATGACACCTTTATTCAAGTTTAAAAGAAAATTATTGAAAACAGTATTAAATATAGTGTTTTATTCGATACAGTATGAAATAACCTTTCCCATGATACCAAAATCTCATTTTTGAGAAAGATTGGATTTAGTTCCCAATCGCACTGACTCGGCGATATAAGACATTTCAGTTGTAACAAAAAAATTTGACTTTTCCAATTTTACTGACTGACAACTGGGCGCTATTCAGCGTAAGGGAACCAACCAACATTATTTGGAAAGAAAATGAGTTATTAGTATCGTTGGAAAGAGCGTAAAAAGTAGAATTTTTCAAAATTGGGCCACCGATTCAAAAATGTGTACTCACGTTGAAAAGACATGGCTCCGGAATTTCGAATCGCGTGTTCTCAAAAAACAGATTTTGCTGGTTGGTTCCCTTACGCTGAATAGTGTCCAACTGAAAGTTATTTGTCAAGTGTGAACTTTTTAAATAATATTGGTGGGCATCCCTTCCTCGACTCTCGACTGTCAATCGGTATAGTCCTAGTAACGTGGACAGCAAGGACTGAAAATACGAGTATAAACAGGTAAGACAAAAATCAGTGAAAGAGAGTGCTCGGACATTACTAAAAATATAGTAAGGAAGACAGAAATAACATGATAGCCGCAAATGACAGAAAAAGAAAACCACAATCAGAATATACAGAAAGGACAGAAACTATTGAAAATTCACAAAGAATGTGAATCACGAAAACGTTCTCCATTGCAATATGACCACTATCGAAAGAAAACAAGAGAGAACACTTGTTATTTAGGTACCTTATACATTTACCTAGCTCGTAATTATATACAGGGCAATTTAAAGTTGTATTTTAGTCGTCTTTTAGGGTCCTTATGTACTGACCCACTTCCCTTCCCCCACCAGAATCAACAGAGACAGACAGGTTGTGAGGAAGACAGCCCGCCAGTGGTCAGACCGATACACAGTTAAACAAGAAAATAAGCGCCCATTAGGTCGATTTAAGCGCAGTGCAGACTGGGGACGATGCCCCCTAGTTCATATTTCTTTAAAATCGCTATCTATTCATTATCATATGTTACCTGATTTTTATTTATTTTTTTCTTTCGCAGATGAAAGAATTTTGGAAGCATTTAGCGTGGCCAGACGTAGTCGGCTCATTTAATTTAGTAATAAAATTATTGGACGTAAGTAACAGAGATCAAGATTCCTTTCGAAGAATGTCTTTAATGCGTAATTAGCTAATTTACGTGTGTATTATGGTTCTTTATTTACGATAATCTTACAGACGATATGCGAGTGCGCTAGGTACTATGCCGAGTTAACGCAGAAGAAATTGAGGGACTCCGGGTATTACGAAGAACAAGGACCATTCAAAATCACGGACGAGGTATAAATTAGTATATAATGTTTTGTATAATTTCAATAGTATACGTAATTTCATCGCAGTAATTCGAGTCTGTTGTATCGAATTGTAAGACCGAGTTTTGGGTGATGGACGGAGGCAGGCACAAATTTGGAGAGCCCAGGGACCACGATAGAGACCGACATATCTTTAACTTCTCCGATAACTATACCATCTTTTGGCTTGCAGAGTTTTGTAAGAGCCACACAAATTCTAGGTCGCTGAGCCACCAATTCATTTCTGTCTGTTTTCCTTGATTTTCTATCTACTTGTGGGTTCTGATCATTTTCTTCTGAATGGACCGAGAGATATCAAATGCCTACTCGGTGATAACACTCGAGTCATTCAATTTAGTAATGATTACGATGTAGATTAAATGAGCTTCAAAAAACTGAGAATGTATCAGAATAGTGGTGGCTAACCCTATCCTCATTTTCCTCCATGCCGTAATGAATATTCTACCATTCAGGAAGACTGAAGAAGTGAAGATTCTTCTCTTCCACTCTGGCTAGTGAATGAATGGTTTTTCGTATCATCAAAGTTTAAATTACGTGCTCCAGGAAATACCGCACTAGTGCGTATTTAGAAATAACTTCCGGCTCCCTTTATAGGACAGAACTTAACTCCCCTCCCCTTCCCGTTTGTTTATCTTTACCAAACAGTGGCACAATCGTAGCTCTTTTAAGAATTAAAACTGCCGGATTAGTCTTAGCGTGCGGCTGTTCAAATTTCAATTCTCGATAACCACGAATGGCGGCCCAACTTATATTTCATTTTTTTTATCCTCTTAATACGCTCTCTTCTTTCGAATATGTACGCGCGTATAGGATTATTATAGGATTAGGTAGCCTACCCACTTACTTTTTTTATTTTTATTTATTTATTTTGTTGCTGTATGTGGAACAGCTATATCAAGTATTTGTGGGTCATCTGAGTCGAATAAAAAAGTATAAAATTATTTATCTCGCGGCCGGAGGTTCCCCGATCCGATAGAGTCTGAAGGTTAATGAAGCTACTAAAATAAAACTTTTTGTTGCGACTGGCTGTTTCAAAAGCTGCAAAAAGGGACTTTTATGGTTTGAAAAACAAGCGAATCCGTATTCGGATCCGGATTCGAATAAATTATTAGCGAGTTCGGCTTTCCGACGAACTTCACAATTACAGAGAAGAGGTGGCTTTTTTGCTCGGAATATTATTTGTCCGGAATTCGCGAGCTAGGTCCAAAAACTGCGAACTTCCCAATTAAACCGACCATACGTTCATTCGTCCGAAAACGCGTTTACTGCGAAAATACGAAAGATTTATGATGGGCGTCTGTTTCTTGGCCTATTCAGGAGCCATTAACCACCTATACAGATATTGAATTTGATATCTGAACAAGAATTTGTATGCCGGTAAAAGCGGATCCGCCTTCATTTCTCGATTATCTCTTGAACGAATCGTATCTTGACCGTTTATCGAAAATTATTTTTAATCGCGAACCGAATCCACTTTTTCTGTTTTGCATAGATGTGCGTGACGATGAACGATCTGGAATACGTCCGGCGTACCTTATCCCTGCTTCCGAATGAGCTTCAATTAGATACTCTGCTCGAAACGATAGAAGCGGCTGACAGCGAGAACTTCGAATGCAGAGAGGAAATGAGCTCGTTACTCGATTCTACCGTAAATACCACCGAAACGGAGATCGCTTTAATTGTCAGTCGTATCGGGCTGAAGGTGATCAATTTTAATTGTTATTCTCGCTTCGAATGACAGGCCTAGTCCTACTCGTTTGCGCTAATCGCAATTCCAGAAGTAGTCCTTGTTTCCTTACGATTAGCGGTGAGAAAGAGGCCTACACGATGCCGATTATATATACTCATAAAACGATTACAACGATGCTAAGAAATTGTAACTGTAACCGGATAGTAGAAGAACGATACCGATGCATAGTATATTGTTCGCAACGTGGCATCGTGACTTGTAAAATACCTCATGAAAGTGAAGGTGACGTTTGATTGGAAGGGCCGGACTGTAGGGATAGAAGTGCTCCATTTAATAATACGAAGAGTAATGTACACATGACAGTAACCAAAATGAAAATCACTTTATTCTGATATGAAATAAAAAGGAAAACATAACGTAACACTGATGCAGGCAACAACCTTTGCACAACTATTGGGATTTAAACTTGGAGTTTCAAGTGTTGGCAACCCTGCATATGTGTGAGTGATCATGTATGATTTACCGTAAGCGTGTAGCAAAACTTCAACTATCATTAAGTCGATTAGAAATTCACTTTCAAAGAAAATTTGTCCTAAATTCAACTGCATCATTACCAAAAAATTAAATTATAATCAGTTCTCTGGCAGAATAATTTTGACTCGTTTTTTTACCCTCCTGAAGATAGCACTGTTTCTATTTGAAAGTGCACGTGATCACTCACTCATTTTCACTCGCTAACACCCGCGCAGGTAATTTTACTGCGCACTCTAGTGCAGGTTTTAATCCCAATAATTACTCATATTTTTTATACCTGGGTGAATCTCTGAATAACCAGAAAATTGCAGTAACCGCTTGCTTTCGCTATAGGTAACTAAGAACACTAGCTTAATTTTTTTCCTATGAATTGGTAGTGATAAACCTCCTCTACCCCCTCACCAGATTTGAGAAAAATACTGAAACAGAGGAAAAGTTCCATCGTAGTATCCTGAAATGAACTCAGTTTTCTAACCAAAGTTGGAAAAAAAATCATACTTACCTATGATAAGCATGACTAAAAGCGATGTTGAAGTAAGTTTATGAGGGAGACCAAAATTTAGAATCTAAACATACGTCTATCAGTAGTACCAAAGTCATGAAATGGTCTTTTTCCACCGTAGTATATAAAATTTAAATCATCCTACAAAAGGAAAATGGGATAGGTATTATTGAATGCAAAAATTGGTCTTGACTGATCATCATTTATGTAGGTATAATGACTCAATCATGAAATTTTCCCAATTTTTAAATTTAAAGTAGACTTTTTGCCAAACTTCTGTCAGAAAACAGCATTCTAATTTTTTTCCATTCCATGATAGTATACAAAAAGACGCCGGGAAGTTGAAGTCCAAAAAATTGACTTCTACTTCTTTACGTCAGGTAACACTGTTTTGATGCCGCTGTACTCCATTTCTGCATATTGATTTGTATACAAAGTCTATGGTATGGAAGTGCTACAAATTTATACTTTTGTTGTACAGGGCTGCCAACTTGGAAAACAGGCCACTGCGGCATCTTACCCACTGCGTCATATTACCCTACCTTACCTTACTGAAAATTACTTGCTAGTAGTTCTTAGTCGTAACTCTACTGACGCTACTTCTTGCCAAAATTACTACGGGAAATTATTGATTTGTAAATTCGTTTCTATTCGTAACTATGGAAGCTACTACTTTCCTAAATCATTGTTGAAAACTAGTGAGTAGTAGTCTCCTATAAATACTGATGCTGCTACTTGTCGAAATTACTACTAAAAAATTATTGAACAGTTGTTCCCTATAATGACTGATACTATAATAACTATTTGTTGAAATTACTGCTAAAATCTACCCACCGATGGTAAAGATTTTCCACTAGTAACTACTTGAAACCTTGAAACTATTCAACTACTGTCTGTAATTTCTTGTAGTTACTATACTGTATATTCCTGCTTATAGCAGTTGACTGTAGTTCATTGATTGTATGGAATACCGAATAGTACCTAGGTTTTTATTTTTGTAACCGTTTGACCTTTTTCATCTCTGTTCTCTGTGTTTTGTGTTGTACAAAAACCTTCTCCAATGAGCAGACAACTTACACCTTGTTATTGAAATTGAAAGCGGAACTTGGGAGTTGCGAAATTCTAAAGCACACCTGTGCACATCTAACACGCTGGTCGTGGTGGTCTTTATTAAACTACCTATCTCATACTACATATGTGATCTTCTGATCTTCTAAAAATTAACTACTTGACAGTGACTATAGTCTCTATGTAATATGCTTTCTTAGTTCAATATATTACTGATCGTCAGTTTGTATACTGAACCATTAGCAACAGCTCACTACTAACGAACAGTAACTGTACACTGTAGGTAGCTCATTATTAAGGAACACTAGTTGACTACAAATGAGCATCAGTAATTTATTACTAACTGGCAATGATGAACTATTTGGGTTTATTTGAGGTATACTGTTAATGTTCTGTAGTTGACTGCTACAGTTACTGTTACGCAACAGACTTTCAACAGCTCCCTACTGATGAGCAGCAGTAAACTACTGAAATGCTATCAATATTTTATTATTGACTGAGTTAATATTAATGGCTAGTAATTCACTACTGAATTGCTTTTCTAAATAATTACTGAAGCAACTGTTGAAAACTAATGGTTCACTACTGACGTGGGATTGACATTCCCCCCCCCCCCGGTTATTGTAGAATTATAGTTGCAAACATCAGAGGACTTGGGCGACCGATGTGATAACGCTGAATTTTTGCTTACGTAAGAGAATCTCGCATGTTACCTCAGCTCAGCTCAGCTCACTCCGAACAGCGAGGGATTTTATTTTGTACTAGATTTTGCTGATCAGTGGCCATGGTCACCCTCAAATGTTTGTTTGTCTGTTGCAGATGCGATCTCCGCTAAAGAAGGCTATGTTCCATTTGGCCTGGTCACCGGACTCGCTGCCCACGACCGACGCCATATCGCCTTTGCTCGAATATTTAGACGGCCATTTACTAGCCCTGAACTCGGCGTTGTTGCCGAGGAATTTTGAAAAAGTGTTGAGCAATATTTGGGAGGTGTGCTTGCTGGAGCTCAGCCACCAAACAGATGGTAGCGTCGGTGATAAGTTGGCTGGCTTTTACGACCGATTGTACGAAGCTCTCGACCTGCTAATCGAGTTTTTCTACGCCGATGGCAAAGGCCTAACTTTTGAGATTCTTACCGGAGGTACTCTCGCTTTATTAGTTATCTGTATTGTGTGTTGGTGTGGTCAATCACAAAAATAGTCTAGGAAGTCCAAATTCGGTTTTTCCTGTATCTTTGTATTTCGCGGTTTAAAAAAATCTGACTTATTATATATTACGTGCCGTCCAATTTAATTCGAAAACTAATCGAATTTGTGTTGATATTCTTTTAGAGTCGTTTCAAAACGTGAAAGAGAAGTTGCAGTACCACAAGACCGATACGGACCAGCTGATCTGTTTGTATTACAATGATAGATTGCGAGAACAGAGCTCGGTGGAGAGTACTGAGTACGGAGTACTGTCGGTGCGAGCATATTATCATCACGACTCGCTCTGCATAGAAGTGTTGAACGCGAAAGACGTCATACCGCTGGATCCAAATGGTTGGTAGACTTCATTTCGATAATTCTATGGATTTTATTCTTCCCTCCCCAAAGTTTCCCTGTGAGGTTGTGGCACCTACCTACATGGTTCGTCTTGATCGACTGATAAACTTATGAAGCCTAGTAGGTAGCTAGGTACATTAAGTATATTTGATCATTCTTGCTTCCTTTCAGGTTTCAGTGATCCGTTTGTCATCGTCGAATTGTTACCCAGATCCGTATTTCCAAACTGTCTGGAACAAACGACCAATGTGCAGAAGAAAACATTGAATCCATTATTTGACGAGTGCTTCGAATTGTACGTTTCGTTTCTTGATATTTCTTTAACTTTATTTCATTAATAAGGCATAATTTTACCCGAAAAGCATTCGCTTGGTTCTTGCTGAGAGAGAATTGGATCTGTTGAATGTAGTTTCAAACTTGCTCTATCAAGCTAATCATGTGTAATTTATCCCTCCTTGTATTATTTCTAGGACAGAAAATCGAAAAGATGTTTACATCGAGACACATAGCCGGGAAAATAGGGGATGTTCTAATCAGGGTAGCTACTTCCTGGGAAACTAGGAAATGTCAGGGAAATTTGTCAGTCTGGAAAAGTCAGGGAATTGTTAAAATTTTGATCAAAATCAAGGAACCTTTTGAGA
Source organism: Acanthococcus lagerstroemiae (assembly GCA_031841125.1). NCBI lineage: Eukaryota > Metazoa > Arthropoda > Insecta > Hemiptera > Eriococcidae > Acanthococcus > Acanthococcus lagerstroemiae. Next base: position 6,356,130 of record CM063110.1, on the reverse strand, counting down.
ATAATGAGAATTAAAGAATGAATGTCAGCTAAAACATGATGACTCATTTCGCTTACAAAAATCGTCTGCAATGAATCTCAACTTTGATCAAAACTGTGTGCAATGCTAGCTGAATAAAATGTCCGGGAAAATTTGGAAAATAGGTCTGAAGAATCAGGAAAAGTCAAGGAAAATCATTCTAAAAGAAAAGTGGGTACCCTGTCTAATGTTTCAAAATTTTAATCTGCGCTCGCTTGGGAAAATTATGAAATCGATGATCTAGGGAAGTCGAGGCGTGACTTTTTCAAATTTTGTCATTGAATTGATATTTTCAGAAGTATAACTAGCAAGCTAGCAATAAGAAGGATGGTAAAGGCCTGCGCTCTTTCAATTTTTATAACAACTGGTGTTTGGATTTCTCTAAGATTGCGCAATGCTATCTAAGAAGAGAACCCAGGGAAATTCTTCTTTATTCTTCCTCCTTCTTGGGGTCGACCCCGCTGTTTGCCTTTAAGTGAGTTTCATTTTGAGAGCAAAATCGAACGTATGTACTTCGAGTAACAGAATGTAATACATAGCGTACTCTAACGGTAGCGTGAGGAAGTTTCAAAACAGCTCCTCTGTTTTACGGAGTGAGAATTTTCGGCGAACTTTAGTAGCATATGGTCCAGTGAGAGAGCGTTGGTTGTATGGCTTTTAGAACGTTCGGGCTTTTTACCTTCGTTTTGTTGGGTAATGCAATGAAAAACATTTCGAAATAATATAACTAGGAAAAATGAAAATTTACTTTAGTAAACTGAAACCTAGTCTTCGCCTTTCCGTTAATAAAAATGGGGAAAACGGCGATTGGGTTGCGTTACAGGAATCTAGAAAATTTCAGGGGAGAGCTGATGTTATTTCTCAAGATTCAGGCGAACAAAGGGACAGCCAGCGGGATAAGCAGACTGGCAAACTGGCACCAGATAAACAGAAATCGTGTTGATGAGACAGGGAAATAAACTAGTAGCAAGGCCGGCAGATAGACTGGCAGATGATTGATGGGACAGACTGGCATGCAGAATCAAATGAAAAGAAAGACAGACACACGGACGAACCGGCAGATAGTGAACAAAAACAGCTCCCATTCTCCTCGCAAGCACACTCTCCCTGGACAGAGAAGCAGCAAAGTGTCATCAGAGTGTAATATTCGATAGTTGAGATCACTCTATCTTTTATGTGGCTTGTCTTTGTGTCAGGCAGTCATAGAATCGAAATTTCAAATCCCTTCAGCTATTTGAATTCTGTATTTAACTGTCTCTTCTGTCATTTTCTTTATTTCTGTAATGTTTCGATCTCTTCTGTCAGTTCTGCCGGTCATGTTTTTTCCTCACGCCTGTCACTCGCTCGATTGGCATTTTTCAAGCTCCGTGGCCCTGCTTCTATCTCTTCAGTTCATGCTGAACATCTGGCCTCCATTTCCAGCGCTTCTGAATCAAAACCGATACTTAGCTGGAACGGCTTTACCGGGCTAGCAAAGGAAATTTCACCGACAAGAATTTCTGCATGCTGTGTGAGGCCCCTTTCCTTTTGCTTCAAAAATTCAAGGACACCTGTTCGTAATTATTTCATAACGAGAACACTTGTAGTTTGCTTTGAAAATGTTTAAAATCGGCAAACTTTTTTCTTAGAGCATAGCCTGTGGTTCTGATTCTGAAAAGAAGAAAAGTCTGGAAATCGAAGTGGACTTAGAAAAGGAAGATAGACTAACAAATAAAGCCAGCAGGCATACATGAATTATTATAGATGCTGGCAGATTTTTCCCGATATGTGAGGCGAATGGGGCAACGAACATGAATTTTTTTTAAAACTGGCGTTCGCAGAATATTCACTATTGTTGTATCCTTTGGCAGTCTCAAAATACCGTTTTATCATTCACTCGTGAACCTAAATATGGTTGGCGAAATCTCACGAATTCCGTAGGATGAAGAATAAAGGATAAGGCTCCTCTCTCGAAACAGGGGTTGTAAAAATGAAAGTAAATTTGAATATTGGAAGCCTACTGTTAAAATCGAATTGATATGGAGCAGCAGACGAAATTGACGCATTGTAGGTAATACACTGAGTGAGGTTAGTAGTTCTACGTTGGGAATAAAGACGATAACACTCTAAGTAAATCATTTATCATTTGTTGATAAGCGTAGGTTCGAAATGCACGAGAAGCTTAATTGCGTCCTTTAAGTTGCACCAAGTTCGAACACACACTTTCGGCCGACACTTAACTCTGTATTGTTAAATCGAACTTAAGTTGAAATTTGTGGCAAGAAGGCGAAGCTTGATACGTCATTTGCTTGTGATTTTTGAAATGTAGAAAATGAAATTTTAAATAGTATAGTCATATAGGACATGAAGTTTTCAAATGGCGAAGTTTCATCAGAGATACATGTACAAGGGTGTAGGTAACTCTGTTATTGGGGGAGAAGGTTGAAAATTGTTTTCTCTGGCCTGCCCGACCTTCTACACGCACCTCCATGATTTGCCTTACATAACTTCTGAAAAAAGTTGTTGTTTTTTTAACCTAAAAGGGTCCCGACTCCTAGGACCCCTTCTGAATATGATAGCGATAGTGACTTCTACCTCAATTTTAAATAATAATTTGGAAATATCAGAGAAAGTGAAACATCAACTTTACCTTCTTGTCACTGCAACAGTGTTAAAGGAGAGCTAGTTCTTGGTTTCAAATGTTAGAGAACATTTGAAGCATTCCCTGTGAGTGCAGTTCTTAGCATTTTACAGATACTCATCCAGTTTCCAGCATTTTCTCAAGGAACATGTAACTTGATTATTTTGTTGGAAATTCTCTTCCTTCAGCATTACTCTCCCCGTCATTTTCCCTTCGACTCTTGAGTCAAAGTTCACCTGTTTTTCAGATTGAGCCGTGGAAGCGTATCAAACCTTTTCTGATGACTTTTGACCATGTCGAGTCCAGGCTTGTCAACACATAATGAATGATCCAGTTATTCTGTATTCCTTCAAGTGTGTTAATTTCGCCGTCTGCTCTATACATATATGTATTAAGTCGAATTAAAAACAGGTATTCGACATTCGAATTTACGTTTACTACCCCGATTTCAAGAGGAGCCTTATCGCTTATTTCTCGCCATTCCGAGTTCGTAAAATATATACAAATTCGGTTGTAAATGTTTCTCGAAAAACAGTCGCGATATCTGGTTCATTTGTGAACGATGCCTTCGAGGCTACTGAAATTTTTATTTTCGTAATCTCGTTCGTGAAGTTCGTCGATCTCGGTTATCTCTCGACTTTGCCGAGACCCTTTTGAAATTTGCTAGCAAGATGTCGGCTACGATACTTTTTTCATTATGAGTTTTTCAACTTATTTTTTGAATGGCCGATACGGTGAACGCGCGACTGCTTTGGCACTAAAAATTCAGTTTTGAAGAAATAAAAACGCCTATATGACTTGAAAACAGTAAAAAATATTTTACGACCAGCACGTGCGAAATGAATAGCGTTCACCGTATTTGGCCTTTCATTTTATAATGACGGAGATAAATTCACCCTATATAGATTTGATCGGCTTTTTCGGACATTTCACGCTGATTTCACGTACGAATTCTCAGATAGCCCATGGGATAGACACACGGGATCATTAAACACTCGTGCCTATTATTTTCTAGCGCCAAAATGAAAATCTGGTCCACACATGTCCAAATATTGTTGATTTTCGCTTCTCGAGGTGTTACCAGAAATCGAACCCCATTGTGAAAGGTCCGAACAGAAGATCAAATTTCAAAATTTGAAATTTACTCTGATCTTGCTTTTTTTTTTTTTTTAGTTCTGTGACTCTGGAGCAGTGTCGTGTCCCAGGAGCCATGATTTTGTTCACCGTGATGGATCACGACGTTCTCACAGCCAACGATTTCGCCGGCGAAGCGTTCCTTGCCTTGGGTAGCATTCCGGGCGTGAATAGCGCGTGCAACGCGGACAATTTTCACGGACTGAAACACGTCGACCTGCCGTTAATGCACCAGAAAAACAAAAGTGAGCTTCTGTCCACCCCTTACAGACTGTGCACCCTTACACAGCTATTATCAGAGCGTAGCGTAAAATTTTATCGCATTACTAGCTAATCTAGTTTTCGCCCATTAAGGGCGTCCGGAAAAGAAAAACAAACCGAAATGAACTCGTTAAACTATACCTTTTTAATTTCCTTCTTTTTTTTTCTCTTTTTTTCGTATCGTACTATACTTTTCAGGCGACGATGATGACCCCGTAACGACCGCAGGTAACATGGTTTTCAATTTCGATTCCAAACGGGCGAATATCGATTTGCGTGGGGCCAATAGCGGGGGTCTTTTTTAATCCGAGCTGAAAGTGGTCGGAGCTAATCGCTTTTTTGGGAATCGGTCGCTTCTACTCGGTTGAGAGTTGAAGAACGCGGGCCTCTGATGGAGACCCTTAGCTAATACAGCCTCGATTTTTTTCACTAGCAAAACTGACTGCGTAGCAGGTGTGGTTTTTTGGAAGGATGTTGACTGGTGGAATTAACCCCTCGACTTTGTTATGATATGGGAATGCTTTATCTTCTCTATTTAATGGTGGTTTTCATGCTTGTATCATATTTTCAGAGCTAATTTTCCTCTAGTTTCGCTTGTGAGGGATTACTTGGTGAAGCTTGTTTTTTTTTAAAAAATCTATTTATTCACTCGATAAAAAAATGTCTGACGGTTTGCAGATTTCTATGGATGAACTATAGTTTAGTCAAATAAGGCACCAAAACAGAGAGTGGGGATTAAGTGAGGAGTGAGATTAGCAGTAAAAAATTGTAGGAAGTAATGCTATAACTAATGTACTGTGAACCATATTTCCATTTTAATCTATTCTGTTAATTTCATTTCGATCTCAGTACGGATTTCTGCAGAAATCTGTGAAAATTGAAGAACGTATTTCCAAACAAAACTTTATGTAAGAGTAGTTTCTCCTTAGCGGCTTCTTGTACTTTTTTATGTGTGCCGCAGAAACGTAATTTGAAGGAGGAGGAATTAAAAGTTCCTGTTCCAAAAACTCCTCCAACGTAGATGGGCGCAGATACACTGGGGAGGCTATAGGGCCATTGTCTCTCCTAGGGAAAATACTGAAATCAGAAACGCTTCACGAATAGTAACATCTAACAGAGTCCCGAACCGGCTTGCTAGAATCTTTTGAAGAATTTCAAGAAGTCCTAAGCAAGTGTAAAAGAGTCTCGAAAGTCGTAAATGAATCTTCAAGAGTCGCAGCGAGTTTTAAACAAGTCTGAGAGTCATTTAGAAGCATTGTTTAGAGGAATTCAAACGAATCTTGAAAAGTTTTAAAAAGGTCTCGAGGAAACTCAAAATGATATGATCAACATTTGAAGAACCCTGATTAAGTTAATATGGAACGGTCCGAGCAAGTCGTCAGCAGATCTGGACGAGTTATAAAGCATTTGAAAGAAGTCTTGGATGGCATTAGCAAATCTTTAAAACGTTTTAAAGAGTCTTAGCGAGCATCTACTTGAAACATGTTTAAAAGAATTTCTATTCATTTTGGCCCAGTATTGAAGAGTGATACAATGTGTTTAACGAATTTTTTAATATGCGTGAGTTTTACAAAAGTGCTTCACAAAGTCTTGAACAAGTCAGGAAGAGTCTTAAATGAGCACTGAAAGGTCTTAATTACTATCCAAGAGTCGTTTAAAGTCTTACACGAGTTTTAAATATAGCTGTAAGAATTCTAGAAAGTCTTGATAATGTCTCGTTCAGGGCTTGAAGAGTTACCTATAGAGAGTTACAAACGAGTTTTTATCAGTTTTAGCTAGTCTTACATAAGGTTTCAAAAGCCTCGAAGAGTCTATAATAGAGTCTAAAGGATTCTGACATGAGCATCTAGTCAATCTTACGGATTTCACCTCCTCCCTCAGTAAGGGGAAAAAATGATGGTATTGTGATGAAGACTGAAATTTATCCAGAAAGAGTCGTCCAGTCCATAATCCAATGAGTTGGAGGAACTTCGCATCACCGTATGCTGACTTTGCGGGAGTCTACAAGGGCTAATTTTCATAGAAGGTCGACTTAGCTCCCTCTAATTACGTTTGAAAATACATGCATTTCTATTATTATGAAGATTAAAATGGATTACTTGGTCAGGATAAATCCCAAGTTCTTCCCTTCCGTTTTCATCGTCAGCAAGAAAAAGAGTCAGCCGTATTAATCATTCAACAGTCCAAGAGTACTTCTCTTTCATATACTTATTCAGTTCCAGTTATACAATCATGAAGGTGAAAAAATGATCTAAATACTCAAGAGAAGGGGGGGGGGCGTGGAAAAACTATAACGAATTTTACAGATTGTGAATTGCCTCTCCTAGGATAACTCCTTGGCCGCCGAACACAGGTCGCATATAGGCTGTGGCAAATCCTTCCTCAAATGTAATCTTTGATCTCTGAGTTAGATCGATATGGCTCAAAAGGAGGATCTGAATTTTTGAATGGCTAAGTTCTTTTTAAATGGAGAAATGTCTTCTTTTCCCAGAAGGGAGCCAGAATGTCTCACCTAATTTGCCTTCTCAAATGAGAATGTATATTAAAATACTGATCTCAAATAATATTCCATCGGATTTTTGATCCAACTTCGATTCGAAGATTTAACATTCGAATCACACCTTCAGTATTAAGCAAAATTGGCTTGACTTTGAAAATTGTTCATCGAAATGGGAGTTTTCTGGATCACTGATTTCGAATATTTCGTAGGAATTTTGATAGGTACATTCCCGACTAGAGCCTCGGAATCCAGAATTCCTTTTTGAATTGAAGAGGAACTGAAATCCGGGTCGGATTAAAAGTCTGATTAAATATTCGGAAGCAGAGCGATCTCGCGAAATTCCAATTTCGTAGGTTTGACAAATTTTCTAGTTAAACTGATTTGGCCCTTTTAAAAGGTGAAATTTGGATCTTGGACTCCATAATTGAGGCTGGATCAAATGTCTGGTATTCGAATTTCGAAATCAGCCACCCAATAAACTCATTTGAAATTAATTTTCTTTTGAGAGCAAAGAATATTTTATTTTCAAAGAGGAAATGAATCTATAATCAAATATATTGCAGTTCGCTTTCTGACTTTTTATGGTCAAAAAAGAGATCGAATTTTCATGTTACACCCTATGTACACCTTCAAAAATGAAGATTGCGTGACATTTCGAGGTGGAGTTGCAGGTTTCTTCTGATAACCTTGAGTCTTACATCGCTTCTGTGGCCCTCTATTACCTTCTTTTAGAAAGAAAAGAGGTTCGTTATACTTTTTGTTTCGTTTCACGAGGTTTTTCTTTCAGAAGAATTCAAAATTCGACATACAGAATACAGGCGATTCCAAAATTCCATAAGTTCCCGTCTACGGGAATTTTATCCTCCTGTTCCAAGTTCTCAGATACCATTCTAGTGAAATGCCGCATTTCCCGCAAAATCCCGCTGATTGAATTTTCCTCAAAATGTCTTCATTTGCTTGTATTACAGGCTTTTCAACTTATTTCTATGTTTATTCCTTCTCTGTGGGCTCGTGTACAATTGTCATAAACGGGTGCAGTTGATTCTCCTTGTTATCCCTGTACGGAAACGCTTTGGTATTGTGACTCGGCTTAGTCGCCGGACCACACAAAAGTGTTAATACCAGACGCTTCCGTGTTACAGATCATCCCATACTGCAAATATTAGAATCCAGAACTTGGGATAAAGCTGCTCAAGATTTTGTGAAGAAACAAAAACCGCGGATTGCTAATCCTTGAACATCTTTTGCAGTCTTTCGGCCGTGCTAACGGACAGATGATTCCGAACAGTATCGTACTTCATAATCCTTTGCAGAGATTTATACAGACGTAATTCGTGCGATGTCTTCTGCAAGTTGTCGAACTGTTTCGCGAGCTAATTGCGTCGCCTAACATTGTGTGTAATGCAAAAGTATTTTCTCGACTTGTATCAGGCCTCGAGTGCATTTCAATTAGGAAATGAAAATCAAGAACTCGTATCCGATGTACAAGTATAAAATTTGAATGTTCGGTTGTAATCGAACCGAAATAATAAGGATCGTGAAATCATGTCACGGCCAGTGAGTTTCCTTTCTCTCGTTTGCTCGACTCAATTTTTTCACTCGTTTAAATACAGATTTCACGAAACTGTTCAAATTGCGATTTTCTCAGGACCACAAAAGTACGCACCTTGGTTATTTTTTTCTCAAGACGAGGTCATGTAAAAATGTATCTTTGATTAAAAATCGGTTTAATATCGCCGTGTTTTTGAAATAATTGAGTATGAAAACGTGTGTACAAAGTCAATTTCAAGTTATGAATAATTTCATTTCTCGTTTCAAATTAATTTATTATTGCTCTTTCTTTCATCGCTTTTTTCTCGGTGTATTTTCTACCTATCAACGTGATTTTATACGCGTACCGATACATCACAAAAGGGGGGAAAAAATGAAAAACGTGGTTACCTTTGAAAATTAAATATCTTTTTTTCTTTGATAACTGTTCTCTTTAATTTTCATTATTATTATTATTATTATTTTTTTAAATACCTATTTAGGTATTTTTCAAAAATCAGGGGAGAAGGAAAAACTCGATTTTGTTGATCTACCCCTCTACCCAATGCGACATCTTATTATTTTCTCCTGATATTTTATATTGTAATTTTAATACTACATTCTAACAATGATATTTGCGAGTCAAATGTCACTTTTTTAAACTTTATTCTTAAACTATTACCTATTACATGGATGTACAATACGCTTTGCTGTGTATAAAACTCGTATACGATGAAACCATATATTGTGTTGTTCTGCGCCTATTTCTGTTTACCACCAATAAATAAAACAAAAATAACATGGTAATTAAACGGTTATTTCCAGTTCACACTAAGTAGTCACGTGATTCTACGTGAACAGGTAAGTAGAGAAAAACGGTAGTACGGATTTTGGGCCGTTGAACTTGGAAAAGTCATAAAGATCATATTTGAAGAGTTATCTGTCAAAAGGGCGCTTGACACATGGGAATCCCATATGTCAAGCGCCCTTTTGACAGATAACTCCTCATTTGTTGATGAGGAAGGGGCTCATTATTCAATATAATTCTTTAAAATTGCGTTCCCAATACAAAAATGTGTGTCCACGTCAGAAAAAAAGCTTATCAGTAAACACTAGGTCCGTAAACCGGCATTATTCATTGGCTTTTAATATTTACTATGTTTTCTCCAAAAACAGAGTTTGTCGCTTGGTCAGTTTTTGCTTAGCAGCGTCCAAATAATACGAACATGATTTAGGAACGAACGTGATAACATGTTTGACTTCGTTCTTAAGAACGTTCGTATCTGTGAACTTGTTCACAAACAGGAAACAGGGTGTTTATCGATCTTGTACCGCAGGAGTTATCTGTCAAAAGGGCCCATGACGAATGGGAATCCTATTCGTCAGGGGCCTTTTTGACAGATAACTCCTCAAACGTGAACCGCGAACGAATGGCTTCATTGTGAATCGTTCGTGAACTTTGTTATGCCACCGCTGTGCCTGTGTATTTATTCGTTGTTATCGGCGAAAATTAATGATGATTGGTGTCAAGTCTGTTTCCTTGCCATTCTTGTTGATAGTGAAAACATATTTTTATGAAATAATATTTCTCTATCTACGCAACATGATAACCAGGGTTGAGATTTTTATGCTTTTGCATATTTTTTGCCATTGCTTCACTGAACACTTACCTTTACGAACTGTAAGCTTTGAAGTAAAATGAGCCATATATTTAGAAGAGCATTTTTTGTATATTTTATGGGTAGTTGCTTATTATTTTCGACTATTTTTAAAATTCTTAGGGCATTTTCTGGCATATTTTCACAAATTTACAGTTTTAAGGACATAAAAATGCATCTTTCACTAGATTTACTCATTCTTTCTCAGGAAATGGCAACTCTGTCAAAGGAACTTCGAACTTGGTGAACCAAAAGAAAAAGAACAAAGTCGCCTCTTTCTTTCTTCTCTACCATCAAACTTCGTTACAATACTTTTCATTTTTTATTTCAGTTCAGTACATTATATACTGATGCAGAGCCTATTTTAGGAGAAATTTGGAACTGCATTGTATATGATTCTGCATACAAAATTGTTCGTCCTCCTCCTCACGAATAAACTTATAATATTCGGCAAACTGAGGCCATGGACCTGCAGTTTCCGACTGTTCGTTGCACTCATCCATCATTTAATAAACTTTAAAATGCGAACGAAAAGTATAATTTAAAAAATATGGAAAGATTTGCTGATATATATATATCTACTGAAGTTTTGTTACTCAAATAACTTGAACTGACATGAATCCCCCCCCTCCCACTCGGAAAGACAATTCGCGCCTATTTTTTTATTTATTGGCAATTGACTTTGGGAACGTCGTTCTTCCGCATTTCGTTCCGGCATGAGCCGTTCTGAACGTCGTTCCGGAACGACATGTAAACAGAACGGGAACGGAACGAGGAACGAGCCGTTCTTCTCGACTCGTTCGGCATCTCTGGTTGGGAATACGAACCTCGAATCATTTGTGTTGTACGCAAGATCTGACTCGTCTGTGCACACTATGGTCTGCCATGTTAATTTTGTTTCAAGATTAATGTATTTTCATGTGCTGTGCACATACAAATTAATGTTGATGCTCATTCGTGAAACGTACGCCATTGTTTATTTGTCGGCTGTGATCAACTTTTGAAAACACAAGTGAAACTTTTTTTTCATTATACATACGAGTACTAGCTTTTTGTATTTTCAAGTTTATAATGGTTACGATATATCAATCCGAAAGAAGCTGAAGGTGATGTGTGGACTGTGGAAAACACCTGCTGAATCGGTAAGAATTAAAACCACTATTTTTGTAGTTTTCCTATTTCTTGGCTCGTGACCTAGTCCAGTATGCAGTACTCGAATGATGACTCACGTATACGGTATTCAAGTTTGAACGTGGACCGCCTACAAAGGCAGTGCCGAGTTACTACATAAATGTTGATCCTTATGGATGAGTCATCATTGAAATACGTCGGACGTGTGAGTGATTCAATAACAGAAATGAGTACGGAAGAATATTCTGACTGTTCGCCTTATTTTGTGCAGATATCTGTGAATTCACGAGGAAGGCACAATGGGGCCATTGCTCCACCAGAGAGGAAAAATGAAATTGGAAACGCTTCAAAAATGACCTAGTCTCAAATCGCATCTCGGAGAATCCTTTATACGTAAGTAAAACAGTTTTGAATATTGTTCGTGAAGCTTGTGGGTGATTCTCCAAACATGCATATAACTTCTTGAATACGGGCAACTATTTCTAAAACTAGGAGCGCTAGAATGATAATTTTTTTTGTTGGTTTAATAACTATATCTCTTTCATAATACTACATGTATTCGCTCATTGGCCAGTATTTTCCAAGTATAAAACTAAAAAAATTGTCTAAATTTTCTTTTGTAGTGGATGTAACCACTCTATGTTTCAATCTGTAAATGAGGAGTTATCTGTCAAAAGGGCCCCTGTGAGCAATGATGATTTTGAGAAAAACAACTTCGACGTTTTCGAGCTGAAATACTCGACTGATTCAACTGAAAAATATGTTATTATAAAAAGTGTTCACGGTGACTCCATTAATGGAAATGACTGATTGCTTAGTTCGTTCAGAAACTAACGCGGGAAGATGACAAGGGTCCTTTTTAGAGCGATGGGAAAATCAGTGTGGTGGGACGTGTCGTGGTTTATCAGTATCTAGCTGTTTTCCCATGATAATATTGGTGAATTTCATGCATTTACTCTTCTACTTTGCTAGTTACCATACATTAATACAACTTACGAAACAATACAATTCCGAACTTGCTGTATGATGAGTTAATTGTCCATTCTTGTGATTGAAGCTAATGTAGTTGCGAAAAAGTCTCTCCCTGCTCATAATGCAACCAAAATGTGTAATTTGCTAATTTCTGCGGTGTATTATCCTGGATGGAGTTACTCGCTTTTCACTCCATGATATGATGTAATGTATGCTTGGTTTCATTGACTATATGGACATGACGCATTCCTGTTTCTACCAATGCGTTTGTAGTCATTTATTGGCGTCAATTTTGCTGAATATCATATATTGTTACATAGAGCGGGGGTTTCCTAATAAAGTAGGACACGGAGAATTCAAAAATCAGCATCTCCGCAAAAAGGGCCCCTGCTCAACAGGAGCCCTTTTGACAGATAACTCCTTAAATGGTCTAGATCAACTTCTTATTTAATAGAAGAGGAATAACAACAACATAAATTTTGCGAGGGTGAGTTAATGAAGAAATTTGACAGGATAATAAATATTCACATCAGTCTTCCAGTCTGAGGCCGCCTCTATAATCAATATTTTGTTCTTTATATTAGTCAATTTTTGGGCAACGTTGGGATTTACACAGTGAAGGTTTCTTCTATGCTGAGTGGCCATATGTACTTGTTTTTATGTGCAGAATAATATTTCAGCAAAATTATAGCAATGCAATCATTTATTATTTATTTAGAAAAATTTTATTTTACTATGACGTAGTTTCAGCCTAGTGAACACTTGCGAAGGAAATTCTATCACTCGAGGGAAGGCAATTTATACAAATTCTAGTGGCTAGCGTATAGGAACACCTGCTAATAATGTTTCAGGGTTACACCTCTCTCTTATTGACCACTATCAAGCACTTCTTTTTTCGTAGTAGTCATGTTTTTTTTTTTTCCATCTTAGTGCCAATCTCCATATTGATGACCACGAAGGAATGCTCGTCCACTACGGAGAAAATTCACGTGCACGTCTGGAGAAACGACTGAGATATACAAAAGCGAGAGATTCTTTTCCCTTGACATTCTTACACACATGAACCTGCAGACCTGCAGCTTTCAGTCAACATTGTTGTTGAAATTACTTATTCTTCAGTTATAGTGGTCAACATTTCCTTAGTAGTGGACAGGTTATGCTCCTCTGCCCTCCTCGAGAGTTCTCATGTTGGATAAACACATGGTATGTGTAGTACCTACTCCACGTATACTAAAATCTTAATGAAGAAAAAATTTTTAAAAATGACATGTGTCGCGTTTCGGGACCGCGGGAGCCAGTGAGACGCGCTTTCCGGGGGAGTGTGAGCACTGAAGTCGCGAGGATGGGTGGCCTCACAGAGCACATTGGGAGCGTAGGCTGCAAAACTCGGACATCTTGCTACAGCACTAACAACAACCCAGTAGGTTGATTATGAAGGTAGTTTTATCTTACGCACATTTACATTGAAAAGGTTTGACTTAAACTGCGCTGATGGCAGAAACAGGGATGGCAGCTATTTAACAAAAGTTACGTTAATAGTCCCCGAGTATAGCCCACGAGAATTACATTCATAAAGTACAGTGAAAAGGAAAAAATTGTCAGCAAAGGTTTTACAGGTGGAATGTGTTTAGAACAGTGCCCATAATACGTAGTTAAAAGCTTTCACCCCAACCCGTCCTCTTCCTCTTTGGGGGGGGGGGGCAGAAAATGAGAAATTTGTGTCTCTTATTCAACTATTTCGGCGTTTTCCCGAAGAATGAACCATATCATGGAAAAATTACAATAAACAAAAAATGTTGCTCGTTAATTTGCCTGAAAAAAAGGTTCTTACAAAAATTGCCTAAGTGGTACAGATAGGCGCCAAATGCACGCAGAGGAATGTTACATGTCGCTTGCTGCTGTTTTTGAGACAATGTGTGTTCCTAATTGTTTCGGATTCGTGCGTATGCTGTATATGATTTTCAGGGTACTATCAGGTACCATGGCAACCGATGAAGTCAGTTGCGTGACCCGCCTCCGTGCTCGTTTTCTATATGAAGGGTAAAGAATAAAAAAACTCACATTTGCCATTTTACTTCAAGGGCGCAAAGAGGCAAAATACCGTACACGGGTGCAAGAATATCTTTGCTTCGCCTGTGAATGTGGAGTATGTCATACATATCGCACATTCATAGGCGCAGCAAAGATATTCCTGCACCCGTGTACGGTATTTTGCCTATTTGCGCCCTTGAAGTAAAATGGCAAATCTGAGTTTTGATTCTTTACCTTTCATATATCCCTCTACGTGTATGGTCTAAGATGAATACACACAGGGACGTAACCAGAACTTCATTTTGTGTGTGGGAGAAGGAGGGGGAAAAATGAGATTATTTCAGCTATCAGCCATTGTTTAGGGATTTTTCCAGTATTTAGAATTTCGTTAAATATATCAGTAAAGGGTTGGGAGGTTTTTTCCGAAAATAACTTCAAAATACCATTATCAATTTTATTTGGAACTAGTGCTTTATTCAACTTTAGTTCTCTCAAAGCTTTTGTAACCTCATCTTCCAGAAATGGTTCTACTTCATCTTGATTTCTCAAGTTTAATTCCAATTTCTCCATGCCTTGCCCAGTTGCTGCTTCCTCTTGTACTTTACACAGCTTTTCATAAAATTCCGTTACTCTTTTTACTATTTTGTTCCCTCTCAAATGAGTGTGTCGCGGCAAAAAGAACACATATCGACTATGTGCCCTTGCTTGACAATAATGTGAAAGAATGGTCATATCATGGTTATCGTCAGTTGTGCTACTTTTCGAGTTGTGTTCCGCGTTTTTGTGCTATTATTGAGTAATAAATAGAATTAGGTATTCGAGCAAGTGATTAATGATTTACCGAGAATGGGGGAAAAAAAGTCGCTACAAAAAGGGCACATAACTTACCAAATACAAACAGGAAAATATAAATGAAGGAGGCATTGTTTCATTGCAACGTCATGGTTTTTCAGAAGGTGAAAGCTTAAAGTTTCGAATCAAAACAATAAGTATTTTTACTCCAATATAGTGGTTACACTGAATGTACCCAACTTCAAAGCTGTTTTTCTGGAAATGTAGTTTTGTTGCATATGCTCTTTTTGCCGCGACACACTCAAATATGAAACCAGTTTTTGCCCTTTATTTTGGGTACGATATTAGTACCCTTTGAAACTGCTTTTTTGACTTTTTTATTGACCCTGTTTCCTCTGATACATTCATCATTTCAGTTTCGTATTTTAGTATTTTCTTTAATTTCTCTTTTGACTAGCTTGTTGATCTCTGTAAGCTCAATACTTTCTACTCGATTTTTTAATTTCTTTTTCTTGAGTGTCATTCTTCTTTCTGTAAGGTTTTTTGTTTGTATACTCAGTTTGTCATCTGTTGGTGTCTCGATCGTTAGACTCCCCACTTTTCCCACATCGCTTTCTTAATGCATGTCTCAATTTTATCGTATCTTGCTTGCATCCTTTTTATGGTAACTACTGTTTCCAGTTTTTTGTTTGTTTTTCTATTTATTTATTTTGCAATATGTTCAAAACTTATGGTATTTTATAGATTGGGAATTTGCACCTCCCCATCCTGTGATCTGAACTGAAGTATACATTTGAAATAACATCCACGTCCATTATAATTTTCATTTCATTGATCAAAATACTGTGAGTCACAAAAATATTCGGAAATACAGTTTTTTTTCGCAATATTGAAAGAAAAATGGGCGGAAAAAATCCGAAAAAGTTGTATGTGGCAGAAGGTAGAGTAGGGAGTCTTGGAGCACCAATTTTTTTTGGAGAAGTACCAAAAATTATGCACAGAAAAAGAAAAACACGAAATATGTAGCCACATTAATATTCGGACACCGTGTATTTTTTCCATAAGAAATCCGACTTGATCTTACATTTTCCTGAGTAAGATTCTAGAAAATGTTCCTTTGATGATCAAAAGTTGATACCTGAATAATTGAAGTATTGCAGATTATGAGTTAGGTAATTACGACATCGTAGCATGACTGAATGCGAAGTTAGGTATGGGTTGAAAAAATATGCAACAAGAAAACTTCCTGCGTCCGCCCATTATAATAAGCATGCAACCCAAAAGAAACAAAATATAGTTATGACCCGTTTCTAACTCAACCAGTACAGGAGCGATGATGATGTGGGTTAAAATTTCGTATTCTGTAAAGCTTCTAGTTTACACAAATCACTTGTGATCATCAAAGGAACATTTTCTAGAATCTTACTCAGGAAAATGTAAGATCAAGTCGGATTTCTTATGGAAAAAATACACGGTGTCCGAATATTAATGTGGCTACATATTTCGTGTTTTTCTTTTTCTGTGCATAATTTTTGGTACTTCTCCAAAAAAAATTGGTGCTCCAAGACTCCCTACTCTACCTTCTGCCACATACAACTTTTTCGGATTTTTTCCGCCCATTCTTCTTTCAATATTGCGGAAAAAACTGTATTTCCGAATATTTTTGTGACTCACAGTATGATCTATTTCATTTTTTGACTTCCCATCAGGTAGCTTAGCTTCCATGTCCATTTCTTATTACCACTTTTTTTGAAAAACGATCCAGCTATTTTAAAATGATATTTATCAGCTAACCCTAACATTCTTTTCCCATTTTCGTTTGTTTATGCATTGGCATATTTACATTTTCACCCATCTTGGCATCGCTCTAGCAATTTAGAGAGTCTACAAGTTTTTCGGAGTCGTCTTATTATTCATAGTCTAGTGTTATTACTCACTTCACCAGGCGGGCAACATATTGTTTGTTGACACATTTGCTGTTACATCATTAATTCAAACAAATTTTGAAATCACCTTTCCGTTTCGCTCTTCCGGTCTATCCCCCTTCCCCACCCTCCATATTTCTTCAGTGTGTTCACGAATCTTTGTATTCAATCTGTGGATGTTTGCCCGCGAGTTTGTGAACGAATAAATGTTTCCTTCGTTTTCTTCTCATTGTTACCTGTGAAAAGGTCATTCACGACCTTTAGTTTGTGAGGAACCTATACATATAGTTGTTACAAAGTCGAATTTATACAAAGGGACAGGCATATCTTATCGTTGTAGGTTTTTTTTTTCTTTCTTTCTTTTTACAATCGGGTTTTGCCCAGGAGTGTGTTTATTCTTGGATAGACATGAACGGTATTTCTGCGCGCCGCATTCCAATTTTAACTTGTTTAAAGGCAACACGTCTGCAATATGCGGATAATATTTTGAATTAGTCAATAGCTTAACTGAAACAGAAGTACGCATTTTACTATTCCTGATCCATTAATAGGCTGTGTAATTTGGGCTTTGAGTAAACAACTTGTTCGGATTTTAGTTTCAGTTTGCCGATTTGCCGATGGAGTGGATCTCTAAATTGTAGAAGTTTGTTTAACCGATGGACGGCCGTACTGAGGAAAAGAGTAAGTACCTAATACTACATCATAGCCGGGGAATTAACCGAATATATTTCGTTCAAGTTCAGTTCGGAAAATATGAACGCGTTCATTTTGTTGTTCATTTTGCCAAAGTCATTTCGTTTATGTTAAAAAAGTCGTTCATCCCTTCGTTTTCAATATTTTTCGTTCATAAGTTCAGTTTTCCGTTGTTTAACTATTGTTTTTATTTTTGTGAAGCTACTGTCATTTTTTAGGATCGGCAAAGAGCCTCTTGCAATCTTTTTTTCCCCCTTTTTTCTATCATTGATGTTTTTTTCAATCATATGATCTCAGTCACAGTTTTTCCCTGTTTTTCTATCATTGATGTTTCTTTCAATCATATGATCTCAGTCACAGTTCAGTTCAGTGGTGTGTATTGCGTGAAGTCAGTCGTATGATTGAGCTCTTTATATGGTGCGAGAATTCTGTGAAGTTATAATATTACCCTGCGGAAAGTTTTACCGAGAATTTTATAATTATTCAACATAAGACTAAAGGATGCAATGGAGGGTACGTTTTTTAAATAGCTGCAAAGTGCTACGCGTATGTTTAGCTTCAAATTTTTATCAGTATTGACAGTTTATGTAAGTATGTATGGTCGAAGGCCACAGCTCTGCTAGCTCCAACTAGCAAAACTCTAAATTAATTGATTAATTGTATTTTTTTCTCTGTTTTACTTTGGTTTTTTTTTTTTTTTTTTTTTTTGAGGAAAGCGTGTGCTGCATTCGATTTAGCTGAAAAAATCCTGCGTTTTGATACCCATATTGTCTTGTTTTGAAAAAGAATATGATTGCATATTTGAAAACTTGGGATTTTTTTTTGCATATTTTGGAGGTTTATAGCGCATGTTTCCCGATTTTTACCGTATAAAAAACTTGCCCTAGTTATAAATCGTTCGTGAAGCTCCCGTGAGTCTCGAAAAAATGATCCTCACGTGGTTATTTTTTTGGTGCAAAAAAGGAAGCAGAGCCTCTTAAAATCAAATTTTTCATTATTACCAAAACACTGGGAATTACCAAATTTAGGAAAAAGTGTTTCAAACCGATATTGCTCTTATAAAATTGCAGTGTGACCAGATATTTTCCGGGGAAAAAGATTATAGTTGAAGATTTTTGTAAAAATGGCCGACAAACTTCATTTTCCAACATTTTTCCTTAGTAACAAGAGGGAAAAAACCACTGTTCAGAAATTTGACTTTGATTTATGTATATGTGCAATTTTCTGAGGAAAAGGAGAAAAAAAAACATTTTAGCAAATTAAAGGAAAAGATTGAATACTCTTTTTTTTGTATTTGCAAAAGAATACGCGTACTCTTACTAAAAGTACATCTGTTCACACTGAAATTGTTTTCGGTTTTTCGTAATCATTTCAGATCTCTCAGAAATGGGGGGGGGTGTAATGGCAAATTGTTTTTCTCATAAATTGTTCTCGATTCTTAATCATCTCAGAACTCTCAGGAATGGAGGAAGGGTATAATGGCAACATACCATTCTAGGGAGGGGGCTGGGAGTAGGAAATATGTACTGATGCAAGATTGGTATAGATTTAGGCAAAGTTCATGAACAGTTCGGAAAATTTGAACGCGTTCATTTCGTTGTTCATTTTGCCAAAATTATTTCGTGTACGTGAATCCGTCGCCAATGTTAGTAGCCAACCATAGCGTTCTTGTTGTTAATGGAAATTTACATGAAAATCTTTATTTCTTCGAACTATTTTCAGCGTTGCAATAAGATTTTAAAAAAGTGTGTAGATGTTCCATCAATAATTGTGAAAGGCAAAACACTCCACATTTTTTATATTCACAAAGTTTACAACACAATACGAACAACGTTTCAATACAGTTTTTGTAAATACATGTACGATTTCACAGTCATGAAATAACAGCGGTATGGTAAACATGTATAATAAGAGTAGAGTAATCACAAATAGGATTTCAAATACAAATTTCAATGCGTTAGAACGGGGTCTTTTTTCTAGATCTGCATGGATACTTACAACATTTTTATTAGAATGATTTATATAAAATTTTTTCAGAAATTTGCGTTTTTTCATCACGTTGCAATTATTTTGAATTATTTGAACATTGTCAAAATCAAAATAACGATTTATTATCTGATAGACCCAGTTTTCCTTCTACTAGTAATAATGTCTAATTCATGTTGTCTTATACGTTTCTTCAACAGTTGTTTTGTCTCTCCAATGTATTCCCTATCAAATTTGTAAATTAAGCATAGTAGATTGTCTCTTAGTAACATATTTTAATTAAGTGTAAAATTTATTGCAAACATTTGAGTTACTTTTAAAACCAATGGAAATATTATCACAAAATTTTTTGTTTATTCTTAATTTTATAGCTCATTCTTCCCATAAAAGTCAATCCATAAAATTTTTTATCATGCCGTATACTCAGTGTATCATCAATAGAAATATCGTCAACTATGTTCATTTGTTCAAAAAAAAAATTTTTACAGCTTTTCGAATATCAGAAATTTGATAGTCATTAATGATAGTTCAGTAAAATAAAAAATTCAATGTGCTCATATGAAACTGTTTACCTGATATCAAAGTTCTAAAAACTGTATTCTCAGTGTTACACTTACGTGAAATGGGGTAAAATTAGAGTTGGGCGTTATTCGAATAATAATCATGGAAAACAGATCAATCATTATTCGTTATTCATTATTTGTCAACACGGAAAATTATTCATCAGTCATTATTCAGTAAAATGAAGATTTGAATAATATTCGTCAATCATCGTTATTCATTGCGGACGCAGTAATAAAACAAATAATTTAACGAGGATCAGTGGCGTAGCCAGGATTTTTCCAAAGAAGGCCGGGGGCAAAATAAGATTTTCAAGGGAGAGAGTCGAAAAAGTTTTTTTTTTTTAAATCGCCAATATTACAGGGCTATGTAAAAATATTGGGAGGAGTGATTTTGTGTGTGTGTGGGGGGTAAATATTTTTTGTTGGGAGAGGGAGGGTGTAAAAATATATATTTTGGAATTTTTTGGGGAGGGGGTAAAAATTTTTTGTAGGGAGAGGAAGGGTGCAAAAATATAAATTTCTCGGATTTTTTTTTGGGGGGGATATTTTGCTCCCTAATCTTACTGGGGTAATTGGAAGGTAAATGAAAGTTTTTCCAATTTTCTTGGGGGGGGGGCAAATGACTGCGCCACAAGGGGCAACGCTCCCTGGCCCCGCTTTGGCTACGGGTCTTATTTCATTATTCCCGTGATTGATGTCATTGAATAATGATCACTGAATAGTGAATGACTACTTGTTATTCATACTTATGACTAACAAATAAATTATTCGTTATTCATACGCTTACGAATAACGAATAACGGTTACGTTATTCATTATTCGAATATTATTCTGCCCAACTCTGGGTAAAATGAATAAAAATTCAGTAGGCGTCCACTGGCTATAGCTGCACATCTAAAAAAAACTCAATTTATTTTCTTCCATCTCTATAGTAAATTTAATTCTATCATAATTTTTTACAAGTTCTATTAATCCATTTACTTTAGTTTCTTTAATGTTTGGATTCGGGAAATGGAAGCAGCCCCAACCTTAAAATTTTTGATGTGTATTTATTTATATTTTTTTAATTGTTCACAGGTACCCAAGTGATTTGTGTTCAGTGTTCCGGATGCCGATTACTCGAGGAATGGACTCACAAACTGCCCTTAGTCGAAAACATCAACTTTTTAAAAAGTGAAAAAAATATTTCTCAATACCGGTGGTAGCACGAAAAATTGTTAAAAGAACTATTCTCAATATTGGTAGTGGCGCGAGAAATTGAACACTGATAACTCGAGTTCATATTGAGGCAATAATATCCCGCGATTATACATCTCACGTCTGACACTGCGTCAACTACTGGCAGCTACCATTACTAACTCATTTTTGATGTTTCATATCATGTTTTTCTTTTCCTCAAGCTAAGGGCAATTTGTGAATTCACTCTTCATTTGCTACTGATAATGAAATCTCGAGTATAATATACAGTTGCACACCTCGGATTTTGTAATCTAAAATTGAGGGGAGGAGGAGGGGGGTGTATCAAAAATCGAGAAAAATGGTGCATACGCGCGTACTTATTATACTCGACACTAAGTGAGTATGAGAATAGGAGAGAGATGCTTTCCCAAAATGCAGTAAGTCCATATTTTGTTTTTATTTTTGGATTCAGAAGACGCTTCCGATGGATTTCAGATCTACATAGACTTTTGAACTTCGGGTTATATTTTCGCGAATATTTTGGTTTTGAAAATGAAATTATCAGTTGAAGTTGTGGCTTGAGTTTTACAAAGAAATTAATACAAATCAAAGCTGAAATCAGTACCTGGGCAGTATTTCCTAAATATGGACTTACTGTGTCTTCGAACGACTTTACTAATGAAGAACACTTAGGAAAGTCATGATAACGATATTTGTTATGAAAATTTCATTTCCAAAATGCAGCGAGTTCTCATTCGCTGCTTCTATTCGAATTTACACATGGAATGTTCTTTGGGAAGACTTTTCGCAAATTTCAATATTAAAAAATATAATCCCAGGAAAAGAAAATCAAATAGGGACTTGCAATGTTTTCCAAAAGCTGAGCCTACGTGTTCTTCATTAATGAAATACATGCCCTCTCCTTTACTCCGTCTCGGGTCCTCTCCTTTTTTCCATCCTTTTCTTTTTCCTCCTTTTCATCATTTCTCATTCTCTTCCCTTCTACCCTTCCTTCCTCCTTCCATCTTTTCTCCCATCTAGGATCTTTCCTCTCCCCTCTATCTTCCTTCCCCTCTCACTATTCACCGTTTCTATCTCATCGCTCCACCTGTCCTCCTGTCCTCCTTCCCTTCTTCATCATTTCTCCCCTTTGTTCTCTACCTTCTCCCATCCTTTTCCTCAGTCTCCCTATCATCCACCCACCATTTTCATATGAGTGTGTGTGTGTGTGAGTGAGTGAGTGAGTGTGTGAGAGGGAGAGAGAGAGAAAGAGAGAAGAGAAAGAAAGAAAGAGAGAAGAGAGAGAAGAGAAAGAGAGAGAAGAGAAAGAAAGAGAAGAGAGAAGAGGAGAGAGAGGTAGAGAAGAGGAGAGAGGGTGAGAGAGAGAGAGGAGGAAGGAGGAGGAAGAGGAGAGAGAGGAAGAAGAGGGAGGGGTGGAGAGAGAGAGAGAGGGAGAGAAGAGGAGAGGAGGAGGAGAGGAGAGGAGGAGGAGGGAGAGAGAGGAGGAGGAGAGAGGAGGGAGAGAGAGAGGAGGAGAGGAGAAGGAGGGAGGGAAGAGGGAGGAGAGAGAGGAGAGAGGAGAGGATGAGGGGAGGGGAGAGAGGAGAGGAGGGAGGGAGAAGGAGGGAGAGGAAGGGAGAGGAGGTGAGGAGAGGGGGGAGGGAGAGGGGGAGAGGAGGAGGGGGAGAAGGAGGAATGGAAGGAGGAGAGGGAGAGAGGGAGGGAGTGGGAGGAGGGAGGAAGAGAGAGGAGGATGAGAGGAGAGAGAGGAGAGGGGAGAGGGAGGGGAGAGAGGAAGAGAGGGAGAAGAGAGGGAGAGAGGGGAGGGAGAGGAGGAGAGGAGGAGAAGGGGTGAGGGAGGAGGGAAGGAGAAGAGGGGGAGGAAGAGGGGGATGGGAGGAGAGGGGAGAGAGAGAAGATGAGTAGTGGGGAGAGGAGAGAGGAGTGGAGGAGAGTAGAAATGAGGGGTGATGAGAAAGGAGGGGAGGAGAGGATGGAGAGAGGAGAGTAGCGGGGGAGAAGAGAGAGAGATGAGAGGGTGGGAGGAGTGGAGAGCTCTCTCAATCTCTTCTTCTCCCTCCATTTCTCCATTTCTCTCTCACACCTGAGAGAGGAAGAAGAAGACAGAAGGTTGAGGAAAAGATCGAGGAAGGGAGAGATTGAAAGAGCCTGGATAGGAGGAAGAAAGGAATAAGGATGGAGAAGAGGATGGAGGAGAGAGGGAAACGGGAGAGGGAAACGGGAAAGACCGAGGAAAAGGATGAAGGAGAAGGAAGAAAACAAAGGAGGGGATTAATGATGAAGCAGAAGAGAAGGAGGATAGGAGGCTGAGGAAACGGAGAACGAGACCAAGGCAGAGGTGTGGGTAGGAGAAGGAGAGAGAAAGGGTAAGGGGGAGAAGGACAAAGAAAAAGACAAAGGGTACGAGAAGGAGGAAGAGGGAAGGAGAAAGAAATGTGAAAGGGAGTGAAGGAGGGGAGAGGAAAATGGGGAAGAGAGAGGAAAAGGAGAGGAGTAACGTTGGGAGGGGATAGGAAGAAGAAAGAGAGGTGACAAGAGAAGGAGTAAATGAGAGGAAGGGAAGGGAAAGAAGGAGGAAGAGAAGGAAAAGTAGTGCATAAGACAAAAAGGAAACTAATGGAGAGCAGAAAGGATAGGCGAATGAAGAGCATACTAGTGGAGAAAGAAGAGGTACAGGAGAAAGAACAGAGGGTAGGAGAGGTGAGATGAATAAGAGAGGAGATAAGAGAAAGGAAAGAAGAGAAGAGAAAAAGAAGTACAGCGAGAAAAGAGGAAACGGGGGACTAAAGGAGCGGAGGACATACAAGAAGATTGTATTTCAATAATGAAGAACACTTAGGCTCGTCTTTCTCAAAACATTGGAAGTCCCTGTTTCATTTACTTTCTGTGTTATTTTCATAGAGCCCTCGCAACAGTAACTGATATTTTTCAACATTGAAATATTCGCGAAAAAAATCCTCTCAAAGAACATTCCAGGTGGATTTCGAATAGAATCAGCGAATGAGAACTCACTGCGTTTGGGAAAATAAATTTTCAGAACAATTATCGTTATGTCTTAATGCCTCTCCTAAGTGTTCTTCATTAGTGAAATCGTTCGAGAGCACAGTAAGTCCACATTTCTAGATTGTGCAGATAGGAAAAACTACCTAGATACTGACTACAATTTCGATTTTATATTACTTCTATTGTGGAAATCTAGCCGTAACTGATAATTTCATTTTCAAAACCAAAATATTCGTGAAAATATAACCCGAAGTTTAAAAGTCTATGTAGAATTGAAATTCATTGGAAGTATCTTCTGATTCCAAGAATAAAAACATGGACTTACTGCATTTTCGGAAATTCACACGTAGTGCCGAGTATAATAAGTACGCGCGTATGCACACTTTTTCTCGATTTTTTATCTCCCTCCCCCCAATTTTAGATTACAATATCGGAGGCGTGCAGCTGTTTATTATACTCGAGATTTTATAAAATCAGTAGAAAATGAAGAGTGAATTTACAAACTGCCCTCAGTAATTGATGACAACTGCCAGAGGTTGATGCAGTGTCAGAAGTGAGACGTGTAATCGCGTATTCTTACCGCAATATGAACTCGAATTATCAGTGTTTAATTTCTCGTGCTACTACTGATATAGAGAATTGTTCTTTTAACAATTTTTCGTGCTACTACCAATATTAAGAAATTTTTTTTCACTTTTTAAAAAGTTGATGTTTTGGACTAAGGACAGTTTGTGAGTCCATTCCTCGAATGGCATCTGGAACTCTGAACACGATCACTTGGGTACCTGTGAACAATTAAAAAAATATAATAACATCAAAAATTCTAAAGTTGGGACTGCCTCCATCTCCCGAATCCAAAAGTAAAAAACAAAATCTTGGACTTACTCCATTTTGGTAAAGCATCTCTCACTTATTCATACTTACTTAGTAGCAAGAAGAACTACTGCAAAATCTCGAGTATAATAAGTACGCGCCATTTTCGCAATTTTAGATCAATTTTTCCCAATTTTAAATGATAAAATCCGAGATGTATAACTATATGTATTATACTCGAGATTTCACAAGCAGTAGTAAATGGAGAGTAAATTCACAAATTATCCTTAAGTCACACACACACAAAAACATTGATGCTAACACAGGTGAGAGATAACCGCATATTCTCATCACAACAGAAATCGGGTTAAGGTGAAGTGCCCTGATATCGTCTAATCAACCAAATATTTCATCCGTTTTAGTACCAGCACCTACTGACTGACTGACTGCAAAAACCTGTTAAGCTCAAAGAGAAAAGAATTATCAACGATTAGTGAAAACATGCCCCCAGAAATTTCATGATAGATGCGAAGGAAGGTAATTAGCAAAAATTGTGCGCGAAGAATGGTTCTATAATATAGCATTGCCAAATTTCAAAAAAATTTATTTTGAAATACCTACTAAAATTTCGGGATAAATAAAGGTGGCTGATATTAGGACACTTTACCGTATTAGTGTTCAATGTTTCGTGGTACTACTTTAATTAAGAAATTTTTTTTTTCAATTTGCAGGGCGTTCATGTTTTGGACTAAGGGCAGTTTGTGAGCCCATTCCTCGGGCAATCGCCATCCGGAATACTGAACACCATCACTCTGGGAAACCTGTAAACAATTAAACAAATATAATGTAATAAGATGTAATAACACATCAGAAATTCTAAATATGTTGGTCATTCAAAAAGTAACAGAACTAATTTACTTATTTTTTGTGCGGATATCGCGTAACCCTGACGCAGATCCGCGATTGCTGGATGTTCAGGAAGATTGTGTGGAGTAGTCCTGTGAATGTTGTGTCCCTGCAAAACGTGCCAGTTAAATTATACCTGACGAATAATGTCTGCGAAATTACCGGTGTTGTCCAAAATTGAGCAGCGTGCGGTAATTCATTTTCTACCCACCAAAGGGCTTAATGGGAACTATATCAGGGACGTACTGAAGAGTATTTTCTGGGGGGGGGGGCTAAAAATTGTTTAAGTCCAAACTGACTCAACTCAAGAAATTCCCAAGTATCAAAGCAAAACAAAAACCGACCTGTTGAATTTTTCCAGCTGACTCAACTCAAAATTCTCAAGTATCAAAGCGAAGGAAGAAAAACCGTGTTTGCCTTTGTTCAGTTTTCCCAACTTCTCAACTTAATTCCCTAGAATCAATGCAAAAAAAAAAACCTTTTGACCTGTTGGATTTTTCCAACTGACTCAACAACTCAAAATTCCCAAGTATCAAAGAAAAGAAAGAAAACCCGTTTGCTTTCTTGTTTTGTTCAGTTTTCCCAACTTCTCAACTCAATTCCCAGTACCAATGCAAAAAAAAAAATACCTTTTGATTTTCCCAAATCGCCTGACTGAAATGGGAAACTTTCCCAATTGCTGAGTGAAAAATTCCTAGGGGGGGGGGGGGCAGAACGAAATACACGAAAAATAATGGTCTGTGTGTATGGTGATAAGCACGCTCTCAGCGAGAACTCGGGTATGTGACAGTTTTGTGAAGGTAGATC
This sequence comes from Acanthococcus lagerstroemiae, assembly GCA_031841125.1. Lineage (NCBI taxonomy): Eukaryota > Metazoa > Arthropoda > Insecta > Hemiptera > Eriococcidae > Acanthococcus > Acanthococcus lagerstroemiae. The sequence continues at coordinate 6,329,587 of CM063110.1, read as the reverse complement.
TCTATATTATGTACTTTGTGTAAGTACGATCATCCGCCATTTTGACTTCAGTTGTGCCCGTGGATGAACTGAAAATGGCGGACGATTGTGCTCTTCTATCTAGAGCTTCAGTGAAGATAGAACTGAGGTTTTCAACTAGGAGTGTTCGGGCCGCCTATCACACGCAGTGAACGACAGAACCGGATGAAACAGTCAATATTGTACGCCATCTATGGGAAGATGATCATCGGCTACGCATTACTGACATTCACCTCAAGAATTCCTATGTTCCAGTATCTTGTGATTCCATCCACACAATCCTCACTCGTGAAATGGTAAGCGGAAAGGTGGGTCCCGGAGCTCCTAATGGAAGAACTCCCAAAACGTTTCTTAATATCGCGCCAGGATCAAAAACCTTGTGCTGCAGTACGTTAAATTTTTCTCGCGACTCGGTAATTGAATGTCAAGAAATAAAGAATTTCTTCCTCTATTGTATTTCATTGATTGTACTTACTTCGTTTTTGCGATTTCGAATAATTTATAGTCCTGTTAATTTTTGAACAACCCTTGTAAATACAATGTACTTACTGTAATCTGCAAGCGCCCAGCATGGGAATACCGCGCAAGATCTGTGGATTAACTGTAAACAAGTAAATGTGCTTGTGTGGAGGGGGGAAGGGTAAGTAATTGGTTGAAAACTCGCTATTAGACGAGAGAACTTGTAGGCAAGTGAACAAAAAATAATGAACGACTTTTTCCTATGTTGCTGACACTGATGTCCACAATGCCAACGAAATGATAGCTGAAACCAAATGAAAACTTTCCAGAAAATGCCGATCAGATGCAAAAATAGAGGGAAAGTAGGTCGAGACTTACATTTTGCTGGCTAATCTTGAAAATGCGCTGACTAGGGTTACCACATCTGAATTTTAGGAATATCGAACGCATTCGCAACAAGAAAATAATAAAAGCTTCTCTATTTATTTCTGATTTTAAAAATGTAGAAAAACATACAGAAACATATAGAAGAACGTCGAAAAATACCAAATAAACGAGACACATACAAATATCGAACAAATACTTGAAACAGTAAGGTAATGTCTGCCACCATGACACATCAGCTACGTTGACACAACCTTTGTAACTTTTTTCTATTAGCGCTCCTGGCGTGAAAAAAATCAACATAATGTAGAATGATATGACCCATCATAATATTCATCATTCGCAGAGATCCATAGAAAACTCCAAAAAGATAATAAAAATAGTCATTTTTTTGAGCAAAGTAAATTTTTTTTAATTTTAAATTTTTCCTGTGGAGAAGCCATATGAGAAGTAAAGTAAGAATGTTATATCTCGTTGGAATCGTCATTCAATTGCGCATCTTTTGGCATAAAAGAAAATTGAAAACGAACACGTAACACTCACTGCTTTGAAAAAAATCCTACTGTGTTGCCACATTGACACAAAAATTGATGGTTGACCACGATCACACAGTACAAATGAAAACTTCTGAATAAAATGTGTGTTTCTAGCTTAGCTTACATATTTATAGTGAAAAAGTCAACCAAAACTTGAAAAAAGGATTCATATTACTAAAAATAAATGTATCATGGTGAACATTTTGAATTTTAGTTTGTATCACAGTGGCAACTGAGAAACCATAGTATTTTAAATCTGTGTCAGCGTGTCAACAGCTTGTGTCATGGTGGCCCTTCGTGAAGACACCTCGACACAGAAATTTTGTTTTTTCGACATTAACGTTTACGGAGTAATATTTCTGAATATTTTATCCAATAAACCTCATACATGGACCTATCGAATGGGCCATAGAAATCCAAAATTCAACAAATAGTATTCAAGTTATAACCAAAACAAAAATTTGTGTCATAGTGGCAGACATTACCTTAATTTATAATACTTTTTTTTTGTTGCTTTTTATGAATTTTTCGAAATACTAGGCATTTTTATTGTCCGGGACAGGTCGTGAAAATCGACGACATACCCGACGTGTGGCAACCTCAGCGCTGACCCACTTAAACTGAAAGAAAACTAAGTTGGTGGGTAGGCGAGGGGCACCCTCCCTTTATACACACACGCACGTCCCCTCCCCAAGCCTCTGGTAGTAACGAGCATCAACTAAATAAATGCGATGTACTCGCTATAATGCGGAAACTCCTAGGGAACACCAAATACAATCACCGGGTTTACTGTAAATAATGAAATGCTTATGGGGTGTATCAAAATTCTAAATGAATGAATATTTGATAGGGCAATCAAGAATAGATGAATTCATTAATATTGGCTCAAAATAGAATTATAAAGCGTAATCCATAAGCGGTGCATATATGTTGCCATACTCCATCAGCATGCAACATGATTTTTCGTAGGAAAAAAGAAAAAAAGAAAAATCCTGATAATCTCATCCAGGCTGAATTCAGAGTCTCAGTAACCATAAGACCAAGGCTAGATTGAGCCTTGTCAGCATGGGAAAGGCTGTAGAAACAGAAGTGCGCTACAAATGTCACATCGGATTGATTGGTACCAAAAATTCAGAAAAATTATTTTTGCCAATTGCCATTGAGAACTGAAAATCCCGACTCAAGTGCAAAAATGTTTCATTCAAACGAGACCAAAAAAAGTTATTTTCATTTCTTTTTTGGCTAGTGTTGAAAATGCTGACTCAATAACACAAGAAATTCGTATCCAACACGAGACAATTATTACGTTAAAAAAAATCGATGAAATAATGATTTTTAGACTTGTTCATGTACACTACTAGTCCAAAATACCGACTAAATGGTCAAATTTGCCAAAAAAAATTCAGACTCCGAAAATTTGGAATGGGGAGCAATTCATTACCGTACTAAACACAAAATTGCATTCAACTCGAAAATTTTCACATTAAAATAAGTATGTCATAAAATGAAATTTATCGTAAAACATGTCACGAGGATGAATTTCAAGATAAAATTTTGAAGTTTATTCATAATTTTTATGGCGATAACTTAATTGCCGGTAATCGGCAAAGCAATTTCGCATTTAAAAATTCTTCGCAAAGTATTTCGATGAAAATTTTGAAAAATAAATTTCAACAATGGCCTTTTACTTTATATCACCTTTACATTATTTGGGTAATTTCTCTCAAGGCTTTAGCAATTTCCTAGTGCGTGCTTTACAATATTAAAAAAAAAAAAAAATTCATTATAAAATAAATCAGCGGATCTCGAAAGTACTCTTACTATAATAGCAAGGGGGAGGGGACGCGTAAAAACAGAAATACGTCGAAAATGCTAAATTAGAAAACGGAAAATGCCGACTCAAACACAAACATTTTTCGGCTAAACACCGGAACAACAGATGGTAACCAAATAACGAGAAAAAAATAACCAAATGGAGAAAAAATAAAGTTCGCAATACAAAAATAAAAAGACAGTATGCGTACCAGAAAAATTCGTTTTTCCAGCAAGTAATTCTTCACTTCTTTATATCCTGGTCCTGCTGCCGCGTTGCTCATCTCTTCCTCGGCACTGATGTCCATCCGTTAAACGAATATCTGCGAATCAAAAATACGGCAAATCAAAAAGAAAAACAGTGGATATTATTTATTCAAAATTCTAATGTTTCAGCATACTAGTGGATCAAAAATTATATTTTTACCCATTATGTCGGTAGGCCACTGACTCGATAAAATCAATCTAATCTGATGCCTGGTGAGATGTAGCCAGTAGGCGAGTTAGAACTGGACTGGCAGCATGGAAATACCAGCCATGTCTACCCAAGAATAAACACAACTGCGCAGTGTGGACGAAATCCGGTGGTAAACAGTAAAGAAACGGAAAATCCCAACAATAATGTACGGGTCCGTTTGTAAAAAATCAGGTTGTTCACGAAAGAAGGGTTTCAAAGGTTTTCGGTCACCTTTCAACAGGTGACAATGAGAAGAAACGGAAGAGCGAATTTCTTTGTTCCCGAAGTGTTTGGAAGGTTGGCGCATTATTGTGAAGAAGTAGCGCGCGCGCGCGCGCGTGTGTGTGTGTGTGTGTAGGTGTGTAGATGGTGGCAGGGGGTTAGAACAAGAGCGAGCGAAACTGAAAGGTAATTCGAAATTCGTCCGAATAAATTGTGTAATTGACGATGCACCGATGAGCAATTTTTTGTTACTTGCCTGGTGAGTAATAAGACCAAAATAAATAAGAACAACAAACTAATTAACAGTTTTTTAAATAGTACAATTGAAATTAGGAAACAACGATATGACTCATTCACCTACCCAAACCCCAAAAAATAAGACCATGAAAACCGAATTATCTACGAACAGAAACACTCTGAACAGATAGACAAGATGATCGGCCGTAAAGAAAATACCTCATGTGAATACATTAAAAAGCTCATAAACCAAGCATCAAAATTATAAAATTCTAGTTTCAAAACCAAAATTTCGAAATGATAAACTCCCTGCCTACCTTAGTGAGTTGATTCAAAGGAGGGAAAAATATAAAACGCCTACCAAAAACTGTTCAGAATAATATGTAGAACTGAATCTAGTATGTAAGCTACTCGTAGTGGCCCCTATGACACCGCAACCCCGGACACAGGAACTACCGTTTCGGGTATCGCGTCAGTGACCGGAGGGACGCCTTGGGGCCGGGCCCGAACCCCCATTTCTACGTGTCGGAACGGTGCGTGCGTCCTACCAGGGCCACCATGGGGTTCCCTACTGACCGAGGTCCGCACTCCCTGAGCACTCGCCTGGAAATTTCAGGTCCCCCACGGCCGGACGCGCAGCCTCTCTTCACTCACCCCTCACCTCCTCGTCTTGGACCACGTGTCGACGCAAACAGGTGGTGACGACGGGTAAGAATAAAGCTAAGATGTTACAATCACAAAGGAATACAAAAACTAATTCTTGGAAATCATGTCAGCTGCAAAAAGTACAAAAAGCAATTTAGGTGTCATATGTAATCAGTTGGGAGACGAGTATACAACTTTTTTAGAAAACGACAAAGGAATTCGGGAATACAACAGAGAGAAAATTAATGAAATCGCCAAAAAATTTTATTCGGAACTCTATTTTGATGACTTTAAAGCACTTAACGTAGATGAGGAAGGCGAAAAGGAACCAGACTTCCTAATAGAAGAAACTAAGAAGGTAGCTGAACCACTGGAGTTAGACACGGCAGCTGGGCATGACAAAATTACGAATGAATATTTTAAATTGGGGGGAGATAGACTTTTCAAAATCCTAACGGAAAGGTTCAACATAATTTTATGGGAAAAGAAATACCTCTAGACTGAAAAATTTCAAGAATAATCCTTACTTTTAAAAAAGGTCAAAGGCATGTCACACAGTGGGAGACTTCAAAATTTAAAGCTGCAAAAATCGAATTCGTGAAACTATTAACAACAATATATTAATTTAGTGGTATTTCGATTCAGTGAGTTCGTTTTTGAGCTCATTTTTACCCCACTTGGTAACCTACCCTCTTTATTGGGGGATGAAAATCCAACAATGTTGAAAAAATCAAGTTGGGTATCTAAAAATATGTTTATTGAGAGGCTGAATTCGTTTTTGAGCTCATTTTTACCCAACTTGGTAACTTACCCTCTTTATATGGGGATGAAAATCCAAAATTTTTGAAAAATCGAGTTAAGTGTCCAAACATATGATTTTTGAGGCGCTGAATTCGTTTTTTAGCTTATATTCACCCCATCTGGTAACCTACCCCCTTTATTGGGGGTTGAGGATTCAAAATGTTTGAAAAAATCGAATTGGGTACCTAAATGTATGTTTCTTGAAACGCTGAATTCGTTCTTGAGGTTATATTAGCACATCCGGTAACCTATCCCTGTACTGGGGGAAGACTGTTCAAAATTTTTGAAAGAATCGAAGTGTCTGAATATTTTTGTTTTTTGAGACGCTGAATTCGTTTTCGGGCCTATTTTTACCACATATGGTAGATGAAAATACAAAATTTTTGAAGAAGATCGAGTTGGGTGACTAGATCTATGTTTTTTTGACACGCTGAATTCATTCTTGAGCTTATATGCAGGTACCCCATCTGATAACCTAAACCCTATATGAAGGGGGGGGGGTGAGAATTCAAAAATTTTGACAAAATCGAGTTAGGTGTCTAAATATAAATTTTTTAACGCGCTGAATTTGTTGTTGAGCCTATTTTTGCCCTAACACTACAATAGCCAGTTTTTGTTTTTTTTTTGTGTTTTTTTTTAAATGAAACCCGGCCAATGATTGTGCATTACAGTACACAGCTGACACAAATTGGTATAAACTTTACAAATGATCGAGTGAATGGTGAGGAAAAACTCAAATTTATTTACTAAATTTATCAAAAAATAGTTCAGTACCATCATTTATGGCCTTTCAATTTGGTCTTTGCCAAAAGATGGACGTTGTGGGAAAATCTACCGACTGACATTTGAAGCACATGATTAGGCGAAATTAATTCCGCTAGAACCATTTTGGCATAGTTTGGCACAAACTACTTCTGGACCACAATGTAATACAAATTAAGATAAAAATTCTATATACTTTGTCTTCATTAAAAAAATATATATTAGATCAAATCATGAAACAATTTAAACCACTGGGTATAACCGTTCTCTTATCGCGTTGCCGTAGTGAGCAGGTGATTAGTGGGGGATAGGGGTGGAGAAGGAAAATACAAATATTTTTTGAAAACTAAAGATTCGTCGATAAAATTTTTTTTTAACTTGAAAATTCGCCGACTTTTTAATCAAAATATTTTTTAATTAAAAAAAAAAAGGTTGTTGGCAAATGAATAATTTAAATAAACAGTTTCAAAATTTGCCGACTATCAAGTTATTGGGTGTGTTTCACCCCCCCCCCCCGGCCACCATAGTTTCGTCCCTGCAAATGCATATTGGAACCTTAGCACTCACATTTGCGCACATGAGCATACCATAGTCTGGGAGGGTAAGCTGGAAGGATGTTATGAATACTTGAGAGGAACACACAACTTCCTTCACACATTAAGGTAATCGTTATTTACTCTTGGTGATCATTTTTTCTGAATTTCCTCTGATTCGTACCCTAAATTGGTTCAAATAAATAAATGTAAAAAAATGCCCAAATTACATAGCATATTAGTGAGTCAGAAATGGTAAAATGTGTACTTCTGTTCCAATTGAGCCATTGACTAAATTAAAATTTCATCCGAAATTCGCAGAAGTGTTGCCTCTAGAGGTGAGTTAAGACTGGACAGCGCAGAAATACCAGCCGTGTCTATCCAAGAATAAACACAATCTTGGGTTAAACTCAACTGTAAAAAAAAAGAAAACCTGCAACGATAAGGTATGCCTGTGCCTCTGTATAAATTCGACTTCGTAAACAGTGTATTCAAAAGATTCTCAGACGAATTTGTACAACTGGCGCCATCTGTTAGCCGACGCCGGAACTTCTTATAGTTACCCGAAATTGGAATGTCAGTGCTGTAACTTCATGTAGGGACTGATTGTGTTCCTTTGAAGTGACGTGTTTTCGTTACCTCGTCACAAAGGAGCAGGCGTGCGCACATACATTTTGTTTCTAAGTTTGGAAAAAGTGGTTCGGAAACATTCGAATTGTTAGAAACCGCGTATGTGGATGATTGTTAAAGCCGAGGCAGGATTTTCCAGTAGTATATGCGCTCGCTGGAAAATGATCTGCGAGAGCAGCGCCTTTCCACTTCCTTTTTTCGATTCTCGCAGGACTATCCACAATGAAGTTGTGCCCCAAGGCCAAAAAGTAAACGCAGCATCCTACAAAGATATCATGGAACGACTTTTGAAGTAGATTCGACGCATGAGACCGGAATTGTACCGCACCGGTGATTTTTTTTCACTTTTACAAGAGACATAAGACAATGCACCAGCCCATTCCTCGACACTCGTCACTCAATTTTTGGCTCAAAAGTCAGTCACCACGATTCACCATCCGCCTTACACACCAGATCTGGCTCGGTTAGATTTTTTTTTATTTCCTAAATTAAAAATGGCGATGAAGGGAGGGCATTCGGAACAGGGACTGAAAGCCAGACGATAAAGCTTTCGCTTTCGGCTTTAGCTTACAAAATGTAGTGATTTCGCTTTCGGAGTTTTCGGGCATTATTTTTATTACTTCTCCCCCCCACCCTCGGTTTGCTAGCACTTCGGTGTCTTTGAGTCTAACTCTGAGGATTGATTTTGGCTAATTTTCTTTAACAGTCAATCTATAACTTTGTTTTCGGTTCGAAAGTCGAAAATTCCGAAAACCGATTTCGACTTTTTGGGTTTCGGTTTCATTCGAACCGATCGGCTTTCGACTTTCAGCTTTGGCTTTCATGTCGAAATCGTTCGTTTTTCGGCTTTCGGCTACCTTTCAATCCCTGGTTTCGAAGATGTTGAGGCGATTCAAAGGAATGTATGACCAGGGCTCTGAAAGCCATTTCAGAAGAAGAGTTCTCCGGATTGTTCCAGCGAGTGTACGAATAGTATAGGAGGTTTAGACAGGATAAGAACATTTTTTGCGACCAACGAATTAGGATGAAAATTGTCATGTATGTTAGGAACACTAATTAAAATTTCCACCACTTGCCTTGTGTCAAATTTAGTTGTGGGGATTTAACCACAAAATTTAAGTTTTTTCACACGTATCTCGAGTTTGAAATTTTTATGAAATAATATTTCAAATAGAAATAGTCTTCTTCTAAATGCGTACAACTGAATTCATTAAAATTTTTTTTTTGTAAATCAATTTTTCGACCACAGTGTGCCTGAACGAAGGATTATACTGAAATAAAAAAAACTTTTTTCTAACACTGCCTTAAAAGCGATTGAATAGGCCTGGCTATCCAGACCTAAAACAAAATTGGCAGTAAAAAAAGTACCAAAAATAGGAAGGAAAAACCAAATGAAAAAGAATCCTAAGTAATGGAAGAAAGAGACAGAGTAATAAATAAACGAAATCAGTGAAGAAATGAATAAGGAAAATTAAAGGCATTAAAAATCAAATAAAAAGAAAGTAAAAGAATAGAGTAAAGGATTATATCAGAATAGAGGAAATTGAAAGCAAATGAACGTATGAAAAATTAAGCAATATAGAAAAAAAAATTTTATTACACGCCAAGGCTCGAAAGTGGTAGTTTTGCAAAGTTAAGGCGTGAGTTTGCGGAGCGAGTCTGCACATCACTTGAGCCTGGCTGTGCAAAATATTTTATATCCAGGTAAGAAAAAATAAAATTTTGTTTTTGGAGATGGATCGGTAACTAAACGAAAATAGGATGTAAACATATCGACATTTCGCATCGTAACTATCGATAATCCTTCTTCCACGCAGCGCTTCATAATGAAATGAGTAGCACATTAGCGCTCGCGGCGGTGGTATGCGTAAGTTGATAAAGGAGCGGACTGTAAATTTTACTTTACAGAACAGTGTTCTGTAAAGTAAATTACAGTCCTGTATCAAACTTGGAGCTAGAAAGTAAGACTTTCGGAACGGTAATAAATAGACCCACAAAGAAGCGTTTTCCGTGCATCTGGATTAAAAAATATATTTTTGAGAAAGACAATGAGAGCAAATAATTGAGGCATTGAGTATCAAAACCAGCTCAATCCACATTTTAAGGAAACCCCGTTTTTTGCTGAAACTGTAAGTTGAAACCATCCTCCATCACCTACCAACCGAATATCGGTTCAAATCCATCTCAATCCCATTATAAAATGGTATCAAAGATATGCTTTTATATCAAACCCAGCTCAATCCAAGGTTCATAGTTCCACCGGTAGTAGGAGCGCATTATCAAGTAGCCAGTTCGCAATTTCTTATCAATCTTATCAGTATCTCTACAGTAGCAAAAAAGAGAATTTGGAAAAAATCGACTATTGTTAAATGACGAGGAATTTAACTTCTACTGATTCAGCCAAAAATATCGAGAGAATATACAAAACTTCGTCGCGCAGATGTTTTTTGCCTCTCCTGAAAAATATATAAAACTGGATTGAGCTGGTTTTGATACTCAACGCCTCAATTCAACGGATGAAAAAAGGAAATTATTTGATTCTAAAAAAGACGAAGTAAAAAGATAGGTGAGGTACGTTGAAAAACTGTGTAAGAATGGAGCAGATACCTAAAAATAGAAATCAGAAAATGAAAATGGAAAAGGAAAATGTGGAAAATGGAAAATTTGGAAAAAGGGAAATTGGAAATTGGAAAAATAATGTTGAATTTGGGGGAAAATAATAGAAAAATGGTGAAAATGAAAAGTGTGGAAAATGTAGAAATAGAAAATGGAAAATATAGGGGAATAAGTATATAAAAAGAAACTGGACATGGAAAATGAAAATGGAAATAAAAATAGAAAATGACGATGAAAAATGGAAAATGAAACGGGAAAACGAAAATCGAAATGGAAAATGAAAAACTGGAAATAAAAGTGGAGATGTGGAAAATGAGAAATATCTGTAATTCGAGGTCCCGTAATTCGAAAATCTCTCTAATTCGAGTAAAAAGATGAATCCCGCCCCGTTGTGATGTAATGTACAGTTAAAATGTATTCTGGAATACGAAAAAATCCGTGTACAAGATCTCCCTAATACGAGCCGATGACGCTCGAAAAACCAGCAAAGGCAGGTCTTCTCCTGCAATTTTTTTGTCGATTCCGGAACTGTATGCTGTACAAAATTCGTCATGCGATAAGATGAGCTTAAATTCGAAATTGCAAGCAGGCATAACGAGTGCAACATGCTGGAATGTGTCCATACCTACTTCGAACACAAGGAAGATGTTTCGGAAGAAGTATTTGCAGAAATTAATGAGATTTATTTTAGAGGCTAACATTGTACAGCAAGCCAAACAGTCTGAAATTATTGACTAGTGACTACATATTTTAGTGCATAATTGACAGTCGTACTGACGTAGCCATATTGTATTTTACTGTACCTCATTTTGCAAAAAAAAAAATTCTGTAATTTGAAAATTTCCTAATTCGAAATTATTTCGGTGGTCGGTGGTCTCTTGAGATTCGAATTACAGAGTGCGTTCACTGTAATGTCAAAGAAAGAAATGACAGACATACTCGTATAGTCGAGCTACAGATTAATTAAATTTTAAATTAATCTCTGTGTAGTTACGCTTAATTGAACTGTAATAACCATAATTCAAATTTGTTGTATTTCTTGTTTTTGATCTTGTTTATGGTAACTTGTGGGTAACAGCTGAAGAACATATATAACGGGTTCCCGCAAGTCAACCCAAACCCTGTTATATAATCAATAATGAAATTTTGAAAAAAAGGTGTAGTTTTGGCCTTTTTTAATTTTAATTATGCCAATCTTGAGGTGTGTATCATCGATGTTGCTTATATATTTCGTTTTGTTCACGTTCCCCCTTAGCTCTATTTTTTCGTATTCCTTGAATAAAATTCTTCTGCCATTTTCCCCAGTTCCTGATTATTTACGTGTATCAACACACACCACATCATCCGCAAATTTCAAGTAGTTTAGTTTATTCCGATTTATCGACACCCCATAGTTATCCCAATGTAAAGAGATTTCTGCCTGAAAGTAAGAACTACTTCCACTCAATTTTTAGAACATCTATGGACGAAGCGGACGCGCAGAAATAACCAACGAACATAGGCGCCGACTTGGCACTGTGGGGGGGGGGCGCCCCCAATATTTCTAATTCAAAAGTGGAAAAAGTACAACAAATCTTACCAACAATTTTTAAATTTAACAAAAAAGGAAGTAAAATATGATAAGTATAAATGAGAAGGGTATAATTTTGTGCACCAAAAGTGATGGAAGACGACCATTCGAATTTTCAAAGAGAGGGATATTTTTGATCGCTTCTAAGAACCGTGATAACTTTGATTCTGCCTCCTTCCCTCAATATTTTTCATAAGTCGGCGCCTATGCCTACAAATATCATTACAATCACTGAGAAGAAAAATAATTCAGCATGGAAAATAATGAAAACCGTTTCGCTTAATCGTGGATACTAAAAAAAGTTGAGGATTCGAGTTGAGCGACAAAGTTGGAATGAAAATAAATAGATAACAAAAGGGTTTAATTCCAAGAGAGAGAGAGAGAGACTGAGAGGGATAAAGAGAATTTAACGTAGGTGCTGTGGAAAGGCTCGAATGCGTCCGCAAATTGATGAATGTGTAGACTGAAGGTATGCTTTCTATACTTCGGCTGCGACTACCAATTAATCACCGGCGAAACAGCCCTCTCCTCCCTTACGCTTCACCGACAAGAAACCATCCTTGTCCGATTATATCCTCATCCATTACCTAATGACCATATAATGTCCAGACTCGTGTTATCTGGCACATCTCTGACCAGTCCCCTTGAAAAAAATACGACTTCGGGCGCGATGTTTGGAACGGATTACGCGATATCTGCGGCAAGAGCTACACGAACCTTTTGAAAACGCCGTGTGTTTTGAAACTATCCTGTGATTTTTTTTTTCTTCAAACTAACGAGCAGAAGTAAACTTGTTGAGTTGTATAACAGAGGATGTTCGGCCTGGGAGGGGGAGAGTTTCCAACGTGCACATAATCCGAGCGTATTTAGAGAAATTGGGCGCAGCGGTACCTACATGTGGGTAATGCAAATCGCGTACTCGAAGAGTAACAGCGCATTCTGATTGTCTCTATTGTCCCACTGGAAAGCGAGCTGGTCTGCACGAAAATGAAAATGCCTTTCGAGGGGTTTGATAATCCGAAATCGAGAAAGTCAACAGGGTTTGCAACCATCGGTGGCTATTTTGTGAAATTCATTAACCAGCGTTTCGCCGGGCCGCCGTCATTTCCGAGAGCACTTATATTCGATATTTATCGAGTGACAAAAATATCGTGTGTAGCTGGAAAACGGAAATTCTGAATCGACGTCTCTGCTGCGGTGTGCATCGTAATGCAAAATGGAACACTCGACGAGCAGAGAGGATTGCCGGCATCGTTTGCTACGTACAAATTGAAATTCAACGCGATGAGTTTTGACAAGTGTAAGTATTATATGTAACAGCTCGGCACAGACGTCGAGGTGAGGCGGGTTCGCGGAGGCCGAACCTTACAGAGATTTACGATCATTGCCAATCGAATTCGAAAAGTGTACGAATGGAAAAGCGGCGAGAAAGTGAGTGGGAGAGCTTGCGAGCTGAGAACCCGTGTTCGAACGTACGAATCAAATCGTGTACATATAATAATAAATGTATACTTATTTTCAACGACCTACATGATGCGCAGGAAACGTGCGGCCTCAATCGCGTTTCCTCAATCGTTACAAACACAGATTTGAAAATCCATATCCCGCCGAGAGACTAAAAACGAGAAATATTTGGGAGATTTTTTTCGGCGCGTTATGACTTTACTTTTGGAATGAGAAAACGCATTTTTAATACAAAATGGGGGAAAAACAGTCGAGTAACCCATAATGTATACACATAACTTACGCATTCTGGATTTGCACTTCAGGGGGGGGGGAGAGAGAAAGAAAACTAGTATTACTGAAGGGGTGAAAAACAGGGGATCCCCTCTCTCCTTTGCTATTTAGCCGCGCACTGGAAGAGATTTTTAGGAACCTCGACTGGAACGCCTGAGCAATCTGGGGTTCGCAGACCTAACATGAACGAACTACAAACAATGATGAATGAGCTATCGGAAATCAGTGACCAAGCGGATTGGAACATTGACATAAAGAGAACAAAAATACTAACAAACGAAAAAAATATCAAAATTAAACTAAAAGACAAAAGAATAGAAAATGTAGACGAAGTAGTGTACCTTGGGCAACTAATAACCTTCAAAAACAAAACCGAGAAAGAAGTCAATAGACTAAGAGTGGTTGTTTGTCTCTGCACCTTTCGGCGGATTTAGGGGCGTTAGAAATATGGTATCCATCCTTCTTGGCTATCCCTGACTCTAAATTCAAAGTTACACGCAACTCTGCACAGGATCACCTTTTCTTCCTGCTCTTTGGGGACACTGACAGTGCTAATAGGGCATCTGACTTGGCGTTCCCTAATCTACACGAATTACGCTGACATGGCAAAAGTACTGGTCACTTAAATATATTTTTTAGGGATCTTTTCAAAACTCACATAAAAGTGCAATTTTTAACGCTTGTATCATACCTACTTTAACGTACGGTTCACAGACATGGTCACTAACCCTTAAGGAGGAAAAAAGACTAATAACCACGCAGAATGCGATCGAAAGGTCGATGATGAACTAGCAGCGAAATAGGTGCAATAATAGTACAATAAAGACAAGGTTATGTAAACTTAAACCAGGCTAACACTCTAGGCTTAAGAGCTAGAACAACTTGAAGAACTACCCCAATTACTGTCTTGGTGGCTAGCTGTGTGGAAGCCCACTCCTCTGATAACATTGCGTATCAAACCAATAGCTGAGGGTCGGCTACACATAGCATCGGAAGAAATACATCGCAGGAACACAGATGGATGATTGTGAAGGCAGGTTCCAGAATGTTTCAGCTACATTTACGTGAAACGATAAAATGCGATTCTGACGTAAGATGATGCCTAAGTAATATATGTTTTGATATGACCCATTTGGGTAATTCTACAAATAGAGGCAATTTCAAGCTCCAATGTTTTTCATTTTATTTTAGTCATTTTTGTCAAGTTTTTTCGAATAAATTTACTGTTTACCTATCGAAGACTACATATGTATACTTGGGCATTCATTTTGATCTTTCAGTTTTTCAGTAAAAAAAGAAAACAAAATCCTCCTAACACGGTAATGAGAGGTGCACCACGGTAATGAAAAATTGTAGAATACAATCAAAAAACGTCTTATTTCATTACAATACATAGGTATAGGAATTATTTTTTGTATTAGTAACGTCAACAAACTCTAAACAAACCTATGAAATTAGATGAGAACATATGAGGGGGAAAAAACAGAAGTCAAAACGCAGTAACAAAAATGAAAGTAACGCTTGAAATATAATAGTCATGATGCTTATACTGCTTTAAATACAAATTTAAACTGACTGAAAAAGAAAATAACGCGAAAGAAACGATTGAATAACACCTAATTAAGACATTTCATTTACATGTATGTCTTCTGAAAAAATAAAAATCGTTTTTCGCTTGATAATTCGAATTTCTGGTTCTGGAAGGATTTGGATTGTCTTTCTTTATATCAGAGACGTCATTTTTACACATAATGAATTCTCTTTTAGATTTCTTATAAAAACTCTTAAATCCTTGAACTTGTAAATTCTCAATAATGCGACATATGTAGCGATAAGGACGAGGAGTACCCTTTTTTGCTGTAGTCTGAGCGTCAAATTCAGCTGTCTGTTTTTTCATACCGCGTCATCAATGCAAGGTAAAATCGGCTCTTGAATATCTACCGCATTTTCAATGCAAGGTAATATCGGCTCTTGTAACTGAATTTCAGCGGGTGGAGTGTGGAATTCATCATCTTCACTATTTTTATCATTACTTGTTATTTCTTCTACATCGTCATAAGTTAGGTTGCCTAGCTTGAATTTTTTACAATCGATACATTTCAGACAACTCGAACATTTCATAATTAACTGATTAGGTGCTCTTTCAGAATATGTAATTTGTTGTACTTTCATAGTACCATTAAATGTAGGCACGGTTGAAGGCAATAATGTTTTTACAGCATTAATTTCATCTTCATGAATGACGTACAACTTGATATTTCGTGTGTGCGCTTGTAAAGTTGCCACAAAATTCGGAAAATTCGATATATCAGCACCCTGCGCCACAATCATGTCTGCGGTTCTCTTTAATGTCCCACCTATTCCAGCCGGCGCTCCCTTCCCATGTCTCAACGCGCTGTAGTTCCATGTGGCGCTCTTCATTGTAGGAATCATGAACTTTAGCCCATGGGCAAACAGGTAAAACAACGTTTTATTTCTATATTGCGTGTTTGGTGCATCTGAGAGAGAGTGCACTATCTCCACGTTGAAACCATCTTTAATACATATATTCGAAGATGGGACGTAAATGTGCCCAAACGGAACATGCACTATGTTCATTATATTCAGAGAGTGTGCACAAGGATTTCGAGATCAACTGAGAATAGGCATCCTTCCCAAAAAAATATTTCAACAGTGTGCAATGTATACTGTTGCCTACTACCACCAAAATGGAAACTCTGTATTTCCTTTCCGTACTTGGCAGAATAATTTTCGCTGAAATTGCAATGAACTAAAATTTCATTTGCAGTCAGCCTCTTTTTCAGTTGATCAATTTCATGGAATTGGTGGTAATAGATGCCTTCATGATGCATATATTGGTGTATCTCTTTCTCAAATATGTCAATAGTATTCAGGAGAGTATACCTTGTATCTTCTCTTTCACAGTATGCTTCACTGTCTTAACATTTCCTTTTAACAAGATTTTTTTCTTTTCTCGTAACCCATTTACTGTACTGTATAGATTCGTCTTCTTCAAATTCAGAATACGGGATTACAGTGTTTTTACAATCAATACAATTTCGTTGCAAGCAGGCCACACTATTGGTATCACAACATGAATAAGCCGAGACTTCTTTGGGCGACTTCTTATCAATCACACCGACTTTGTATAAGGCATCTACAACGAATTCAACATTAGCGTGAATCTTATAGGCACAGGTATCCCCATCAGTTACTTTGGGAATGACGACCCAAAATTGTTTCAACCTACAAAACAGGGCGTAAGAGATTTTATAGTTCTACTCGGACTCGACAAACATTTTATTCAAAGATCCAAGGAGAAGTCTCTTTTGTTTTTTTACCTTCTTCATAGTGATGCAATCTTTTTTGCCAGGCAACATTCTTGAAACATCGTCGCGTTCAAAAAAAGCAGTTACATTGAGACGGATAGCACTGTTAATTTTTTTAAATCTCAAATCACTTATGCTCTGTTTTATAGTTCTCTTTTTTAAATTTGAAAAAGTTTTGGCATTATACATTTATAATGATTCATTATTTTATACTTTTTAAGCTGCTTTTTATTTTCTTGTAACAGTTTACAAATCACACGTTTGTGTTCATTTTCTTATAACCTGCCGCCAGATTGCCTTTCAAAATTTCACCAAATAGTAGCTTCTTGGCAATTGTTGTCTTGTCCCTGTCTTCATAATATGTCGCACTTTGGTCTGGGGAGACATATTTTCCATTGATGAAGGCAGTGCATTTCGTCGTGCTTCTCTTTTTCTTGAAGTATTTATTTTCCTTTCCAAAACAACAACCTTCTCTCGCAGTTTCTCTCGTTCCCTGACCAGCTTTAGTTGATTTCTCTTTCTCCTCTTCTTTCCCAGGGCTTGCAAAAATTTCTGTTGAGAAGAATTTCCCTCAATTGCACTACTTCGAGAGCATGATATAGAGCTGCTGCAGCAAGGAGTGGCATTTTCTAAAGTTTCATCTTCTGTCTGGTCCTTTTCTTCTTTCTTCCTCTGATAATACTCATTGGAACTTTTTTCCAAGCTTTCTTTTTCATCATATGCTCACGCGAGGTCATGTCAGCTACTAACTGCTTGAGTTTTCCAGTCTGGAATTTCTTTTTATTCCATTTTCATTGCTTTTCCTGTTGCGCAGCTTTCAGCACTGGGTCATTCTTAATTCTTTCTCGTCGTGAGTCTTTCTGCTTCTCTCTTCTTCTTCAATTGGTCTTCTCTGCTCGTTTTTGCCATCTGGGGGCGGGGGGTGTATAAGAAGCAGTTGTCATATGAATTATCATAACCGTGTCAAGAATCTCATTACCGTGGAACTTCAAAAATCAGGCCAGGCAGGGTATTGAGAACCACGGTAATGAGATTCGACGAGAAACATGATGGGAACTTGAGACGTAATGTAGCTGGCATTGTTTTGTCGAGCGGGGATTATGCGGCATCGCTGTACGTGCATTACCATTGATTAAGAATTGAAATAACTTATTTGAAATGGTTACTCTGACGCGACACGGTAATGATAACACAAAGAACACAGAAACGTGCGGCCACTCTCTTCTGATGTTATACCAGCACTGACGCCTTGAAATTTCTCGGAAATACAACAATATGTTAACTAACTCACACAACAGTTCTGCCCATCTTCAAACGTCTGATCTACCCACCGGCTTAGCTTTATTTTCAGATGTATTTGTGCAGCCACGGTATTGAGAAAAAATATTATGACAGAGGTTAAATGTACTCTCCCCACTCCAGAACTGTTTTTTTCTCTTGTTTCTTGGAGCGTCAATTCACATGAAACCTCATCTTATTGTACGACTCAATATATTAGCTGTGAATCGTCATGTTTGACATCATACCAAACCAACAAAGGAAAAAAGTGTACTCGGGACATGCCACGGTAATGAGAACATGAGTGTTTATCAACTTAATTAGTGGGGAGGGGGTCTTATTTCATTGTGTGAAATGAACGATTTCATCATTTAAAGTGATCTCTAATCAAATAAATTTTGAAAACTGTGAAACAAAGATTACAGCACCCCCAATTGGCTCGAGACAATGAAATCCCGCTGTCTGTAGAATTACCCATTTCCTTTCTATCCACCTGATGTCATATTCACAGACAAAACTTCACTTTCAGTTTGTTTTTTGTTTTTTAAGGGGAAAAGGAAAATTTGCCAACAAATGTTTTTGAAAACTTAAATCCGACAAAATTTTTTAAGCATTTGAAAATTTGCCGGTTTTTCAATCAAAATATTTTTAATTGAAAACAATAAATAAATAAACAACAAACAAACAAACAAACAAATGTTCTTAGAAGATGAAAAATTCAAATGAAGAGTTTCAAATTTTGTCGACTGTCAAATTTAAGGGTTCTTTTCACCCCCCATAGTTTCGTCCCTACAAATGCATATTGGAACCATATTCCCCAAGCACGCACATTTGCGCGCATGAGCATACCCTAGTCTGAGAGGGTAAGCTGGAAGGATGCTAGGAATACTTGAGAGGAACACACAACTTCCTTTACACATTAAGGTGGTTGTTACTTACTCTTGGTGATCTTTTTTTCTGAATTCCCTCTGGTTCGTCTCCTAAATTGGTTCCAATGGGTAAAAAAAAAAAAAAAAAAAAAAAAAAGTTTTTAGGTCGATCGGATTTGGAGGAATCCGTGCCACGCTTCTTTTCGTTCTTATGGGAAAAACACATAGAGTTTGACTCTTGCTCCAGACTAAATTTCCCTCCTATATCCACCAGGATCAAAGCACGTAAATTAAATAATAGAACATTTGCTGTCGGATTCAGCTTGTGACATTGGAAAATAAGTCTTTTGCTCTCAACTTTTTGACAGCTTCGTAGCCATGGAGGGACAAGCTGGTGCTGAGCCCCCTCTAAAGGTTTGAGCCCCTCCCCCTAGGCATAGATACCCCAAAAAAATCATCATCACGCCAGGCCCCTAGCCAGAGTGGTGGTAGCGGGTACTGAGCACCCCCGAACGCTTGCCGGAGCCTCCCCTGGCAAAATTTTGTGAATAAAAATAACGAAATTCCTTTCATTTTTCTCGCTAGGTTTGTTCAAAACTTTTCGTTCCACTACATTTTCATGTTTATACACTTGTCAACACTGATTTTGCTTTGAAAGATAGAAGAATCGTGTGTTTGTCGTTCTTTATATGTGACGTGTCACAAGAAAAGGACCCGAGTCCCGAGTGTCCATCCAGCAGTTTCAAACACACAGGCCTTTTTCTTGTGTCACATTACAATATTCACAAACCCAGTGATAGGCTCGCGATCCAGTTCAGATTGAATATCGATGGCTAAATGCCTGAATGGCTGCTTGAGAACTGATAAGTTGATAAGTCCACAGAAACAGAGTTTTGTTACTTCCAGAAGTTCGAAATTTTGATCGTTCTAAGCGTTATAATTTCTCGTCACGCGATTTATCCAATTTTTTTCCAATGGGTTGTCGGTAAGTTGAATCACTAGTTTTTATTATGAATTTTGAGACCAAATTCAATCAGTGGCGTAGCTAAGATTTTCGGTGGGAGGAGGGGGCAAAGTAAGATTTTCAAGGGAGACAAAGTCGAAAATTGAAGTAATTTTTAAAAATCGCCGATATTAGAGGACTATTGTATGAAAATGAAGGTAAAATTACTACTCGAGCCAAATTTTTTCAAAAAACGTATTTTCAAGCGAAAAATTGCTTATTTCTGCATATTTTACATTCAATTTCACGGGCCTTGGGGGCGTTCGTCCTCTCTGCCCCCCGCGCTATACCACTGTCTCGTAGAACTTTTCACATCATATACTATGTGTATCGTTAAGCCCCCCCCCCACCTGGTAAACAGTCAGCACCGCCTACCGCTGATGGCTCGCTACGGGCCTGCTTTTAGATTTTAATAAAATGTTCAACTTCATAAATTTGAGGCTCTAGGTCAAATAGAGAATCTAGTAAGAACAGAATAATCATTGAAATTTGAAATTCAACGTGTGCTACCGACTTTCAGATTTTCGAAATGTCTTCCACATCTCAGCTTTGTTTCAAACTTTCAGATAACGTTCGATACTCAGCCTAAAACCTTCGGCTTTTTGACTGACTAGTTTCTGACAGGAGTCCCGGGTACTCCATTTTCAAAAATGAAATTTGACTTTCAGTTTGGGGAGGTGAAGAAGAAAAATTTGCCAACAAGTATTTTTTGAAAACTACAAATTCGCCGACAAAATCTTTTAAAAATTAAAAATTTGCCGATTTTTTAATCGAAATATTTTTTAATTGAAAAAAAAAACAAAAAAAAACAGTATAAATAAACATTTATTAAAAATGAAAAATTCAAATGAACTGTTTCAAAATTTGCCGACTGCCAAATCATGGGGGGGGGGGGTGTTGAAACCCCCACATCTCCTATAGTTTCGCCCCTGACGTCAGTAGCCGAGTAGCCTCTTGCATCTCGCCCTCATTTCTTCAGAAAGGAAACACATCTCGTTCACTTTCGTTCACTCGTTCACGTTCACTCTTAAAAATATCGTTCTCGTTCACGTTCGTCAAACATGTGAACGATTTCACGGACTGAACGACGTTCACAGGTGAATTTACCCACCTCTACTCAAAACCAAAAGCGATAGAATATCTTATCGTACTTTGAACCGGAGGGGGGGGGGGTGTGCACAGTAAAAGCTACGCGATTCTTCATCCGTTTTCTTTGGTAATTTCATACTCGAAAACAGAGTACAACATATACGAGAGACAATGTCATATTTATAGAAACTATACCCGACGTCCACTGGGGACTGGGAGGAGTATCGCCGGCGCGAATTTCGCTGAATCGCCACGGGGGTACTTCTCCCGCGCTTATCAGTTCACGTTCTTTTTCTCTCTGCTTCAAAAAAGCTTTTCTGCACGCATATTTATATGCTTTTTTGCCCGCACGTATTAGTTATCGCAACGACGCAATTATAGCAAATCGAGTAAAACCGGCCCGCCGATCTCGTAATTTATGACAATCCCGCGCGCGGGAATGCAAAAAACAGCAACGCGTTTTTTGTTATCGACGTCGATGTCGCCGTCACCATCGTTCTCCTATACGAATTTATGATACTTTTTTTTTTTTTTTTTTTTCTCCAGCGAAAAATGTAACTATATACGAAATAACTATACGCGTTCGTGGAATGGAAAGAGATTCGAACGCTGCGATAAATTCGCCAATACCGAACTAAGGGCGCATTCCATGATTACAATAAACGCTGGTTATTATCGAATGACAGCGATGTATATAAGCTTTAATTTTATTGATTAATGGACAACGGGTCCGTGTTGACATCGATACGAATACGTAAACAATCTCGTTTGAATAAATGGAAGAAAAAGTGTTGAAACCAATCTAAAGTTGACTGCGTTGTAGTCGAGTCAACGAGCTCTGAATAACCGAATCGTGTGTGACGGGGACACCGAGGGGAAAACGAATTTGAGCTTTACAGCGCTACGAGGACTCGGT
This sequence comes from Acanthococcus lagerstroemiae, assembly GCA_031841125.1. Classification (NCBI taxonomy): domain Eukaryota; kingdom Metazoa; phylum Arthropoda; class Insecta; order Hemiptera; family Eriococcidae; genus Acanthococcus; species Acanthococcus lagerstroemiae. Next base: position 6,307,684 of record CM063110.1, on the reverse strand, counting down.
GAACAGACGTGCTGTTAATTTCGGGATCTTGCCAATCAAAACCTCGAGAATCTTAGAACTAGACTCGTGGTCACTGATAATGTGATAACATTACACGATGTCCTCCGCTGATACTGCCCGCTCGGGAATGTCTGGAAGACATGTCGTACGGTCTCACAGTACATCTGAAACGCAGTAAATGTCAAGGAAAAACTCGGCCCTTCGGACCCCGCCAGGGGTACAAAGCTCCCCTGTACCCCGGTCTATTTTGTTTTGAGCTTACAGCTAAAATATAAAGAACATGGAACATGCTTTAGCTAATTTTTATTTTATGTTAGATGTTTTCAGGATTTGTAAATAATAATGTGGACTCTGGGGGGGGGGGAGTATGGCCAAATAACATAGAGTCCAAAATAAAAGTTAATAAGGAATCAAACTTTAAAAAAACAAACAAAAACGAGTTGAAATTATTATTTTACAACTGTAGAAGATTATAGTGGAGGAAGATCGAAAATACGAATTTGAAAAAGAAATAAATAAAATAAAATGGGGTATTATTGGGCTCTCGGAAATTAGAAGAAGAGGAGAAAAATTAATCCACACGAGAGACGGCTGCTTCTTCTATTTTTTTTTTTTTTGTGAAACAACAGATCATAGGGGGTGGGTTTCTACATTAAACCGCAGATAATGAAGAAAGTGCAGGCTATCAAAGAATTTCAGAAAGAATTTGCTAATATGAAATTGAAAATTGATAAAAAGACGAAAATACTGATTATCCAAATTTATGCACCAACGTTGGCATCGGACGAAAATGAAAGGGATGGATTCTATAATAGGCTAGACGAAATTATAAACGAAGAGTAGGAATACTATACAATCGTAATGGGAGGTTGGAACGCCAAGGTAGGGGCAAGAGAAGGGATCGGGAGGAAATGATAGGAGAATTTGGATTAGGTAAGAGGAACGAAAACTGGATCAATTAGAATTCGGGGCTAAAAACCATTTAAAAATAGCCAACACATTTTTAAAGAAAAATAAAAGAGAAAAATGGCTCCCGTCCGGCTTGAGCTCTTACTAAACATGGTCCTCCGGGCCGAATGGTGTCAATCGATCTTTCCAACTTCTTTTGCGAACTAATTAAGCATCCGTGTGCGAATCTTTGAGTCGATTTGTGTGTCAAATACGCGCTCGTGCATCAGTTTATGTGCGTAACATTCGCGTCAAATTCGTAAACTATACGCGAATGTGTAGGCATCATCGAACTCCAGTCCATTTAAACGCAGGCCAGTATACTACCAGTAAGCTGTGTCTGTTCTAACTTGGTACTTCGACAGAAATCGTACATAACGTCCGTTCTATGGTTTCTCGTTTCTCCACGTTGTCCATATCTATAACTACTCCAACTGTTTCAGGGTGAATCTCTGAATAACCAGAAAATTGCAGTAACCAGGAATTTTCTCTACAACTAAGAACATGAAGTAACTTGTTTTCTTTTTTAATCAATAGCGAAGAACCCCCTTATTACCGACAACAATCTCTCAATCATTCCCATCGCACTAGAACTGAGGAAGGTACTCAAATAGAGTAAAAGTTCCATCGTAGTATACTGTAACCAACTTCGATTTTCGACTGTAGTTGACCGTAGGTCCATTATTATCAAGAAACAATCAAAATTTATAAGGTTCGCGAGAAAAGAGATAATAGAATATAAGTTAAGAGCAGAGAAAAAAATTTTTGAACTGAGACGTACATCTACAAGGGAGGAAGAAGTCATGAAATTAGTTTTTTTCCATCGTAGTATACAAAATTTGAATCATCTTAATATGGGACTAGTTTAGATTTACTGATGGGAAAAAGTACTGAATCTTCTTATTTAGCACAGAAGTATAGCGATCCAATCATGAAAATTGTCTATTTTTGAACTTATTGCAGACTTTTTGCCAAATTTCTGTCCAAAAATCCCGTTCTATTTTTTTTCTATTCCATCGTAGTATACGATTATACGCCATGAAGTTCTAGTCTGAGAAAAACGATTTTGACTTTTTCATACAAGGGAACACTGCCTATCATCATTTTGTGCTTCATTACTGCATGCTGGCCAGTGTTGCTCTGTTGAATTAAGAAAGATGTTCAAATTTTCTATCGTGGTATACATTTTTTCTTTCCATCGTAGTATCGAAGTATAATTTTGAAGAATACTACGATGGAGAAGAAGATATTACAATGGAATTTATCGTTGCTTTTGCCACATTATCCAGAAGAGACAGCTGAATGGTGATGATTTCTCTTCAGCTCGTTGTTTCACATCTTCATGACCTGTCAATACTCATCCTAGATAACCTTTTTTTTCTCTTTGATGGAACGATGTCCGTACACCAGGTCACATGGAACGCACAAGAATGTGGCATCCTCCGTTTCAACAAATTGAGTTGCTTCGAATGCGAAGGAGAATGCGCTCGTTACTTCCTTGCCGAGAAAAAATATTCAGAGGCAGACACTGATGCATCCAATCCCGACGATGTTGAAGTACTTCTTTCTTATGTCTTGAATTGTACTCCTTGCCATTCAGATGAATATTCTTCTCGTTTCTTCAGTTGTCGTCCTCGCTATTGGAATACATCTGGTTGTATGTTCCTCAGATTCCATTGTGATATCAAGCAATTCCATCGTAATATTAAGCAATTCCATTGTAGTATCAAAGAAATAGAGAATACTACAATGGAATTCCATCGTAGTATCAAAGAAATAGAGAATACTACGATGGAATTCCATCGTAGTATACAAAAAGCCCCCTTCTACCCCCTATGTGGCGTTTCTTGTGGGACTTACCCCATACATGTACTTACTTGCAGGTATACTACATGATCCGCAGGAAAAAAATTTTGTTCAATGATGTTCCAAATTTTAAAATTTGGAAACTGAATTTTCAGGTTATTCAGAGATTCACCCTTCAGCGTTATCGTCCGGTGAGCTGTACGGTTCACCAACTTGCACACCAAAATGACACAATCTACTGCTTCTTACGACCCCGTTTGGTCGCGAAACGCTCGGCCAGGACTGCGCAGTCCCGATGAAAATGCTGCTCGGGGCAGAAGTGACACTGAGGCAACGGTAGTTCCGGATAGGGTGCGGCAGGAGCGGCTACCTTGGCGACGGTAGCAGAGGTTTGCGGTGGTCGCGGCTCATAGGAGTCGCGTTTAGGACGAGCACCCTCGAAATCAGTGCGCGGTTTGAACGCACCTGCCGGGGCAGGAGTCGGCAGATTGGCTGAGCGGTCCGCTCTTCCAATGGTGTTCTCCAGATGAGTCGCCATCTCGACCAGATCATCTAGTGATCGGCTTCGTGCAGCCAGTAAATGCGGCCTATAGGCGGCGTGTAGTTGGCCAATCAGCAGCGGTATCAGCGCGCCAGGGACGTCAGGACGTAGCGGGTTTAAGCGGGCATACAGACTGGCCTTCCTTGCGGCAAAGGTCTCCACCGTTTCAGTTCGAAGCTGCGCATCACTAAAGAAAGCGACAGCCACTTGAGCTCGGACAGTTTCACTGTCAAAGTTCTTCCGAATTTTCTCTTCGAAAGTTTCCCAGCTGGGATGTGTGTGGAGGAAGGGGGCCCAGTAGGCGGCCGCCACTCCTTGGAGCTGGTATTGTGCAATCCCTGTCCATTCTTCAGGTGGAACGTGGCTGTCCCGGCAAATCTTTCCGCATGCCCCCAGGAAGACATTTGGGCCTTCCTGTATGCTCGCGCTAAAAGTTGACAGGCGGCGAGACGGGCGTAGTGGAGCGTATCCAAACGGCCCGGATAGCCCGAGTTTCGCGACAAGTTAAAATTCGAGTAGTTTCTTGAAAACCTTTTATGATTTAGTTGAAGACTTCTTACACCATGTTTGTTGCCTATCAAGACTTCACGTGTTCAAATTGTGTGTACAAGACACATTAGAAGTTTGTAAGACTCTTCCTGTCCGCTTTTACGTTTCCCGCTGGCGTCAAGGATATGCTAAATTTTTCATCAATGTGAATGCCTATCATATAATGGAAGGGGGTTATGAACAGTTTTTCCTATTACACATTTAGGGGGAGGGTAACTGGGTACAGTGCATTGCTGTTCCATATTTTCCCGTTCTAACATCCTTGCCAATTTTTCTGTAGTCGGATACCACGAAGCCTAACCAGACTTTTTACCATAATGGAGCAGAAAGAATGAAAGAAAGTAACAATATGCACAAATGTAATCACGCGACAAATGAGTTTACCAAATGGCCTAGTACCGTGAGTATAGCGAGTGATTTCTCGTTTCAACATTCAGAACCCAGTTTTGTACTCTCCTCTCAGTATGCTGCTTCTTGAACTAGCTTGGTGTACTATTTGAGCGCCAACTGGTGCCGCTCTCCTTTCCTAGAGCTGCAATAAATGCATGTACTTAGATTCTTTCTGCAGCATACTTTGAGCACCTTGAGTCTTGTAACCGTAGCTTAGCACAATCTACAATCGACCATATTCTCGTTTCGGCTGATGTACGAAAATGCGAGCTCACCCACTCATCTGGACACGAGAGCCTTCGTTCGTCCTCGACACGATAAAGAAAAATAAGGCAATCGACTTAACTAGGACCGACTGATTACTGAAGGGATTCGGCTATGTTGCGTCTGGAAATTGGATACGATGAATTCCCAGCAGATCGTCTAACGTCTAACGTAAAACGGACGTCGGATGTGGGGTATTTTTTTTCGGCTGCGGTAAATTTTCACGCGCCGGGTAATGTCCGATGTCACTGGAAGTTTTATGGCTCGATCGTAATCTACCGAACGGCGCACTTTTCTCCCCTCGTCTCTTTAACATGGTTGTCGTTTTCTCGTCTTCTCCTTACACGCTTAAAAGCAGCTGGCGAGCTCGTTTATCGAACTTATTGCCGAGCTTTCTCATTAAAATAGCTACTGACACCGAATTCTCTCGTCCATCGCTGCCGTGTAATTACGTTATTCTTTGTCGTAATACACGAAATGTGTAGAAATAATTTTTACCGCCGCAGATTATACGGCAGCGCCTCCCCAGCTTAACCCCTTTAAACGAGGGCCATAAATTTTCTGCATAATTTTTCAGATGAAATACACGAGGTACAGCTACACAGCGATCCGATAATCCATTTCCATCGAAGTTTAAAATCGAATCGATAAATCGTCGACGTATTCGTACGCACATTTCCTCATTCGAGTCTCCTCTACTCTCAGTTTTTTTATTTTATTTTATTATTTATTTATTCTTTCCTCCGGTATTTAATATTCTGTGCTAAACGGGAACGATTTTGTAAAAAAAAAAAAAACATTAAAAAAAACGCGAATACGAAACCGTTATTACGACTGTCGAAAGTCGAGGCGTAATTTATTTAAACGGATATTTACTCCGTAGAAATGAATGCGGAATTCAGAAACAATGGCGAGATTAATACGTTCGTTGAGTGAGACGGAGGGCAGAGAAGCTGAAATCGCGATAAAAAAGATTAATCTTCGGTAACGGTAATCGATGGAAAAATTGATAGAAAGGAAATAATGAAAACGAACGCCGTGATGGACGATAGCGGATGAAGAATAGGCGTTCCGATTATGAAGAGCGTGAAGAGTGAAGAGCACTCACCGAGTTGTTGAGAAAATATAGCATTCGGGTCCGGTAGAATTGCTTCGTAAAATTCAAATTTTCTGGGGAAGCGGGTTTCGGTCCAGATTTGGTTGAAGATTTGCAGTAGTTTTCTCTGTATGTTGATTGGCGCTTCTTTGATTAGGTCTATTGGAATTCTATCCGGAACAGGAGCAGTATTTTTAGAGTATCTCTTCAGAACATTTGAGAATTCCTGGAATGTGAAGGGTTGGTTGTATGGTTCTAGGTGACGAACCGTCTTTATCGGATCACCGATACATCCAATACCAGATCCAGGCACCTAAGGAGGAACAAAGAGCTATTAGGAACGCTAGGAAAACAAACTGGGAAGGCTTCAAAAATGATTTAGAAAGACTGACAATGTACAACTGGCAACGGATTCAGAACGTAGAAGGTGTATGTCGTCAGTCCCCCTTATTGTGAAAATGGGAGAGTACAATAATGTCAATAATTTGTTCTTAATTTGTTCTAATTTGTTCAGCCATTTTTAGAATTTGTTCTTACCCCCAGCCCCCAAAAATTAGCAACTCAGTTTGAGGGGCTGGCGACATGCTAGCCCCCGGCATTCGATTTCGGGGTTGTAACGAGTCTCAAACATTTGTTCTAGTTTGTTCCGCCGTTTTTAGAATTTGTTTGGCCCCTCCCCTATTTACGGCCACCAAAAAGAGGGGCAGGATCAACTAATAGCTATAATACAACACAAATACTATTTTGGCGGCATACTAAAATTTGTTCTACACTCGTTCTAATTTGTTCTCTCATCTACACACCTGAGACCATCACCACTCTGCATTTGCCGACTGTTCAAGCTCAGGGGCAGGGGTAAGAGACCCTTAACTCTTTACTTTCCAAATGAATACAATTTGCAACACACTGAAATTTGTTCTGTATACGGTCTAGTTTGTTCTCTCAACCCCACACCTCAGACTGTGAAAACCATACATTTGCTGAATATCTGAACTGAAGGGTGGGGGTAAGTGACACTTATGTATGAATTTTCAACATAAATTATACTATTTGCTACCAACTGCAATTTGTTTTCTATTCATTCTAATTTGTTCTCTCATTCACACACTAAAATCCGAAGCCAGAAAGCATTGGCCAGAAATATGAACTTATGTGGTGGGGGTAAGTGGCGCTTATGTACGAATTTCCCACATAATTGCAATTTGTCCCCACTAAAATTTGTTCTAATTTGTTCTCGAATTTACACACCACAATCCATCATCAATGTGTATGTGAAGTCAAACTGAATTCTGGAGGGTGGGGTAAGTGACCCTTAAGTCCTAAGTTTCCATGTAAATGTGATTTCTGGCCAACTACAATTTGTTCTCTACTTGTTCTAATTTTTTGTCTCATCTGCACACTAAAATCCGTAGTCACAAAGCATTGACCGACAATATGACACTATGTTGTGGGGGTAAGTGGCCCTTATGCGCGAATTTCCCACATAATGGCGACTTCTCGGGCACTAAAATTTGTTCTCCATTTGTTCTAATTTGTTCTCGAATCTACACACCACAATCCATCATCAATGTGTATTTGAGTCGATAGAAATACGGCGGGTGGACTCAAGTGGCCCTTAAGTTCAAAGTTTCCGTGTAAATGTGATTTTTGGCCTGCTACAATTCGTTCTCTATTTGTTCTAATTTGTACTCTCATATACACACTAAAATCCCTCGCCACAAAGCATTGACCGAAAATGTGAACTTATGTGATGGGGGTATGTGGCCCTTATGTGCTAACTTCCCGCACAATTGCGATTTGTCCTCCAGCACAATTTGTTCTCTATTTGTTCTAATTTCCCCCCATCTACACACTACAGTCCGTCGCCAAAATGCATTAGCCAACTCTCCAAACCTATATATTGGGGGTAAGTGGCCCTTACGTGTGAATATCCCAAATAATTGTTTTCTTGCCGTACTAGAATTGGTTCTCTCCCTTTTTTACAAATTGTTTTCCAGGGCACCGTGATTGTTCTCGAATCTACACGCAACAATCCATCAATGGAAAGGATTTTTTAGAAGGTTCTTAGTAGGTTACATGTATAACAATGATACGACAATTCTTTTAAAGGCTGCACTTTAGTTGCGGTCAGAGGAGAAAAACTGACGCCGGCTACATACCAATTGCGGTAAAGGAAGAAAATAACTATGTACTAATTGCGTTCATAGGTAGAAACTAGTTGCGGTCGGCACGATAAGCTGCGTGTCTGTCCTTTTCCCATCTCCTTAGTTATTTTGCAGCAGATACGTACACGCCAGAACGTGTATATGTAGACTTTGAAGAGAGCATTCATTCAGCGATCAGAACTGCTTGGCCCACCGCAAATGTGAAAGGATGCCGGTTCCACCTTGGGCCAAAGCTGGTACCGCAAAATTCAAAAACTAGGTCTGGGTGGTGAATACAAAAAAAATGATAGCGAAGTAGCGGAGTATTTGAAAACTTTCTTTGGTCTCCCATGTCTGCCACCTGGCGAAGTTGATGACTGCTTCACTGACAACATTATTGCAATGCAACCAGCCACGGACAATCGTGTAGTGCAGTTTACTGATTATGTGTCGGAGAATTATATCCTGCCTTCCTCAACATTTCCACCATCCATCTGGGCTGAGTTCAGTTGCTCAATTACGCTAACAACTAACGCATGTGAGAGCTTCAATGCAAAACTTAATAATATGTTCTATGCCGCCCATCCGAATATTTATGTACTTTTTGAAGCTCTCACAGAAATCCAAACCAGTACGTATGCCAAAATGAACTGTACCAGCGACCAAAGAATTCTGCGTACTCAGAAGTCTATAACGAAGGAGGCGTTTATTCTCCAAAAAATGACGGAATACCGCAACGGAAAAATTGACCGATTACAATTTGTAAAAGGGTTATCCTACAAATTTCTGCCAAATGCATGAAAAAAGAAAAGTTTTTTTTTTTTGTAAATACGTGTCTCATTGTTGTTTTTTTTTTTGGTAAATAAAAATTTATTGCATGACCGCAACTCGTACATCTCATTTTCGGCCTGTAACCGCAACTCGTACCTACTCTTCAGGCTCACAACCGCAACTAGTACTTTTCAGATGCATCTGACCGCAACTAGAGTTTAGCGCTTTTAAAATAGAAAGCAGGGGATATCAATTATGCTCTTTCTTTTGGTGAGTATGCCTGCAGGATATTTGACTATCCGTAAATGTCCACAATGTACTTTGCAAGAAGAGAGCCTGATCTGAAAAGAGCAGGAATCGGAATCGCTTCTGTGGGCAGCCCTGGCGCTGGAGAGTTTGAAGTCGCAAATAAGGACCCCTTACCCCCACCATATAAGATCATATTGTCGGCCAATGCTTTGTGGCGACAGATTTTAGTGTGGAGATGAGAGAACAAATAGAGAACAAATTATAGTTGGCAAGAAATCACAATTACATGTAAACTTAGGACTCAAGGGTCACTTACCCCCACCCTCTGAATTCAGATTGACTTCACATACACATTAATGATGGATTGTGGTGTGTGGATTCGAGAACAAATAGAGAACAAATTTTAGTACCCGAAAAATCGCCTTTATGTGAAAATTCGCACATAAGGGCCACTCACCCCTACCACATAAGTTCATATTGTCGGCCAATGCTTTGTGACTACAGATTTTAGTGTGTGGATAGGAGAACTAATTAGAACAAATAGAGAACAAATTCCAGTTCGCAAGAAATCACATTTATATGGAAACTTAGGACTTAAGGGTCACTTACCCAACCCTCCTGAATTCAGTTTGACTTCACATACACATTGATGATGGATTGTGGTGTGTAAATTCGAGAACAAATTAGAACAAATTTTAGTGGGGGACAAATTGCAATTATGTGGGAAATTCGTACATAAGCGCCACTTACCCCCACCACATAAGATCATATTTCCGGCCAATGCTTTCTGGCTTCGGATTTTAGTATATGGATGAGAGAACAAATTAGAATGAATAGAGAACAAATTGCAGTTGGTAGCAAATCGTATAATTTATGCGGAAAATTCATACATAAGTGTCACTTAACCCCCTCCCCCTAGTGCAGATAGTGGGCCAATGTGTGGTTTTAACAGTCTGAAATGTGGGGTTGAGAGAACAAACTAGACAGTATATAGAACAAATTTCAGTGTGCTGCAAATTGTATTCATTTGGAAAGTAGAGTTAAGGGTAACTTATCCCTGCCCCTGAGCTCGAACAGTCGGCAAATGCAGAGTAGTGATGGTCTTAGGTGTGTAGATGAGAGAACAAATTAGAACGAGTGTAGAACAAATTTTAGTGTGCCGCAAAAATAGTATTTGTGTTGGATTATAGCTATTAGTTGATCCTGTCCCTCTTTTTGGTGGCTGTAAATAGGGGAGGGGGCCAAACAAATTCTAAAAACTGCGGAACAAATTAGAACAAATTAAGAACAAATGTTTGAGACTTGTTACAACTCCGAAATCGAATGCCGGGGGCTAGCATGTCGCCAGCCCCTCAAACTGAGTTGCTAATTTTTGGGGGCTGGGGGTAAGAACAAATTCTAAAAATGGCTGAAAAAATTAGAACAAATTATTGACATCATTGTTCTCCCCCATTTCCACAGTGAGGGGGCTGGCGACATGCACTTGAACGTAGACGACCTGGAAGCACAAGCCAGCACACTGGATGGTGGACTCAGGGACGCCTACGAAAAGAACTGTGAGTCTTAAGATAATAAAATTACGCAAAACCATCTGGCAGCGACGGGACTTTACGCGTAAAATGTCTATTCTACGTTTTCGATATAAAATGTGTAAAATACATATAGAATGTGTAGAATGTGTAAAATGTGCAGAATGAGTAAAATGCTGTATAACCCAAACCAGAACGCCAAAAAATCAATTTTTTTGAAAGTTGCATTTTTTTGACTTTCTGGTTGGAGTTACATACCATTTTACTCATTTTACGCCTATTCTACGCATTCTACACATTCTGCACGAATTTCAAGCAATTCTACACTCTTACCTCCCTTGTTGTTGGGTTCAGTTTGGAAGGCTTGTAGCGCATTAACTCGCTTTCTCGACGAAGCTGAGTGTACCCTTCGTCCTCGTGCTGTTTTATACTCCAATATAATGTAAATACTGCGAATACGACTGTAACATTAGCATCAGCTCCTGGAAGTCTACCGTCTCCAAGCAACGTACCTACAGCCGATCGAGATCAGAACATGGAAGATACTGACGGCATCGACAGCCATCCTCTAATTCAGTCTGTTCGAAGGCTCTCAGTCGAGGTTCCTACGCACCTGGTGCCCGATCACCAACAGGAAATTTATCTCCTGATTCGCTACTAACTAGTGGTCAGGATCTACGATTACAGTCTTTCTGCTAATTACTGCATCAAGATTTGATGAAGTTTTTTGGTGTTTCGAAAGATATCCGGTTTATCACCTAACAGGGGGAAATTTTGTGCCCCCTCCCAATGATCACAGAGTAAGAACATGTTTTGAAGGAATAAACTCTCCAGCTCACACGGCTCAGCCACCCTCAAACATACAAATAAATTTAAAGGTTTACGCGGATAGAGATTTACTTGAACCGAATGATATGCTACTCTGCAGTGAAACTTTCTTAACTAGCCAGATACGAAAACTGAAACGTCTGCTTTCGCTCAGTTCCGTGCTGCAAAACGCTTCGAAAATGTATTACGCGTAAGGCTAAAACTGGAATTCCACTTGTTCGCTCCCCCCCCCTCCCTCTTCCAAGAGTACCTGCCGAGCTTAACTTCAAAAAGAGGTTTTAATAAACGTATCATTTACGGCAGCACGGCGTAAGGCTTTTCATAATTTATCTTAACAAGGCTCCGATGGTGTTTGAGGATAACTTCCTAATTGGGCAATTTACCCGTCGTTTATTCGCGAGAAAGCATTATATTCGAATTTCTGCTCGGCTCTAATCTAACAACATCCGTATGTTGTTATTACGACAAACGCGGCAAAGTCAATTATTTATACAGACGCATCGCCGTCCTCCGCCGTTGCCGTTTGCATGCGCAGAGAAATTTATTTGGAACAGGAACTGAATTTAAGTTATGTAACTTTAAAGTAATTACCGACTGGCGGCGAGGCCGAGCTCAACCGACAACGGACTTGTATAAGTTTATCTCCTCCGGGTTGGAGGTAAATTTGAAGCTTCCGGGATTAGCTTGTTCCTTGCCCGCCTATTATGATTGCCGGAATTTCGGGCTCCTTGTGCCAAACAAATTACTCTCCATCCTCTCGTTATTGCTGCGAACAGTTCACATTTACTGCGAGCCACCGAGGGCAGAGTGGCTCGGATGTACAATACGACCCTGACGACATTCAATTTAACCCGGACAACTCGAAGGTGGCTTCCACTGTAGAGGGCGAAACTGGAGACGCAAATTTATTTGCTTTGGAAGTTTGTAAGGAAACTATATTAATTGAATGCGTTCATAGAAAAGGGGCCTAGCTGAACTTAGGCCCTGTTTCAATAAATGGTGTAGTTCGATTCGGCACTTATGAGAAAAAACGCCAACACCCCAGTAGACCGGTAATTGTTAAAACAATAATGCACGAGTTCCTTCTCTTTCATGATTTCCTACCAGAAGAATCCGTAGACACCTATGATACTGTAATTCTACAGTCACGCTACAAATACATGCACCTTCCTGAATTTTTGTTCGAAATGAAATACCTGCCGGACATGGAATGCGTTTCAATTTTTATGATACATAAAAGTGCTAAAGGAAAACCTACCGCAAGTATCTGCATTGACGAAAATATCGAATTAGAAAATGAAACACTTCACGATGACGCACACAATATTGGGAAGATTTTCGTTCAATTAACCACAACGTTTAGTAAACTGTAAGATAAAATTTGATCTTTCCTCTAAGCTTCTTGTCGAATTATTAAAGTTATTTTTATTTACAGTTGGACTAGATTCTGCAGTTCTTCTCAAACAGGCACTCCAAATGTCGTGTATGACATGCCGAGTGATATAAATGACGTTATTCAAGGAATTCAACAGAAGAGTCACACACACCTGGAACAAATACTGGAGCCTGAAATACCTCTTCAAAGGACAATACAGCAACTCACTCAAAAGTAGTATCTTTAACGCTAACATTCTAATATCGATCACCTATGCATCACAAACTTGGACACTGACTAACAAACACGAAAACCTCCTAACCGTAACACAAAACAGCATGGGACGTTCCATGCTTAATTTGAAGCGAAGGGACAGAGTTCCGATAAAAACAATACGTAACAAACTGCCCATCAACAATAACATCATTACCACACACAGACGACAAAAATGGAACTGGGCAGGCCACGTCGCGAGACTGAACGATAACAGATGGACACAAACAATTACTTTTTGGGAACCCACGGGCAAAAGAAGGAAGGGAAGGCAAAAAATGCGTTGGAGGGACGATTTTGACCAGTTTTTGAAGAATAAAGTATATCACAGAATAGCATGGGAAAGGAACGAGTGGAACAGGCTAAGGGAGGCCTTTGCCCATAGACAGGGTATGGCGCGAAGGGGCTGGTGACCTCTCGTCCGGTGATATGTATTATAGTGCTACTAAAATGAAATGTAAGATGATCACTCACATACACGGTCTAATAAAGGCTTTATTATTATTATTATTATTAGTAGTAAACTGTAAGATAAAATTTGATCTTTCCTCTAAGCTTCTTGTCGAATTATTAAATTTATTTTTATTTACAGCTGGACTATATTCTGCAGTTCTTCTCAAAAAGGCACTCCAAATTTCCCATTTACCCATTTGTCTTATTTCCCATGTGTGAATGCAGGTATTTATTTGTTTCTTATCTCTTTATTTCTACAAAATTGTTTATTTCCTTTTATTGTTTTTTTTTTTTTTTTTTTTCATATTCCTATCTACGCTTATGTAAGAAATATTTTGGTAACGCCTGCGTCTAATATTTGAGGTACCCCTTTGCATTTTGCATTTCTCATTTCTTCTCCGGCTGACTTTGTTTTCCTGGCAAAGGTAAAAACTGCATCTAACCTCGACTTCGATAATGCACCGGAGGTTCGAGAAAGTCAGAATGAATAGCAACTAGTTTCTAAAGCAGGTTGTGAACAATAGGGGTTGTTAAGATAGCTCGATCGATGCAGATTGTCAGTCAGCTTATGTATGTTGTTGGTTCGAATACAAATTTTCTCTCCGAATTAGTTGTGATATTATGTACTCGGTAAATTTGCGATAAACACTCGGTAATTTGGTTGTGGTGGTTCCTGTACCTCGGAAAGGGGTACACACTCTAATATGGGTCTCTTACTGAGTATACGTCTGCGATTGGTTAATTAATGTTACAGTAATTAGATACGATAATGTTACTCAGAAACCCACAGGTCAGTGCTCGATCGACACTACTGTCTTGCGACCTGGTACGTTCAAAGAGAGCTGGGTACCGAGGGGGAGCTACTATGCGGAGCTGCAGGTGGTTAGCCTGGCTCAGGTGATAATGTACTCTCCCGCTGGGATGTCGCGGTCAGCTGTACTTTGGTGTGAGTTGGTGAGAGATTATGTATTTGGAGCTGGGTCGCTGATGGCATCTCAGTGATAAAAGGGTTCGCACGGGCCGAGGGGGCAGGACGGTGCTCCCGCCGTTGGATTATCGTCTTTTTGCGTAACATATTATTTATTTGTTTTCTGAATGTTACCACTAAAATTATCGCCTTTTTGCATAAATTATTCAATTATTTATTTCTACGTATTCTTATTTATTTCACGTATTCTTATTTATTTCACGTATTATTGTTCGCATGTGTTGAACGCACTTACATACCCTTATATGTTATGTATTACCTTTTTCTTAGATGCAAACCGTCCGTTATTTATTTCCTTTTCTTATCTGCATGCTTGTGTTATTATTATTATTTCTCACCCCGCTCGCGCTTTCAGCGCATAGGGGTGACATGCATATTTTGTTCACGCATGATACCTCTAAATAAACGGATATTCAATTCAATTCAATAATAATAATAATTTAAAAAATGGATATCGAATATCATCAGAGTGGCTGAATTCATTTTTAACATTCGTTTGTTCCCTATTTGAAAATTTGGTCCTTAGAAGAAGCAGGAGGGACTCCAAATTGAACGAAAACGAAACACGCAATATGATAGCAGCGTAACCAGTGCCCGAAGTTATTATTTAATTTACTACGCCATTGACTGTCGAGCTTAAGAGCGTATTTACGGGGAACTGAGTATGCAATTTCACACACATATTGGTGATGGACATACAGAAGGTAAACAGATCATCCCCCTCATTACCTTTGAACGCGAAGTTGGATCGATGCGTGGTGGTAAGCGAGGAACTTCCAGAAGGATCCGGTTTCTTTCTGGGTGAAAAACTCTTTTCACCCGAACGACGGGAGGGGGTTCACTTGTACCACCAATTTTATAATTCTAAACAGAAAGGTACCAAATAAAATATCGGAACAGGAGTTCTTTGGGTCGCTAATTTCGAATAGCGAGTCCGATATACGATACGACCTGAAACTGAGCCCAAAAATCATCTCAAATATGGAACCCGAAAATAGTGAAAATTAAATGAACAGAGTTTCGAAGTAGATTATTATTATTAACGTTATTATTATTATTATTATTATTATTATTATTATTATTATTATTATTATTTTTTTTTTGTTGATTTTGAACATTGCATCAGGTTTATGAACTGGTCTCGACTGAGATCACAAAGTCAATATTTTCTCCATCAAATGGGTAAGATTTACTCAAACTGAAATTTTGAATTCCATATTGAAGGGGGAATTTGACTTATAAAATCAAACCGAGTATTCTGATAAACTGTTTATTATAGTAGTAAAGTTGGAATTATTTCATTGCAATAAACGTGTTTCAGGTTACATGTCAACCTATTTCCAATTTTCAGAATTAAGGGTACAATGAATTTTCAAAATTTTTTCCAACTTCAATTGAAAATTATTTTTATCCAAGATATAATTGAAAAAGACTGTTTTTCCAAACAGCATCGAATGAGTAAACTGGCTTTTTTATTTGACTGAAACGAAGAGTGAGGTAAAAATGTTTACCTCACGGCTTGCCTACAACACGTGACGAGAACACGAAAAGTCGCATTCGCGAATTACATGCCCTGTAGGAGAGCTACAATTGCCGGACAAATGTGATCTGATGAGACTGGATGTAATCTTTTGATTTTGAGTAGATTTTTGAATTTTAATAGGTAATTTATATATTTGTCACGCAAAATGAATGTTTCTATCGATGTGGACGATATATTTAACTTCATCCGTCAAGAATATCGGTAACCCATTCGTTTTAGCCATGCAGCTTATGAAAGCTAGTCACATTTTCAATGTAATGATAAACATAGTTGCATTGTGCGCGTCCACTGCTCAGAGGCTCATGGAGGTGGTCCGACGGGGTGTCACTGGTATTCCATGTTCATGTAACCTTTTCTACTCGTCTTTTATTTATTATTTGCTCCCGTTGTATGTGGCCTGTGAATCAGCACTTTTGCTTTTGTTTTCCATGTTCTTCCGTTTTCTGTTTGTCTATGTTTATTGCATTTATTTATTTATTTTTATTTATTACTGCCTGTGTTATCCGTCTTTTGTGTGTGAGCACCTTTCATTAAATTGTTACGATTATTTCCTTTCACATATCTGAATTGTATTATGATTAATTTATTTCTGCCTATTTTCGATACTTCGCAGATTTGATTATGAGAAAAAACGCCAACACCCCAGTAGACCGACTGGTAATCGTTAAAACAATAATGCACGAGTTTCTTCTCTTTTATGATTTCCTACCAGAAGAATCCGTAGACACCTATGATACTGTAATTCTACAGTCACGCTACAAATACATGCACCTTCCTGAATTTTTATTCGAAATGAAATACCTGCCGGACATGGAATGCGTTTCAATTTTTATGATAGTATGTTTCATAATTGTTCGATATGTTCATTATAAGCGAAGATATAAATTGATTTCTGCGTTATTCATAGTGTAAGTAAAGCTACCGCAAGTAATGTCTGCATTGACGAAAATATTGGATTAGAAAATGAAACACTTGACGATGATGCACACAATACTGGGAAGATTTTCGTTTGATTAACCACAACGTTTAGTAAACTGCAAGATAAAATTTGATCTTTCCTATAAGCTTCTTCTCGAATTATTAAAGTTATTTTTATTTACAGTTGGACTATATTCTGCAGTTCTTCTCAAACAGACACTCCAAATGTCGTGTATGACATACCGAGTGATATAAATGACGTTATTCAAGGAATTCAACAGAAGAGTCACACAAACCTGGAACAAATACTGGAGCCTGAAATACCTCTTCGAAGGACAATACAGCAACTCACTCAAAAGTGGTATCTTTAACGCTAACATTCTAACATCGATCACCTATGCATCACAAACTTGGACACTCTGACTAACAAACACGAAAACCTCCTAACCGTAACACAAAACAGCATGGAGCGTTCCATGCTTAATTTGAAGCGAAGGGATAGAGTTCCGATAAAAACAATACGTAACAAACTGCCCATCAACAATAACATCATTACCACACACAGACGACAAAAATGGAACTGGGCAGGTCACGTCGCGAGACTGAACGATAACAGATAATTACTTTTTGGGAACCCACGGGCAAAAGAAGGAAGGGAAGGCAAAAAATGCGTTGGAGGGACGATTTTGACCAGTTTTTGAAGAATAAAGTATATCACAGAATAGCATGGGAAAGGAACGAGTGGAACAGGCTAAGGGAGGCCTTTGCCCATAGACAGGGTATGGCGCGAAGGGGCTAGTGACCTCTCGTCCGGTGATATGTATTATAGTGCTACTAAAATGAAATGTAAGATGATCACTCACATACACGCTCTAATAAAGGCTTTATTATTATTATTATTATTATTATTATTATTATTATTATTAGTAAACTGTAAGATAAAATTTGATCTTTCTTCTAAGCTTCTAGTCGAATTATTAAATTAATTTTTATTTACAGCTGGACTATATTCTGCAGTTCATCTCAAACAGGCACTCCAAATTTCCCACTTACCCATTTGTCTGATTTCCCATGTGTGAATGTGAATGCAGGTATTTATTTTTTTCTTATCTCTTTATTTTTACAATTGTTTATTTCCTTTTATTGTTTCTTTTTTTCATATTCCTATCTACGCTCATGTAAGAAATATTTTGGTAACGCCCGCGTCTAATATTTGAGGTACTCCTTTGCATTTTGCATTTCTCATTTCTTCTCGGGCTGACTTTGTTTACCTGGCAAAGGTAAAAACTGCATCTAACCTCGACTTCGATAATGTACCGGATGTTCGAGAAAGTCAGAATGAATAGCAACTAGTTTCTAAAGCTGGTTGTGAACAATAGGGGTTGTTCAGATAGCTCGATCGATGCAGATTTTCAGTCAGCTTATGTATGTTGTTGGTTCGAATACAAATTTTCTCTCCGAATTAGTTGTGATATTATGTACTCGGTAAATTTGCGATAAACACTCGGTAATTTGGTTGTGGTGGTTCCTGTACCTCGGAAAGGGGTACACACTCTAATATGGGTCTCTTACTGAGTATACGTCTGCGATTGGTTAATTAATGTTACAGTAATTAGATACGATAATGTTACTTAGAAACCCACAGGTCAGTGCTCGATCGACACTACTGTCTTGCGACCTGGTACGCTCAAAGAGAGCTGGGTACCGATGGGGAGCTACTATGCGGAGCTGCAGGTGGTTAGCCTGGCTCAGGTGATAATGTACTCTCCCGCTGGGATGTCGCGGTCAGCTGTACTTTGGTGTGAGTTGGTGAGAGATTATGTATTTGGAGCTGGGTCGCTGATGGCATCTCAGTGATAAAAGGGTTCGCACGGGCCGAGGGGGCAGGACGGTGCTCCCGCCGTTGGATTATCGTCTTTTTGCGTAACATATTATTTATTTGTTTTCTGAATGTTACCACTAAAATTATCGCCTTTTTGCAAATTAAATTATTTCAATTATTATTTATTTCTACGTATTCTTATTTATATTTCAATCACGTATTATTGTTCGCATGTGTTGAACGCACTTACATACCCTTATATGTTATGTATTACCTTTTTCTTAGATGCAAACCGTCCGTTATTTATTTCCTTTTCTTATCTGCATGCTTGTGTTATTATTATTATTTCTCACCCCGCTCGCGCTTTCAGCGCATAGGGGTGACATGCATATTTTGTTCACGCATTATACCTCTAAATAAACGGTTATTCAATTCAATTCAATAATAATAATAATTTAAAAAATGGATATCGAATATCATCAGAGTGGCTGAATTCATTTTTAACATTCGTTTGTTCCCTATTTGAAAATTTGGTCCTTAGAAGAAGCAGGAGGGACTCCAAATTGAACGAAAACGAAACACGCAATATGGTAGCAGCGTAACCAGTGCCCGAGGTTATTATTTAATTTACTACGCCATTGACTGTCGAGCTTAAGAGCGTATTTACGGGGAACTGAGTATGCAATTTCACACACATATTGGTGATGGACATACAGAAGGTAAACAGATCATCCCCCTCATTACCTTTGAACGCGAAGTTGGATCGATGCGTGGTGGTAAGCGAGGAACTTCCAGAAGGATCCGGTTTCTTTCTGGTGAAAAACTCTTTTCACCCGAAACGACGGAAGGGGTTCACTAGTACCACCAATTTTTATAATTCAAACAGAAAGGTACCAATAAAATATCGGAACAGAGTTCTTTGGTCGCTAATTTCGAATAGCGAGTCCGATATACGATACACCTGAAACTGAGCCAAAAATCATCTCAAATATGGAACCCGAAAATAGTGAAAATTAAATGAACAGAGTTTCGAAGTAGATTATTATTATTAACGTTATTATTATTATTATTATATTATTATTATTATTATTATTATTTTTTTTTTTTTTTTGTTGATTTTGAACATTGCATCAGGTTTATGAACTGGTCTCGACTGAGATCACAAAGTCAATATTTTCTCCATCAAATGGGTAAGATTTACTCAAACTGAAATTTTGAATTCCATATTGAAGGGGGAATTTGACTTATAAAATCAAACCGAGTATTCTGATAAACTGTTTATTATAGTAGTAAAGTTGGAATTATTTCATTGCAATAAACGTGTTTCAGGTTACATGTCAACCTATTTCCAATTTTCAGAATTAAGGGTACAATGAATTTTCAAAATTTTTTCCAACTTCAATTGAAAATTATTTTTATCCAAGATATAATTGAAAAAAACTGTTTTTCCAAACAGCATCGAATGAGTAAACTGGCTTTTTTATTTGACTGAAACGAAGAGTGAGGTAAAAATGTTTACCTCACGGCTTGCCTACAACACGTGACGAGAACACGAAAAGTCGCATTCGCGAATTACATGCCCTGTAGGAGAGCTACAATTGCCGGACAAATGTGATCTGATGAGACTGGATGTAATCTTTTGATTTTGAGTAGATTTTTGAATTTTAATAGGTAATTTATATATTTGTCACGCAAAATGAATGTTTCTATCGATGTGGACGATATATTTAACTTCATCCGTCAAGAATATCGGTAACCCATTCGTTTTAGCCATGCAGCTTATGAAAGCTAGTCACATTTTCAATGTAATGATAAAGCAGTAGTTGCAAAGCCTTTGTTCAACACAACAACTTCTCGAAGATTATGTTTCTCGAGAATCTTGGAATCTCTGACTGTGAATTTATCGCACGCTTCCTTTCAAAACATTTTGATCACGAAAGTAGTTCCTCGGGAAGATGGAGCTCCTAGCATGAATTTTACGATGTGGATTTCCTTATACCAGGAATACGTTTTCATGGTACAATTCAAATTTTAGTAAAATATAACAATACCGACTATAATTGCTGATTGTATTGCAAATTACAGAAATTGAAACATAAAAATTATCATCTACCTACTATCTCGATGCGAATGTGCACGTATATCAATTCGTGTAATACTCGCCAGTCGCAACTACACTCCTCATTATTATGTTGGATAAAGTTACGTTCGTCACTCGTGGAAAAGTAAGCGAACACTCTGCTCACTTTACCCACTTGTAACGAAAATAACTATTACTGACGTGACTAGAAAAACACTTCTGAAGGATGGAATCATGAATTTGTTGGGTAAAATAGAATTTTTCGCCTCTATAGAGTGTACTGTGTTAAAAGATAATCACTCAGGATGAGTAACTGACCTGGAACAGTCACAACTGATGCGAGTCGCAGTATAATTATGTAATTATTGTTCATCAAGCATATTTTTTCTTTCACAAACCTTACATAGCAGAGTGTCTCTTTAAAAATACTAGAAATCATCAACTTGGTACTTTGAACTGAATGTCATGACACAGAGTTCCACTATCTGGCTATCATCAAATATCTTACTTGGTGACTACACAGACGGCTCTTCGTCTTCTATCTCTACTCACGATGCCGCACTGTTGTTCGGTAAAATTCCTAAGAAATCGTAGTTCCTTCGACAGCTTTTCGTTTAATAAAAAGTTTCGTTTATACATACAGTTTCCCTTCTTTTTATAAATTAACAAAGGTTATGGGCCAAGAAGCGTTTCGGTGATACGGGAAATGCATTTGATTGTCAAAACGAAGCTTTAGTTCGAGTTCACTGATAATATGGCTTCTTCGGTTCATTATAAAATTAATTCGATCAAGCAGTTTAGTGGGAAGAATTTTTCCAGTTGGAAAACCCGTACTCTGGCCGAATTGAACTGGTTGCAGAAGAATGATGAAGCCTGTAAGTTGATCATCGAACATCTAGCCGATTCACATCTTTTTCGTATGCCCGAGACAAGGCTTCTGCTCGGGAAATTTGGGTAGCTCTAGAGAATGCGTTCGAACGAACATGGACAAACGGAAAATGGCTGATTTGCGGTACAATGGTAGATCGAGTTCGTCTACTCATGTGAAGAAGTTTGACATCCTTGACTTGGGTTAAGTCGAAACCTCCTAAGAAGCCCACATAAAGTACGATGTCAGTAACGAGGTCATGTTGTTGAACCAGTCCAAGTTTATCCAAAAACTCGTCGCTCGTTTTCGCCTGGGAGACTTCCACCCAGCCCACACTCCGATAGAACATGTTCTACAGCTCGAGAACGGAGAATCGGTTTCCGAAACTTCATTGTATCGTCATTTAATCGATTCTCTGCTGTACGTGAATATCAGTACCCATCCAGATATCAGCTACTCGATTAACTATTTGAGTGAGTTCCAGAAAGATTATACCCATATGCACTTCGAGCACGTCAGACGGTCGCCCGTTACCTAAAAGGTACCGTGAACATGAAGTTGCGTATTTTCAGAGCCGACAGTAAACAGAAACCTTTACAATGTTATGTGGATGCTGACTGGGCGAATGATATCAATGACCGCCGTTCCGTAACCTGGTACTGATACTGCATTATGGTAACCTGTTTGCCTGGGCCACAAGAAAGCAGTCATATGTCACTATGTCGTCAACAGAAGTCAAACTGGTCACAGTATCTAACCTGGTGAATGACCCCCTTCTGTGGGTCATCGAACTGATCAAAGATTTCGGGACCCAGAAATGTTTTCCGGTCACTATCTATGAAGATAACCGGGGGATCATCTCCAACCTACACGACAAGAAAGTTACCGGTAGCAGTAAACGTACACATATCGACATCCGCTTGAAGTTTATCAAGGAACTTGTCCAGGAGAAGAAGCTTGAGTTTACGCTTGTGTCGAGTACCAACCAAATCGCAGACGTTTTAACGCTCCAGGGTGTCTAACAAAATCGAATTTTGAAAATAAATGACCTCTAAATGACATTCCCCCCCCCCCTCCATTTGCTATTAATGAGCTAAAATGCAAATATGGGTATCATTTTAAAGGAAAAATCAAGTTGTATACACTACGATAATTCTTACCCAATTTCAAAATAAATGATCTAGCAAAGTATCTACCTAAGAAGTTAAATCTTTTTTTCAATAAGAGATGCACTCAGCAGATATTGCTCCTATTTGCAATTTCTTGATGATTGGTGAATGTGATGCGGACAAGAGAAAGGGTATCTCACATGCAAAAGAAGATATTTTTCTAGAAGCTTTTCGGCTGATTCACTGATCAATGTGGTTTTTTTTTCGAATCGGGAATTATTTGTAGTATTTTTAAGTATAAAATTAGAAAAGTCCTTCTTTGGAAAACAAAAATCAACAAAGAAGCAGAATTGGTGCAAAATATCGGGTAAATGCCAAATATGCGAAATATGCAAAATGAAGCGCTGCTCATTTGACTCGGAATTCTGTGATTCATGAAAATTTTTTGAAACTTTATTTGTAAATGATGTTACTTTTGAAGTAGAGAAATCCAAACTACTGCTGCATGCGGATGTCATAAAAATATTTAAAAAGATACCTTCCTTCTCAGACTGTATTGAGCTTCAGGCAGATCTGAATTCTATTGTTTGTTGGAGGGATCGGAATCTACGGCCTTCCAATAAATCCAAATGCCAAAGCATTACTTTTAGCCGCATAAAGGAGCCCTTGCTACACCCTTATTTAATCAGAGATTATATAGATTATATGTACAGCTTTATACATACAGTAAGAGGTTATAGGTAGATTGCCAAGTATTCAGGAAGTAAGGGACTTGGATGTCGGCTACTACCGGATAGCAAATTATCATTTTCCAGACACACAGACCTCATCACATCAAAATGTAAAACAATAGCCGGTTTTATCAAAAAGAACAAGGTCAATTACAAGAAATATGAAATTAAAGAACTATTATTTTTTGCTTTGGTAAGATCAATTTTGGAATTTAGCCCAATTATCTGGGAGCTACATGATAAAGGTAAAATTGAAAAAATTGAAAAAGCCAAAAAACATTTGTGAAATATTTATAACATGATGTTTGTTTACATATTACCTATACAACCTGAAATATACTTAACTATTGCAGGGGTTTGAGGTGATGAGTCTAAGTAATGGACGAAAATTATTAGCCATGTTATTCTTGTGGAACAATATTAATAGATGAGTCAAGGATAGTGAATTTTTCTTCATCAGGTGCCGTGCCCGATGCCGGACGTTAGCGGTCGCGGTTTCTGACGCGCGACTTTCCTGAGCAGGGTTAATTGAGGTTAGGGGTCTGTTTAGCCGAGTGGATAGCACGTTGGTCTCGGAATCCGGAGGTCCCAGGTTCGAGCCCACGTAGCAACCCGCCAGATTTCGACCTAGGCCGGTTTTTCGGCCAGAAGACAAGAGGGCTAAGATAGCCTTAACAGCTCCCCGACGGCTCTGAAGTAATGCTCGAAAGGGCGGATTCCAATGCTTGGGTTGAGAGCAAATTACAAAAGAAGGGTTAGTCGGGGTAGTCTGCCGTTGCCTTCCCCACGGTTTGTTGCGTTAGAGTTTTCCTTCTCTGTGCCGGAGAATGTGCAGCCGCAATTCGCTTACTAGCCACGTGTCTCACAACGTTGAGTAAGCTAGCCACGACGTGCACCCGACAGTCTCAATCTGTTAGATCCGATGGTAACACGCCCTGTGCTGTACTATAGACACCGGGACACTGCGGCATAAAAGGGAACATGATCGCTGGCAAGCTAGCGAAGGAGGGCACCAAAAAGGAACTGACAACGCCCAGGCGTTGTCTTCCTGTAGCATACAGCGTCATAAAATCCCAAGTAAAGGCCTGGATAAGTAAGCAGACGGAAATGCACTGGCGGTTGGCCAGTGGCATGAACGTCAGCAAAACACTGATAGGGGACACCTCCAGTAAGTATGCCAAGTTTCTATTAGGGCTTGACAGAAAACATGCAAGGCTCATGGTCGGACTACTAACCGGTCATGGGGCCACAAAACACATGTGGTATAAAACAGGAGTGGTAAGAAGCGGCTCCTGTAGGTACTGTGGAGAAGAGGAAGAGACCTCGATCCATATCATGTGTCGCTGCCCAGCAATAGCCGGGACAAGACGCGAAGCATTGGGGCTAGAATATCCAGCACCCAGTGAAGTCAAAGGGATAGAGCTAAGTAAAATTCTCACTTTGGCTATAAAAGTGAGGTCACTGAGCTGATCCTTAACAGCAACTTGAGGAATAGTGCAATGGACTGCAAAGTCTGAGCGCTCGGTGCATATAGCGCCACCTCACACACAACAAATGTAATAATATTAAATAAATAAATAAATGACCGATGAATGTGATGCGGGCAAGAGATAGCATATCTGACATGCAAAAGAATATATTTTTCTAAATGTTTTTCTGCTGATGATTCATTGACTATGAAGTCTTTTTTTTTCTTTTTTTTTCGAGTCGGAAATTATTTTTAGTAATTTCGAATAAAAAACTAAAAAAATCATTTTTTGGGAAAAAATTCTGAAAAATAAGCAGAATTGGTGCAAGTTATGCAGTAAATGCCAAAATATGCGACATATACAAAATGAAATACTGCTCATTGTACTCAGAATTCTGTGATTTGTGAAGATTTTTTGAAACTTCTGGAATATAGGCCATAAAAAATAGAAATATACATTCGTATAAAAACTGCAGTTCTGGTCATTATAATAGAATTTTCCAATTCTAAATTCTTTGTTTTCTATTTCAAGGTATAATTTGCTGATTTTTAAACGACTACGATTATGACTTTAAATGACTTACCTGACCTTCTTTCAAAATATATGACTTTCAATGACTTGAATGACATAAATGACCGTTAGATACCCTGCACTCGTCTGTTTTTTGAACGTCTTCGGAACAATTTCAGCCTTATTTTGTAATCGTATAACGTAACAGTCCCCTCCCCCTTCCTAAGGTTTAAGTAGTAATGATTTTTACTAGCGTTTTAAGGTTAAAACTGGGCGGGGATGTTAGTCGTACTTAGTGGTTGCACTGACAGCTCTTCGTCGTCTTATCACTACTCACGTTCGATAAAATTCCTAAGAAATGTAGTCCCTTCGACGGCTTTTCATTTAATAAAAAGGTTTGTTTATATAGATGAATTTTTCCTCCTTTTTTATGAATTAACAATATCAAACAATCGTGGTCACAAGTTAACGAAAAAAAAAATTATTTCACCTTAAGCTTAATTTTCAAGAACAGGAGGTAAGGGCTGCAAAGCACGCGATCGTTAACTATTCCAAGTCAGTATGGAAAGCTACATCCAGTGGAACTTCGAGACCACCTTCCAGAAACCTACAAGAACCATTCAATAAATTATATTTCCAGATTTTGGAGTTTCTTCTACCGCTGGCGACAGATCGGAATGCAGAAATTCAAACAGAGAAATCGAAGATATTCGAATTATTTTCAAAAATGAACAGTCTGTACCACACAATCCTTAGATTATACGTAACAGATGACTATTTGGACAGAACTCCAGTTACAAAGATACAACATCGACACCCAGAAAATTTTTTTTAATTGACGAGGTTTATTTAGGTTCAAAAGCTAAACTTGGTGGGAGTCCTTTCTGCCTTTGCGCGGGTGAAGTTTTTTCGAACGTAGCGCCTGAATTTTTTGATCGAATTGGCTTGAAATTCCCATGCGCTGGTGCAAGGCTCACCATTTTCTAATCGACTGCAAATCTTTCTAGTCGATTAGTCCGACTGACCGATAGGAAGTTATCTGATCGAATCATCTCTGCTGTAACTGCTTTGGGTTCAACCATATGAACAGGGACGTACCGATGGAGGAGGGGCAGCGTACACCCTCCCGTAGGAATTTTTTGCTAAGCAGTTGGGAAAATTGACCATTTCAGTCAAGCCAGTTAGAAGAAACAATCCAAGTTTCTTTTTTGCTTTGATACTTGAGAATTGAAGTTGGAAAGTTGGAAAAACCCAACAAAAGTTGAAAGGTTTTTCTTTTTTTGCATTGATACTTGGGAATTCTGAGTTGAGTCAGTTGGGACTTTCACAATTTTTACCCCCCCCCCCGCCGAAAAACTCTTCGGTACGTCCCTGCATATGACTAAGGAGTGCCGCAAACCACCCAGGTGCCATCAGTGTTCGAAATCCAATCATCCTCTTTTGCATTTCTACAACCTATCATCACCTCACCGAATGCTCTCGCTTTTTATATTTTGAACTTACAAAAAAAGGAAACTACGCAAGAACAAACGCAACAGAAAAACAAGTCCTTGATAAACGTAACGACGAACTTCGCCAGTAAAGTACTTTCCACATTAATCACAAACCAAACAGAACTCAACACCAGGGATTGGTCCACCAGACCTTTACATAGGACCAATCAGAAGACAAGATCTGGACAGACAGTTCAACATAGGGTAGTGTCCTAACCAAAATAGCGTGTTGGACAGGCGTTTGCTTCAGTAGGTACGCGACTGATGATGGAATAACACTAGAAAACGTTCTGACTGAAATACGCTCCATCCAAATGAAATCGTCAAGAACTTCCAAGAATAACTTATTTTTCACTTACACCTGAAGACCAACTATGATTTTCATGCTCAACACGACGTCCCAAAATACGGACGTAGCTTAACTATATCTTGTTCACAATTTAGAAGTAGCATGGCAATATTTTCAATAGCATAACAATATTTCCCGTAGCATGTACTTTTGTCAATCTACCCTTTACTCGCAATAGCGGTAGGGGTCCATCGAGTCAATAACGTTAGTCACACTATTCGGTCAATGTACAACATGCAGTTCCGTAAAAATAATTAAACTGAAAGAAAAAAAAAATCACCCTAAGATCCCTTCTCCAATCCTATGGATGGTCACGTTTTCAGGCTAAACTTACGCAGACAGATGTCCGCGCGCCTTCAGCCAGCCAATAAGTTGCGACTAATTTTTGGGTGGAAAGACGTTTCGGAAATATACGATGCGATGACGCGCCCCTCTCGAGCTCTTCTCTCTCCACCATCATACCACGCGTGTTCCTTATTTATTAGCAATTTGTCGAGCGATTTGAAATACTCGATAATTTTTCTCTTTTACAGTAAATCTATGGGAAAACGTGACGGTTAAAACAACACCAGCGTATATAGACTTGCTTCGACACACGACAAGTACCGCTGTACCCACTGGTGCGAGCTCAATAATGATGATTTATAGTTTTCGCAGGACTAACACTGTAAATTATCATCGTTGTTTGTTACAAGGCTGCAGCTCGGAAGATTAACGTAATGTCACGTTATAAATGACGTCGGTTCGTGTCCTTCTTAGAACCTTTTTTTTTTCTCCTTATATTTTCTATATATTCTCTCGCCCCCTCTTCATGGTACCTCTCTTGTAGCACCGAAAACTGATGGAAGCGACTACATCGTTTTTGCTCTTTTAGGTCGGCTAAAGACTCCTCGAAAAAGATTGCGGACTTGCCGACGGTAAAATTAACAGGAGAAAAAAAAAGCACCATTTTGAGCACTCGATAATGGCAAACGGCGTATCGAGTGGAACCGGGACCGATATAATTTTTGCCTCTGGTAATCTCATCGAGCAGTTTCAGAATTTCGATTCGCAGTTTTAATTGGCCGTTATTATAATACGAATATCAAAAACAAACGTGGACGCTTGAAGTGCTTCCCTCGTTATTTGGTATTCTATACAAAACCGTAAATTAGCGTTTGAAAAGAGAAAATCGCCTGTGCCGACGTATAATGATTTTTGGCCTTTTAATACTCTTATTATGCACAAATACGGGTCTACCGAACGGCGATTATACAGCCCTTTTATGCCGGTCAACGAGGGATAAATTTTCGACTAATATCGATATCATTCGGTTACGAAGTGAGCTTCGTTAGTGTAACTCAATAAACTTGTGCCTGTATTCTGCACTGCGAAGAACTTCTAATTTGATAGCTCGCTCGTACCTTCCAGTTTGAAATTCGAAAGTCAGACGTACCTCGCAGCCTCCGGAGAGAGGGAATTTTTGCATCTAAAGCGAAACTAGATCTTCATACTAGAAGATCCTAGTTCGTGTCGTATCAATCCGACCGCTCATAGAGGGAGGGAGGTGAAAGGCACCCTGTATGTAGACATCGTCTAAACATAACTACAATTTTTCCAGGTTAAACTGTTTCCAAAGTAGTCTCCATCTTCAAAGAGGGCAGTAGTGCTCTCCACTTACACCCTTGCTCAGAAGAACCGTGTCACCATACTATATAGACACCAGGACACTGCGGAAAAGGGAACATGATCGCTGACAACCTAGCGAAGGAGGGCATAAAAAGGAGCAGGCAACATCCAGGTCGTGTCTTCCAGCAGCATAAAGCGTCATAAAATCCAAGGTGGTGGCTTGGATAAGTAACCAGACGGAAATGCACTGGCGGTTGGCTAGTGGCACGGGGGACCGGAACTTTTGCCGCCAGCTATTCGCCGCCTGGTTATTTCGCCGACGGCCTTTCGCCGATAGACTTTTTCGGCACCCAGGAGTTTTTGCCGATGGTCTATTCGTCGCCAGCAACAAGTTCACTTTAACAAAAACGAATTAAATTAATCCAGCCTGAATTGTCTCTTATCTATGTAAGATTCCGTACACGTAATCCTCTTCTCTCTCTATTGTCGTTTCTTCGCTCTTATCGAATTGCATTTCCAAACCTGCACTCGACGCGCTCCTTCCTGCAAGTCACCGTCATCGCTTACGTTTTACATTTTTCAATCGTTCACTTTTTTCAGAGCTTTCGTGCTCTGCACAACTCGCTTTCTCGCCGCTTTCGCTGCTACTTCGTATTTACCGCAAAACGACTTCTGTTTTGAATTCTTTTTAATAAAAGCATTCTTTCTAGTCTGTTTTGCCTCTCATTTGAGATTCGGCCCGTGAATCTTATATCTATAACCAAACCTGTCTTCACTTGTCTTCTTCTAGATAAAATATTTGTGCATGCAATATGCATACTCGCACAGTCAGTTGGTGTGCACTGCTTGTTAGATACAGTACTCAATTTATACAGTATTTGTGAAATTAATACACATATTGAATCAAAAAGAGGAAAAAAGAAGCTCGACCATGAAGGTTATATTTATGATTTTGATAAGTTCAGCAAGGATTTGGTAAGTTTTCACCTCTCAATTCACTCATAATTTTTGTACATATTTACAAATGAAAATTTAAAATAGCATTTTTTGACTTTTAACTCGTTTTGCAATTGGCTGAGCAAAGTTTTGAAAAATTATTCTTATTTGACAGAGACTTAAATTTTGGCGTTGCGAAAGGAGAAGGGGGTGCAAAGGGCGAGTGCATGAAATTATAGCCTCCGGAAAGCTGAGAGAAATTGGAGTTCACGACCACGATCCTAACCCAGCATATGTGGAGGCTCAGAAGGCTGTTACAGCAGTCAGGAAAAGAACTATCGACACAATGGAGTCCGCATGTGCCATTCTGACTCAGGTCACTGACGGTCTGCCAAAGGCTAGCCAAGGCTGTTTACCACGCATTGATTCGTCGAAGAGGAATATTCGAAAAAGACGAGCAATGAAAGAAGTTGCACCTCATACACCTACAGCTTTGGAAGACCTGGTTGTGCCGAATGAATATAAACTCTATAATCCTTCGCCTGAAATCTCAGAACAGTTCTTACTTTACGACTCTGAAACTAGTGACCGGCGCCGAATTTTGATTTTTGGGCGGCAAAGTGCGCTAAATCGCATGGAAACCTCTCCGTTTTGGTTTGGTGACGGAACCGTCTCAATCACTCCGCCATTATTTTACCAGGTGTACGTCATTATTCTATTTGAGGCTGTAGGTGGAGTGCATCCAGCATTGTACGCGCTCCTTCCAAACAAACTCTCTGAAACGTATGAAAAACTTTTTCTGGCAATCAAAAAACTTTAGTTCCTCACTCGCAACCTCAATATTTTCCTACTGACTTCGAACTGGCAGTTATCAATTCGTTCCTGTCGGTATTTCCATCAACAGAAATAGCCGGTTGCCTGTTTCATTTACTGCAAAATATAAGAAAAAAAGTCTCCGAAAATGGCCTTCCAACATTATTTCGAAACGACCCAGAAATTACCTTACAGAGCAGAATGATAGGGGAACTGGCCTTTGTTCCTGAAGAGTTTGTGATTACCGCATTTGAGCAGCTTCAGGAGACTGCTGATGAAAGGCTAGATCCTATTTTCAATTATTTCGAAGACAATTATATTGGGAGGTCGAACAGAAGAGGAAGGAAAAGGCCAATTTTCAGCATACAGTGGTGGAACGTCTATCAGAGAACTCAAGAGGCTACTCACAGGTCAAATAATTATACTGAGGCAGCCCATCGTCGGCTTCAGTATGAAATGGGAGTAGCCCACCCTTCCATCTAGAAGTTCATAGCTACTCTTCATCGTGTTCAGAAGGGGAGAGATATTTACTTCGAGGAACTGAATCGCGGAGATGCTCCACCTGCCAAAAAGGAGGAAATATTCTCAACTCGACTCAAGATTGCAACAAAGGGTTGGAGCTTTTGACAGCCAACATATACTCGACTATTTGAGAGGAGTAGCCTATAATTTAATGAATATATAATTTTATAAACTTAAATTTTCAACTTTTTTCACCTTTGTCGGCAAAAAGTCCCAGCGACCAAAAGTCTTGGCGCCAAAACTCCGGCAGCGAATTAGCTGGCGGCCAGGCTGACCACTCAAATTTTCTCTGAAAAAGGTGATAAAAGAGACCAATTTCGCAAAAAAAGTGACCGAAAAGTGACCAAAAAATCACCATAATTCCCATATTTTCGACTAAAAATTATTCTCATTCAAAGGCTACACTGCATAGTTGCGCTGTTAGTTATGCGACGTTGTTTGACAAATTTGAAGCCGCACAGACTCGCAGCATCACACACTCTACTCACGCACACTTGTCTTGTATACTTATATCACATATCAGATTGAAGAAACACTTTTTCCAGTTTTTTTCTCTCGATAAATTGATAGGAGTAATAGTTAAAATGAGCATTTTTTATATTTTTTTACAAGAAAATTTTCTAAAAAGTGACTTTTTCGATTAAAAAGTGACTTTCGTGACCAAATTTCAAAAAAGTGACCAAAGGTGACCAGAGGTGACTTAAGGTGAAAAAAGTGACCGAGTGGTCAGCCTGACTGGCGGCGAATTATTGGTGGCGAATAGGTGGCGGCGAAAGTTCCTGTACCCAGTGGCACGAAAGTCAGTAAAACACTGATAGGGGGACGCCCCCAGTATGTACGCTAAGTTCCTACTAGGGCTTGACAGGAAACATGCAAGGGTCATGGTCGGACTACTAATTGGTCATGGAGCCACAAAACATCTATTATATAAATGAAAGTTGCTGTTGTGAGGCGCCAGTACACGCTTCAACCGCTGAATCAGTTTCGTTGAAAGTTGTACCATTAAACAGGAAATGACGAGTACAATGTTTATAGCGGAAAAAATCTCCAATGTTGTGTATAGTTAAGCCACAAATAAGCTCAAAAGTTACCAAAAAGTGACGACTTTTATGGATGTTTTGGAGGGATAATTGAACAGGGGTAAGAGGAGGTTCGTTTTCGTTTTGAAGCGAACAGTTTGCTGGTTTTATATGTCGGCATGTAGGCGACAGCGACAAATGGGGTAGTTCTGTTCGGAGAACTGTTATATCAATAGTGGTTCTTTGATCATTAATATTATTCAGTGCTGCCCAGATTTTTTTTGAAATTTCAAATGTCAGTTAATCATCGGAACTGCAGTTATCACTAGAGTCAGAAACAAATTGAAAGTGAAGTTAGAGATAAATACGCATGAGAAAACATACATAAAAATAAGACTGAAAATCAGAGTTGAAACGGAACGGAAAGGAAGAGTTTTGGTCGAGCCAGAGTCGAAGTCGAGCTGAAATTAAAAGTGTTAGCACGAGTATAAGATTAAGTCAAAGTCAAAAAGAAATCAGAACTAAAATTAGAAGTCCGATGTGGAATTTGGAGTCAGAGTCAAAGTGAAAAGTGAATGTGGTAGTCAAAATTACTTTCAGACAGCGTGAAAATAAGCCAGGTTCGAGTCAGCATAAAGATTAGAATGGGAAAAAAATCAAAATTTATATGTATATCGTAGACTAAGTCGTGATTATAATCTTACAATTAATTAGTCAACGGCAGATTTAAGGAAAGTAGAAGGGTGAGTGAGAGTCCATACTAGAGAAGAACTATTAGTTTGAAAATCAACGCCAGAGTCTGATACTCAAAAGTCGAAACCAAAAGTGGAAATTGAAGTCTCAGGTGAACAAGGAGCTGAAGTTGGAGTCAAAGAGTTGAAGTAACGAAGCAGAAATGAGAATCAAGGTCGAGATATACAAGGCTGGAATTAGCCTGAGCTGAAATTGGAGTCGAAGTCATAGCAAGGTTGCAGTCGAAGACTACAGACAAGAGTTTAATGTGGAAGTTGGATAAGAAGTCACAGTTTTTAGAGTGTAAAAGCACAACTTGGAGTCTAATTCAGCCTAGAAACTACACATCATAACTATGTTCCTATCCAACAATAATTAATAACTGTTGCCGCGAGTAGCGCTGCAAGCACCCTATTGCAATCGATAATTGTTTTCTCTAAATACGAGTGAATTGTTTACATATCAAAGTTCAGTTTTAGTTCAGTATCATGTTATCTCCGTCAACTGCTGCCATCTATCTGTAAGTCGGTCTACTATTTGAATATTTCCCCTCGGTTAAGAATGCAACTTGCGAAGATGAAAATGAATAACGATCGCCTGCTTCAAAAAACACGTAAGTCCAAGTTTTGGTGAAAATGAGTTTTTAGAAAACACATAAGTCAGACATACGAGCTTTATACATCATTATCCTCTATTCTTCGATTCAGAATACACGTAAGTCTAACATACAAGCTGGAAAACACGTAAGTCCAGTATAAAAACCTCGTATGTCTGGAAATTCCAAGTTGAAAAACTCGTGAGTCCAGTAATTTTGAAATGAAAACCTCGTAAGTCACTTTTATTCCTCATAATTAGCTAATGGCTGTAAAATAATGATGGAAAACATATTTATCATAAGTAACTATTGCAGAAGTAACTTCTGATATATATCAGACTCTCCCAGCAGTGAATGCGAATTTTTTAATCATGTTTTTTGCTTCTCCTGAAAAATTTGTTGTTTTGGACTTACGTGTTTTCTAAACCAGGCCATCGATAATGATTCTCATTCTGTATTCTGGCCTATCTCTATCTGGAAGCTGTTCAACAAAAGGGAACCAACTAACATTTGTAAACCAAATGAGTTATTAGTATGGTTGGAAAGAACGTAAAACGTAGAATTTTTCAAAATTGGACCCCCGATTCAGAAAAGTGTACTCACGTTGAAAAAAGCTTATCAGTAAACGCCATGTCATATATAGTTTCTACATAGCTCTTGAACTTCGAATCACGTGTTCTCAAAAAGCGGATTTTGCTAGTTGGTTCCCTTTTGCTGAACAGCGTCCATTTGGCGTATATTTATTTTATCGCACAGACGTTGGTACTGTGTCTGAATATTAGCTTCAAAGCTTCAACATTTCAGGAGACCTATTATGAAATCTTTATCACGATTTGTGGTATAGTGATAAAAGTTTCAAGCCCCTCCAGGTCAATTCCGATAACGCTACGAACTTTTTGGGCGTCAGCAACCTCGTCGAACGTGTACGTGAGTTCGCTTCAGTCAACGGAATCGAATGGCGATTTATATCACTACGTAGTGCTCATGGAGGCTACTACCAAGGCCATGAAATCTTTAATGTTAAGGGCAATAGGGTTGGCAGTCCTCAACCGAGAACAGCTCCAAACCTTTCTTGTCAAAATCGAATCGATTCTCAACTCCAGACCGTTATGTGTCGTGTACGATCCAAGGATTCGTTTAACTCGATCACGCCTGCTCATTTACTGATCGGTTCGTCGCTCCAGGAAGTGCCGCTCCGTGAAGCTTCGCAATTCAAGCTGTCAGACCGTTTTCGTTTATGTCAGTCGATCATCCATTCATTTTGGAAGCATTGGAAGGCTTCCTATTTGCAGCAGCTTCAATCACGACGAAAATGGGCTACCATATGCAAAAATCTTAGTCCTGGCGACGCCGTGTTAATTCGCGACCCGAACGGGCCCTCGCAAAATCGAATGTTGAAAGACTAAGGGGGCCACAAAGAGCGATGGAAAGAAGTATGCTCAATATCAGACTTGCAGACAAAATTCAAAATACAAAATTAAGGCAAAAATGCAGAATTCTTCCGAGCCGATGAGTAATATCAATGTGCGATATGTATTACAAGTAGAACTCTTTCAAGTAAGCCGTTGCATGAGCCCTGAGGTGACTTTATTCTCATCAGATCAGTTTAAAATGCAAGTTGCTTAAATTTCTCGTATACTGTAAGAGAATGTAAAAAACTAAGGTGTTTGTAAATCATTCATAATCAGTCGTATTTGAGTATTCGTATTGTTGAGTATAGGCAATTTTATGCTCAAGTGGTAACACTGTTCTTTATTCTGTACGCCTCCGTTTTTCTTTTATCATTTTTTATCAGTTCGTTATGTGTAGCCATCTAATAAAGTATTCGGTGCTATTTTTTTAGCGAGTTGTGAGCAGAAAAAGAAAGAACTAACGGTGAAGAAGATGCAGCGGTTTTTCCCCTAGCTGATGTGTATACAAGAATACGTTCGTGAGCTTTTCATTATGTCGTGACCCGGCGTTAAGCCGCCAATTAATTTATTCTGCGTACACATTTTTAAATTTAATATTATGTTCTAATTTTTATATAATTTTTTGAAGGATTATTTTAATGTACACACCGAAAGAACTGCTAACTTTGTCGAGTTACCACAGCATATATTTTTGATATTGTCACTGTAAATACGATTTTTTTGTTATATTATTAATGTAGATACAGACCCCTTCGATTATCATTCAAAAATTTCGGTTGCGATACATACTGCAGTGATGCGTTTAGGGAGGGGTAGAAACTATGAGCCTTCTTACGGCAACTTTGTTGGTCGTGATAACTTTGTCGAGTTTCGAATAGCCTTTTTTGTTTTTTTAGGTTTATTATTCTGTGATCAATTTTTGTTATTGTCAATGTAAATACGAATTTTCCTGTTGTATTATTGAGGTAGATACTGATCACTTCGAATATACTTTTTCTATAACCATTCAAAAATTTTGAGTGAGATACATACTCGTACCTACTGCAGTGACGCGATTGGGGAGGGGTAAAAACTATGAGCCTTCTTATGCGGCTACTTTGTTGGTCGTGATAACTTTGACAAGTTCCAAATAGCCTATTTGTTTTTCAAGTTAATTATTCTGTGATCAATTTTTGTTATTGTCAATGTAAATACGAATTTTCTTGTTGTATTATTGAAGTAGATACTGATCACTTCGAATATACTTTTTCTATAACCATTCAAAAATTTTGAGTGAGATACATACTGCAGTGACGCGGTTGGGGAGGGGTAAAACTATGAGCCTTCTTATGCGGCAACTTTGTTGGTCGTGATAACTTTGTCGAGTTCCAAATAGCTTATTTGTTTTTTAAGTTAATTATTCTGTGATATATATTAAATTGAAATTATTTTATTTTATTATTCAAATAATACTAAACTCATGAATTTTTATTTTAATATTTAATTATTTACTTTTTTTAATAACTAATAAAATTAAAAAAAATTTATAAATGATCAAGTTTTATTACAAATTGTTTGTTATATTATTTATTGATGTGAATACTGATCACTTCGAATATGTATACTTTTTCTATAATCACTCAAAAATTTCGAATGAGATACATACTGCAGTGAAGTGGTTGGGGAGGGGTAGAAACTATGAGCCTTTTCTTACAACAACTTTGTTGGTTGTAATAAGTTCGTCGAGTTGGCACAGCTTTTTTTTTTTTTTAAATTTATTATTGTGTGATTAATTTTTGATATTGCCAATGTAAATACGATTCTTTTTGTTGTATTATTGATGTAGATACTGATCACTTCAATTATCATTCAAAAATTTCGGTTGCGATACATAATGCAGTGATGCGTTTAGGGAGGGGTAGGAACTATGAGCCTTTTTACAGTAATTTTGTTGGTCGTGATAACTTTCTCATGTTTTGATAGCCTCTGTTCATTCTTAAGTTCATTATTCTGTGATCAATTTTTGTTATTGTCAGTGTAAATACGAATTTTTTGTTATATTATTTATTGATGTAAATACTGATCGCTTTGAATCTTATAATTATTCAAAAATTTCGAGTGAGATACATACTGCAGTGACGTGGTTGGGTGGTGGTAGAAACTATGAGCCTTCTTACAACAACTTCGTCGGTCTTGATAATTTTGTCAAGTTCCGAATAGCCTGTTTGTATTTTAAGTCTATTTTTCTGTGATCAATTTATATTATTGTCAATGTAAATACGAACTTTTTGTTATATTATTTACTGATGTAAATACTGATGACTTTGAGAGTACTTTTTCTATGATCATTCAAAAATTTTGAGTTAGATACATACTGCAGTGACGCGGTTGGGGAGGGGTAGAGATTATTAGTTTTCTGACGGCAACTTTGTTGGTCGTGATAACTTTGTCGAGTTTCGATAGCGTATTCGTTTTGTAAATTAATTATTCGGTGATCAATTTTCGTTATTTTGTTTATGTAAACACGAATTTTTTGTTATATTATTTATTGATGTAGATATTAATCGCTTTGAATATACTTTTTCTATAATCATTCGAAAATTTTGAGTGAAGTACATACTGCAGTGACATGGTTGTGTCGGTGTAGGAACTATGAGCCTTCTTACGGCAACTTTGTTGGTCGTGATCACCAGGTCCATAAGGGGGTGCTAAGCACCCCCAGCACTTGCCGGAGCTCACCTGGCAAAATTTCATGAATAAAAATAACGAAGTCCTTATATTTTTCTCGCTAGATATGTCCATCTCACACATAAACTATTTTTCATGATTCTACCTTTTTTAACCGGGGCAAAATAAAAAGAGTAAATTGAACAGTACACTAAAGTGTCACAAACTAGTGCGTTTACTCAAACTATGTACTAAGCCACTAAGGTACTAGTAATAAGTCGCATATTGTGTACCTTTGCACTAGATACGCTCGGTTATGGGAGGGCCCCCGACCTTCTTCATCACCATTCGGTAGGGTCTTCCAAAGGGGTCATCCTCCACCTGGCTGCAACAGCTCTCTCCAGCATCTCAGTCTGCTGTGTCTGATTGCAGTCTTCAGGCTTTACCGAGCGCACTGGTATTCCTCGGCCACCAGTTGCGCCTCCTCTCGGCTAACATCAGCGCACCTACTGTGCGATGGATGGCTCTCGAATGAAACGCGAAAAAATTCTCGTTTCCTTCTTTTCGATGACGAGGTACTGTCTATGGCTGCGTAAGTCTCATCAAACTTCGACTTTACTTCGACATTCGTTTTTTAATTTCGGAAAGATTAGTTTTAGAAGTTCCCTTTACACATTTTCAAAAATGAATCGGTTACTGTATGATTTACCATGGTCCTTCGGTCGTCAATCGATGGTGAGATTAATCTTACATTTTTTCAATACGTTGCATCGCTGTAATTTTCATTGGAAAATAGTTATGATTTTGTCTTCGTTCGAATTTAAAGACCGTTTTTCGATTTTCATTATGCACGAGAGTCAAGTTAATACATACATAATACCGAAGTATATAAATAAATGAAACAAGAATGATAAACTGGATGAATACCCCCCCCCCCCGAGAAAATATAAATATTTAATCGCTTGTCGAGTTACTCGAATGTCCTACTCAAAACCGCTGAATCACCAATTACAGCCTTTTTCGTTGTGAGGGGGGGAGGGGGAACTCGTTCTATGCATTCATTCTCTACAGCACTCACCACTATCACGCGAGACTACATTTATTTGTAAGCTTATACCAAAAAAAAAAAAAAGAAGTGGTGAAAAAAAACCTTCTAACGTGCAGAAATCTACGCCATTTTCAACAAATTACAGTGAATTTTACTTTCTTCTGCTATTGTAAATCTATAAAGATTACAGAATGCTAATAAATTTTAAAGGAATTGCAGTAAGTTCTACCAGAATCTAGTAAAAATTACTAAACCTAATTTGTAGATACACTGCACATAAATATGTATTAAAGGTCGGAGACTTATCAACGTTTTTCATAATTTTTCTCACCATTTTCTCTCGTTGTATTTTCAGTATAGTTCATTCGGAAACTGCTCAATGGATCGGTATGGTTTTCAGGAACAGATGAATAACCAGAGGGTGAGTACCTATGACTCGACAGTAAATTCAGAACTGAATTCGAATACTCAGCAATAATCGAGAGTCACGAACTTAGGGCCTATGGAGGGGCATACCTGTAGCCACGTAAGTGAAACCTTCCTCCGAGGTACAAACACATCAACTCTTGAAAATAAACCCAAAAACGGACAATTCCCAAAATACTACAGATCCATCGTGGTACCAATTGATTTAACGAACAAAACTTTCATTAAGCTCATCAAAGCTCGTCTGTTTGTCTGTTTTTTTCTTTGTTTTATCTTGTTTTGTTCATTAATGATAGTAGTCACTTAGTTTTCAAGTAGTGCAATTTTGCAGATAGGGCTGAGTGGCATTGTTGAAAAAGCGCTGTTTTAGTTGAGGCTTGTATAACTGAAAACAGAGAAAGAAGATTTGTGCCGCTCACGCCGTTCTTCCTATCGGCGAACGTGAAAGGAGGCACCAGCGTGGGCACCGGTGAACGTGGAAATCGTCGGGAAGAGGGTGAAGTGGATTAAAACAACCGATTGTTAAGTAAAAAGATAAAGTAAACAATGAAAATAACGCGATCGTTATGCCATTTAGATTTATTTTTCCGAGTTTTCGTTCTTAAAAAACGCCCAGCATTTTCGAGTATTGTTTTTTTAACTCCTACTTTATTCGAGGTAAAACCTAGTCGCGTAAATAATTTGCAGTCCAATACATGTAATTATGCGCCAAGTTGGAATGTTGAGGCTGAAATAGCTCCTCGTCTCAATCTCAACCGCCGTAGTAGCTGTTTACGCAGTTTTCAGACAAGTTTTCTGCTTCGTTTAACGTCACTCACGGTTTAGCGTTATTTTTGAATCTTAATTTGCAGTATAACGCGAATATAGAAAAATCACCTCTCCCCCTTCAGATCAACGCTTTCCGGATCTCAGAGAAATGTACGTCAGGTCTTTGGACGAAAATTAATAAAAATGGTTCTTTGGAACAAATCTGTTGTTTTCTCCACTCTTTTATTCCTTCCTCCCATATTCTGTCTGCTCACCCTGATTTTATTGGTACATTTCTCATCGTGTTTTCCTCCAGGCTTCTTTTCGTCTAAGCATTACCAGACATTCGTACTGTGTTGGTCCTCATGCCCAAAGCTGTTCAAGGCACTTCCAGATTTCCTAAAGATACTTCTTAAAACTCGTCCGAACTGGTATAACACTCTTCAAAAGATGTTAACACTCCTCATTAGAATTTTCTAGAACTTGCTAAACACTGAAGATGCTCTAGATCAGTACATTCCTAGGACATTTGTTGATATGTTCCGTAATCTGCGACACCTAGAATTACGGATGCCGGTTTTTGATAGATCTTTTGATACTTGACACGGGCACGTCTGTACTTGCTTACGACTCTTCAAGACTTTTTAGGACTTCTCCAGACTTGTTCAAGAATCGCTAAGATACTTCAAAGATTCAGTAGGAATCGTCTAACATTTAGCTGTGCACGTTTAAGCTCCTTTTTATGTCTCTTCCAGACATTCAAAACGGTTCAACTCTTCTACAAGCCTCTATATACAACTTGACGGGAACTCTTACTCTTACAGACTTGACTGATGCTTCAAGTTTCGTATTCCAAACTTTTCTACCCTTGGTTTACAACTCCTGAAGATTTATTCGAGACTCTCTAACACTACTCCGAATTTATTTAGAACAAATAGTGGCTATTCCAGTAATCAACCATGCCAAAGACCTTATTGAGAAATTCCAAATTTATGCGTCTATAATAGTACTAACACAGAATATAAAAGTGTTCAAGATGAAGACTGTTCCAGATTCATTTAAGACACTGCAAGACTCTATAACACTTTTCTATCGTTTCATCCCTACTCGAGACTGTCCAATTTTGAGTCTCTCAAAGTCAGTTTCTTTAATACACTTGCATATTTTCCCTATAAACTATTTCTCGGCGAATCCACATGTTTACGATTCATAAAGTTCCAAGTAAAATGAGGTCGTTGGGCATATTTTTGCATAAAATCGTAAATTTCAGAGTATATGCGCGCATAAGATTTGGTCATTTTCTTATTTTTACCACATACTGACTGACATACAAGCTGCATGCTGCAAACTTGAAGCAGTTTTGATTAATGGACTCTAGCGCTGTCAAGTGTCCTGGCACCGCTAGCTCCAACTCGCAAAGTTCTAAATTGTGTTTTTGCTTTCATTTTTATTCAGGTTATTCATTTTCTGAGTCAGTCGTGTGTTTCATTCGATTTAGCTGAAAAATTCCGCGTCTCGGCATCCATGTTGCTTTGTTTTGGAAAGGAATATTTTCGCATATTTTTGATATTCTGGGAATTTCTTTGCATATTTTTGAGATTTGTAGCGCATATTTCGCGATTTTTACCGCATAAAAAACTTGCCCTAGTCATTAAAGGAATTTGAGACTTCATTTAAGACTAGCTACGACGCTTGAAGAGTTATTTAAAACTACTTTAAACTTTGTAAAGCCTCCTTTCAACCAGCCATGTACAAAGGTCTAAGTCTTGGGAGTGTTTTTTTTTTGGGGGGGGGGGAGGTCGCTACAACACATATCCTGTCATCTTATTGCTGTAATAACTGAGATAAGCGAAAATAAATTTAGAAATGCTTTTTTGACAGTTAGGGGGCTTCTATCCCCCCCCCATTCCTATACCGGTGTATTCAACTCACTGAAACAGGCTTCAGATTTTGCTACTTATAGGTTTGCCGGGTTTGTAGCACTTAGTGGCGATTCTGCACACTTTCCCGAACAATAAGAATTCGCTTACTGTCGGATTCGCGAATCCCAAAAAACGTTCCCTCTTAGATCGTGAAGGTCTCGAGCATAAAATCATCTTCATTATTAAACGCGGCTAATGGACGTTCTTTGAACTGACAAGTCAGCATCTTATTTGCCGTTTCTGATATCCCAATAACATCGTTTTTCTAAGTTTTTTCAAAACTTTCCTTTTTTTGACCGGTACCGGATTAGGTGAAATTGTGAAATACACGCAGGGGCAATCATTAAGATTCCTCTACCCATAAGAAAACTACTTCCCTTGATTCTTTTTTCTTTTCTTCCTTCCTTCAAACTGAACTAGCTTTTCTTTCTCTACGTCCAGAATTCATTTGATTGCCTCATCTCGCCGGGGGCATCGTCCGATTGCGTCCGAATCAGTGAGGGGAGATACATTATTGGAGAAAATAAATGGTTTCATTGCGGCCCGATGTAGAGTCTGATTGCGTCCAGGCTCATGGTTCCATTGCGTCCCAGTCCATTTAGCGTCATCCAGAGTGCACCACAAGGAGGCGGACCGAACTACAGTCAAGACTTTCTATATACATCCGGATAACTATGCTTCAAAATCTGAATAAACCGCGGGACTGAAAACGTGGAGGTGAGTGCACAATTTGCCCTGTTCAGAAATGCAGAAGAAAAAGCACCTATGTAAATTTAGGTCTTACTTTGGAAAGCTAATAAAATTTTTTTGGCCAAAATGCAGCTTTAACCCTTTTGCTCCCGATTTCCGTTTTTCAATTTGAATTAATTTTTTACTGGAAATTGTTGAATAGACTCCCCATAATACGAATTCGGCGTCAAAGAATTTTCCACTCCCTCTTGGGCCCTCAAAGAATCTGGGACAGCGTATGTCCCACTGGTAGAGGAATGATGAGAGTCAAAAAAATTATTTCCAAAACAACTACACTATCTAGCGAGACGTAAGCGAGCTAAGATATGCTTCTGTAAGTACTCTACACCAGTGGGATACAACTAGCACTGTTTTCAACGTATATTTGACCCTGTAGAATTTTTCAAAAACCGTTGGAACAAACGGTGTCCTGTTGGGAGCCAAAGGGTTAAGACCACTCACACTCTAAGTTTTCTTAAAAATTATCAGATTCCACTAGAACTCAATCAGACTTCTTCAGACTTGTTAAGCTTTGTTAGACTCCGATGAGACTCATGCTGACTCCCTGAGATTTATCAGATCACATTTTGAGGCATGCGAGACTCTCCCGGATTCGTTCAGACTTTTTGACTCTATTTAGACTCACACTCATCCAGACTCCATCCCCGATTGACAAAAAGAGGGTCACAAGGCCACAGCAAACAAAAAAGCCAAAACTATGATTTGAGGCAAAAGAGTGCTTTTTTCCAACCAATTAGAGCGCAGGACGCAAACAAAAACGAGAACGACATGATAAATGAGATAATTTTACGACATCACTTGGTCAAACACAATTTTATGGTGGACGCAATCGAACTATTAGGGAAGCGAACTGTTTAAATTTCGGACGCAATCGAACTATTCGAAGCAAGGGGCCAAAACGGGGCGCAATGAGACTATGAAAAAGGTGTGAGGGCTACCATTCGGACGCAATCGGCCTTCTCCGCTGGCCGGACCTTCTTTTTCAGTTGACCACTGCCGGTAGCTTTCCCCCATTTGTCGCTAATGTAGATCCATCGCGGCGGGGTCCGGTTCATGTGCAATGCTCTGCGAACACACATCCATTTCATCTCTTTCGATCTTCATCCCGGTACGTTTTGGGCACAGACTGGTGAAGCAGCATTGGGTTAAGATCTCCACATGTTGATTCTTATGGGACTGGAAGTGGACTCTGGCTTGAGTTCAAGTGTTCTACATTAGCTTACACGCAAATCGATTCTTGTAGGCCTTCTTACACTTAGTGTCCATGTCGGAATGTGAGTGAACTTGGTAAATTCTGTATGTAGGGTGTGCCAATCCACAATTTCTTCCTTCTGTAGTCTAGAGCACTTTTGGCTGTTATGCCATCTTCAGTGGAGTTCTTACACTTATAATAAACGCGGTCTAAATTGACTGGACTACATTTTTGGTCTTCGCCACATATCACCAGAGATGACAAACGAACGGAAATGAATGCCGTTCAGTTCGTTCGAAACCGTCCTACCGCACCGCCCAATATTTAAACTGAACTTGTCATTTCAGTTTGTTCAACGTACAACGAACGGGAGAATAAGCGGATGGGAGACATTCAGTTTTCAGAAGAACGTGAACGGGCTGACGTTCGCTGGACACCTCTAACTCGTCACGAACCATAAGTATCCCAAATCAAGACTTGGAAAAACCGTGCTTGACCTGCATCCACCAGCATCTTCAGCTCGCTGATCCGACGCTGCTGAGCGTAGCAGCCACACCCGTCGTACCCGGTGGTAATCCGAATTTTGGACCGCCCATCCTCATGGATCCACAGCCCCCGTATCACGGCGGTCTCTTAGTATTTCAACCGTGTACAATAATGCCATATGCCGATGATGACGACCAGGTAGTTGCAATTGTGATTCAACCTGGAAATATGCCTGGAGGCATAGGAAACCTACGCCGGATGTCGCTCTTCTCGTCTGCCGTCGTTCCCTATACAGGCCTCACAATCGGTGATGTTGCAGACGCTACCCGTTTTGTCCGGATTGCAACTCGTCCAGCTGGAATGCAGCGTCCTGTGCGTGGCCGGGAGGCCCGCCGTCAAAGCGAACTCCGGGAAACGAGTAACCGCGGGTGTCCAGGCCTACCTGATGGGCTGGGCATCCGCGGTGGTTCGACGGATTATCCTTGGGTATACACAGGACAACGACCGTGACACCGCCGATCGTTTGGAGAGCATTCTCAGTGCACACTTATCCACTTGTGCTGATGTTATATCTAAATGTTGAAGAGGTCTGGTTGGCCGAGTGGATAGCGTGTTGGTCTCGGAATCCGAACTCGCCAGATTTCGACCTATAGGCCAGTTTTTCGGCCAGAAGAGAAGAGGGCTATAACAGCCCTAACCGCCTCCCCGACGTCTCTGAAGTAATGATCGAAAGTGCGGATTCCAGGGATCGGGTTGAGAGCAAATTAGAAATAGAAAAGCCGATATTCGAAGCC
Source organism: Acanthococcus lagerstroemiae (assembly GCA_031841125.1). NCBI lineage: Eukaryota > Metazoa > Arthropoda > Insecta > Hemiptera > Eriococcidae > Acanthococcus > Acanthococcus lagerstroemiae. Next base: position 6,262,940 of record CM063110.1, on the reverse strand, counting down.
ATCTACACCATCAAGAAATAGGACGGCGAAAGTAGGGTCAGAGCGTAATTTTATTCGGCTTTACAAACTCATCCGAAAGTTCATAGAAGAAAATAAAATCGATCTGCAAGGTGCCGGACTGCGCGAGAAAGACGGTAAATAATGGTCGTCGTCATCACCAGCACGGCATGTCCACGTTGCCGTAGGCACGGCGCATTTTGCGGGCGAGCACGACGTTGTGCGGCGCAAATTCGTTCACGTTAAGGTGGTGCTGCTCGCTCTTGTCCATACACGGTTGCCAGTAGCGCTGGACCCGGTCGCGGTAGTGCCGCTTGCCCTGCTGCACGTAGCTGTGCTGGTCTTCGCACGGTCGCACGCACTCACGCTTGCGGTAGTAGCCTCGGCACGGCGGCAGAATGAACTCCTCGATGTTGCAGGGCGGCGCCGGTTTCACGTCGCGCTGCACCACTTCCTCGCGACACAGTATCTTGCGACCCAGCTCGCCGATGGTCGCCTGGTACATGGAGAGCGGCGTTTTGCACCAATGCTTGCGGTTGCGCGAGAAGTCGAACTTGAGCGGCACGATGCCGGAGCCGCAGTCGTCCTTTACGTACTCGCCGGCCTGCCAAGTGACCGGTTTGACGCAGGCGACGAGCTCCTTGGGCGGTCGGCTCGGGTAGCAGTGGGCCGAGCGTTCGGTGGCGGACATTGGGGCCGACTTCTTCGGGCCCGTCTCATCGGCAGACTTGCAGGACGTTCGACCGCAGCTTCTAGCGTCGACGGTGGATTTCGTCTGCGACCTGCCGCACGACTCGTGCGAGTGGCCGTCGTGGTCGGACGAGTCGCGCGTCTTCGTGGACCGACTGCTGCGCGCGTGGTCGCCGGCGCGGTACTTGACGGAACACGGCTTCTTGACCTTGGTTCGCTGCATGGCCGCGCTTCCGGCGTATTTCGGTTGCTGGTCGATCAAGTTTATAGTTTCGAAATCCATCGCGGGAAAGTTGTCGCGCTTTTCGAGCTATTTTGACGGCTCGTACATTCGGTTCGGTTGTAGGCGGTCTGAAGGAGACGTGTCGAGTGAATAAGCGTGCCAGCATCGCGTCCAGGGTACTATAGCGTATTTTCGTCCCGGTGCTTAGCAATTTGTCACCATTGCACGGCATACGCGGTCTTATAAGCTGATGCGATTGCGGATGTCTCGAAAATATCCCGGTACAGAAGCATCAACATTCGAACTGGGTGAAATAAAAATGTAGAATCGATGGGTCCTTGTTAAATCAGTCTGCAGGTGGTACAGGGTGGAGGGAGGGAATGATAAGTCAGAAGACGTTGTTGGCGGAGTTATGCAGATAACGAAGCGATGCACTAAGTTGAAATTGCAACGCAGTTCATTTCAGTTCATGAGCTAGTATGTGTAACGTGACCGATGATTTGCAAATTCGGGAAAATTTCTCGGTATTTTTTACTTGTTCAGTATAAACAGGCCATTCATTTTTGGAGTAAAGTTTCGGTCATTCTTTTGAAATATTAACTTTGACTGCAATTTTAAGATCGTATCGTAAATTTTAGTTCCATTAAGTGGATCAAATTGAAAAGCAAATCATTGTATTTTTCGATTTCGACTATCGAGTATCTCGAATCCTTCGGGAGATGAAAAGCAATCAGGGATATGATTCACTTCTGGTCACTCAAGTTGTGTCATTCGTGATGGATTGAGTTCTAATACGTGTTTAGTAGGTTTTTTTTCAGTTCAGACGAGTCATTCTTATCTATTCAGTTTTCGATCGAAGACCATTGCGCGACGACAGATCTATTCCGTAAAAAAGAAACGACATTTCGATATTTTTATCTTAGTGACCCACTCTAGATGAATAGTCGAAATAATTGTGCATATCAGTTGGTCTTTGTATCATCGAAAATTGAGTCTAACCTCGGAATGCTTCCAAATCCAAACGCATCAGCTTAACAAAATTCGATTCGGACCTGGACAGCAGCAGTGTTTTTGCTATTATTTTAATACCAAAAATGAATAGTGATAATATAATAGTGGTCAGTTTAATTCTCGTAAGGACAGCCTCCAATATTCAACAAAGCAACCTTGCAGCCTGTAACCGGAAAATTCGACTTCGACTGACAGCAGCAGTGTTTTGCTATTGTTAATAGCCGAAAAGATGAAGTAGATAAGGTAAAAAAGGTCGGGTCTTTATTGTAACTTCTCGTACGGGACAGCCTCAGATAATTCAACAAAGCCCATCGCTTGAGCCTGTTAACCCAAAACTAACGTTAAACCAATGAGTCATGATCATGTTCATAATTTTGTTCTTAGTTGAGGTTTTTCTAGCAAAGGGAAAAGAGTACGATGCAGCACAAATTTCAATAAATCATGTACTATATGAAACAACTACAAAATTTGAAGTACGAGTAGTGATTCCGCTGAATCGTAAACGAAATGTCCCAAAGCTAGGGCGAGACGAGTACGTCAACAAGATGTGTACTGATGTGCTAAAGTCACACGAATGCCTTGTATCAGTCTAAAACATCATTATCAAGATACAATCCAGACAGCACATGTAATCCGAAAAATAATCGACAGTATATCAGTACGCTGACCAAAGCGACAGCTAATCTTTCGGTAATACCGGGAGGGATACTCTACCGGCTGAAACGGTGAAACATGTCAGGGGTGTAGTCGAGAGTTCAACGTACAAGAATAGGGAACGATACTGATACTGGCTTAATAAAATGAGTCGATCTCGAGTGACTGATTTTACATGTTTATACCAGGCACTGCAGTACCTGGTAGCTAGCAAGAAACCTCAGTCTCATCTCTGTTCAGAACTTCATATGGTTCAAATGTGAATTTTTCTTGCGTTCTCGTACATCGTGTAATTTACTGCGAAAGTGATCTTGAAGTCAATACAAATGCACTGAACACAATTATTAGAAAACCTGAATAATAAAAAAGCAAATGGTAGTGAAAAAATTTCAAATAGAGCAACTAAACTGATACACCAAAAAGGTCCCCCTTTCTACCAAATCTTTTCAATGCCTGCTTGAGACTCGCAACTTTCCCGGCTATCTGGAAAACCGGTAAAATAATTTTTCTTAATAAACCAGGAAAAGATAGATCCAACTCATCATTGTATCGTCCCATAGGTAACCCTTCTATTTCTCGAAGTACAGAATATGAAGTAGACACTCAGCGGACCAGAAAAAAAATTGTAGGATCTGATGAAACGAATGAGGGACACGTCCAGTTTCAGGGACAAGATCATTTTAGGGTCCATACTTTCAATACTATTTTGGATCAATTGGTTGTTGAACTACAAGAAAAACATTTTGAATATAAATCGATGTCGGAAAAGTACTCGTGTATCCTACAGATTAACTCGTTGAGTGAAGTGGAGCTGAGAGAAAAGGCCAGAATTTTACAGAAATTTTTCCCAAATGACTTGGAACCAATAATACCTGAAGACGAATTATTTCATTTTAAAAAACAAACGACTTCCCTACTAAAATTCTCGAATATATCCGAAGAAATAATTTGGAAACCGTATTTCCCAATGTTGAAATTGCGTATCGAATGTTTAGTTGCACGGCAGTGACAAACTGTAGCGCCGAACGTTCATTCTCTTGCCTAAAAAGAGTGAACAATTTTTTGCGAGCAAATACACTTCAGGATCGCTTGAATTCCCATACGATTCTGGCTGTAGAATCCGAATTGGTCTCATCAATAGATTTCGAATGAATTATCGCAGCTTCGCGGAAAGGAAAGCGAGACGAAAAGCATTAGGTATATTATTAATTTATAACTTTTTTGGTTACAGGTTATCGCGTGGTGGTTTTCTTCCACCTTTCATAATACTTGGTATCTTTACATTTATATACTGCTGACATCTGCTAGCCAGACTGACGGTATGATTTCTTTCTGCCGTTAGGTACTACCCAATAGAGGTCTCGGGTATCGTGTCCCAGAGTGAAGAAGCCGAAGCCTTTCGTCAGTTTCTTTGGAGTCGTTATTATTTCACAGTTTCTTTTATTTTGTTCGTTATTTATTTATATATTAAAGTTCAAAGCGAGTACGTGTATTATTTATTAGCTTCCACTGCAATTATTAATTATTCTACATTTATTAATTAAGATGAAATGCTCCCGTTATCATAATCTATCATGATTATGAAGGATTTAATTCCTCGTATTAATTTTGATAGTGGTTATGATTTTAACTCTGCTAAAATTGGTTGAACATTTCACATTTCTTCTTTTCATTCATTTAATACTACAATAATTTTTACAGTTATTTGTTCTTTTCAACTGTATGTAGCTGGATACTCCCCATACACGTTACTACCGACTAACATTTTTTTTGCATTTTTAGAAAAAAGAAGAAAAAAAAAAGCTTCTTTCGGAGACTACTGAAACAAAATTTATAAGGCGGCAATATCTAGGTTACCTAGAGCGACCAAAGTGTTAAATCCGCCACTGCTTGGGCACCACAAAAATGAAGCAACAAAAGCCAAAATTTTTGAGGAGGAGATTGTTGTACAAATTTAGGATTCACTGGCTGGCTGAATCTGTCACTCGTTTTTCCATATTAGTATTTTCAGGCCAGTAGGTATAATATTAGTGTTATAATTCGTCGCGGTATATCTCAGTTTTCGTTTTCTATCGTATGAACGATAAAGTTACAACAGGAAGAAGCACCGAGTACGCTTCACTTGTACACGAGATTTTTCATGGTGAGATTTCATTTCCCTCGTTGTACTATATTAAAAAGAGTTGGTCCACGTATGGATCCCTGCGGTACGCCACAGTGTATCTCTCTACTGAAAATCGTTTTTCTCTCTTTGTTGTAGTGACCTACCTATTGTACGGTTAGTTAAGAATGACTGAACAAAGTTAATTATGGTATGTGGAATAAGATTGACAGAAAGATTATGAATGATTTTTGACCATCTAACCTTGTCAAAGGCACTCGAGATGTCGAAGCTTACTAGAAGGACATGCCTATTACCACAACTATATTTTTTCACATATCTGGTGAGTTTAGTGATGGCCCGCTCCGTTCCGCAATTTTTTCTATATGAAAATTGGTTATCATTAAGAACAAAGTTATTGGCTAACGCTTTTTCCAAGTAGAATTTTATAACTTCTTCAAGTACCTTTCCTAACGGCGAGAATAATGTAATGGGTCTAAAAGCTTTCGCATGGGTCGGGTTTTTACCTGGTTTATTAAGTATTTTTATCTTGCCTTTCTTCCATATTCTACAGGAAAATGGGTCATTTCTAGGCATTTTGCATAAATGGTCTAAAGGTACAGTTTGTCAACGTTATGTAAAAGTTTGAGCATTTTGTTGGATATTCTGCCATGTCCACTTGCTTTTCTATTACTAAAATCTTTTATTATTTTGTCAAGGAGTTCTACGTCAAGCTCTAGTTCTATATCGTTTTCGTAGCTGGGCAAAGGGTCGTTCGTGACCGGAAAGAATTCATTATAAGGTATTCGTACTTTTCTTTTTCTCAGGTTAGGTAGGTATTGTTTACTTCCAAAGCGGGCAGCTCTGTTTTGTGTTTTATCTCTCGCTCCGTTAACTGTTATTGCGCGTGATCAGGTTACTGTGTGCGGAACCGTTTTCGCGCACTTAGCTTCTATTTTCATGCTACTCGTCTTCGGTCAGAATGACCGAGGGCGGGACTAAACCACTTACTCCTGAGAAGCTCGACGATCTGTACACAAGATGCCGGAAGGCAGTATTGGCTATGGAAAATCATGCCATGAACGTTTTTAAAATCACCGTGGCGAAGAAGACACAAACTTTCGTCTTTCCGAATGACGAGAAGATGAAACCAGAATTGAAAAGATCACGGAAAAACTTTCTCACACAACTCCGAAATCACCAGAGATCTAAGTACCGAAGAAAAGGAGGTATTAAGGATCATTAACTCTGTGTTAAACTAATGCGTAAATCACGTTTGTAAAAAACAATTCGAAGATTTTTGTCCTTTATAATTGTACACCTACTGTGATGTTGTTGAAGTGTCTACACTGGAGGGCGGATTCAGGATTACTGATATTGGACTGATATCATCTGTAGTTTGTTTGCTTATTCCAAGTTTATTCGGACTTCAGACTTCCCAGAGTCCGGTGGCGCGCTAGCACCTGTTCCAAATAGGAGAAGCGGGTACTCTAATCAAACCCCTTTCTATTATCTCGCTGGATCCGGGATCACTTGGAAATCCTAGAACAATCTTCGAAAATCCAAGTGTAATCAAACCGTGTACACCCAAAACCTTGTTTTAAAAAAATCCGAACGCTTGAAACTGAAAAAGGGAGTACCCGAATCCAACCACACAACTACACTGGATGAAGAACCGAACCAGATCCCGAGAAAAATCAACGGGGTTCAACATGTGTGGCTCATCCTGAAAGCGTTGATCATGCCACAATGTCCACTAACATTTCGAACGAACAGAAACAGCGTTATGACAGATTTACGGCGTTTCAAGCATGCAATTTCATTAACATTTCGAGGTAATTCAGGTAATTTGTGGAATATTCACGGCGTTGCTCTTATGCAATTATATTAACACTCCAGCAATATTGTTGCTGCATTCGAATTCGAAGTACAACATTATTACTTTTTACACTGTGACGTCTTGATTCCAAGTCACGAATATTAGGGTGGATAGAAAAACTTTTTTTATTTAGTAAAACTCACCAACAACGTGAAGTCGATTCTGAGTTTTGCTCTCAAATTCGGGTACATGAGGTTAATACACCACCATTATTAATCAACTTGTCTATATAGTTTTGTAGCGCTTACCTGTAAACAAAAACAGAAAATAAACATTAAAAAACGTGTTAACGAGAAACAGTTTTATTCACACCAAGGAATAACAAGTGCAACAGCGACAGTTAATGATTACAAAACTAGTAGCGTAGTGAAGGGGAAGGGTGACACCTTAATGAATCTTCGAAGTTGAACTTTTTCGGCATTTTGGACTATTAATTGGCCGGCCAAACAAGCAAACTGTTACGTCTCTTTTTTTCCCCACATGAAGGATTGAAAATGTGAGTTTGCATTTTTCGGCAAGTTTTCGGCCATTTACTCGAAAGTTTGGAATGGGCATCAGCTGGAAAAACATAAAAATCGCTTTTTTTTTTGCCTACCTTGAAAATGTTTGTACGAAATCGGTATTTCCAACCAATTTGCACCCCTCCCCCGTCTCGGTAGGGTTCACGACGCCTTTGAATAAACTGTCTACACTCAACTTCATCAAAATAACATTCTTAAATGCATGTTACTAATTCACACAATTTTCAATTTCCCCACCACTGGCCAGGGTTTTCGACAAAATAACTTCAAAGATGAATTTGGCCACTTCCTAAATCAAATTATAGTTAATGAGGATAGTAATTTTGCGACCTAAACTGAGAAAAAAACTTCGAAATCCACAGCCAAAAAAATAATTTCGCATAATGATCTTTGTTATTGACGGAAAGAGAAAACCAAAAAATGTCCCAATTTCTAATTTGCATCCGATGCCAGACGTTGGCGATCGCGGCTTTCTGATACGTCTTTCCTGGGCAGGGTTGGTCAGGGTAGTTTATCACTGTTTTCTCCACAGTTTGTTGCATTAGAGTTTTCCTTCTCTGTGCTGAAAAGCGTGTAGCCGCAGTTCGCTAACTAGCTACGTATTTCACGACGTTGAGTAAGCTATCCACGACGTGCACACGCACAGTACCAATCTTTCTGATCTGGTTTGATTTTGCTAACAGGTTGATTTTCCCATTACCAAAAATGGTTTTGATTCTGCTTTCTTCTCATCTGTTTGTTAAAATTACCTATCTTCACAAGTGGCTACTACGAATTTGAAGAACGTCCGCTTGCCTTACTTCAAGATCAAATGAAGCCAAAATTATGATATGTGTGCTCGATTTTGAAATTACTGAATATTTCTTTGGTTTCCTCTGACAATTCGGCTTTTTTCGTACTCAGAAAAACACGAAAATTAAAAACTGAATTCGATTTTTCGTAAAATAAGTGTATTTTTTCCATTTTGAGTACAAAATTCGAGTTTATGGAGCCCAAATTTGTGATGTGTGAAAAACCTTATGAGGTTATCAGAAGTAGTGTTACAAGAAATTCTTATTTCGATACTTCATTGAGACCATTTTTGCGTATTTCACGAATGAAATTTGGGACCAAACCTGGAGCTGGATACTGACAGAAAACGCAGTTCTAGTATGTACCTCCAAAAGCCGTTTCACTAATATTGTAATGTGGTGGGATGTGTATGGCGATGCACGCATGCCAAAATCTAAGACACCGAACCCCCGGCCCCGGAAACTAACCTTTCGAGCATCGCATCGGTAGAGAAGCAGTTTCACTTGCTCGGCGCACTAATTGAAATTCCTTCTAAAGAATTCCAGCAACTTCCTCAGCGAGAACTCTGAATATCGACAAGATATGAAGCAGCGAATTCTTTAACATTCATGAAAAATTTGACAGGATTCAAGCCTAGATGTTGTTTTTGCACCTTTCTAAGTCAATATAGTAACTTGAGAATTATTTTTTAAGCAGGATTTTTGGATTTTTATTTTTATACAGAATTGAGTCAATAATTCAAAGTCATGTCATTCCTATCTATTCTAGCCGCGCATTTAAAACAAAATAAAAATATTTTTCCCCAAGCCGCAAGTCCTAGTGGCGTAACCAGAGGGGGGGGGGGTAATAAAGGAGGCGAATACTTCCTCCCCCAAAAGGCACCCGACATTGAATGTAAAATATGCAAAAAAAAAAGCTATTTTTCGCTTTTAAAACGTTTTTTCGAAAAATTTTTGCTCAAGCAGGAATTATTTTACCTTCATTTTTCATAAAGTAGTCCTCTAATATCGGCAATTTTAAAAAAAAACTCAATTTTCCGACCTTTTCTCCCTTAAAAATCTTTCTTAGCCCCCCCCCCCCCCCCGGGAAAATCCTGGCTACACCACTGGCAAGTCCAGCAATATACTAAGACTGGAAAACTTGTTAGATTTTACGAACTAAACGGATAATTACGTGGAATGTCACCCACACGACATTTCCTTTTCCAAAATCACAATAAAATTTTTATCTCATAAGAGTAAATGCCAGCAAGTTCTCTGAAATTAAAATGCTGGAACTGAGATCAAACGAACAGTTCGTTAAAAATAAAAAAATTTCCTTGTATTTACCTTTTAAAATATTTTGTAAAACTAGTAAAAATGTTTCCTCACCTTGCAATCCATTCCAGCGATTAGGAAATGAAATCACAAATTTAAAAATTCTTTTGAAATTGGACCAAGTTACAGCAGTAGCTACTCGTAGTTTTAATGACAGCAAATTTCGAATGCTCGTAAAATTATTGATTTGAATCCATTCGGTGTTCCGAAACCTAAATTTAAGTTGAATATTTTCAGTTTATAATTTTCATGTTTCACAGAATCCAAATCTGCCGAGAAAATCAAAACTTGTCAAAAACGAATCATGAAGGAAGACTGAGGCAACATACAATTTTTTTCTAACAGAACGAACTATTATAATTTTCGTGCCTTATTTGTTTACGAAGTGAAGTCAATTTTTTCCATTTCAAGAGTGAAATTTGAAGCTTAAATCAAAGTCAGCTGAGGAATCTATTTAGGTTGGAGAAATTTCTGGCAGTGAGAAATTTCGACTAGCTCATTTTAAGCATAGAGAATAAAAGCCATTTCTGATAAGACGCGACACAATCCAACGTCTCATTTAGATTTCAAATCAAAGAACTGGAGCTGACCACCGGAGAAATTCTTCTCCAACATCTTGCATAAAATTTAACACTGATTCGAAATTCATTTCTATGTGGGTTATTTTTGGTGACGAGGAAATATCACCTGAGATATTGTAGTCTCAATTTGGAGCCCTCGTGCGACGTGACAGGGATGGGTAAAATTTTTCAAGACTCAGCTGGAGCTATATGACTCGAAAAAATATGAACATTTTAAGTTTCCTTTTTTCTATGAAATTTAACATTGTTGCGAGATCAACGTACTTTCTAAATTAAAAACTAAAATAACGAAAAACAGAAAAAATATTAGAAAAAAAAAAAGAAGTAATAGTTTGTTTTGAAGCGACTAAATGGTAAACTGACAAAAAGTAACAGTGCACCTCTCTGCAACTTGGATGTTCTCGAACTGCGAACCGGTTGTTGGTAGGTAGGTTGGTTGTATCGTAACCGAGATCATTTGTGAAATTGAGTACAATGAAGCCATAATTTGGGGCTTATGAAATTGGAGGACTTAGTACAAGAAGTGGTGACATCCAATCCTTTAAGGTGACAGATTATGCCATCTGAGATAATATGTTGAATACCGGTTGAACATATTCTGTTACTGCAAGAAAACAGGTCCGTAGTCTTGGAGGTATGGGACGAGATTCCGCTCAAATCATCTTTCAGATTTGACAAATCAGAAACTTTAAGTGTCGAGTCAGCAATTTCACGCTTTTTTTGCTTGCTTAACAATTGAAAAATGTTTAATTTTTTTGCCCCCTTATTAATTTTTTTCTGCTACTACTACCTGCAAGATAGTCGAGTTAATCACTTCTTGTACTCAGCCCTTGAATTAGGAAGTTGCGACGAATGACGAACGGGCTTCCTTATATAAAAAGTTTCGGCCTCATATTAAAGTATTGAAGAGGTCTACTAGGTCAGTTTCTTCCGCTTGGATTGTTTAGTATCTTTATCTTTACGCTATGCCGCTTCGCAATTTTCATATTATAAGATTAAAGAAAAAAATCCTGCCAGAATTTGAGCGGTAGGAAGTAGCAACTTGTATAAATGAATTACCGGATAGAATGTGATTACCGGCAGGAAACTTTTTAAAAGACGCAATCGCTACGCGAAGACTGTCGAGTAAAACTTTTTACAAAATTCTCGGTAACTATATGTCATTAAAAATTCACGTATATCCGGAACAGTGGAACGATTCGTTCATACTCGTCAAGTATTAACGGTTAACAGATCCCAATACACAAAGCGCAAATATTTCAAAGATACGTGCCTTTTACTTCATGTACCCAATAATGACTAGTCAAAAGTGAACCAACTCCAGAGGGCTTCATTTCAGAGGGACATTTCCCAACTGTTGGCTAACAACGACCTGAAGACAGCAGGTTTTCTTTGGGATGAAAAGTAGCACGAGGACTCGATTACTCGTTTCAAACGGCTGAAAAGAAACTTAGTTTAACAAATTGAGTAAAGAATAGAAATAGAGATTTTCTTGAACTTTTTTTTTTCGGAATAATGTGACTCAAGTTTTTATTGGACAGCCATTTGAGCACCAATTTGATATTTTATGGAGAAGAGCGAAACACTCAGACTTGAAAAACTGAAGGAAGTATCGAATAGAGGTCTCGTCTTTGAAGGAGAAAGATGCTGATTCCCGTAGTAGATTTCCCATTAGCCCTGATTTAGACTCTACAACTACGTAAAAGTTCCACTCCATGAGCCGGAATGAGTTCATTTAAGAATGAATCATAGAACGGTTTTTTGGTACCAGAATTTAAGAGTCTCATTACATTTGGTATTTATAGCCTTTCTGGGTTCGAAGTCATAATTCGCAATAAAAATTGACATGGATGGATAAGGTAAGAAATGAGGAAGTAATTAACAGAGTAGGAGGTAAAATGAATATTTGAAATTGTCTGAAGAGAAGGAGAGATAAACTAATAGGGCATAATTTGAGGCACCCAGGAATAATATCACTGCTGCTAGAAGGAAGAGTGGAGGGAAAGAATTGGGTAGGTCGACAAAGATTCCAGTATGTTCAGCAGATAATCAAGGATGTGAAATATTTTATTACGAAATGAAAGAACTTGCACAGGATAGGGAGAAATGGTGAGCTGCATCAAACCGGTCGTAAGACTGATAACCTTATCATCATCAATGTTCCGACAAAGTGATTATGATTGGACTATCACTGCTTCACTATTAATGAGAATCTACAAAGTTTTTTTTTTACGTTATTGTATCGAGTTTAAATCCTTCAGTTTCTATTCACCAGTACGACTTTATTAGCTCTCACCGATCTCTCTCTCTCTCTCTCTCTCTCTCTCTCTCTTCTTCTCTCTCCCTTCAATCAAGTGGAACCGAAAAGTTGAAAAGCTTCGCTTCGGATCTTTTCTTCCTAGATTTCGAACCTGATTAGCAGTAAAGGGAAACTAAGAAAAAACCTAAAACAGAATATCTTTCGCAGAGGATGCGGGGCAGCTTTTTGTGCATGAATCAACTTTTCACCGAAGTTCTTGATTGTAATTAGCGACAGGCTGGGAAGAAACAAAAAAAGAAAAGGAAATCGTCGACTCCACATCTTCCATTACCAGCCAGAGCTTTATGCAGTACCAACAAACTTCGACACAGTACATTCGAACAATATCCGGACGTATAAATAGAAACGCTAACGAGATAATTAATCTGCCACCGAGAGTAGAAGTCGGTAATATGAAAATCGAGATTCGCTCGACGCGAAAATGAAAGAAGAAAAATTAATTAAACTTTAGCTTGTCGCGCCAAGTACCCCTTATAAATACTTTGCATGCAAACGTATACTAAGTAGGCCGCACAGAGGTGTCCTATACCGATACCATCTTGAAGCAGCCCAAGTGCCAACTTGGAGTAGCAGTTTTTATTTAAGTTTACAAAAAAAAAAAAAAGTTTTTTTTTGAGTCGTATAAGCCACCAGAGTACGTAGATTGTTAGAGGAAGTTTAAATTGAAAATAATTATACGTTCCCGAACATTAATTAGCGTTAAAATAGGTTAATCCATCATGCGCCTCGAGTTCTTCCATTATACTTATTTCACCATTTACACGGACCGAGGCGAGCCGAAGGTATCCTTAAAAGTGCCAGTCTACTCTTTACTCGGGTGGTAACGGCAAAAATGGAGTTTAATGGCGGCATAAATTAACTCAGCGGGCCGATGGTCAAGTATTTTACGACTTTCGCGTCTGATATCCAACCGACGAGCTTCGCCACTAACCGTGAAGATTTTCTTTCTTTTTCTGGAGGAAGGGGGGGGGATACTCCAACGATAGAATGCCTTTCTGTCCCGGCATGACTCGAAAGCGGCGCAGAGTGAAATTCCGCGGACGCGGTTCGCGATCTGAACTATGCGCAACATTCTTGAGGGTGTGTATGAAGAGGGGGGGGGCAGAGAGGTAATAGGCCTCAAAGGAATTTCGTTTCCGATACAAGGCCGCGAATTTATTATTCACTTTGTGCCCGATCGACGAATCTGGAAGCTGGAACCGTTCCCAAGCGCCGTTTCATTAAGGCGATCTTAAATGTTATTAATCGCGTTATTTCACGCGCGTCCGCTGCCTGCTGAGGATACATGATGATCCACCAGCCCCCGCCCCTTCTTCTGCACCAATCACAGCGTACACCGTGCAGGTTTCGGCGAAGTGTCGTACAGCGTGAGGAAAAATTTTGAACGGAGCTGCGACGAAGCTCGTCGAAGACATTTCACTTGAAGAAAAAAAAATTAACGAGATTTCTCGTTTAACGAGATACGAAAGTTTCGCAACTTTTTTCTCTTTCTTCTATTTACTTAATACTAAACAAGTTATCGGTGTGTAAGTTAAAAACGCAGCTGTTTTAAAGCGATTTCCTTAAAACTTATCGCGTTTTTTAAAATAAAGTTGCAATATTGAAAAAGACAGACACGCTTTCTTTCATGGTGTCGCCATTTAATGCGTTACGAGGTGATTATAGAGCGACCGCGAAAGGAAAACAGTGGTGTACGCGATCAGCAACGGTGGAATTGACGCAAAATTTCATAAAAATTACGCATTTCGCCGTAACATGCGAGTTCGAAAGAGCGTAAAAATTAAATCCAAAGATTAGCGCCACGCCAGAATCCCAACGAAAATAGAGGTGAAACTAGAGTTCGGACTTCAAGTGACCTAATACGGGTCCCAGGGAAAATCAGATCCACAGAATTTCATTAACCATTGATCCTAAGAATAAAAAATTGCTACTACCAAATTTGCGGGTCCCAAAACAAGAATCCACTTCTCATCATTAGGTCTTACAGCTCACGAGATAGAATCGTTCAAACGAAATCGACTTCACGCACTTGAGTACTCTTGACTTCCGACATAACGCACTGACAAACTTGCACCACACTAGGGTTATGAAGAATCATAAATATGTTCAGTGTCAATGTAGCTCTGTACGAGTGAGGATGCATCACAATTAGGTATCCCCTGATAACTGCTTCCGGTTCGTGCATGCATTTCTAACCTACCGAGTTATATCGCCTATAAATTGTAGATACTAGTTTTTACCAGTCAATAACTTTTAATCAAAATCTTCTCCTGGCTCTGGGTCTAAGTCTAAAATGCCAGCAGAAGATGTTCCTGCTGTGCTCGCTGATCTCAAGTCTAAGCTCAGTTCGGGGAGTGAAGAAGTAGCCTCGGTTTGTAACGAATGCAAACTTCTTAGAGATGAAAGAACAACCAAACGAATAAGCTTGGTATTCGCCAATTTCTTCAACCTACAAGAGTCAACTTGCTGGTGCCAATGGACACTGTGCTTCCGCCCTTGATGATACGCTGCCTCAACCCATCTTTTTCGCCGTAACGGTCAAGAAACTACCTCCATTCTTTGTAAGTGGTGCCCGTTGAAGATTTTCCCACTAAAAACATGAAAATCTAGTTGCGCTGCGTACACGTATTAGAGTGGAAATGCCACTACGACCTTTTGTCTTTTCAAAGAAAACGCACGCGCATGGAATGCGAATGTTAGTGGCGCTACGCCGACGACGTATCTTTACTACCACTCTTGCATCTAACCCCGTTTTATATAGAGAGCTCATCAATGTAGTAGTGGAAGTGGTTTTCCGAATGCGTTCCACTTGGATACGCACATCAAAATCTTCAACGGGTGTTGAGTCCATATCAAACTTCAATGAACTATTATCATCGATGGATATTAGACCACTGGAATAATGAAAGCTCACTCTAACGGTGAGATAAAGAGTAGGGAATGTATCCTATTCTGATAACTGCCATAAAACCGGCGTCATCAGCTTTCAACACTGGCCAATCAAAGGCTTGTCGTAGGATGGTGATTGTTTTATTTACCCCAAAGACAGAATCTAGGTGATACCATTCAATAAGCGTTTTACTTCAACACTGAGGAACATAAATGCGAGTTTTGGTGTCATGATTCCGATAATGCACAACACAATTGACTACCGACAGGAGTTCTGAGCGTCCAAAATCTAGAGCAAGCTCTTCATCATTCTCTTGTTCCTCTCTTATATTGGCTAAGAACTCATCGTCTGTCAATATTTTCAGGATACTCGCATTTGGTAGTGAGTACTCTCTTCTCTGGAGGAGCTGCTCATGAGCGACCTCATTTTTCACACCAGCCACGTGCGATATACAGCGAATATCATACATTTGCAATTCGAGGCGCCAACAGGTTACTCGCGGTTTAGTATCTGTTGAGCACAGGCAGAGGAGCGTTTCAAGATCAGTGTAGTTGTAGATTGGGTAGCCAAGTAGCATATAGTAGTATTTCCGAAGAGGGTGTACAACAGCCAACAATTCCTCCACAAATGTGGAATAATTTCTTTCAGCAGACTTGAGAATGCGGCTCGTCATTGCGACTAAAGTGGGTTTTCCATTTTCACCTAGCTGATATATAAAACCTCCTAATCCAGACCTCAGATGCATCTGACTGCACATAGAAAGGGTGAGAATAGTCCAGATGGGCCGTCATCAAGTTCTCTGCGACAGGCGCGGATTTAGAAAAAGGAGAGGGGAGTACAGTAGCGGCTGTCACCACCTTTGTGACGTGTAATGAGCGTACAATTCATTATTTTTATTCATTTTCCCCTATTACTGCATTATAAAATATTCAACCACGGGGGGGGGGGGGTGGATCCGCCACTGCTCTGCGACCTTGCGTTTAACCCCCTCAAAGACATCCTCTTGGGCTTGAGTGCACACAAAGGGCTATCCTTGGTTAGTTCGAATAGAGGGGCACAAATGCTGCATGGTTAATGATATGGTCATCAAAATAGTCAATGACTGCAAGGGCAGATAACGGTTGAGTCTTATTTTTAGGTCTTGGTATATTGAGGATAAAGCAAGTTCGTTCGCCACCTGCAGTTATTCCTTCCTCGTTTATAACATATCCTTGGTATCTTACCTCTCCTGAGCTGGCTATCCCCCTAATCTCCCCTTGGCTACGCCACTGATGCTGAGTGTAATGGTCTCTCTTGTCTCTCTCTCTTGTTCTACTATCAAATGCCTAAGACTAACATTTACTCATCATTCACTGTTCTCAGATCTTGTTCATATTAATTGGAATCCGGTGTAAACGCAGAATTGAGTGCGGCCAAAATTACTATAATAAATCTACGTTGTTACCTTGTGTATTTTCATTTTCAACCAAAAAAAGTTGGCGATGAATTGTGATTTAAAATTCGATGATTTATTGATCGAAAAATTTCTAATAATCGAAATCGTTACCGTATCGGTAAACCTACACGCAGTTCGTTGGTGAAGACCTCCCTTCACCCTCCAGACGGCCAGTATCAGAGTCCAGGCGCAGGCAACAGTGCATTGTTAGTAATAAAGATTGCATTTGAAATGATCTATTAGAATCAGTAAAAAATACAGACACCAATCACTTATCGCTTCAAAATTAGAGACCAATTGATACAAATGTTGAATGACGCATACAATAATCGATATGTAATGAATCATGAAAAAAAAAATTATTATGAATCATCCTATATCCAATGCACTATGTAATAGCGGATGACACATAGACTAAACAAAACAAATTATAGAAAAGATGAGCGGAAGCGAGCAGAATTCAGAACAACTAAGAAAATAAGAAGTAAACAAGCAAAAATATGCAGACATATCAGTCACAGAACAAAAAGAGCAATATTCCACACGAGGAGACTAAATAAATCAATCTAATATTCTAACACAATACTCACGACATGAATTTTGACAATCTACAGAAATACCAAATAACAGATAACAGTCGTTGGAGGGTTTGTAATAAAAAATATGAAGATAGTCCAGATCACACTTTTATAGAATGTCAAAATTTTAATCAAATCAGAACGAAACATAATATTACAGAGGACATCTTAGGAAAATGTTTACAAGAAAAAGAAAGCTATGTCAAAATAAACAAATTTTTGAAAGAAATATTAAAAACCAAAAAAGATATTCAGTAACGCTCTGTCCAATGTAACGCCAAAAAAAAAGAGGGGTGTAAAATGTATACGTACCTACTATAAGCTCGTGTATAAGTGGATTGGTAAATAGATGTATTGTATAGTATACACATAAGAACTCAATCAGACCTCACCAGTGCGATAAACTGATTGTAAAAGCACTGGAGAGATCTGTTGTCTGTATGAATATGTAAAAAAAAATAAAAAAAAAAGAGATAGAGAGAAAAAAATATACAGCCTAGCCGTTTACCGCTGGAAAAAAAAAAACGTCAGTTACAGGTGAAATACTCGTTTACTTTTTGCCATTTCTGTTTTCTAGCCCCCTTTATACCAAGCGTCAAATCCAAATCAGCTGTTGACAGGCAGCGGTGATTTTTTCCCAGCCAGCAACGTGTCATACCCCCCCCCCCTCTTTCTCATCCTGGAATATTGCTGGCCCGCCGGGCTTTCTACAGTTTTCAATATTGCCCTTGGGCAAAAAAGGTTGCAGAGCCCTGGTATAGACGATAAAAGTTATTTCCAGGCGCCTGTTATTCAAGGTTGACCTCAAAACCAGTGATAGCAATCGAACTATATTCGATACAAACACTCTTTACAACTGCAATGTGACAGTTGAATCACCGCGGAAAGTCAGCTCCCTTCCACAATATCAAGAAATCGGCCATTCTCCTAATTATCGTTCCAAGACGTCAAAATGTGTTAGATGCGGCGATCGTGACCAAATTAAAGATTGCAAACTCCCCTAATCCTCCCCCTTCCGATGCGCCAACTATAAAGGGAACCATACGGCCAACTATAAAGGCTGCCTTTATTATCAGAATAAATTACCACCAGCAAAAGCTACTCGTAGAATCTCGGCAGTCGATCGTATCAAGGAAGTCTCGATTCTCCTCCAGTCAAGATCGCCAATCCAGAATCGGATCCAACATCCCGCGGAGTCCAGAACTAAGCCAGCTGCTCCAATAGCGCCAACACCTGCTGTCTCTACCAACTCACCTCTGTCTTACCAACCTCATCTGACTCCAGCATCATACTGGAGATACTACAACATTGAGAGCAAAGTCACTAACCTCGACAACCATATCACCACCTTGGAGGCTGCTAGCCGAAATCCTAGTCCACCGCGTAAAATGACGAAAAAGCAATGACTTGTCACTAATCCAACTGAAACTTATGTGCTGGAACGCCAACAGACTACTCAACCGGAACTTCAATCATTCTTATTACTGTACGACATTGATATGGCTTTGATTTCAGAAACACTTCTCGTTAGTTATCTTACTATGCATTCCCAAATTTCGTTACTACCTGATATATTTGGTAAACCATTCAAGTGAGCTCCCACGAGAAGGATCAGCTACTACAATTAGAAGAAGTCTACCCCACCACGATGTGCGAGCTTATACCATAGACAGTATTCAATCATCGATAATCTCGGTCAACTTCAATCATCATACCCTACACATCGGCAGTATTTACTGCCCACCTCGCTTTCTCCACTTGAGTTTGCATTCGCTGATTTATTTGCTCATTTGGAACCACGTTAAGTCCTAGGCGGGGACTTCAACGCGAAACATCCTGTATGGGGATCTAAACTACACTCACTAAGAGGGAGAATACTCAACCGTGTTACTACTAGCTTGAATTGCTACTCTGTGCCACCTGGAACGCTTACTTTTTGGCCTGCGGACAGAAATAAGTTACCAGACGTTATCGATTTCTTCATTTGTAAAGGCATAACAGAAACCAATGTAAAATCCGAATGTACCACCGATTTTAGCTCTGATTATCTGCCGGTCTTACTGACAATACAGAACTTACCAGCGCTACGCTCTGTTCCTCTTTCCCTGGCTAACAAATACACGATTGGGAAGAATATCGCAAGCTGGTCGATAAAAGAATCAATCTCAATATGCGGCTGCAAACATATGAAGAACTAGTTCAGGCTGCCGATTCATTCACTTCGATAATACGTCAGTGTAAGAAGGCAACTGCTCACAAAACCTCAGCTTTTCCACACGCCATCGACTACCCAAACTTTATGAAGTACCTTATTACATCTCGTCGACAACCTTCTTACGTTGCCACACGTACCAAGACGAGGACGTGAGGAGTGAGTGACAGCGGTGCTGTGACCCCCTAAACCGTCTGAGGAAAACCCCCCTCATGAAGTATAGAATGACCCCCTCACCCTCATGAAAATGATGACCTACGAGCCGTGATTTTTGAGATTTCCCGATTTAAATTTTGAACCCTACCCCTATGGCCTATTCTCTAAAATCAACCACAAAGTTGAATATTATGCTACACGACAGTAACAGCGACAGGCTTCTTGATAATTTAATGTGCAAATTAGAAATTACGTTGCAAGTTGGAAGTTGCGCTGGTGCGAGATAAGGATAGCCGATTTTCAAGAATATTACTGCTGTCACCAGCTCAATAGACGGATTGCATATCAACGCATGATAAGAAATCGATAACACTATTCTCGAGAGTCGAGAGGTGGAAAAAATGAGAAATTACTGGCCACTATTACGATATTTATCTGATCATTTTATTTGTAGTTGTTTGTTAGGTTGTTTCAATTATCAGCCTGGTTGATTTCTGTGTTTTATGTTATTGTTTTGTACAATTAATAATTGTGAGCGATTCATGCTTAAAAATCCATCAAGATGCCGAAAAATATTTTGTATAAATATAAGTGTAAGGAATTACTTTGCAATCAATTAATTCGTAGTGATAAATGGAATGAACATTGTCAAAAAAAACATAAAGTAAAGTATTTACGCGGACATGAAATAAAAAAAGAAATTACAGCAATTCGGCGAGCTTTGGGTTCTCCCTGGGAAGATTACACTGATAGAGCTGCTAGATCGGATTCCACAGTGGGCGAACAGTGAGTAAATATAATTGCAGCCTAATTTTATTTTTCTCCATTACCCATTAGTTTTGAACTTTTGAATTGTTTGAATCAAAATATAAATAATCGGGTTAATTATTGTATTAGGTCATCTTTATCGATGTCCCCTGATCAAACTAAGGAGTTGCCTGATCCTAAGATAGCGTCACCGTTGAGTCAAAGCTGCTCGCCAGAACCTAGTACATCCTTCATGCTAGATTCTGAAGCTGAAAGTAACCTTACCCCAGAACCAGAGGTCACTTCAGACGGGCAAGGTGCCACAATGGAATTTGAAATGGATGAACAAATGTAAGCAACAAATAAATGAGAGTAAATAAAAGCTGGAAAACTAAGGCATAAATTTATAGCGGTTTTTTCATTTTTCTTTGTTCTAGGCCTTCTTCCCCCAAAGCTAATGATGACATCGGTTGTGATCCATACGATTATGCCTCTAAAAAGCTGTCCGGTGACACCATCAATTTTTTAATTTCAAGAAAGAGCAGGATGAGCATTGATGAGAAGCACAAGTGGAAGTACAGAAATTTACCAGATGAGACGAAACAACTTCGAACATGGTTAGTACATAGCGTCAAGAAGAAAGCAATTTTTTGCCTACACTGCTTGATTTTTGGTAGCCCACACACAACTCGCGGCATCAAGAGTTTTGCAATTGATGGATATTCTGACTGGCATAATGTGTCAAGAGATGTCGAGTCATATGAAAAATCGGAATATCACCGGAACAGCGAAATTTCATTGATTAGGTGGAATTCTGGCCAAATGAGGATAGACAAAAAAATTATAGAAGAACACAATTACTGGGTAAATCATCATCGCAATGTCGTGTCTGTTGTAATCGATTGTATTCGCTATTTGACCCAGGAAATGATGGGATTTCGAAATTCTGAAAATACAAAAGGAAAACTTTTTAACCTATTTTCTCTTTTAGCTAAGTATAATGCAGACGCTCAAGTATATTTAGAAAAACTGAAGGAATACAAAGCAAAAGGAAAGAGATTACGTGTCAATTTTTTAGCCTACAAAAGCGTTATGACTCTAGCCTGCATAATGAGAGATATGGTGACCGAGATAATTTGCCGTAGAATTTCGGCAGGAAAATATTATTCTATAATTTTGGACGGTACGCAAGACTCCAGTAAAATGGAAGCTACTGTACTGCTTGCTCGGTATATAGAAGGATTTGGCGATAGTTTGTCTGTCTCCCCTCATCCGGCTGCAGTTGAACGTCTACTAGCCATTTTCACGTCGAAAGAAACCACAGGAAAAGTTTTAGCTGAAAAAACGCTAACTATATTGATGGAAAATAATTTAGATCCCAAAAATATAATCGGTCAAAGCTACGACGGGGCTGGTAATATGCAAGGTAATATGAAAGGTGTGAAGACGTTGATTGAACGTGACTGCCCTATGGCCCTCTACATTTGGTGTCACTCGCACAGATTTAGTTTAACGATTGAAAAAACTGTGGAAATCGTCAAGTTGTGTAGACAGTTTTTTGGCATCGTAGAGGAATTATATGTATTTATGAGCGGACATCGACGTCATGGAGAATTTGTAGAAATTCTAAAAAAAAGTAAAAAAAATCGAGAAAATCCTGCTTTTTCAAAATTACGTCTGAAACGAGTTTGCACAACTCGGTGGAGCAGCAAATCTGCAGCATGTGCAACAAGAGCCACTTGTTATGTTGAACTTTTCGAATGTTTAAATAGCATTGCTAATGATAAAACTGCGACCAAGGAAACTACAGCATGTGCTTCGGGTTTGAAAATGAAAATTTCAAAGCTTGATTTTATTGCGTTCTTGAAAATAAATGTAACCATATTCAACATTCTGTCACCTGCAACTATTATGCTGCAAAGTAAAATGATTGATTTTGGGTCGGCAACTACTATAATTGATACAGTAATCAAGAAATTGAAGGCATTGCGAACTGACGAGTCGTGGGATCAGTTAAGAAGTGAGATAACAGAAATTGCGACTGAATATGGTATAGTAGATGAAGAAAAACGAGTAATCCACAGAAAACGATTTCTTGATGAGATGAACTTAGATTATTACCAACCAGCAAATAAATTTGAAAAACTGAAAGTTGAAGTTTTATATGAAATGATCGATTCTCTGGTTGTCCAAATTGAAGACAGATTTAATAAAAATACATTACAAATTCTCAAAGATATGCAGATTTTCCACCATGAAAATTTAATGAAAGAAAATTACACCACAGAAGCCCAAAGTTTATGTCAGTATTATAATATTGATAGTGATGTCATTAAGAGGGAGTTAGAAGAATTCAAAGTTATCTATAAATCCATGGAAAAAGACATTGATGTTTCCGACTTGCTTCCGATTCCAAAAGTCAAAAAAGGAAGAGGAGAAGAAATACAAGTAGAACAAGAACTGGAAGAAAAAGAGGAGCAGCAAACTGATGAAGATGATGCGGACGAAGAAGCAGAAAATGTTGAATTTTTCATCCTGAGAGGTTTTATAAAACCATTTAGGTTGCTGGCACAACTATCGAGTTTTAGCAATTTAAGTGTACTGTATAAAATTTTGGTATCTCTCGCTGTTACAAGTTGCTCTGCCGAAAGAGCCCTCAGTAAAGAAAAAATTATTAAGTGTCCCATGCGAAGTACAATGCTAGATGAGTGGATGTCGGCCATGATGATTCTAGCAGCGGAAAAGGACGTACTAGATACTATATCTAATTTTGAAATAATTGATAAGTTGGCAGAAAAATCGTTTGCGTATGAAGCGCTGATTAAGAAATAAGTTTGTAATGTAGTATTAACATACCTATATTATACCATTTCAACTGTTTTTCAATATGCTCACTGGTTTTTTATTCGTTTTTTTTTTTTCGTTTTTCACCATTTTTTTTTTTTTTTTGGCGGCCCCCCCTAAAATAGTTCTGAGTATTCATCCTCAGAAAAAGTCTCTCACAGCACCGCTGGTGAGTGAAGAGGAAGCGTATCCGACTGTGAGGCACCCACATTCCAGGTTAGTGCTGGGTGACCGTTAAATTCGGTCAGTAGGGGGCCTCCTGATGGCCCGTGCAAGACAACGTGCACCGAAAGCGGAACCCCTCCGACCATTGATGCGATACTCGAAAGGGTATTTTCCGGGGTCGGAGTGTGGTGTCCTAGGGGCCACCTTGGCATGCGTGCATCGCCATACGTCCCACCAGATATTATATCTCGTCATCAGATCAGGAGAAGTGCTGGCAACGCCATCGAACAACGATAAATACGCCAATCTTTAACCGTCTTTGTCATGAACATGATCCGACATACGGGCAATCTCAGAAACGTATTCGCAAGCCCCCTCCAACTGTACTTACGTACAAGCAGAAACGGGCTAAAATGTGACATCGACAAGACTGAAGTGTCTGCCTCTCACCTCGAAACCATATTTCAACCAAATGACATCGTACTATCTACCGTCGTTTTAGACTATCTCATTCGTATCCAAAGAGCAATCAAACCTGCCACACCACGGGAAGTTGCCAAGGTCATCGATGAACCAACTCTTACATGATAGAATCTCTACGATCTCGGAAAGGAGTTCAGAATTATGGTACAAAATGAGTACAGCATCATGGAATTTTATTCGACTCCAAATACCAACCCGGGAGAGCCAACGACACGTGTTTTTAGGAATGAAAGAAGGTTGTCATTAAAATTTTAAAGTCAGATTTGCAATTAGTAACTTAAAAACAGTCGAAATAGATGATTCGATTTCCGTTCGTTTCACTTTCTTAATAGAAAGGTCAATGAGAGGGTTTCGTTCATATCCGGCCACTATGTGGCACTTCGTTACTCCGGCATATCAAATTTCCCAGTCGAGCAAACATCTGCACTTACTTCTCATATGCCCGACATAAACTTCCATCAAACACAGTATACCTCTCGCAATTATGTACTTTTCTACTTCAATATTTTGTAACGAGTTCACGTTCGCGATTTTCCTGCAATAATTTCTTTTTCCGGCGAATAAGGAAAAACGTGTGAAGTCATGAAGGTTATTTACATCCTATTTCAATCTTATCGGAGTATTCTTTTTCGTTCCACATGCAAAAATTGATTCCGGTTTCAAACTCGTACGTTTTCTCCTGCGAAAGAGGCGCTTCTCACGCTAATGAAATTACTCCCAGCGTCCCATTTTTCAATACAACTTTCTGCGTGTATTTCCCTTGAATTCTCCGGACGAATACAAAAAAAATCAAAGGCTTTTGTAAAAAGATTAGCACCCACATATAACACATAGACTGATTTTTTGCATTCTAGTTCCCAGTCCCCAAGTACGATATTCAATTCCTCAACTGTCACCATGAAGTGAAGGAACTTTCGACTGCCCCTTGTTGTACCTTACCAGTAACATGGGTATAGGGGACCCTGATGGCAATGAGACATAGCAAACCTCATTTCCCATGTTCGAAATATTAACGGATCGTTAGGCCTATAACCGACCATGGAACCATACACGATAATTTGAACGTTTTACATGATCGATGGGCATTCTAAACTCGAAGTATCTAAAGAAGGAAGCAATTCAGCGCTAAACCGTTTTTCGATCCACGTGGCACCTGTACGTGACACAGGGAAAACGATGAATAAAAGAAAGTTGCTAAAAAATCTATGCCGTTTGCTATACGTCAAAGGAACACTCGTGGAAGTTTCTAATAAAGAACTGATAGGAATTCTAGATTCGTGAAATCAGATTGACAGCAAAAAGAGCCTGAATGACTTCGTGAGACACGGACAGGATAGAATAGAGTTTAAAATTTTAGTCTTCAATGACGAACGCGTGTGATTGATATGACCTCGCTTCCTCAATCTTTTGCCAGATTTACTACGCAATATCAGAACGGTCGGAACGAATTATTACTTCGATAGCCGACTCCATACTTAGCAAAAACAAGAACTTCGAAGTTATCGTATGTTTTTTCGATTTTTGAACAAGTGTCCGTACGGAGCAATTGGCAATAAAAAAATACGTGCCAGATGCATTTCAACGTCTATCCGAGAACCTCAAGAGAAACAAATTCGAAGAAAAAGTCAAAGCCTTAATTCACCCCATTTATCTTCGGCACAATCATGACTGGTGAGAGGTAATCAGCTATCAAAGAGTTATCGGCACTTGGACCAAAGTGAACATAGACATATATCAATGAAACTTAGTGTGTACCTTTTCCACCAATACCTATGTCGACCTATGATAGGAGAAATATGGCTACAATCAGGGCAAGGTCAGACGCTACTATTTACAAAATTACGTTAAGGGGCCTTGTGCTGTTCTATGTAGGACGAAGGATCCGAAAACGTTTTAAATGAAACTGTGAGAACAGATGAATAAATCTGATAAATAGAGAAAGCATAAAATCAGCTTGTTGTAGATTTTATAAATGAGATGAACGTAAGCAAACATGAATTCAGCCTGTAGGTTACCTACGAAGATAAACTAGACCTTTTCATTATTTTAACGCAACGGTTGAAATACAAGAAGTGAATGGGAATATAATTTAAAGCACTGTTTACCACAGACCATTTTACGTCGAGGGATGGGTAGAAGGGATAGAAAAAACAAAGTAAAATAAAACGGTCGTACATTCATTAAGGAAATTGCTTTGCGGATTACCTCACACTGCTGATGAAGTTAACGGACTTGGCAAGATAAGGCATGTTTTTGCTATGAGAACCAAAATGCCAAGTCTAGACTTTTCGAATTTCTAACCCGCCACAGTGCAAAGAAGGAATAAACAGAAGGAGTAGAAACGGATAGGAGTCAGAAAACATAACGTCCGTAATCTCATATTGAAAATTGATGGACATCAAGATAGAAACTTTGAAGGTATTGGCGATGACGAAGAAGTAGATGACCGAAACCACTTCCTGAACGTACAACTACCCTTCATAAAGATCATGACAGGGATGAGCATGATGGACGTGATTCAGGAAATAGACACATTTTCAGCTTTTCGATTCAGGTTCTCGCGTAACGATTAAAATGCTAGGCTAACATGGGACAACACGAATGTCAACATGTAAATACCAGTTCATCTGTAATTCGCCGGTGAACAGCTGAGACAACCATCATTATACTCTCAGCAGGTGAATGGGCGATTCCAAGGTATTCTGGGATGGTTTACAGAGACGTGTGTGTCCGCAGTTGGCTTCGAAGCTTGTTTCGTACGCCAATGGCCTGACCATATCGCAGCTTCTCTTCATGTGGATATTACGAAGGACCGTGGATTTAATCAACGAACTCAAAATACTAGCCCCCCCATATGTATATCGGAGAAAGTAATATGTAGATAATGATGTAGCTTAATAGCTCATCGAGATTCGTTTCATTGTGTATTTAGATAAAAGTAAGTGGTACGAGATTTAAAAGCTGACAGTATAACTCTTGATAAGCATGGCGTATCCTACTGAAATCGTTCAAAAAATTTAATCTCAAAATGATAATATTGACTAACCTTTCCATTATATTCCGGGTCACTTAAATTCGAATGAGGGTAAAATATATCGAACATTATTCGCCACTTGAAGCAAAGTAACTTGTACATATTGATGAAACCTATTTTGAAAACCTCTCCTCCCAAGTTGAACGAATGAGGAAATATTCTCATTCAAATGGAAACGACTATTGATATCACGTAGTTTCCGCAAGTCATTTTCAGTTGTACGCACAAATCTCAATATAATTTAGGGTGAGAACAGATTGGAATAATTTCCTTAAAAGCTAGAACAGACATACATATGCATTTAACGCATTCGTTACTTGATTTCCAGAGCCATTAAAATTGGATGACGGAAAGTAATGCAACATTGAATAGAAGCGGAGCCCGATCCCATTTTCAATTGTCATGAATATACAAAAAGAATTGCATAGAAAATTGGAAACACTGGAAATTAATTATTTCAGTAATTCTTGGGGAATTGGACAAAAATTGAAGGAAATAGTGGCGTTCCAATGATTGGTAGATATTCTCGAGTGCGTAGGAAATGTTTCATGGAACGCTAAAGGAGCTTATGGCCTTACGCTTGGAGGGAATAGAAACAAACAAATGACATTCATAGAAATCGGTGGAACAAAGTTGACATTTAAAGCTGAGCGGGGTTTACCCCCCCCTCCAACTAAAACGCAAGGGGTAAGGTAGGTGGAGACGGAAACAGATACCGTCTGAGGTCGAACTACTATCCGAATTAAATTAAAAAAAGCGAAACGGAACCAAAATTCGCCCAGTGGCGAATCTTGGAGAATAAGAAGGGATTTCGGAGACTTACGAGTAACTTATCTCCATCACTAAGGAAATGGTGAAAATCAGGGGCCTATGGCTTTGCGAGACATTGTTTAGCAAAGAACAAATACTGTTCCCCGGTTGTTTGGAGAATAATATCCAAAGTATTGTATTTCCTTTTAACACTGGATTGAGGGGAAAAAAACAATCAGAAAGGAAAACTACAGTAAAGAAAAAAGAGAAAATTTCTCGAATTACCAAATTATATGACTACGGATATACGACGTAAAATCATTGGAGTCGGCGAAAGAAAAATACAAATGAAATGGGGAGAATTCTACAACAGGCAAAATTAGTGCAATCAACACACTTAATCTTGAAAAATATTAGGCGTTCCTGATTTAATGAAAAACTTGTTTGAGGAAAACGTTTAATTGTATAATAAGTAAAAGAAAGAATGAAAGTGGGAAATTCAGATTAAGAGTAAGAAGTGTACAGTAATTGACAAGTTTAGAATTGAAAAGGGAAAATAAGAAAGGTTATAGATCGCGAGATGGAAAGACGGAAAGTGGTGAGCTAGAGAAAAAAAAGGGGGCTAGATAAAAACTAATTCTTTAACTTGAGTGGAAACAGAAAAACATTGAAAATGGGATATCATGGAGTAATTTTTGAGAATTGGCTGGAAATGGACACAAAAAGAAAGGAAGGAATTTATTGGAATTTACGATGGTGATCGTGAGTACCCTGAGAGGTTACAGAGGATTAGCCAATTGAGAGGGTGGTGACGAAGCGGAGAATCGACTTAGGAGTCTCAGAATAATGCGCGGAAGGGGCCACCAGTCAAGCTAGGAAAGCATTGAATCAGTGACTACCAGGCCCTGTCGGCCCATGGAGTCGTACAGTTAAACATAGCTTAAAGGGAAGAGCGGAACATAAGAACACGCATCCGAACTGCGGAGCAGAAAACAGACGTAGGTGAAGGTTCCGGAAAAAGCTCGTACACCCGACGTGCGCCGCCGTCTGGAGTCGGTGATCTGGCGTACCCGATCATGTACCACTTCGATAGTTCCAAATGCGAGGGCGATCTAGAGGCATAGAAAGGAATGACCACCACCCCCAACAAAGTGTAGCCTTACGCAACAATGGTCGCTATGGTGTCCATGTTGGAGTGTAAGTGAACTTAGTAACTACTATATGTAGGATGTGCCAATTCACAATTTCTTCCTTCTGTAGTCCAGAGTGCTTTCGGGTATTATGCCATTGGACAGATTGCACAACAACAGACAACCAATAGGAACACACGCAATAGATCTACGATACGTTACTAGACACCACTATAAATACAGGACGCCAAAGAGAAAAGTGTTAGGGTACTCCATTGAAGATGGCATAGCAGCCGAAAGCGCTCTGGAGACCTATTATGAAACTTTTTATCACGATTTGTGGTATCGTGATGAAAGTTTCATAATAGGTCTCCGGGACTACAGAAGGAAGAACCTGTGCATTGGCACACCCAACATACAGAATTTACCAAGTTCACTCACACTCCAACATGGACACTATGCTCACACACCACCAAATGAAGGAGATTTATAGACAAATAAAAACAAAAATCGAACTAGTGAAGACAATGACCAAAATATGGTGTTCAACAATGAATGCTTGAGAAACAATATAGTACCAAAGTACGCAACAATAAACATGACAGACAGTCAAGCGGCCGCGACACCAAGAAACAAGCACAGGTAATTAGAATTAAAAACGAAATACGCGAACTATACAAAAAAGGAGTAGACTGAACATAGAACTATACAACCAACACTTCATACTGAACCAAACACAAGAACACCAACAAATACAACAGCACTTATACCAAGAAGGGAAAGAATATATACATATAAAAAGAGAAAAACAGCTATGCCGACAAAGTAAAAAATAAATTCTACGCACTAAAAAAAAGGGGGGAACACTCAACATAACTACAACCAGAAGCACAAATTCGCCCCAAAGACAGTGAACATGACGGTTGTAAACTTCACACAAAAAGAAAACGATTTACTGAACAAAGGAACCAAATACAACACAACAGAACGTATAAGCAACAAAACACTAGAAAAATTACCAATAGACTGCGAACAGATCATCCAGACCATAGAACCAGACTTCAGAAACGAAAAACACAAATTGGAAATATACTGCTAAAGAAGAAAAAAGGGAGCAAGCACAAGGAAAATATACACAAACGACAGCCCTAAAACTCAGAAGAAAATAAAAGAAAACAACCTATAATACTCACCAAAGCAGACAAAGGCAACACAACAGTAGTACTAAACAAAGACGGATACACAAAGAAAATTGAAACTTACATACAGAAAAATAATTACAAACCACTAAACTCGGATCCGACCAACAAATATCAAGCCAGACTAAAGACCATAACGAAAAACAACAACATAAACAACAAGAAACTGGGAGAAATGAACCCCAAGGCACAACAATTAAAGGGACTCATAAAACTGCATAAACAGGACAGACCAATAAGACCACTAATCAACAGCATACAATCACCAAGTGCAGACTAGCTAAAGTAACAGCCAAATTCATGAAAGAATACTACAATTTCAGAGCAGATTACCTACAGCATAAAAAACACAATACGCAACTAAAAGACAAACTGGAAAAAATGACAAACAACAATGACAAACTGGTATCATTGGAAATAACAAACATGTTTGGGAACGTATACCAAAACACATACAGAATGGTCGCTATAATGTTTCTTCTCAGGCAAACGAATTACCACACATATTATGAAATAGTCACGATATTTACTACACGCTTTAAGGCAATACTGGAATGCTCATTAAACAATATAGAATCCAACGAGCCACAAGACACAGAAACAAGACCTCAAAAACCTCTGGATAACTAGGAAAAACCTTTTAAACAGAAACAACAAAACAAACAAAAACGCAAAGGAACATATCCTATCAAAAAAAAAAAATCAAAATTCTGCAAAGAAAGAAGAAACATCAGTGGAGGCATGACATGAGCAGCCTGGTCCTGGACAGTGCAAAAAATATGAAAAAACTCAATAGAAACTTAACCTTAATATCTTACCAAATAACTTTTATCTGTTACACAAAACAGGTAAGAGGATCTATAACAGGGAAGGGATAAGCTCTTAAACTCACTGGCAACAGAATTATACAAGGAACTGTGATGCATCTAAGCGTAAAGAAAGTTTGGAACAGACACCAGAACCCCTCTGTCGGCACTACTGAATAATAAAGTAGTAAAAACGTAAGTACGTACCTTTAAAAATACTCGACTTCGTTGATACGATGATCCACCTCATTGATGATTACTCGGTGCATTCCTTCCAGACTTCCAGATGACAACGAACAAGAAAATGAAGACTCACTTCGAATTCACACTTACTATAACTAGCCTACACGCGAACTGTTACATTCTCCACATAGTTTACACGCGCATCTCTGTTAACTGTTCCGAACAAGGAACACACGAACGAACTTGATCAGTGACGAAACCTGCCAAATGCCAAAGCGGACAGCATTCACAGAACGGCCGAGTGCAATTTTATCACACGTTATCACCGGGAAAACCGGTGTTCAAAGGAGTGAACGCCCAAAGACGAGTTTGAATCAGGGTGCCACGGCTACATATCACAAAATTCTCGAGAGAATTCAGTCGCGCACACCAGTGTTACACAATCTTATACATTTTTATTCTTATTGGAACTGATGATATTCTGAAGATATCCTGACATCTTGAGACAGTAATTGGAGTAATTTCGCTTTGTTTCGAGTCTTGAAGTTGCGATATGTGCGTACATAATGTTAGTACGTATTATGTACAGCGCTACGCAACTGCATAGAGAACAATGGGATGAGATGATAATAATAGGTCAACCATTTTTCTCGAGAACATTCAAAATTAAAATTTTATCAGCATTTCCACTTCTTATTCCGTCTTGTCGTCTACGAATAGCTACTTTGATACTGATAACAATATATTGAACGGGCATATAGTTGTTTGATCAGTGGTATCATCCTGATGATACTAAAATTCGCATTCAAGATAGAAGATAGGCGGGGAAATGAAATTCATCAAGAAATGAACATCGGCATTAAAGTCCTCGTTAAAATTATACTATATTTTCATATCATTGTTTAAAAAAAAATCTCTTCTGCACTTGGTGTGGTGGGACGTATGGCGATGCACGCATGCCAAAGTGGCCCCTGAGACACCGCACCCCCGGCCCCGGAAACTACCCTTTCGAGTATCGCATCAGTGGCCGGATTTCTGCACTTACATAACACAATGTTTGATTTCGATTACCAAGTTCAAACATGCTTCAAACTAGATTTAAAATCTGAAGCAAGTCGAATGTAGGACACACGTGTTGTAGATATTAATTTTATTCTTTAAAATGATGTGACTAATGGAATAATCGACGATGAAGGAAACGTCTGAAAGCGCGCTGATTAAAAAACATGCGTAAGCACAAAAATAACCTTCCAAAACTGGAGGGAAAAAGTGCTTTCAATTATCAAAATAGGACTGGACACTTTTTCGCCTCGAAATTTCTACAATGTAGCATTACCTCCTCCCTCAGCCCCTCATCATTTTCAAACTGAAAGCCGGAAGTCGTTAAGTTGGTTTTATTTTTCAAAATCCGAAGTGAAATCTGAAAGTCGAAGTTCTATCATTCCACTTTCAAACCCTGCCTTTAAAGTTTAAACTTGAGTTTAAATAGTAAACTGGCTTTGGAGTGAAGGTTTAATGACATAACAGATTTACATCAGGTCGATACCTTTGAATTAATTTTCATATTAATATAAACAAAAATATAGATTCTTCAAGATTGTCGAGAGTCAAGATACGTGCCTTTTTGCCAACCCTCCTCGAGTAACGAGGTTACTTGGACGCTGTTCAACAAAAGGGGACCAACTAACATTTGTAAACAAAATGAGTTAGGTATTAGTATCGTTGGAAAGAGCGTAAAACGTAGATTTTTTCAAAATTGCCCCCCCCCCGATTCAAAAATGTGTACTCACGTTGAAAAAAACTTATCAGTAAACGCGCAATGCTATATAGTTTCTACATGGCTCTTGAACTTCGAATCACGTGTTCTCAAAAAGCAGATTTTGCTAGTTGGTTCCCTTTTGTTGAATAGCGTCCACTTATTATCATTACACTACACAATAATTTGAGATTTTTTGTAAAAAAAAAAAAAATAATAAACAAATTAATAAAATAAACAATGACACGAGATTTGATTCTATATGCATTTTCAACGAGGAATTTAATGATGATGTTAATTTCTTGATTAGAGTTCATTTTTTCTCTATCTTAAATGCGAATTTTAATATCATCAAAATGATACCACTGATCAAACAACTATGTGCATTCAATATTGTTATCAGTGTAGCTAAAAAAGTAAAAAAATTGATAACATTTTAATTTTAATTATGGAGAGCGAGAGGTTCTCCAGAAAAATGGTCAATGCCATCGTATTCAGCATTCCAAATATAACTAAAATCATGTAATCTCATCACATTGTTTTTTATGCTGTAATGTAGTGTTACCTACTATCGAATCATAAGACTTTGAGTAAGAGATATCGTAACTGAATACAATTCATTATTCTCACGTACCCTTTCGTCTGTCGAGTGAAATGATCGCAGAAGGCCACCTTTGAATTTCTCAGGAAAGTTGCTTGTCAGTGCATCACTGATAAAGAAGATACGTTCCGCGTTAGGTATCAGCACCTAGGATGAAATAGTTAAGAAAAGTAATAGAAACATTTATTTAAAATAAATACGTTGAGCAAAACTGCCACAAATTCGATAGATTGAAAAAAAAAACAACATAACACGCAAAAAAAAAAAATACAAAATTGGATACAAATTGTACACACGATGTTATGGCAAAATAATATCGTACACGAATCACTTAATTTATAAAACGTTTTTATACAATAAATCGTACGTATATTTACAGACCTCAGTAGCGTAACGTAACAAATAAATAATTCTAGCTTTCGTTTTTAATAATATCACATTGTCACATCGGTTTTAGGCAGTGTTGGCGTTTCTGTACCTACTTCTTGGGAGATCGACTGGCGACAAATAATAATCTGTCTGGAATGAGATCCAATGTTCAAATAACGAAGGGCAAAGTCAGAAAACTGGTGCAGCATTTTACTTTCGTCAATTACCGAATAATGTTAAACAGAGTTTTGAGAGGAAAATTTAGTTGAGCTGCTGTGCGAACCCGTAAATCGACACCGATACAAGAGGCTGCCCACATATCTTTGAGAACCACAGTTTTAGGTAAATTTTCTTGCTATACCTTGGAGCAGCTATAGGTAGGCATAGTGGTCCAAGATTCTTACCGGATTCGCCCCTATCAGTCCCCAGATTAAACTCAGTGATGGATTTACCTACAGGCAGATACGGAAATTACTCAAGAGCGAGAACATTTCGGAAACGACGAAATTAGAGGAAAAAGGAAACTGGCAGTCATGACTGGGTCTAGGATGCGAATCGAAATGCTCATGCCATTCAGAAGAAACTTCTGATATTTCTTTTTTCTTTCATTCTCCATGAATTTGGTAACCCCCAACCCCTATGGGCCTGCTCAAAAACGGAGATTGAGGACGACAAAACGCTAAATCCGGCACTGGTTGAACTTTAGAATCTTCTCTTATTATTTTGAGATTCATTCAGAATTATAGCAGTTGTAATATCACACATTAGGATTAATCGTGAAACGATAATCTAACCGAAGTTTTCAAAAGGAAGTCGCATTGATTTTGAGGCGCGGACTGGGACCAAAAACGGCGCCGGCAAGGTTGCAATTGGATTAACGAGAGACGGTGAGATCGAGCGTCATTTCTCAGCTCCTACATCATAGTAGCCAGTTTTAAGAAGGTGGATTTTAGACATAATCCCCCTCCCCGATAGGTAACCATTCGAAATATAATTTTTTCATAAAAATTCTTTTACAAATTGAACAAATTGAACCCGCTTTGCTCGGTGATGAGCGTTTTTCGTCACTTTTTAGTTATCAGTACCATGAAATCCATCCTATCGAATAATTCTACTACCAAGCCTGGATATCATGTCTTGAATACACAAATATGAAATACGTAATGGTTGAAAAATACGAAATTCAAATAAAAATTGTCAAATCTGTAGTGAAAAATCTAGCATCGCTCCCTTTATTCGCAGTATAAATTCAGTCAGGAGCAGAGATGCTTGATTTGAGAGCTGAAAATCTCTCCAGATCTCTCCCTCTAGTTAACGGAAACGGAAACTTAATATACAAGTTAGACGAATCTGCCCCCACCCTCACCCTACCAGCATAATCATAGTACCACAAACAAATTAACTAAAATTGGTGCCAAAATCGAGGCTCTGAGAGCTCATATCGAACTTTGGAAGACGTTTTCAAGTGTTTCAACAAAGTCAGTCTGAATGAATCCTATAACGAGTCTTGAGCTTAATTAATTTTAACTGAGTAGAGGTTTCGTTTTACTCTGCCCTCTTCCTAAAATCAAGGTAATCATCCGCGCCCGAGGGAGGTCGTTTTTGAGTCCAAGAAATGTCGAACTGTTCGAGGGTTTTGAGTGATGACCGGAAGCACAGCGTTCCTGGTGAACCCAGTCCGTACCTGTTAATCTTACTTATTTACGGAATGCATTGAAACCACCAACACTCCAGCCTCTTATACGTAATAAGGAGCACATTTATATACTTACCAATAATTGAACACGCCATATGTCTAGTCGTTCGACGATGTTAGCGATATCCGAGAACGCGCCTTCACTCGATAGTCAGGTATTCGAATTCCAGACCGGAGATCACATGCCTTCGACCTTTGGTTTCGAGAATAACACCGCGAAGGAAACGACAAACGTTCCCGAATACGGGAATATTCTCGAAGACAAACAGACCTCCATCAGTTTCCGAGTACCTCGAATCATGCATCAAGTAAGCAGAGGCGCAACAACGGGGGTCCAAAGGTGCCAGGGCACCCACTCAATTGTGATGGGCACCCTCAGCGAGGGACAACGTTCTGATTTGAAAACGGTTACCCTTTTTTCTTTTCTAGTCATCGATCGTTATGTACTCTGAGTACCCACTCACAGTACAAGGTTGTTGCACCCCCACAAGTAATTAAAAATCGTGTAACAAAAACAAAACAACAAAATCATGATAAGACACGGCTGCGTGTCAGAAATACGCTAATGAATGTAAGTACAGTCTTGGTATGTTTGCAATGCGCAATACATGCAATCACGTCTTGTCTTCTTTTTCATCAGTTCGGCCGGATGCCTTGAGACTCACGTAGAGAGTTCGGAAAATGAACAAATAACAAACGTGATTCACGGACTTGGCCAAATTTTCACAGACTACGAGAGATCGCGTCCGAAACTCGATTGTCGTTCGCAGTCGTGACTCTTCTCCTTCGACAGGACCGCGTACGCGCTCGCAGAAGTGACCAGCGAACTCATTTTCCGCCGAAATATTCGTACCTTAAAATCTGGTTGCTACGTATTGCGAACCAGTATTCGCCGAGTCGCACTGGTTTCTGTTCGGAAAATGTTCGTTGCCTTTCTGTAAAACATAATGACCCCGTATGAGTATCGCACAATTGACTATATCAGCTGTATCAGACTTCAGGCAGGCCACTGGCTTCTCAGGGTATTTGCGGAGATCAGTTTCACTCGTGTGATCGAAAAATTTTGAAACATTCAATTCTATATTATTCAAAAAATGGGACAGCATAACCTTTTTTTCCCCCCCATGTCCTATTTGAATATTTCTGAAATTCTCATCTTTGAAATCTTCCATGTCAAAAAGTTCGAGCTCTCAACAGAATCTTGTAAGGAAGCCGATATTTCACTTATTTTGGCGAACAATGCAGTGGCGTTCCTCAGTTCTTGCCCAGGATGTAAGATACAGAGCTCCTCTTGGTTGAACCGTTAGTTCGACCAGTACGCATGATAAAAAGAATCTTCAGGTAACCACAACTTCTCTCATCCCTGCAAAGGCTTGTACCCACCAAAGAATTTTGTATTACAAAAGAAAGTACGCTTTCATGCACATCGTCCGAAAGTCCTGGTACAACTGAAACTCAAATTAGTGAAAAATCGACAAGTCTCCTTGATAAAGTTTTCAAAAGACAAATTGAAAAAGCTGAAATTAATTTAACGAAATAAGGGGTTATTCACGGATCCACGTAAAGTAGTCGCCCTCAGGAGGAATATTCAAGAACTAAAAATAGGCGACAATTTCGAGATAACGGTAATTGTGAGTGTTATATGTATTTTCATTGTTTTTTTCATCAAGGTTGTGCTTGTGAAACTGCCGATCTATTTTGACGATTTGCGACATTCCTTCACAATTTTGGATTTACTAGTGAGTCGTTGATCTCGAATATTGTATTTGATTTTCAATCTGGCTCCATTTAGAGCCTCCAAAATTAATTTTCATTGTGAAAACGGCGATAAGTATCTCGTTTCAACATTTTAAATCCCCCTATGAGTGGAAAAAAGTTCGTAGAAAAGAGAATTCATCCTACTTGGCAGTACCGTGGATCAAATGGCGAATTAGAAAGTACAAAATTTAATTCATCGAAAAAACGCTAGGGCCATTGAATTCGGTTACGACTCGTTTCAACCCAAAAAGCTGATTACAAAAGAGAGAAGGAATTGTTAAGGATCAATAAATTCCAGAAGCTGCGATGAATATCATAATTTAAGTCTCGAAGGTCGCTAAATTGATTTCCGACTTTATTTTACCATAAAATAAAAATTGAGACCTCTAGAGTGGGAAGAGTCTTGGAAATTGAAAAAGAAATCGAGTTCATAAGATGTTTTGTACAGGCTTTCAAGGTCACTGATACATTCTTCGATTTCATTCAAGTCCGAAGTTGAAAATTAGGATTGAAGGACGGGGGAAGCTCAAGACTATCATAAAGAACAATACAGCTAGCATAATTTTTTGAATTAAAATTGTAGGGTATGAGTCGCAAGCTTCGAAATTGAAAAATGCGTTTAATGATGGACTTCGACGGGTTTTCCATACACACCACTTGAACTGGATTCACATTAAATTCTGTTTCGATTAACTGGGTGGCGTAGAAAAAGAGAAACTTCAATTTTTCTTACGGATTTGAAAATGTGGATGACGCACAGAGATTCCTGCTTGCAAAAATGTGAGGCTAATTCATTTAAAGCCTCCAAATAAAGATAAACATTTTTTTTAGAGTTCACATCATTAGGCTACATAGCATGGTAGTTCCATTATTAAGATCAGTTCGGGTGTACACCCACCCCCCAGAAGAATCCACAAGGGGTTAGAGAGTACACAAATTCAATCATTAGATATTTTAGCTGTTATTACTTTGGTTGTCATTCCCTCAAATAGTGCTTCGCAGGAAATCAGAACGTAGAACATTTATAAAAAATTCTGTCATCTGGTTCTTGGCGGATTTGTACAGGATTTCTAAGGTTACTCACTTCAGTTTTGAGGCTGTCTTCGTAATCACTCCATCCGAAATACCTCCACAAAGGCTTAAAACATGGAAAAATAATGTAAAAATTGGAGTAATTGTAGAGTAGCCTCCTGTGGAGCCTGAAGGGTTGAGGGGAAGGGGAAAAGGAATCCACAAACGGATT
The DNA here is from genome assembly GCA_031841125.1 of Acanthococcus lagerstroemiae. NCBI lineage: Eukaryota > Metazoa > Arthropoda > Insecta > Hemiptera > Eriococcidae > Acanthococcus > Acanthococcus lagerstroemiae. The sequence continues at coordinate 6,224,820 of CM063110.1, read as the reverse complement.
CAGGGACTTGCGATGATCCTCTCCTTTCGAATATACATTTTTGTACAAATCGTCTAATTGTCCCAATTTTTGGTACACAATTTGGAAATCCACTAGCGAACATTTATTCATCAGAAGTCTATAATGATTTGAAGCTCTCTAGGGAATCGGTGGGAATAATTAACATGGTTCCATTAAAATCCTCAATTATAGATTTGGCATTCAGTAATTTGGCAATGTCAAAAAATTCGTCTATCGAAGAATGTATTCTAAATAATTAAGATTGTGTTTGAACTTTATCAATGTTGAATAAGTTAATCAGAAGGCCATGAACTTCGATTAATTCGAAGTTAAAATTAAATTTTGACCTAAAATTTGCTAGATAAAAATGTTAATAATCAATGAAAATCTTGTCTCATCATTCCAAACAATTTTTCAAGTAAAAATTTTAGAGTTTTAGGGTGTAATTAAAATGGGGTTACCGGAGACAGAAACTGCAATTTATTTGAAATTCAAGTACTCCAATGTTTCAAAAATTGCGTTTGACATAAAATTGTTCTATTATGGAAGGGTACTTATCTCGAGTTGAGAAAACGTTAATTAAGCAGCCTCTTGAATTCAAGAAAAGTCATTTTGTGACTTTAAATGAATACGAATGTAAAAAATCAGAAATGATTGTCTTATGGTTTAAAGTAAATATTCATAAATGTTTTATTTTGGAAAGGTGAATTGTTTTGAGAATATTTTAGAATTACAAATACAACGTCAATACAAAAAGGCTTTGTTTCATGCTGGGGGGGGGAGGTGGAGAATAGAAATGTGGCCATCGAAAGTTTTTGAAAACAAAAATTTCCCCAAAAGGGTTGCCGATTTTTAATCAAATTATTTACTAATTAAAAATTAAATCTTCAATTCAATCAATAAATAAACAAACAAATTGAAATGAAAATTTATACAAAGGATACCGTTCAAAATTTGCCGATTCGCAATTCTAGGGGCATAACTCCATCATCCGTCCTATGGAATTATTTCAGATGTGAAACTTAAAACCCCAAGCACAAATAGACTATAGGAATAACCAGATTGGAAGGGTAAGTTAGGCAAGTTTAAGAAAAAAAAAGAAATGAGGATACCTAAAAAATTCATATTAACACATAGATGGTCGAAATTATTTTGGAAACTTTGGTGAATTCTGCTATTCGTATCCTAAAGGTTCAGATAAAATAAAATCAAATTCTTAAAAAGTCACAATGAAATTTTAGGAATTTGTTGCAACGGTTTTTTCGTATTTGGGAAACAACAAAGAGGTTTGATTTCTTCGATAAAACAATGGTTTCCTGGATAACTCTTCCAGACAAAAGCATAAGTAAAATCGCACGATCACGCTGTAGACAGGAAATTAGCTTTTGTCTGGAGTGCAACGGTTTTTAATTTTTAAGAAGGAATAGTATACCAAACTTGGATATCCAATTATCGATTTCATTTCATCGAGTCAATCGGCATAGCAAAAGTAGTCATTGAGCTAAATTCAGTATGATCGATCAATTTGTGAAATGTTTCCATAATTTAGGTTTTTTCAACGCCAGGAAAACGTTACTACACTAAACCTTCGGCTTATGCTGACAGTCTCGAGCCATCATGATGTGATTAAACCCATAGAACTTTGATGAAGCTGGTAATTTGTCGGTTTGCGGATTTGAAGTATCTTCAAGGAGATTTGCGTTTTGAATGATTTAACGAAATTTCTGGCAACTTTTAATCATCTTTGATATTATGATAACATTGAAATATATATAACAGTATTCCGAAAATTTTTTAATTCACATGAACAGTTTCAATTGTTCTTGAATTTATATGGAAATTGAACACACCGCTCAGTATTTTCTCCGTGACCAGGAGTAACATCGCATACGAATTCAAAATTTGTTTACTCTTACGTACAGCGTGATCATTTTTGACTGACAAGGCCAATTTTCGATAATATCACGAGCTTTTTATTCGAAGGAGTTTTTTAAAAACTAAACCTTTTTAGATTTTAAAACTTTACGAATCATAATTTTGGAATGTTAAAAACGTTTTGTTCTCCGATGAGAAACCATTTTTGCTTCAACTGAAAATGCTTAATTTTCTATCACAGCTCGAATAAAATTAGGAAAATCAATTTAGCGATGAGCAGAATATCAGACGTGTACTTGTTTTTTAAAACACGGCCATGCGTTTTACACGGTTTTCCGTTGTACTTTAGTCGATAGACCAATTTAGTCAAAAGGATTGTGCAGGCTTTCAACACTATCTGTCCAACACGTTATATCCTGGTTAATTCTGCTGAAAGCTCGCGCCATTTTTTGAATGGTTATATGGGTCGTACTGTAAATAACATTGAAGACAATTACAAGTTCATCGTAACGTAATTTGTCGCAAGTGTTGGGGAGATTAGTGCCGAAAAATCATTTCTTTTCTTTCGAGTACGTCCGTGAATTTGCATGACCAGAATCTTCGTGGAAAAACCCTGTTTTGAGTGCCACAAAGACATTTCCTGAGTGCAAGTTCTTCGGCCTTTAGTACGTAACATTTTCGTACAGCCGAAAATTCGTATTTGTTACGGGTTTGACCTAATCTTAGTTGCAGGCGTTGTAGCATCGATCGTTTTGATAAGTAGGTGCATCGAAGCTTATCCCAAGCTTCAGAATTAGCGCAACTATCAAATTACTCCTTTTAAGCTATGGTTAGCTGTAATCTTAGTTTGGCCGTAGGTAAAGTAACTGATATGTCCTGTTCTGAAAATTTTAACTGTCGGAAGTATACTTACTTGATCGAGTAAACGTTTACGGTTATTAAATATTTTAACTGATTACTACCCTTTGCAAAAACACGTTTTCTTGTAATTAGTATAAGGTAAAATGAGAGAATTAAAAACTAAAGAATAGAGATACTTATTTCCTTGATCAGATAAGACCCAACGTGTATACAATAAGTGTTAGTAGCGTTTTCGATTCAATAAACAGTCTCGTGCCTTTTTTAGCAGATTCAATTTTGTACTTAAATTTCCATGCCATGATTTTTTTGAAATTTTCCATATTGAGTTAAGGACAAAACGCTTGTGCAAAGTTTTATCAAACGACACTGATAAAGTGACATTTCCATTTGAAATTTACGCTTATATATTACGGTAGCTTCCATCCCACTTAAAATCTTTTATTATCAATACAATTACTCCACTTTTTTATGCAAATTTGAAGCCTGTTTTCAATACTAACACAAATTTTCGGATTCGGACGAATAATAACTTTTAAGCCAACACGCAAAGTTTACACATTTTAACCAATTCTTAACTTAATCCAATACTTTATTATTCTAATGATGTGATTTAACTAAGCAACTCGATAAGTATAGTCCGGACAATTGCGTTCCAAAAATAGAAAGAATTTTAAACTTTTAACGTCTCGATTTTGGACGAACTTCGTCTGCTTAAAGGCATTAAATGACTACGGTTTTAGCGAATTCGACGAACTTACTACGACAGCGCATGCACGACATGATCGATTTTTAACGCTTCGAAATGGATACGATGCAAAATTATCAATAGGCCTTTATCAAAGATCAATTTCGTATTAGACCCTATAACTCAGGAAAAAGACGAGTTTCGGCTCGTTACGTTACCGTGGCTTCGATTGCCTGCCGATTAGAATTGCCACCAAACAGTTCTGCACCATGACCGAGGCGACACTGAAAGCCGCGCCTCCCGCTTTGCAATATTCTGACATTTTTTCGGGTAGCCACATTTTCGTTTTCGAGAACGACATCGTTTGAGCCTAACGTCCGACAAATTCCCTAAAATTATCGCAAATCAAAAATTTAACCCATGGTCAAGTAAGAGATTAAGATTCGGCTGAGGGCGACACAACAAGTTCATTTAAATATTAGAATTTATGAATGGTTTCATGAACAATTTCGAATTTTATTTTGCATTCGCAATTATAATTGTCCATCGTGTCCAATGTTCTTAGGCTCGTTTCCACTCGCCATCGTCGATTTTTAAATAGCGTGATAATGCGGATAATTTCAATACAACATAAGGATACGAATTACGTTTGAAGATACGAATTAATTTTATAGTCTAAATTTATGTAATAACCATTTCTGCGGACGAGAAAAATTCAAAGTTTCCGGGAACTTGTCGACATATGGATAGGGTAAAAAGTACCAATACTTCGTTCTTTGAGGAGTCTTTGATTTCCAGGCGATTCTTTCGGATTTTTCACAAATCCCTGTCGCAGATTGACAACGCATTGATTTTCTTCATCTATCAGTACGGATCAGACGAAGAAAAGTTAGACTGTTTTCGGGCCCATAACTTTAAGTAATTTGCGGTTTGAAATCCATAGTTAACGAATTTATATTTCTGTTAATTACAAAATAGCAAAAAGGGTACAGTCTTTCATGAAAACTTTACCAAGTAATCCAGGCCGACAATATAACAAGACGTGGACGAGTGAACAAATCTTCCATTTTTAGAAACTCAGTTCATGGAGTATTTGTTTGAGATTATTTTCATAACAACCAAGAAAGACGAAACTTGATCGTTCCGGCGGGGGGCGGAGGGGAGTGATTGGAATTTATGTACAGAAGCCACAAATATTTTGAAAAAATTCCACAAAATTCGATTATGATCAAAAATTTGAACGAAAAAAACATAACATCGATCAATAATAAACACGTTTCAAAGAAAAAATTCAAAGGAACTTTCAAATGGCCGCTCGATTAGGTGTTACTCCAATTGTTGCGAATGCAGTTGACCTACCCCCCCCCCAAATCAATTTCCCATGAAAACCTATTGTTGAGATCTTAGAATACGAGGAAAAAATCTAAATATGGCGTTTGTACCTTTGTATTTTTTTCTGATTTCTATCTCTCACTGTCATAAATAAGTAAAATAAAATAATAAAAAGTCGCGATAGGAATTTGTCACATGCTCTTTTGTCTAGAAACAGTTCAATCATTGCCCTTCACCAGACCAAAGACGTAATCACGCTGGTCAGCTGACCGGAAATGTTTTGCTTTCACTGATTTTTTAATGTCAACTTTCAAATAGACTCAGCAAACAGACCATAAAAGTGCTTGAAATGACCGTTTGTATGGCCCGCTCAGATTTCGAATGTCTCCATTCTTTGTTTCAACCCAGACGATCACTTTAAATTGTTGATGACGTCCTGCAGAGTCCAATCCTTAGAAACAAGTTGATCCGTTGCGAGGGGAAAAAAATGTTTCCTAATTTTTTTGAAAACTAAAATTTGCATTTTTTCGAATATTTCAATTGAAACAACTAAAACCTTCAAAAATTTAAAGAATGAACAGTTTCAAAATTTTCTACTGCTTTCCCCAAGCATATCTGCCTGACTAAAGGAGAATCGATTCATGCTCAAGTAGCTACAGGTTCGCAGTCGCTATTCTTTTTAGTTTCTTATCGAACTCCGTGGACCTACGTGAGTTCAAGACGATAACTCAGAAAATCGCATACAGAACCTTATTATATAATGTTTGAAGGTTAATGAAAATCGTCACTGCCTGGATCTTTGTATAGTTCAGCAAGTACTCAAGAATTAGACAGTGAAAAACGAGCGTAACTGGAACAAATTGCACTGCGATTCGTCTCTGCCTGAAACTTAGTTCAGATTAAGTAAATAATTAAGAATTCGCGACTCAAAATCAATTCGAATCACATAAATTCAATAATTTTAACTCTTTAGACTTCAAGAGTTGACCAAACGAAATTCTACAATTGTTTTAAATTAAGTAACATCATTTTACGATTTTATTGTTTCTATGTGAATGTACAATAGAAACTTTTTTTCCCTAAATAAGAGCTATTTGAAAGTTTTTCTCTATGTGGATTACCAGTTGATAGTAGGAATTGCGTTCCAAGATGAACGAGGTTTAAAATGAAAACTTGGTGCCACCAAATGAAGAATTCCACGAAAAATATTTCTAATATTGCAGTTATCTGGAACAGGAACAGGTAAAATGGTTAATTTCCAAGGATTATTCGACAAAACCAGTAATGTGATTTCTGAGGTACGAAGTAAAAATTTCGATGTAACGTTTTTTTAAATAACATTGGCAATTTTATAAGAATTAATAAATTTTTGTTTTTCATTTTTTTTTTTAAATAAATGCTTTTTTATCGTCAAAAGCAATTTTTTGTACACCTTTTTTTTTTTTTTTTTTTGTAAAAAACCCCCTGGGTTTTAAAAGAAATTTATGGTTTCCAAAAAAAACTTATTTTTTTTGGGATTAAAATTTTTCAAAAAGGGAAAAGATCACTTTAAAAAAAAATTTTCCCCCGCCTGTCCGGGTAAAGCAAATCCAAAAAGCACCAAAAAAAATTTTAAAATTCAAAAAAAATTCCTAAATTTTGGTCTTTCCCTTATGTTTTGTAATAGCCCCTTTGGGTTCCCCATTTTAAAAAAAAACCCCTTTTGTTTTTGTAAGAATTATTTTTTATTAAAATTTCTTGATCAAACCAATGTTTTTCCCGACAGGGCTTATTTTTTTTTTAAAAACTATTTATTTTCTTTAATTTATTTGAGACAGATATTTTTTAAAATTTTTAAATTTTCTGTTTAAAAACTACAAAGCGAAACACGTCTTTCATTTTTTTTTAACCCCAAAAGGGAAAAACAAGATTTGGGCCCCCAAAACGTAACGCCCGGTTTAAAAAAAAACGGCCCAAAAAGCTGGGCCCCGCGTGAATATTTAAATGCGTTTTAAGGGTATTTTTGTAATTCGCCCAGGGAGTTTTAGAGACCACGCCCACTTGTCCAAAATTTTTAAAAGGGCCGGGGTTTTTTTCCGGGAAAAAAATTTCTGGCCGCGATTTTTTCCCTTAAAAATGGGAAACATTTTAAGGACCGGGGGGCGGTTATTTTTCCCAGGGGAAGCGAATTTAAACAAAAGGTGAATAAAAACAAAAAAAATAAAAAACATGCAAAAAAGGGGGCATTGGGTGGGAAAATTTTTTAAATTTTTTATCCCTGTGTATAGGATCATTCCAATAAATTTTTCTTTTTTTGTGCGGAAAGATGGACAAAGGGGCGTTCACCCAAAGTTTTTTCCCCGGGGGGGGGGGGGCAAAAATTGGAAAGACGATTTTTCCAGCTGACTCAACTCAAAATGCCCAAACATCACAGCAATGAAACCCTTTGACTTATTGGATTTTCCAGCTTCACTACTCAATTCCCAAGTATTGAAGCCAAAAAAAAAACTTTTGACTTGTTGGATTTTCCTAACTCCGCCTGATTGAAATTGTAAATTTTCCCAACTGCTGAGTGAAAAATTCTTATGGGGGGAGGGGGAGTTGCCCTCCACCTATCGGTACGTCTCTGAATAGACATGGCCAACCGAACAGTTTTCCATCATCTTCACAACTGGTTAACCACAAAATGTTTTCATATTGCGATACATGGCGATGTCTAGTAAAACTCAAACCACTTCTCTTTTGCTCAGAGTTTAAAAAAAAAAATGGTAATTCTGGTTGAGGTTTCTCACCATTTATAATTTCTAATTGTTCAATAAGAGTATAAGAGTAAGTCCCAAAAAGGGCTTTTCAATAAGATCTCAAAAACGCATCCTGGAGCAAAAAAAAAACACAAAGCATTCATAGTAGAAGAACATAATCACGTTTCACTGTCAACCTCGACGTTTGTGTGTAGCCAGCCGAGCCAAGTCTGACTGAAAGCGCTTCCAGAACGCAACCAAACGCACAGGTTTCGTCGCGTTAAACATGCTAGTGTGTTTTTGTGTTGGTAATTAACACGGAGGCGGCGCATAAGTCGTGCAATGCGTGCAGTATGGAAAAGAAGCGTTAGATCCAACGCACACCTCGCTGGCCTACACGAATATACATTTACGAGGATTGCCAAACGCCAAACAGTATACATATCCCCGATGTGCAAAATCCTGCCTGTTACTCGAGTAACTAAAGGGGAACTAAGAGTCACTGATGGGTTTCTGGGTAATCTGAGGGTAACCGAGAGTTGCAAATGCGTAAATTTTCCGCGGCTAACTAGAGGGTAACTGATTTCGCATCGGGTCCCGTGAATTTATTATAAACTTAAGCGTAAGCGTCAATACAGTCGCTGTTTTGCTTAAACAGGATACACATTGGACGCCCCAAGAGCCTTCAGCTGGAAAGTGGTACCTGAAAAAGTGTTTCAGGAGGTTGAACACACTAAAGGTTTGTATAGGTGAATTTGAGACGGATGATGGCCGCGAAACTGTTGGATTTTAAAGAAGAAGATAAATTTGCTTATTACTTTTCTAAGATATTTCAACTAGAAGGTTTACGTATATTTTACCTGATGTAGTGGATATGGCAAGGATAAATAAAAACTCGATGAGAGGACCCCAATGTTTGGAAACAACAAAAAGCAGAAACATGCTTTACTTTTCTACGGGTATTGATTCGGCAAATATAATATTTTTTAATTTGGTTACCTACTGTTTTTTGCCAAATTACGATATTTTCTAATTTAGTTACTGTTTTCTCACCATTTGTTTTTTTTTAAATTTGGTTACTGTTTTTTGCATATACAGTGTGGTACAGATTATCACGCAACATAGGAAAATCTCATAGAGCGCACGTTGATGTGTACCACTGTCGAAAACATCATAATGGTGCATATCAACACGCAACAGATAAGAAAATAGTAACGTAGGTACACGATATGAAATTCCTTAAAAATCTTTAAAAATTTCCCGAAGATTTTTTCGATGAAATTCTTCGGAGATCATCGAACATTCTTTCTGATAATTTTTCATAAAATTCTTAAAAACCATCGGAGTTTTCCTCCGAATATTTCCCATGAAATTCTTCATAAATAACCAGAAAATTTTCCTGAAGTGATTTGTTGAAATTCTTCCGAAAACATTGGAATTTTTTTCCAAAAATTTCCAATGAAATTTCTTAAAATCATCAGATTCTCGATGAGATTCATTCTTCAAAAACCATCGGAGTTTCCCCCCGAATATTTCCATGAAATTCTTCAAAAATCATCAGAAAATTTTCTCAAAGGGAAGTTGATGAAATTTTTTGGAAAACATTGGAAATTTTCCCGAAGATTTCCTATGAGATTCTTCGGAAATTATCGGAAATTTTTTCTAAAAGTTTCATACGAAATTCCTTAAAAATTTGTTAGAAATTCTCCCGAAGATTTTTAAAGAAATTCTTTGGAAAACATTGGACATTTCGGAAATTATCGGAATTTTTTTAAACAAAAAGTTTAGATGAAATTCCTAGTCATCACAGAATTTTCCCGAAAATTTTTCTCGATTTTCAATCAAATTCTTCGGAGAACATTTTACCTGAAGACTGTTGATACAATTTTTCAAAAACCTTCGGAGTTTTTCAGCGAATATTTACTACGAAGTACGAAATTCTTCATGATAAAATTCTGCAAAATCGTCTGAGTTTTTCCCGAATATTTCCTACGAAATCCTTAAAAAATCATCTGAAAATTCCACCGAAGATTTTTAAAGAAACTGCTTGTAAAACAATATTTTCGAAGAGAATTATCGGTATCTGTTTCCAAAAATTTTCAATGACATTCATCAGAAGTCATCGGAAAATTTTCCCAGAAATTTTCCCCGAAGATTTTCGATGAAATTCTTCCGAGAACATTTTACTGTAGTTGTAGTTTGTTGAAAAAATCCTTTAAAAACCGTCGTAATTTTTTCCCAATTCCTATTAAACTTCAAATATTAGCGAAAGATTTTCTAGATGAATTTTTATGAAATTCTTTGGGAAACATTGAAAATTTTTTCTAAAGATTTCCGTTGAGATTCTTTGGAAATTATCGGCATTTTTTTTTTCAAACATTTTCGATGAAATTCTTCGAAAGTTTTCGGACATTTTCTTATCTGACATCTTATGACTAATATAACAATTTTTATTTTGCCATAAGAAAAGTGAAGAATGCAAATGCCACTGTGGAAGTTCAGCCAGAAGATTTTAGTTATTGGAAGAGATTTAATTTGATCTACTCCAATAAATTCTGTTAATGAATTTTCTTTTGTCCCTAATTGTGGGCAATGATGAGAGTGACTTATTAAATTTTGGAAAAAACTACGACGGTTTTTAAAGGATTTTATCAATAAACTTCAGGTAAAATATTCTCCGAAGAATTTCTTTAAAAATCTTCGGGAGAATTCTCCGATAATTTTTGAAGAATTTCATAGGAAATATTCGGGGGAACTCTGATGGTTTGAAGAATTTTATAAAAAATCATCGGAATGATCTCCAAAGAATTTCATCAAAATCTTCGGGAAAATTTCTAACAATTTTTAAGGAATTTCGTGGGAAACTTTCAGAAAAAATTTCCGATAATTTCCGAAGAATCTCATAGGAAATCTTCGGGAAAATCTCCAATGTTTTCCAAAAAATTTTATCAACATCCCTTTGAGAAAATTTTCCGATGATTTTTGAAGAATTTCATGGAAATATTCGGGGAAAACTCCGATGGTTTTTGAAGAATGAATCTCATCGAGAATCTTCGGGAATAATATCCGATGATTTTAAGAAAACTTCATCGGAAATTTTTTGGAAAAAATTCCGATAATTTCCGAAGATTTTTATCGAAAGTCTTTTTAAAAATTCTCCAATGTATTCCGAAGATTCTCAACAAATTACTTCAGGAAAATTTTCTGGTTATTTATGAAGAATTTCATCAGAAATATTCGGGGGGAAACTCCGATGGTTTTTAAGAACACTCTATGGGATTTTCCTATGTTGCGTGATGACCTGTACCACACTGTATATGTAATATTGAGAAATCTATTTTAGATGTTTGTGGAATTTAATTTTTTACAATGCAAAAATTATAATTTTCTGATCATGTCACATTGATACTAGGATCACGACCCGTGTGTTCAAGATGACATGACAATCTACCACTCACATTCTTGAGTATAAAAGACTCAAACAATAAAGTGATATTTTCTAGACTTTCACCCCAGGGACGTAGCGAAGAGTTTTTTCTGGGAGGGAGGGGGGGGGCAAAAACTGTTAAATTCCCAACTGACTCAATTCAAAATTCCTAAGTATCAAAATTTTTATTGGCTAAAAAAAAGAAAAACCCTTGACTTGTTGGATTTTTCCAACTTTTGATCCATCTAATAAAATTTCCCAACTCCGGCGGAGACTTAGGGCAAGCTGCCTCGGTGCCCCTTATTATGTAACTTTCATACATAAAAATGTCAGAGTTGTTGAAAAGAAAATTGAAAAACATTGGGACACCTTGCAGAAAGGGGTCACAACTATCCTGAAACAATGAACACTAATGTGTCGTTTTTTGCTTCCATACACCAGTCCGCATACTGGGGTCTAACACCCCCCCCCCCCGCGTAACTTGACTGATATCGTGTGAAATCTAACTATCAACTACTGCATTCGGAATACCTGGTCTACGCTACAATATTGCCATAAGATCTCAATCAACTTTAAATTAATGATTCAATCTTCTGCGCAATTATCATCGACAAATTATCAATAATCAATACGGTTACTTGTAAAGAGTTGCAAATATAGTCAAAACATATTTTCGCACCACTTTTCCCTTCCCAGCATTAATCTTCCGTCGTTAAATCAAAGTAAGTTGTAGGCACCGAATGCTAAAATAGACTGCAGATACCAAATGCTAAAACAGACTACTCGATGTAACCTGATTTTCTAAAAGCAACAATCGACTACACGAAGCGTGTTTCAAGGAAACTTACCTTCGAGCAAACATACAACAGCGAACGTGTGCAGGCTTTTCTCTTTTTCTCTCGTTTCCTCAGTTTCTACCCAAGAATGGAAAAAGAATAAAGCGGCGAAAATGTAGCGATTCGCCAACAAGCTGGCGGCGGCACGTATAGTTTTTCCGTTTACACACCCTCTGATTGATACGTTTGTTTCCATATCATTTAAACTTTTTCCACCCTTTTCTTCCGCCGTTGTTTGTTTTAGGCCGAGTGTGCGAGCGGAAATAGGCAGGTTAAGTAACGAAAATAAGCGAGCGAAAATAAAATCTACCTCTAGGAATTCGAGAGTGATTGTTATACCATGCTTTCTCGATGATGGTGTCCGTTCAGCAGCGGCGTTTCTTGAGTAATATCGCTGTCCGCGATTTTTGAGCAAGTTTCAATCTGAGCGTAAATCGTCGGCTCTTCGATATGCGTTCTCGCGTTGACGATACGTTGAGCCGTCTCTATCGCGTGAGCATTGCGAGGTAACGACAGTTCGGCATACGTGATCTCCTCACTGGGTAACGGCTAGAAAAACAAACCAACAATGAAACCGTCCATTAGAAAGATGAACTCAGATTTCACGAGTCAGCACAGGTATACGAAAATGAAATACAGATATCGACTGTCGCCGTAGTCATCCTTCATTCTCGATATCGATTTTGTTATACAGTGCAGTCTCGCTAATCCGGACTTGACGAGACCGGACTCTGTCCGGTTGCAACTTCTACAGCTTTTTTTTTTTTTTTTTTTTTTTTTTTTAGGGCCGTTCGGATCATCGGAGTCCGGATTGGCGAGACTGCATTGTATATTATAGCCTTCGATTGAGAATTGAGGTACGTTGGTGGACCGACCCGGTACTAGAATTCTTTTATGGGGAGGGAGATGCTACCCCCCGAAAAAGTGATACGAAACAGCTTGTAGGCGAGCGAATCTTTTCGAATTTTCAAAAGAATTTCGGTTAAAAAAGTACGTTTTGGACGGCCATAGGGGAGAATCTTACAACGGCTATGTTGCTAGTGGAACGTCGCCTTCAACGCAATGCTGAGGCTGGCCTACCACCAGGCATCAAGCTGATCTGCTACGCCGATGACACGCTGGTGGCGTGCCAAGCCGAGTCGACAGCAGAGGTCGCGCGACGAGTTAACCAGGCGTTGGAGAGGCTGATCCACAGGGTCGAGTCGGCAGGGCTGTGCTTAACGGTACAGAAGACCGAAGCAGTACTGTTCACAAAGCGACGCAAGTACAGCTCACCTACTTTTGTCCTAAAAGGTGTAGGGATTGGGGTTCTGTACAGAGCCCTGAAGTAGCTGAGGCTGTGGTTCGACGGGAAGTTGCAGTTCCGAGAGCACTTCCGACGGGCAGCTGAGAAGGCGGATCGAATAAGCTGTCCTGTCTGATATCGAACCTAGGAGGACCGAGGGAGAAAAAGAGAAAGATGTACGTCAACGTCATCATGTCGGTCCTCCGATATGGGGCGCCAGTATTTGCCGACGCCATCAAGATTCCCTACAGAAGAGCGGAGATGGAGAAGATTCAGCAAAAAGCCGCGATGAGGTGTGTCAAGGCAGTAGGCGGGTTAGCGCGTATACTGCCGATCGAACTCAAAGTCGCCGGACTAGCGGTGGTATACGTTGCGAAAAAGAGAGCGGAGACGGAACGGGAAGCACATCGGGTCAAGCGAGTCATCCAGCAGGACATGCTTCGGAAGTCGAAGGCCCATTCGAGGGATTCGACCAAGGGCGAGTGGACCGGAGCGCTGATACGCGACCCCGATGTATGGGCAGGAAGATCTCACGGAGATCTGAACTTCCACCTGACCCAAGTCCTGAGCGGCCACGGGTGCTTCGGCACGTACCTACACTGGATGGCGATAGCGCCGAGCCCCGTGTACACGCACTGTGATCAAGGGGCGGAAGACACACCTTGGCACACGCTGTTCGAGTGTGAGGCCTGGGAGCAGGAGAGGCGCGGGACGACAACAGCGATCGATCCCGGCAGCAGAAGCGACGACGACGACGACGGCGTGATCAGCCGTCTAGCACCGGAAACCCTGGTTCCGGAAATGATGAAGAGCTGAAGCGGATGGAACCGGGTGTCGGCCATTCATGAGGAGGAAGATGCAGACGGAGTGGTCGAGGCACAGGTCCGACGAACCAAGCTCGGCCCACACCATCGAACAGGACAACTCTGTACCGTCCTAGAAGAGCTGCTGCGGACCCCCCGGCAGGGCTCCCCCACCGTCACCATCTGCCTGCGTTGCCACATGTACCAAGACGAGAAGGTGAGGGGCGAGTGAAGAGGAAGCGCGGCCGGCTGTGGGGATCTGAATTCCAGACTAAAGCTCGGGGACCGCGAACCTCCGACAGTAGGGAACCCCATGGAAGTGGCAAGGCAAAATGGGAGCTCGGGCCGGGTTCAAAGGGTCCCTCCGCTGATGCGATACTCGAAAGGGTATTTTCCCGGGGCCGGGGTGCGGTGTCTGTGGGCCCACTTTGGCATGCGTGCATCGCCATACGTCCAAACACAAAATTTGGGAATCGGCGGTAAAAGAGAGAAATTCTGGTCAGTCCTCCAGCCCTTCTTAGACCATGACGAATATACTTGTCTAACACATATTTGTTCAAATTAAAAGAAAACAAAAATCACTTTCTTATACTGCGAAAGCTCTTTCATAAACAAATCCTACATACAGCCATAGTTTTTTCAATTTTTTGAGGAAAGGGATACAAATATTTATGTATTGGGATATAAACCTCTGCACTAGAGTACGCTGCAAAACCACGGGCGCGGGTGAGAATTAATGAGTGATCATGTATTCTTTCAAATAGAAAAATTACTATCTTCAGGTGGGTGAAAAAACGAGTAGAAATTATTCTAGCAGTAGAACTAATCATAATTCAAATTTTTGGTGATTATGCAGATAAATTTAGGACAAATTTTCTTTGAAAGTGAATTTCTAATCGACTTAATGACAGTTGAAGTTTTCTACACGCTTACAGTAAATCATACGTGATCACTCAAATATATACAAGGCTGCCAACATTTGAAACTTTAAGTTTATCCCAATTGTCAGAGGCCCTCTTTTGAAATTACCAACGTCTGCTTCTTGCAGGGCCATTCTGTTTAAGGACATAATTTTTTCGTGAGTTTCTGTATTTTCTAATCAGAAACGCAAATAGGGCTCAGAACTAGGGAGGCTTGAGCCCACATATTATCAAGCAACATCACCCCTCCGTATCATTTTCTTTGTAATTTCTCAGTGTTGGGGGGGCTATTTAGAAGTTGGGGGCGAGGCTAAGCCGCCCCAAGCCTCCCACTATTTGCGCCTATGTTTCTAATACATCTTTTGATTAATTACGATGTACATATTATAAATAATCACGTAATAAAACTATCCGAATTTCAGCTTTCAACTAAACCAAAAATGATCGACTTCAATTCGAAGGAAAAACATGTTTTAAATAACTGGGGAAATATTTTAGCAAAAACATTATTTTTCCATCATTTCCATGATTTCTAGACAACTTTGCTTGTATGTATATTACATTCTGATTCTGGAAATGATGTCAGTTCGGCCGGGAATATCTTTTGATTTGGAAACAGAAAAGTCTGCGGATAATTAAATTTGAATCATTTCAACCTACTCCCCTTGATAAAACTAGCGCTCTCATTTTCAGTAGACCTTTTTCTAGTGACGTCAAAGCAAGATTTTCAGTGTTACCGAGCGCCAGATTTTTTTTTTGCTTACATTTGATGGATGGATAACACACTTTGAATGGAAATTGTAATGTTAATTCGCAACTGTCATTCATTTCAGTTATACTAATGAATTCTACGAAACTTCAAAGTCAATTCCATGAATAACACGTGCAGAAAAAGTGAAAAATGAAAACATTACAGCAGAAGGAAGAGACGAAATTTTTCTCATTTTCACCTCAATACTCAATGACCATGAATGTGTTAAGTGTCGATCGTAATTCTGCTTATCGTGTTTCATTCTTGCGTCGATACATGCCGGTGTGAAATTGATAAGATCCGCGCAGATTACTTATCTATTATGTTATTAAGTTATAGTTCTCGTGTGAAGCTCGTAGCGCCTCGTTTTTCTAACGCCTGGTTTTCAGTGCAATCCTGCTTTAATTTTCATCCTTTTGCACCTATGTGCAGAAACATTAAGAAAGAGACAAGGAATACCGAACAACAGGCAAATGTACGAAACTTTCAGACATTAAACGTTAAAATACACCGAATAGCAGCAAAGTAATTTCCCTATCAGTTCATAGATGTCTACATTAAGCAGTAGCAAAAGTTTCAGCTCTGATTCTGCTATCACTATATAATCATCAAAATCTCGCTTTAAACCGAGCAGTTTTGAAATTTTACAGGATAAAAATGGTTTGCTACTTTGCGCCAGATTATAGCCATCATTCGCATGTGTACCTGCGCTATTTCAAAAACTTTCTTAGAGACGCGAAAAGAAAAAAACAGTAGAGTCATTTGATACCGTATGTGAATTCTAAGTATAACTCTCCTGTGTTCTGGAACTATACATTGTGCTTCAGCAGTTCTTCCAAGTTCATTTCTCATAGATATTAATAAATGGAATACAGTTATTTTTTTAAACTTATTATGCTGGTAAGAAGCAGGTTCTCAAGCTAACTGTGGGGCAGCAAGATACCAGCTTGGTGCGACCATACAATTCTGCAGCTGTGAAACGCAATTACAGGAACTGATAAGGTTATTAGTAGGCCACTATTTGAGGTATTTTATTGTTTGATAGCTCAAAAGATTCGTAAGTTTGTATGTTGTTCAGTAATTATATACTTTTTCCTAACATATTCATGATTATTGAGTATTGAGGTGAAAATGAGGACTTTTGAAGCATGGGAATTTCGTCCTTTATACTACAGTATCACGTTTTCATTTCTGACTTTTTCTACACATGTTACATATGAAATTGATATTGAAGGTTTGTAGAATTCATTAGTGTAACTGAAATTAATGGCAATTGCGAATTAATATACAATTTCCATCAGAAGTGGACTGTGCGGTTCCTTGAATGTATAAAAAAAAAAAAAAAACTGGCGCGAGGCAACACTGAAAATTTTTTCGTGACGTCAGTTGGAGAGAAGTCTATAGAGAAAAAATCTTCATATTTCTCACGCCCCTCATCTACCATTCATAAGAAATTCATTAGAAAAAAGAAAAGAAGAAAGTTGAAATATGTCCTCCTCTTTCGGGCAATGAAAGTGTGACACTCGAACATGTACGTATTTTTTCATCAATTTCTAAGGATACAGCATTAGTAGCAGAGTTGAGCAGAATAATATTCAAATACTGAATAATGAATAACGTAACCTTTATTCGTTATTCATGAATATCGAATAACGAATAGTTCATTCGTTAGTCATAAGTATGAATAACGAGTAGTCATTCATTATTCAGTAATCAGTATTCAAAAACATCAATCACGCGAATAGAGAAATCAGAAAGGGGGGCCAGGAGTGCGTTGTCCCCCCCCCCCCCGAGAGAATCGGAAAAACTTTTTACTTTCTAATTACCCCAGTAAGATTAGGGATTACCATATGTACATGTTTTGAAACTTTATTTTGGTATCACTGATTCCTTTCTCGTTCATTCCACATCATAGTTGTGCCGTAGAATAAACTGACGTAGATTTTTGTATTCTACGCATAGAATAAACCGTGTAAAATAAATGACTATTCTACACTTTTTTCTTTTTTTTTTTGGGGGGGGGGGGTATAAAACTTTTTTATTATGGATAATTTTTTAAATTTTCGAGTCAAAGGACTAATTTTTTCGCATCAAGAAACAATTTTCTTTCTCTACTGACAGAGAAGGGGAGGCATTTATTATTTTTTATTATTATTATTATTTTTTATTCAAAAACAAAGACTATGTGCCTATTTTTTATTCTAAAAAGGAAGATATGACTTTGGTGATATTCTTTAGCGAGCTCGCAATGTTACAGGTTTTGCAATGAATAATGCATAACGATGATTGACGAATATCATTCACATCCTCATTTTACTGAATAATGATTGATGAATAATTTTACGTGTTTACGAATAATGAGTGAACTTTTATTCATGATTATTATTCGAATAACGCCCAACTCTGATTAGTAATAACAATATCCACATTACGATAGTAAAAAATGTCAACTATATCTTCCTCTGTCCCCTTTCAGCACCACCAAAACATAATAATGAACATGGTAAAGAACAATAATTACATAATATTTTAGAAAATTATCCAAATATTCTTTGTTTTTCAAATAAAGAATTCCTAAAAATAATGTCCCTCTCTTGTTAGCATCATACCAGAAAAGTTTACACACAAGCTCGAAGAACATATACATACCAATGCTATGCAGATTTTGGAAGAAAATACTAATTTTCCGCAAACGAGAAAAACATGCCTTCAAACTTGATGCAGCTCAGGAAAAAGTACATACCTCGATTGGCCGTCGAAAAAATTAGATTTTGGTTTGGGGAATGCTTGTCCCTCTGAAAAGTCATCATCCGAAAAATTCTAGTAAGCAGTCAGCAAAATTATAAACGAGGATGAGAACTTTTTTTTGTTTCACCGAACATTTTTTATATTTCTCCATTATTTTTTTCAAAATATTGCCGTCTGGAAATATCGTTCACTAATCGTTACTTCCTCTTTCCTGCATATCATTGAGAAAGTAATCAATACTTCCCAAGGGAAAGAAATTATAATTTCTCTTCCTATACTAGCGTAGACCCGGAAAAACAGTCATATTCTGAAAACTGAACGGATGATACAATGAACTTTCTGAGTGTATTTTGAAAAATTGTGATTTTGTGAGTTATCGGACTAATACGCCGTAGACTCGCCGCCGAGAAGAAGTGAGAGGAAAAATAAGGGTAGGAAGGCTGCCTACCTCAAAGTGTTTCCCTCTATCCTGACGCAGGCCCAATCGGGGTAATTCCGGGATAGGAGGTGCGGTGTCCCGGGGCCAATTTGGCGTGCGTACATACGGCCATATACGCCCCGTTATTATCATCGAGAGTGCGTGGAATAGACTACGCCAATAGGCCTCTATTTTTCCGTGATCTTAGCATTCAGAGATAAAAAAGTGAAGCGGTAAATCCTGTTACCTGCTACTAAATGCCTTGTGGTAGTGTAAGGAAAGAACTTGACCTCGATGGCATTATGCAATTTGCTCGCTTAATTAAGTAATACGCTTGAAACCATGCTCAAAAATATTCACGGTGTCGCGAATCGCGTCGACATTCGGGGGAGGAGGGTGACAATCAAAACTCAGCAAAAAATGTTCAAGCAAGGAAAACAAATTTGTCGACAGATGCCTACCAAAATGCCGACTAAATAAAATGGCAGAGGCCGAATGAAAAATTGCCGAAAAATTCGGACTCCAAACAAAAATTTTCATGGAAAACTAAAGAAAAAAACCCCAATGATTTTTATTTTTATCGACGACTATAAATGGTTGAACTTGAAAGAAAGGTTACTGAAAGTGCCGACCGGCTTTATAATACGAGTATCTTCTATCAAAGCAAAAGAAGTCGATTTTCTTGTTTTGCTGACTACTGGTCCAAAATGCCGACTAAATAATAAAATTTGTCAGAAAATATCGACTCAGCAGGTTCACGGGAGTGGTTTCACCCACCCTCTGATTTGCTACCTCTAGACTACGACGAAGTAAATTTATACGTCTGCAACTGCATATTCATACCGAGGAGAGTTTGTCCTACAAGAACGTACAAAATAATTTGATCTTTCTAATTATGTCGCCCTCAAAATGGACCACGTTCAAAATTTATGTAATCATAATACGACTACATTTCAGAATTTTATCGCATATAGTAGCGGGTAACTTTAGTCACTCAAATTCCAAGTAGAACCCCGCGTAATTTATATGTAGCACCGTCGAAAAGTGGAAATATTTTCATCAATATTATAGAGTAAATGTTGGACCCTTACACGCGGTTGCTAAGAAAGCAAAAACCGACCCAGAAGTCACCCCCGTTTGCCGAGTACTACCTAATTAAATCGAGGAAATTAAATCCGATAAACGATCGCATAAAATTCGGCATTGCGGTCGAGTTCGCTTTCGAATTCGTAATTCGTCCGAAGTATGTAATAAATATTTATAAAATGCAAAATTGAAAATTGGCGGGAGGGTAGACAGGAGGGAAGAATGAGAAAAACCGTACCGTCCAGTTTAATCGATAAAACAATTTTATAGCGTAGTAAAAACATTTACGATACGGATTAGACATAGACGAATGAAGGCGATATGCCGGGGAGGTTTTCCCCATTTGTCGGAATTTAACAACCGCCTCGTCATAATCAAAGGCGCTGATAAAAATTTACGAGCTATGGACCCGAAACGGAAATGCTGATTGACATCGATAGCGGACTACGGAAACGGAAATGAGTTTCGATTCTGGCACGCAAATCGATGCTACAGTAATTTTTGTAATTTTGAACGCTCATTCAGCAGCGAGGAAAAAGGATGCTCAGTGCTTTACGCCCGAGGAAGGATACGAGTTAGTTCATTTTTTCTGCTAATTTCTTTATTATTATCATCATTTTTTTTATTTTATTGAGAAGCTGGAAGCCGATTCTTACACATAATTATATTATGTATAAATCACTACATTATAAACCACACTACATTAGAGCGCTGTTACGAATTACTTTGAAGCAGAAACTCGAAAGGGGTAGAACTCATCCTACTGAAAACTATTCGATTAGGATATGTTTTGCCTGAGCTGAGCTGGAAACTCGGCGGAGAAGTTGAAAATTACGTGAGTTAATAGAATCAGTTGTGAGTCAAGAATTTAAAAGAGTTGCACCAAATTTTGGATCCTCCTTTCTTCGTTATGACTGATTATTTCATTAGTGATCATTTAAAGATCCACAGACAACAGAAAACCGAGACAAATCGTCGCTTATCGACACTGATTCAAGGAGGATCCAGAAGGGATAAGAACGCATACATAGAAGAGATAGGTCGTCAAACTGAGCAACGCAAACAACAGAACGAGACGGCATTTATGTTCCGAGAAATACGACGAGTAACGGGAACTTTCGAGCCAGGAGCATGGCAGCATGGGCGACAGAAGATGAAGACGCGAACCTAACCATAGACTATAACCAAATAGCAGAAGATGGAGGCAGTACTGCCAGAGGCTGTACAGCAGCCAAGACGATAGAGCCTAGATGGCGACTATCCCAGCACAAAAGGAACCAGAAATACGGCGCGACGAGATACGAAAAAGAGTTAATAAACTTTGCAACGGCAAAGCCCCTGGCCCCGACGATATCACTGCAGAAAGGATAAAAGCAACAGGCGAACCTGGAATCAGTACAGAGAATACTCTAGATTTGCAGAGACATCTGGGATAAGGTCGTATGACCGGAAGACTGGACGAAGTCAATATTTATCCCAATACACAAAAAAAGGCAGGACCAGGAAATGCGGAAACTATAGAACGATTTCGCTGATTTCGTATGCTAGCAAAGTGATGTTAAACATCATACATCAGTCACGGGGACTTAGCTCTCGTGCGGACATAGGCTTATGGAAATTTTGCGGATCTTCCACGTAAGTCAAGACACAAGGAAGGAAGTGACAAGTAAAGCAGTGCTGCCAGGTGGTTTCCTCAAAAATCTGTACTTTTGACATCTGCGTACGGTCTGTGCGGCATTTTTCTTAATATTGCATAATTATATTTTGTGAACTCTTATACATCTTATCCTCATCGATGATGTACTGCATAAAGACCCTGTCTCCATTTGAAACATTACATTTTTTTTTTTTTTTTTTTTTTGTAGTTTCAAGACATTACTATCATTTGAGAGGAAATATTACGCTCTTCCTATTACATGTAAACCTTCTTCTTCACGCCAGATGCTTGAATTCTGTGTAGCGATTGAATTCTAAAAATATAACATCAAATATCGTATATCCCCCATAGGCCCTACCATTGAAATTATCACTGCAAATAAGCCATGTATCCACTTACCAGTGCATTTGATGCAATAAAATTACAAATTATAGCGTGGAATATATCTGAATCTGACCCGATTGTGCTTCCTTTTGACAATCTTCATGATTGAAATTTATTGTTATTTTGGTGCACTTTAATGTAAATTTGGATTACCTAGTTTCATAATTCCGTATTTTATTTTATTAAATTACAACTAACGGAAATTTCGAAAAAGACGAGTAATTGTTATCTAGTTTTTAATAAATGAGAACATTTTTCTAAAAAGGTCCCACCTTTGAGGTATTAGTTTAAGAGGTATAGTGATTTTTTCGAAGTGTGGTCAAAATTACCGATTTAGGAATTTTTAGAATTTCTGATAGAGTGAACCCGGTTTTTTCAAATGCCGCTAAGTTGATTTCTCATAGAAAATGTAATTTTGTACTAATCGTTGAATAAAAACTAAGATTTCATAACATTTCTTCAAAATGAAGAATAAATTTTGCCACCGATCAATGAAAACTCAATTCACTTTTGAGGTATTTAGTTGAGACCACCAAGTAATACTAGATAACATTTATGATCGATTGAGACCTCGTGGAGCCTCGTAAATGCAAAATTTGCTGAGTTATTCGTACCTAATGTTGAAGTTCTACGTCATTTTTACAAGAAAAAATTCGAACGCGTTTTTCTCAAAACTTTGTTTTTTGAAATTTCAACTTCAAATGCGAATAACTCAGCAAATTTTGCACTTAGAAGGCTTCGCGAGGTCTCGATTGATCGGAGATTTCATCTAGTGTTACCAGGTGGTCTTACCTCGGTGCCTCAAAATTAAGTGAGACATTATTAGGAAAACGTGCACAAATTAGTTAATTTTTCAAATCTCGGCTGTTATTTAATTATCCTTGTAACAAGTCTGATACTCTTTGAGAGCACAAAAGTAGTACATCCACCATCCATTCCTTTTTTTTAAAACTTTTTTATGGATTTTTATTCAATATTTTCTCATCAAATAAAGTTGATGATACAATACTAGAAACTACAGAAAAGCGGATAAGTTGGCCGAGTGACTGATAACACCCAGTTCACTGATGTACAATTGCGCAAGTTGTTTTCTTATTTTACTCGAAACTTCTCTTTTTGGAGATACAGCCTCTACGCACTTTACCATCGATCACTAAGAACTTTGCAAATAAGAAATAACTGTCCAATTTTGAAGTGATTAACACCCTAATAATAGCACTACCGGTAGTTTGTTGCGAAAATTAGAAAGGAACTATTTTTTAATGATTATAATTTGAACTCAAAATCTCGAACACTCCAACTTGATAACTCAACTCAATGTTAGAGAGTTGACTATCGACTTTTGATTTAAATTTTCCATTTTCATCCACTTTATAGTCAAATCATCCGAACTACTTTACCCGCACAGATTTTCTCAAAATAGGAAAATTTCGTAATTATACCGACAAATCCGTACATCTGGCAACACTGCAAGTGAGTGACCAGTGATGACTGTCGGCAGTATCGGGTGTTGTCGTTTGTCACATTGACTTGAGGAGTGTGAGGTGAGTGCGCGGACATTTTCACCGCGCGGATATAGGCGTGCGCCTATAATTCCTTCCCGTTAATCCGTCGCTGTCATACATGAACGACTCCGATACTCCCTCGATCTCCAGATACCTAAAGAACAGGCCGCAGGTACCAGAAAGCGAATTCTCAATATCCGACAAATCACTGAAAAATGCCGTTCAACGTACCCTTGACACTATGATTCTTGGATTACAACAAGGCCTTTGACTGCGCTCAGTGGAAAACTCTGTGGCGAGTGCTGACGGAAATAGGCGTCCCAAAACATCTCGCTGCATTAGTACAGAATCTGTACGTGGACAGCACCGCAACAGTAAGACTTCCGGATAGACACTCTCCTAGCTTTAAACCAGCAAAAGGTGTAAGGCAGGGATGTATTTCCTCACCAATCCGCTTTTAACAAATATATTATGTGGAAAAGCCTAGACGGTTGGAACAGAGGGGTTCGAGTAGGAGGCCATACTATCAACAAGGACGATTTCGAGTTTAATCCCGTTCTCCTTTTTTTTAACCGAGTTTAGTTCCACATTAAAGGCCGAGTTTATTCCGCAACGATGTCCGAGTTTAGTCCGTCGCAGTTCTGTAAGGTTATGCAGAAGATACCACGAGGAGGTCGGCCTACCCAGTCTTCCAAAAATAGAATTTTGTAGGGAACGTCATATCAGAAACTGCATCGTCATGAAGAAATAGGAAAAAAAGAAAAGCACGTTCAGCGTGGCGGGGAGGGGGAGAAACTTAAAGGAAACACGGTTTCAATATTCTAGGCATATCAACTCTCCTGTCTCGCGCCGCGTCATGAGAACTCCTACACTCGACTCCTTGTCAATATGGATACATCTCCTCTGTGGATTTTCTCATAGACGTCACACTGAACTTCGAGGAGGATGTGCAGCAATTTGAAAATGTTGGGATGGGCAACGTAAAACATTCTGCAATGACTCGCACACATTTATAGTTCTAGGTATGGTCGCACTGAACTCTGCTCACATGATCGGAGGGAAGCTACAATAATCTGCGATATAATACTCCAAACACGTAATCGCAGAACTTCTGGATCCGGGTGTTCCGCAGCTGAATGGTCATGAGGTTGTCCAGGAAGCAATCCTGTACTTCACTTGGATCAAGGAAAGGCAGATCGAAAACAGCTTCAAGAAATTGTCGCCTTCCGAGTCTTTGTCCGTGTACGCTGTGATCAGGTTTTAAATGCGTCGCCACCAGTTTTAAGTTGGGTGGAAGCGACAGCCGTGAACCTGTGAAGAAGGTAGCACCCTTGCTACAGCCTCGTGGAGGTTCGATTCGAAGTCGGCGTACACTGTCAGAATAGCCTACTGCCTACTCGCAGGCGCCTATAAAGTTACGGGACTAAACTAGACTACTTGCACGGACTAAACTCGACAACTTGCGCGGACTAAACTCGGCTGCGACATTACCCTTTCGGGACTAAATTCGGATGAGCGACCTCACAAGATAAAATGAAACAACTTCTGGATCGAATAAAGAGAAACAGCGAGGACTGTGGCCTTACACTGAACAGAAGAAAAACGAATATTATGATAATAGATCGTGACAGTAAAATGGTGCCTTCGGATGCCCTTCGGGACTTTGAACAGGTGGATCGTTTTGTGTACCTCGAATGGCGGCAGCTTGACAGAAATACGAAGAAGAATAATCGTCGCCCGAGAAGCCACAGCGATACTCACGCCAATGTTGAGAGATAGGTCAATAACGAGGAATCCAAAGATGCGGCTCATAAGAACGCTGGT
The DNA here is from genome assembly GCA_031841125.1 of Acanthococcus lagerstroemiae. Classification (NCBI taxonomy): domain Eukaryota; kingdom Metazoa; phylum Arthropoda; class Insecta; order Hemiptera; family Eriococcidae; genus Acanthococcus; species Acanthococcus lagerstroemiae. Next base: position 6,199,703 of record CM063110.1, on the reverse strand, counting down.
ATTTCCAGCGTCCCGGTATGGATGTGAAACACGGACAAAGCGCATGATCGCAGAAGATAGACGCTTTGAAAATGTTGATATATCGACGAATGCTCCGAATACCCAGGATATAGAAAAGAACCAATGCGTCTATACTCAATGAATTGACTATTGTCCACCTACTACCGCCGGATACTCCAGTTCTTCGGGCACATCGCGAGAAGACCCGGCGGCAATCTGGAGAGGCTGATGGCGCAGAGCAAGCTCGAGGAAAATCGTTCGAGGGGCAGATCCCCGAAGAGATGGACCAACCAGACGGAAGAGTCAACGGGGCTACCGATACACCGGCCCACTAGACAGGCGGAGGACAGAGAGGCCTCAAGAGACATGGTGGACGCAATTAGAGACAGGTCACCAACACTCAGACATCAGTGAAGGACTAATGATGATGTAAAGCGTACAGACATACGATCGTAATTTACTGTAGAGTAGTTGGAAGAAGGAAGACAATAGATACAGCTACCCGTCCTGAAAAGGTCTGAAGTTACCTCTGAAAGTGAATCCTCATTCCAGTTTCAATAAGTCAATAATAACCGAGCGAGCGTATGTACTTTCGTATCGCGAATGGATAAAATATTTCCGGATGCCGTCGAAGTCGGTCCGCGAAATAGGAAGTGAAAGGAAACCCGAGTTAGAATCGGCTTTATAAACCAGTTCGGAAGCGAACCTCGCCGAAATACTAATAGAGAATCGACTATAGATTACTCTATGGGGGAAAGCGATTGTCATAAAGTATTTGCTGGAAAACTAAACGCTCGAAGTTCGGAGCGAATTTATTTTACGCACGCAGACGACGGCGTTTCCCCCATTCATATATAAATAACTTGCTCAAAAATTCTCTCTCTCTCAGTCAGTGCAGTGCTCAAGCTAGCGAAACGTGTTCGTTTGTGCGTAACCAGCTGTTACATTAAATTATTGGACGAAGGATAAGTTTATAACACGCGGATATATTCGGGGTGTATGGTATAATACGATGTTGCGTTCTACACGACACGACCGTATACGAAACGAAAACTGAAAACTTTTTCTCCTTGTACAAGCGAGAAAGGTTAAACGAAGTAACTCAAAAGTCGAAATCAAAACGACGAGTCATTAAAGCGTTTCGCCCTCCAGCTCGACGATATTATAAATCGCCCGATATACGAGTATTATGCCCCATTTTCGTCCTACGCTCGTCTGTAATTATTTTTCTCCGTTTTGCCCACAATCCTCGATCACCGCTTTCTTCTCCAGCACAGCGTCTTTCTTTTTCTTCTTCTTCTTTTTCATGGTACACTCGGTCGACGCGCGATTTCGTAATTCGTACCGCGCGGTTGCTGCTGGCGAGGCCGGAGAGTCGATTATAAACGGCGACGTTTCGCCACAGAGAAGCCGGCCAAACGAGCTGTGGCGCGATAATGCCCAGGCTGAAGGCCTGCAAGGCTGCGCCCAGTCACGCTATCTGATAGCGAACACCGGGGCGAAATCTTCTAACCGAATCTTAATCTGACGTAAGTTTCGCCCTTTTTCGACGACTCCGTCTAATCCCGGATCACCGGCGAGAGTGTATAGGCGACCAGCGCAGAGGCCCTGGTCGAGATAAAAGTATATAAGGCTGCCCAGCTCGCACAGCTGAAACGAGCCGAGTAGCCGAGCTGTTTACCGTCGGTCTGGGCTCGCTCGCCGGCCGCGTTCGCGGCAGCCTTTTCGTTTCAGTTCGATAGCTTTGAATGGGCACGAATTGCGGCCGCATTCGACTCCGTTATGGAGCCTCTCGGCTGTAGCGTTCTATAATGCTTCCTCTCTCTCGGCGTAATTTCGCGAAATCACTTATCTATGAAAGCCCACGTCCTGCCCCAGCCCGCCCATCGCCGTATCCATTCGACTTGGTCTTTATTTTCCTGGCAGCTCCCGTTGCGCCAACGCCTAATATAAGGAGAGAGGATGACGGGCACCCGGCGCTCGTTCATTTAGGCACCTGAAGAAACGGATCACGGATCAGCTTCAGGCTGTCGAGAATTAAAGTGCAACAGTTGCGAAGAGCGAACGTATAGTAGCTGCGAGCTTCGACCCACTCGACGGTACGTTTCGAGAGCGATCGCCTTACAACGAGCATCAATTTACGAATTTTCGAGAAAGCGAGAATGACCAGATGATTCGATGACTGGAGGGACACTTGGCTGATCCGAATGAAGTGAATTAGGGCAACCTAACGTCTTCACCACCGATAATTCTGCCAGGTCATAGACTTTTGCAAACCACCTGTTTTGTATCTGTCTGGTCGCCTATACGTTTACTTTCTAATTTGTGTGTCTGTTTGGCTATTTACCAGACTGTATTTTCGATTTTGTAGTTCTTACTGTCAGTGGTGAAGGAGAGTAACAACACTCTACGCTTACTTGAGACTTACTAAATCTTGACGGTTCGGGTAAGACTCTTTAGAACTTTGAGAGACTCAGGTTCTTCCAGACTGGTTCAACGACTGGTACAACTCTTCGAAACTCGTGTCTTTAAAACATTTCAAGATACTTGCAAGTTTATGAAAGCCTTCAGAATTTCACCGTGAAAGAAGGTGAATGGAAAAATGTTGACGAGCTTAAGACTGTTCATTACTGTACATGGACGATAACATTACACCCTGAAAATTCGACCTGCAGCTGGACCTGTCCTTACTTCCTGAAGTACCTGATATGCAAATATTCTCTAGGTAGGAAAATAAGGACGCAACGAGTGGCCGTTCCGATGGAAGCAAAGTCCATCAGGGACGTACCGAAGAGTTTTTCCTGTGTGTGGGGAGGAGGAGGGGGGGGGGAATTATGAAAGTCCCAACTGATTTAACTCAGAATTCCCAAGTATCAAGGCAAAAAAAAAGACTTTTGACTTGTTGGATTTTTCCAGCTGACTCAACTCAAAATTCGCAAGTATCAAAGCAAAAGAAGAAAAACTGTTTGACTTGTTGGGATTTCCTAACTTCTCAACTCAATTCCCAAGTATCAAGGCAAAAAAAAAAACCTTTTTAACTTGTTGGATTTTCCCAACTCGCCTGACTGAAATAGTAAATTTTCCCAACTGCTGAGTGAAAAGTTCCTACGGGGGGGGGTAAGTTGCCACTACCCCCTATCGGTACGTCCCTGAAGTTCGTACCACTCGGACAAAAACGAAAGTGAGTACGACCGGCAAAAGCGAGGAGAACTCTTTTAGACCTAGATCAATTTATTACAGGGTAGGTACTTTCATTTTTATTTTCATCTTGACATTAATGTTTTCATTGTTATTTAATAAGTACAACGTGACAATATTTTTGATAGTGCGATATAGATTTCTTTATCGTTAAATAATAACTAGAATGTGATAATATTTTTAATATCGTGTTGATCGATCAGTTTAGCGTGATTCTGATTATTTAACGTGAATCTTTTCATTAAATAGGAAAATTATCATTTTATCGTGATTTGTATTTTCGAAGCGTTTTTTCCTATTTCTTGAAACGTGCGATTAAATGCATGCCTTTGATTAAGACTGTTTCAGTATCCGAATAGTGAAGCGAAACATTCGGTTATTTTGTTCCGGATATACGATTATTTTTGGTTATGTTTCAGTACAAATAAAAACGAATACCCGTAGCTATATGTTTGCAATAACCGATAAAAATAACCTAGTGCAAGGACGCGACCAAAATGGACTAGAGGGCTATGCCCCCCCCCCAAAAAAAAAATCAATTTTGAAACGAAAAAAAATTGAGGCCGATGGCCTGATGTGGTTACGTTACGTTGTAGGTTTGTACAAATTTACAGCTCATGAAAACAGGTAGGCACCAAATGAAGCTTTCACCTTTTTTCAAGTTTTTATTTTTTTGATATTTTCATGTCTTTGCTTTGGCACATCAACGAAAAAAACGTTACTTCTGTAGTGTTAGTTTGGAGGATCTCGAAAAAAAAAAACACAGCTGATCGAGAGCTTTGGCACAAAACCAAAAAAAGTGTTTCTTTTTGAGCGTTCCCGATCTGACAAAATTAGTGTCGTTCGACAGTTCGACATGTGTCGAACTATCGAAATCTTCGACTAAAGCTTTCTAATTGGCTGAAAATAAAGGGGCGGGACGAATAAATTTGATTGATGTCGAATTACTGTCGAACAGTGTCGCAAGTTCGACTGAGTGGAACGAGTAAATTTGATTGCTGTCGAATTACTATCGAACAGTGTCCGAAGTTAGGCTGATCATCTTGGTAATAGAAAACGAGTGTGTATGCTCGACTCCGGTTCTGAAGTGCGGAATTAAGCTAGTTTCAGTTAAAATATCATGCGTCGTGAGTGTTCAGTGGTTTAATATTCGTGAAGCGGTTTTGCATGCTATGTTATTTATCGGTAAGTTTGTCACATTTTGCCAATAATGAATATTCAGTTTAATTATTCTGCGAGGAAGATACAATGAGGGAGGATAGGGGAAAAATTGCCCAAGCCGGTTCACCCGAAAATAAATTTTAAAAAACACGTGTTTTAAAGGCAAAAAATTGCTCATTCTTGCATATTTTTACGTTCAATTTCAGGTTTTCCTCTTGCCCCGCCCCCCCTCTTGGCTATGCTCATTCTTTTGGGACACCCTGTACTCGCAAATTTTGTTCAAGAATGTACACAGTAACTGATGCCACATGTGTTCCCGTCATCACTAACTGTCAATTAGTTGTCATTTCCTATACCTATTCCTGTTCGATTATTTTAATTAGGTAGACTAAGTAGAGATCGGATTGGGATTCTATTAATTTCTTCAATAGCATTATTGTGGAAATCATGAAGCCGGATTAATATTAAAGTCGCTTACAAGCACTTGGGCCCCCAGGCACCTAGCTGGAAATTTTTTTGTATCTGTTCAGTAGTTTTTTATTTACAGCACCGTGTCTGGCTGGTGGCCCGCCAAAATGTGCTGAAAACAAAAATGCTCAAAATTGGCCGCTCCGAGCTGGTGCTTGTCGTAGTGCCTGTAGGTAAATGTGGTGCTGTACAACACAGAAAATTCTGTTTTTCTTGAGTGGGGCAAAACCTTATTGTCTGTAACCCCGCGCGATGACTAGCAGCAGCTTGAATGGGAGTTAGGAATGGAATGGAATTCCTTGTCATTGTACGTCTACCATTATGAATTTAACATCGACGATGCAATCTTTAATTGATACATATGATAGAGTGTATGCTCGAGTCGTATTATCTCATTAATAATTTTAGGGATGAAATCCTTTCATACATCATTATTCTGACGCCTGAATTCCCCATTCATATATGAACAGGGTTCTAACTGTCATTTAAGACATTGAAAGTCATTTATTTTGAAAAAAAGGTCATGAAGTCATTTAAAGTAATTTATTTTCAATCATGGTCATTTAAAAATTTAAAAGTTAGCAAATTATACCTCGAGAGAGAGAACAAAGGACTTAGAATTTGAAAACTCTGTCATCATGACCAGGACTGCAATTTTTGTTTGAATTGGGCACGACTCACTAAATTTCTTGAAACTTGAAAATTATATGTACCTAGAAGAATTGACATTTCATAGCATACTTGTGGGTAGGATCGACGCTCAGAAACCGAAGTCAAATTTTTTGTCGAGAATGAAGGGAAACTTTTTCTATAATTGAAAACAACGCATCACCTTCTTGGATTTTCAGTATTTTGTTCAATTCAATTTCTATTTTCGGCATGAAACGGAGGCGGAAATATAGGGGGCTAGGGGGATAAGCCCTCCAGTTTCGAAATTGTCCCTCCCTAAGTGAAAAATATAAAACTATACAAGACTCGCTATTATCGTTTGTGATGTCATGTTTTTTTTTCTTCTTTTTTTTCTTCTTACAAAGGAAGTATTACAGTGAAAAATCTACTTTTTGTAGTTTTTTTTATTTATTGATTTTTTTTTTGGGGGGGGAGGCTATGATTTTTTTGGATTTTTATTACCCTTGACCGTGGGCTTAAGTGAGTTGGCTAAAGTAAGTTGGTTTAAGTGAGTTCAGTCAATCGTGATCCCACTGATAACGAAAAAGACCAAGGCAGATGTGTGTGAGTGCCCAAAGCAAGTAAACTACAAAGTTCAAAGCTGTTTGAGAACCTTTTTTTCCAGTGCATTAGTCACAAGAAAATACCTACGTAAATCCACAGTTTGCTCCTTACATTCCACGTGATAATGACTATAGATCTTTCTACAAATTCAGAAGAAAACCAGAAATGTTACAATATATGTCACTGCAGGAGACACGTGCAGTTTGCAGCTGTGTTGTTAAAAGAAATTTCCATGGAAATGTCAACCACCACTAAGAGGCACAGTTTTCGCTCAGATATACTCAGATGATGTCATAGTAACAGGAGCGTGTCGGGGGAGCACACCCCTCACTACTGCCCCCAAACCTTCGCGGGAGTGCATTGAACAACTTCCCAAAGTTTCATGGCGATCAGATGAACAGTGTAGTAAAGTCTGCAGCTGTGTTGTTTATAGAAATTTCCATGGAAATATGAAGGACATACACAGGCAGACAGACATACATTCATGTTTATGTGTATAGAAGATTTTAGGCACTGGGGCTTCAGCCCCTCCCCCCAAAAAAAATTCGCTCTATTTCCGCCCCTGTATGAAACCTATTTGAAGAAAATTAGATTTTTGCAAAAACGTTTGTTCGAAACACAATACAGGTATAAGGACATGAATGGGTACCTTTATTTTATTATTTTTTTCACGAGACCAGCCCTCGACATTTTTTTCCCGTTTTCTTATACCATAAAATCTATGATGATGCTTTCGCAATTTTCTATTAATCGAACGTTATTGTTTTCTCTGTAGATCCTTTCAGAGGTCGCAAAATTAGATTGTATATTTATCTATTTTGAATATATTTTAGGATATAGACCTTAACTCGTTGTGTGAATACTTAATATTTCAGTAACTTAGCATTGAAATCTTACACTTTCTTCTAGGTGTGGCTCCGACGGTGATTACTCTCGGTATATGGACGGCGGAATACTTCCACAGTACGCAGTGTATCACGCTTCGCATGTGTAATAATTTATAAAAAATTGTTTTAAATTTTCTCAAAAATATATATAGGTGAAATTCTGAATTTTCTATTCTTTCCAGTATTCGAATGACTTTAATAATCCGTCTGTTTGACGCGAAACATTTATACCTATTCTGAAAAGAAATGCTTCAGGTTCACAGAAGTGAAGGACACATATCTATTAATAGTAAAAATGAGAGAGAACGCGCTCGGCCAGTAAAAATTGGGAGAATGGGGTGGGTAAATGAAAAATGAAATACTCAGCTTGTAATTTTTAGCTTAAAATTCCTTGCTCAGGTCTTTTAAGGGAGGGGTTATAGCCCGTACCTCCCCCAGGTTGCGCCTATGAAAGGATCCCTGGATGAAAAGGGAGGAGGGATTAATTTCTAGGGTGAGAAAATATCGAAATAGTGTCGAACGCCATGTCGAAAAAACGCCGAAATACTATCGAAGGAATGGCCAAACTATCGAAATATTGTCGAACGCGCCGTCGGAATGTCGAAAAAAAGACGCCGAAATAGTATCGAAGGAATAGCCGAAATGTCGAAATGCTGTCGAACAAACAATCGAAACATCGAATCGAAAATTGTCGAACTGTCGAAAAATTGTCGAGAAAGTATCGAACTTCCGAACTTCTGTCGACAAACGGGGCGTTTCCGATACAAAATGCTGACTTCTGATTGGTTGTAATTTCTGCCGAACTGCCGATATTTCAGTCGAAATGAGCAAGATCGATAGTGTCGAAATAACTGTCGCTGACGACCGATCGGGTTACTTCTGAGGTGCGAATCGAAATCGAGGCTCTTCATGGTGACAATTCAGTTCAGAGGTTGACATTTCCATGGAAATTTATTTTTCTTTCAGCCAAGGGTATACTTGAGTGAAAACCGTTATGCTCCCCCGACACAAGGCCAGTTCGTATGATTTGCTCTTCGGAGTGACAGTTCAGTTCAGTGGTTGACATTTTTATGGAAATTTCTATTAACAATATGGCTGCAGACTGCAGTCGCGCAGCAAAAACACCAACACGGCTGCAGATTGTAGTCGCGTTGATATTAAAATCGAGACATGAAAATGCTCTCCCGTGGTTGCAGATCTGTCTGCGACATGTTTTCAAGGTGCTAGTGATTTTGATCACTTTTGGTTCGACTTAGCAGTTCTCGATCGTTTTGGTCAATTTTGGGCAGATATAGAGAATTTTTCTTTACGTAAGATTCTAGTTGCTTTCCATTATTTTTAATCAACTTCCTCCCAATTTTTCTTTATATTATTCCAGTGTCTTCCCCCCCCCCGCTTAATTATACAGTTATATGGGTGGTTGTCGCTCTCATTTGATCTGGTCTCTGTTTACGGATTCGATTTCGAACTGTTTCAAAATTATTTGAACAATTTTTATCAGGGATGAACGAAAATTTTCAGTGTAGATGCGAGTAATTCTTTCAGTTTTCATTCTTCTCCTAATGGACCCTACCGTAGGTTTTATTTAATTTTGAAATTTCGGATTTTTATGTTTTGTTACGCGCGCAGTCTATGTACTACGTGCGGGTAGAGACAGCCACCGTTTTCATAAAGGATTCTCACCTGATTCAAAAATACTATTCTACTTATTATGTTCTGCATAAACCTGTATACACTGGAAATAATTTTGAAACCTGAAGATAAGTAAGGAAATATGAATTTTTCTATTTGATAATAAATTGACCAATCAACTTTAATTCTTAATAATTTTATTTTTATAGAATGGGTGGTGATGGTGTTGTTAGTGGGATGGAAAGAAAATGACGGCTCACAGCTATTCTCACCTGTTTTGAAATGATATGCATCAGCTCTGACTTGAAATTATAACTATTGAGAAAAGTGGAGACCCGCGTTCAGTTCTAAATTCAAAATTCAAAATTCTTTTGAATCTGGAATCATCTACAGTTTTACAGTTCTAACTGAAAATGCAAAAAATAATTCGTGGTATGTTAGACCTCAAATCTGATTGTTTCAACTATATGGCGTTATCAATCAAACTACCTACATTCTGTAAATGTGTAAATTTCATGATCTTAGGGATTCAGATTCTGCTTTTTCCCCCTAAGCGCGCTATTCAATTAAAGTAAAAATAACCTCGAAAAAAATTAACAGAAAATAACCGGTTAACCGACATACTGCGTCAGTTACTACTGTTCAAGAAAACTGCAAAAAATAACAGGTTATTGAAAAATTTTTGACAAGCCTATGTTCCAGACTGGCTTAAATTCTTCATGACCAGTTCGAAATATAGTAAGACTCGTTTAGATTCAGTCAGGACTTCGTAAAACTCATCAGACTCTTCAAACGGCCCTTCTAGACTGGTTCAAGGTTTTTTGGACTTTTGAAATTTCTCAAGGCTCTTCCAGACTCGTGACTCGTGTTAAACGCTTCAATACAGAGGAATTCGAGCATTTAGTCAGCAATATAAAAATAATTGTTATTTTGTTGATTTTTTTTTCTCTCTATGTTTACTCGGATGGAAATTTTTTGTAACATTAGATCGGCGGCATTGTGAACGTCTATCGGCAAAATGTTAACATCCTTATTTTTTTTTATTTGTTTGAAAATGTTTGCACTGTGAGTAGGCATTTTTGACCTATTTCTACCCTCCTCCGTAGACAAGACTCGCAGCGTCTTTATCCTCAAAGAATTACAAGCTACTTATTGAATTCAGCCAGACTTACTCAAAACCATTCACGGCTCAATCTCGCTTAATACTGTATAAGAAACTTTCTGAAAGTTATTGGACACTCGTTAAAATTACTCGGTTCTTGATTAATGCTCTCCGAGACTTGTTTGATGTTCATTAAAACTCAACTGAACTCGTTTCAAATTAAGATTCTCCAGATTTTTTCGGGGCTTGTTCAAGACGTTTTGCAGATCTATCCCAATATAGTTGGGAAATCGCTAAAAAAATTTTTTTTAAATTCAAAGCTCATCAAGTTCAGCGGTGAACTTCGGACTTCGGACTAGTACACCCGTGATGAATCATTACAGTCTCTCTAACCTCACAAAAACATTTTTTGTAGCTAATATTTTCAGATTCCAGTTTTCAACTGAGGATTCAAATGTTTAATTATCTGTCCTAAGGGGCGGATCTGAGTCGCTGGAGAAAAGGGCTTTTGAAATCGTAAAAAAGTTAAGAAACGTAGTTCGGGTAATTGGTTAGCGGAATTTTCGCCTACGCAACACCTAATGTACATTTCCTCTCTTTTCAACCTGCATGATTTTTATTCTCACCATCAACATAACAAAGAATCTCTTCTAATTTCTATAGGTGTGTAGGAGTGTAGCGAGAGGGGAGGAACTGCTCTCATAAACTTCTTTAAAAAAAAAACAAAAAAAAAAACGCAACAGATCCAAAAACTCAAAAATGAGTTAAGCATCGAAACTGGTAGGTAATTATACGCCAAAGCAGCTGATAACACTGACAACCTGCAGAAACATTCATATAACTCGGAATCTGGGACCAAAGATTGCTTCATCCTGCAAACCGCAATAAGTCCATGCATATTATTCCTGCGAAACGCAGTAAAATGGCGTCTTATTCCACGTCTACTTCAATGGGAAAAAAGGAGGGGTCCAAATTCGATTGTCTTCACACTCAGTACCACCTCAATATTTCCCCACCGTTCACCTTCATCATTCAGCGACAGCGGCATTGCAATCTGACACAAACTGCAATATGTATCATGTAATACGTATGTTGCATTTTTCTCGAAATCTGTTTTTTAGTCTTGTGGTTTTTTGGTCTTTTACCGACTTTTCGAAGAAAAGGGAGGTATTACACTCGTCACAGTTGTGAAGTTGGGGGCGGGGGCAATGTTTTTTTTGCGTTTCAGAGTGTTTAGAACACGACTGTAATAGTGGCTGAATTTCATATATATATATATATATGTAAGACGAAATTTGCGACACAAGAAATATAGATTTATTCAAATGCGCGAAAACAACCTTAAGATGAACGATGCACTTATCTTAAGTGAATCGAAAACAAATTAACTCGCGTACACACGGGTTTTAATAAGATATAAAGAATATGCTGTACACTATACGACGACGGAAATAATAATGTTACACGAGAGTCGATAACCGATTCAAGCAGTGAGCGAAAATATACAAGTAGGTATGCGGACTAATTGATAACAACCTGCAATTGTCCCGATAGGCGATAAGAGGAAACCAGTCAGGTTGACTCGTGCGAGAATGAAAGGGCAGTCAACGTACTGTACCTTTACATCCCCCCACCTTGAAAGGAACTATGGTAAGTAGGCCAATTCTGCGCCACACCTCACATAGTTTTTTTTTTGTTTTTTTTTTGTTTTTTTTTGTTTTTTTTTTTTAAATTTTATGATTGATTTACTAGCTCACTGTCTTTTTTAAATGGGATAATTTTTGAGACATGATACAAACGTGTATCCCGTGGTCCACCATGACCTACATTTATCTCGTAGACATTATTGGACATACGCCGAACGACCTTACAAGGTCCTATACGTACCTCATCCAACTTTCCTCTGTTAAGTTTATTACCATTTTCTATGTATACAATATCGTCAGCTTTGAGAACTAATTCTTCTTTTCCCAAGTCTAAACGCTTCTTATTCCGTGCATGTGATTTTTCTGAGTTTTGGAAAGCAAGTATAAGATCGGCATTGTAATTTGAGGTTGGCATAAAAGGGGAGATATCAGGGATTTTCTTGAGCATAAGGTAGGATGGAGCAAAACCAGTTGAGGAATGGAGAGTGTCGTTGTATTCTTCAACACATTTTAAAGCAATATTAGACCACGCACCTGATCCTTATTTCTCGTTCACACGACATCTGATACGGTTTACAAGGGTTTGGTTTAACCGTTCGTTTAAACCATTCGATTTAGGATTATCTACGGCCGTATAGAAGTGTGCAATATTGGAGTCACGAAGGAATTTTACAAATTCCTTGGATGAAAGGCCACCATACTGATCCGTAAGGAGAGTTTCGATATGTCGATCTTGGAGGACTTTTTTAATAAGTCGAATAAACTCGGGAGTACTTTGATTTGCCGAAGGGAGGACATAAGAATAACGGGTGAAATGATCCACAAGGATATGAAGAAATTTTTTTGCCGAACGGCGGCCGCCAAACCCACCTACCGTATCGAGCGACATAATTTCAAATGGACGAGATGCGGGCCCAAAATGACCCATCAGGCCGGCATTATTACGACAACGTGTTTTATTGGAAAGACATATTTCACAGTTTTTTGTGAAGTCTCGGATTAGAGAGTACATATTTGGAAAGTAGTAGAAGTTTTTAAGTATGGAATAGATGTGAGAGGAACCAATATGACCAAATTTCAGATGTACTTGTTCAATTAGGTTCTTCCCAGAGGCTGCATTCAATACAATCTTTTCTCTATTACGTATTTTCCGTAATATAATTCCTTGCTTTTGTACATACTTCTCACAAGGTTCTAAATCTTTCTGCATTTTTTTTATTTGTTCATTAGACACAAGATTTACTGTTCTAATAGGTTCATGTTCGTATGGATCAGTTGAGCTTTCGAGTACAGGATTTCGAGATAAGCAATCGGCTTCAGCATTGGCAGAGCCTGGGCGGTATATGATCTCGAAATCAAACTGAAGTAAATAGTTGGCTATATCACCTAATTCTTCATCAGGTCTGGATTTCAGGTTTAAGTTTGCTAAGGGTTTATGATCAGTGATCACTTTAAAGCGTCGACCAATCAACCAGTACTGCCAGTATTTCACGGCTTCGCGTACGGCATAACTCTCAATATATATCGCTTTTTTTCTTTTCTGGCTTTCGTTCAATTTTTTTGAAAAATAAGCGACAGGTTTCTCAACACCACCAGCTTGGGGTTGTTTTAAAATTGCACCTACGCCCTCGCCACTGGCGTCAGTGTAGATGTGAATTGGTAGATTTGGGTCAAAAATGGCTAAAACGGGAGAAGATGTCAGATAGTCTTTCACATGATCAAACATTTTCTGACATTCTGAGGTCCATTTGAAAGGTATGTCCTTTCGTAGTAGTCGATGGAACACTTCTAGGATTTTTGAAGAGTTCTTAATATACTTATGATAGAAATTAACTTTGCCGAGAAACTGGCGTATATTTTTACGCGAAGTTGGTACGGGAAAATTTTTTATCGATATCAGATTATTGGTCATGGGACGAACGGTATTTTCTTCGATGATATGGCCCAGATATTTCACCGAGTTTGTAGCGAAACTACATTTTAAAAATTTTAGCTTAAAGCCCTCTGCTATGATTGTCTTAATCAGAGCTTCAATATGTGAAATATGCTCTTCGAAAGACTTAGAGAAAATCAATACATCGTCAATATAATTTACACAGAAGTCTTGTAAATTATGACAACGAATGATACCAGATAGGATACGTTGAAATATTGCGGGCGAATTCTTAAGCCCGAATGGCATATTGCACCACTGCCAGTGGCCATGCTGCGTAATAAACGCTGTTTTGTGTCGATCTTTGACACGAATGGGGATTGACCAAAAGGCCGAGTTGACATCTAATGCTGTAAACCACTTACAGTTACGTGTACGAATGACCATATCTTCGATCAGAGGGAATGGCTGACTTTCCGGGACAAGGATTTTATTAAGATCGCGGAAGTCAATGCACATTCGCACTTTTTCTTTTGTAGATCCATCTCCTACTTTTTTGTAAGCCATTGTCACTGGGGCGGCAAAGGGAGAGCAAGATTGCTCAATCAGGCCATGGTTTAATAATTCGGAAACTTGGGATTCAATCTCTTTCTGGTCTTCGTAGGAACATCGGTAGGGTTTTCTTGTTGTAAATTTGTTTTCTAACAATTTTATATGAGCTTCGTACTCGCTTACAGAGCCGACATCGTATTGAGACTTTGCAAACACTCTGTCATATTTATCGATTAGATCGTACACAACCTTCTGTTTATGTTCGTCAAGATGCGAGACCTTCGCTTCGAATTGTTCGAATGGGATTGCTTCATTCCAATTTATTGTGCACTTATTGTGCTCCAATGATTTATTTTTGACCTGGTAAGGTATTTTGGGTTTTTCTGTTTCGACTTTTAAATCAAGCGGTGCTTGAGAAATTGTCAAGTTCTCGTCTTGACGGAGTTTGAAGTTTTTTATTGTATCCAAACCTAGCAGTATGTCGTAGTTAAAATTTTCTTTATTGATTACGCATACTGCTGTTTGCCTTTCTATATTGAATATTTTGAGATTTATTAGTGCAATACCAGTAAACTGATCCCTTCCACTCATCGTTTTAAACATTAATGGTTTTTTAAGAAATTTTATAGAATCAAATTTTTGTAACGCATTTTGCGTCATAATTGATGTGTTAGCACCCGGGTCATATAGAGCTTGTGCTAACTTATTCTCTATTTTAACGTCTAACGTAATGAGTGGAAGCAGATTCAGTTTTTTGACTCTACTTCATTGTTCAATATTTCCTCCAGTTCTGTATTATTTGTTATCTTTATATTTTTCTCGTTTGTGGCAGATTTTGACACCTGCCAGTTATTATTAGGGTTCAATTTTGTCTTGCATTCTGCTTCGGGATGGTAACGACCAGGTTTACCTATCCGTTCGCAGAAGCGGCAAGGCTTGTGATTGGGGTTGAATCTGCTTTTATTATTATTGTTAGACTCTTTTTCGTTATTTTTTTTGGAGGTTTGAGGGTTATCCTCATTATTATTATTTTTCGAAAAGTTCCGGTCTATTTGATTTATTTGGCTAATCAGGTCACCTACTGACTGGATTTTACTTCTATCTAACCTGTTGTGGAACGATTGCGGTATGCCAGCTACAACTAACATGCATCTCGAATTATCGGATAAAGACGGATCACAGTCCGCTAATAATGCTAATTTTTTTATCATGTATTCGCTCAGAGAACCGCGTAAGAACTTATAATTATATGCGTAGGTGCACTCGGACCAACCTTTTGTAGTGAAATACTCATTGAACGAACTTTCCCATTGTTCCCAGCTAGAGGAACCAATTGTAGTCCACACCATTTGGTACCAATCCTTTGCAATACCATCCAGAAAAAGACGAAGAACTTCGTACCAGCGAGTTTTTGGAATATCCAGACGCGTGCATTCTTTTTCAAGATGTTGAATCCAGGTTTTGGCGTTTGGGCTTGAGCCATTGAAATGTTCTAGGACGGCGTCCTTTGTGATTGATTGCAGCGACTGGCGTTTTTCAGAGGTTGGATTTGATATGGTGGTGAATTTTCCAGGAACCTCAATTTCCTCGAGATATTCATCACCAAAACGTGGGTTGTCTTCTTCATCAAAGTATGTGCGTCGAAGTATATCATTGAGAGTAATCATTGGCCTTTGATTTTTACCTCGCTGTTTCATAGACTTGACAACTGCTCGGATAGTTGAATTTTGGCTCAATTCAGTGTGTAGCCGAAGTGGTTGATGCTCAGCCGGAAAACAGTAGACTTCTACAGTTCCTTCTGATTGAAGGCTTTTCACAAATGGAATTGTGTTTTTCGAATTTAGTGGATCTGCCGCAGTAAAAATATGAAACCGAACGCGATCTTTGATGGGAGGATTCGAACTTGGTGAAGCGGCAGCAAGATTTTCAACATCTGGATTTGACATGACGCGAGAGTGTTGTTTTCGATTTGTAAGACGAAATTTGCGACACAAGAAATATAGATTTATTCAAATGCGCGAAAACAACCTTAAGATGAACGATGCACTTATCTTAAGTGAATCGAAAACAAATTAACTCGCGTACACACGGGTTTTAATAAGATATAAAGAATATGCTGTACACTATACGACGACGGAAATAATAATGTTACACGAGAGTCGATAACCGATTCAAGCAGTGAGCGAAAATATACAAGTAGGTATGCGGACTAATTGATAACAACCTGCAATTGTCCCGATAGGCGATAAGAGGAAACCAGTCAGGTTGACTCGTGCGAGAATGAAAGGGCAGTCAACGTACTGTACCTTTACATATATATGTACACCTTAATTTTGTGGGAAGAAAATCTCAGAAACTATTGAATCAATTGATTCCAAATTTTGGTATATTATGGAGAAGTACTCGAAGTTGTTAAAATAAGCTTTTGAAGGCAATCGGTCGAGCCGTTCGTGAGTTTTCCTTGAGGACAAAATTTGTGGCACAAAAATCTCAGGAACTATCGAATCATTTGATTCCAAATTTTGGTACATTATAGAGAAGTACTCGAAGTTGTATTGGTGAAAGTTTGATGACAATCGGTTGAGTCGTTCACGAGTTTCCTCAATTTAAGTTCAGCATAAGAAGCGCAAGGCGACTTATGTACTCGATGTTGTTTGGGATTTAATTTATACGAAATCAAATTTTGATAGCCGCGTAGTTTTGTTGTATTATACAAATGTTTCGGTCTTACACGTTTCCGCCTTGAATGTATCGATTTCAAATTTATACGAACTCTAATTTTGATAGCCGGGTAGTTTTATATTTTTATAATACTATTCCCTGTCGAGAGTTGCGTTTTTTAAAACGTGAATGGCCTTAAACATTTCAGCCGAATACCACTAGTCCTTGTCGACATTTGCGTTTTTTAAAACGTTAACGACTTAAAACGTGTCGACAGTGTCTTGATTTCGCGAGGAACGAGCGAAGCGAGTTCCGAGTGCTTTTCGGCCGAAGGCCGAAAAGTCGGTACTGCTTTCGCTTTCGCAGTTTTTTTTTTTTTTTTTTTTTAATATAGGTACTAATTTGACCATTTAGTCGACATTTTGTACCATCAGATTATCAGTCGATAAAACAAAAAACAAAAAATAAGCTCTTGAATTTTTTTCTGGCTTACACGGAAAATTTTTGTACAAAGTAGACATTTTACGGTAAGTTTTTGGTTTCAGCCGTTCTTAGTCAACATTTTGGACATCAAACATGAGAAATCAAATTATAAAAATCATAGACTTTTTTTTTGCCGGTCTGGAAAATTTGTCTGTATCAAAACGGGCCATTTATTCGACATTTGAGACACAAGTTAACTTATTTCTGAGCGATTAAGTAGCAAAATACTCAAGTTGTTGAGTTCTTTTTGTTTCTCTTCCACTTCACCTTTTTTTTTTTTTCGTTATTGGTTTGCATATACAATTTTCACCCCGAGTTGCCCGAGTTGACATGTTCGATCTATTTCTATCCCCTCATCCCTCCGACATCGATAGTTTGCGACACCCCTATTCCTGTGTATCTAAGCCGACGCCTACTCTTACTTAGAACCACATTTTTTCCATTTCTACAATAATTCCGAGTCCTTCGGGACTGTGTGGTTCCAATTACCCCCCCCCCCTTTGTTCTTGCCCTTCTGCATAATTATATGATCCACGCAGTAAAAATTCTCGCTATCCTGAGTGCGTAAGAGAATTACAACGAGTGAGATTTCCTCAGTGTAAATAAACACTGCGGCGTTGGCAGTTCACTCGTCCAAATCCCTTGGAGTTTGCCTTGGAAATTTTCCAGTGCCTAAAAAAAGCGGGAAATATTTTAGTTGTTCGGCCTGACGCGGTCATAACGCGGAGCTCTGTGAGGCTGATCAAGATCAAAGTGCCGCGAACTGCGGCGCCGTATAGGCAAGCTACCGAGAGCAAGGCCAAAGCGAAGCAAATTTATTGAGTGGCCCGAGGATAAAAAAGGTTACAATTGTTGAAGCGAAGAAATCAAATCTTTTTGCCAATTTTGTTAAGGAGGGGGACTCTTGCGATGCGTGAAATTGCCAATTTGTCAACTTTGAAAGATGATTGGGAGAGCAAATCGTCTCCAATGCCCTTCTCCCCTCATAAATAAGGCCCTGACAAAGAACTATATTGGTGGGCAGCGGCGTAGCTATGGGTTTCCCACGGGAGGGGGGGACATAAGGTTTTCAAGGGAGAAAAAGTCTAAAATTGCGATATTTTTTTAAAATCGCCGATATTGGAGGACTATGTAAAATATTGGAAGGGGGGCACGTGCCCCCGTGCCCCCGACGGATTTTCAGCCATGGATTCGTCTAATTTTTTTCACCGATACATCTTTTTAGTCTCGAAGTCGTAGTTATATTTTTCATTATCGTACCCTAATCACGAAAAATGAAATCCACTCCGCCTTTTTACGCGATACATTATATGTGAAATTTCGGAATCATCCGACATTCAAAAGCTATACCGCCCACTCAATACGATCCGATCACGGTAATTATTTTTATTGGCGAACGATGGCGCCGTGTATTTTTAATTCCGTAGCTTCGCTTTGTCTCCCTAACGCAGTTCTCTTCCCTTAATTAAGCTTGTATTTACCCGTGGAAGGGCGAAATTCGTGATTATACAACCACATTCCTTGTCACGCGACCGTCCCAGATTGCAGAAACCGCATTATTATACCCGTCACGTTATTATAATATCCTAATTACGCACCCTCTTATTTAAGGGTAGCGTATTATATGGTTTACAACTGCACATAACGTTCGAGGTTAATCGGCACCCGAAAACGTTCGCCGTTTTTTCTATTAATAAACTGCACACAATGTACGTTCATTTATTGGAAATTATGGAAAAAAAAGTACCGACTGTCTACCATACAGCCCAACCGATAGTTAAAATTGTCGAATTTGACGGTCCTCGACGGCGGCTTACTCTAACGAGTTGCTCGTTTTCATCGTATTGTTGTAATTTTTTGTTTTTTTCATTAGAAACCTTTGATTGCGTTTTTCGTGTAGAACTTTTAAATACCGCTCGCGCGCTACTCGAACTGCTGCACTCGATTGCACATCAATAGCTTTACTCAAATAGCAAAAGTAAACACTACCCTCTTTCACTCGTCAATTAAATTTAAAAAAAAAAAAAAAAAAAAGGAAAAAAAGAGCAAAC
Organism: Acanthococcus lagerstroemiae; assembly: GCA_031841125.1. Classification (NCBI taxonomy): domain Eukaryota; kingdom Metazoa; phylum Arthropoda; class Insecta; order Hemiptera; family Eriococcidae; genus Acanthococcus; species Acanthococcus lagerstroemiae. The sequence continues at coordinate 6,180,756 of CM063110.1, read as the reverse complement.
CCATCGATTAGATCGCGAATCGAACGTTCGGCTGTTTTCCAAGCTCGGTCGAGTGCGAGGGTTTCGAAAGAAGAAATGGAACCCCATATTTCCTATATTTGAACAAGGTTACGACCTGTCACACACCCGTAACGCCATTTGAAGCTTCACAGTGAACCGACCCTCCTTCCCTTCCAAAGCGCGCTACTTATCGAAGCTTCCTCAAAATCATTGTTCGATTGTACACTTTCCCCGGTTTTCGATACTTGTAATCTGGAATAAAGACTGAATGACATAATTCACCGGCTCCTAGCATTCGAAACATCGACACGTAGTTATCTTGCATTGATCCCTAATGAAGGAATTAATAAATTAGGGGCAAGTGTAAGAATGCCGCCGTCTCTGAAGGTGCTCCACAGAATATACAATCAATAGTGGTGTAAACAGGAGGGGGAACGGGGTTAGATGTAATCCCCTCCCACAGCGGAGCCAGAGAGAAAAGTAAAATTTCAGAGCTTGTCAACGAATACTTTAAACATCAGACATTTTCCCCCTTTTTGTTTTTATACATCAAGCTAAACTTTGGAGGATATTCCAGATCAGGGGCCCTTATTCCAAGTCAAAATTTGGGAAACATTTTACAAAGCCGCCAATATCTTACTCTCAGATTTTTGTCAACCCCCCCCCCCCCCAAGAGAACTTCCTTACTCGTGATTGTATACACTAAAGGTTTAACTTGAATGCCTGGTTTCTGTGGATGGTGGTGATGGATGGAAGGTAAGATTCTGAGATGAGGTGAAATGGAACATTAGTTGGGAATGAAGGGATCAAATATGATCATTTACGGTATCTTCGCTATTTCCATTATCCGGCTCTCCGACCAGCTGTTTCTGTGTTAGTATGTCTCACTAGTTCAGAAAAATTAGATCAATAAGAAGTGAAAGTTGCACAAAATTTTGAGCAAAGATCAGCTCCCCAATCTATATACTAAAGTCTTCAGTGATTTCGATGACACCTAATCTCCTAGGGGCCGAACACAGTACAAAAATTAGTTTTTTCTGAATCGGCTGAGGACCACTTAAGTTCCAGGTTAGCATTGGGTGAGTGTTGCCTCAGTCAGCAGAATGTCGCATAGTGGTCCTGACAGAACAGCGCGAATTCGAAGCAAGGAGAGGCGAAATAGGGACCTGGGTCAGCCTCAAGACGTCCCTCTGGCCATCGACGCGATACTCGAAAAGGTAGTTTCCGGGGTCGGGGTGCGGACAGTGCGGTGTCTCGAGAGCCAATTTTGCATGCCTGCGTGCATCGCCAAACACTCCACACCAAGTAAGTGTTTCCTGAAATCTCGGCAACTGTCAACTAGACGAAAAGTTGTCTCAACTTGTGTCTCCTTAAATTCTACAAAAAAGATATCTTGCCTTTTTGTTACTATTTCAGAAATATCGTATACAAGGAAGGAGGGGATTTCAAGACGACCTTCACATACTGTACTGCCACACATTAACATAAATTGGAGAAAAAATATAAGTTTTGCCATTTTCTATATACGCACCGAGTTGTGTGGGCACTGTGGGCAGCAAGAATGGTGATTATCTCCAGGTCCTTTTTCTACATTCATATATTTATATATCTTCTAAAATCCCCCTCCCATGCTATCTTATCCTTTTATACACTTCTGATATTGTAGATTTTTATGTTTTATTGGTTTCAAATAGGATTTTTGTAGAGTCAAATTGAGAACGTTTTACATTTAAAACAAGACTTTCAGCCTTTGTACCACACGAAGAAATGATATCCATACTATGCTTATGTTTATTTTTGTGCTCCCGGCCATCTTTGTAATGACCTCAATTACAAGATTAGGGTCAAATAAATCTCAAAATTAAATTTAGCTTTCTCCGAGACCTCTACGGAATGATATCAATATGGTACTTGGCATTATCTTCTTTCCTTTCTGTTTCTCACAGATGCTTCTCAATTTTGGGTCAGATTATCGTCAAAATTTGGTTCAGCGATATTTGAAGCCTAAGAAAAAAAAAAATCCATTTTGCATTTCTTAAAATGTTTTCTCTTCTCCTACGAGTACTCTCCATGCCAATATTTCTAAAAACACTCAGAATGAATTTATCGATTCAGACCCTCAGTCAAACTATACCCTGGTATGGTTATTTTCACTTATGAAAACTCTCCAAGTTCTATAGCAGAAGTCTTTTCTGAAACTAATGAAACACAGAAATCTACAATTTCAAAAGTGTGGTATAAAAGGGTAAAGTAGGGTGAGAGGGGAGGGGATTCCCGACGATAATAGGTATGAATGTAGAGAAAAGGACCCGGAGATTGATTCCTGCTGCACACAACTCAGTGCATCTCGAAAATGTTAGAACCTCGGGTTCTAGTTTTTTATTATTCTTTTTTTAACATTCACGATTTCGGCGTTTTTCTTTTTCAACATTCGCGTTCACGGTTTCTATACTTGTTTGAGTTTTTTCATGCGCAGTACAAGGTAAAGTTTCGTAATAATGTTTATAATCTTCCGAAATAATTTGTTTCTAGATTTTTAATAAATCATTTTTTTGAATTTTAATTTTAATTTAGTTCGCTGATAGGAATAAGATTTTCGTAGGCTTTGTGTACCGGAATAAAAACGTACAGATCTCCATTTAACTGACCTCAAAGTTTGCTTTCATGTGTGCGGCAAAAGTGCAGTAGGGTGAACAGCTATTTTACTGAGGGCAATTGAGCGCAAAAGCAAACATGCGTTTGGCACTTCAGTCAAACATCACCTGCTTCCTAGCGAATAATTTGTCATTCTCTTTGCGCAGGCTGATAGCTTATAGCTTCAGTAATAATTCTATGCACTTGACTCAATTTCGGTCAAAATATTACTCAGGTCAAATATGCATGAGAGCCTATCGATTTCGTCCCCTCGTAACTCAATCGGAATTCAATTACGCATTTAGATGTGTCTCTCTAAGGATTGCTTCCCGGATCCAACGGAGACCATTTTATCTCCTCGTAATTTAATCGCGGATTACGAATGATTTGAAATTCGCTGATTTAGGGTAATCTAAATGCGACTACACTGGAATTCGTGAAAGTTTACACACGCGTGTCTACTTAGGGTCAAACTGAAGTGCTGTGTATAATACGGGTCTAATTGACCGTAAATACTTTATGTTCGGTAAGTCGGCACAAGTGAGAAGAGGCTGCAGAAGGGACAAAAATGCGTACTATGAGGACATCTGCAGGAAGATTGTGGAACACGAAGAGCAAAATGAAACCAGGGCTATGTTCCAGGTGATAAAAGGAATTACCGCATCCTGTAAGCTTAGCATGTCGACGGTTGAAGATGAAGATTCAATACTTCTAATTCACGAAGAGGTGGGGGAGCTACTGTCAGCCGCTCCATGAATACCCTGAGGGAAGTGTCGGCAGAGTACCACCACCAGCCCAGAAGAAGCTAGTCATCCTGACGGACGAAGTTCGTGCAGCCATTAGAAAGCTATGGAACAACGTGGTCGAAAGGAGTGTGGATAGAGGATTGGACGCGGTCAGTGTTTGCCCCACTTCACAAGAAAGGTAGCATTGGCTTCTGAGGGAATCATCGAACCATTTCACTAGTATCACACCCAAAAAACGTGCTTCTGAACATCCTACATAAACGGTTACGCTACCAAAAGAACAAGTTGGTTTTGTCAAAAATAAAGGCACTTGCGAGCAAACATTGAACGTATGCCACTGGCGGAGAAATGCAGAGAATATAATGTCCCGCTGGCGTTGTGTTTCCAGGACTACAACGAAACCTTCCATTGCGTCCGATGGAAAATGCTGCGGTAGGGCATGGAAGAAATGGGCCTACCGACACACATGCTTGCACTTATAAGAAACATATTATGCAGACAGCAAAGCAGTGGTAAGACTTCGTAGCGTTACCAACAGTTTGCCTTTTGAGGTCAAGTATGCGGTTTGCCAGAGTGAAGCAGGAGTTTGCTATTTTCCAAATTTCATTCAGGTTATAAAATCTTTTAATTTTATAATAATTAACAAAATCCCTATAAGCATGGAGAATCAGCGCTTGAAACGTCAAAAAATTTGGAACACGCAAGTTGAGTAGTCTTTATTTATTTGTTTATTAAGTTGATAATGCATCTGCTTCAAAAAATAGACGATTTTATCTGAATTTCTAAATTACGTGGAAGAGCCGAAGGGAGCAAATGAGCGGTTGAATTGCATTAGTTTCCTGAAAGAGTGAATGGGATCGGATCGAACGCATACACACTGCCTTAGAGAGCGAATGAGAGCGATTGGATGAATTGTAAGACGACAAAATGAATTGAGAGAGCAAATGAATTGTCCAAAGAACGAATCGCATCCTATCAAGATTTATTACAGTTTGAAGATTTAATCGGACCGGATCGTATTCAAAAATAAAATGCACTCCCAATCCCTGGTCCCAACTGATAGTCAGCTCTAGTTGATTAAGTTCTGGACTCCGAGTCCGACTGATTGAACGAGCAAAGCGACGACCAAGTCCGCTAGCCCGAGTTTGCTTATGCAAGAAAAAATTCGATATTTTCCTCAGAGAAGTTTTTCTTTTTTTGAAGAAAAAAAAAGTTGGTAACCCTACTTTGGGACGCCCGATTTTGAAACATCTAGAGGGGTCAGATATGGCTGTATTTTATCACCTATACTATACACAATTTTTAACATCTACGTTGAATATACATATAATGAGGAAAGGTTTGGATGGATGGAATAGTGGAGTACGAGTGGGTGGACTGAAAATTACTAACCAGAGGTTTGCTGATGACACGACCTTATCCGCCGACTCAGAAAGCGAACTGAGACAGCTTTTGCACATGGTCGAAAAATTCGTGGCGTTAAGTAAAAATAAGCAAAAGAATCTTGAGTGCTTCATCCTCTCTACCAGTTAAGCAGACCTGTAGATCATTCACTTTTCCGTGCAGAGCCGCCGAATGTACAATTTCAAAAGAGGATTAGGCCACCAATGCACTCAGACCTTTGATCAAGGTATACGTGAAAAAACTTACCTTAGGTAACGCGTAACTATCACGAACACATTGAACTCCGTAATACCTTGTACTGCTGTTCAATCTTTCGAACGCCTTTTCGTCTTCGTCTAAATACTCTACGCAAAACACACAAATCGGATAGCGCGTCAAATTAGAATTTATTATACCGGGGTTAAAACGTATTCCGCAGCTGAGCGAAGAAACAGAGCGAGGAAGAAATAACGGAGAAAAAAAAAAAAAGAAAGAAAGAAAAGAGTGCGAGAAGAAAAGCAAAAAAAGATGAATTCCGAGAACGAGTAAATGGGTTTTCTTTCCACTGTCTGTTTAAATTTCAAAAGCTTTTTCGCGCAGAAACCGAATTGCTAATACAATCAGATTTCGTTCGATTGAAAATTTTACACAGTAACCCGATCGTCCCCTCGGTATTTTTATTTAAATCTTACGAAGGAAATGCTAATTTAGTTTCGATATTCATTTTTCTTTCTCTCATAGACCGACGAGCGAATACATGAAAGAGAGAGCGCGCGAGGAAGAGTACAGCAGAAGGAGAGATCGAGCAAGACGAGCGTATACGTTTAAAAAGTTTTTAAAAGTCGATATATACATTCGCAGCTAAACTAATCGCCGAAGCGAGATGAGATGGCGGTTGAGGAGAAAAGCGTGCGAAAGAGAGAGAGCTCCGACAAAATTTGTAAATAAACGAACGCCTTTACGTTTACGTAAATCCGACATAATTCAGTTTTACCTTCGTTGTGAGGAATAATATCCGGATCCTTTTCCACGCTGTCGATGCTACTGCTGTTCTGTTTGTTGATCTCTTTTTTGCTCGCTTTATTGGACGAGCGACAGCGCACCTTGATGACGAGCACGATGCAAATGAGCAGGATAACGGAAACGCCGGTGCCCACGAACACGCCAATCAGCGACCTTAGATCTAGTTCGGCTGGCGTAATGCCTGCGAAAGTGACAAGGATTTCCTCTCCGTGTAATACAAGTTTAAAATGCGAACAAAAGAGAACGTACGAGCAAATAAAAGTTACAAGAAAAGGTCGTGGTATTTGACAACATGTCGATCTGGCGCCTGAGTTTACCTGATTACCGGACACTGCCGAGTGCTTCTACCCGGATCTACGAATTATTCGGTTTGAATTTAAAATCATCACAGAACTTTGCTCCCAACTGCTTCGAGACTAGGTCGCCTGCTGAACCTTAACGGGGGGGGGGGGGGGGGGGGGGAAGAGGAGAAATACTCTGGGCCCGGACTTTCAAGGGGGCCAGATATTTTTAAAAGGCCTGAATTTCAATGCTTATGGCTACATCATACTGTACATCAAATCGGCAATTACTCCTTACACCAGGAAAGAAAAAACCTCTTATCCCATAGCTAATAATTTTCCCCCATCTGACAAAAGAACAAAATGAACTGGAAGGAGAACGGGGCCCGTGGAAATTCCCCCAGGCCCTTTTTTTTCTCTCTACGGGGCTACGCCTGTTTGAAGTTCCGGAAAGCTCACCCGCCATTTTGGATTTTCGAGAAAAAATTGCTTATGCCGAGTTGATTTGAGTAACACTGCGATTGGGCATCGGACCCGAATCAAGATGGCTGACTGCCTACTACCCATGCGTTTTGTCTTGCAGGTGGTGATCAGTCGCGCTAATCGGAACAAGGCGACGGCTCAACCGAGGACAAGGAGAAAATTCGAAAAAACCAGTCGATGTGTTGGTAATTTGAAAATTGTGGCTTTGTTTTTCTTTATTCAATTTAAACACGAAGCAAACTCGAAAAACGGTGCGGTTCATTATGTCGATGTATCTGTGGGTTTTTCAGGAATTGTGCCAGAAAAAGAAGCCAGTGTTAAGGTAAAGTGCTTCTTATTGGTCAAGCGCCACTAAATGGTCAAAATTTTGAAGTTATAGGCCTAAATCTGGTCCGCTAGAGGGCGTGAGAGTTTTAATTTTTATCAGTGTCCGGCAGACACACAGTACTTCAGTATGATCTGATGGCTTCCAAGTGATTTTGATGATTCGCGTTGAAGATATGAGCTGTGGAAAAATTTGCCAGTTTTCAGGGTGATAACATTGCACTTTGAACGTCCATCATCAAAATCAAAAAAGTAAGTACTTCATGCTATCAATTTCGGAATTTTTGTAATTGTGAGCTCGAAGAATATACTAAGAAACATTTTTCGAATAATCGCAACAGACAACTGAGTAGCTACTTTTCGAGTGCGAGTCCTGTGAATTGGAAATGTGGAATCCAGTTGTGGTTTGACTTCAGTAAGTTAGGTGGCTTATTTGAGGGATGCAGAACATATTATGGCAATGATGAAATTCAATACATGGGAGAGAAAAATTTGACCAATATTTTTTCTGACCAATATTTGACTCCAATTTTTTTTTTTTTGACGTTTTCTTTCTCTTGTTATCAGTTTGATGTATAAAACGACGAGAAGCCTTCTTGGCATTTCCTATGATTTTTGTATTTTACTTTAACTACAATAGATACATTGAATTTCACTTTCTTCTTTCCATTCTGTCAATGTCAGATAATTTTTTTCAGATTGCACCAAACACTGGTCGACCAATAAAATGGCAAATTTTAACATTTATTTTCAAAAATTCACAGAAGATAGCACTTGAACTTGACGTCGTCAGCACGTGTTTGCTCTGATTAAAAATGGAAAATTCTGCAGCGCAATAAGTGGCAACAATTACCAAATTTTGGTTTTTGGACCTTTTGTATAGGATGCCTGGATGAAAGTGTTCATCGATTCTAAATTCAACTCCCTCAAGTATAGGTAATTATAGTTCGAGAGTGACCGTCTAAAAAAAACAGACCAATAAAAGGGGCACTTTATCTTAATTCCGGACCGCAGAGAGAGCATTCGAAATTGAGGAATCGATAGTTAGTAGCAAAGGGGCGTGTATTAAACGACTGAATAGCAAAAGTAAGTCTTAATGCGAGGGCTTAAACGTATAAATTGTGGCAGTGCTATAACTGAACTAAATAATGACTCAACTGTGACTCAACTATAACCAGACTGTAACCGAATTAAACTAGTAGTCCAGCCTGGCCTATCGAGGTAAGAAAAAAAGGACAGTGAGCAAGAAAAAGAACAGCGTGTTTTAGAAAATATCACGTACCGGAAATGCAGGCATGAAGGAGACAAAAGACGTTTGTGAGACGTTTGCATTGTGCTACAGAGGAAGTGACCAGACAGGAAGGCAGGACTTATACAAAAATGTAAATCTGCACATCTTATAATTTTGTTTTTTCCCAATTTAGTGTAACTACACGCGGTTATATAAATGCGTATGTTGAACCGTGTTGTATTTTTTTGATAGAGAAGGCGGTCTTGTTACAGGGTACATATGTACTCATACAATTCGACAGAAAAGCCATTTTAAGGGTTCGCAGGCTTGTGTCCAAACCTAGCAAAATATCGAATTCAGTGGTCGAACAACATCAGAAAATGAGGCATACGTTGCCCCACAAATCCGAAGTTACCCCAGTTTATGGTACTTAAAAAGTTCTACAGGGAACAACAACCTGGATATTGAATGTCAATCGGTGATACTGAGTTCATTTTTGAGCTCTTTCCAGCCCTAACCCTTTTCAAAAATTTACATAAGAGACTACAATCGATAATATTTAAATATTTAAAGTTGAATACATAAGCTCAGGTTGTGGCCATGTCTGACTAGCTGGCAAAATTACTGATTACCTACCTCTTTCTCTGCTTGTTTACATGGCGGGTTTGCTGGCTTTCTAACTGGTACTCTATCCAGCTAAATTTCAGAATCCCGGTTGACGGAAAGTGTCAGGTATCAGTTAAGTGTCAGAATGGGACTCCTGACACTTGCGAAAAGTATAGCACCTTACATTATATCTGTCAGGATGAAATTATTTTGACATTATTCCCTCATTATTCTCACAGTCTTACATCATTCTGACACTATCCGTCAACTGAGGTAACAGATCAGTCCATCCAATTTTTCTGTTTTCTGACGGTAAGCCCACACAGCGTTTCTCCCTGACCAGGGAGGCAGCCTTTTGTACATGGAAATATTTTGAAATGGAAAAGTTGATAAAAATACTAGCACAAATTTAAAAGAGAACACTTGACGTGAAGAACACCACTCAAAGGACAGTAAGACGAAAGGGAATACTTCAGCGTCTGGCTTGATCTGGCGGTGAAAATTGCCCAAATTCACAGACACGGCGGGAAAACGTGAATTCAATTTTTTTTTTTTCGTAACCAGGGAAAGAGCGACGAGAAGGCTCGGGGTATCGAGGGGTAGCTAGGAGAAGAGAGAAAATAAATGAACGAAGGTACGCCGCCACCGAAATGAGAAACAATGCTGTTGTTAAAACGTAATCCCGAAAAAGCTAATTGTAATAAATCATTAATATCGGGAGAGGCTTGCCCGGAGTACGACATTTGTCAGCTGGACGCCTTTGTTATGCGATACACAATATACGTACCAATGATATGTATGTATACATGTATAGCTATACCCATTACACGTGCTAGTGAGCATATGGACAGTACTATACGTATACACGTGCATACGTATCTATAGAAAACCGGAGTCAAAGAGTATAAAACACTGGACCGGCCGTCAGAAAAGGATATTTCAGATTTACTGTTTCCCTTTATTCGGAACAAAATCGCCGTGAAAACGTACTCTCGCTCAGATGGTCTTTTTCTACATTGACGCCAACGTTCGTATACGAATACCTACGCCCGTAGCTTCATTCGTGCGCCGAGTATTACGCATTCGATACTGATCACTGTGTTCTTCACGTACGAGAAATTGACCTGATAGTAGCGGAAGGTCTGAAGTCTTCCAAGCTAAAAGAGACTTGCAGAAACGGAAACAAAATGGACCAGTGTTGTCGAAAACTAAAGAAAACAAATAACCGCAAAATGCTTCTTATTTTCATGGGAGAAAGTACGAGGTTTGAATTCGCAAAGACCAACTGAACCCTACAATCAAAGAATGTCCAATGTCTCACTTCTGAGAAAAATCGATATTCAAGTTTTTGTGGTCACATAAGCCTGTAGAAAGTTATTGAAATACGTATCAGTATTTCGGCGATTACTGCTGATATCTTACTGAAATTTGGACATGAGGTCGTAAGACTATAAAGAAAACGACAGCAACAGACGAACAAGAGCATGCAAAGCACCCCGAACGTTTATCGAATAGTACGTAACCTATATAAAAAATTGGTCACAATTGCGCCAAAGTACACCCTTCGTGTATAGTTTAAAGTGTCAGTAATTTCTAAACCTATGATTTGTATCACTGATCCTAAAAACAGTCTGTCAGTGGCACAAAGTGCTACTGGAAACGATATCGATGCCTTTGAGCGAGCATGCAAATATATTTCGTTTTATTCGTCAGATTTAGTCGTCTATCAACCAAACAAATCGTCCACCTTCCAGCAGCAATTCAAATATCGTTCGGACATTCTGAAATTGTTCAGCACATTGGCCTTTTTCAAATAGAAATGCCATGTTACTACTTAACAGCTTTGATATCGATATGTACGTCACCAAACAAAGGCAAAATAGAAAGCACCAAAAGTACTCCAGATCATTCGAGCTACATGGGTATCTTATCGAGTTTCCAAACTGGGGTCCAAAATCACACAATACATCTGTTGTAGCTAATGAGACAGGCATGCTTACCCGTGTGCTTCTGCGGCGACTTGAGCGTGAATGCGTTCATGTACGTCATCCGACTGCGGCCTTTCGCATTGTACGCGTACAATCTGATATCGTATTCGACCCCGGACATGAGCCCAGTGATGGTGAAAATCGGCTCGCTTCCGGTCGAGTTGCGGATCAGTTCTTTGGTCAGCATGTCGTGCACCTCCATACCAAATTCTTGGCTAAGACCGCCGTCGAAGCCGCTTTCGCAGCTAATGCTCAGTGCGTCGTACGTCTGATTGGTAACGGTGCAGTTGGCAACCGAATCTGGACGGCCTGAAACAAATCCATGTCCTCAGTCATGTCGCTGTTCGCGGGCAAGATCGTAAGATACGTGTTATTTGGATAGCTTTCATTTTTGAACATTGGAACTTTCCCGGGACAATTCTGAATTTGTTACGGTAAGCAGGAAAAAATGCCCGCAAAATTGCAGATCGATCGGATGAAGGGTACACGCATAAGAAGAGTCCAGTAGCGAAGTGCGCCACCTCTGGCTGAATTCGGGAACACTGATCACCTGAGGAGTCGCTCTATGACTGAACCACAATTTGTTCCCAAAACACTGCTTTCATTTTCTCACGCGTTGTCAGAATTTTGGCTTTTTGGCGTTCAAAAAGTCATTTTCATGAAGAACAAAGAAAAAAGTATTCAATCAGAATTTCAAGGTAGATTCCGAATCAGCACAAAAATTGGTCTAAAAATATTACAAGAAGTATTTTTCAAGTGATACTTATCAATATGTAAAATTGGGTCTTGCTGAGTATTTGAAGGGCATTCAGAGTGCCTGCTGAACACGAAACCCGAAAATTAATGACTCTTATACAACCTCATTCATAATTTTTTTTTCTGACATTGGAGAAGAAAGAGATACACTTCCGGAAACGCATTCTTACGACATCACAAATTTTCTCCCATTGCTTCTTATTCATATCTATTGACAGTCTTTTAATTATCAATTGGTTTGACGTAATTCTGATTGAGTTACCTGTTGAGCTCCATTCAATTCAAGACTATCTTGAAACTGTCCCAGATATGTTTTAGACTCTTCGACTGTCATATTTAAGAGACTTAGGTCAGGCCCGGCGCGCCCAATTTTTAGAGGCGGTATTTCATCAATCATCATGGTATTATGGTCCATTAAAAAAATGGGCTTATCGCGAAGTTGGGATTCGTGCCTCGTTTCTTTTGCCAGGGGCGGCAAATGTTCCTCCATTGCACGGGGCGACAAAATCTCTAGCGCCGGGCCTGCCTAGAGTAAAGCCTCACCGATGAAAACATCGATCGCCATTATGAGACACGACCGTGTGATCAAAAAGGTGACTGTATGAGTTTTCAGCCAACAAGAAAGCTAATTTTACTCACCTTATGGTCACATTTCGGGCTCAAATCAATAACAAATTTTCAGCCACGTGGAAAAATGAATAAAATGAGCTTTTTGATTCGTTATAAATTCTCTCAGTCGCATTTTCGGTCACAATTTGATCAGGTCCCAAATGTGACCGATGTTTTCGTCAATCCGGGAAAACTTTTCCAGACGTGTTCAAAACCACATTTAAGGCCCTTCCGGACTCATCTAAGTCTGTTCCAGTTTTTATTAGGATATTTTTTTATTAGGATATTTTAAGGATCGGTCAGAGTTTTTCAAGACTTTGTAGGGTTTTTTTTTTCCCCCTTCCAATCTTTGCTTGCTAAAACTAGGTTATTGACGGTTTCAGATTTGTAAACATATTCGAGAATCTCCCAGACTTGTATTTGACTATTAAAATTAATTCAGATGCATCAAAGATTCTTGAGACTTCAAGCTTTTCAAAAAATCTAAGTCTCTTCAGGGATTCTTTAAAATTCTCTCAGACATATCTCGTATGCCTTATTAGCATACCAATACAGAACTTGCCGGTGGGGGCTGTTATCTAAATTCAGAAAAAAACTGTACGTTACCTGCCCTGGTATAAGAAAAAAAAGTGAGTTGTCTGGGGGCACCCGATTTGGCGCTGTGTGTGAGTTGCTACATCAGTCAGTGGGTGCGTGTACTGAATATTGTCTGATAGAAAACTGGTAACTGCAGTGTGGAGGGGAACCAGTCTTGGTTTCACATACGCGCGCTCTCTCTTTCTCTCTCTTGATTTCTATCTCACTAAATGTTGGTGGAGCGTTACTACGTCACTTCCGTTGCATTTTTTTCGTGTCTGTGTTCGTTTCTCTTAATCCACATTAACTACCAACCTGCGCAAAAAAGCTTCGCTTCAAAAAAAAAAAAAAAATCACTTCTGTTAAAGCATCAAATGTCGATCCTGAAAATCAGTGGAAAAGTAGAATAAGGGATAAAATTTTTCGAGGTTGGGCGTATTTAGCCTCGGATGCGCTTAAAATTGCTACAAGGTGTGGCACATTATCTGTACCACATATGCACTTAGCGTCTGTATTATCTCGTATGGCTCTTGGACTATTAAGACTTACACGCAATACACAACATGTATATGACTGATATTTTAGGAAGACGTACATAACTGATGACTGACAAGACTAGTCTTACTGACTGACTAACTAGCTAATTGATTGGCTATTGACTGATGCGATTGACTTCCGAAATCGGTATTTGTTCTCCTTATCCGACCAATCAGCAGAAATTTGACGGGAATTTCTTCACATTATATTCAGACCGATTTACGTAAGTAAGAGGAAAGATCAAAGGAAAATCGAAAACAATCAGTGGGAGGTAACATAGGTAAAGCTCATACAAATTACAAATACGTAAATGTGTGTGCGTGTCATAAATTCAGTTGGTGAAATTGTAACTAGCCATTATACGATTTGCCTTTACAATACCTGCTGGTATGATGTGGTAAACGCAGGCTTCCTGCTGCACGCCGAGCTCATTCCGTGCCCAACAGGACAACGATCCGTAATCCAGTTCGGTATGCGGAGTAAACTTGGCCAGACTTCTAGTTCCTTCTATCGTAAAATGCTCCGGCAATAAACTCGTAATCCCGGATGTGTTTTTAAATTTCCACACGTAAGTTAAATTGGTCGGGTTGGCTTCGATCTCGCAGGTCACAACCGCCACTTCGTTGCGTCCCACGCCGTACGTGGTTTCCTGTCCCGGCCGGCAGACTGGCTCGACTGCGGATCACAAAACACGATGATATAACCATGTAAATTGTTTCCGAATTTTCCTATCATTTCACCAGAACTACATATCTAATGAAATTAAATCTACGTTGATTGGTCCGTCCGTGACATTTTCAACTTCCTCTAGACCCCCAAAAGACTATTTCTAATATCCTCTTTACCTCCAAGAAAATTTACTCATATCTATTCTTCTCTTCCGGAATGATCATCCGCCCCCTCCGACCTACTGAAGATCACTGAAAATTCAAGACGTAACGGTGCAGTTAATTAGTTGAAATACCTTGTTAGCAGTTGGCACTGAAGACAGAGTTCAGCTTGATAGTTGGTCATGTAGACTACGCTGCTGAGAAATCGACCGCACATTTCGGTTCCTGAATTTTTCTGGCCGTTGAAATAACTGTATTGTCAGATGACTGATCTGTTTTGAACTGTACTATATCAACTGTACGATTTGTTGATGGCCCAGCACGAAGTGGTTTTTGAAATGGTGGCCCCAAAGGGAATTCTGAAATCCTCATCCCTTGCCAAAAATTCGTGTTCTCATCTCATCATTCACAAAAATTGTTCGCCGGCTGAAACCACCTTCCCCTCAAATTCACAACGTTAAACTACACCACTCGTGAACATTTTCATACGTCGAAGGAAACTTGCAGCTCGATCACCATTTTGAAAATAAATTGTAGATATCGTTAGCGACATGCTCGAATCTTGCATAAAGCGAAGCATCTTAATGAGAAATTCTCTGTTTTTTCTTTTCCTCCCCCCCCCCCGTATGAGCCGTGTCGTTATTTTATAACGATAACGAGGAATGAAAACTGAAAAACGAATGCTGACGATAGAGGAAGAATTTCGGGAAGACATCGGCGTTTTCATCGTTTACTACTTCATCGCCGTCATTTTTATACACCCCACGTTCTCAGAATCAATCGAACGAGTACGTCTTTTAGGCGCAGTGGTGTTGAAAGGAGAGAAGGTACCTATGGGTACACTGTGTTTCCAGCAATAAGTGTACTCCCTCCTCCAGCATTTCAAAACTTACTAATATTGATGCTGAAAGTGATTAACTGAAAGCTGAAAGCCTTTTTTTTCTACTTGTCAATCAAAATTTTAAAAAAATTTGTAAGATTTTAACTTTTTTTTTTTTTGCCAACCGACTTTTTTAAATAAAAACCTACAAGCCCTGCTTCCAGACATGAAAAATAAGGCTACATTATAACTGGCTAATTATTAGAATGGAACGTGCAGTAATTAATTTGCAGAATAGGTACCTCAATACATCATCGTAGTTAAGATTCAGGTAGTGAAAAGTGAGTCTTGGTTTTAATCGAATGGTATATGTAATCTAAAAGTTTTAGAAAATAAAAATTCATGCTATCTTCTAGTTTTTTCATGCCATTTTTCATGCTTCAAATTGTCTTTAAAAAGTGTCCTCCTCCACCCTCTCGTTTATACTTGTATTGTAGGAAATTCCATGCGCTCTCAGTGACAGTACTAAAGAGAACTCTTAACGGCCAAATTATAAACATTACCTACCAGAGATGCATAGTTGCAGGTTAGAAAACTACAGGAAAATTAATATGTAATCATTTTTTTACTTTAAATCGAAAAAATGTTTTAAGTTAAAAGGTTGAAAATTCACGCTTTTACAAAGAAATAGTAAAACATTATGCCATTCTCATATTTTTATGCTACTTTGAGCAAACATCATGCTATTTTCTGGTTTCGCATGTTTTCATGCCCGGTAGACACCCTGTTTTTTCAACAAGACAACAGGCAAGACTTGACGAAATGATGTCAAAAATCGTTCACTGCATACTACAAGTAAGACCCTCGCCTATTTTGCCACATTTTAAGGGAGTTCGTCCCACCCCCTACGACATTCCTTTTTCTTCCTTCAAAAATCAGAACTATTGCACATTTTCAACCAAAAACCGTTCTACACGTGATTTCAAATGAAAATGCGGTTTCTTGTAAATTTTACCGCAAGGAACGGGGTCAAATGGAGGCAATGCCTCCTCTTGAGCCAACATTACCTCCTTCCACCCCTTTCTCAGCACAATGGCCGAGACCTTTTCGCTCATTCTTTTTTGTTTATGCTTTTTGGGCGTGAAATTTGTAATATTGTCCCAAATTTCCTCTTCTGGAAGAGTAGTTGCCCCTTGAAAAAGTAGTCATATTACGGCCCTGCTCTGAGATGTTTTGCGGATCCGGTTCAGACGCCACAGCCCTGCTCAAAGTATCCACAATAACTTAAGTAATTTTCCGAACCACTGACACAAAAAAATTTCACATGTATATTCAAAGGAAGGAGATAAAGAGGACTAAAATTCCCAAGAGTAGAAAAGTACGGGCATAGGGAGTCGGCTGTACGTAAGCATTAGATACACTGAAACTGTTCGCAAATTCCCATGAAATGAAAGACAACCAAAAACCAATTTCCTCCCCGTACAAGGCATGTATTAAGATTTCGTGTTGGTAAAGTTTCTTGTGAACCTTCCATTTAAGTTGTTTCTGAATCAAATAGGAAAAAAGTATAAAAAGCTTTTTCACGGCAAAATTGATCGAGAACAAATTCCTCGAGGATGTTTTCGTACATACAATAGCCCTTAAAATGTTTGAAATGAAGATTTGGTAGGGTGAGATTCATTTCCCTTGCCCTTAAAATACAACTAAGAGTAACACAATATGTCAAAAAAATGTCTTCAATTCATGCATTTTGTGCACGTTTTCACCAAAATTCTGCACAGCTCCTCCCTTTGGTATTAGTAAAAAAATATGTGGAAAGGTGTGGAAATGTTAATCTCTTGAATATGGACTACGAAATTTAAAACAGGGAATGATGTCAAAAAATTAGGCCCATCTTGTGCCTTTTTGTGCATATGCGAGGGCGCATACGAAAAGAAACTAGTTGACCAATTTTTCGATTTTTACTTTTTTAGCTAAACTTGTATGAAACCCCCTCAGAAATCGCATAAAACCAACCCCAGACCTCTATCTAGAAAATTCAGCGAGATATTGCAGTTTCAAGTGAGGCGAGTCAAAATTTATTACTTCAAAAAGTACAAAAAGGAAATCGTATGTTCTTATGTAAAATAAAATTGTTCGAAAACACTTTTCCATGAATAATGTGGACATATTTTCATCTTGCTCTTTTAAATGCGAGAGCAGGCAAATACATTATTTATCCGTTGGCAGGATGAGTTGCCTACGTACCTGCTGGAGGAGAGTCTCACACTTCTCACTGGGAACCTCCAATCATACAATGTAGGCAACTTATCCTGCTGCATGAATGCCTGTCTACTCTCACCGTTTAAGGGACTCAGCTCCGAAGATTTTCGATAAAATTCTTCGGAGATCATCGAACATTTTTTGTGACGATTTTTCACAAAATTCTTCAAAACCATCGCAGTTCTCTCCCGAATATTTCCTATGAAATTCTTCAAAATTTACCAGAAAATTTTCTCAAAGTAATTTGTTGAGATTCTTCGGAAATTATCGGAATTCTTTCCACAAAAATTTCCGATGAAATTCCTTAAAAACGATCGGAGATATTAACAGGTTTTCGATGAAATTATCCGAAAATCATTGAACTTTTAAATTCTTTGGAAAACACTGGAAATTTTGAAGAAAGATTTCTGATAAGATTCTTCGGAAATTATCGGAATTGTTTGCCGAATATTTTCGATGACATAATATTTCTTAAAAGTCATAGGAAAATTTTCCCGAGGATCTTCGAAGAAATTCGTCAAACATTTTCTCTGACGATTATTGATAAGATTCTTCAAAAACCATCAGAGTTTTCCCCCAAATATTTCCTATGATATTCTTTAAAAATTATTGGAAGATTTGCCCGAAGATTTTTAAAGGAAGATTTTTAAAGAAATTCTTTGGATAAAATTAAAAATTTTTTCCGAGAATTACCGATGAAATTCCTTAAAAATCTTCGGAAAATTTTCCCAAAAATGTTTGATGAAATTCTTTGGAAATCATTGGAAATATTTTCCAAAGATTTCCGAAAAGACTCTCCGGAAAGTACCTGTCCGATGAAATCTCTTGAAAATCATTAGAGAACTTTCCCAAAGTATTTCGATGAAATTCTTCGAAGATCATCAAACATTTAAATTCTTTGGAAAGCATTGGAGATTTTTTCCGAAAAGAACGGACGAAAGATTAGGGGAGCGTGTAGTAGTGTGTGTGTAGGACCTTCACGGTTGAAATGTTGGTAAGAAACAGAACGGTAATTACAAAGAAAAAAAAAGAAAAAAAAAACAATTTAGTCTCAATTTTAAACGCTTTTCCTATAAAGTTTTACTTTTGGTCAACTGGTTCCCTTTCGTACGAGCGCTCACTTATTGTGCCTTTAACACAGCGAAGATATTAGAGGTACGATTTTTTCTCGAACATTAAGTCCCCTATCTAGGGGTCTGGTTGGCCGAGTGGATAGCGCGCTGGTCTCGGAATCTAGAGGTCCCGAGTTCAATCCCACGTAGCAACTCGCTACATTTCGACCTAGGCCGATTTTTCGGCAAGAAGAGAAGAGGGCTATGACAGCCCTGACAGCATCCTCAACAACTCTGAGTTAATGCTCGAAAGGGCGGATTCCAGGGCTCGGGTTGAGAACAAAATTAGAAAAGAAATTCCCTATCCAATGTTCGAATGATTTTGAAAGATTCTGCTCAATTTGCGCTTTTTGTGTACTCATGCCCCGAATGGGAGCACCTCTCTCAGCCAAGATATTAGCAGTACAAATTTTCTAGTCAACCACCCACCCACCCCTGTATCGGTCCCGACTTCGAGGAATTTTCAAATCCATTCGCTGATGAACAGTTCGCTCAGACTAGATCACATAACAGGACGGGGGGGGGGGGGCAGAGGGAGCACCGCATGACATGACAGAATGTGTGAGTGTAAGGGATTGTGATTGTGTTGGAGGTGAGAGCGGGTGTTGAAGGGAATGGGGCTGTGCCTGGGTTGAATGGATACTGGCATGTACGGGTGTGTGTGTGTGTTGAGTGGATGTTCAAAAAACATTCTATTGTAGTTTTTGTTCTTTGTACTCTACTTTTGTTTTCCCCCTGCCTGTAATTGGCCTTCTCAGCTGTTGGTAGGGGGAGTAAATAAATAAATATTATTATTATTATTATTATATAGGATACATAGAAACACGTAATTGGAGGAAAAATAGGTATATAAAGAGGTAGAACTTGAGTACATTTTTTCGGAATCGTTCATACCTTCAACTTCCATACATGGAGGGGAGGGAGGGAATAGAACTAGAAACTATATGTGTTGATAATGATAGGAGCCAAAATTTGATAGATACGTGTATAGAAAATCATATTCTACTAATACGGGTTGAGGGGAGGGTGCGCCAGTGTGAGGAATAAATGCACGAAACAGCACAAATTGAGCATAATGTTTGGATATGAAACCGTACTCTCAACAGTATGTGTGGTTGATGGGGAGGGGTAGGGAATAGGGAAACGTACCTTATGGGTTTTCATGAAATCGAAGAGGTGAGATGTAAACTTCATTACCATATAATGCACCGCTGTCGACAATTCCCCGCAAAGTTCCGCTTAGTACCTACTTCGTTTTCCCTCAGAATTTTCCAGTTTTCTCTTGACTGTCCATAAAAGAACATCACTTTTTTCACAGAAATTTTTGGAATCCATGTTTCCCATTCAAAATCCGATACCAGAAATGCAGAATTCCATCCTCGATAATGGGCCCACCAAAATATCTTCCAGTGCGAAATTCCCAGTTCGCGATTACCAAGAAGAGACCAATAACGGTAATAATAGCGCACCTAATAATAATCGTCTTCGAAGGATTCGTTCGATTCTGTTGTATTTCTGTCTACCCCAATACGCCGAAGGGGACGGAAGCGTTGTTCGCGCCCCAGTATATTCCGAGGAAACGACTAATTGCCACGTTTACAAAAATGTCACGTCCGAACCATTCTATTTGGAGAGCGTCTACGCGCGCCACAATAAAAAGGTAAACTTACATTTGACGTCCAGATAAAGTGGACTGCTCTCCCCGTCGCCTTCTTGATTACTTCCCACGCACGTGTATAAACCTGCCTGCATTCTGGTTACGTTCTGCAGGACTAAATTCTGATTACTGACCAACACCCCCGGATTATTATGTATGGTCTTGCCCTTTATACACAAACAAAATAATACGCGCACATACAGAACGAATGTAATCTTATTAGATGTTACCTTTTTTTTTTCTACCTAGTTTTCTTTTTTATAAGTATACTATATAAAATTTAACGCGTGTTACATCCCTGAAATTGAATTAAAAATAAAACGGCGCGCGGAAGATCCTCGGGCAAGGGTAATCTGCTCGTGAACAACGCGAAAATGCAAGCAGTGGGCTCTAAAGTTGGGGCGAGCGATTCGAAATAACCGGTCGAAGATTATATGGACGCTGTTAAGCGTAAGGGAACCAACTAGCAAAATCTGTTTTTTGAGAACACGTGATTCGAAGTTCAAGATCCATGTAGAAACTCTATGATATAGCGTTCACTGATAAGCTCTTTTCAACGCGAGGATTCATTTTTGAATCGGGGCCCAATTTTGAAAAATTCTACTTTTTACGCTCTTTCCAACGATACCAATGACCCGTTTTGTTTACAAATGTCGGTTGGTTCTCTTACGCTCAACAGCGTCCATATTAGCTACACTCAGCAGGCAAAAAGATTCTTATTCTGCATATTTGACATCGGAATTCTTTAAAATACTGGCGTATGCCGAGACTCGTCACTCTCGATGCTGAAATCGATCCCTCGTGAATAATCTTCAAAACGAGTTGCTTGGTTATCAGTCGCAGGAGCCTCTTAAGACCCTGGTGAGCAGCAGGGTTAATGAATTTTTTGCACCTATTCTCCCTTTTGGTTACTGGATGTATCTAGGGACATGAACTTCCACCAAATAGAAAAATTACATAACAAAATAAAATTCGATACAGTTAGGTAAATCCTTTTATTCCCAAAGTGACTTCTTCAATTTTTTGTTTCGTTTGAAGTGTCGTTTTTGACAGAAATTCATTCCAACAACATTCCTCATAGTCCTATAGGCCTAAAACGTTCCAAAACCAGTGATATTTCCTTGACAGTGAGGAGGGGGAGGAGCTTCATAAGTTATTAATTCTTATACCTCATCTGATTTTGTATTCGGTTCTGTAATGCAAATTTCACGATGAAGTATAATCAAAACATTTTTTCAACACCTGCACGAAAGGTTCCGCATTACCTCCGTGTTGCTCATAAGTTCCTCGTAATTTTTCACCTTCTGAGAAGGTGTTGAAAAAAATATCTTAAGCACTCGGGAGAAGAAATAGTGAAATACGACTCTTGTGTTACAGCTCTCGCCATCAGCTTGTGCTGCTATCTCAAAGTCGTCGTACTTCACTATTTCCTTCCTAGTTGCATAATAGGTACTAACGAGCAGGTATTCCATTTGACAACAGTTTCTAAAGATATGCGCAAAAAATTTTAAATTATAACGAGCAAATTCTCCTTATTTCATTGTTTGAATTTTTAAGTCGGAAATATGACCGGGTGTAAAATCCGATAAAAAATTCACTACTTACACAGCTCTTAATTCGGCACTATTCGAATTTCACAAACACGTCGATAAATCTTCTTTCGGTGAATTTCAATTTTAGGGGTTGAAACAGGAATCGAATCGAAAGCCAAATGTAATATTTGAAATTAGCGATCAAAAAACGCCCTCTTTCGAGACGGCATTTCACATGTAAAATTAGTTATTTTACATTTAATGTAAAACGCATGTAAAATGTAGAATAAAAGTAAAATAGCGAAAAAATAACATGATTGATGATTGATAAATGACAACTGATAATCAGGCACAGCTTGGCGATTAAATTCTTGGGATGCAAAACGTAAGGGACCCGATCAACAAATTAAATTTTTTTCAGTGATGTTGTGGATTGCGACAAAAAGGGCCCACGAGACCACATAGGTCGGAAGGTCCGGGATGCATTTGCATCTCCACACCCCCAGCCAGGCTTCGTGTGACTGATATATGATAAGAAATGAGAATGAGAAAATTGAAAATGAATTATGAAATAAATAATATAAATGAAATTAATTAAATTTTAACGGTAAAACAAGACATATAGAGTGCTTTATGTAAAAATTGCTAATACCACGAAGTCCGATGAGTTTTAACTGAATTTCTTTGAACGGAATTTACAAAATTTTGTATCATTATTATTAATAACTTTTTTTCATTGGGAATTTTCAATTCAAAATTTACATTTTAAAAAGTTTGGAGGAAAATGTTGAAATTTCTTTTTTTTTTTTGCCTGAACTACTCAAGCTAAAAAAAATTGTTTTATACGTGTCTTCTACATATAATATTCACAATAACATCAGTAAATCATTCGTGCACAAATCCTTCTAACGACACTGGGATCAAGTCCCATCAACTACCGAACTAAAACCCATAAAAACCACAGTTCACTCCTGGAAAACATCCAATCAAAAGTCCAGGAAAGACGAAGTAATACTTTTCAGACTAAGAACTGGACACTCCACTCTCACTCACAACTATGCCTATCCTGAACAAACTACCCCAACCAACCTGATGGAATCGATGATAGAGGGGCGTATAGCGATGCACGCATGCCAAATTGGCCCTGGGACACCGCATCCCCAATCCCGGAAATGCCCCGACTGGGCCTGCGTCAGGATAGGGAGGGGTCGCTTTGAGGTAGCTCCTGCTACCCCCATTTCTCCTTTCGCCTCTTCACGGCGGAGAATCTACGGCGTCTTATTCTTCTTCTTCTTCGTTGTCGAGTTACGCCGGATCGTCGGTTGGTGGCCGCTGCGAGATCTTGTCGTGTCGTCGTCGTCGATGTTGGTGGGATGGCGAGTGCCGGCATAGGGTGCTGTGTCCGCTGCCTTTGTCTCTGCCACTCCAGTTCCATCTTGCGGCCCAATGTCTTCTTGACAAAGGCAGCTGCCTGATCCCATCCCGCTCTGCTCTTCAGCATTGTCGGGACCAGGTTCTTCGGTGTAAGCGGCTTAACGCCCGGCCGCCGCCGCCCCTTTTTCCCTCTCTTGATCGAATGCCGGACACTCGAACAGGGTGTGCCAGGCATCATCATCTCGCCCTCCTGCCTGCAGCGCAGTAGGAGCACCGCGGGCTTTCAGCTATGCCCATCCGGTGTAGGTACTTGTTGAACACACCATGGCCACTCATCACCTGCGTGAGGTAGAAATTCAGCTGGCCATGGCGTTTGCCCAACCACGCGTTGAGGTCGCGTACTAGCAGACGGGTCCACTCTCCCATGATACTGCGGGAGAGCCGTTCTGTCCACACGCGGAGCGTGAATTGCATATTATCCCGCTTGACCCGCAGCGCCGTACTGCTCTTCGGTGGCAGCTTCCGCGTCGCGCTGTATACCCTCTTCCGCTCATCCGCTAGTAACTCCATTGGCGCTATACCTACTAGCACGCAAACTGCCTCAGTCGAGACAGTGCGATAGGCACTGAAATACCTCAGTGCAGCCTTCCGTTGGACTCTTACCGGCTCGCTTCTTCTGTACACCCTAGCACCGATGGCGTTAACCAGATTGGAGACCCATGTAGGAGGACCGACATGGATACTTTCGCCAGCAGCTTGCGTTCCTTCTCTGTCGGCCCCCCTAGGTTCGACATGAGTCGACTTAATCCGACTAGACTTTCTCCGCTTTCTACGCTGTTCTATTCGCGTGTTCTGTAAACGACAGCTTCTCGTCGAACCACAGCCCGAGGTACTTCAGGGCTGTACAGGGCGCTATCTTCGCTTCCTTTAGGCTAAAGGAAGGGGTGGGGTACCCTCGACGGCATGTAAACAACACCGCTTCTGTCTTCTCGGCTGCTAGGCATAACCCGGCCGACTCGATCCAACGGGTCATTGCCTCCAGTCCCGCGTTCACCTTGCTTTCAAGCGTGGCTACGTCATCTTCGACTGCGACCACCAGGGTGTAATCGACGTAACAGATGATGTTCACCCCTGGTGGTACCTCTGCTCGAAGGATGCCGTCAAACGCGATGTTCCACAGGAGTGGACCAAGAACTGATCCCGGCGGAACACCGCACGATGATACATGTAATACTCCTATCTTCATCAACCACGTAATTACCCAATGCCCAAAATTCCAATTCTAGCGAAACACACAAATCTCAAACTTAACACTAGAATTCCTGCTCTCCGACAACCATACCCAAAACCTTAAATTCATATCATTCCGAAAAGCCACAAGCCTCTCTACTCCAAAATGTAACCCGTAGAGTCACCACGTCTCTAGCCAATGGGCTTCACACGACGTGGCCCTCCCCTCCCTTCAAAAAAAATAAATAATAATAAATAAAGCGTAAAACACTCTACTTTCTTATGAGTTAACCATGGTGAATTTGAGGAGTATAAATTGTAAAATTAAATGATAAAGGAGACGACTATTTTCGACTGTAGTTCGAGTTGTACGCCATTTAGAAATTTTCATCGAAAAATTGAACTGCAATTTTTTTACTCATTTTGACTCATTTTACATTTTACATATAATATGTAAAATAAAAAGTTCTTTTACATGGACTACTTTAAATGTATAATGAGCATGTATAATGTATTTTACTTTTCCAATACAAGTCTATTCAATATTCAGTTTCCTCAGTAAAGTCGACTTTATTTGGAAAATGAAATTCTGATTTTGAAGCCTAAATTAAGGCTGAACTAAAAACGTAAAGCGATTCTCAAACTCGGTAACCGAAAAATCTCTCCTGCGACGTTTCGATCAATTTTCTAATTCAATTTTGTCTATTTTAAATAAGAAATTTGGTTCGGATTTTAACACCCAAACCGAGACCGGTCCACAAATCTGGTTAAATTTCCGAAATCTGTGGCTTATAAAGCTCCTAATTTGAAACTTTGCACGATACTTTTTCGTCTAAAAGTCGAAAAGCCACACCATTTAGGAAAGAAGTCAGTAATTTCTAATTTTTTCATTATTATCGCGGATTTTGAAATACTTACTGGAGAACTGCACAAGTACCGAAGCTTATGTAAAAACAAACCACCTACGACAAATACAATCTGAAAGGAAACATCGAAGAAAGGAGCGTGTTTTCTTCTGATAGTTTTTCACGGTTTTTCTAAAATTCAATTTTTTGGAGATTGACCTCTTTTGAGTAAACGGCCTGAGGTATTCGTCAACTCGTGGTCTCGTGCCAGTATGTTACCCGCAGTTCTGCCTGTTCTTCTCAAGCTGATTTTTGGAAAAACATCCTTCTAAATCCTTGGAAAAATCACGCTGTGTTCCTTAAAAATTTGCGATTAACGACTTGCGCAGTGCAAAATGTCAGCAGATTAGAGTCTTACGCGGCGGACGGCTTAAGTTTAATCAAAATACTATCCCTCACTATTATTATTATTTTTTGACTGAATTTGAACGAAAAAAAGCCCGTTCTCGAATTCAAATTACTTTCGCTGCTCCACTGATCAGTGGGCCCAAACGTCGCTAAATTTTTAATTAACGAAATTTGTAATTAAATGCAGACCGAGTCGAGTCTGTGTAGAAATGCTTATTGGTTACCGACGGCTGTACAAATTGCTCGCAAAAAAATTAGCTTCACAAAACGCGGTAGTTGCAGCTGGCAAACTAACCGTCGGCATTGTGTATCTTCAATTTCTTCTTCTTCCTTCACGTCTTGCCATCTTTTTTTTCTCATTTTTGTTTTTGCAAGTGTTCGGTTTTCTTTTTTTCTTCTTCTTCTTTTTTCGTCAACCTTTAAATCGTCTATAAGTCTCCTGAAATTGGAATTTCACCGCGTGTTTACGTACGCGTCACTCGCGCCCATGTCTGCTCATATAGTTATAGGGCATACCCTTATCACCGACAAATCGTTAGCGTTTGCGTTTCGGGTGCGGATCGTTAAAATAACAAATGTATATCAATTTCTTTGGCGGAGAATGAAGCTTTCTTTTTTTTTTCTCTCTCCCCCCTGAAAATCTCTAAAAAAGCACACCATACGCAGCGCTATGCGTCGAGATACGAAATTTACACGCTGCCAATAACTCTCGGTCTTCTGCAGGTACGCCGTGTCGTCGCGATATTCTCACATCGAGCTCAATGGTACTCGTCAATGAGCATTCTTAAATTGGGAAACTGGCATCGCATCGACTACTGAGCATTATTTAATTCTGAGCTTCAAAAAGTAAATAGTATGTAGATACGTATGTAGTTCAGACCGTAGTGGTGGAATCAAGATTTCAGTACGGAGGGAACGACTGCCAGTAAAATTCTTTATGCGAACGAATTTAAATAATTTTTTGAGTTTTCTAACAAATTTATTGATTAGAAGCAAAAGCAAGGCGAGAAAAATATTATTGAAAGCAGATTTTCAAAACTTAGAATTTTTTATACACTGTTTCGAACTGAAAGCACGAAAAACGGCAAGAAAAAGTGTAGATGTGTCTAACAGTTTTCAGTTTTTTATCAAATTTTTCAGGGTAGAAACAAAAAATGACAAACACAAACAATTAAATAAATAAAAAAAAAAAAAAAGCTTACAAGAGTATACTCCAACAATATGTTTCATTTTTCGCATTAAAAGCAAAAAAAAGGCAAAATTTAATAAAATAAGAGACCCTTGCGAGTAGATTTTAACAATTATTTTACCGTTTTTGAATGATGTTAGCGTATTTATTTCTATTAAATTTTTGTCGTAAAAATCGAGAAAATAGGCACAAAAAATATAAAAATATCTTACATGCAGAGATTTTCACAATTTTCTTATTTTATGTTAAATTTTTGTCGTTACAGGCTAATGCATGAATAATTTTTCAGGGTTTTATACCAAAAATTCTTCGTAAACACCAGAAAAAATGAACAGATTGTCAAAAAAAAACAACCTGTTGAGAGCAGATTCTCACAATTATTTTCAGAGTTTTCAGTCACATTTTTCATATGAAAATCCCCCCTCCTCCCGAAAATATCTCTTACGGACATATCCTAAATATTTGCAGATTTTTGTCACATTTTTCGCGGTAAAATTAAAAATATACAGGCGAATGCTGTTACACGAGCTGATTTTGACAAGTTTTAGCATTTTATGTTCAATGTTTCACAAGAAGGTGAATCAGTTTTTATAACTTGATTTTAGTAATTTTAGGATCCACTGTCAAATATGTTAGTTGAAATAAATAAAGGCAGGGTAAGGCAAAAAAGTATTTTGCAAGTCGATTATTATATCTTTTGTGTCATATTTTTCACATTCGAAGTAAAATGGCGGGTGAAACAAGACAAAAACTTTAGCGACCAGTTTTATAACTTTTTAGGCTTTTTGTAAAATTTTCAGATATAAAAACGAAATAAATAAATAAATAAATAAATGAGAATCATACGAACAGATTTTAAAAATGTATTCTGTCAAATCTTTCGCGCTTAAAGCTTAAAGCTAGAATACGAGAAAAAAAAACAGGGCAAAATAGCTTTCATTAGCAGATTCAAATTTTTGTTTCGTCAACTTTTTCGAGTAAATGTAAAACGTCAAGTCATAAAAACCTCTTACAAATCAATTTCAACAAATTTCAGTTCATTTTATTAGTTAAATTTTCCGTCTAAGAAAACAAGTTGAAAAGTGCAAGCACATTTTAAACTTTTGGATTTTTCTCGACATATTTTTCGTGTTAGTAAGGCAATTCTTAAACAAAAAACAGCCAAATGATTTAATTAAAATATTTTTCAGGATTTTTTCCTACAATTTTCAGGTTAGAAGCAAACAGGTTTTCTGCCAAATTTTTCAAGTTAGGACCGAACTAGGTTTAAAAATACTTTCGAAAGGAAGGTTCTACAAATTTTAGGATCCTTTACGAAATGTTTTTGAGTTAGAGGCATGAAGAACGGCAAGAAAAAGTAAATCGGTTTTCAGTATTTTATCAATTTTTTTAAGGTAGAAAGAAAAAACTGTGAAGACAAAAAACCAGGAAAAAAATACTTTTAGAGGTATCGTCAACAATTTTTTGTTACATTTTTCGTGTTAAAAGCAAGAGAAGGCAAAAAAATAAAAAATAAAGTAATATTTGAACAATTTTTTAAAAGTTG
Organism: Acanthococcus lagerstroemiae; assembly: GCA_031841125.1. Taxonomy (NCBI): domain Eukaryota; kingdom Metazoa; phylum Arthropoda; class Insecta; order Hemiptera; family Eriococcidae; genus Acanthococcus; species Acanthococcus lagerstroemiae. The sequence goes on along the minus strand of CM063110.1, from coordinate 6,152,774 downwards.
TTGGTGCATATTTTTCTACAAACTTTTCATAGACAAGTAGAGAAAACAGGCACAAAAAAATTGAAAGAATCTCTCACCATAAAATTTCAACAATCTTCAAAGTTATTGCCTATTTTTTATCCGTGAAAAAAAAAATTTTAACGAATTTTATTTAATTCTTAGGAATTTTTGTTTGCAGAAAAAAAGCTTTTATGCGCAAATTTTAATGGCTTTCTGAATCCAAAGTTAAATTTTTGTAGTAAAAGGCTGAAAAATATTGCAAATTCTCACAATTCTCAAAAGTTTTTTCTGTCAAATTTCTAGTAAAAATCCGAAAAAAGGTATAGAATGTTGAAAAAAAAAAAGTTATTAAGAGCAGATTCGAACAATTTTAAAGTTTTTCGGTCAAAATTTTCGCGTAAAAATCGAGAAAAAGAAAGGTCTTATGAACAGATCTTAAATATTTAAATATTTGTATAGGTTTGTCAAATCTCTCGTGGTAAAAGCCAAAGAATACAGGAAAAAGCTGCAACATAAGCTGATTTTGACAAATTTTAGTATTTAATGTCCAATTTAGTATTTTAAAAAACAAAACAAAATTGCGAAATCAGTTTTGATAGTCAGATTTTAACCATTTTAAGACTCATCGTCTTTTTTTTATTTTTTTATTGAACGCGGAAAAAAAGTCAAGGTAAGGCAAAAAAAGCTCTTTCGAGCGGACTATTACATTTTTCTTAACAAATTTTTCGTATTTGAAGCAACGAAGAAAGCAAAACGAGGCAAAAGGTATAAGAGCTCTAGCGACCAGACTTCAAAACTTTTTAGGCTTTTAGTCGAAATTTTCTTCCTAAAGGCGAAAAACAAAAAACACAACAAAAGAGCAAAAAGGAAATCTTACAAGTAGATTTCAACAATTTGTTCTGTCAAGTTTGTCGTTCTTAAAGCAAAAATATGGACGAAACAGGGCAAAAAAGTTTTTCTCAATAGATTCTACTTTTTGCTTTGTCAAATTTTTATGGGTAAACTCGGAAATAAGTCAAAAAGAAGCTCCTACGAATCAATTTTAACAATCTTTAATTCATTTTATTAGTCAAAATTCAAAACATATTTTTAAAATTTTTAGTTTTCTTTCGACGTATTTTATGATTTAATTTTAACAATTTTTACCGTTTTTTGTCATCTATTTCAAGTATAAAGTTAAAAAAAAGTCTAGCCCGCAGATTTTAGCAGTTTTTTGAGTACAGCAGACTTCAGGTTATTCAGCAAGCCATATTGTCCGAACTCAAAAATTTCCGTCTTTTAATCTGGTCTCTTAATTATCTGGCCACGGTACAGCACGTCATTGAGATGTTTCATTCTGTTGAGTACAGTATTGTAAAACGATACACATACGTTTCTCTAGGGGGAGCAAGAGCTTTTTTCCAATAGGCAGGAAGTGGCGGAGCAATATATGATAAAACTGCATACTTCACGCCCTAAAAGCACCGAAAGGAAAAAACTTCTGAGTTTTCTGCCGAGGTGGATGAAGGCATCGGTTCACGGGAGAGGAGGCAATTCCTTAATTAGCCTCCTCTTCCCTCCCCACGAACCTAAAAATCTTGGTGATCTTGAATGATGATTGTTTTGATTTTTCTTTTGATATTGTTGATTTTGCTTTTCAACTTTTTGATCTCCATATTTTTGATACGTATTAGGTAAAGTCGCCTGGTATCGCCCAGTTCCTAATATCGCCTACCACCTTATTTCGCTCTGTAATGACGCGATCTGGCGGAAAAATGTTTCATGTTTGGTATCGTAAAACAGTAGTACATGTGAAAAGTTAGGTTCCGGAAGCGAAAAACCGAAGAGTGAGAGCTGGGAGAAGAAATTGAAGACCTGAAAACTTTTTTAGTGTTGTCTTTGGATGGCGGTTATGACTGATAAGATGCATGCTGGACGTCGAATCAAATAGTGTTGTGATGAGAAAGTTCAAATTGTAGTTTTAGATAAAAAGTTCCAGAATTTATAAATAATTAGGCAGAGTATGGCGTCGAAGGAAGTGAGTACCGTTTTCCCTAATATCGCCCACTCGCAAATTCCTAATATCGCCCACTCGATAACATGTAGACAATATTAGGAACCACATATTGTAAACTGTTATTACTCGTGTTCAAAATGTTCTGTGTGGGCGCATGAGGTTTGCGACGCCGCCTTTGGCGAAGTCATAAATAAAATAAAAAGTACATTTGTTCAAATTGTTTGAACGGATAAAGTCAAAATCTCTTTTATTTTAATTATAAATAACGTAAAATGTCAATTTTTTTGATTTTTTAGCTGGGCGATATTACGATAATCGACTTTTACATGTAATTTTGGTGGACGATATTAGGAGCCTAAAAATAAAATTTCCGATTTTGACTACTCTGCTTTACAAATTCATGTAAAAATCAACGAACCATCCCCCTCCATTTTAGCGTAACACTTTTTTAGCAAAAGGATGTACGAACATTTTGAGCCGTTTTCAAGGTAGATAGGTAGCTCAAATAGGTGAAATTTTATAGTCATTTAAAAAAAAGTAGGCGATATTAGGCGACCTTATGTTATGTTCTTTGAATACAACTGATGTACACTTATTTGATACACATATGATTTTGAAATATTTTTCTGTACACTTGTTATATGTAATGAGGAGGGCAATGAAAAAAACGCCGTTCCATCCGGACTTTCAGTTATCCGGCTGACTCAAATCTCCGTTTATGCCGGATAATCGGAAGTCTGCTGTAAAAGTCGGGACCCTCGGTGGTTAAAGATGTTTAGATAGCCGAGTTTCAAAACTGTATTTTTCGTTCGCTAGTGGATCCTAACAAATTACTTCGCAATCCCCCTCGCACGAGATGAAAGCGCTTCCTCCGCACCCGCACGTTCACGTACACTCGTCTGCACCGTGCCTGGCAATCACATTTGTCAAAGTTTAGCCGAAACGTTGGCCCGATATTCCATAAATCAGTCGGATAAATCTTGCTTCTCCTGATACGTGTGACTAAGTCGGCGTCAGGTAATATTCGTCGTTTTCACGGCAAGCCGCCCGCCCCGTCGAAATTGAAATACGAAAGAACTAATTTACATAAAAGCGAGAGCGCAGGGAAAAAGAGACCCGATGACGATGCCGACAACGCTTTAGAAGCTAATTCAATTGGAACGAATTTCCGATATAAGGAACAACGCATTCGTCGAAATAATCATAATAATAATAATAATAATAATAATAATACGAGCAATAACAAGGAGGACGAAGACGACGTCGAAAAAATACGCTGAAATATTTATGGTACGTTTTCTCGAGACGGGTCTTTTTCTCTCTCATTCGCGGTTCGCTCGAATGAATAAATTACGAGTCTACGATGTTGGGATGTAACACGAACCACGACCTAGAACACTAATAGCTAACTGATCACGAGTGTAGGTCCAGGCTACTTACGTTATGTCGCCAAGCCAGTTTGTATACCCAAGGGTTACTTTTGACATTGCACTCGAAGTACACGTCGACGCCTTCGCGTATGATGCTCTGGTTCAGTTTGCTTCCGAACGTCAGCGAGACAATTGGCACATCTGAAAGAATGCAGAAAAGCCGAATTCAGACACGTTGCAATTCCAAACGTCTACCTAGAGGTCTTGAGATTCTCGAGAACGAACATATTTGGCGAAAATCCGCTGTACTCTGAGTCGAAGCGATCCACCGCAGTAATCGACGTTTGCATTGTTTCGCCGCTCGCCGAAAGGTATCGGCTTAAAATAGTAAGCAGGCAGGTAACCCGAAAAGAGGGATCTGGGAACGAGGTGCATTGGCCAGTATTAGTATGCAGCAGACTATCCTAAAACAATAAGCCCTCGTTTCGCCCATTAATTATACGCGGCGGTTTTCGCGCCGGTCATCGAATTTGCAAAATTGTTTCGAAAACATCTCCGGCGCTCTCTACTCATCGCCCGAAGACCAAACTAATGAATTCGCTCGGCACTCTCCGAGTACCGCGACGCGGGCTCTTTACTTTTAATAATTTCGAAGGAAACGAGAAAGGGTTGTTTAACGTTTGACGAGCGGGCTCGATGAGCTTGAAAGCACGACCATTAAATTCTGTAACTAACGCAACACCGCAAAACCAGTCGTGATTAGCGAATTTATAACGCTTCGATGTCGAAAGTTCGACGAGTAAGTAGTAAGTACATATTATAAGTATAGGCACGAAGAATGCCAACTCCCCTCGCTCCTGTATTTCCCACTAATGCTAACATCATTCATTTCTGATTAGTTTGCCCTTCTCTGTCACGTCCCTACCTGATATACCACAAGTAAAATGTTATACCAGTTTGTCGGTTCAGGTTTTCCAACAATTGCATCCAAAGACGTCGCTCGATTTTTTTCTTGGAGGGGAGGGGGGTAATTTCTTTAGTAGTGTTGACCTACGAGGTGTAGTATATTGTATCAAAGTGTCTATCAGTAATTTAAGTCATTTGTTTTCAGTCATGGTCATTTAAACATTTAAGAATTAGCGCATTATACCTTGAAAAAGAAAACAAAGAATCAAGAATTGGAAGATCCTATTATAATGACCAGGGCTCCATTTTTTATGCGAATGCATATTTTCATCTATAGCGTGTAGGTATAAGTTTCAAAAGATCTTCACGAATCACAGAATTCTGAGTCAAATGAGCAGCACTTCATCCTGCATATTTCGCATATTTTGGCATTTACCGCATATTTTGCACCAATTCTGCTTATTTTTCAAATTTTTTTTTAATCAAAAAGTTATTTTTTGGTTCTGAGAATGATGTCCGACTCAAAAAAAAAAAAAAAAAAAAAAAAAAAGACTTAATGGTTAATGAATCAGTAGAAAAGCTTTAAGCTTTTAGAAAAATATGTTCTTTTGCACGTGAGATAACCTGTCTCTTGCCCGCATCACATTCATCAATTATCAAGAAATTACGAATAGGTACATTATCTCCTGGGAGCATCTCCTATTAAAAGAAGATTGGACGCTTAAGGAGATACTTTGCTGGATCATTTTAAGATATGATAAAAATTGTCTCAGTGTATCCAACTTAATTTTTCCTTTGAAATGATATACCCATATTGTACTTGCATATTTATTCATATTTTACCATTTTGACGCATATTTTCGGCATATTATTTAGACTGAATTCAATGCATAAAATATGCGCATATTTCGCTATTTATTGTGCATAAATGTTGCAGCCCTGATAATGACGATGAAAATCAACATATCAGCTTACAAGAGTCTTCGCATGTATGACATGCTCATGTGAGTCATCGTGTGAGACGTGATCACCATGCGTGTATTAAGGTAGGTGAGCTCAATAAGTCCAAAGTCTTGGCTCTCCAGACTTTTATGTAAGTGATTTCATGTTTTTCCTTTTTTGTGTTATAGTCGTCGACTGCAATTTATAAATTGGTTAGCTTGAAATTTTTCTATACTGCTCCGCGTTCCTCAGATCTTCTAATAAAAATACCCCTTTTTCAGAACTTGATAAGGCCAGCGCACCAAAGAAGACTGGGTCTATAACCTAATAAGACCCAACCTAATACCTAATAAGCCTGACTTGAAACTCGGTAAATAAAAAGTTCAGCATGGTTCAAATAGAAATTTATGAGTAAGTTATAACTGAAATAATCAATTGATCTTACCAGGTTGGGCCTTATTAGGTTACATAACATTATTTTTTGTGAGTATCGCATACCTCGGTTCCAAATTGCTCAAATTTCACTTTTCTGGCGTCGATCGTTAACCAACTACTACTACAACAACTATCCAATGTTTGATTTCTGAATAAATTCCATTTGACTCACATAATACTCGTAAATCCTCCGAGTTACACAAAAAACACATCGGAGCACTTTTTACGTTATTGGAAAATCATCAACCGGCATATCTCGCATCACTGAACTAATATCTTGATAAAAACAATAGGACAGTGTTGCCATATCATGAAGGAACAACTTTGCTGTACGTTTTAATGCAGTCTAAAGTATAGCAGTCAAGATCGGTACAATAGTCCTTATATTGGGAATCCGGGCCTTATTGAGCTCATCTACCTTATGCAATAAAATTAGTTTTTTTCCGCATGAAAATATAGTATTATAGACCAAGAAGTATTATTTAGCTTTAGTTTATTATTTTAGCGAATTCATAGCAAATGGGGAGGGGGGCATTTATTTTTAGATTTTGATGTTATTAGACACCCTGTATATGTGTATTGCAAGTTAAGTGTATGATACGGTACTACTAATTGCGTTATCACATGGCACTAATTCGTTTACAGATTTTTTATAACTACAAGCGTAAATATAATTATTAGCCTTTGAATTTGGGGGGGGGGGTTATTTTGATAATTTCACCCCCGCCCCAAAAATAAAAAATTGGGGTAAGTATTACCCGCCTACCCCCCCCCCAGCCACGTTCATGATTGCATCGATAGGAAAAGGTCGACTTTATACGCAAGCGACTGCGAAAATTAGAGCACAAAGGGCTCGTGTACGGGTCACTCGACAGAAGCCAACGACTTCATGGTCATCCTCAGCTCGACACAGCACCATCAGGGTGTCTAACAAAATTTAAATGTAAAAATAGTGGTTATTTTATCCCGTTCATTACAAACTCGCAACTCGCTTTGTTCGTCGCTCGCAGTCTATAAGAGGGCCGCAATCATTCCTTACCACAATTCTTTGAAAACTGAAAAGTCACATTCTTTAGAGACAGTCATTGACACCAACGCCGGTTGTTCAAGGCCTAATGACCAACATTCAGAAACAATTTTATGTTCGAGTTTGCTAAACCTCACATTCCCAAAATCTTTATTCAAGTTCTCGGAAATGGAACTTCGCATTCACGAACTGAAATCAATCTATGGATGATCAGTTTTTCACAGGATTTTTCTTCTACTGTTTTAATTGACCATTATTTGAAATTATCCAAAAAATTTGTCTTTAATTGATTTTAATCGACCTTCCTCCAAATTGGTGACTTTAACTGACTTAGTTGACCTTTTAGACACCCTCTGTGCGCACTTGACTTTCTGTCAGTAAATTAGCCCCTTCCGAAAACTTTATTCAAGTTCTCGGAAATTGAACTTGCATTTACGAACAGAAATCAATCTATGGATGATCAGTTTTTGATAGGATTTTTCCCTTCCTGTTTTAATGGACCATTATTTGAAATTGTCCAAAAAATTTGTCTTTCATTGACTTCAGCTGACCTTCCGTTCAAACAGCTGACTTTAATTGACTTAGTTGACCTTTTAGACATACTGTGCATGCTTCACTTTCTGTCAGTAAATTAGCCCTCCTCAACTGACTGTCTTTTCATTCCGTGGAGATTTATTTCCAGGAGGTAGTGCGAAGACCAAATATTTATGAGCTGCGGTAATAGGTACTTCAAATCGGAAAAGTAAATTTTTTAACGACGCCAAAACACGCAAGGAAAGCCGAAATTACCGATTTTCGCATTTTTATTTGTGTGTCATTGAACTGCCCGACAAAATAGTGTGTATATCACTGCCACTGAGCACTGCCAAACCCGTGCAAATCCAAATATTGTCCAGAAGTAGGCTGGCCGTAAATACTAAGTATACGCAGTATTGTCGCATTTATTACTAAGTTATAGTACTGTCACTGCAAAATCAGCTAGTAGCGATGTGATGGTATTTAGTTTTACGGAAATCGTCATTGAGACTAAATACAAACACAAGACTACTCACGATCAAAGAAAGTTTTCGTTCTTTCAATTCTGCTACTGCCTCAGCTGTTGGAAAAGTCTCCCCATCTTACACACCATCCTACTTGCAACAACCGTAGTCGATCGTTACGTACCTACTCCGATGGCCTTAAAATGCCTCTGCGGTTACCACTAATCATGACTCTAATCGTCGGCTTCTATTTTATAACCATATGAATGCAGGACAGGTAGGTCAGTAGAGTCATCACTGCACTCACTTGTTACGACAATTGAGAAAGGGATGACTGGCAGAAATTATGCCCTGGCAACGTTCATGGATATACAGGGAGGGTTTGATGCGACAACTCATGAATCAATAGAAACAGCCCTGAAAGAAAGGGAAGTAAAGGAAAGCTTGATAAGATGGATGGTATCAATGCTAAAAAGCAGGAAGATCTAAATAACTCACCAAAAAGAACAAATCCACGCAACGACCATCAAGGACTGCTCATAGGGAGAAGTAATCTCTCCCCTACTGTGTAGCCTAGTGGTGAACAGTTTGCTGGATGAGTTCAATGGTCAAAAAATGTACACACAATGCTATGCTGACGATTTGGCTGTCGAGGTAACTGGAAAATTTCCGGGGACCATGGCGGAGCTGGCGCAGAGGGGACTTCGATGTGTGGAAAAATTGTGCGCAAAAATTGTGTGCAAAAAAGAGTCATCGATAAACTTGGACAAAACTGCAATCACTCTTTTCACTCACAAAAGGAAGGGCAAGGAGTTGATCAAGGTGTAATACAAAGGAAGACCATTAGTTCTCACAGCAAAGGTGAAGAACTTCGGGAGTATATCTTGGCGAAAACTTCTCCTGGACGGATCACGTCTCAGAAAAAATACGAAAAGAGATTGAGGCTCTTTAGCTGGCCATACTTTTGTCGGCAGGACGTGAGACTCTCCCCCAAAGTAATGCACCGGAGGCATACCGGTGTAATACGCCTCAACATCAAATATGTGGCAGTTGTGTGGTGGGACCAGGTTACCTCATCAAAGTCAGAGAGGAACTGGACCTTCTGCAAAGGCTCGCGTGCGTGATGCCAACGAGGGCAGTGAGAACAGTGCTGACAAAAGCACTTGAAAGACTCCTATACCTGCCACCACTTCACACTGCTATAGAAGCAGATCGGCTGAGCCCACCAAACTAAATCTCGAATACGTCACGGTATCCCTACAAGTATCCGACCATGATTTGAGCCCCCGAATCTAAATTCACATTTGAAATGGGCAAAACTGACTCGACGTAAAGAACTCAGAAATGTACTGAAATAAGGATTTTCTGGGTCGCTGACTTGAAATAGTGTAACAGATTTTGGTCCGATCCAGTTTCTGTTTTTCAAATAAATCTTACGCAGCAGACTTTGGGTGTATTAAGAACAAAAACAAAAAATGACTCAATTGGCTGAAAATGGAGACGCGCGGTTTCTGAAATAAATACATACAAGTATAAGGAACCAGTTCTGAAGAAAAAAAACAAAAAACTTTTGATGTTTGAGAAGGAGAAACCTTATACTTTCTTGAGTTCCAGGTCGGTTAGAGGTTGGCAAATGAGAATCTTCAAATGATTAGGGCTGGCATACATTCAGCTAGAAAATGTCTCACCCCAAAACGCATGCTAAGACGTTCCAATAAAGTTCGAATTTCAACCGAGATGGCACTGGTTAAGTCGTCGAAACAGGATTTTGCGTCTTTTTTTTTTTTAAAGTTCCATCATATTTTCAAGAACTGACCCCAATTCGAGTCCAGAATTACAAATTATAATTGAAAATAGGGCGAACTGATACGGCTAAAAATCGAAAAGTATCGAAATGGAGGTTCTTCACGTCACTGGTTTACAATAATCCTCCATAGTTCGTTTCATCCTGTCAATCTCCTCGTCCTATCCAGGCGTACAATTACAACTTTTTGGACCCAAATCGAAACCAAACTGAAAATCTAACAGAATATTATAAATCACATACCTAAAGATCCTTAATTTTGATACTTAGTTTCATTTTCTGAAAGATATTATTTTGCCGATTTCATATTTCGAATTGTGGTTCAAATCAGAACCATTGAAAATTAGCTAATCGAAAAACTCCTATTTCGATCAGTTACTCGATACGTTCTCATTTCAAATTCGAAAGTTGTTCGTACATCCAAGGTCCTCTTCGGAGAGAGAAGTTTTTTATTGGTAAAGAAACTAGACCTTGATTGGAATACGGGGTGCGTTCGTCTTCACAAAATCAATTTTTTAGATCGGGTGCAGGAATTTTTTGATTTGTTGGAATAATTTGACGAATCGAAGGGAATGTCACCCTTCCCCTCTCGTGCCGGTCCTAAAATTTAAGCGCCCTGCACGTACGAGTACTCGGCGCCAAGAAACTCTCGAAAATGCGCAATAAAGCTTACAGATATTTATCGGCTAGAGGAAAAATATACCTCAAGTATTCATAACATGGGTGTACTCGGAGTTGCAATTGGAATTTCATTGTGAAAATGAAGGCGATGATGGAAGTGTTAAAAATTCATTCAAATTTCAGCAAACTGTATAAACTATATAACCCACGTCTCTCTCATTTTCTTCTTTGCCCGTGCTGCTCACTCCTTCTTACTTACACTCGATGCAGATCTTTTCCTTCGCGAAAGCCATTAAAAAGTGTTTATGTTGACAAACTTTCTCAACAGTCGCAGTCGTGCAGGCGAAAACAATTTATATCCCGGGTTTTCCCTCTCGCTGCTGCGCTGGTCGCGTATTCGGGCCACTTTTCGCGAGAGAAGGAGAAAGAAAAAGAAAGAAGGGGGGAGAGAAATTCATTCTTTTCATATCATTCAAATTACAATTTGATAAGGTTTCGGCAATTGTCGTATATCAGCCGGCGAAACACAGAAACTTGATCTCCTGCAGCTATATTAAAGATGTATATTGGTAAAGTTCCTTGTACAGTATCACACGTTTAGGATGAGCTCGATCATCAAGGACGAACGAACAGTATGCATTTTCAAGATGTTTTCACAAAACGGTTTTTTGTAGCGTAAAAATTATAGGTTTTCAAGAATTTTGAAGAAAAAAGTTTATCATTAGTAAACTGATGACGAATATCTACACTGCATGCAACTGCATGGGTATAGGATATGTCTTATGGCCGCCGAACACGGCCCAAACATTCAGTTAACTGAAGGCCCCGGTGTGATAGTGAATCGGCTTAAGTCGATTTTTTCAAATTTTTCTTCAGTCCTCTATTTGCAGTGGTGAATAGTATACAGGTACTACACTCGAAAAGTAAAAAGCGAGTGTTTCATGTGAGGAAAAGTTTGCGAACGGACATAGCGAGTGAGCACTCACTTTCAGCTCTTGTTTTTAAGGCATTTTACAATACATGATCCAACATGATCAGAAATGGAAAACATCCACAGTTTTGTCTCGTCAAAAAAGTAACGCTGAAAAATTCAGCATGTGCATTTTCCCAACTTAAAGGAAATCTACAGTTCCGATACAGCAAATAATAATCACGAAGCAATAACTGCAATGATAACGTCATAATAATACCATCCTCGACATTAGTCGGCGATTCTCGGCATCTGTCGGCATTCTTCGTGTCACTCCGTCGTGTTGGTTGGTAAACGCGCTTGCATGTAAAGATATGACTCATGTTTTTACATTGAGGCAAGTTTACTTTATATTGAGGTTATGTTTGTATCTCATTGCAAAATGCTAAAGTAAATATCGTCATTCAGATCATGTATTGTAAAAAAACTGAAAAAAGTTTCAGAGACCCAAGCACGAACACCATAGAAAAGGAAATCTAACAATTCGCCCAGAAACACGAAGATCGCCTGCATCAACACCCGAACATCGAGGCTCTCCAGCTCCTCGACAACGGCAACGCCGCGAAGACTCCTGAGAACCGTTTAAACTTATTTAATCTAAAATTTAACTGAAAATTTCAATTCCTTATAAGAAGCTTTTAGGGGAAAATCATATCGTTCTTGCTACTTAACCTTGTATAAATGCACTTCTAAATATTCGAGTGAACAGATTATAATAGTCGAAATGTATAACGGGAAAAACTCGATCATTTATCTGTCCAAAATTAATATAGCAAAAATAAAAAATATATCACCAGTGAAGAAGTACGTGGGTAGCTAAAAATTTTATAGGGAGGTTACCCTTTATATATTTCTAACTTGAGAAGAAATTGGTGCTGGATCTGGTTTTTCAGCTTCTCATGAGCAAAACTCAATAGGAAGTAACATAAGGTTTTTGAGCGCTTAGACGTGCCACCACTTTGAAAATGTTAAAAATTGGCCCACATGTGAAGAATACATTAAGAAACATTTGCAAATAAACATTTTTGCCAGCTCAAAAATGGTGGCGTGTCATTTTCAAAATTTTAAAATCGACCTTAAAAGTCAAAAAAGGTATAAAAACTTCCAAAAAAATTGGTCAAGAGGCCTTCACATACGTGCCGAATTCCGCACTATTCGACCAAAAGATGCCCATGGTTGAGCTAAAAAATAAAAAATCATATATTTCGAGGTCACACCCCTCTGGAGGAGAGTAGGATCGTGACGATGGGCTCTGAAATTTTCTTTTACCACTGCAAATACAGTACCGAAGAAAAAAGTGGAAAAATTGACTTAGGCCAATTCACCAATCATCCCGAGCTATACCTTTTCTACTGAACTCATCCGATATCATGGAACGCGCACGCAACAGAAATTCACTGCGAATATCATGAAGCAACAAGGACCGTGATGACGTCATCGAAATAACATTCTGGGTATGAGTCGTCCATTCACAATGCCGGTCGACATTCAACTTTTCGAGACGAATATTCAAATCGGACGTCAAAATTGATCCACACTCACTTTTCGAAACCCTGTATAGCCCCTCCCCCTAGTGTAACAAAATTTTTGATCGTATCTCGGCAACGGAGGGTCAGCGCCAAATTTGGATAACCAGTTTGAACTCAGCGAGAAAAACTGAGTAAAAATAAGTAGTTATCTCAATTTTTTCAATTAGCGAGAACTGTGAATACTTTTCCATACTATACATCAGGAATTTTTTCGGCGAAAAATTTCTTCGCGAGCCCACAGATCGAAATTTGGTGGAAATTATTCAATTTTTCGACATGAATTCAGATCCGTCGTCAAAAATGATTCATACTCAATTTTCGACCAACTATGAGCAAATGAAAAGAGAGCCCCCTCCAAATCTTTGATCATATCACTGCAACAGAGGGTTAGCGCCCAGCTTAGACAACGAATAAACTCAGCGAGAAAAATTGAGAAGGAATAGGAGGCTATCTCAATTTGTTGGTTTTGAAAATTTTGAAAATTTCTCCACAATACATCAGGCATTTTTTTCGGCGAATGATTTTTCGGGAGACCTGGTGAAGACTATTCAAGTTTTCGAGATGAATTCGAATACGTCATCAAAATTGATCCACACTCAATTTTCGACCCGGTACAGCCTCCTCCTCCCCTCATCGTAGTATAACAATATTTTTGATCGTACACGACAACGGAGGGTCAACGCTAAATTTGGACATCGAAGGTGAACTCAGCGAGAACAACTGAGTAGGAACAGATGGTTATCTTCATTTTTTGATTTTCGAAAATTTTGAAAATTTCTCCATACTCATCAGACATTTTTTCAGAGAGCATATGGGTCAGAACTTCGTGAAAATTGTTCAGCTTCTCGAGATGAATTAAATCCGTCATTAAAATTGATCTACATACAATTTTCGATCCAGTTTAGTCTCCCTCCCCGTAATATGTGGACGTCCCGAGAAAAGGGACATAGTTGTCGATCTCAGTTTTGGCGCTACAGCCAATTTTGTAAAAATGAGTGAAAAAATCGATTTTGAGATTATGACCGATTCTAATAGGGAACTTGTGTACTTCCTGGTGATTTTTGTCGCAACGCTGTATGTAGCTTCGTTCCCGCATGAGGTCGAAAAAAGTGTCTTGAAAAAAAGGGACATAGATGTCGAGTCCAGTGTTACCAGATCACTAACTCTGTTGGCGCCATATTTCTATCAAATAATGCTGAAGACAGAGCTGAATTTCTTCTGAGAGGCGTTAAAACATTAGGCTGCCTTGTACTCTCTTTAAATGATGGAAAATAAAAAAGTTGATCAGAATTATATTCATTATTATAAATATGAGAACTTGGATACTTAGAATAATTTTTTGGCGCCAAAATTTTAGAATCACAAGCCTAATATGGTATAAAGGATGTCATAACATTTCATGGCACTGAAATTTCAGAGTCAGCAGTCCATTTATAATTTAGGCAGTCCCTGGGCAGTCCCTCAAAGAATCGGCAAGTCGTGAGTTTAGTTTCTTTCATTTTGTTCATTAGTATTCGTTCCCGATTTTTCTATACTTTCATATAAATAAAGTGAACTTTTCGTATAAAGGTACATAGAAGTCGATTTTGTTCTATACTTTTTCACATGGGACTAAAATCTCAACGGATCTTCACTTCGGTTCTGAAATTTGGAATCTTGGGCTAAAATCTGAGCGGATCAAAAATATGTTGCGAAAATAGAAATTGGTGACCGAAAAGGTTGGTCCTGAGATATCAAGATGATTAATTTCAATGCGGTTACCCGTTTTTGATGGTGCCTGATCCATTCCAACTATTCCCGTTTCATTTCAGCTCTTCATTGTTCCCAAAATTTGCATTTTCACTTTGGAAAACTTTAAACCTCATTTCCGTAAAATGAGTTTTTTGAGTACACAATGTTTGAATTCCCCGTCGAGTTTTTCACCTAGCAGACTCGACAAGGGCTTGTTGGAAAGGTAATTCTCTTTAGTTAATTGTACTGTGCTTAACTCCATACAGACAACTATGTCCCATTAGTCGTGGACGTCCATATACGAGTATAACAATATGTTTGTTTGTATCTTTTGGCCACGGAGTATCAGCGTCACGTTTGGACAACGAATTTGAACTCGGCGAAAAAATTGAGTAGGAATAGGTGGTTATTTCGATGTTTTTGAATTTCGAACACTTTGAAAATTTCACCGTCGGTCGGTCGAATCGTGCCTCACGATTTTCATTGACGGTCAGCGAAAAGACATAAATATAATGTCAGAAAACTGAAACTGAAAGGTGGTTCAAGGACCTCAATGTCCCTCAAAAGGAAACTGCGTTATTTTACACCGCATGTAGAGGAGTCGCTGTTAAATAAAGTCGGATTTCTTTCGGGGACACACAGAAACAGTCTCCCGTTAAAACTTTATGATTTTATTACATTTTAATGGGTCGCTACCGCACTAATTCTAAACACGATAAGTTTCATCTCATTCACTCCATACCGCACTCCTCCCGTCACTTCGAGGTCTTCTCTTTCCATCTCGATTACTCTTAAAAATTCTTCAACTTCATAATGAGACATGGTAATTCGATGACGAAGAAGAAAGCGGAAGGTCGGATACATTTTTTTTTTTTAGAAATTCAGAAATTCGCGTTTTGCATATCCGATTCGCAGACAGCGTACCTACTCATCGACGGTCGAGTTTGGTCGTAATTCATTTCACCGATTTCCAATTAAGTTCATTTCCTATAAACTTTCGCCGTACATTTCTCTCGATGCGCGTAAGTTCACGCGAAGATGATTCGGTTTTATGGTTGAAATTCAATTTCTTTTGCGCAGTTTAATTACTTTTTCCCTGCTTTTTTCTCGGTTTCTCACTCGGACGAGCAGCATTTTATTATACAACCGAAGTTAAATTACGGTGAAACAGTTCGTTTCGACTTAATTATTTCTCTTCGTTCCTCTTTAATTACTTCGGTTTGTCGTTTAACGTATATATTCTTTTTGCGACCGACGATACGCTGTCCTGTTAACCAGCCTCATCGGCGTTTAAGAATTATGAATAATTTGCCCGTCCTGACGAGAGTGCACATCCTCGCCTTGCCGACTCTATGTAGCTTGTCATTACATCGAAAAATGGCTGATCGATTTTTCTCCGCAATTTCCTGTTTTATTCGCATTTCAAATTCGATATTCGACGCTTTTTGTCAACCGAGGGCTAGTTTTAAACAATCTCGATAAAAGGCTGCTCGTAGTCGTAATTCTCGTTACTCGTCGTTTTTCGAACATTCAATTTGATTTTATGATGCCCGGCTGGCGGGCATTTTAGCTTTTATTTTCACCTATTTCGCCTTTCATACGCGACGATTTGCATACCCCATTGTTTGCCACACAAATAAAATTACTTCCAAAGCCAAAAATTTATTCGATTTTCTTTTTTCCTTAACTGTAATCTTTTCCTCCTTTATCCAAAGGTCGAGTGAGATTCTTCAAGGAAAATGTGAAACAGATTCATCGTATTCACCCATGTACTGCCCGGAAGTAATAGTCTATAATTTCTTACTGAACATTAGTAAAATATACGCGAAAAATGCGCAATCAGAAACAACTGTCATCGAAGATTATTTCAGAAATGTGTTCGGAATGGTCTTAGAATTCCACAAAATTCCACAAAATTCCACGGACGACGCTGACTTGCTTCCTTCTACAGGCAGTAGAACACGTCGTAAATGTGTAGGTAGCAAGTTTCCTGGGATGAAGAGGGAGGGGGAGTGATAGATCGCAGAAATGCCGACTAAAATATAAAATATTTCTGTTGAAAACTGAAAAAAGTCTTCGATTTCCAAATTTTGCCGACGAACTGGCAGAATTTTCCTAGTGCCGATTTTTATCGGTCATGTTTTCTCAAGCTTTCCATAAAACAGAAGCATACAGTAAAAGATCATAAGAATAGTGATGAAAAAACTTTCTCGCAATGTTATTCCAACTGTGATCCGGGGAGGGAATCAGCAACAGGGGTTTAAAAATATCACTTCCGAGTGTTGCACTTTTACATAATTCTTATGAGCGAACAAACAATTTTTCTTCCACACACGATATTACAATGTTGCCACTTTTTTTTATAAAGAATGACTTCTCCAGATTTCCCAGGTCAACTTTTCTATTTTTCCATGACTTTTTCTTTCGAATGGGGAAGGAGTTATGGATTTTGGCAGGACATGTTTTTCTCATGATCCTAATCATAACACTCGCAAGAAAGTACCTAAATGACTCTGATATTTTCTAAAGGGGGAAAACTTTTTCCTCGTGATTATTCACTGCTGATAATGAATTTTGATATAATATAAGCCCTAAGCCTAGTTTATCATTCAGAGAATCAAAATTCCATGATTCGGATGAAAATTTCATGACATTTCCATAATTTTTCCCTGACCATTCAAACTCCATGACATTTTCAGATTTTCTATAAAGTGGCCACCCTGAAGATCGAAATTTTATTTACCTCTTCTGTTTACGTACATTTCAATGGACCATACACTAGTAAATTTTATAGTCAATCTATCCACTCGTTCGTATTTTTTTGTACATGTTTGTATACACAATTAATTCTCCTATAACCGAGCGTATGGAGTCGAGCACTGTGGAACGGATTGTGGACCATCTGCTTCCGCAGTGCCCAGCACCAGTGGACACACCTCTGGAAGTGGACGCTGTACCACTACTGTTGGTAGCCGAAATCGACGCGGCAGTGGACCGAATACAAGGAAAGCGAAGAAGGTACCGGGACCAAATGGAATATCCAACAGCGTGTGGTACGCCATCCACCAGGCGGATCCCGAAATACTGGATGCAGTCTTTTTTCAATGCAGCGTTACGCGGAGCAGTACTCCCAGCCCGATGGAAGGTAGCTCGCCTGGTGCTGTTGCCGAAGCCAGGCAAACCAGTTGGCGGGCTAGCGTCTTACAGGCCGTTGTGTTTGCTTGATACCATAGGCAAGATCATCGAGCGGATCATTGCAAACAGGCTGCAGAAGCAATTTCAGGGGCACGCGTTGAGCGCCAACCAGTATGGGTTCCGAGCTGGAAGATCGACGATTGATGCCACCGGGAAGTTGAAGAGGCTGGCACAGTCAGCGATCCAAAAGCTCCTATTCGGTGCAGCCGTGAGCCTCGACATACAGAATGCGTTCAATATGATGCCATGGACGCGCATATTGGAGGCGCTGGAGAACGCATCAGTACCCGCGTACTTACGCGAAATTATCCAGGACTACTTAAGTGGTCGGATAATTCTCGTGGAAACTGCTACGGGTGTGGTGCAGCGGGAGATGTCGTGCGGGGTCCTGTAGGGATCAGTTCTTGGTTCACTCCTGTGGAATATCACGTTAGACGGCAATCTGTGAGCAGAGGTACCACCAGGGGTGAACATCATCTGCTACGCCGATGACACCCTGGTGGTCACAGTCGAAGATGACGTAGCCACGCTTGAAAACAAAGTGAACGCGGGACTGGAGGCAATGATCTGTTGGATCGGGTCGGCAGGGTTGTGCCTAGCAGCCGAGAAGACAGAAGTGTTTTTTACACACCGTTGACGGTACAATCCACTTTCCTTTCACCTAAAGGGAGCGGAGATTGCGCCCTGTACAGCCCTGAAGTACCTCGGGCTGTGCTGGTGAACGTTCTCATGTCGGTCCTCCTATATGAGGTTCCAATCTGGTCCGACGACATCGGTGCCAGGAAGTACAGAAGGCAGTTTGCGTGCTAGCAGGTATACCACCAGTGGAGTTACTAGCGGACGAGCGGAAGAGGGTATACAGCGGGACGCGGAAGATGCCACCGAAGAGCAGTGCGGCGATATGGGTCAAGCGAGATAATAGGCAACCCACGCTCTGCAGGTGGACAGAGCGGATCTCCCGCAATACCAAGGGAGAGTGGACCAGTCTGCTAGTACGCGACCTCAACGCGTGGTTGGGCAGACGCCATGGCCAGCTGAAACATCTACCTCACGCAGGTGATGGACGGCCACGGAATTTTCAACAAGTACCTGCACCAAATGGGCATAGCAGGAAGCCCACGGTGCTCCTACTGCGCTGCAGGAGGGCGAGATGATGATGATGCCTGGTACAGCCTGTTCGAGTGTCCGGCATTCGACCACGAGAGGGAAGAAGCGTCGGCCGCCTTTCGAAACGCGGGCGTTAAGCCGCTTACACCGCAGAACCGGGTCCTGACAATGCTGAGGAGCAGAGCGGGATGGGATCTGGCAGCTGCCTTTGTCAAGAAGACGTTGGGCCGCAAGATGGAACTAGAGTGGCAGAGAAAAAGGCAGCGGACACAGCACCCTATGCCGGCACTCGCCATCCCACCAACATCGACGACGACGTCGCTGTTCCCAACAACCGACGAAACAGACGATCCGGCGCAACTCAACGGCGAAATAGAGGAAGAACAAGACGTTCTAGATTCACCGCCGTGAAGAGGTAAAAGGAGAAATGGGGGTAGTAGGAGCTACCCCAAAGCGATCCCCCCTATTCTGACGCAAGCCCATTCGGGGTGTTTCCGGGATAGGGAGTGCGGTGTTCCGGGGCCGATTTGGCATGCGTGCATCGCCATACGCCCCTCTATCGTCGCTGGATACATAATTATTTCATAAGAACTTCTCCTGAATTAGGGTGGAGGGGGCTGACTGATAGTACACCACCCTTTTCTAATTTCAGGTAAAAAATAATTATTGTTTTCGTCTGTATTCTCATTCTCTTCATCGATTTCGGGAAGTGGTTCCGTATGTACATATAAGATAATAGTACATACAAACAAAATAGAAATGAATATAATCGTTTTCAGACCCGAACTCAGAAGTGGGCAGTACACTGTTTGTCAGCTCTTCCCATCAACGCAGGAAGGGGTTCTATAAAAACGATATAATTGTGCATACAGATGCAGACAAATGAAACACACATGTATACAAACATTTTTCAGACCGAAACTCAAAGCAGGTGGTATACCCATCAGTCAGTGTCGTGAGGTTACTGGTACAGTTCATGGTGACGGAGTTTCCAACTGAAGGGTCCATCTGTAGACCTAGGAGGCTGATGGTGAAAACCCCTGACTGATGGTTTTTGGAAGATGCTGGACAGATACAGCTCCTCCAGAGCTTACAGCAGAGGTCAGAGACCGAGACGACGTCTAGGTTTCCCGGAGGAATTATATACTCGCGATGGATGAGCTTGATTGTGGAGCAGAATTCCGCCCAGGAAGAATGGTCAATGCAGGAGGAGCACAGGTGCGAGCATGTTGTTTAGTATTTTTAGGACTTGACACGTGTAGGCTATGCGATGGGAGTGACACTTCTAATTGGAATAAATGGTACAGGTATACAGCGTATGTGTAGGTTGAATATCGAAATACAGAATATTCGGTGGACGGACGCTCGTTATTTTCCACAGTAGTGCTTTTGATCTTCGGAAATATAGCGTTCGAGTTCTCGGAATTCGAAGAGGATGTAGCATGTTCAATATTGCATCTAATTTCCGAGCATGTGATCGGTGGGCGTCTTGGTGACATCTATTTGATGGCTATTTTTCGCATACACGTGCCGTCGATAATATCGACCCGATGGCGTGAGAGAGAAGGCGAATTCTCCTCACGACAGCCACCCCTCCTCCCTCCCGTAAGTTGTGAAGTGCCGGTAAACAGAAAATAAATAATTGTGCATACAAACGTACACAAATGAATACAGTCGATTTCATGCTCGAAATCGAAAGTGAGTAGTATACTACGTATCAATCAGTCCTCGTCAATAATTCAAGAGTGGACTGTTTGTAAAAAGTAATTGCACATACAACTGTATATAAGTGAAATACGAACAAATAATACATATAATCGTTTTTAGACCCCAAACTGGTAGTCGGTGGTATACTATCAATCAGCCCCTGCCTCCTAACTCATGTGAATGTGGTAAACAAACAAAATAAATGTGTACACAAACATATACAAACGAATACATCATTTTAACAAAATAATAGTGTATCTACAAACATATACAAGTCAAATATTAACGAATACCTATATGTAATGCAGCACAGGAAACCCCATCATAAGTCCAAAAATAAAATTTTTCAGGAGAGTAAAACAGACAAAATTCCGTCATTAGAGACCATGTAAAACTGAATCTTTTAGTCCGTTTTGCGGGGCAGGAAAACGATTTCGAATTTGACACGCAAACACGTGGGTAATCAGGGTCAAAAGTGTCATAAAATACACCAGGGATATTAAATACAGGATTTTCAAAGCTGTTGAATTCGTCTCATATCTATTTGACTCCATTTTTCGAAACGCGGTGCTCAGGTCGGGAAAGCGGACTAAAACTTAAGATATGCAATAAGTACCACATAAGTAACATTTTGTAAGTTTCAGAAGTTTCCGGATTAGTGAGTGAAGACAATTTGGAATAAAATTCAAAATATGAGCTCCTGCTAAGAGAACCGAGAACGAGGAAGTTCATTAGTGGATAACTGATTTCATATTAATGGTACTAAAAAACTGTTCCAGCATTTGCGAAATCCGTAGTAAATGATGCCTACATTGTAGTTGTTGACCTTTTAAATTTTAAGTTATCTTCATGCCATTCTCGTTCTCTGCGTAGGTACTACAAGACTGAAAATTACAGTCAAGTAAAAAATATGAAAAACAAAGTCACCGCTGTGCAAGTCGTAATGCATCATCACCAAAAATCAACTCAGCGACCAATGGAAAACCTTCGAAATGATACCCATATTATGTTGTTGCCTTTTTCAATTTTTGACACTCTTCCCCCTGTTGGTCAATGAAATAAGGGTAAAGGTGCCTAATATCGACCAGTTCCTAAATCTGACCACCAGCCGTTTTCGGCTCCTAAAGCCTCAACTTTCGCGGAAAAATATGTTTTTAAATAATTTTTCACAGACAAAGCGAATGAGACCAAAATCATCGTTCTAAGGCCAAAATTGGCAGAGATATTCGCAAAAAAAAAAAAAAAAAAGATTTTGAGATGTCCAAAAATTTTTCAAGGCGTGATTTCAAATGTTGATTGTGTAAATATGGTTTATCGTAATTAAATGCGGTAAGTTTTAATTAAAAGTGAAGATTTCAAATTATATTGGTGCTCGATTGATTTGGAGAACTAATTTCACGTAGGTAGTTATAATTTCTTTTCGAAGTTTCTTTCAAATAGTTTCCTAAATTCGACCACCACCTGTTTTTATCATTTCATGAAATTTTTTCATCTGTTTATATCTACTAGCGATGCCGAAAGAATCGAAAAGTCGACAAAAAGGGCCAGAAAAAGCAATGACGGATGCTGTCAGATCGTCTCTGTGCATATGTGCCCAAATGTGAGTGCTTGGGGGATAAGGTTGCAATCTGCATTTGCAGGGACGAAACCATTGTGGGAAGGGGGTGAATCCCCCTCTCCCCAATAATTTGGCAGTCGGCAAATTTTGTTTATTTCACGATTAACTTGTTACTTTTATTAATTTTGGGGGTGGTCGATATTAGGCGCCCTTTTTTTTCAATACCCAAATTTGACACCTTTCAGAAAAGAATTTGGGAAAAATCGAAAAAAAAAACTTGGGGTTCGAAATTTTTGGGGGTAAAACTAGAATAGTTGGTCTACGTTTCGAGCCATCAACGACCTTTCTATGCGAATTTTGGGCTGAGTAATTCGAAAAACAAAAATGGTGGTGGATATTCGGTACCTTTACCCTTAAACATGAAAAACGAGCTCAGGGATCTGTGAAACCAAGTAAATGATATACCTAGATTTTAGCTATCAACAGTTTTAAATTTAAGTTCCTCTGCCCTTAAATGCCACCGATTCGAGAAAGAAGAAAATACAATAAATAAATATAAATGAAAATAAACAGCAAGGCAGATATCAAAAACAAATTTAATTTACTGATCTGTGGCATTTCAGGAATGATATCCATTGTTTCAGAAAAATATTGGCCTTCTTCTTTCCTCTATTAAATATTCACCTTAATATTCCTATTAGGGTCAAATCAACGTCGGATGTGAACTGGATGACCTCGAAAAACAAAATTTGATGTTTCAGTTTCCTTTTCAATAATAACAGAAGTTCAAAAAGTAAGAGGTCATTGGAAAACAACGAAACACCCAAACATACAATTTTAAACAGGTAGTACCAAGGAGCGGGGCAGGAAAGAAAAACATTCATAAGAATCGAAAGGTACGACGATGAAGAAGTGGATTCAAGGGTAATTTGTCAACATCTAAAATTCTATATTTCGAACTCTGAAACTTACATTAATGCACTGAAGTAGGAGAGGTGAACTTGAATTCCATGGGGCGCTAACCCATCACACGTAGAGGAAAATTTCTAAGAAGCTTTTCGTCACAAATTTTATGCAGATTTATCCTGTACTCTGCCCCAGTACTATTCTCTCTTTTCCAATCAAAATTGAAAAAAAATCTGAAATCCGTGATTTCTGCCCCCTGGAGGAAGAGGCAAGGTAATTTCACGCGGAGAACCTTCTCAGATACTTATTAAAAGGAAAAGAAAAATTAAAGTTAATTTGTTCCATTTTCAAAACTTATTCGACTGGATTACCGAATACGAATATCGACAATGATAACAGAAGGAAGAAATCCAAAACTGATACGAAGACAATGAGTACAAATCATAGACTTGGCAAACCCGTAGCTAATGCCAGGGCAGTCAGGGCGAAGCCTTTGCTGGCAGGCGCGCCAATCCGGCTAGCAGTTTCCAAAAAATAAAAGAAAAAAGACGTCTTAGTGGAAATAATGAATTTTGTTGTATCCTCATGCCCTGGTTAAGATATCAAATACCCCGCCGCCCACAAGCAGTTACCTACGGACTTGGACCATTGAACAACCATAAACCACGTTTACTCATGAAAAACCTGAGAATGCACAGGAGATAAACTAAGGCGTACTTAAACATTATCCTAAGTCCGACTCCAGTCTCACAAGAATTAACATGTAGAGACCTTTTTAGTCCAAGCCCGTTTCACCTTCCAATCTCGGCTCTCGGCCTGCATGATAAGGCGTAAAGAGCGCACGTTTTACGAATAAACGAGGTCTATGTTCGCTAGAAGGTCTACGATACGAACTAATTTACATAATATACAGGGTTCAGCGAAGGCAATTATACTAGAATTAAAAATTTCGAAAGCTCGTCGGCGGTTATTTCCCCTGCACATAACAGAAATTTCATCATCTCCAGACCTCCGTAACGTAAATAATGCACCCTGACTTAACACGTATCCGAAAAGAAAAAAACAACAAAACAAAAACCCCACAAAAAAAGAAGGATACTCGGACGAGAAAGATTTTTTATTTTTAATTAACGTTAGGAGATAAAGCAGAAGCGAGAGACGAAATAAGGTACAATTTTCGAGAGCTAAATGTTGCGGCTTCGCCACTGAAGAACAAGGCATTGTGTAACGCTTACCAGTCATGAAACGCTTCGAAGGATTGGATGAGCATTTTTGATAAATTAATATTTTCCTCTTGTTTCACTTTTTTTTTTTTTTTTTTTTTTTGTGTGGACCTAGTTTTGTTCCTTTTTTCTTTTTTGTCCGAACTCGGCGTATAATTGAGGTTTCTAATTGAAATTCGCACGGAGGAAGATACGACGGTTAAGTAATTTTGCCTCGCAACAACTAACCTGCCAAATTGACTCACCGTAAAACAAATTACTTTTGAAGAATAAAAATGGCCAACCCTAATGGCACGGCCTAAAATTCCGCTGAAATTTTTCGTACATTGTTTCCGATGGGTGCACACGAATCGAGAAATTAAGAAGTCCTGCATGACAATGGACTTGAAAAAAGCGAGAGGTGGATGTGCAATTTCAAAACTGAATCTCACTGGATTCTACGTAATTCATCCTTCCCTCTTGCCATCGGGACATATGAGTTGCCTATCTTTCAGAAATCCGAGAGAAAATCTATTGCTCCAAGATCTCCAAAAGAGAACAACTGACAGTCAGTGGGCTCATGAGAAAGACAAACAGACAGAAATTACAGTCCTGTTTCCCATTTTTGATATTTTTTTGTATTTTGCCATACAACCTCTTCGTTGAGCTGGCTGACTGGCTGACCGGCCGAATGGCTAGCTGGCTGATTGGTTGTATACGACCATATGATTGCGTCCGGATGTCTGACAAATGGCTGAATGGCTGACCATCTGGCTACTTGCGATTTGGAGTATCGGCCAAGTCCTCACAGTATACGGAAATATTTTTTCAAAATTCATCCCTGTGACCATTGAGCCGCGATATTTATATCTCGAATCATGCTTATCTTTTCCGATGCAGCGTTTCAAATTTTCTGGCTCTTTTTTATTTTCCTGCTCCACACATTCGACAACTTTGCCACTAAATTCTTCTCTTATCTTTTCACGCTTCTCAGTCGCAATCCACACTGATGGATCTGAGTCTTACGCTCTCAAAGGATTTCGTCTCGCAACGCCTGAGTCAAATTGTAATAATTTTCTCAATTAATATTCCGTCCTTCCCTTCGCATTCTCCGCTAAACTTGCTTAACTTCTCGCGCCAACGCTCTTTCTTCTCCACTTTCATACATCAAGTTCCTTCATCCCTTTATTGTCTTCTTTATCGAGTTAAGTTTTAAATTTACGAAAAGTGTACATAGGTACCTACAGCATCAATTTGAAAATCCGAATGACGCACCACCTGAAATATTATCTTTTATTCGACACGGGTAGCGTAACATTGAACAGTTTTTCCTCGACGCGATTCCCGCCCAGGTCTACAACGTAGATACCAAAATTTCAAATTTAAAGTTAAATTTGCGAAATTTGCATAACTGACGTCCGTTAGCGTCAAGCCGAAGACGAAAAGAACATAATCTTTAAAATATTCTATTAGAATTTAAGAAGCGAATTTTGCAGCTGCTTCGTCCTATCCCCACGTTGAGTTAAAGCCAAACAATTCTTTCGAAAAACAACAGTTTCGGTAATACGAATTCAATTTTACTTCACGAATGGTGTACGCAGTGAAATCCTCTTTTTGTAACTAAAAATATCCTTTCCTTTCAAGTACAGAATAACAACTCAAAATTTCAGAAAAAAATGAAAAAATGACCAAAAAATGGCTAGAAAAGGAGATCATTTGCAATTTCCCCCCTTTTTTTATGCTTCTCTCTTCGTACACTACTCGTCACCATCTATTTTCAAATCCCCACCTTCATCACAAAAATAATTTTTAAATAAATCGAGATAAATGAGGAGTATAACACAACATTCGATTTTCTTCTCGCTTCACCAGTTATAATCGCGCATTTAATTGTTTTATAATATCCAGTCGTTGTTCTTCTCAGACACAATTGATTAGCTAGAATTGCGTTGGAAGTTTTTGCTACAATCTGCTGTAAAATGGTATTTCAATTTTATTAACACAGCACAGCGGAAGCACAAAATAAAGGGGGATCTTCTTCATAATCAGCAAAATTTCAATAATTTGAAGGAGAAACTTCCCCAAAAATGATTCAGGTAAAAAATGACCAGATGGTCACCCTATTCAGACACGATTTTCCCCATCCTACTCTTTTGAGACTCATGAAGCTCATTCAGATTCAAGACTGAGAATTTGTTGAAACTTCTTCCGACTCTGATTTGACTAATTGAGAGTACGTTCAGCTTCATCTAGACTTAAATTAGAATCGTTGAGACATACGCAGACTTACCTCAGGTTCGTTCAAATTGTGAAGGTATATGACTTTGGTAAAACTTATTTAGCCCATTCTCTAAGGACCCCTCAAGACTCATCCACATTGTCTCTTCTTCTTCCAGTGCCATATCAGTATCCAGACGCCGAGGACCGTGGCGATCATGTCGCATGGCGGCGAGTCCACCTGACAAACGTCAGAGAGCAACTGGATTAGCTGCAGAGGCTCGCGTGCGTGATGACCACGGGGGCAATGAGAATGATACCGACGAAAGAATTTGAATAACTCCTAAACCTAACATCACTTCACATTACTTTAGAAGCAGCCACGATAATGGGAGCTTATCGTCTGGACCAACCAAACCTCTGGCCTCGAAAAATAGGCCACAGAAGGATATGGGAGATGGCGGCGACAGTGAACAAATGTTTTGGGATGCCGAAAGACAGAATCGTGGTGAAACACTTCTTTGACAAGCCACACCATGCAATGATACATAGGAGGCATAGGAAAAGAGGTGGCCAAGCATTCTAGGAAGAGAGGAGCATGTGTGGTTTGTAGATGCCTCAAAGAATGACCAAGGTTCAAGAATCCGAATCACGAATGCAGAAGCGCTGACAACTATTCAATGGCATTGGGTGAGGGCGTCACTATCCTACAAGCAAAGGTAATGGCGATCACGGAGGCCATTTATAGAAGCCAGCAGAAGAGCCTGGTTAATAAGCAGATCTGTATCTGTGCAGGCAGTTAAATGGTTATTAAGGTACTGTTGGCACACCGAACTACATCCTTAGTGGAGGCGGACTGCATTAACAAATTATACATCATTGCTCGGGAGAAACGTGTCATCATACTATGGACACCGGGACACTGCGGCATAAAAGGTAACATGATCGCGAATAAGCTAGCTAAGGAGGATACAAAAAAGGAACTGGTAACGCCCAGGCCATATCCTCCCGTAGCATACAGCGTCATAAAATCCAAGCTGAGTTCCTACTACGGCTCGACGGAAAACATGCAAGCCTCATTGTTAGACTACTAACTGGTCATGGAGCCACAAGTCACATGTAGTATAAAGTAGGAGTGGCGAAAAATAGCTCCTGTAGCCATTGTGGAGAAGAGGAAGAAACCTCGATTCACATCGTATGTCAGTGCCCAGCAACAGCCAGGACAAGATGCGGAGCACTGGGACTGGAGTACCCAGCACCCAGTGAAGCCAGATAGAACTCAGTAAGATTCTTACCTTGGTTGTAAAAGTGAGGCTACTGAGCTGTTCCTTAACATCAACCTGAGGAAAATTACAATGAACTACCAAGTCTGAGCATTCGGCGCATACAGCGCAATTTCGCATAAAGAAGAAGCTCAATTTC
Source organism: Acanthococcus lagerstroemiae (assembly GCA_031841125.1). Lineage (NCBI taxonomy): Eukaryota > Metazoa > Arthropoda > Insecta > Hemiptera > Eriococcidae > Acanthococcus > Acanthococcus lagerstroemiae. Next base: position 6,125,149 of record CM063110.1, on the reverse strand, counting down.
TTGAGTTCGAGTATTTCCTTTTCTATACCAATAACCTGTGCGTATAGCTAGCCACATGTACCATAAAGTTAAGTAAGTGACCCACAAGACACACACAACACCGCATCAGTCTTTCAGATACTGGTAGTGACGTGTTTTAATGAGAACTGGTGGGGGACAGAGTGCACCACCTACCTTGATTAGAACAGCGGTCGCTCTGTTCGCTTATCAGGAGGAAGGGAAACGAAACCTATTCTGATCCATTTAAATTCGGTGACAAAATATATTGAGACTGATTCACACTCAATCGAGCGCTGTCAAGAATTATTAAAATTTATTGAGATTAGCCGCAGACTGGAGAAATTCGGTAAACCAAGATTTAGATACCCCAACTCGGTGAAGACTACTCCTGGCGCATCCTGTTCGAGTATGAGGCCTGGGAGCAGGAGAGGTGCGCACGGGACGGTAACAAGGATCGACCCTGTCGGCAATAAGAGCGACAAAAACACGGCATGAACGACCGTCTCGCGCCGGATACCTTGGTTCCGGAAATGCTGAGAAGCAGAAGCGGATGGAACCGGGTATGGGCCTTTGTCTCAGACCTCATGAAGATGGAGATATGAAAATGGTCGAGGCAGAGGGCCGACAAACACAGCTCGGCCCACACTCTGAATAACTAACTGTACCATCCATAGAGCTGCTGTAGCTTCTGTAGACACCCCGGCAGGATTCACCCAGCTGTCACCACCTTCCTGCGTCACCACACGTACCAAAACGAGGAAGTGAGAGGTGAAGGAAAGAAGCACCGTCCGGGTGTGAGTCACCCGAATTCCAGGTTAACGCTGGGTGAGCGTTGCCTCAGTCAGTAAGGGTCCCTTAGTGGCTCTGGCAGGACAGTGCGAATCCGAAAAAAAGGAATACACGGACATTTGTGTCGCGGAACTCGCGCTTGGAAAACGTGTGACGGCGGCGCCCGCCAAGAAGTGGAGAGATCTGCAAGAAAGAATCGAGAACATCGCGGCCGATTACCATAAAACCTTCCTGTACTCAGAGACGTACCGATAGGGGGGCAACTTAACCCCCCTCCTCTCCCCGTAGGAATTTTTAACAAATTCAAAAGGTTTTTCTTTTGTATTGATACTTGGGAATTTTGAGTTGAGTCAGTTGGAAAAACCCAACAAGTCAAAAGTTTTTTGTTTTTCTTTGCTTTGATACTTGAGAATTGAGTTGAGAAGTTTGGAAAACACCCAACAAAGTCAAAAGGTTTTTCTTTTTTGTATTGATACTCGGGAATTTGGAGTTAAGTCAGTTGGTACGTCTTCTTTCCAAGAAGTCAGCCTTTCGGAAAACTTTTTTCGGAAATATGGTCTTTTAGAAAAAAATACTTCGAAAATTTCATTCAGGAGATTTGCCAATCGAAAAAATTGTTTTCGAACTTTTTTACGTTCGAAAAATCGTTTTCGGAAAATGTCTTACAATCGGAAAGGCGAAATGAGGACCCGGGCCAGCCTTAATACGTCCCTTTGGGCACCGATGCAATACTCGAGAGGGTAGTTTCCAGGACCAGGGGGTGCGGTGTCTCGGGAGCAAATTTGGCATGCTTGCATCGCCATACGCTCCACCAAGTGAAAACTGGATGAAGACTGATGCGGACTGTAAGGACTGATTTGGATTTCACAGTCTCATCCTGATTCTGTCAGTACAACTGTATTAAAACGCTTTTTCATTTAGGAACTCATTTACACTCTTCAAAGTCTCCTTAATATGGTTCACATTCTGCTAGGACTTATATGTCAGACTTTTCACTTGCACTTTGTTATGGAGTTGGACGGTTTTGTGAACAGCGTATATTTCACACCTACTCCCTGAAATTGTTGGGTCAGCGTTTACTCAAACATTGAATAACACATACAAAGAGTGGAGGTACGTGCAGGTACACAACGTGCAATGATACGAACCATACCGAACTCAACAAAACCGGGTATTAAGCCGGCAAAACGATGAACGCAGAAAATACCTACAATTCAGACGTTATTTCATCAGGCTTTGAGCAAATTGACTTAGAAGTAGGTAAGACTCATCACACCCATTAAGAAACTTCCTTAGGACTCTTTGAGACCCAACAGACTCATTTACACTTCTATTAAGATTTTCAGAAGGCTTATTCGAACTACATTGCTAATCGTAACGGACTTGTTCAGTCTCTTTAGTTAGGTCCAGACATCACGATCGTCCGCGAACGAATGTGAACAAATGGAAATGAACACGAATAGGAACAACCATCAGCGAACGGATGCAAAAATTCCTCTGCGTTCAAATCGATCCACGCTCTGTCCCACGTTCGCCAGTCAGCCCATGGAAATCTGTCCAGACATGACGAATGCAGGGATCTGGTTGGCCAAGTGGTTAGCGCGTTGGTCTCGGAATCCGGAGGTCCCGGGTTCGAGCCCACATAGCAACTCACCAGATTTGGACCTAGGCCGGTTTCTCGGCCAGAAGAGAAGAGGGCTAAGACAGCCCTAACAGCTTCCCGAAGTTTCTGAGGTCATGCTCGAAGGAGCGGATTCCAGGGCTCGGGTTGAGAGCAAATTAGAAAAGAAGACATAAACGAATGAAATCCTGTGCACGGTTTAGCAAGAATCCTTTGATGTACCAAGTTAATCGGATTGCGTTCCTGCGTTCAAGGGCGCTGGTTCGTGTTCGTTTGTGTTCGTTCGTACTCGGTACATTCTGCCTTGTCCACATCTGACGAATTCTTGTCCATCATGTTCCGTTCGCAGATGTTCGGAAAGTCTGGACCATAATGTAGCTTTTGATTTCACACGCAGGTACAGGTTCGGAAAAGACTCGTTCAGACTCGCCAAAATTCACTTAGACTATGTCAAAACTCATTCATTATTTTAATGACTGTCTTACAAATGCGTTAAGATTTTGATAATACTCATTCACACTAGGTTACACCTGCTAACTCATCTAAGCTTCGTTAGGACTAACTCAGGCTCTGCCAAAACTCTTTCGCATTCGGATGTGAAATCAAAACTCAGGAGGGGTTGGCAATCTCCTACAACGCCCTTCTCCTAATACGTCAACGTCGTTCTGGCGATTTCAAAAATTAAGAAAACCTTCGTCGACGGAAAGAGGACGGCGCGTAGCACGCGCGGGAAACGAAATAATACGCCGAACTTGAGCAGACGCTTTCATATACCAGCGTAGAGGTCATTATAATGAACAAAGAAAGTTATTAATAGCGGCAATTTCTTGTTTCGCGAAAAGCTGGGGGTAAATTTGTAATAGATTTACGGAGAGGAAAAACACGCCAACGCAGAGGGGAGGCTGAGAGGAGGACTAGTGTAAGCAGCAGGAGTAAGAGAGAAATTTTCCGTGCCGGTGTAACAAAACGGACGATGCTTATGACAGTTCCGCTTTTCCCAAAGAAGTTTTCGCGCCGCAGCAATTTGCCATCTCGATTGTAACATATTGTTGTTTCGCTGTGTAAGTATACTACACCCAGCCATGCACAGGCACGGGGGACAGCGAGAAGGGCTGCTTCTATTTTATACGTGTCATTTTGTAATTAAATCCATTTCGCAATTAATTTCGTCGCACAAAATGTCGCGTCGCTTCGTTCGCCGGCTCCAGTTCACGTTCATCGGGGCAGATCCGCAGATCCACGTCAAGACGTGACACAGCCGCTAGAAGATAACCCCCTAGTGAAGTGCTCAACGAACAATGCGAGAAGCCTATTAACTCAACAAGCGGAAGGCGTACTGGGAAATACGGCGATAAGTGTTGGAAAGGCCTCTTCATGCTGAATTCCAGAAGTATTATGGCGAAATAAAATTGTGTCCATCTTCTAAGTCACAAAGAACGGACGACAGACCACATCAGTTCAAAAACTGGAACACAGCTGAATGGTACAATCAGACAAGGGGCATTTCTTAGAAGACTTTCGAGAAAATCAGCTTCGAAATTGTTTCATGATTGTAACTTCAAGGCAGACAACGTTAAAGCTTCCGTCTCTTCTTTCATCCCGGATTAAAACTTTCAACTACTTTTCTAAGTAGTGAAAAACGCAAACGAAGTTCGTTTTTCTTTTCCTCCAGGAGAAACAGAGGTAGATCTACACGAAGGGCAGACAGAACCGAGGCCCCGGGGTGCTCGGCTGAGAAAGGACGACTAGAAAATAATATCAGGTAAAAACGGGAAAGTGACAAGACAGAAAGAAAGTAAGAAAAAAGGAAATAGTCCAATTTATGATGTACTCAAAAATTGAACAGGGCATTTGAGCAGGGGGAAGAGATAATGTGGTTAAGAGGGTGGGGGAGAATAAATAAAAAATACAAAGAAATAAAGAAAGAGCGAGAAAAAACTCAAGAAATAGTTTCATTTGTCAAATAAAGTCAATTTCAATTCAAATTTTTATCTATGAGAGCGGGAGATGACAGGGAGGGGCTTTTCAATAATCGGATCTCGGGCACCATCCTGTTAAATCCGGATTTGAGAAAAAAAAACACCGCTCAAGTTGTAGACACTCAGCTTACTGCGCTAAAGCTCTTACAGCTGGAAGCCGGAGGTACCAATTTGTCTCCACGAAACAAAATCAATTTCAAATTTCTATTTATGAGAGCGGAAAGAGAGGGAAAGGGACTTTTTAATGACTGGCCTCAGGGCACCGTTCAGTTGAATCCGGTCTTGAGAAGAAAAGAGGGCGTGAGGGGAAGAGGAGAGGTTTCTCAACGATTGGCCCTGGAGCGTCATTCAGCTGATCCGGGTTTGAGAAGAAAATACATCACTTAAGTTGTAGTCACTGAGCTTACTGCGCTAGAGCCTTACAACTGGAGGTACCAATGTGTCTCTCCACTAATTCATATTCAAGTTCTGCATTCCAACTTCCTGTTTTTAATTTTTGATTAAAATTTTTCCGGAACAATACAAACTGTACACCTAACTAGAGTAAATCAGACTCTTTCGAAAGTCCTGTGAGGCCATATTCTAGTGAGGAAACTCAACTATACCAACGGTGCAGACTATGATACCTCAATAGTAGAATTGGTGGTTCTAGTTGCCCAGTCTAAATTAGCTAACAGGTTGCTGAAGTTCGACGACGGGAACCAGGGACTTATGTACACTTCCGGTGTAAGAACCTATTTTTGGTAATATCCGTATTCTAGGCACCCCTTGGCACTGGCCTATACCTCGAAGCTGCGAACTTGGGCTGCCAGAGAAATGATATTCTTTCCTCGAGGGTATGAACAATAGGGATGATGTAACGACAGGCCGAGTCCACTCACATATAGGCATCACCATCTTCCAGTGGCGTCGTGTCTGGGTGTTCAAGGTGTTCACTGCACATCCACTTAATTTTTGTCTTACAACAAAAATCCCAGAAACAAGGAAAGATTTAAATTTTGATTAAGATACAAAATATAGCCTCAAAAAATTGAAAAATAGCCGGAATTTTTCTCTTTGCGCTTCGCGCGGTTCTTATCTTTGTCACATACTATGGGAATTGCGTAAGATGTTCATTAGCAACATTGCACTCTCTTGTCAGTATTGTCGCAATGGCGTTATCTTTGTCACGTACTATGGGAAATCGCGTAGGTTGTTCACTAGCAACATTGCACACTCTTGTTGGTTTTGTTGCAGTGGCGTTATCTTTGTCACATTGTTCCAATTTGTCTCGAACTCGAGCTACAATAGAAGAGCTTTGAACCAAGATTTCTTCACTCTCAATTAGCATGAGTTCTTCTTGATTTTTCATTTTTTGTGCATCCTCTAGGGACATGCAATACTCGGACCAGTTCTTTTCAAACCCCAAGTAGCTCATTCTCAAGCTTTGTATTTCATTTAGATAGAACTCGGGTTTTCTTGCCTCGACACTGGAAATATCACCGGCCTCTATTATGGAAAGTATTCGCTGGACAGTATTCTTGAATTTCGCCTTGAACAGCCGACGATCTTGATCTAACTGAGCTAGCTCATCCACTGAATAACCTTTTGAGTCTGACTCCATTTCCTTTTGAGCCATCATTTTGACCGCGATTTCTGCTGCCAATGCTACGATTCGTTTTTCCTCTTTGGACATGATGATACAAGCCCAAAGTACAAAGTTTTAGAAACGTAACGCTTTGTACCAACGTATTTATGTACAGGCAATTCCAGGCAACCTGTTGGTTAAATAACAGATCGCTTTTCGAAATAACTACAGCGATCTCTCGGTGACGTAGGGTACTACTGCGCTGTTTGGTCAGACATAAGCGCCGAGCGATATACAACTAATTTCCGACCGGGGACTGCTCGTCCTAACTTGAATGTGTATCACCACTTGTAGTTGTATCAACTCGATAGGAACAGCTGATAACCAGGAAACTATAATGTCTGTACTTTAACTTGAAGAGACTGGTAGCGTTATGAACTGAAATTTGTACCTACCATTCAAACTCGAACAGTGGTAATTATTGCTGGCTCCTTATTCACGAACTTGAAATTTGGGAGGCAATATGACTTGGCATCAACAGTTTCAGCTTATGGCACAACTACCGAACCGAACTAAATTTAGAATTCGAAATCTGATAATAACACTTGACGATTATTTATCAACGTTTGTTTGGATCCCGATTTTATTGAACGCCAACGCGAATCAACTGTCCCGGGTTTCGGCACCAAAATTTATGTTACAGCATATTACAGAAAACAAACAATATACTCGAATAGGTATAATGGCGCAGTACAACGATTGTAAAAAGAAAATACTGTTTATCACTGAAAAAGAAAAAGGTTTATCAGCTAGTTCGGCAAAACTGCCGCGCGGAGCGCTCAACACACATACTATGGGAATTGCGTAAGGATGTTCACTAGCAACAGTGCACACTCTTGTCAGTATTGTCACAATGGTGTTATCTTTGTCACATACTATGGGAATTGCGTAGGTTGTTCACTAGCAACATTGCACACTCTCATTGGTTTTGTCACAGTCGCATTATCTTTGTCACATACTATGGGAATTGCGTAGGATGCTCACTAGCAACATTGCACACGCTTGTCAGTCTTGTTGCAGTGGCGTTATCTTTGTCACATACTATGGGAATCGTGTAGGTTGGTCACTAGCAACATTGCACACTCTCGTTCTCGTTGGTCTTGTTGCAAGGACGTTCGCAACAAAGACCACAAAGAGTGAAGCAGAGACTTTGTTAATTTAAATGGCAGGGTCTAAAAATTATAACCTAAATTAATTATAATTATAAAAATTAAATCAATCCTTCCGTACTAAATTTAATTAGAAATCTTAAATGATCAAATCCACCGTTCACCAGCAAAAATGAACGTTCTGGAAGCGCATGCGCATACTGCTATGTGGTGAGTGGATGGATGCAACTTCATTCTTCACTGACACCCACTATTTATACATACTACTGATACTGACCATAAGTTTTTGATACATACTGATTTGTGTGTGTGGGGGGGGGGCGTAGACCCGCCAGTTGAACACCTGAGAAAGGGCACGAAGCGACGCCACTGCCATCTTCGTTTCCGCCACTCAGAAACGTATGGTCAGTGTGATTTTTGTGTGGCTGTGCGCGATCAGGCTATTTAGTGAACACGTGTTTTCCGATATTCCTTAACGCGATATTTGTGCCTTCATTAGCCGAACTTTGGGTAAGTGTATTCAACTCTTAAGTGGGTCACTTATTGAGTATTCGCCTTCAATAGGTTAGTAGAATTACATCAGTCAGTACTTGGTATATGTTAGGTCAGTGATCGATCGACACTACTGTCTTGTGGACCCGACAGTATTCGGAAGTTAGTACTGAGCGGGAGTACTAAGCAGAGTTTGGGGAAGCCAGGCTCAGGCGACGATGTTGCTCTGCTGATCTCCCGATCTTGAAGCTCCCTCAGGTGTACGCTGAGGGGAAGATACCGCGTGTCTCCTTTATGGAGGAGGATTGTCAGGACAACTCAGATGTGAAGGGTGAGCGCAGACCCCCACCGTTCGTCTGACGGCTATGAAAATAACTATAACAACTAATGCTGTATCGAGGACAGGTACACTCTTGAATTCGTCCAACCTCTCTCTTAATTTATGTTAGTGGTACAGGAGATGCCAGAGACCTAAATACTCAGCCTGTCTTGTTCTTCTGAATTACAGGTAAACAGCAACGCCACGTGAGCCAGGGCCCACCTACGCAGCAGTGTGACCACCTTATGCTTAAGAGTTGTGTATACATATTCTTAATATACTTCCTTTCTTTGTTCTTGGTTTCATTTCTAGAATATTGTCGCAGTTAGTGTTAGGTCAGTTTCTCTTCCATGCCATACCCGAAATTAATATTTTATAGTATATCCCTATCCCCGTGTTACACCGGAGACGACCTTACACAACCCACTCTCCTGACCAGAGTGCATCGATTCCAGTTCGGGCAGCACGACTGCTACCCGCCGATGGCTGCGCAGACTAAAACTCGTTCCGACGAGCCACGCGGGCAGTAATCTTCAACGCCGTCGCCCGAAGCTCACGGAAATCGACCAAAGTCGTCAAATCAGGAAGGAAAAATATGTTAAGTATACGTAAGCAGGTTAGTGCCCATAAAGTACTTACGGTGAACGTTAAGCTTCCACGAATCTTCGTATACACGATCAGTGTCAGAAGGATTATGCGACTCGGCTCTGCACGTTAACGTCTTGCCGTAATCTTCCACGGACGGGGTGAAGGTTACAATGCTCGTCGTGATATTACCGTCTTCGCTAACCTGTAACGTAAACCGAGATTAATTAATTCCGCTGTCTCGTAATGCCGCGTAACGAGAATTTCGCCCGACGATCCACCTCTCCACTCCGGCACCGCTTACACCTCATGCACGGTATTCGATCGGGTGTCGCGCACGTCCGCGATCCCTTTCCACTGAAACGCGCGCTCCGGCTGAATACCGAGTGTTGTTCTACTCGTATTTTCTAATAATACTACTACCCTTCATCCTACAAATGCATATAGTACTCGTATAGTTGATTTTCTTGCTTTTCATACACTCGGCTATACAGCCCCGGTACCATATCCACATTCGTTCGTTTTACGATTGCAGTTCCACGTCGTTAGTTTCGCCACAACGACGCTCTATACCGCATGCTTGTTGCATCAGGTGTCTCTCGTTTTCAGAAATCCGCGTAACGTCGTGCCCATAAATACATCAGCACCAAATTGTGGAAGCCTTTCATTCCAGGAATGCGAGAGAAACGTATCAACGAAGGCAACAGTTTATTTTGCAGTTCTTGGTTCCGATCCGACCGCCTGAACATGCTCGATGCTCGCCATGCGCCGGTAACAAACAAGTGCGGACAGACGAGAGTAGAAGGGTGGACAGGCGGATTCTCGGTCAATTTCCCGAATGTTCGTTTTCTCGTACGATCATTTTCCCAAATAAAATCCTACCGAATCCATTATCCTGAATATACTGTTTTCACGAGTGCCAATCTCCTGAATCCATTATCTCGAATGTATTACTTTCACAAATACAGATTGAAATTTCTATTGTACATAAATTTAGTTGATAATGAAAAAGATTCATCGAAGATCAGAGGCGAAACTTGCTTTCAGTTGGGGGGGGGGGGGTAGAGAAGGAAAATTTGCCGACAAATATTTTCTGATAACTAAAAATTTGCCGACAAAATTTTCTAAAAATTTGAAAATTCACCGATTTTTTAATCAAAATATTTTTAATTGAAAAAAAAAAAAAAATAATAATAATAATAATAATAATAATAAATAAACAAACAAACGTTCTTAGAAAATGAAAAATTCAAATAAACAGTTTCAAAATTTGCTGGCTCTCCGCTTCGTCCCTGCAAATGCAGATTGGAACCGTATTCCCCAAGCACTCACATTTGCGCGCATGAGCATACCCTATTCTAGGAGGGTAAGGTGGAAGGATGTTAGGAATACTTAGAGGAACACACAACTTCCTTTACACATTGAGGTGGTCGTTGTTTACTCTTGATGATCTTTTTTTCAGAATTTCCTCTGATTCTTCTCCTAAATTGATTACAATACAATCAAATCAAATCAAAAAAACTACGAAGTTTCCTGTCGATCGGATTAGGGGAATCCGTGCCACAAGTTCCCTTTCGTTCTTCCGGGAAAATACATGGAGTTTTGATCTTTATTCCAGACTAAATTTCCCTCATATTTGGGCCGTACAGCGCTAGTATCGACTATACTCTTATCAGCGACCAAAAGGTGAAGTTTATGACACATGTAGCAAAATCTTGGAATCTAGGTATAAAAATAGTCTTAATCGGAAGAAAATTCGTTGTTCGAAAAATTCGTTTCTCTTTAAATACTTCAAAAACGTCTTAATTTTCGAGATATTTCTACTTTAATGAGTATGTACAATTAATGGGGAAAATGTATCGATTTACCTTTTGCTACTTATCTTTTCGACTCGATACCGACGCGCTCTGACGGATGTACGGCCCAAATATTCACCAGGACCAAAGACCGTAAATTAAACAATAGAACATTAGCTACCGGATTCAGCTAGTGACATTGGAAGATTTAAGTCTTTTGCTTTCAACTTTTAGATTTTAATAAAATGTTCAAGTTTCTCAAATTTCAGGCTCTAGGTCAAACAGAGAGTCTAGTAACAACAGATTTCGGGCTGCTCAAAGCGGTGGCGCGCTGCAGTCTTTTACAAATGATTGAGTGAGTGTGTGAATCACTGACTCATTGAGAGAGTGATGAAATGAAGAAATGAATGAATAACTGAATTAGAGAATGAATGAACGACTCAGTGAGTGAGTAAATCACTAAATCACTGAATGAGTGACTGAGTAACTGAGTGAATAACTCAATGAGTAAGCGAGTGACTGAGTGAATCACCGACTTATTGAGTGAGTGATGGAGTGAGGAAGTGAATGAATAACTAAATTAGAAAATGGGTGAGTGACTAAGTGAGTGAGTGAATCACTGAATCACCAAGTGATTGAGTAACTGAGTGAATCACTAAATAAATAAGCAAATGTCAGTGCGTGAGTGAATCACTAACTTATTGAGTGACGAAGTGAGGAAATGAATGAATAACTAGATTATAGAATGAGTGAATAACTAAGTAAGTGAATGAATCACTGAGTCACCGAGTAAGTGGGTGAGTAACTTGGTGAATCACTAAATGAGTAAGCGAGTGACTGAGTGAATCAATGAGTCACGGAGTAAGTGATTGAGTAATTGTGTGAATAACCAAGCAAGTAACTGAGTGAATCACTGAGTCACTGAGTAAGTGATTGAGTAACTGTGTGAATAACTGAATAAGTAAGCGAGTGACTGAGTGAATCACTAAATAAGTAAGCCAATGACTCAGTGAGTGAGTGAATCACTGACTCAGTGAGTGACGGAGTAACGAAGTAAATGAATAACATGAATAGAGAATGAATGAATGACTGAGGAAGTGAGTGAATCACTGACTTAGAAGTCGCTGTATAATATGCAATTTTTCTAGTTTCACCCAGCGGATTCACAAGAGAACAAAATTGACGTGTCATAGGTCGGCTGAGTCGTATTATATCCTTATACTGAGTACTGGAGACATGATGTGAACAATGGTCATGAAATTATGGACAGGGTGAAACCATTTTACATAAAACCGACGCATTAGCTAAGAGAGCGAAGGGAAGTGTGAAGCGGTCGAGTTCAACTTCTTCAATTTTCAGGCTCTAGGTCAGACAGAGAATCTAGTAACAACAGATCTCGGGCTGCTCAAAGCGGTGGCGCTCTGTAGTTATTTACCTTGTAACCTTGATCGAGGGGAATATCTCATTTACAGGCATACGAAGAAATCTCAAAATATTATGAAAACGAAAGCGTTTATCGAAAAAATGATTAGGACAAAATTTATAGAACATAAAACTTTCCTTTCATCGAGACCAATTTCATTCCAGTCTGATGCATTATTCTAAAATATTTAGGGTTTCAATGGTTCCTTTTTTTCATGTGCCTAAAATTATAGAGGGTGACTCTTTCGCGCTGGCAGTCCGAATAGTCATTGAAATTTGAAGTTCAACGTTTGCTACTGACTTTCAGATTTTCAAAATGTCTTCCACGTTTCAGCTTTGTTTCTACCTTTCAAATAACGTTCGATACTCGGCTTGAAACCTTCTGCTTTTGACTAACTAGTCTGTAACAGAGGAGTCCAGGGTACTGCATTTTCAGAAACGAAATTTGACTTTCAATTTGGAAAAGTTGAGAAGAAAAATTTGCCGACAAATCTTTTTTGAAAGCTAAAAATTCGCCGACAAAATGTTTAAGAAATTAAAAATTTACCAATTTTTTAATCGAAATATTTTTTAACTGAAAATGAAAATAGATAAACAAACAAACATACATAAAAATGAAAATTCAAATAAACAGTTTCAAAATTTGCCGACTGCCAAATTATTGGCGGGGTGTTTCAACCCCCACGCCCCCCTATAGCTTCGCCCTTGTTGAAGATGTGCGTCACCTTAAAACAAAACCATCTTAAGTCCAAAAATACAATTTTTTGGGATAGAGTTAAGATATTTTTGAATTGAAATTATTTCCGATCTCAAGACATGGTTATTTTGTTTCCTTACATTATCTCAGTTTCAAGGCCAGATGGACGCTGTTCAACAAAAGGGAACCACATAACATTTGTAAACAAAATGAGTTATTAGTATCGTTGGAAAGAGCGTAAAACGTAGAATTTTTCAGAATTGGGCCCCCGATTCAAAAATGTGTACTCACGTTGAAAAAAGCTTATCAGTAAACGCTGTGTCGTATAGTTTCTACACAGCTCTTGAACTTCGAATCACGTGTTCTCAAAAAGCGTATTTTGCTAGTTGGTTCCCTTTTGCTGAACAGCGTCCAGATGGACTTAAGCTAGGAGTACTAACTGACAGAGAGCAGCACACGGAAACTTTGATATGCATAACGCAAAAATGATATTTTTGGACTTGAGATAGTTTTGTTCTAACGCGACGGCTGTCACAACCACGTTAAAAACAAACGAATACGAATAACCCAATGGCTCAAATTGCTGATCGCAAACTACTACTCGATGGCTGTCTACCTCCGACTCCGCGTCAGCAAAAGAAAAGTGTACTGGGATTGTCGCAAGCTGGGCAGGAAGGAGTGCAAGGCAAAAGCGATCACCAACGATCCTGCACCGGGAGCGGCGGTCATCGTTATTAAATGATCAGCTCTGACTCTGTCCCCACACCAACATCCTTCTAACAAGGAGGAGTGTTCCGCGGAGATGGTCATGACCAAAATAAAGCCGGAGTCACACACCAGCTGCCTGCGTCGCCACGCTGGCCCTTGCAGGACGCGCGCACCGGTTGCGGCACGGCGAAATGGAGGCTTGGGCCCGGCTTCAAAGCGTCCCTCCGGCCACTGATGCGATACTCGGAAGGGCAGTTTCCGGGGCAGGGGGTGCGGTGTCATAGGGGCCACTTTGGCATGCGTGCATCGTCATACGTCCCGCCACACCACTCAGAGCAATCGCCCGCACAACTACTGCGAAATGAATTACCGCAAGTGCCGCCTGCGGTATGGAGTCTCTTGCCTGAATGTGAGGCAATCAAGCAAGCTATAAGACAAACCAGAAGAAAAGATTTACCGACAAATTCTAAGATCACATTAATGTACGAGTAATCTACGTCGAAATTTGAATTTTCTCAGTGACCGAGCTCATCTTTGAGATTGTTTTACTGATTGATGGACCCAAATTCGATCAATTAGAAGAGGATATTTGGTACGTTGTTCTGAAAGTATCATCGTTACCCGAAGGAACAGCAAACGTTTCGGGAAACTACAATTTGAGCGACTCTCTAATTTCTTGAAATGCTCGTGGTGTAAAAGAGAAGAAACAGTAGACATCTGACTTTCAGAAGTACTCAGGCCTGATGGGAATTTTATCGAAAATCCGATCTTTCTCAGCTCTTTGCTTTTGTAAAAATAATAAGAAGAAAGAGAGAAGAGAAAAGAAGAAGTAAGTCGAAAGGACGGTCTAGGAATAAATTATGGCAACTATTTTGGTTGAACGAAAAGTCCTCATTTAAAATTACGTAAATAGAACTAATTTTGACTACTGAATAATATTAGCATGAAATCCTTATTTGAATGCGAGGATCGGATCGTTAGCGCGTCTGTCAACTGGTACCACCTAGAATTTAAGAAAATAATTGCGTTTGAGTACCAATTCGAAATCTAGCCAGACATGCGAAAGTGTGAGGTATAACCTCATGATTTGTCCCATGGCTTGGGTGCAAGCCACACTGCGTCGGCTAGTGCAAGGTATCGCAGATAGATACGCCGCTAATCCACCTTGGTCACACTTGTGCGGGGGTTAGGGGACTTCCACCCCGGAGCCTACGTACTCGACATCCTGAGTACGGACCGCCCTGTTACGTGAGACTGCTCACGTGAGGCTGTACATCGTATTCTCGCCTGAGCATCCTGCTCTGCATAACGAGCGTACGTCGATACCCGGCAAGACAGTCTGAGTATGCGCAACTCTTTAGCCTAATAATTCGATATCTAAGCAGGGTAAGTCTACAGAAAGATTGGTACTCTGTGAGTAAACTCACCTATGATGCAAATGGGCTCTTCCAGCTGTTACTACCCTTTCACGATAGCCAAAAGACGCATGTATTCGACGATACTATGCAAACGATTCTCGCGAAGGTAGCCTGACGAAGAATATGCCAAGCATTCTGGATCATCCCTACGAGTTCGTGGCTGCGTGGCTGAAACACGTAGCTAATGTGTAGGGGGTTGCTAGAGCCTATTATTGCATCAACTCTGGGGACGAGGGTGAATTACCTATGCCCGTGAGATTCAGGCACAAGCCACAGACATTACTTAATCGCTGCAGCGGATACCATCTGCAGTGTTTCCTAACATAATGAAGCCATGCACCCCAACATTAGGGAACTAAAATTTTTCATCATTTCTTTACAAACTTATACATCTTAATAGCTGCATTACACTTATCAACGGATAGAGAATGATCAATTCACCGATTACAAATTTCACAAGGCTCTGCGGACTGACACAAGATTCTGCTCGGAGACCCTAACGAAAGTCACCCCCTTACAATCCGCCGAAGTTTACGGGTGACGAGCAGATAATCAAACTTTTACGCCCTATGAATCGAGAACTTTTTTTTGGAAAGAATTTCCCCACGACTCAGTATAGCAGAACCATCAGTGGCCACCGTGGCCGTAAACAAAATGAAGTTCGGCGTTTCCAAGTTTCGATGAAAACCGTGATACAAAAAAAGGGCGCGCTATCGAAAAGAAAAATGAAACGGAAATGGCGGTTATATCGTAGAGTGAAGAAGAAGAAGAAGGGAAAAAAAGGAGAGAAAATGGAAATAAAAAAGACATTTTCAGAGACAACGAAATCAGGGGGCCGGTTCGTTTTCGTATTTGACGAAACGAGCATTCTAAGTCTGCCGATTGATTCGTGTGGGACACGAAATGCGCGGCATTTAACGAAGCCTCTTCTCGCACACAACCCAGTGGCGGAGCAAAAAGCAATAATAATTATTTCTTGTAACAGCGCGGGCAGAGCAGACTTGCAAATTGAGTCGTTCTGTGGGTACGCGCATTTCATGTGCCAACTTCGCCCCAGAATTAAGTAAAACACTGCGGGTTAGATTACACGCTCTGTAGTGTGCACTGTGCAATGTAATTCGCTGGCGAAATACAGATAGGCCATTTTGTCTCAAATTTTTTCGTACAGCCTACGTCTTCGTTGTTCTCCGCATAAGGCGCAGAATCCTCATTCGCACATTCCTCTAAAAATTAGGTTGAATTAGTTCTCAATATTTTGGAATTCGCATACGCGATGCAGTTCAGGAAAAAGTACCTAAAGTCGGAGAAATCAGATTCAGGTTTTCGAGTGAATTTTATGCAGCAGACTCTGGGAAGTATTGAAAATGACAAACTACCTGACTGGTTGAAAACCGAGTTTTGAGAAGGAAGCCTTCGAGGTTTGGAAATCAGTAACCTCTTCCCATACTTTTTCGAATGCGAAGTCGGCTCAACGTGAACAAATAAAAATCTCCAGCGACCGGACTTAGTCGGTTTCCCAGTAAAAGAAATCCTTTCCTCTAGAAAGGGAGCTACGACGTAGAGGAAGGTTAAGAAGGTTGAGAGTCGGTGGGCTGAGACAAGCCAATTTTCTGGAGAACACATTTAGCAACACTGATGTGGTATTTATACTCACACCATACTACATCTTTGCACAGGGGCCGATTAACCCTTTCTGGCGTAGGAAACAAGATCAAAATTGGCGCCCTCCGCGCCCTGCGTTCATGTTGAAAAACATTTTTTTTGGCGCCCTCTGATGGTGTTCTTCTCTTTTCCGCGCCCTAAGCAAATCCTTCCCATGTTTACGTGTTAATCCGCCCCTGTCTTCACAGCCCAAAACGTTTCCATTTTGCCGATCCGTAGCTGTGGAATTGATAATGTGGTTTTTTGAGTGATCGTTTTGTTAGATTTTTTGATTGAAAATTTTTGATACGGTCGTAAGCGTCACAATAAGAACACGTCAGTCAATCTTGATTATTCTCCAATCTATTAAGAAAATGTGTCCCAAGTTTCAAGGCTGTGGAGTTATACTTCAAGATTTTATTCACACTTTTCAAGAAAGCACCAGATTAGGAGGCTTGAGACAGAACATTACACTACACAATAACTTGAGATTTTGTGGGGGGAAAAAAACAATGACATGAGAACACATATGATTCTATAAGCATTTTCAACGAGGAATTTAATGCCGATGTTAATTTTTGGAATAGAGTTCATTTTTTTTCTTATCTCCTATCTTAAATTCGAATTTTAGTATCATCAAGATGAAACCACTGATCAAACAACTATGCGCGTTCAGTATTGTTATTAGTATCAGTGTAGCTATTTGTGTTTGTGGTCAACAATAACAAATAAAACGAGAGAAATTTGATAACATTTTAATTTTGAATACGGAAAATGAGAGGTTCTTGAGAAAAATGGTTAACGCCATCGTATTCAGCATTCAAAATATAGCTAAAATCATATAATCTCATCACATTATTTTTTATGCTGTTGTGTCCGTAGTTTTATCCAAAGCCTTTGCAATTTACTAAAATCGATTTATTTAAAGTACGATTTTGAACACTATTACATTATTTAATTGGGAAGATGTACATAGTACTGCTTCTAAAATTTGGATACATATCGTTTACAACCTCCTCTATAACGTCCCAAACTTGTCTTAACGCCCCCTCCGCAATCGGTTTGAGAAACATGTGAAAGTACAATTAAGTGGCATAACAACGAGATTACAGAGCGTTTTCAAATTTCCTTCTTTGAATGATGTACTAAATTCACGTATGCGTTGAAGAACAACTTTAACTTTGTTCAATAAAAGTGATTTTTTTAAAAACCTGTCTTAACCCTTTAGAAGATGTGTCTCATGACTCCTCAGATTTTTTTTTTTTTTTTTTTTGGGGGGGGGGGGTTCAGGCGACATGAGAAGACTTTTTGATGACCTATAACTTTTTCCTAATTAGTCGAAAATATTCGTTTTTATGTCAAAAGTAGTATTAACTTATCGAATGATCGCGATCGGATGTTGCTATCTAAATTAGGGGATACTGTAGGGGACATGAAAGAAAAAGCGTCTCCACTTTCCTAACCTTCGAATTTAGAATGAGAAGGTTGGGTCACCTTTTATGATCCAAAATCCCAAGTTAAGATTGAAAATAAGCAAAATAATAAGAATCAACATGGGTTATTTGCGTCGTTGCGACCACCCTGAAATCGAAATTTTACCTGAGAAATCAAAAAATTGGAGTTGCTAAATTCGGATATCCCATTCGATTCGTATATTACCCCCATTTGAGCGTTAGCAATCAAAACTTTACACTTGAATAAGTTCACGTGACTTGGAAAATCAACCAATCTACCTATCGATTTTTTTTTTTTTTTTTTGTAATTTCAAATATTCTATCAGATTTTGAATCCGACTTCACTTGGTTCACAAAATACAAATTTCAGGGATAAAATCCAAACATTGGGTCCGAACTGAGTCAGCATCGTGATATTCTCAATTTAGGAGTTGTTTACCACGTGTTCTACAATCCAAAATGATTTCAGCGGCTATTCGGAATTGTAAAAAAATTATATTGGGGTCATTCTCCAGAAACTGAGAATTTGTCGCCAGCAAATTTTGAACCCTAACTTTCAATTTATGTATTTATTTATTTATTACTCTTTTTTTCTTGGGAGGGGAGGGGGGGAATATTTTGGGTTATGCAATAACATCCGTAACAAATTCTACTGATTCAATTCATCAGACAGGACAGTTACCATATTATTTTGAATGAAAAAACGTAGGGAGGTGTCCATTGTCGTGGATGTTACCCTCTTGTCTCAATAACTATAATATTTTTTAAGCTTTTGTTTCAAGCCCCTCCCCCTAGTGAAGTGATATTATAGTTCAGAACGATTGGAAGTCTTATAAGAGGTTCAATTTGTTCTCAGTTATTTCACATTTGCAGAAATGATGGCGTAAATTTCTGTTACCAGAGTTTTCAGTCCATTGTCGTGGTCAGTCTTTGACCGGTACAAAGATAATATGTATGTTCCTCATATATTTTGCAGCAAAACAAAAAATGGCAATACTGGTACAGTTTGGATCCCCGAACACGATCCAGGTACCAGATCCTAATCACTGGCGTATGAGATAGCACGATTTTCAAAAATTCCCTGGAAAAGAAAATTCTTGAAGTTATTTTATCCGGCGTAGTAGTGGATATTAATGCTTTCGCTATGGACAAGATGTCCATCATCGTGGACAAAAGTTGTTTCCCCTCCTAAATTTTGATCCTCCTGCTCCGTTAACATGTTGGATATTCTTTACTACGTATAAACTAAGTATTATGGGGAGGGGAAGTCAAATAAAAAAGAAATGCCTCCTTAATATTCTTAGTATCTGGAGAATAAACAAACCAGCATGTCGTAATTATTGTCATATGTAATTTCGAGCATCTCCTCCTCTCCTCCCAATAGCTGCCACAGTTTATTACTCAGAACCCAATCGCTATCAAAAATAAAATTTATAAAGAAAAATTTTAAGACCTTTCTGATATAGAATTTCACAGGGAAGAAATTTTGTTCAAATCATTTTTCCTGAATTCGGCAATTCTTCATATTTTTCGCAAAAAACTGATTTTTCTGACTCATTCAGCGCCTTGGGAGGTGCAACATCGGGATACTTTGCAACTTTTAATACATTCTGTAAGAAAGTTAAACATATTTATAAACTGAATTTTCTCACTTTCGCAGTTTTTACAATTTATTCTCAAACATATGACGTAATTTGTCGATACTCAGCTCGATTATTCAAGTCAAATCAGTTTTGCCCATGATAAGTATTCCATTTAAATTTCGGGGTTCGACTCAGAGCCGGATCGAAATTAATTCTAAGGAAATATTCGAAATCAGCAACTCAAAAAACTCATATTTCGACCGATTTCTTTGTACCTTCCCATTTAAAATTTGAAAATCAGTGAAACTTTCCACACAGTCTCATTTTTAGGAGAAAACATAATCGGCTTACAAAGCTTGTATTAACTTGAAAAGTTGCCGAGTGATACCGCCATCTTTTAGCGTTAATATCAGAAATTTGATTCCATCGACCTTCATTGTGTACTTTGTCTCCGTAAAATAGACATATTCACATCAAAAATGTTTCTTTCGACCTACGAAACTTTTTCCCAGGCGGCATCGTAGATAGAAATAGGCTTATAATATTTTCGTAAAATCGCAAACCCTTATTTTGAACCTGATTAATTCGAGTAGGTATTGAGAAGAAGTAAGGAGGACAGGAATAAAAACTAAAAAAAAAAACTGGAAAACTTTAGGAATTTATAAAAAGATTATTTATATAAGTGAGGAAAACAAGATACGATGCGTCCGCTATCAGAGCGAACAGTCCTTCAGGATTTTTAATAGGTATTCCGTATGATTCCCAAATACATCAGATACTTTGTAGAAAATGAGGAAGGTAAGCTGATAGAAAAAGAATGAAAAAGGAGGAACGAGTTCTTTCGACGAGAATTAGTAAATTCGAAATAAACGAGACCAGTTTTTTTTCTTCCTGTCTTTGCAATTACTTACGAAAGTTCCAAGTCCTTAAAGAATTTTCTTTTTCTTTTTTTCCCGTATTTTTCTCTTTGCCATACAAAGAGTAAATGTTTCCAGATAACGAAACGTCAAAGGTAATTTACTAATAAAAAAAGAGACATAGTTGGAGACAGGCCTATATTACAGATTACGATGTTACCGTAAAAAGCTACAAAAAAAAAAAAAAAAAAAAGTAAACTTATGGAAAAACTCTTAATGCCGTGAGCTTTCTAGTTAGTCGATTTTCTTTCAACTTCTCCCGAAACGTTAAAAACAATATTCGTTCATATTTCAACCGTCCAACTGAATCTGTGAAAACACCAAAAGCGCGGAGAAATACTCGTAATCGAACATGCAAATGACAATCCTATTATCTGATAAGAGTATCTGTCGGTACCGCATTGCATCCTCCTCCTCTTCCTCCTACAGATAAATATACGCCAGGCGGGTTGCCTCCCTACTCCATAGAACTGCAAGAGCAAACCAGCTACCTTTAAGGACGTAATCTGTTCTGACGTAAAAGTGAGACGACATAATAATGACATAATCACCCATAGTGAGACAAAAATATGCAGGGGCAGACCAGCTACCTTTGACTCTGAGATCTTATCTCTCTCTCTCTCTCTCTCTCTCTCTCTCCTCTCCCCCCCCCCTCCCATCCTAAAGACGGCATGAGATCGAGTGGATAGTGCGCTGGTCTTGGAATCCGAAGGTCATGCTCAAAATGGCGAATTCTAGGGCTCGGGTGGACAGTAAGGTTAGAAAAGAGAGGTCAGTCTAGGTACGTAATACGTATGAAACAAACTTCGGCAAAATAATTGAGATAATTTACAAACAGAGAAACAACTTTTCAATCGAACTCCCTGATTGCTTACACATGTTTTGCTTACTACTTCATTTTCAGGCAAATCTGATATGTTTCCTGCTATATGACAATGACCCCTCTCACGATGGAGAGATGAGCTAGAAGTTATGGTGCGGCAGCATAAACCAGCTCAAACGAAGCACAAACAATTGCATTCACTTTTCTCTTTCCAGTTCTTGTCTAACCCCTTTTTCAGAAACTATTTCTCTGCCCCCCCGCCCCGTAAGTAATCCTCAAAATCTTGGGATAGGGAGAAGCACAAATGAAGGGAGTTTCAGCACAAAACAGCACAAACGTAGCATAAACGAAGGACACCACTTGCAACTCCATCAGCCTATTGGGAGGCCTCCCGTTTCTAAAGTCCCCCAAAAGTTTTCCGGTAAACCTGTGGCAGGGGGACACCACAAACGATGGGGTTTTCAGCAGAAACAAGCACAAGCGTAGCACAAACAATTGACACCATTTTCAACCCCCTAGGACCCTAGGTGAAGGCGAGAGATTCCGTTTCTGCAGAAAAGTTTACCCGAGTATCTCAGGAAGTGGAGCAGCACAAACGACAGGGTTTTCAGCACAAACCAGCACAAATGTAGCACAAATGATTGACAGCATTTTCGATTCCCTATATGAAAGGGGGGCTCCCGTTTCTACAGCCCCCCCCCCAGATTCTCAAATATCTCAGAAGGCGGCAGCACAAACGATGGGTTATCAGCACAAACGAATGGCATATGTTGTAAGTCTATCGGCGTGAAAGGGGGGGGGGAGATGTACCTTCGCAAAACTACACACCAACTCACTACCAGTTACCTTGATATCCGCGACAGTAGTTCCCTGCCTTTTTATAATGCGGAAGAAGAACCTTCGATCAATGTATTTCTTATGAGACGAAGGCCCTCCTTCCAGACAGCGCTTTAGTTTTGAAATTCGGTCTGTCTAGCAGTAACATCTCATCCTCATCAGTTTCGTAATCTTAATTTTGCCTAGCAATGATGTTATTCTACAGAATGTAAACATAAATATCTGGTTCATGCAGCGCCAAACAGGGGACTGACTCGAGCGTAACGAATGTTGGTCCACGGGGACTGGGTCGCAAACCGGCCAGGGAGCGAAGCCTCCTAGTCCTTACTAACAATACCAGCGAGGCGGGTAAGTGAGAAAAATTTTGAAAATAATAGACCAAATTGGGAACGAATTAGAATACACTATTTGTTTGCCGTAACGTTGTTCCCAAATGCAAAATTAGATGCGTAGAGGTTTGCGATATGATCACACCCTTTTTTAAATAATTTATGGGGGGAGGGGGGGATGAACACAATTTTTAGTAGGGTGGAATCATTTTTCAACTGAACTTCTGTCTTTGAAATTTAAAATATAGGGGCTACAGAGTCTTTATTTGAACATCAGTGAAGATAAACGTAAGTTTGGAAAAGTGGAATAAAACTGAAATAAATTCAAAACAAATTACAAACGCCATCTTGAATTTTCGCAGTAGAAAGGCTTTTATATATAAGCTAGACCTCAGTGGGGTATCGACGACTTCCGCGGGTCTTATTTAAAAAATACAAATAACTATTCCAATCTTGGATTCCGAGATCAATTCTTGAAATATTTAAGATGAAGCTTGAAATTCGAGGCTGTCTAAAAAAGTGAATCTAAAAACTAAATGTATTTTAATGCCATTTTCTCGAACATTTTTGGATACCTATACCGTCATGAATTTCACGAAATACGGCTGAAATTATGATTCTGAATTGACGGAGAGTTGACAAGAAATAGATTTTTTTCGCAACGATTGGCTATTTCCTGTTCCAGTCCTGAACCCTTTCTTATCACCTCTTAAAATTTATCAATCAATCAACTTCCTTCAGACGTCATTTTTCCTCTATATACTAAAATCCTACCACCTGTTTCTCAGGGGAAAAATTCAAGCGAGCTGTTAACATTAAAACTGCAAAGGTAGATTTTTTAATCTCAAGATCCAGCCAGAAAACGTGATAAATAGTTAGCTAGATCAAGAGACGAAAAGACGATGAAAAATGTAGACAGTCCGTTGAATCGCCAGCCAGTGAGACAAAAATGTACAGACAATCTTAGTCGCCATGCCCGAAAAAATGGCGCCGGCAGCCAGAAGTTAACATCTTTCCAGGTCTTTCAGTCCTATATTCAGTTCTACCACCTGGTTTATTTGCCTATCATACGGTAAGCCTGAACCAAAAACCTTTTCTTATTCACAGGTAGAAGGTTTTTGGATTACTATATCTAAACTCAAATTGATTTTCCTTCTTGCCACTCCTTCTTAGGATCCATAAAGAGGACTTCGAATGTTAATAATGAACATTATTGATTTCATGTTTAAACATTCGCATCTTAAGACCATCGAAGTTATTTCGAGCTTACATAATAATATCAATTACCCCTCCCACTTGTGCTTTACAAGCGGTTAATGTAAGCCAATAATAATATTAATGTAATTCATACGAAAATAATTCTTCATTATTTGCACAGCTAGAAAAATATTTTAAAATCGAAAAGCTGAACAAATTAGTAGTATTAACCAGGGAGGTACCGGCAACTCACCACCCTCCCCCCAATAGGAATTTTTTACTCAGCAGTTGGGAAAATTTACCATTTCAGTCGGGCAGAGTTGGGAATATTTTAGATTTTTCTTCTCTTGCTTTGATACTTTTGGGAATTTTGAGTTGAGTCAGTTGGGACTTTCACAATTTTTACCCTCCCAAAGAAAACTCTTCGGTGCATCCCTGGTCTTAACCTTTTCAATTTGCCAACTTGCGCTTCGATGTTTCCAACAGACAAATACATCAGAGGTAGGCTACTCCCCCTCTCCCACAAGATCATTATAGAAACAGAATTAGTACACTCATAGCCACAGAGCCCCAACAGGCGACTTCGAGAAAATGTAATCCTAATAATGATCGAGAAACTGGCTAGTTATTTGTATCAGTCTGCATGCTTTTCCAATTGCCAATTTTTTTCTTCTTCACCTCTGTATCTGGGGTT
The DNA here is from genome assembly GCA_031841125.1 of Acanthococcus lagerstroemiae. Lineage (NCBI taxonomy): Eukaryota > Metazoa > Arthropoda > Insecta > Hemiptera > Eriococcidae > Acanthococcus > Acanthococcus lagerstroemiae. The sequence goes on along the minus strand of CM063110.1, from coordinate 6,101,112 downwards.
CAGAAAGCATTTCAATAGAGACACACAGAGATGGCCAATAATAAAAATAAATCGAATTTTTCCATGTCCATCGCGATCGCGCCTTTCTCCGAATAAGATGATAAAATGTAATCGTAGGCGTAATGGCAAGCGATTTCAAATTTCGCGATTCGTGTAAAAGGTTCTTTTTGCAAACTTTTTTTTGCGACTTCGATCTTTGAAGAAACTATATGAGGCTTCCGAATGTGACAACTTATTGTCGTTTTTTTCGGTTATAAATGTCGAACGAATTGCGGCTTCTCCCCGGAATATTATTGATGTATATTTTACAAGAAAACGAGCCAGCGGGAGAGAGAGAAAGTAGAGACAAGCGAGTAAGCAGACGTGGTGAGAGCGAGACAGAAATAGAAGAAAGGAGAGCGGCAGAGCGTAAAGAAAAACGTAGACCCAATTTGAGGAAAAGAGGGAAAAAGATCGCTTTCAACTTCATTCGAGTATCACTTTAAGTGATTAGTTTAAAAGCTACAAAAAGAGATTACCATTTGAGTGACGCTGCCCGGTTAACGCGCATCCCCGGCACATTTTTTTCTTCGAAGACCTTCGGCCTTTTTATTTTCGAAGAGCCTTTTTTCAAATTAATTCGCACGTTACGATATAAACGTATTTTATCGAACCGGGGTCTAAAATTATTAATCGAAAGTGCGTCTCGGTTCGCTTTTCGTGATTTTGGTTCTCCTTTTACCATCCGGATTCCCTTTGAAAAGGAGCACGTGGCGATGTGATGTTGAGAACCGACTCAAAGTGTTTTCTTGCAGAACCTCATTTAGCCTGTTAAACTCTTTCTAACGTTAGTACGGTGGATCCGAGTTCGTGAATCTAAATTGTAAATAGCGAAAAAATATCTTATTCTAGTTCAGATAAATTAGCAAATTTTTAGTTTGATACTTTGGTCGTCATTCTCCAGCCACCATTCCCCAGCTTGAATGGTAACCTGCTTTGGTGAAACTTGAGATGTGTTTCATAGGAAAAACTTCTCTTTCGAGTGAGTTAATATGTATAGAAGGTTACTGAGACCCAAGAATAACATTTCTATAAATTACGGACATCGGAAAAGACGATTTATCTTAATACCTAAAGAGTGATAGCCTGTAACGTGAACTTTCACGTAAATAAGAAGCTACGAGATTCACCATACAGAACAGAAAATGTACGACTATTATGAATGAACAAATCCACCGCCTTCGCATGACCACAATTTTGCAAAACTAAGCCAAATTGAAATGGTCATAATGGTTTTTATAGTTGTAACGACCCTGGTAACAGCTCTCCTAGTTCCGTTTTACTCCTCCGAATAAGGTAACCCAGTCTTTTCTCAATTCAAATTACGCCCTAACAGTGGAAAAGGGAATCACTGTCTACCGTAATTTCAATTCTCAGTTTCACGTTCAAACTTCCATGCCCTCGAGAGAAAGTAACAGGCACGAAATCGTCAAAATTTCACTGAAAGCGGAACACGATGTACTTACGCACAAAATATACAAAGCCCACGTTCGCAAAAACATAGTACACCGCATCGTTATTAAAGGCAGCCCTCCTATGATGTACTCACCTCACTTAACGCCGTATACACTTCAAGACCAGGGGGCGAGACTGAGGCGGGAAAAATAAATTTTTTCATAACCGGCGCGGCGTAGGATATTACGAGACTAGGAAAAAAAATAAAACGTCGACGAGTAATTTAGAATTTTTTACAGCCGCTATAACGAAAATAGGTACATTGCGGAAAACAGTTACTCGGCTCGAGTTTTATCGCTGCGCATTATCGAACACGAAATTTCGTGTTAGAGTTTTTTAAACGAATTTCCAAAAAATAATTTAGAGCACTCCGCGTCGTACCTGAGTTGCGGATAAAAAGGTGCAACATACAGTATGTAACTTCACAGAAACCCGAAAGATGTTACCTCGGGTAGGTCTGATTTGAGAAAAAGACCTCCGTTACGAGCACAAGTATATATTATTTACTTTCAAAGGGGAACCTTTGTACGACGGTATTTATCACTGAGCCTAAAAATCGCGGTCGTTGAACCGAATTTCGTGGGAATTTTGCGAGCTGAATTTCTCCGCCAAATCGGGCTTGGGCTACAGTACTTCTGTGCAAATACAACGAAGATTCCAATTAAATACTCGAACGGAGCCACTGATTTTCGTTTGTAGAAAAATTGGAAAAACTAATGGAAAGAGACGAAGAAAAACTCGTGGGTAAAATTTCATTGATCTCAGGCACGCCGCACACCCACATGTTGGTAATCAGAAAAAACATAGATTTGATTGCAGGGTCGTTGGTCCTGAAGAGAAAATTGAATTGCGAGTACAACGATTGGAAGATCAACCCCGGTCTTCAGAACAGTCGAGTTGCTAGGTAGAGGTAGACATTAGGAGACATGAGAAAAGTACAAGTTCGGCCTTTCAGATCTTAAATCTTGGCATTAGCAGGGACGGCGGAAGTCCAGTTGCACTAAAGCAGGTGCATCGGGTGAAAAAAATCTGCATTTCTTTAAAATTCAATTTTTTAAACTTATCGGGACTTATTGGATGTTTTTTGTGTTTCAATTTTCATTGGGGAAGTGGAGGGGGTGTATTTAGAAGTTTGTACTTGCATCAGGTGAGAAAATGAAAGATTGCCGGCCCTGGGCATTAGGCTGAATTACCAATGAAAGCTCCCTAAATAATTAGAATCCGTTCTTCCTTTTTTTTTTTTTTTTTTTTTTTTTCTCCTAATCTGCTCTCCACCCGAATCCTGGAATCCGCTCTTTCGAGCATTACTTCAGAGACGTCGGAGAGGCTGTTATGGCTGTCTTAGCCCTCTTCCCTTTTGGCCGAAAAACCGGCCTAGGTCGAAAATTCTGGCGAGTTGCTGCGTGGGCTCGAACCCGGGACCTCCGGATTCTGAGACCAACACGCTATCCACTCGGCCAACCGGACCTCTGAATCGGCCAACCAGATCTCTAATTAGAATCCGTTATAGATACCCGTCTCATCGATTCAATTAGCGACTGATTTCTCTGATTTTTCAGCGATAAACATGTCACCGACATAATCAAGGAGGAAGACTATTTCAGCTGAAAAATTACCAACAATACCAATAATGATGTACTCATCAGTTGTCGCGGATTGAAATTATTTAGAGAGCAGGTTCATCATATTTGAAGGGTAAAGAAAACTCACATTTGCCATTTCACTTCGAGGACACAAATAGGCAAAATACTGTACACGGAAGCAGGAATATCTTTACTGCGCCTGTGAACGTGGAGTATGTTACACATATCGCACGTTCACAGGCGCAGTAAAGATATTCCTGCACCCGTGTACAGTATTTTTTGCCTATTTGCGCCCTCGAAGTAAAATGGCAAATGTGTTTTGATTCTTTACCCTTCATTCATTTCTCGTGAAAATCTTAACATCAAAACGTGCTATCAGATTAAGTTGTATTCGGTTTCACTCACCAAGAATCGTTAAGATACTCGAGACACTCTTGAAATTCACTTATTTGTTTATACGACTCACACAAACCATTCAAACCTCCTCCAACTCCCCTTCCTTACCGCTCTGTTCGAATTCTTTAACGACTCATTTAGACTTCTTCAGGGGTTATGCGCACTTGTTTAATTCACATTTGGACTAAATAGAGCAGCGACGAATCCAAAAAGAAACTCTGAGAAAGGGAATTCAGAATGTTTAGGAATTGAATAATTTTAACCTCACCCCTTCTCATATCCGTATTATTCATAGGCCGTCAGGATTGTAAATTATGAGTGAGAAAAGAAGAAGAAAATACCGATAGGTTTTAAGCATTTGTGTTTATATTAGTTAATGATTTCCCAAGAGCGAAACCAATTATTCTCAATTCGCTATAGAGTTTCGACTAGATGAAAATTATCAAAAAAATGTTTAAAATTCACCGCAATATACCATTCAATCTTTTCCTTGTAGAGGGGTCTGTTTTGTAGAGTATCTAAGATTCCTAGCACCGATTCAAGAATTTAACACTTCCTGGATTTTTTTTTTTTTTTTCAAACTTGTTTAAGGCTCGTGAACACTGATCAGAACTTATGTGCGACTCTTTTCATTCCGTCAGATTTAATCAGGGCTCATATTAGACTCTTTCTGATTCATATAAGACTTCAATGCTCATTTTAAACTCATTGTTTTAAATAAGGCTCTTGTAAGAATTTTCCAAATTGGGACTCTTTAATGCTTTTCGTGACCAGTTTATATAATTAAAAACTGGTTCACGACTATGTAAGAATCTCCCAGGTTTGTTCAAGGCTTTCAAGATTTTTCAAGATTGATCTAAAATGTTTTGAAACTCTTTAAGACTCTTGCTAACTTTCTTGAGACTGTAGGAACTATTTCCGGGGTATTTTTATTTAAAATATTTCTCTCTGAGAGAGGCAATTGCCTGTATTGCCCTCCCCGTGTACCAACGCCTGTTCTAAAGACTTGTATGGGATAAGGCCAACTCGTACTCTCGTTAGAATTCTAGTAAGACTCACTTAGTCGGACAACGTCAGAACTCGTTGAATCTTAATCAGACTCTAATAAGACTGTTGGAGTATTCAGACTTATTAGACGGCGTTAAAGCATTTTTCGACTTTGATAAGATTCATCAAAACTTTCTCAGAATTTACCAAGATCCGTACAGAGGTTTTATCTAGACCCTTTCAATATTCATTCTTCTATAGAATTTGTTAAAATCTTTTTGATAACTTAGACTCCGTTCAAACGCATTCAGTATCTTCGTATGAGTGAGTCACTCAAATTACATATTTTGAGACTCATTAGATTCCTTCAACATACTTCAAGACTTAAACTAGTCTCTGCTTAAACTCATTACAACCTCATTAAGCTCAGATGTAGAACGTTAGAAAGGCAGTGGCTTCTAGAGCTTCAATTTCGGCACTTTGGACAATTCCCGTCAGTGAGGGAAGATAGAGAAAGGGTGCAAAGGTTTGTAGTACACAGAGATTGATTTTTCCCTTGACACCCACGTAAGATATGGTGGGGAAGAAGCTACACGATCTTGACTCTTTCATTCTTACAGGGCCGTAGCGACGGGAGGTTCCAGGGATGTTCCCACCCCTCCTCTCATTGTTATTTGAAAAGTCGAAGGTCGGCAAAGTGTAAATAGCTAAACGGCAAATTTTTGAAAATTAGCCATTCTTTCCACCTGGCATTTTAGTATACTTTTTTGTCTACGTCCTCTGTAATCCCATCTTTCAACCATTAAGAGTTGACAATATTATATACTAAGCCGCAATAATATCAAAATTTCATACGAGACATTCACTATTTCCGCTTTTCTCCTCAGTCTAGTCTCCCTGCAGTCATTGTATTCGCTGGGATGTTTGCAGAGAAAAAAAAAAGAACCAAAGCTGGTTAACGAGCTTTCTGGCAGTGGGAAATGAATCCGCGTCGCAGTATGCGAAGAAGCACGCTGATACCACTCAGATACAAAGAATCAGGATAGTGTCCGACCAGAAATGGGGAAAAGCTGAGGCAGATTCTCAGTGTATAGTGGAAATACACCTCATGAAAATCAACGCAAAAAAGTGTAAACCTAGCAAGGCAAAGGTTTTGAACGTTCTTCGTGGAAGCACGTATGCTGATCAGAAAATTCCTGCACCGAGAACGACGGTACATAATCGATATTTATCTGTAGTTAAATAATCACACTTACAATTCGTTTTGTACTCTTCAGGGCCGTATTGCCTTTCCACCACGTGATTCGAGGAGGAGGTCGCGCGCCAGTGACCTGACACGAAATGTTATATTTGCTGTCCGCTGAAACCGGTCGGTTCTCACCCAAAATCTTAACGTTGAGTGGACGAACTGAAACATCAAAATTTTCACATTGTTACAATGATGAACCAAAATTAATTGGCTTCCAATAAAACTCGAACAATTCCTTCTTATTTCACTGAGACCGTAGCTCGAAGAAGAAGGTTATGCAAATGAACAGCGAATTGATTGCGAGCCGTTATTAGCCGGATGCTGCGGAGGGCTAGCGTCGACAGTTCATTAGGATACTGAAATTCGCTTTTGCAAAAGCTCTAATACGAAATGCTCATCATCCGAAGAACACGGTAAGGTATTAGAAGTGTAAATTATTTCACTGTTGAGTTCTTCGACACCAGAGCTTACTACAAAGAGGTGATTTCTCTTTTAAATAGTATTAATACGTGGTTATCGCCGTTTCATCTAGTATTTGAAAGACGATACCTCAACCTCAACTCTTCTCATTGCGAATAAATATTGATTTTCGATATATTCGAGCTTTCAAACTCAGAACATTCAACAGTAACACCCGAATTGCAGCGAAACGACTGATAACAATTCGTCTTCGAAACACGCTTTTCCAAAGTGCTCTTATTTTGACATGAATTTATTGTTTTATACCTCTGGTCGCCAACCAACATTGCACGTTATGTTTCGACCGATCGACACCGAGAATGTTACTATACAAAGACATCACGCGGCATTCGTTGTTTCACGATAATTGCTATATTGTTCTCAGTTATGTGCGCGTTCAATAATACTGGACCATTTGACGTATAGATATTTCATTGCGCTGGCCGTTCACCAAAACTGTGCATCACATTTCGACTAACCAACACTGAGAGAATGGCAACTGACACCAAGAATGGACGACTAACACCGAGAATGTTACCACAATGACGCGATCACACGGCAATCATTGTATTATTATAATCGCTATTGTTCTCAGTTGGGTGCGCGATCAACAATAAGTATATTAGACTATTAACATGAATAACTGTGCCTCGCGTTTCGACCAACAGACACCAAGAATGGATGACTAACACTGAGAATGTTAGGTACTATGAATGACATCATCATGCAACAGTCGTTGTTTCATGATACATTATTAGAACCCCGATTATTCGAACTAATTGGGGAATAGGGTGCTTCGCAGATAATCAAAACTTTGGATAATACGGACTTTTTACAGTTTGGGTATGTACATACATGAATTCATACAGTAGGCCCTATAAACATAATTAGAAATGACTTAGAAAATTATACACTGTATGCCTACACACAAGTTGGAGACACCACGTGTGCTGTTTACTACATTTAGTTCAGGGGCGGATAGGTGAATTGAAAATAAGGGGGGAATAATGTAAGAGCGGCCCTCTACAAATTTTGAAGCAGCCCAAAATTTTTTTTTTGCTCCACCTCATTTTATTTACACATAGTCTTTCAGGGTTCAAAAAAGCAAATAGTCACGTGGATACTCATTTTACAGTTTTCCCCCTTCTTTTATCTTTTCAATTAAGAAAATTGTTTTACCTCTCTGCGAAATGAAAAGAAGAAAATTAGTATGTTTATTAATAACAGAAATACCTGAAACATAATATTATTTGAATAATTAGGAGGTCTATTAGAAATGAAAGATCATTTATCTAATATTATAAGCTGCCCTAAAAACTTATTATCAAATTAATTAATTTAACAATTTCCGAATACTTGAGGATTTATTCGTGAGCGCGTAAAGAAGGTCCTCATTCTTTATTTCTGAGAGGATTTCTTTCTCGATATTCATAATCATAAGTGCATCCAAATGATCATCTGTAAGTACCCAGGGGCAAAATTATAAGGGGTGTGGGGTGACCCCCCCCCCAATAATTTGGCAGTCGGCAAATTTTGAAACTATTCATTTGAAATTTTCATTTTTAATGAATGTTCATTATTTGTTTATTTCTGTTTCAATTAAAAAATATTTCGATGAAAAATCGGCAACTTTTTAATTGTTTAAAAATTTTGTCGTCGAATTTTTAGTTTTCAAAAAATATTTGTCGGCATATTCTTCTTCTCCACCTACCCCAAACTGAAAGTCAAATTTATTTTCTGAAAATAGAGTACCCTGAATTCCTGTCAGAGACTAGTCAGTCAAAAGCCGAGGGTTTCAAGCTGAGTATCGAAAGTTATCTGAAAGGTTGAAACAAATTAGAAATGTGGAACACACTTCGAAAATCTGAAAGTCTGTGGCGACCTTGAATTTCGAATTTCAATGACTATTCTGTTTTTACTAGATTCTCTGTTTGATCCAGAGCCTGAAGTTCGAGAAAGTTGAACATTTTATTAAAATCTAAAAGTTGAAAGCAAAAGACTTCTTTTCCAATGTCACAAGCTGAATCTGATAGCAAATGTTCTATTGTTTAATTTACGGGCTTGGTCCTGATGAATATAGGAGGGAAATCTAGAACAAAAGTCAAAACTCCATGTGTGTTTTCCATAATAATGAAAGGAGCTGAGGCACGGATTCCCCTAAACCGATTGACCTGAAACTTTGTAGGTCTTTTTTAAATGTCTATGCTTTAATTTTATTGGAACCAGTTTAGGAGATTAATCAGAGGAAATCCAGAAAAAAAGATGTGTAAAGGAAGTTGTGTGTTCCCCTCAAGTATTCCTAACATCCTGCCAGCTTACCCTCCCAGACTAGGGTATGCTCATGTGAGTGCTTGGGGGATAAGGCTTCAATCTGCATTTGCAGGGACGAAACTCTGGGAGGGTGAAACACCCCTAGTAATTAGGCAGTCGGCAAATTTTGAAACTGTTCATTTGAATTTTTCATTTACCAAGAAAGTTCGTTCGTTTATTTTTTTTTTCAATTAAAAAATATTTTGATTGAAAAATCAGTAAATTTTCAAATTAAAAAAAATTTCGTCGGCAAATTTTTAGTTTTCAAAAAATATTTGTCGGCAAATTTTCCTTCTTCCCTCCCCCCAAACTGAATGTCAAGTTTCGCCTCTGTAAGTACCGGCCGTAATCTATTCTTTATATGTTTCAAAATAGTGAAGGATCGTTCACAAGATACTTGTACAAAGGAAATAGTCAATAAAAATTTATAAGCTTGTGGTAACCGAACGTGAAGGCTCCTGCGGGATAGAAGGACAGATCGGTAGGGAGGAGGAACCACCTGTTAGGCCACGACTAGCTCTAGGGACCTACAGGGTGATGGAATCGGCGCTAAGAGCTTGGCGATCCTGTGCTTAGAGATGCGACGAGGTAACCCAGGGTTAGATGAGTTCCAGTCCTTTAGAACACCTCTGAGGCGTGACTTATACTGGCGCTTGATGGCTACGGATAAGATTACACACAGAGACAACACACAGTTATGCGGTGAAGTAGATATATTCTAAAAGAACTTACGGCTAGGCGGATACAAATACAACACAACAAGAAACGAGAACGGCATTCGCGAAGGCGCGGAGTCGAGGTTTCGACGGAGAGCTCGGAGACGATAACCGTGTGGCGTGTTAAGCTGCGGGTCCTCGATGAAGGGTACGAATCTAAGTTCTCGACGATCGAAAGATTGCGCGCGTGGAGGAGATGACGGCACTATCTCCTAAACGGGTAGCGAACAACCGAAGAAGTTAAGCTTGGTGGATTTGTCACACAAAAAATGTCGCGTGTTGGAAACGATTCGGAGACTCTTTGGCAATCGTTAGACTTGCGAGTACGTTAACTTGCTTGGTCAACCGTCACGAACCGAGTCCTTGCTGCCGCGTTTCCACGAACGGTCAACCGTGAGTTTTCCCCCTCTCTGGGGTAGGTCACAGAAATCACAGAAAAAGAGGAAAAAGTCGATCGAATCGAAGGAAAACAGCAGAAATAGTATGAACAGGAATAGACAAGTAAGAACAGGAATCAACATGTTAGGATAAATGAGAGAGTGAAACTCGCCTGCATATCTATCGCATTATACGATGTCAATGCCTTGGCCATTCGGGAAAAGAGCGGAGCTCGGTTACCACAAGCTATGCATAAGGTTACATACGCAGGTTTTTTAAAAATTATACTTTTTTATGACTAGAATACAACAGGCAGGACACTTTTTACAAAGTTCTTTGCAACTGCTAGGTTGGGATTCAGCATCATCACTATTACTACCGTTACTTTCTTCTTCATCGTCCAATAGGCCTAGTTGATCAAAATCTTCTGCATGACAGTTTTTTAAGTTGCCTCATTTGCAAATAAAATCTCTAAATTCTCCTTTGAAGTCTTGCAGGGTCGATTTCTTGCGAAATTTTCTAATATGGGAAAATAGATTTGTAAGCACTGGTAATTGATCGCTATCCAACCTATCCTTTAGCTCTGGAAATCGATTAGGATCATAACAACTGAAATCGGCATATACAGCTTTGTGACTCTGAAATTTGTCTTTTATAGTTGATGAAATAGTGTATTTTATTCATCCGCGGACTGGCAAGGGAATTGTAAAGGGAGAATACTGGTTGGGGCTCTTCATTTTCAATTTTCCCCCATTCCTGGAACAAGTCATATTTTGAGTGGGCCTGCTGTCCAAGGGGCCCGGCCGGGGATTCCCCCATTCCCCCTAGCCAGTCCGCGGTTGCTTTTATTTGTGTAAAAACCTCCTATGCGAAATTTGTCGTTTTCATTTGTTATTTGATTATCATCACCCTCGTAATTGAACATGTTCTTCTTCATTCGTCGGCATATTTTTGGAAGCTCGTCTTCTATTTCAAAATCAACCTCAGGCTCAGCTTTTTCCAGTTCTTCATTTATCTTGGAAACATAAAACTTTGTTGAATGTAAAATAACTTCAAAGTCGCTTAATCCCTTTGCAAAATCTCTAATTGTATCTTCAACCATGTTATAAGCTTTCAACAAAGAGGAGTTGTCTTCTCAAAAATGCGAAGAAAAATTTAAGCCGTGAGGATTCCTTTGAAATTTAGAAAACTGTCCAAAAACGATTTTGCTGTTCCTCGGGCTTTCGCACAATACTTAGCAGGGGTTCCAGCTATCTCATTTAAGATAACAAAAGTTCAAGTAACAATCCACAGTCGGTTATTTTAGTCTATAGTCTAATAATTTTACTTAGGAAATATTTTTTTCTAGCGAGGGCCAAAGGCTGCGACCGTCAGCTGTACATTTTTACGTCGGAGCTATCCAATTGTGCAGCTGAACCGGCCCAGCGGCCCATTACACCCGCGGCCCATGGGGAAATTTCTCCTTTTCCCCCTGGGCCTACCCGCCCCTGATTTAGTTCCAGGCATATTCCTAGCTACAGAAAAGAGTGAGAACTTACACGCGCATTTTCTGCATCCAAAATTCTGATAACATGATAAGTTCGGATAATACAGAACTTTGGATAATCAGGGGGGGGGGGTTCTGGGGACGTTGCATAATAGGGTACTCCTGATAATCGGAGTTCGGATAGTTGGGGTTCTACTGTATCCAATATAGGTCTTAGTTGTGTGCCCATTCAACAATACTGTACTATTTGACATGATTATCATGATTCTGTTTTATCACTAGCTGTCAACCAAAACTAGGCATCTCGTTTCAACCAACCAACCAACACCGAGAATGCTGACTGATACCAAGAATGGATGGCAATCACTGAGAATGTTTTTAGTATGATGCGACATCCACCACGCAACAGTCGTTGGTTCATGATATTCAATATCGGTCTTTTAGTTGTGCGTACGATCAACAATACTGGACCATATGATATTTCTTGTGGTATAGTTGAGGGTCCAGGATTGTCGGTGCACATCCTCCGTACCACTAGCTGACACTTAATTTAGTTAAATAGTTACTAGAATTTACTAACATCCTTTGGACTGACGGTGGACTTTGTTTGTTTGCCATTAGGTAACCGTTGAATAATGAAATCTTGGATTGGCAGAAATTGGTTTAATTTAGAAGTGATTATGTCATAAATGTATTATTAAATGCGAATAAATAATCTCTGATTGTATTTGATCTGTCCTTTCTTGAACTCGGCACTCAGAACCTTTCTAGTCTTCCACTGCGCCTTAAATCATTTGAGGCTGTTTGGGCGTAATTTCACCAGTCGGCGTCTCGATCAGTCCGTGACTGATCGACGTCACAACTCTGCTAGATATAATTCTGGTGCTAACTCTACGTCAGACGTGTTATCATAATGTGACAGTTTCTATAAAATGGGGTAACAACTTTGTCGGTCAATCAAAGTCTCAGAAAACGCGAAAACAGGAAAACAAAATTTTTTGGTCGAAAAAATCAATTTTGAGATTTCGGTTGATTTCTACAGGAAAAACATCGTAATAACGAAGAGACAAAATTTACGCGCATGAGAGAGAAGAGGGAGAGAAAGAAAGAGAATTATGAAAGAGAATGAGAAAAGAATGCGAATGTCTGCGTTCGCTTTTTCGTGGTTTTTCGGAGCTCACGAATAAATCCAATGTTCTGAATTGTTACCACGCAGAAGAGCGAAAAATTACCTTTCCAACAAGCCCTCGTTGAGGCTGGTAACGTAATTCCGCGGCGAGCTTTTTTCCCAAAAACGTGTTTTCGCGCGTCTCGTTACACTCATCTTTGACCGCTTGTATCTCCGGAACAAAAAACGCTACAAATCTCGCCGATAGCTCGTTGGAATGGGCATTCATTCCTCTATTACGTACTGTCGGTACCTCAAAATTCGTCGGATCGACAAAGTTACCCCTTCTTATGGAAACTGCCACATTATTACGGTAATCCTTGTTTCATGATATTCACTACTGTGTCAATTATTGTGCGTACGTTCAACGATATCGCAACATAAGACAGATCCATGTGCTAATACATCAGCATGCATTGTAGATACTCGTAATCAGTTTACTGACGATAAACTTTCACATATGTACGTACAATCTAGTTTAGAGTAATCTCCCTTTGGAACATATTTTTCTCTTACTTTCTTTTTTTACCCTCTCTACGTCGACTGCGAGCCTTCCAGCAGAAAACATGACGTCTGTTTCTTAGGAAACTTTCGCGAAATGTACAAAATGATACTGAGAATGGCGTGAAAACCAACGGACATGCGACAGTGGTGTACTTTTTTCAGCGGAAAGGGTCTGATAAATCTCTCGTTCAAAACGATTATTATGTAGTTACCACGTACAGTATTATATAGTTAGCGTTATCGCGGCGACACTCCATAAATGAGAGAACGCAGGGCGTATTGATAGCGTCGTCGTCCGCGTCCTTTTCGGCCCGGCCGGCGTAAATTGTTTGTCCTTTATTAAACGAGGAGCGTGCGTAACGTGGCGAGAGAAGAAATAAAACGAATATCTCTCCCAAGTCCCTTTATCGCCGTTCTCGAAAATTAAACTTTCTAAACACGTGACGCGAAATCGGGGACCGGAGATCGTTTTCCCCGGCTCCTCTCTCATGATTTGTTAGGTCGCTGACGGCTCCACTCCGCCGCCCATCAACCTCGTTCGCTTTTTACCGTGTCCGAGCCGAGAGACCCGGAGATGTGAAGTGTACTCAGCGTTCCACTCCACTCCACTCGACTCCATTCCACCGCCGAAATTCAAGTCCAAGATCAGAAGACCCTTTATTATCGTTGCTTAATCTCTGAGTGTCGTTAGACACGCTGGTCGAGTCGACTATGAAACTTAAGAATAACTTTCCAACAACTTACTTGGTTACTTGCCTGCCAGTTTAGGAAGGAGTCGCGGAATCAACTAGTTTAGGGTCGCGTAAGCACGTTCAAAGATAGTTTGCTCGGAGGAATTGAATTTTTAAGCGGACGACTTAGTCGACTCGCGTGCCATTAACTTCAAACGTTTGCGGATAATTAAACAACCCGGCTGACGAATAATTTCACCCCGTCGGATAGAACGTAATCTTCTCGGTGTTGAAAACGAGTTCGTAAATTTAATACCGCGTAGCAGCGAGTAGCGGGGTGCCTCGGCTACTAAATAAAATTACGGAGTAGTTACGGTCGATCATGACTTGAGTTGACCTGCGAAAATTATAGTAGCGATAAGGATCATCGGTAACAAAGGAGAAGTCAGTGACGGGTCCAGAAAGCAATCCTCAAATGAGTAATTCTGAGCAGAAATTAAATGATCACTTTCACATCAGTCTCATAAAGTAACTAAATATACTTGTACTCAGTGTTGGGCAGTAACTAACTACATGAGTAGTTAACTACAATGGCAGCTACTCTCTTAAAAATAACTCAGATACAACTTTCAATCTTACTGCTTGTAGTAGTTGGGTCGAAGCATTGATTGGCGACTGCAAACTACGTACATCTCGAGTAGTTGCAAACAACAACTACAACTACTAGCTGTAGCTGCTTGCTGCAGCTACTTTAGTGGAAGCTACAGTAGCTGTAGTTTGAAATAACAGCTACAGTTAGTAGTTGTGAAAAATGTAGTTGTGGCGATCAGCTACAGCTACGTAGCTGTAAGCAAACAACTACACCTACTCATGATTTACTCGAATTACCAAAAACTGGGGAAACCAATTTTTTTGGGGGATATTTTTTTGGGGTAGGGGGTAAAATATATATTTCTAAGAATTTTTTGGAGGGTGGGGGATAAAAATATTTTTTGTTGGGATGGGGGTAAAAATATTTTTGTTGGGAGGGGGGTGTAAAAATATATATTTTTGGGATTTTTTTTTTTTTGGGGGGGGGGGGTAAAAATATTTATAACTGCAATTACCTACAAATATAATTATTGGCCTTTGAATTTGCCCCCCCACCCACTCAAAGACGCCCATAACTCTACAGGATTAGTCAGTCTTCCTTCCGCCATAGGAAAACTCCGTTACAATGAAGATCTGTTATCAGTTTCGTCGCTATTCACGAATAGCTTGTAGCGCGCATAACCGATAACAGAACGAACTGTACATTTTGGTAGATAACACATTGAGTCATTCTTCCGCCATAGGAAAACTGACTAACCCTGTATGTAGGCTTACACAGGGTTCGCTGTTTGTGATTCGAGTAATTATATTGTAGTAATCTGCTTATGCTACAGTACTAGCTGTGTGATTCCGAACTACATCTATACTATCTGTAGTTTTGTAGCTGTAGTTAAGCTACATTTTGCCCAACACTGCTTGTACTTGATCGGATATTTAGAAGCCTCTTCCGCAATATTCTGCCGATCTTCCCAAATCGGGTTTGCGGATCAAATTCAATGAAATTAGGAAAGAACAGGAAGACTCATGGGCTCACAACAGCAGTCATTAGACTTTTTTAACGTGTTTTCGCTATTTTCTAATACATATTATGATACACAGGGAAATAGCAAGTAGGGGAAGGAGGGAGACCCTCATCAAGTCGGCTAGTCGGAAAAAGTTGGGGAAATGACATTTGAGTCAGGAATATCAGATCCAACAGCGTAAAAAAGACCCAGCGGTGCCTGCTTTTATGACTCAAATCATCAGAAGAACCTCAAAAATTCCATCGCAAGAGAACGAATGAAATGAGAGAGACCTATGCCCCATCCCAATACGATTCACTTCGCTACGCTCCTAGTGACGCACACAAGGGGGAAATTCTTACTGATAACCGCAAAACAGGTTGAGACCACATATTGATCATTCTTTCGAGACGGTATTCTATTCCATTTATGGGGTTTCAAGATCACGAAGTTTTTTCTGAAAATGATTTCAAAATCTAACCCACCTAGTGCTACATGGGAACAAAATCAATTTACAATCAATTACTATTCGAAAATCTATTCCATTCACAATTTACCCACGTTATTATACGGGATTGTTGGAAAAAGTCACATGAAAGAAACAAGCAGGGTGATCACATGAGAAAATCATAAAATTATGAAAACCTCATACAATAAAATCAAGTAGAAGAATCGATCATATTTATAAAGAATTTCCATAGGCATGTCATACGGAGGAAAGCCATTGACGAAAATCATACAAGAAATCCATATAGGAAAACAATATTTCGATGATAGAGGAGTGTATGGCGATGCACGCATGCCAAATTGGACCCGGGTCATCGCACCCCTTATCCCGGAAACGCCTCGAATAGGCCTGCGTTAGAATAGGAGGGATCAGGAAAACAATATACAGAGGGATAGTATAGGAAAATCGTGAGGAATGATGTACCTAGCGAAATCATATTTAGAAAAGATCAAGTTGGGAAATAATAAAAAAATATCATAAGTAAATCACATGAAAAAACAACACAGGAAAATCACACAGGAAAATTGTATAGAAAAAATTATGTAAAGGGATTATGCTGCAAGGAAAATCAGGAAAATCATATGGAAACATAATACTATGAAGAATTCGGAAGAAAAACCGGCCATAGCAATAGGAGGAGGGAAATTCCTCTGACATATTGTTTGAAAAGTCAACACGCGGCAAATTCTAGCTGTTAGCCTGTAGAATGGGAGAGTAATGTTTTTTTGTAAAGGTGTTAATAGAAGCTTTTTATGCATTTTACGCGGGTTTCTTGCTGTTTATACCCTCTCTCCCAATACAAAAATATTTCTACCTACAGCTCTGTAGCCATTCGTAGAGGAAACTAATGTACATACGAGTAAGCAGATGACATTCTTAAAAAACATATATTCGTCCTATGGGGTTATCCTGTAAGGAAATTATGAGTAAAAGTAATAAAGTAGACTCCCGATTATCCACCCTAATTGGGTTTGAAGGTACGGCGGATAACGAAAAGGAGGGATGATCTAAAAATATGTAATGTTGGTCCAAGAACATTGAGAAATGGAGAAACTAATTTTTATTGAATCAGGTACGTTAGGTGGTAAGTTATTTTATACCCACCCACACCACACACACACAAAAAAGGCGTTCAGTTTTATGCTGGTTATGAAGGGGAAAAGAGATAATGCTGTAAAGAAAAAAACAAAAACAAAAATGGATGGCTAGCTGTTGTTATAGTGACCATTCCAGAGCTGAAAAAGCATTGTCAGGATCCATAATATGTACTGACGCTTTTCCTACTAGTTCATCATCATCATCATCATCATTAGCTGTGGTAAGGACTAAAGTTGTGATTTTAGCAAGATTTCGGATTATCCGCCCTTGGTTAGGCAGATAACCCAGAAAGGCGGGGATAAATTCGAGGCGGATTATCCATAGGGCGGATAAACCTCTATTGCGGATAATGGGGAGTCTACTGCATAAGAATGTCATGCAAGGTAATCATGTAGGAAATAAAAAATTTGGCCGATTCTGTTCTTTTTTAAAAATGAAAGTACAATTTTAAGACTTCCCGAACTAATTTTCTTTTCAACAATCGAAAATGAATGTACAAAGCTAATCCTTCACAAAGCATGCTCGAACGTGTTTGTAACTTGATTAGCTGACAAGATACAGTGAAGATACAATCGGCGCACCGTGGATAGATTTCGGATCTAGCCGGAAACTATTATTTTATCATGTAAATGGATCAGAAAAAAAATTCAAAATGCATAAAAATCAAGAAGTAAAGAAATAAAATAAAAATTAAAAAATTATAATTTGTTTCTTAGTCCTCCAAGGCCGGATGAATTTGAAATATCGCTAAAAATTTATAATTTTTACATAATTTGTTGTAAATGAAGTATATAGCATGGAAAAATATATTTTTTTTAAAATCAGTCCCTAATTGTTGGTCCTTCGGGGACCAAATGAATCCAAAATCTAGCTAAAGGTCGGTATAGACCAAAAATCATGAGAAAAAATATTTTTTTCAAATCCGTTTTCAATTTTTTGACTTTAGCGCAGAATTTTGCGAAACGATTACACAGACGTACTTTAGGAATGGTTTCAACATTTTCTGCAAGTTTGGTCGACTGCAGAAGCTAGTCACAGTGTCATGGAATGACTCCAATAACTACACAGCGTCGCCTTGTTCTCTTGTTGGAGGTGAGAACTGTGACCAGGGACGCAGCGATGGGACTTTGTTTTTACAGTGGACGAACTTCATTCAGTCTACTAAAACTGGAGATATCTCCATGCCAACCTATAAAAATTTCTAAAATTGACAACCAGCCAGTCCAAAAAAAAAGTGAACAATTTCGAAAATTTACGAACAACTGATCCAGTTCTGTCCACAGAGTCGATTTTCCAAAATTTGTCAACTCTGGAAGACTTGGGGATCGCATCGACACCTCTTTAACCGGACGTAAACGAGGAAACCCGCTAAGAGCTGGAAGTTGTCGAATTACGTATCACTATCGCTGAAGTGATTCCGCCGACGCCACTACGTCGTCCCGCACCGACCTCCGCCACCGTCGAGCACCTTATTAGGCAGACGGGGAGTGCCCCGTCGGCGTGATTTTTGAGTCCACGCGACGCGCCCCAACGGTTAATTAGTGGACGCGATTCGACGGTTCGTCGACAACCACCAACGAAGCGGCTTTTTATTCGTTTACACGCTTCCAATTAACGCGGCTGTTTAATTAATTAATAATAACTCGGTCAGAATGGTGACGGGAGCTATCCACTGACGGGGGTGTTGCTATCTTCGCCGTCTCGCGCCGTACCGGTACGCCGCTCGAGTGGAATCATTTTCATCGAAGAATCGTACTTAATAATATTTCGAGACCAAATTAATTAAATTCCTTCGGATTTACGTTTCGCCTGCGTCGCGTCGTCTGAGAGCGCCATCAAAGTGGCGCGCACATAACGCGAAGCGACCGACCGGCGTGAAGAGCTCGGAAAAAGTTTTGCTCCGACGAAACAATACGCGCTAATTATTTCGCTATTCATTAACGCGCGCCCAAATCTAATTAGAATGTGATATACCGAAAACCCTTCAAGCCTCGAAAGAGACGTCAGAATGAAGATTTGTTAACACACAGGAGATCGAGAGGATTAAATCGTCGTACCTTTAGCGCAGCACCCTTATCCACGGCCGCCTTTTTGTATCGCAATTTGGGCACTAGCCAGTTTTACCCGCGCCGCACTCCGTCATTTTGTTCAATTTTGCGGCGGTATTCGTAAGTCATCCCAAGAAAGGTCTCTCTTTATACTCGGACTTAAATGGGTAATTCAAAAAATAAAAAAGAAACAACTGGTTTTGTAACGGAGTACACCTAAGAATGGCCCTTTGACTAACCAAAAAGAAACCACACAAACCTTTCCACCAGATTCACGACCAATTTTTAGTTTTTCGCGTTTCTCTCCCTCACTGGTTGACATTGTGAAAATTTAGTAGTAGCAGTATAACCTTTATTTCAAATCGTACAGAGGATAATAATAATAGAATTTTTCTTAAATTAATGCACCCACCATTGGGCATGGCCTCCCCTACCATTCGCCAGCAGTCGTGTACCCCAGCATCTCTTCCTTATGCAACCCCCCCGACTAATAATTCCACCTTCCCACCACTTTTTTAGTCTGTCCACATTTCTTCTATCCTCTTTTGGTATCCTCTCCATTTTTGTTCTTTTCCACGTCTCCCCCTCTCTGGCTCCATGATTTGCATAATCCATTTTAAGCTTTTTGACAAAATATCTGCAGTCTTTTACATTTGTCTTTTCTCTCACATCGACATTCCTGTATCGGTCAGATCTTTTTACTTTCATTATTGAATTTGAACACGTTTCATGGCTACACGATTCCTGCTATTTTTCGCATATGATTCTCTGTTGCAGCCCATGTCTATGTGCTGTATGTGAGAACAGGGATGGTGTAACTCTCCGATGTTCTTATTTTTAGGCCAAGTGGCATTTTGCTTTCATAAATGTTGTTCAATGACTAGTAATTTTCCCAGGCATTCGCTCTTATCTTACATATCTCCTTCTTCATATTTTCCTTAAAGGAAATTATCTCGCCTAGATACGTCACCTCCTCTACTACTTCGATTGTTTCTCCTTCAATTCTTATAAGGGAATTTGATTTTTGATTCGAGAGAAAGATTTTCTTTTTTGTGTCAACATTGAGCCCAGCTTATTTACATGCTTCACAGAAATCACTGGCCATCTTTTGCAGTTCATATAAGGACCAAATCATCTGCGAATCTCATGTTACAAAGTCACTTTCTATTTACTTTATAATACCTTTTCCTTCCAACTTCATTTCCCAAAATATTCCCTCCAGGAAACTGTTGAATAGGACGGAAAATAAGGGATCACCTTGTTTTACTCCCCTTTTAATTCGAACTTTCAAATTAAGCGTACATAGGCAATAGATTGTTCCACATAAAATTCCCGACAAAATGATACCCCATACTGTAAACCCACTTCTGATTACCCCCAATTTGAGAGCTGGACAGTGATACTTACAATCTTGGAGATTTTCTTCCCTCATCGAGTATTACGAGCAGAACAGGTGCCAAATTAATACGCTCGGTTTGACTTCTTTACCAACATACTTTCCCATCCCTCAGGATCATATCCGTCCTTTACTTGCAGCTCAACTGAAGCTACACGTACATTATTGTGTTTTTTACGTTGAATGAAGTCTTGCAAGGACGTCTCGCAGAAAAAATGTCTGAGCTTTCATTAACTGAACGAATAAAATCTAAACATGTAGAGTTAGGTTTCCCAGACACTAAATCTGATCTCGGTACTGTTTTGAAACCAAGTTGAAACTTTGGACATATAACCTGGTAAGGGGGTATGAGGGTCAGTTTTCTATGAACTATAATAAATTTAAGTATTGTTTGTAAAGTTTTCAGGGTATCCGAATTCATTTTTGATATTATTCCGAGCCCAAATTCAAAATTAAAACATACGTTAAAAAGAAGGGAATTCAGGTTAAATATTTTTAATAATAACATACAATGTTACCAGTGTTTGTTGCATTTCTAAAAACACTCGATTCGTTCTTAATAAAATTTTGACAGAATTAGGGCACTTGTAAGAGGTAACAATTAGGGTAAAATTTTCGATAAACTACAATTTAGGCATAATTTCTAAAGTTTTCAGAATAATTGAATAATTTTTGATATAATTCTGACCCAAATTGAAAATTTGGATAACAATGGGGAATGTACAGGGTGAACATAGTATCAAGTCTTCATTCAACATAATTCAAAGGAGAGAGGAGTGGTAAATTAGGGCAGGGCAAAAAGGGGGGCCTCGAAATAATGGTAAATGGAAGCCACGAAAAACCACTGCAGACCCCGGGGACAAAGATACGTAATTTAGGTATCTTTTTTTAAGATGTTTCCACTCTAAATACATACGACATTCGGGGCAGCACGATAAATATGGCCGATTTTTAGAAAATATTCTGCAATATGCAAAAATTTCAAAAGGCAGCACCACAGACACCATCGAAAAAAGAAAGGAAAAACGGCCATTATTTCCAACTAATAATAAATTACTAGAAGAAAATGAATGCACTTTGAATAGATGAATAGAATAGATAAGCGAAATATTGAAACAAATTCTCTAAATTATTGTTGGAGGGAAGAATGTCATTCATTCCCAGACATTCGGGACCTCTGTTTAAAATGAACTAATCTCTGTATGAGATGAACATAATGAAGTCAAAATTAGTTCTAATAGATGCCGACAGCAAGTCGATAATAAGCGCAAATAGCCGACCTGGAGTAGGGTGCTCACGAGAGGTGGGATGACGAACATCAAAAAATGGTAGCAGTACCTCTTAATGTCATTGAAGTAGTTTATCATCAGTAAACTGTTGACAAGTATCTACATACATATAATACATGCAGATATACATAGGTCAGGGCCGTACCGACGGGGGGGGGGGGGTTGAAGTTTCACCCCCCGTACATGCGGGAAATTGGATAAATTTGGAGTATTTGTAGCCCCCCCCTCCCCACCAACAAATAATATTCATCTTAATCGCAACCCCCCCTTACTTAAATCCTAGGTACGGCTCTGACATAGGTATGTGGATACATCTTTGGCTACCGCACATGTTCCACGCATTCAGTCAACATAGGAATGTCGACGTTGATCAACTCAGCAACAGTTGCCGCGATGACGTCATTGCAGTAAGATTTTCGATGTTAGTTGTCCATTCTTGGTGTCGATCTGTCAAACAGTGACGCACAACTTTGGTTGCCAGTCAACGATAATACATTTCCGTATCAAAAGTCTAAAGAGTCCGATCGCTGCCGGGAGGGACATAATTACATGGATATATGTTATCCAGGTGATCGCCTTGACTCGCATACCCACAATCCAATGTCTTCTCTAGTCGTCCATTTTCGGCGGCGCTCGACATTTTCCGTGTCAGTCAGTTAAAACGTGATGAAACGAATGACAGTATAAAGAGGAACACAGAACTACGTACATTAAGATAGTATCGTTTTCCCGCTGAATGTTTTTAGCGGAGCCTCTTCTGCGGAATTTCCCGCATGTCGAGCTATTAGACATATCCATGTCAAAAATATGAAGAGTCGGACTGCTGCAAGGAAGGACATTGTTACATGTATATATAGGGGTTTTCACCGTCGCTTTTTTTTTTTTTTACATGATGTCTTATCTCGCTGGGGGATCATCAGTAATTTTGTATCGTATCTGAATGTGTTGAAATTACTGTTTGATTTGAAAACCATGTCGAGGAATATGTTTATTATTAATGGGAACCTCCCTCGCAGAGGTCTCTGGTCTGACCGTTTTCTTACAGATATGAATGCGAATTAAGATCATTTTCTGGAGAGAAAGTAGGTACCTGCCGTTATTAATTAGAATGGTCAGTATTCGCACTTGTTTGGAATTGCTTTGAACAAACTTTCGCATTTTGATAGCCATTTTCGCGTTGACATAACCCCAATTTCAGGGCGGAAAACTAACCTTCCTAAGTTTCAATAACAATTTAGGATATTCTTCACCAAATCTGGCTATAGCTTTCAGCGAACAGAAAAATGATTCATCTGAAGATGCTTATTGCTTCTCGAGTCACAGCTATTGTTACAAAAAATGTGCATTATTTTTCCCATAAAAATTAAAGTCCTAGTCACTGCTAAAACAGAGTACTGAAAAAATCGAAGTTTGTAATAAAATGTGAAACAGGAACCATATGTGACACGTCACATATAGCTCCTTAATGATAATCCTATGGCGAGATAAGAAATCATGTAAACAAATCAGACAGGGAAAAGCCCTGTATGTCATTTAGGCGACCGCGTTGACATCCATGCCCACATTCCAACGCCTTGTCTCGTCGCCCAGTCTTGGCATCGTTCAGCATTCTCCACGTCGGCCAGTTGAAACATAACGGAACGGATGACCATATAAAGAGGAATACGCAACGGTAACGTTTCTCTGCTGAACATTTTCAGCAGAGCTTTTTTTGCGGAATCTTTCTCTGCCACGTGTTGAGCTATATGAGACACTTCCATGTCAAAAATCTAAAGAGTCCAACCGCTGCATAGAAGGACATTGTTACATTAATATTTCATCCAGGCGACTGCGGTGAGGGTGACGTGCGCACCCACATTCCAATGCCTACTCTAGTCTTCCATTATTGGCGTCGCTCGGCATTCTCCGTGTTGGCCGGTTGAAACGTGATGGAACAAATAACCGCATAAAGACGAATACGCAACTATGTCAAGATGGTAACGTTTTTCTGCGGAATCTTTTCTGCTGAGCGTTTTTTGCGGAATCTCTTTCTTTTATGTGGCGAGTTATTACTTATTAGACACATCCATGTCACAAGCTCACGTGTCTTATCACCATTATCCCCGTTTGGTGTAACCGAGTCCGAAAAAAGCGCGTGTACCGTTTATGACGTCACAACTACAGTGTTCATATCGTGGTGTCGATTTTAATGCGATCAATTTTTTTTTAAATTATGTAGCTCGCAACCTATTAGGTCTACAGAAGAAATGAAAACCGGCATTTATTTTTGACGCTAAGTCCTTTCAGTGTACGTGGCATTTTATTAATTCTAACAATTTAGTTTACTTTTTTGAATGAGAAGGGGGAGTGCTAAGAAACACACTCCGGGCAATAATCCGCTGGAAAATCTTCTGTTGCGAGTAGTTTGCTTTAAAAACTTTTCAATAAACTCAGTAAGCAGTCGAAACCCACTGTGATAAGGCGAACTACATCGCGTACAGCAAATCGTGTACATAAAAAGCTTCGATAATTCTTCGTCTTGTTATTGCATGCCGGCAGAAATGCTCTAGCGGTATCGATAAGCTCCCGTCGAAACATTTTCATTTTTCAATATCACAAGATTCGACAGGTGTTCGAAATCGGCTGGCACGTAATCGGGATACTTGAGTACTTCACATCTTCTCCACGCTGTGTGTAAAGAGCGATATTGCAGTATTTGAGAAACGTACGTCGATATGTCGATAGGCCTGTCTTGTTGCTGAGGTGTGTAGTTGACGGCGTCAAAAGACAACTCGACGGCGGGGAACCTCGCGACGCCAACTCGAATTGTCGTAAGTGTGAGTACGGGGAAAAAAAAAACACGTCGAATAAGAAGAAATGCCGAAGAAGAAAGCAACGAAGGAGCCGCGAAATGACGAATAAAATGAAAAGATCACGCTCGGAATTTCAAAATACGAAAACGGTAGGTCGCATAAAAGTAGGTAATTAGATCAGGCCCGCGAAGCCGCATCTCTCGCAGATAAATCAGAGTGCGGTTTCCGCGAATAGTTTTATTCTTCTTTGCCTTTGAACTAATCCATTGCCCACGCCAGCCAAGTATACGGAGCGCGTGCATGAGAGAAGGAACCGCGTGCGAGGCGAACGCGAACGGCGGAGGCATAAAATTTTTTTTTTATAAACCCGCATCACGGTTTCGTTTTAATGTTACCATTTGCCCCGAATGTAACTTCCTATTCGCGTTTTTCTTTAGAAACAGTACCGCCGCTAACAAGGCCCCCCCGATATAGCTCATTGGTATTCAGTTCCCATTTGTAATAGCATTTAACAGTTCAGAAAAGTTCCCAAATTGGCTTCTTTATTACCCATCATTCTCGTTATAATTTCGGAGAGGGTATCTCGAAGTTACCCGCGGCAGCGTCGGATCGCGCCCGCATTTCAAATTCATCCTGTGTTTGAGGTATGCGACCGCCGCGGAATATCGGGAAAATCAGAAAATCAACTTCGGCCTTATTATTACCAAATTACGCCCAAAGTCGATGGCGCGGCGGTTTCTCGTGCTGCTCGAGTGAAAAGTGCCTACCATGCCAGCACCTTCTGTATCTCCGGTCCACAGTCTGCCTGGGTTAGCTCCACCTTTTTCCTCCTTTTAGCAACGAGACACCAACTTACAGGAAAGACCCTAGAGAAGGTAAGTATCGGGGCAATACACAACTTAATCTGAATGTCTATTTACTGTCTATCTCCATCATCTTAAATAATGAAAACCAGCTTCCTTTCCATTGAGGACGGGGGGGGGGGGAGAATTCCGAACCTGAGACAAAATAGACGGTCAGTCAGCACTTGTAGACGGACAAAGGTCGGCAAGGGAGTAAACTACGAAACAGCAAGAAGAGAGTATCTCAAGCTCCCTGAATACAAACTTAATTGAACCCAGTGGACTGTACTGCCTGACACAGGCGCAGAAGTAGAAATACAGCAATCAGAAACTTTGCACCAATGGCAATGGCTTATAATAATAATAATAATAATAATAATAATAATAATAATAATAATAATAATAATAATAGCAGCCTTTAATACGAAACACAAACCGTTACAAATCTATGGAATAACATAATATGGGATAAATATACATACAAAATAGCATATTGCCTGACAATCTCCCATCCCCCAAATTTAGTGTGTCTCGTACCTTGCCCCCATGTCGCGGGCATAGGCCTCCTCTATTTTCCTCCATCTTTTCCGATTTTGAGCTGCTCCACACCATGGCAAACCCACCCTTCCCGTAATTTCGTCTTTCCAGGCTTTTAATGGCTTGCCTATCCTCCTCGTATGATCGTACGGGACCCAGAATGTCAATCTCCGTGCCCACCTGTCTACACTAGATCTCGCCAAGTGGCCTGCATATTTAAATTTTTGTTTTTTGATCGTGAATACCACCCACCTACATTTTGTCTGACTTCTAATGGTTTTGGCCCTGATTTTTTCAATTCTTTTGATACCTAGCATACTACGTTCCATGGCTCTTAGGGTAGTTATCAATTTCCGGGTTTGGGCGTCCGTGAGCGACCATGTCTGGGCCCCGTACGTCATAATTGGCATAATGCATATTTCTAATACTCTTGTTTTCGACGCGGTCTTTAGTTTCCCCTTAAAAATCGATCTCAGACCCCAAAATCCTTTCCACGCCTGGCTTATTCTTTTATTTATTTTTTTGTTCATTTTATCTTTGAATAACATTATCTGCCCGAGATATGTGTATTCGTTAACGGTCTCCAAAATTTCCCCTCCCGCCATAATTTTGATACCCTCGGTGTTGGCCATTATTTTCGTTTTGGTTGCGTTAATTTTTAGTCCCGCTTTTTCGCTTTCGGCCACCAGCCCGTCGAGCATTCCTTGGAGTTCCTCCCTGTCTCCACTTATAAGAACAATGTCGTCTGTAAATCTCAAGTGATTTAAATTTACCCCATCGATTTTGATCCCTTCCCCCCAGTCCAATTTTCTGAATATATGTTCTAGTAATGCGTTGAATAGGTTGGGAGACAGGGGGTCCCCTTGCTTTACTCCTCTTTGAATTTTAAAGGTGGGTCCAGGGCTGTCTAGTTTGATGTACGCGCAAGTATCTCGGTAATATTCTTTTAATATTTTCACAATTTTTGGATTTATTTCTTGGGTCTCCAGAGCCTCCTATAGATAGTTGTGGTCGATTGTGTCAAACGCTTTACAGAAATCCACGAAAGCCAGGTTAATTTCAATTTGGAGTCTCAAATGTCATACATGAGTATTTAAGAGTCTTTCAGCAAGTTTTAAACTATTCTAGAGGAATCTTACAGATTAAAACAGGTTGTTGAAGATCTCTCAAACGAGTCTTGAAAAGGTTTGAAGAGTCTCCAGGAAACTAAAACAAATGATAGTTAAGTCTTGCACAGTTGAAACAGTTCGAAACAGTTTCAAAAGCGTCTTGAATGGCCTGAAAGAGCACCTACTTGTTTTAAACACGTGTGAAAGAATTTCTTAAAGCCTTGACCTCAGAGCCGTAACCTGCTCATTTCCTCGGGTGAAGGTATGAGAAATGACAAATTCAACATTAGTTTTTCCACTCCCCTCCCCCGCACCAAATTATTTTGAAGCATAATTTTCCATATTAATTTTTAATGACTCGAACATTTTATGAAACAAAACTTTTGGAATAATAAGGTATAAACTTAGCCGACAGCATCAAGGACAGGAAATGTTGAAAATCTAAAAAATTAAAACTTAAAAAATAATATACACAGTTTCTGAAAACTTACTCGAACCTCAACATCAAGGACAAAAATTGGAAATATCAATTCAATAAGAGAACTTGAGCACATTAAAGAAAAGAAGAAGAAGAAAATAAAAAGTAAATGTGAAATTTTTTGAAAATGGACTTTTCTATTTTAATATTGAGGGTGACAAATAATCAAACATGAAAGCCTGAACATCTTTAAAGACGAAAACAAAACTTATAAGACAGTTTGTTAGACTAACCACTGTGTATAAGTCCGAATCTGAAACAGAGATCATCGTCCAAAATTCTTATTGGCCAGGTAGTTCCAATTTTTCCTCCGAAACTATTTTTTCCTATTTTTTTTTTTCTTCTAATAAAATTTTTGCGCTCATGTTTTGGATTATTGCTTCCAGGTTATTGAAATCTTTTCCAGGCTTAAGAACGGGCAAATTTTCCTCTGATAACAGTCCTGCTTGACTGAGCCTTGAGGTCTTACACCAATCTTGAACCATCAATGAATCTTAAAAAATTTTGAGAAAGTCTTAAACGAGCATTGAAAAAATCTAATTATTTATAAGGACTGTCTTATCTTCTTCTCTCTCTATATAAAACAAAGTCGGGTCAGTTGCACCACCCATAACTCAAGAACGGCTGGACCGATTTTTATGACCTTTGATTGGTTGGATTTGTCTCTGCCCACAATAAGAGAATAACTATTAAAACATCGGAGGAAATGTCAACCACTGAACTGAATTGTCACCATGAAGAGCTAAATCATACAGACTGGCTTCGTGTCGGGGGGAGCATTACGTTACGGTTTTCGAGGGTTTTGGGGGAGCGTTACGGTTTTCGCTCAAGTATACCCAGCAGTAAAATCATATAAAATCCTAAAACCTCAAGATATTGTCCTATTAAGCCGTGATCAGTTTTGACGGATCTTAGAAAAGTTATGCCAATTTCAAAAAGTTTTAATCAGTTATAAAAAATCTTCTACTATATAAAAGTGTAAGTTTGTGTGTGTGTTTGTTTGTTCGAGGTTGGCGGGTGAACCATAAGAGTTGTGGGGTTCGTACTTTCTGGATGTGTTCGTATGAACTCGGAGTAGGTTTTAGGCAAGAAAAAATCTCGGTGCCCGTTTAGTTACACCATCTATAACTCATGAACGACTGGACCGATTTCTATGATCTTTGATTTGCTGGATTTCTATAACATTCAGTACACCCACCTACCGACTGATGTTGCAACTCACATTGTGATAAGGGAGCTTCGCTTCTGTCTGGTGCTTCCCCGGACATTCAAATAAAAGTATAACTGGTTTGGATATTGTTTCGCACTCATTTATGTACCACATGGAACATTTTCAGTCCTGTATCTCTAAAATTTCAGTTTTTGGAAACTATTATCAGCATATTTTCTAATATTATCGAATTGAATTTTTGAAAACACCAATATCTTCGGCTGAATAACACAAATATGAAGCGATACACGCAATATCGCCACCCATCCACCAACACACAGACATGCATACATAGAACAGAAATCAATTGTTGTTGTTTGACTGTTCAAGAACTGTGTCGTGTGTTTCATATACGAAAGTATGAAATAATAAGAGCTACAAATATTGTCCACTGTCATAAGTACACACATTATTACTTACTTATAAAACTTCCAATTCAGTGTACAAGTTTATCTACCCATCCCCAAAAAATATGTATCTACCCGCTGTTAAGTAGGTATCTACGTGAAAGTCATTTGGGTACTTAAGAGTTTGGAGTAGCTTCAGGATCCTGTTACTACCATTCAGAAAGGAAGATCGAAGGTAGGTGTCGAGATGTATGTTTTCTAAGATCGAATTGAGAACTAGACTTAGCGAAAATATCCACAGAGAATTCGAATATGGAGGCACTGTCCAGCGAGATAGTAAGGTAATAAAACGAGGGCAATAGAAGAGCAAGAAAGAAAGAGACAAAACGCAAATATGCTCATTGCTCACGCAAAGTGTTTTTTTTTGTGTTTTTTTTTTTTTTCATGAAAGCCTTTTTTCTTCTTGTTCAAGTAATGTAGATTAGTGGCGAAAGATTTGTATAACGTGTACTGCATACATTCACCAGGCGCGGATCCACGGGGGGATTCTCCTCCCTCAAAAAAAGAGTAAAAATCTGTATGGTGGAAGGAGGAAAAATCTGTAGGGGAGGGGCAGTAAAAAATTTCCGCGCACTTCTTCTGCCATTTTTCTCCTCAAAATGGTCATCTGGATCCGCGCCTGCATTCACACATGAT
This sequence comes from Acanthococcus lagerstroemiae, assembly GCA_031841125.1. Classification (NCBI taxonomy): domain Eukaryota; kingdom Metazoa; phylum Arthropoda; class Insecta; order Hemiptera; family Eriococcidae; genus Acanthococcus; species Acanthococcus lagerstroemiae. The sequence continues at coordinate 6,071,769 of CM063110.1, read as the reverse complement.
ACAGTTTCGCAGATCTGCACATTTTTAAACATAGTACCTAAACTAATGTGTATCCGGCCCCAAGTCTGAACCAAATTTGAGGGAAATTGTGCACCAAATAATTCGTTTGATTAGTAATAATTTACGGGTGCTTTTATACAGAGCTAGATACAAATACCAATGTTTCTCTATCGAACTGACTTAAACCAACTCACTTAGGCCCAGGGTCTGGATGACCCGCGAAGCAGGTTTATACAAATCTTAAACAGCAGTATGTGCTCCAAGAATTTGGGATCATGTCATCTTGAAATCAAGCCCGAAAGAATCGTAAAGAATTATACACAAGTTTTGAATAGTTTTAGATAGAAAATAAATTCGTAAAAGCCCTCAATGAGTTTGATGGGTCAAGAAGATTTCTAAATGAGTACTGAATAATCTTAGTCAGCCTTAAGAATTATTTACGCTCCCTCTAAGAGGGAAAAAATTACGATAAATTGTGATGAACATTGACAATTCTCTAAAAATGATCGCCTAATCGAGAATCCAGCTAGTTAAGAGAATTGACCATCCCACTTTAGAAGGTAATTTCATTTTCAATATTAGTAAAGGAACCGTCAGCAGGACAAATCGTTCAAAAATCTAGGTACTTTTGTCTCAAAGAATTCTTGACAAGTAGGAAGGCCTGAAAAGTGGTGTACGAGTCTTTCAAAAGTCATAAGAGAGTCTCGAAAATCCTTAAATAATCTACAAAACCCTAGAAAAATCGTGATGAAGCCTCGAAGAGTCATAATATATCTGGAAAAGACCTTACGAATCTTTAGCAAAAGTCTTGAACAGTTTCAGCCAATCTCCAAGCAGTTAGGAAAAGCCTTGGAGAGAGCGCTTCTAGACTTGTTTGTAACTCGTTCACGACTCTTTAATGACTATTCCAGATTTTATTTTGGCTTTTCAAGACAGGATTAAAACTTTTTAAAACTTTGGAAACTTTTTCAGATTCGTTCTCGTAAACTGCGCGCTTTCAGATTTGTTCAAGACTCCGTGTAAGGCTCTTATTCTAGATTCCCAGACTAATTAATATTGTTCAAAAACGTTTTTACGACCTACGAGATTCTTACATGATCACTGATGTAGAGTCTTATAGTTAGTCTTAAAATCTGCTCCACTCTCTCTTCTAGGGGAAAAATGAGATAATATTATTAGAAATGTACTCCAAAAACTGTGGCCCAGTCGTTAGTACAATTAGTTGAAAAATTTGAGAGTACACTTCAAAACATTTCCATTTTCAATGTCAACAAGGAAGAAATAGTCAATAGTTCTACAAATCGTTAAAAACTTCAAGTACATCTCTCTTATTTTCTTATTCAATTCTATCGCGAGGGCAAGAAAATATTCGTAAGTACTCGGAAGGAGAGGAGGAGTTGTGATAAAACTGAATATACCTATATGTATTTTGAATTGCTACGTCCATAATGACTTCTTGGATCCGCTACTGGCTGGCACACACTCAACGGCATGAGTTTTTTTAAACACGTGCACCAATCTATAGACAAGAAAAAGTTTATCTCCCCTAAGCTGATGAAAGATCGATGAACTTCTGCATCTCCTGCACCATATTTCCAAAATAAAATACTTCAGAATGAAGGGGAGAAGCCTTAATATTACTGAAAAAGTTTGGAGGTAAGTACTCGTACAAGCGAAATGCTAACTGTAAGCATATAAAATTAATTTATCCAATGTAGACAGTAATTTGACATTTAGATTTTGAAAACACGATAAGTGTTCTATCTATTAGGATAATGAAGAACAAACACCTACACATTTTTGATATCTGCTATGAAAATAATGACCATAACATAGTTCGAAAATGTGGATTCAAAAACTTTGACGACACTGAGTGTTATTCCTTTCACTATGGAAGTTAAACGTTTAAAGGTAAGGAACCGTTAAAAGTGAACACGAACAACGTAATCTTCGTGCTGTTTGGTATTTTAAAATTTTAAATTAAACATTCCAGACAACTCGAAGTTACAAAAACTTGGTACATCAGAAACAGGTAACAAATGAAGCAAAAACACCGAAGCTCGACAGATCTACGCCCCACGCATTCCAGAGTTTCCAAGAAAATATTAAGAATTTCTTTCTGTTTACGACGCTCCACGGCTTCAGATACTTGGGCGAGAGTAGATCGTGCACTGAAAAGTGAGTACAGCGTTGGTACACAATTCAAAAACTAGAGCCAGTACTTTTCAACCGAAGTTTCAAATTTTTATGAATGATTTCAAAATGTATTTTTTCAAGTTGAATTCAAAACCGCACTCAAAACTTGAAGCACAGTTTCCTTGTAAATGGCTTCTGAAGTGACTAAAAAATTTTAGTTGTTTTCAGAATCATCTTTAAATTATTTACCGACCAGTAACAAAATGTAACAAACGTGTTTCTGGATTAACTTTTTGTAAAGATTTCGCATTTTATCTATAAATAATGGAGATGCAGACCTTTTTTATTTTTCTAAATCTGCCAATGGAGCTTCACTAATGCTAGAGTTAGATTCAACACGAAAAGATGATATGAGAACATTTTACATCAGAAATAATTTGGGTGTACCACAAATGTAAGCAACTGCGTTTGGTAAACTATTTTTGTAGGAGTTTCTGGGCTGTTATTCTGATCAGCGTATTCCTCATCGGCGGTTCCCAAATAATCGAACTCGTTCAAAATTGGAACGAAAGTAAAGTGGTACTAACACACGCGCACCAAAGGATACATATCTGGGATATACCTTTCCCCGCCATCACGGTATGCAGTGAGAGCCAATTAAATTCAACACGAATGAAGGTCATGGAAAGCGAACTACCTCGAGATGCATACGAGTAAGGTTTTTGCACGAAACTGCATTTAAAGTAACATTTGATAACTTGGACCATACGCGTTGGTTAAGGACTCAGCGAGGAGAATACACGCAAACATCACAACGCCAAAAGGTATGCGCATTTCGAAGCGAAGTGACTGTGTAAGGTATGTCTCTTCTTCGAAGCCCAGTTTTCCTTTCCTTCCGAACGAAGACAAGAAGGTAATACAAAAGGACTGGTTGTTAGCTGCTATTCAGAGGGTAGCTTCTCGGCGTGCGCCAAGTCGAACACAGATCTCACTTCGCTGTGCAACAAAAAATGATCAACCTGGAGCCGACTTTTTGAGTAAGGATTATGTGCGTTTTGCTCTTTAGCGTTTTCTGGCTACAGAGTGGGAGTGTTTTTAGAGGTCTACCCTCACCAACCGCAGCAGATGACCATCTTAGCCATCCTACTGTATCGGTCTCGCTTGAGTCCAATCGGCATGAAAATTAAGAGTAGGCTTCGAAGACAAGAGATGCACTTATACTGCAGAGTGTAGATACAGTTCCCACGTTTACAGCTGTGTAAGAATGTAAGTTACCCGCAGGTCCTTGGTTGGGTGAAAACTATTAAGAAAGCTGATGCTAAAGGATTCCAGTCAGCAAAAAAGTTCCAAATTTAGTTTCTTACCTTCCGGTTATTATCAGTCTGACTGTAGTACTTTTGGCACGTATACTTTCAACGTAAAGATGTGGCCCAATTTTACAATTCATCGGTTAAATAGCGGTATCGTGGCCGCCTCGCATCCTTGCGACGCAAGTTCCATTTCCAGCGCCGGGAAGCTATAAACAGGTTTCGTCTCTCAACGCAAACATTTTAGCAAATAGTGGTCGCAATACCAATCGAAATGAATAGACAGCGCGAGATTCCCGAGCCATTAGCCAGTTCTTAAGATCAAGGATAGTTATATTCGCAGAATACAATGCCACCAGTATCAGAAGGACTGATATGGTGTTGTGTGCGTCTCAGGGGTCGCTTATATATGGCGTGATGATTCACATAAACAAACACACCTTCACATACGCAAACATCTTTGGTCTTGAGAAGGAAATACTCTGAAGCAACACACTATCGAAAGCTATGGCAAACCAGTTTGACCAATCTGTTTAGAAAGCCGGTCGCAAACATGTGACACCAGAAGAAGAGGTTTGGTTTAATGGTGATGTCTGTAGTCTACAGTCAATGTTGAATGCAGATTGAAGGTACTCTCAGCCAAATAATGAAAAATGACCTATTCCCCGCAAAATACACTTTTTCATCCTTAATTTTATTTATTTATTCTATTTCTTCTTGTATTCTTCTTTTCCCCTCGTTTTTTCATACGTTCCTTTCCAAGCCTTGGGATACCGACTTATTTTGCCCCTCATTTACGTCTGCGGTATTTTACGTAGCTAATGTGTATTGAGCTCGTTTGGTCCAAGCTCAACCAATATTGAAATTCATACACTTAATGGCGAAAAATCTGATCTTAGAGATGTCAAAGACTACGCTGCCTCCTGGTGTTATTCGGATTTCAAAAAGGACTACACCGACAGATGTTACAAAGAACTGGCTATGCAGTACACATTCAAGGTGAGTATTCTATCTCACGCCAGTCAGTCAGTAGTACACAGCTGATAGCTACCGAAGTTCACTCTTGATAAATTCATTTTTAACGACCCAACAGCGATTGGCATTGGCGTGCAACGATACTATACTACAGTTAGAATGGATTAACGACGTCGTACAGAACTACCCCTGTCAATATACGCAGCCAGTTACCCTAGTTCACATATGGAGAGGGAGTGGAGGAAAATACTGTAGGGTGCTTCGCTGAAAAAGGGATTCCATAGTACGTTTACTTTCGATGACATCACGAAGCAAAGTTTTGTGATGTGTATTGTTACTCCAGGTGGAAGTTCACAATCCGATTGACTACCCCACTAGTTGGTCTCCGTTTTACGTTCGACCCAATACTCACCTGAGACTTCTAATAAATCCCCGATTAATAACGTCGGATAAATGCGTGAAATTTTGGAATCCGTTCGACAGAGGATGCTACTATCCAAATGAAAAACAGTTGAAATTTTTCAAAGTGTACACAGAACGCAACTGCGAAACCGAATGCCGCGCTAATAAGACGCTCGAATTATGCGGATGTGTCGCGTATTACGATCCCAGTGAGTATAAATCACAATTATGAAATCTTTATATCCTAATGCAAGTTGCCTAGTCCTTGAATATGCTGAAGCATCTGAAGGTGTTACAGTATTGTTCCTTTGTCCTTAGGAGCACCTACAACCCCGATTTGCGGAAGGAGTAAACAAAAATGCTTACGAGATGCTAAGCAAGACAGTGAGTACAAACATAATGGTCATTATTGCGTAGCTTATAAGCCTACTTATAAATACACAAGTCTCCTTGAGTATTGTAGGACTATGTACGGCCGTACTATTTCAAGTATTGAATTTCTATACGCCGATACAGTACAAATAGATAAACACAATCTATAGCCATGGTGCTAATAAGTGGCTTGGGGCTTAGTTCCCCTGTCCAAAATCCTATAAAGGCCCCCACTAAAAAAATACTGAAAAATTATAGAAGTGGAAGAATTTTTAGCATTATTTTGCTACTTGTCAGCCTCCTCATGAGCCCTCATTACTACAGGTTAGCTATACCTGTGCTAATGCATATACCTAGTTGTTTTTCATCAAGTGTATTTACACTAAAAATACTTCCTCACTAGCCCACTCGCCTATAATTGCACTAGGGTAATTCTACAAGAACGGGACCTCCGGATTCCGAGACCAACGCGCTATCCACTCGGCCAACAAGACCAAACCTACTGGGGTAAGTATACTGGATCATACTGACTGATTAGCCATGATTTAATTTGCAAATAGCTCATACCTTCAGCCCATAGAACCGTTGGAAGGTTTCAGCGTAATTTCGCTTAGTTGTCCTCGTCGTGGCCCGAACTGAATCTTTTTTGCCATGACGAGGACATGCGTGTCAGGACGAGGGCATTATGTTCAACATAGCCAGTGACATATTCTTTTCATATGTAGCAAGAAATGTTCGTCAAAATCCAAAATAATTCTTTTATTTGACATACTCACAGCACACACCGTCATTTAGCGGAGTCTCGCATCGCGAACAGCAATACTTAAATTTATCACGTGCTCAGATTTGAAAGGGAAATTTCCGTTGTAGTAATGCTGCAAATGGGAATTCTTTTTCATTAGCTGGTGCTGTATTGTTTTTTTTTTCTTCCTACCATTTAAGATTTTAAGTGCCAAATTAAGACACAAGTTGTCATTTTCATTAAGCTTAAGCCACAGTTAATTGTTCCCCTAAGATGAGTGATGTGAATAATTTTTTAATCATTAAGAAAGTGCCAGATGTTGATCTAAGTATCGAATGTTGATCCTTTCTTCAAGGTTCAATAAATCTTTGTTGAAACGCTCACAACTTTTTTCGTAGTGAATTATATAGAGTGAACCTTCACCTACCGTTTTATACAGTTTCGGCTGTGAAAACGTGATTTGTGTTATCGCGGAATAATTTTGAAGTTCCTGTGTTGAAAAATGTGCTAAAATTCAACGATTTTCGAATATAGGAAAAAGTAAGTATATCTGGATACGTAGGGATAGTATGGAATAGAGTGGCTCAAAATAGGAAGGCCTGGGACAAGGTGGTGGAGGCATACGCCCAAAGATAGGCGGATTAGTCACGACACCTATAATGCTGTGTCAAATCCAGTGCTGTAAATAAAAATTTGGAAATAAATGATAAATACTTTAATTCATTTTTCGACATATTATGTGGGTGCCCAGTGTTTATATGTACTGGCATGGGTTCAAATTGAGTACATTTGGAAGATTTTGAAATTTTTACTTCGAACTGGATATGATATTTGCGGGTCACATAAATCCCAGTGAAAGAAAAAAAAAGAAAGTAAAAAGTGTTTGCAATTCGATGTTAATCAAAAATTTGCAGTTTTTAAGAGCTAACTTACCACTGTTATTGATATAATTCATATTTCTAGCGTCAAAGTTCAAGATTTCGAGGTTTGAAAAAGGATCAACATTTGACACCGATCAATATTTGGTAAAAAATTTTCAAACTTCAGATAAATGTCAAATGTTAATCTAGGTATCAAATTTTGACCAGATCAACATTTGATATTTTCTAAGAATGTGTCCGGAAAGGAAACTACTATCCATGTATTCGGATCGAAATATATGAAATGTTGCAGAATGTGTAAGTAAATGCAATGAGCTCAAGGTTGAAATCAGCCAAGCGATCAACTTTTGGACTTTTTCAAAATCCTTATGAGTCAACACTGGCTGAGTTTTGAGAAGTTCAACTGAGAAAAGTGAAAATAGAAGGTTATTAATTGCGACTCCGGGTTTCAATACTGATATGAGGGGGGGGGGCAGCAGAGTTTTTTTTGGAAGAATTAGATCAACATTTGGCACTTTACCTTATATCATGTAAATTACACTTCAATTAGGATTTTTCTTTAATTTTGTGAATAAAATGTGAATTTTGGAATATTCAATATTACATTTTGACGTTGATGAGGAAATAGTTACAATTTATAGGCTGCAGCAGATGGGTGAAAAATGCGAAAACCTTTTCTACCCGGCAGCTTTCGCATTGTTACTCATTATACCTATCAGGCCATGTCGTGGCTTATTATGTCCTCATTGTGGCTCACTTTCTCCTCGTCGTGGTCATCATTTTTCTGAAAAACGTAATTTCTCCCTGCCCTACTGACCCTGCTACATGCCCAGTGTTGCGAGCAAGATGCACCAAAAGATTCCATTCAAAAAATACTGAAAATACCTTTCCTAAAAATCAAGAAAAATTATCTTGAAATACATCAACATTTTTGTAAAACTACCCATTTTTACCTGTACCAGCTAGCTATATCATATACCACATTTGTAATCGTAACCATCTCAAAGGATATTTAAAAATTTAGATACATCATCGTTGTCTCTCTACAGATTACTCTGTTTTTGGAAATAAAAGCGCTACCGAAAAGAACACTTACTACGATTCAAATTGTTTGTGTTTAAAACCGTGTTATGAGCTGTCATACGAGGTAGAAGCTCTAGAGATGGAACGGAATTTAAGCTCGATCCGAGCCTCAAATCCACATATTTTACCAGAACACAAGTAAATACTCGCCTGTGCCTTTTTAAATTAACGGATTAGACACATAGTTATCTCATTATCAATATGAACCACTCCAGACGTGTTCGTTTTGATTTTCAGAAATATAGCCTTAGTCGAGGCGTATTTTCAACGGCAAACAGTTGAATCTCATGTTCGATCGCCTATGGTTCGTTATTTTGAAGTAATCGGTGAGTATCGCCTTACTTGTAGATATACAATAAATCAATAAGACGGTACTTATGACGGAAGAATTGAAATCATCGCACGCAGTGAAGCACACAAGCGAAATGTTCAGTCTAACAGACCAAGTTTACGGTAATTTCCAAAGCATCCAAAGCATTCTACCAATGCTCCATGAATTATACACCAAATCGCACGTTTTTGATGCCCTAACTTGACAGTCAAAAAATTGTCAAGATATATCGTCGGTGCGGATTCAAAAAAAATGAACGCGCAAAAGGCAGACCAGTGAGCAAAGGATGCAGTCATACTGAGCAGACTTTCTAATCGCATCCTAAGACGAGAGCTTCTCTCACTTAGAAAGTTAGTACTGACTATCTTATACACATTGACGTCTGAAGTTGATGAATGCTGACATTCGCCTTACTTTTTGGACTTTCACAGTAAGATGGTATAGTATGTACCTGTGCAATAGCTTACTACTGACATAGCCATCGTCGAGCTAGATTCATACTAGTAATACATAATTATTCATTAAGTAAAGCTATACCTAGCCATTGTCCTTTGTTATGATTACCGAGGTCCAAGCAAAAAACAATTGTTTCTATTTCTAGGGTACGTCGGCGGTATTATAAGCCTGTGCATCGGTTTCAGCATTATAAGTGTTTTCGAGTTGGTTTACTTTTTCGTTGTTCGACGATGGTTACAGAGGACCTCGAAAACAAAGCAGATAATGAACCATACTCTGGAGCCGAGCAACAATAACGTTCCGTTTGCATTCACACACTAACTTGTCAACGTAACTGATTGGCATTTTGTCAACTGTTCTAACAGTTATATGCGTGAGTAATCATAAATCCTTAGTAAGTCTTCATGTAACTAACATCATTGTAACCACTCATCAATTGTAATTACACATATTCTTCACATGTATCGTCTGAACGAGAAGTAAAGCACTTGATCAATAAAAAGACGATATCTTCTTTCAACACAGAATTCAAAGTACAGCTGCCACCTTCGACGAAGGTCTTTGTGAGGATCGACAAATGTACTCCAATGGACCCTCAGTTGGCAAACTCGAATCTTCAGCAACTGGTAAAAATTCAAAAGCGTTAACCTCCCTTTTTTTTGACTATAGTCGATTCTAAATCTTCAGACGGTACTTCACCCGCTCCCCCGCAAACACAAGTTACGGAGCTAGGACGTTTAACCATTTTTTGAATTCAGATGGAAAGGTATCGAGAAATTGGTCGAAATAAGTGATTTGAGGAGATAATTTCGAATATTTCATCAGAATTTTGATCCGGCCTCGATTTGAACCTCAAATTTGAACGTCAGACTTCAAATTGGTGAAACTGGCTTGGCTCTAGAAATCAAACTAAATATTGAAATAAGGGTTTTTGGATCGTTTTATAATTTGGAATACTGCAATCCGATTTAGACTACAAAAGCCAAAACTGAACTCTTGCAGCGATCAAAACTGATTCCTCGGAAATCGAATCAAGTATATCGAAATCGGGGAGAGGGGGGACTGGTCAATTGATAAATTCGAAAATTCTACCAACAGCTCGCGAAAATTTTCATAAGAACTTGAGTAGGACCCCAGACCCCAACTGAGAATCCAAAATACATAAACAAATTTGGTTTAATATTTTAACATTTTTCTAACCATCGAATTGCCAAAATCCAAATTGGCGAAAAAAATCCAAAATCGTCCAAGAACGATTATACCGGGTCGGGGGGATTTATCCCATACTTTTTTTTACGGATCATTGAACGTATGACTCGAATCAATATTGGTTAGAAAAATAATTCGAATCCTTCAAATACAGATCAAAAATCAAAATAATATTTTTCCTTCTTTCATGTTTTATAATTATTATTGGATACCTTCCACAAACCTTTAAAACGAAAAACAATTAAATCAGAGAATTTTTGCTAATTTTGAAGATAAAGAAGAATTAACCAAAATTAGGATTCACAATAGCCACTAAAGCTCATGTTTTGGCCAAGATACTTATAATCTCTCTATGTACTATCTTTTACTGTTTCGATATTGTTATTCTCTGTGCCAATCGGATTAAAGTGTTCGATGTTAGTCCAAATTTTGGTTTTATCATAGTTAATTGTTAAATCAAACTTTTTGCTGTCTCTCCTCAAATCCTCCGCCATTGCTTCAAGTTCCCTGCTGCTTTTACCTGTAATAACAATGTTGTCAGAAAATCTCAAATGATTTAGGTATTTATAATTGCCAACAGCGTACTTTAGCCCCATTTTTAGTCCTTTACCCCACCAGTCTACCTTTCTGAAAATATCCTCCAGTACTGCATTGAAAATGTTGGGAGATAGATCACCCTATTTGACACCTCTCCTAATCTTGAACTTCTTTTCATTTCCATCCAGTCTGATGATAGCTTCCGATTTGGAATAGATTTCTTTCAAGACTTCAACTATCTCCCAGTGAATTCCTTGATTTCTTAATGTAATCCAAATTTTATCATGCTATAGTGAATCGAAAGCTTTATGAAATTCTATAAAAATGACTGCTACCTTGTGTTAAAATTCTTTCGACTTTTTAAAAACCACCCTAATGTATATGATCAATAGTGCTATACTTTTTCCTAAAACCCGCTTGTTCGAGAGGTTGTTGGGCGTCTACAATTGAATAGATTTTATGTTGAAGAATTTTTATAAATGTTTTACAAACATTGGATGAGAGAACAGTGGCACCTCTCTGAAATTATATTTCTACACAAAAAATGAAATGGAGCCGATATTAGTAACTATCAGTTTCCTATTGAAAAATGCTTCGAAAAAATTTCCTAGTCAACTTATCAAGAAAATTTCAACTGCAGCGGCATTCTTGGTCCATTACTACTGAAACAATACATTACTACTAAAACAATAGCCATCCTCCGAATTATCAAAGCGGACGAAATTTTTAGTAACGTGACAACCAAGAATTGATCAAAAGCGCACTATGTAGGTAAATCTGTAACTGTAATTTTTGTTTCACAATTTATTTCAGTCATTTTTTCATTTTTTTTTTAATTTTTATTTATTAGTATCGTTGGGAAGAGCGCAAAAAGTAGAATTTTTCAAAATTGGGCCCTCGATACGAAAATATGTACCCACGCTGAAAAGAGCTCATCAGTAAACGCTAATATGTCCTATGTTTTCCATAATGGCTCTTGAACTTCGAACCACGTGTTCTCAAAAAACGGAGTTTGTCGCTTGAATCCGTTTTGTTTCACAACGTCCAGTTAAAAATAGTCCGCTCGATTTGTAAAAACTGATTAGTGCTTGTTCATTTCAGTTTATGAAGTCTTTTAAACACGAATCGGATCTGAAATTCTCTGTGTGTTCGAATTGAACGTTCTTCAAGGTTCCTGATTTCGATAGTTTGCCCACTTCAAGGTTACATTTTGAATTCTGGGGTCCCATAAGTGTCGATATCAAAATCTTGACTATTCGACGTCATCAGTTATTTTAAAAGTTCTTTATTTTTGATACTGAATTCGATTTTGCGTGGCTCGCGTAAATTTTGCTCATTTTGAGTGTGAACTTCAAATTGTACAGTACAAATTTGAGTCGGATACGAATTCGGTAATATTTTTGAAATAAGCGACCAAACATTTCCTAATATATTTCGATACTTTACTAATTGTTCAAGAAGTATTAATTTTTTCAAACACAAGTCAAATTAAAAATTTTAGGTCTAGGGGGTAGAAATTTAAACTGTATTCGAGCTGCGAGAAACCGAGTTTCCGGGGCCGTTTTCCGGAGCATGTCCAACCCTGCTTGATAACTGATCTCGCGAATTGGTTTTATTTAGTTAAGGACCTTTTATCGTTCATACTCCTAAAAAGGCGTTCTATGTGAAAAATTAGTTGGCCGGTGCCAGAGTAGCCTAACGCTCGAGTGGATATTAGCTCGGCGACAGCCTCGTACGGAGCGATATTAACTCGCGCAAAACAATCTGCCTCCCGAATCTCCAATCTCGGGTCGAATAAAACGAAGAAACACGCGTAATATCAGACCTTGTTTCGGGCCTCCGAGGCTGACCTACGCCGTTTCTTGTATTCCTGCACTTAAGATGTTCAAAATTGAAAAAAAAGAGAGAGAGAGAGAAAGAGAGAAAAAAAAGCGGTAATAGTTCGTGTAGAACGACGTAAAATTAGCCTTTTTTTTTTTTCTTTCCTCCTCCGCTGTTAAAATCGATGTTACGAGACTGGCGAAGGAAAAGCAGAAGACTTTATCTCGAGCAATATTAGTCAGTGGAAAGAAACGACGTCGTAACCTCTAACATTAAAAGCGAGGCATCGACGATATTGCCCATCTTTAATCGAATTACCGCAAGAGTCTTCCGCCGCAAGCCCAGCTTCCAGCTCAACTTCCTGCGATCGCGCGCGTCTTTTTAACAGTTTTGCATAATTAGCTCCCCGTTTACTTTCATCGCGTGCTTTGTACCCGGCGTTGGTGTTAATTAAAGGTTAGCGTCTCCAGCTCGTTAAAGCGCCCTCTATGGCTGTCGGGGCTCTGTCGCCGGTGCGATGCGGCACCGCATATTGTGCCGGATGCGTCTGTGCTCGTGCTTTTGCACGTTTGCTGGTGCAGACAGCAGGTAGTAAGTGGTATACGCACATGCACACGATCCAGGAGTGTACAGGGTGTCCAGTAAATCTCCCCCCTTTTTCAATATCTCTGAAGCACAGTGTCTGATCAGTGCGTAGCAAAAAAATTCTTCGTTTCGTAAGGACGGGCATCATTGATCCTGAAAAATTCCCCGAAGGGCCTGGGGCATGCACCTAATTTCGGAATTGCCAATGGAATATAGAAAATGGTATGGCATTAAAGGGATTTTTGGTCGCTGACTACGAATACCGCATCAGAATTTCCATCCGACTCCAATTTGCGCGTAAAATTTGACTTTTTCTCCTCTGAGAGGCCAAGTTAACTTTGCTGAAAACAATAAACAAGTAATCAAAATACACTATTTTGGGTCAATGATTACGATTATTGTAGTAGATTCTTGAGTTGACCCCAGCTGAGGCCCCAAATTCGTTTTTTTCTCCTTCTAAAGGGCCAGTCAAGTCTTGCAGGAAAAACATATTAAACAAACTATCAAAGTAAACCGGTATTGTGGGTCACTGATCACGAATATCCCATCAGATTTTCAATTCAAACCTATTTTGGGGCCATAAATTCGACTTTTTCTCTGTCTAAGGGGCTAAGCTGATTTTGCTGGAAAAATTTTACGTGTTCATTCTATTGAAGAAAAAAAAAAATCATCCCTTCTCCTTTGCGATTAAGAACTTCGCTGGATCCCTGCTCTGAGGAATGAGAAACCATTTCTATCCTTTGAGAAAGAGAAGAAAATGGTCCAATTCCTTGGCTCAATGAGAAAAAGTTTATTTTCTTACCTAAGAATCTTAGACCATTTACAAATGATAGACCCCTAATGCTTACAAAATCTTGTCACCAACATCGATACGTGAGAGGGGCGATCAGTTGATCATAAGCGGAATTATTTTATGGGTAATAATGGACTATGATCATAGGTGATGGTTGCATTTACACACTACTACTTAGTACTTCGAAAGAATTCAAAAATTTATTTAAAAAAATTACTGAAGAATCATCGAAGATTTGAAAAATGAGACATCAAAATTGATTGCAGCGATTTGTTAAGCTCGACAAAACTACTTCAAATCGGAAAAACCATCTCTTTTATTTTCTAAATAAGAAGAACTATTTCAATTTTCGCATAGCAAGAAAAATTTCACTATCTTCTTTAATAACGGAACACTACAGGAAAATGTTCCATCTCATTTCCTCTGCGAGATGATTGTGTTCACAGTGGAGAAAATTTTCAGAGAATGGAATAGTAACAAGTCTATCTTGAATGATTTTTAAGAAAGTTTTAAGGCATATCTTAACAAGCACTGAACAGAATTTTGATAGAATTTTTACAAGTTTTACCGAGTTTTGATGCCTACCTAATTTACTGAAGTTTTCTCAAGCTCAACAAATTTCTACAAGGCTTGCAGTTTCCAAATCGTAAAAGATTTTTTCAACAAAAACAAAGTCCTGACGATTCTTTCAGAAATTCTCAATGAAATTTTTACAGGTCTTCACTATTTTGAATGATGAGTCTTACAGTCTAGAAATAAAGATTTCTTTTTCTTCTTAGCAAAAACAAGGTCTTGATGAATCTGACTGCTTCTCAACCCAGGATTAATAAACAGAACTTTAGTTAGTTCTCCGAGAAAAGAAAAGAAAATTGAAAAATAAGAAATTCGTTCCTTTTTTCAAGGAAATATAAAAAATTCCTGCTGTTTCTTGAATAATAACTTTATTCTTCATAAGGAGAAGGATTTTATGCATGAAAGAGAACAGATAATGTTCTCCTTTTTCAAAAAAATGGGCAAGGTTTTTTCTCTCAAACACTGGAACAAAGTTTTTCTTTTTTTCACATTCCTCTAGGAACTTCCTTCTCCGATAAAAGATAAAAAATTGAAAAATGAAAAACTGATTTCTTTTCTCGAGAACGGAAGAAAAATCCGTTTTCATTCCCGAATGAGAAAAACTTTGTTAATTTCAAGGAAAAACGAAGTTTTGTTATTCAGGAAAGAGAAGGGATAATTTTCTTCTCCCTTCCCAAGGGAAAAGGAGCACAGTTTCTTTTCGAAGAATGAAACAAAATCTTTATTTTCCTCATTTCCTCAAGGAAAAGAACAAGTCCGTTAGGCTCCTCTAGAAGGTAAGATAAGTCGTGTCTGGCACCCAAGTCGGGAGAGGCTAGAAAACTGATTAGGATTCAAATCTGGGTCGCATCGAAAATCTGACTGAATTCTCGAGCGTTTCAAAAGACCCATATTTCGATACATTATTCAGTTTTTTCAGCAAAATCAACTTGATGGCTCTTCAGAAGGAGAGAAAAAAAATAGAATACGGGTCCCCAAGCTGGTTCGGATCAAATTAAATTTTCGAAATCAGTGATCCAAAATACCGTCATTTTGATACCGTATTTCATTTTTTCAACAAGTTAATTTAACTCTTCAGAAAGAAAAAAAGTAAAAATTGGAGCCCAAATCGGGGTCGGATCGACATATTCGTAATCAGCGACTCAAAATAGCCTCATTTTGATACTTTGTTCAACATGTTTCCAGTTAAAATTCGTAAGTTGGAGGCATGCCCGAGCCCACTAGGGGAAACTTTTTTCCCACGACAAAAGATGCCGGACCTTATGAAACGAAAAACCTCTTTTGCTCTGACACTTTGTCCCGAAGATATTTAAAAGGGGAAAATTCACTGCACACCCTGTACATACACCCCTGGTTAAATACGCAATCTGTGTAAAGTAGAGAGACACGCGGCAGTTCAGCCATCACTCCGGCACGCTAAAAAAGCATTTCGCAAACAGTGTTAAGCTAAACGACACCCACAGGTACGGCA
Organism: Acanthococcus lagerstroemiae; assembly: GCA_031841125.1. NCBI lineage: Eukaryota > Metazoa > Arthropoda > Insecta > Hemiptera > Eriococcidae > Acanthococcus > Acanthococcus lagerstroemiae. The sequence goes on along the minus strand of CM063110.1, from coordinate 6,056,095 downwards.
GGTAATTTACCTTTTGAAATCACGCGGCGGAGCGGCGTCGCGTCGCATCGCGTCGCCATCTTACATAAATTATCGAGAAGCTTTATTTGGAAACGTGAAATAAGGTGCCTTACTGGAGAAAAGTTAAGGTGAATTATTGCCACAAAGAGACCTCCGGTACTCGCAGTTTCGCTTAATAATGAAACTAGTCGATATTTATCGGATTTGCGGCAGGTTGCCCTCTCTACACTGTAACAACACCTTACTCGTATATCGTGTCGATGTACCGAGCGGGCGAAGATTATTTGACTCAGATTTTCGGGCCCCTGGGCAAACATATGTAGTTTCACCTCAACGTTCCCTCTCACTACCACTTTCAAGTACCTATCCATCAATTGCTCACAAAAACACCTTCTAGCGTTGTTTTTACGAATGACTGGTAGGTTAAATTTTAGTGCTGCAGGCAGTAGGGTGCTTCAAAAACATGTTTTTCTTTCGAAAGTTTAGTTGCCATCGATGCAGCGGGACTGAAACGTGAAATCCACAAAAAGTATCTAACCTAACCAATGTTGTTGTATTCCTTAGACTCTCGACTAGTGGATTGCTTTTCCCCATTCTTTTCTCTCCTGTATTAATTTCTTCATTTCTGAGGAGGATTTACACTATATATCCTTCATATTATCTGCTCTTCATACCTCATTCTTTGTCTTCCTTTCCAGTTTTTTCCCTCAACCAGTGGCGTAGCCAGGGGTTTCCCAAGGAGAGAGGGGGCATAATAACGTTTTCAAAGGAGAAAAGTCGAAAATTGAGGTGTTTTCTAAAAATCGCCAATATCAGAGGACTTTGTAAAAATATTGGGGGGCACGTGCTTCCCCGTGCCCCCACTCCCCTGAAGCTACGCTACTGCCGTCAACCATTCCCTCTATTTATATTATGATATATCATTACAATTCTCTCCACGACTATATTCTAAATTTACATGTTCCTTCCTATTCGACTCAATATTTCCTCATTCCTGATTTTTTCTACCCATTTGATTTTCAACACTCTCCGATAACATCACATTTCAAAAGCTTCAATCCTTGTCTCGTGTTCCTATTGTCCACGTCTCACATGAATACAATGCTATACTCCAATATTATACGTTTGAAAAAAATCTCAGTCTTGTTTTCAAATCTACCTTTGCCCTAAACATGTCTCTTTTTGAAAAAAGGTTTCTTAGCTTGTTCCGTTCTACTCTTTATTTCTGATTTACTTCTTCCATCTTGGATTATCAGATTGCCTAAGTACTTAAATTCCTTTACCTCTTCTCTTTTTTCACCTTCTATTTCCAGCTTTATTGGACCAGATGAAATAGACCATGAAATAATAAAAATTCTAGCGGACACAGTAGTATATCCGTTAACAAGGATCTATTACAAAATTTTGGAAACAAAAACTACACCACAATAATGAAACATCTCGGAAATAATTCTACTATACAAAAAAGGAGACAGAGTGGACATCAGTAATTATAGATCAATTAGCCTATTTTTAAACCTGGAAAAACAATTTATGAAAATTGAGTGTGTAGCGGTAAAAAGGGCACATATCGACTATGTGCCCTTTTTGAGGCGACTTCAGATTCGGAATCTACGGACTTTTTATGGTCTGATGCAATTTACCCCACCTTCCCAACTCGGTTTGTCATCAACAGAGATGCTTGAGAATGATATGAAAAAACATGGAAAAAAGGGTCGTATCATGGTTATCGTTAGTCGTGCTCCTTTTCGAGTTGTGCACCGCGTTTTTGTGCTATTATTGAGTAAAAAATAGAATTAGGTATTCGAGCAAGTGATTAATGATTTACCGAAAGTGGAAAAAAAAGTCGCTACAAAAAGGGCACATAACTTATTTGTACCAAATACAACGTAGAAAAAGAAAGTCGCCACAAAAAGGGCACACAACGTCATGATTTTTCAGAAGGTGAAAGTGTAAAGTTTCGAATAAAAACAACAATAAGTATTTTACGCCAATATAGTGGTAACATTGAACGTACCCAACTTCAAAGCTGTTTTTCTGAAAACGTCGTTTCGTTGCATGTGCTCTTTTTGCCGCGACATACTCAATTATCAAAATTTGTATTTACAATTACTTTAGACTCCGAACAACCGCTGGAACAAGTAGGTTTTAGAAAAAATTATACCATATCCAAACCCTAAACCAAATAATAGAAAGTTACAGAGGATTCAACATTGAAGTTTGGCTGATGTACATTGATGTTAATAAAAGTGTTCGATTCGATATACCATGATAAGCTATGGGAAGCTATGACAGTCCAAGGAGTTTCTTTAGAAATTATTGAAATTTTGGCGTACATGTACAATAATTCACAGGCTTACATCAAAACCTATATAAAGGACAAATACTTTCCATCCAAAGGGAGGTAAAACAAGTGGACCCCATGTCGCCGAATTTGTTTAACTGCGCTCTAGAGCAGATCTTCAGAAATTTGAATTGGAAGGAAAGGGAATTAAAAATCTTAGGCAAATAAAACACAAAAACACAAATCTAAGATTCGCAGACGTTATAGTGCTGGTAAAAAGGAGCTTCGAGGACATGCTGGGAAATGGTAAAAGACCTAAAACAACACAGTGAGACTTCAGAACCATCCATGAACATGTCAAAATCAAAATTTATGTCAAACAGGGAGGGAATCAACGAATTCGGTTAGATGGGGTAAAAATAGGTAGGGTGGAAGAATATAAATATTTAGGCCAAACGTCAAAATTTAACTCCAATATGGAAGGGATTATAAACGAAAGAATCGCTAATGCATGGAAAGCATTTTGAAGAAAGAAAAAAATAATAATAATAATAATAATAATAATAATATGACAAACAAATTTCAAATAAAAATGTTAGGGGGTTGCGTATTTTCAAGTGTAGAATTACGGGGCCGAAACGTGGTCACTCATAAAAATAAAAAAAAAAACAGTCTGAGCGTCTCATAAAACTATATGCTAAGGAGTATACTGGGCGTGTACTTAAAAGATAAAATATATTCTAAAACGATTGGGGATAAAAAGTATCGGATACAAAATAAAAAAACTAAAATTCAAATATGCTGGTCACATGGCGAGAGGAAACCCGGAGAAATGGAACCTGCTATGCACTCTTTGGACCCCACTGGACCATACCAGAGGCAAAGGCCGACCGGCCACGCGCTGGTTAGATGAGATCCTAATATTTCTGGGGCCCCACTGGAATCAGACAGCAACAAACAAAAAGGCTTAGAAAAGGGTGGCAGAGACATATGCCTAACGACGGGGTGGCTTACAGACATGATAAAAGGATAAATAAAACTGTAACGTAGTAAGCTCCATAGAAATGTTAAAAATCTCGTCCATAACCTACCTACTGAATGTCAAATAAATAAATGAATAAAAATGTCTAGAATTATTGGATTTTGTTTTCATCTACTGTCTACCATCAATTTTGTTTTATTTTTATTCATCTGCATTTTACATTTTATTTTCAGTTTTTCATCCAACTTTTTTAGTATTGTCATCAATCAACATTATCATTCTAACCGTCTCCACTTGTATTATCACGCATGGTTTCCTTCCATTCAGTGCTTAAGTTACTTTTCCTTAAATAAGTTAGACAACACTAGTAACAAACTGCAACCCTCTCTCACTCCTGTCTGAATTTTCGCTTCTACCACTTCATCTTCTGTTTGCATTTGAGCCTTTTGATCCTTATATAAATTCCACATTAATTTTCTTTCTTCATACTTAACTCCTTTGATCATTCAAACCATTTTTTATTCTTTTTTCTAATAAAAGCCTCAAACATGAAATTGTTTCCGTAGTTCCTCTACCTTTTCTGAATCCAAACTAATCGTCTCCTTTCTTCCACTTTATTTTGTATTTTCTCATGCATTATCCTTGCTAGAATCTTTGATGCATGCAATAGTAAACTTATAGTAGGTACGATAATGTTAACATTTGCTTGCTCCTGCTATCTTAGGGATCACAATTATTAACCTGCTTTTCTATAGCAATTTCATCAGCTCCTTCTGTTTTACCTGCTTTCATTTCTTTCAAAGCTTTACCAAATTCTGATCTCAAAATAGGATCTCCGCTTTCTTCATCCTCCATACTATTTTCTCTTTCCATACATTCACTTGTACCTGCTCCATCGTTCTACAACTTTCCAACATGTCTCACCAATCTTTTTACATAATCTTTTTCAAAATCTAATAATTTTCCTTTTTCATCCTTTAAATTATTTGTTCTCTTTTTTCTTGTTCCAAAATATCTCTTTACTTAATTATATGCCTGATCGGTTCTTCCTGCTTCATTTTCTTCTCAATTTCCTCACAATTCTGATTAATCCATTCGTCTTTTGCCTTCTTACATTTTCTCATCTCCATTTGATTTCTTACAGCCTTATACTTGTCCTTACTTTCTCTATCATTGGCTTGTTTATACTTTCTTGTTTCTTCAATTAAATCTAGTATCTCATTTTTCATCCATGATTTTCTCCTTTCTATTATTTCAGTACCTAATTTTTTCCTGCTGCCAGATTTATTGCTTTCTTTAGTGCTATCCACTCTCCTTCAATATCGTTTCTGTCCAGTGATTTACAAATATCTTTCGTTATTTCTTTGTGATATTCCTCTCTTTCCTTTACCTCTTTTAGTAACTCCAAATTCCACGTTGTTTTTACTTTCTTCTTATTCGTATTTTTAAATTTAAACCTACATTTCATTACTACTAAATTGTGGTCACTATCTACATCCGCTCCTGGTTTATACGTATACTATAATACACGCTGGTGTGATATTTTTTGACAATAACATAGCAAATTTCAAATAAGTGTATATCAGCATCCCGTGAATCATTATGAGCAAGGGTTCCAGTTGGAATAGTTCCAAAAATGACCATAGATAGCACTTCAGTAAGCCCCTTTGAGATGTACTTGAAGTTAACGTACGTAACATTTGTTACTTCAGGTCGTAGCCCCCTGTAGACCATTATAGGTGGAGGTTACCGCGAAAACACTTCAGAAATAAATTCAGATACGCAAAAAACTCCTACTCCGTTGTATTTGAAAGAACAATCTGTTACTGGTAGGTCTTCAGAAAACGGGAGAGGGAGGCTATGATCAGAAAAACTTATTCAGCGTATCCAGAAAACGAGTAGGCTGGTTTCTAACGCTTTCATCTTATAGCCTTGAGCTGTAATACATGAGGTTCACGTTCTTCTAAAACTAAAATCAAGTGCGCTGAACTCGAAAAAAAAATTCAGAAAATTAGTTTTCGGTTCGAACCAATTTTTTTCAGATAAAACTTTATTTGTTAAAGCAAAAAAATGCAGATTTTCCAACGGGAAATTCGATGTTAAACTTCAGATGCCTCGAGCGACCCATCAATTTTTTATTTCAAAAAATTTCTACCTGGTAGGTTTTTACCTCAACTAGAACCAGCTTTAGCCGGTGAAAATTAAACTTTCCGAAAAACGGCCGGTGTGTTTGAAGAATTCAATCTCGAGAACGAACTCAATTTCAGGAATTCTCAACTTCTCCACATGCTGGATCTCGAATGAAATTTCAGCTCGAATACGGCCAAAAAAGCAGACAAGAACAACGAGGTCGTGTTTGTACAGCGCGGGTTTTCTCGGCTCACTATATTGCGATCGCTGTGTCACCCTAACCCGCAGCCCCGTGTAAAAAGGCGCAACATTTTTGAACGCGAAGAAGCATTTTATTAACTGGAAACTTCATTTCTCGGGTGCACGTCATATTTCCGTTACGGGGGTGTAATTGGTTCCGCCAGATTGCTCGTTTATACTTAGTTTTATACCCGATATGGCGAAGTTTAACATCGCCTAGCAGAATTTCGCGCCAGTTCACCGTCGTTTTACATAACCGTTCGCAGAATTTACCGCCTAAATCTAGTATACATAGGTATTAGGTACCTACGAATTCCGGCATCAGATTTTATGGTTTCCTCAGTGTGCCGTAAGCATACACGCAACATTTCTGCCACGATTGAAAATAGAAAACCTCAGCTTCCCGTCTTCTCGATCACTACGGAATTCCTATTTTGATCGATCAACAGCGCGTAAAGGAAAGGAAAACAGTAAGACTCTTGGGATACAATTTTTAGGAAATTAATTAATGAACGTCTCTGATTTCCAGAACGTGCTTTGACGGCATACGAGAAAAGAATTTGGTTTACGTCTCCGTACACGAAATATACGCAGAGAGAAAAAGCGTATTTCACTCGGGTAGTAGACCTTGCTGGCTAAACGTTTTCAGAAGTTAGCTCATCTTCAGCACTTTACATTTATTTTGCTACTAGAACTCTCAAAGCAAACTTACACGATATTGTAAGAATAAGACCATACGGTAAGTACGATGTGTCCTAGCTTCCTATTGGAGCTAATAAGCAATCACAAAACATAGACAAAAGACAAGGAAGACCACAATGAATTCACACATTAGACTGCGAACACTCCTGATGCGCGTACGGCAAATTTTTTGTCCAGTTACGATGTAGGCAAAGAGCAAAAAGTTGGCATTTTTTGCTCCACCCTGAGGAAATTTAAAACAAACTTACTCAGGATAAAAACTTCTGCCAATTTATTAGGTTCCTCCACCCCCCTGGCTAATATGTGGAAAGTTGACAATATATGCGGTAGTTTGAAAGAAGATTATGTTGGCAAAAAAATGCCCCCGTGTGAATCAAGCTGCAACACATAGGAGAAACAGTCAGAAAGTTCACAATCAGAATAAAAGACCAAGGAAAATCACAGGCACTCACAGGTGACAGCTCACTGTCCGGCAAACACTCAAACGACAACGAAAATGACAACAAGAACCTGAATGACAAATTAAAAATACTGATATTTATGTGGCCAAGTGGTAACGTGCCCGCTTCGCAATCCTTGCGTCTTGGGTTCGAGTCCCACCAACGAACAAACCAACCCAGACTACAAAAATAAAAAGGAAGACGGGTTTTCACATGGGGTTACTCTTACCATATCGAGTTTAAACTAGTTTTAAGATCCAGTGTTGTAAGACAGATGTAAAAACACTGAAAATAAGCTAGCTCCTGTTACCAAATAAATTTCTACTCAATTGAAAAGGAGAGATTTTCTTTACGGAAAATCAGAGAAACTTCAATTTTTATTCAGACATTTTCCCTCTTAAACCATACTAGACTATCAACTGCTTGTAATGCTGACCTCATTCCCCTGTCAAATGAGTTATTTAGAAAACATTTTAAAGCATGAATTGTAAGTCCGCGAATACGAATTTGATTATAACGAGATACGACTGGGCTGATTAAGGTGTACATGCCAAAAATAAAGGCAATTAGTAAATATAAAAATTCAATGTTTTGCCTTTAATTTTTTTTCCTGGCGAAAGTGAGGAAAATTGTATCATTAATTTCTTCAATGAAAATTTCAGCTTTTTCACTTCCAAAAAAAAAATTGAAGGAAAAAAGAAAAAGTATCATTATTTTTTTCAATTGTAATGTACTCTGTGTTTTCCTTCAAAAAAAAAAAAAAAAAAAAGACGTTTTGCTACTACGAGTAAAATATGTCCAATTAGAAGAACAGAAGGACAATTTTCTCTTCAAAATTTGGTCCAACTTCAATTACAAAAAAATTCTGATTACAAGAGCATAAATACTGTAGCGAATAATCCCGAACATTCAGATAAGCGAAGAAAGAGCAGAATAGAAGTTTGATAACGAAAGCGATAAGGAGTTTTGCCGATAACGCTGGAATATATAAAGGCCGCTGGCCGTCGCCGTATAGTCTAGTTTTTGTATGTGATAAACTGTGCGTTTTCAAAGCGATCTAGCAACTGTTTTCGTGCGTTTGTATTAGTGTGACATTAAAAGTTCTTAGTACGTGTTTTTGTGCGTTTTTCGGTGCGAATCTCGTTACAATACTATTCACAACTCCAAAGTTGATACGAAATACTAGCCCTTCTTTGGGATGGGAAAATATACTAACACTATAACTAGACCTCAGCACTTGGAGATGCTTACTGCCCCATCTGGATCTGACTCGACTTCGCAATAATAAATATATTTAAAAAAAAAAAAGAGGCGGGGGCACAGAATCTTATGACACACTTTAATGTTGATGGTTCGACTCTCTCGAGTCAAGTCGATTTTCACCATTTAAAGTGTGAAATCTGAATTTTGAGGGCAAAGTTGAAGTGTGATTAAAAATATTATCGAATTAATACGAAAACATTAAGACCCAAGAAACGCTCTCATCTGATATTTAGTTCCAATTTCTTCACAGTCAAATGGGCTCCCTTAAAGTGGGAAAAATCGAATTTAGAGCATCAATCATCGAAATCTGAATGAATATCTGAGATCAGAAGCACACAGAACTTTTTATTCCGAACCTTTGTTTGATTTTCTAAATTGGATCAATTTAAAAAGACGAGTTCTTTTCTTTCCTCTAGAAAAGGATCCAAGTTTTTCTTATATTTTCATAGGACATCCATAAATTTGTCCCTTGAAAAAGGGGAAGTTACACTCGGAACTCAAATTGAGATCGGAATGAAAATCTGACGAAATCTTCGGACTTATCGGCCCCAAGAACCACTATTCCAACATTTGCGGTATCATTTTCAGGATCAGATTAATTTTCCTTATTTAAAGGAGTTAAATTTAGATTTTAGATCCCAAATTAAGGTCTGGTCGAATACTCCAATCTGATTTCTGGAATGAGCGACACGATGACCCCCTATTTCGATATTGTGTTCAAGTTTATCAAGAAAGTCAAACTGGTCTTCTCAATAAGTAGTGGAGGAGAGGGAGATCAAATTTTTTTGCCTCAATCGAGGTCGGAGAAATATCTGCAAAATTCCAGGCTCCAATAATTCGTTCGATTTTATAAGTTGGACCAATTTTACCCATTTGAAAGAGTCGATTTTGTTTCTTGAGGCTCGAATTGAGGTTAGATGAAAAGTCTGATTGATTTTTCGAAATCGGTCCCAAAAAATTCTACTTCGACATCAGGTTCAATTTTTTCGACAAACTCAACGACTTGAAATGTTTTTATTTTAATATACTTTGCGATATGTTTCTACATGAAATTAGAAAATTGGTAGTACTAGTCCGCCTTTGGGGAATGGAAAAATTTTCATCCCAAAATAAACTAGATCTTAGTCTTTAAGGATCCCGTTAGTCCCATCTCCGTTCGACTTCGCAATAAAAAAATGAGGTGCGATTTGTGAAATATTCTGCATGTTATTCTCAAAGAAAAAGGGACAAAAAATACAAACGGGACCACAAGTTGGTAAATATTTATGTATCACATGGTATATTGCGTACTGTAAATTGGTTTACAATCACCATTAACGTTGAGTTTGCTGTATTGTTTATTTTGCTCTCGGGATGATGGAATTTTCTGCGAGGTTGTAAATGAAACGCTGAAAGATACGCCGTTGTTAATTTCGATGATAAAGCTCCGGTTTACGAGGCGAGCGTTTTCGAATTCGTTTCCTCCAAATTTGTTAACTTTACCCTTCATCTGATAGGAACCGCTGGGCGACCAGGCACGAACTTAGAACCGTAAAGAAATTAGAAATCATCATCCATATAAAGTCGTTAGAGATGTTATAAAAGGCGCGCAAATGTTTTCTTCGAACTTTTTCTTTTTATACGGCATTGCAAAAGAATGTGACTAACTGGTACATTGCAAGAAAGAAAAGCGTCGCGTTCATTAACCATAAAACGACCCGTTTAATAGTTTTATTTAGGCTCGATACGTTTTCCGATCGTTGTATTGAATTTTCACTCGAAGTTGGACGGAAAATTTACGGGGTTTTCAAGATTTCGCTGAACGGCTGCCTATTATGGGCACTGAAGCCAAATTTCATAAGAATCGTGCACTGTCATAAAATAATGAAATTTGGTAGGTATGCTGGTGATGAAAGATGTATGAATCGACTTTAAGACTGGAGCCCATCCGTTAAACTACCAGTGTTCAGGTAAGGCCTTTTCCCTTTAGTATTGATGTAACTCCTCCTAAGTTCAAACAATCCCACGTCCTCAGTGAGTAAATTATACGTCAAAGTATGCGGTAATCGAGGGACGTGTCAGTGCAATATGTAAGGCAAAGATTGAATGAAGATGAAAAAATATCGTTTTGCATTATTTACGTACCGGTTAATAAAGCGCCAAAAAAATTTTACAGGATTTTCTTGAATCCAGCCAGTTGGTTATAAGCGAATAGGCACCAAATGGCAACTAGGTCTTTCTACGTGGCAATTTAGTCTATCACACGTGAGACACCTAACAGATACGTGTAGATCAGGTAACTCTATTTGGAAGAGTCAGTCGGCAAGTTTTTTTTATCATTAGTATACTGAGAATGTCAATTGGACTATATGAATTTTCTAGAACTGTCAGTACGCTCATTATATGGGTGCTATTCTTTGTGGCAAAAATCTGTCGATGTAATTTGATAATAAACTCGTCGAATTGAACCATGACACCACATCAGTTTAACTGGCACAGTAAGCTCGATTAAATCTACTACATGAAAATAGTAGACCGAGCATGTGTTACTACGGGTCTACGATAACGATACTTCCGAAAGCTTTATTTTTCCCCCTTTTTCAACGACATTCTTGAAAAGTATTCCAACTGTGTCAAAAACAGCAGAGTGCGAACGAGTGTCAAAAAGCAGGTGGGAAATAAATAGAGCATTTTTTCCTTTCTTCGAGAATTTCTTCTACTTAAAAGAAATCTGGCGGGTAAAAGTTTGGCGTATTTTAGAAATTAATCACGACACGAAGTGTGCGTCCATAAAAGCTCTTCATTATTTCAACAGCGCACTTTAACAGAAGGAGCGTTTTAAACATCGACGTATTTTTTTTTCTCACCCGCTCACTTTCGCGCTTAATTTTCTAATGAAAAAGTTTTAAAAGCCCTCTCGTTCGGTTTACAGCAAACAATGCAGTTGATCTGAAAATGGAAGCGGACCCGACGAATGCATAATAACTAAACACAAGAGTATGGGTGAAGGGAGCTTGTCGAAGCGTGCACGCCGTTGTGTTGAGCTCACAACCGCGAACTCGAACGTGTACTTAATATTCAGAACAAAACAGGCGCGGTGAGAGCTCATGTCGCGTCTCAAAATCGGATCGAGAAATAATTTCAACCTCGAATGACATTCCAGTTCTGTTAATTTTTCTTGGTTCAGGTATTCGAAGATGTGTAGGCACTTTCCATCAAAATAAGGGACTTTTGGAGAACTGAGGGGCCTTCTTACGAAAGGGGGTGTGCGGGGGGACTTGAAGGATCGGCAGACATCCAACATGGTTACATTCACGCATTAACGCAACCGAGAGTCGCAGAATGTTTCCACACCGGAGCAAGAGGTGAATTCTGGACTGCTTTGCTCCTTTCAGGCGATTGCGATGTTGAAGCATCATTATAGACTTACGTTTCACTCAGTGGCGGATTCAAGGAGCCATTCCGAGAGGGGAAATTCAAAATATGAAAGAATAGTTGTATCAACCCTCTTTTGAATGCTCAGATCATTTTCTCGCATTCAAGATGAATTGAATGAGAAGGTAAGAAGATGTACTAAGACTTTTGAACGATGGGTACCGTTAACTTTTCTCATTAATGCTTAATACGAATGCCTTCCAAAGTGTGGTGCCAAATTATTTCAACTCTCAGGATTTCCAATTAGGGATTTTCGGAGAACTGGCAACATTCGTCACAATGCCATCAAATCATTCCTTCTCCGAGGGAGAGCAAAAGTAATTATCAAGACTAACTCAGATTATTTAAATCTTCAATGCTCATGTAAGAATCATTTAGATTTTTCTGACACTTGGCTTTTCTGAACTTATTTCAGATTCACTAGAACTGTTCCAAATTCAATTGCGACTCTCTGTGACTCTTCTAAGCTTAATTATGACTTTTTGAGACATGATCAAGACATTTTAGAACTTTACAACTACTTAAGACTTGTTAACACTATAAAAGACTCCATGAAATTAAGACTCTGCAATGGTCAAGCTGATAAACAAATTTCAGAATTTTTCCTATATCTCATAGTTTCATAATTTTATGAATAATTTCTACGTATTTCTTTACGCTGAATACACCAATTTTTAAACTACTTATAAATCGATAAAAAATTGGAAAATACACATTTCTGAGTCAATTTTTTAAGTAGATTCTAAACCTGTACGGATAGCATCTTTCTAAATAAAACACGCAAAAAAACGGCCAATTAATATCGTTCGGATAACGTCTATTTTTCGTACTGCTTCTGAATCTAAGCTTGAAATTTTTAGAAGGGCCTTTTTTAACCCTGAAAATGAACTTTCAAGGCCAAAAAAATCAATAAGTAGAAATCATACATTCAAGAGAGAAAAAACAGGGTTCCGTCATCAAATTTTCGCACTAATACCAAATATGGTCTTTAAATTCCGAGAAAAATATGTTTCTTCATAGTAAGAGTGACCTTTTGAAGAGCAAACAGGTTATTTTCAGGGTAACCAAGTGCTTTCATTTAAATTCTAAGGTTATATTCGAAATCAACGTGAAAATTCGATTCCAGAACCCTCTGTCCTTTCTCTCGTGTAAGTTCTACATTTTGATCTTAGGCTCTCAAAAAGTCACTCTTACGGTGTGAAGATGGGTTTTGTCAAAAGTTTAAATTCTGATTCGGAATTAGTACGAATGACAGTCCCTCCGGTCACTGACGCGATACTCGAAAGGGTAGTTCCTGTAGCCGGGGGTGCGGTGTCATAGGGGCCACTTTGGCATGTGTGCATCGCCAGGGCTGCCACTATTTTTCAGGATTGGTTTTCCCTGACTTTTCCCGGTTTTCCAGACCAACTTTTCCAATTTTCCCTGACTTTTTTACAGGATTCCGAGAAGTCCAGAGGGAGGAGAGTCACAGAAATTTTTTACAATACAGATTTAAAAAAAATCGCTATCGAGAAGAAGAAGGTACAGATGTAATTTATGTAATATTTTTCAATATTATAGACTATTTCATTTGCGAATAGATTATCATTATTCTTATGTTATTATAAAAAAAGTTTACTCTGATAAAATACAAACTCGTTTGTTATTTTCAGAAAATTTCCCTGACTTAAATGAAAATTCCCTGACTTTTCCCTGACTGACCAAATTCCCTGACTTTTCCCGGTTTTCCAGAAAGTGGCAACCCTGATCGCCATACGTCCCACCACAGTACGGATGGCAGATCTACAAACACTATACTTTTCCAATAATGTCAGAAGTGAAGAAATGAGCCTGAATTCGTGATCAAAAACCATTTTAGAGTGAGGGGAAAAAAGTCATTCAAAGTTAAATTCGGAATTTACAAGAAAAATCTACCCAGAAATATGTATAACTGTTTTAATTTCTCATCAATCTAGTAATCTGAAAATGAACCTAAAAACGCCTAATATGGCATTTTTGGCGGCTTCAAGAGTTTTTTACGAGAAAACTGCGACAGAGGGAGCATTTTAAACACCAAACTCGAATTCAGCCAGAAAAAAATTATACAAGGCACATAAATATGCTATATTAAAAATTTTTTGGTGTACCCCAGTGTCATTATTAGACTCACCTACACCTGTTTACTATATAAGGTTCTTCTCTAAAACTTGCGGACTGTTTAAGATTTATCTTAGACGTTTTACGACACTTCAGAACTGGGTCCAGCATAATGAAAATTCTCTCATACGTAATAAAAACAAGTAGATGCTCTTCGAGACTCTTCCCAACTTTATGAAGATGTGTTAAGACCAGGTAAGACTTGTTTAAATTCTTCATAACTTATCTGAACTTGCTAAAGACTCTTTCCCACGCTTGCAGGCTTAATCAGGACTCTTTCGAACTCGATCATGGCTTTTTCAGATCGTCAATATTTTTCAAAACTTTTCGGGACTTCTTTAAAATTGTCGAAAACTTATTCGACTCTGTGAGACTCTCCTCGACTTGTTTCAAACTCGCTATGACTTGAAAACTCATTTACGACTTTCGAGGTCCTTCAACGCTCGTTCAAAATTCCTTGAACAGTTTCAGATACAGGCTTGTTTGAAACCTTACAAGACGTTGCTATTTGTGCATCTTTCTAGTTTCATTTTTTTTTTCTGGGAGGGGCAATTACCCGCATTTCTCTTGTGCGTATCGTGTCTGGTTGCACTTTGAATGAAGATCAGGTAATACCGGTGCCTCTATAATGTGAGTACGTTTTCGCAAAAGAAAATGTCGTCTACATTATAACTCACCACAACTGGGGCAAAGAACATCTTTTTTGGGGGACCGGCGAGAGAACACCAAATATCAGGCTGAAATAATAGTAGACATGCAAAAAATCTCATATTTTCAATTTTTCCAATTGGGTCCCGGAATTTTCTGATTTTCTGGGAAGTACTGACTAGAATAATACAAATTTCCTACAACAAGCAAAAATAATCTTCGTATACCCAGTTTTCCATACAATGTCGGAATTTCGGATACCATTTCACGACTTTCGACGAATTGGGAAGGGGGGGGGGTACATCTCCCTGACGCTTACCCAGCTTGTCCTTATCGCAGACACGTGTAGATGTAAGAACTGGATGGGGCGCAAATTACACCACCACGCGCGGGGGGAACGAAAATATGCTGGATCCCACCAGTTCCATCTTTTCTTACATTTTCCCTCTACACTTGCATAAAAGTTTGCTATGTTTGTTCGCGAGTTTTTCACGAGCAAATAGCCAGATACCACTGGAGGGAAGAAACCGATGGAAGCACATGCCCCTTACAGGTTTCTCGAATGCTATGCTTATATGATCGCCACGTAAACGGGCTGTACACGCGATTGGCCGCGAGGTAAATGTGGCGCGTCTGTTTGAGTTTTACAATTTGCAAACATTACCGAGGACGAGCAAAGTATAACTATGCCGAAGGTAATAAAGACGTTTGTTTACTTACGAGTCATATCTAGCGTTACAGCGCTGGAGATGGGCGCGACGAGATTGTTATTACTAGCTTGACAGGTGAACACTGCGTTCAAATGTTTGCGTTCCAGTTTCTCCAGTCTGAGCACATTGCGAATCTGTCGATTCGGCAGTTTATCGAACGTATCGTCCAGCAGAGCATTCTCCTGCCACCAGGTCACTCGCGGGGGCGGTCTACCTGTTGACAACGACACGACATGATGACTTTTTCGTTGTAAGCGAGAAAGACTAATGTGTCTCAGTAATACAGAAGTATACTCCGTGTACTCGCTGTCGAGTCGATTTCCAGTCGAGTACCTTACTATAGTAAGTTTATGTGAAAAGGCTCGAACTTTTGTCCAGGGTACACTGGCTCCTTCATGATAGCCAGTAAATGCTCTAATTTTTAGCGAAATTGCAAATTTCGAGTTCTACATTTGGCTCCATACCGGGATAAGGTTGCTGTGTGGCCGAGTGGTTAACGTGCCCGCTTCGGAATCCTTGCGTCTCGAATTCGAGTCCCACCAACGCCGGAAAACTAGTGATATTCGAATATCCCCCACTATCATCCTAGCGAACACAGCGACTACAGTATCAATCGAGGTGGAAAGATAATGCGTCCTGTAACCTCGCCAGTTCAAACGAACAAGACATTACAATCACAGGGCTTACGACCAGATCTGAAAGATTGAGACTGTCGTGTGCACGTCGTGGACAGCTTACTCAACATCGTGCAAACACGTGGCTAGTAAAAGAACTGCGGTCACTCTCCGGCATAGAGAAGGAAGTCTCTAACGCGACAAATCGTGAGGAAGCAGCGGAAAACTACCCCGACTACCCCTGCCCAGAAAAGTCGCGCACGAGAAACCGCGACGCCAACATCCGACAACGGATACGGCACCTGACTGACCGGGATAAACATTTTGAACGGATACAGCCATTTACTCCCATTTTCCGCACGAACTGAGTAGACGTATGCGGTCAACTCTCGGACTCGTACAAATCGAATATTATCTCGGTTTAGCTGTACGTAACATTCGGTATTCTTAACTTCTGTAGCACTCTGGCTGCATCGGGTCCAACTGAATTGTGACTCGACTTTTAACACGAGCGACCGGGCCACACAGCAGCAATATGCCGATAAAACGAAATAGGTTTCAGTTTCTTACCTCCGGTTGCTATGCAGGTGATGTTGACGGAAGATCCTTCCGGGTATGGGCCCAGAATGTAATTCGGTATATGGTCACCCTTTTCGTTAATTACTGCCAAACTATCCGGAGGCACTGAAAAACAAACGAGTTGATTGAAAATGAGGTAGACCAATATATAGATAACGAGACAGGTAGATATATTTATAAGGTACTACAAAACCAAACTGAAAGTCTTCTCAATACATCGCGTTCGTGCAATTCGATACTAACGAGACTATTACATTACATTCCTCAATCGATATGCAAGGAGAGCGGCGATGGACTTTCAGATGTTGGCAGAGGAGGAAAGTAACATCAAAATGCTTCCTTGTATTGGCACGGTGAATAGCCGGAAATAGGAGTCATGTTTCAAAGAGTTCTCCCAAAGAATAAAAGTCTTACTTCTATAAAGGGCTTTGGTCTACGCCATTTCATGGCTCAAGCCTAAATGTGTACTTATACTCTACACACTAGACCTTGTTTGCTGTCTTTTGTTTCTCTTTTCTAATTTTACTTTCAACCCGAGCCCTGGAACCGCCCTTCCGAGCATTCAGAGACGTCGGGAGGCTGGTCGAGCTGTCTTGGCCCTCTTCTCATCTCGCCGAAAAACCGGCCTAGTCACTGAAAGACAAAACCAACGTTAGGCTTACACTAGGCAAAAAAGGGACTATTAGTCTTGAGTGTCCAGCTGGAAAGGTGTGACTGCAAAAGTAAATCAGGGGCGTATTTGTTGCCGGATGTTGGCAGTCGCAGTTTCTGACGTGCGACTTTCTTGGGCTGGGTTAGTCGGGGTAGTTTTCCGTTGCTTCCCCACGGTTTTCTGCGTTAAAGTTTTTCTTCTTGTGCCGGATAGTGTCTCTCCAGTCACTGATGCGATACTCGAAAGGGCAGTTTCCGAGGTCAAGGGTGCGGTGTCTGGGAAGCGATTTTGGCATGCGTGCATCGCCATAAGCTCTCCACCAAGAGAGCCGGAGAGTGTGCAGCCGCAGTTCACTTACCAGACACGGGTTCGCAGGACGGTGAGTAAGTTGTCTACGACATGCACACGACAGTCTCTCTCTTTCAGATCTGGTGGTAGCACACCCTGTGATTGTAGTGCCCTGTTCATTCGAACTGGCGAGGTTACAGGACGCATCATCTTTCCATCTCAGTTGATACTGTAGTCGCTGTGTTCGATAGGATGACAGTGAGGGATATTTTAATACAATTAGCTTTCCGGCGTTGGTGGGACTTGAACCCGAGACGTAAAGATTGCGAAGCGGACACGTTAACCCCATTTGGGCACACGGCGACTGACTGAAAAAATTAGGTTAAAAAGAAAGGAAAACTGATTAAGGGAAAAAACAGGCGCGGATCCAGATGACCATGTTGGGAAGAGAAGGGTTGGCAGAAGGAAAAGTGAGTAGAAATTTTTGCTGCCCTTCCCCCGTAGATTTACCCCTCCCCCAGAAATTTTTTCCTTCTTCCAAAGAATTTTTTTTTTTTTTAAGGGAAAAGTTTCTCCATATTCTCTCCCTGGTGGGTCTGCGCCTGGGAAAGAACGGGGCCGAATTAAGAGTCTCACGTATTGCACAAATCAATGGACGACTGCATTTAGAAACGATTACAGTGAAAAAAAAAAAACGAATTTGTATATTGGTGGAATTCAGGCCACTACAAGGGCCAAGTCACAAACGGGGGAATCGAATAACGTGTACTGAAACATGAGCCTTGCCGGTTTTGAACAATCCCTTACATTTTAAGGGGTCCGACTTTCATTGTCGTCCAAAATCAAATTAAAGGTTTGTTCAGTTACGGATTTCGAATAATTAAGCAACACCCTGTTTCCATTCTTTGTTCGTTTTTCCCAAATGAAGCTTGGCACGCGTAAGGACCCGAAGTCCACGAAAAATCAAAAATCATTTTCATTGACATCAGCCCTAAATGCAGTCGCCATCGATCAATGCAATATTTGAGATTGAAGTGCGAGACCACCTTCACAGATATAACTATCTACATACAGGGTAGGAAAAACGAATATTCTCATCGAGCACAAAGGCAATTTTTGTAGACATTTCATTTGGTTTGAATCTCGGCATTATTTTCAGAAACTACTATTTCCAGCTCAACTTCTCCGTATTTCTTGTTTCTATTTTTTTTTTTTAAATTATCAAAAATATAATCCAGAGTTTCAATTTTCAAACATTAAGAAGGTACTTCTATTTTTATTTATTTTTTATTTATCATATTTTGTATTATTTTTGGTTTTTGCCATGTTGATACTACATAGATAGATATTTCTGAGCACTTCTCGATATTTTCGTTTAAAATGAAAATTATAAATGAGTACTAATAATTGTAGGTTTGACAGCGATCATTAACTAGTTGTCACTTTTCAGTTTTCAGTTATTAATAATAAATGATTCTGAAATAGTGAAACTAGACATAGTAAAATATGAAAATTTGATAAAATTACAACGTGAATATGAATGCCAGAATCAGCGCGATGAACAAGTTCTTGGAAAGAAAGGAATGAGGCGGTGAACACGAAAAATCCAGTCTAAAATTTCTACAAATTTAAGTATACAAGAAAGAAAAGCTCCTAACTTTTCTATTTTTCTGACCAGGCTCTCATAGAATTTCCCAATTTTCCCGACCTTCCTGTAAGTATATTGACGGAAATCTTACCGATTTCCTATGATGAGCAAAAAAGCATAAAAGAAAAAATCACGTCTACCAAATTTTTTCAACTGAATGTAGGAATAATTCTCGACTTTTGGATATTTATTTACGAATGGGGGAGAGGACGGGCGGCAGTGATACAATTTTCTATTCCTCCTTCGAGCCGGCCCGGTGAAAATACCAAATTCGAGTTATTTCAAATGTGCTTCCTGAGCTACAAGTCAATCATAACACCTCAGTGAGATAATTTTCGAGAATATTCTTTAGAAAGAGACGACATGACTTTAGTGTTGGAACCCTCATCTCCCGCTCGTACTGCACACTCATAACCATGGAATGTATTTCACTATTTTTTCTCTAGTTCTGTAATATACTATTGTTTGAATTCGGGACACTTAGAAATGCCAACTTCAATAATTAGAGTTAATTCAGAATATTCTACTCTTAGACGAGAATTTCGATTTCGACGACTGAAAGCCGGACCGAATTAGAGATGTGATGTGATATCTGAAATTCTGAACCAAGCCGCCGCCAAAAGCACGTATTTTTCAATTTTCCAAGTTGAATCAATTGTACCTATCTGAAGAGTGAAACTTGGATTCGAGATACCTGACTTATTTTAACTATGGGGTTAAAATTAGGATCAAAATACAGAATCAGGTTGGATTTTTCAAAATAGGCAACATAAAAACACTATTTTGATATATGGCTCGATTTCCCAAATTTTTCCATTTGAAGGGAGCAAATTTGTATTTTGAAACCCAAGTTAGGGTCGGATCAGAAATCTGATCAAAATTCCAAAATCATAGTCTTAAGAAACTCTAATCCGGCACTAATTTAGATTTTTCCAGCCAAGTCAGTTTGACCTCTTGGTCGGGAAAAAAATCAAATTTGGGGCTGAAAATACGACTGAGTTTTCGGCGCACGCAACACGCAGTACTCCATTTCAATGACTCCGGCAATGTTTCCATTTGAGATTCTAGAATTGATTGGATCCTTGCAGTCTGGCACATGAAGATATCCTTCTTCATCTGGAGTCGATTTGACTTCGCAGTCGAAAAACAGACACAGGATTTTCGTGCCACACCCTAAATAAGATGAAATCATTTTAAGCGGTAAACTGTTACTCTCCCTCTTCCTCTAAAAATTACAATTCAAACTATGAGAGAATCTGAGAATTGAGTTTTGTGGATGGGATGGAGGGAGGGTTTTCAGGGGTTAGCCCCAGGGAGCATCTTCCGCAAATCTCGGCATTGATTAAAACCTAAACGTCGCCCCTTACATTCGGTACTCCGCATTTCATTTTCTGTCTGTCGGTCTAATAGACTGACTGGCTGGCTAGCTGACTGACTGACTGAACATCAAATAACTAACTGAATGGTAAACTGGCTGACAGCCGGATAGCGAACCAACTGCGTTCCGCTGTCTCTCTTTTCAAAATCCAGGGCTTTTCCGGGGTTCCGGGGTTTTCCGGGCCTAGTAGACACCCTCTGGTATAAGAGGCATGTGCCGAGATGTCGTCAATGAGTATAAGGTATATTCACCCGTGAAAGACCCCAACCATTAAAATGAAATCCTTTGGACTGCGGGTAATCTTCCACATCGTTCACCCCACTCCAATGTGGATCGCCGTTTTAATTAGCGCGAAAAACACGTAAACATGAAAATATAAGACGTTTCTGTTTCGTCGAATACAAGCTCATAGCTGTCGTCAGTCGGATGCGCCAATGTAGAAAAAGGATTAAATTTTAATCGCATTTCGCTTTTATTCATTTAATAACCGGTGGACGAAGTGCACGTCGGTGTAGAATTTCCATCTCCTATTTTTGATTTTTTTTTCTCCTTCTTTCTCCCTTTTCCATCTTCCTACGAGTTTCGTTGTTAAGCATTCCAACACACGGGCGATTAATTTCAAACGAGCGTATCAGAAAAAAAGAAAAAGGTAACGCGATGGCAACGTTATAAATTTTTCAAAAAACGCAAACCTTCAAACAGATTTAAACTTTCTAAATAAAACTTTCTGAATAAATTTGAAATAGAACTTTTTCTTGGCGGAATCGACTGCAAGAATGTAATTTCAAGTTTCGTATACACAGCGTGTTGCGGTTTCCGGCTCTTTATTTTAGTCCTGGTGTGTAATTCGTGTCGTGGGAGTACCAAAAGCGAACCAATATAAATATAAACGATCTGGAGTATCGGCGAGGTTCTCAACAGGAAATACGAGAATTAAACGTAGTCTATAGGTAAAAATAATATGGTTAAAATCGAGCACGAATGGATTATTTTCTTTAATCTTCTTACGGTAAGACGGGTACACCGGACGTTTTCGTGATTTTTCCACTTCATCTTTTAGATACGGTGCTGAAGAAACGATTTTCACATCCAGCAACTCTTTCAACTATTAAGTAAGTTTTACTCTACAAATGAAAACGTTTATACGCCAGTTATCTCCGGATGGTTGAAAACCGTCTCGCAGGTTAGAATCGCATTCATGAAACGAACTAAGTTTTACGGTTGTTCAATCATTAACGCAATACGAAGCTCTAAAAGTAAGAAACCAGCAGAACATAAAATATGAAGCTCGAACAGCTTTACATCGCGCTATACTTCTTGAATGATAATCTTCCCTGCTTCGGATAAGGGACAGGCGTGGATACACGGGGAGACAATGGAGTCAGCTGTCCCTTCTAGGGAGAAAAATTGGAACTGAAAATGCTTCAGAAATGGCAGTCTTACGGAGTGTCAAACAAGCCTGCTAGAATTTTAAAAACTATCAAGAAATCATAAACAATTATGAAGGTGTATTGAAAGTCGTAAACGAGAACCGTATCTAGAAGAGTCTTACAGAATCTTATGAAGTTTTAGAGAGCCTTCAGAAGTCTTGAAGAGTCGTCTAGAGGAGTCCTAAAACATCTTTCGTCTGAAAGAATCATAAAGAGTCTTGAAACGAGTTTTCGATTATCCGCGAATCTGAAACTAGCCCCTTTCTTCTAATTTTACTCTCGACCCGAGCCCTAGAATCCTCCCTTTCGAGCATTACCTCAGAGACGTTGAGGAAGCTGTTAGGGCCGTCTTAGCCCTCTTCTCTTCTTGCCGAAAAACCGGCGTAGGTCGACATGTAGCGAGCTGCTACGTGGGCTAGAACCCGGGACCTCTGGATTCCGAAATCAGCGCGCTATCCACTCAGCCAACGAAACTCCGAATCTGAAACTAGTCAGCTAGAATCTTAAATGATTATCGAAAAGTTTTAGTTAGTTTTAAGGAGTCTCAAAGTCTTAAACGAGCCTTAAAAAGCTTTAAGAGTTTTAAAAAGCCTGAACATATTCTGGAAGGTCATAGTCAAGTTGGCAGAGTCACTGATTGGTAAGTGTGTTTTAAAGAAAATCCTTTAAAAGAATTTTCAGCGAATATGGGAGTACCTAAGAAACTCTTAAATGAACCCTGGAAATCGCACAACCTGAGCTAGCCTCAAGGATAGGTTTCCTAGTTTCTTCGAAGGGTAAAACTGAATGATTTCGCGATCAACATTCAAAATTTTCGATAATCGCCTGATTCTTCCTTTCTAAGTTATTTGTTCTGTGTCTATCATATTTTGGAAGATCGTAGGGTCTGTGGATATATAATAGTTTTTGGAATCCAAATTGGTTTTTTGCGAAGAATTTATCAGAATCTAAAAATTTGAGTAAGTTTTCCTGAAAGGCTGCTTATAGATTTTTTGATACTGTGAACTGAAGAAAGATAGGTCTGTAATAATTAGAATCTAACAATTTTCCTTTTTCAACGATTAAATTATTATTTATACTACTTGATCAGAAAGGCAATGTTTACGTTGGTGCTTTACAGACGACAAGAAACGCCTATCATTCATGCATCGAGTGCTAACTAAACCTGCATGTAAAGTAAACGTCCCTCAATGTAAAGTGTTTTTACATGAAAAAATTGCTGGCCAGTAATTTTGTATCGGAGAATAGAACCCACGTCCATTGAAACATTTGACTGAAATGCAGCGATCGTCTCGAACAACTCGGCCACGGAGCGAATTACAAAATAGCGACTTAAGAACGCATTTAAATATTCACAACATAGCACAGCTGTTACTGTTTGTTGTTAACCGTCGTTACATTTTTGCTGGCCCCTACTTGTGTATGCTGTTTGTGCACGTGAACAAACTGAAGACAAGACTGTGATACTGTACTGTGTAGTAATTAACTGAGCAAATTAAATTTTTGAATTAATTACATACACAAAAATCGCCTGTCTATAATTTAAATAAATAAATAGATTTAAAAAAATAAAAAAAAAAATACAGACCATGTTAGCGAAGAACATTGCCGCTTCTGATCAAGTAGTATAAAAAATATCTTCCACAACAAGAGCCAAAAGTGAGTTTACATGACTCGGGAATTGCTTACTCGCTACACTCGTTCGCAAACTTTCCCTCGCCATGTAAATACTCACTTTTGACTCTTGGTGTGTAATATAATATGTTCTCTTTCCTTTTGGTTCAAAATATCTATCTTTTTTACAATACATGATTAGAAAGACGATGTTTACTTTAGTATTTTGCAAGTGGAACGTTGCACTTTTCATTGACAAATCAGATACAAGCATAACCTTGATGTAAAGTAAACATGCCTCAATGTAAAAACATGAGTCACATTTTTACCAACACGACGGAGTGATACCAAGAATTCCGATGGATGCCGAGAATGGTCGACTAATTATTATTATGACGTTTCGCTGTCCAAACTGTAGGTTTCCTTTCAGTTGGGAAAATGCGCATGCTAAATTTTTTGGCATTACTTTTTTGACACAGCTGTTAATCCCTTTCTGATCATGTATTGTAAAAAATACCTTACAAAACAAAAGCCAAAAGTGAGTTTACATGACTCGGGAATTGCTCACTCACTACGCTCATTCACAAAATTACCTTTGCACGTAAACACTCACTTTTGACTCTCGGAGTGTAATATACTATGTCACTTTATTATAGTATCCCTGATCGGGTTTCCTTTCATTTGCTTCTTAAGAGTGTCGCAACTAGTGACATAGTCGCGATGGGACTTGAAGCTCAAGAGCTGCAGGTCTGGATTGTTCTGCAATTTCGAATGATTTTTGAAACGAATAAAAATTACTTTTTGCGTGCAACAATCTAATAATTTATTCGTTACTTTGAAAATATTCGTTTGCAACAGGGTAACTTTTGTATGAACTTTTCTCAGACTATTTTTACCCTTGAACAGAATTTCCACAAGGAAATAAAAATTCAATAACATGCTACCTGCAAATAAAAACTTGAAGAAACTGAAATAATAAGGAACGAATTATTGTAAAGAATGTTACAAAGAACAGAACAAAATTTCAATTTGGCCATATTTTGATACGAAATGTTTAAGTGGTACCGACTACCAAATTTGTATGTAATTAGAAGTAATTGTATGACTTTTGTACGACTTATATGACTTGTATGACCGGTAGACCATGATGAGAGATCCAAACCGGTAGGGGGGACCATAAGAAAATTAAAAATAGATTACGCTGGCCATGTAGCCAGAGAAAATAGCAATAAATGGAATAAAATATCCACACTTTGGTCCCCCAGACGAAAACGTCGAAGGGGGAGACCAGCGACACGATGGGCGGATGAGCTGATATCGGTGGCCGGCCCTAATTGGCTCCACAAAGCGGCTGACAGGAAAAAATGGCTCGAGTTGCGAACGGCTTATGCCCAGAAATGGGCTAGCTGAGTGCGGAGTCGGTGGCGGAGACTTACCCGCCTACATTTATATTTCCTTTGTAAGTAATTAATTTGCAAGCACTGAGCGGCAGGAGCCAATAAATAAAAAAATAAAAAATAAATAAATGACCGGTAGACACCCTGTAATTGTATCTTATTTACAGGATTGCGTTATCCATTCGCGTTCCGTGATGAATGTATTTAGGGGTTGTGCAGTCTCTGTACACCAGTAGTATCGATATTGTACTGTGACTGCTTATCAGATGTCCTTTGCTCTCTATGGACAGGGAGGCGCGTGAACCCTCTCACTTGGTGGAGCGTATGGCGATACACACATTCAAACTGGCGCCCCAGACACGGCACCCCCGAGTATCGCACCGGTGACCAAAATTGCTTCTCAGATATGTTCCCTGTCTTAATTCTGTGTCTAATTTTTTAGTACATTACTCTCACACTCCAGACTTCTCAATTTTTCTCCACATTCTGAGAGCGCATCTTATCAAAAATAAACAGAGAGTGCATTTGTACACGCAGAGACCCGTGAATATGAAAGTTGGCCGGGCGGCGTTAATAAACAAAATTTCTCCTACGCGTGACTACTTTAGGGTAGAAAGCACGATACGTAGGATCATATAGGTATCCAGCCCCAACCTCGGATACAGTTACAGATACAGAGTAGGTAGATGTACACAGCAGGGCGGAGGATTATTCGTTCTATAATATCGCTTACCGGCGGGTGGAAACGGAAGCGTTAGCAGCGTTTTATCATGAACGGGGTAAAGTAGTTTACATAAGCGATCGCTCGCTATGTCCATAGCGAACCTGATTTGAATATTAATGGAGATGTTTGTTGTTACAACCCAGAGAGGAGGGTGGCCGCATTCGGAGGTCGAACATTTCTTCGCAAGCTTCCCAGAGAGGGCTCGATATTGCGCCGATAATGTGCGGCTTGCTCTTAAAACATCGACGACTCGGTCTTAATCGCGCTACCTTCTCCGTCTCGACTCGCGAGCTCCCTTTCGCCGCCGACACTCGAGGCGAGTGCTCCTCTCTCAACAGGATCAAAACTACTCCGGTTTTCCGTGAGTACACAACCGCAGCAACGCCGCATTGCACTGCAGGAAGCATATTCTAGGCCAATAAATTCGAATTTATAGACGGCTTCAGCGTACCCCAATAATATGCCTGCCACACCGTTTGGCAGAATATTCACTCAGTCTCCAGTTTTCGATATGTTTCAAAAATCGCCACCTTCTTTTAAACATACACGATTCATTATTAGTCGTTTCTCATTAACAGAATCGAAATGTGATAGGAGGAGATGATACGCCGAGTGTAATCATGAAAGTCTCAATATCTGAACTATAGTTAAAATTTTTAATAAGCTTTTTTTGCATCACAAAAATTATTTAATTTGGAATCTTATGGTTTCCGAAATACTTATCAATAGATTTAGCCAAATTTTCCATTCACTGTAGTCAAATACCTCATTGATATTTAGTCAAAATTTGGCGAGGATGATTTCCAATTTTAAACGGGAAATATGAGTTGGAAAATCTACTATAAAACTAAAAAAATTGCCATAAAGCTAGAAATTGACAAGGATAATCAAATTGTTGTAACTGATTAACATACTAAGTCTCTACGAATCTGAGAGGTGATCTGTCTTTAGGAAACAAAATGGCGACCCAAAATCGGTTTCTATATACTGCATTTATACATCGCTAGATGGGTCCTTTTCCAAAAACTGGGAACTCTGTGCCACGGAGGGGGTATTGCGACATTCATTCATAACATCTTTAACATTTTAATTCATTTTTGATCATAAAATGAGTCAGTTGACAGGTGGCCTACCTCTGTGGAAAAAATGACACTCATTTTCTCGCCTCCCTAGTTTTTCATAGATAGGTCATGGTATCATATTTCTTACGGTTAGACTCGCGGTTGACTTCAGGAACAGACTTTGGAACCAATTTTGTGCGATCCAGAGAGATCAAAGGAAAGAGAAAAAGGTATTTGATCTGCGGAGTAGGAACGTGACGAAGGAGTGCATACATATCACTACTTTTCTACTACATGTATACCTTTCTGTTACAATTAGGACTACAAGGAGATGGCAATTTTGGCCACCTGACAGTGCTGTTAAATCACTGACGATTTATAGTGACCTTTGCGTTGTCCGTAAGAACTTTTCAGAAGTCGTAACTGTGTGCTCTGTAATGGAGTTTGGTAGTATGTCTTCTTGGCTTCTCATTCACTAACGAGGATTTCCGATTCCAATTGTCATTTCAATCTTGGAGTGAACTAAGTTCCTTCCTCGCGAGTTTTAGGTTACTCCGTGAAAATCTCCACATGAAACATTTTCCTCATAGCTTAGTACTAATTTATACAATATGGTACCCAAATGTGGGTCAAATGAATATTTTGACGCGACTAAGTAAACACGAGATATGTAGAGAAAAATCGCTCGGAAAAATGTTAAAATTTGAAATCGAAAACATCAATTTTTCAGAAGAAGACACACATACACATACACATCAGATTATCACTGTTTGAAATGAACCCAAAACTTCACAAGTGTCTACAAGCGATGGGTGTATTTTATTTGTCATAATTTTCAATTTTGGTTCCTCCTCTCCATCAGATAGCACATTTATGAAAATAAAATTAAATTAGCATGAAAAACAAATCAAGCAACCTTGAAAAAATTCTACATTTTATATCCACGTTGTATTCTATAACATTTTTGATCTTGTTCCCTACCCAAAGTGCCATAATTTTTAGGGATGAACTAATTCCAAAATTAAATTAGGGCCTCAAATATGCCATAACCGTAATCCGACGGCATTTTTGTACACTTTATCAGCTCGAAAACTCCTCCCAAAATACTGTCTGTCCAAACTAACTAAACATAAAAACAAAAAATTTCTCACGAGTAGTACTGCGTAAGGCTTAGGCGAAGAAAGGACTCAAAATTTCCAGGGATTGAAAGTTATAGACCTAATCGAGTATCTGTAGAATTTGAATTCTTCCTATTCTCAAAATTCCATGAAATGAGAAAACAAAATCAAAAAACAATATTTTCAAGAAGGATTGTCCATATATCATGTAATCAAAATTTTAGTCAGTTTCAGACCCTCTGCCTCCTTACAATCAACTATAATGATTTGAATAACTCCCTCTTTCTTCAGGCTACGTAATTATTTGTACATTGTCCCTAGAATTTTAACAGAAAAACA
Source organism: Acanthococcus lagerstroemiae (assembly GCA_031841125.1). NCBI lineage: Eukaryota > Metazoa > Arthropoda > Insecta > Hemiptera > Eriococcidae > Acanthococcus > Acanthococcus lagerstroemiae. The sequence continues at coordinate 6,028,304 of CM063110.1, read as the reverse complement.
AACTTGAACGTTAAGCTGTATTGATTATAGCAGAAGAGAATTATTTACAAAAAAAAACAAACAAAAAAACATGAATATTTCTTATGAAAACTTTAGTTTGACTCAAAGAGATTATTTAGCCTATCATTTAAGAAACGTATCAAGGGAATATAATCTTCATCAAACATTGGTTCTGAGAATTCACTGTTTTCCTCAGTCAGTACCTTTCCTTCATTCAAAAATTCTGAATCGTAACAGCGTGACACGGGATCTTTCACGACAACAAGACATTCACCCTTATTATGGACAGTAGGATGTGGATGGACTAACTAAACAATGATATTCTGTAACTTCCTTTTCCTGTGCAGCCATGCATGCATTCCGGACAGATTCTTACTCCAAAAACCTGTCCATTCAGTCTAAAAGTTTTATGGTTGTCGCACAACATTTTAACCAAAGTCGTATAATGAAGAATTGATCACGTAATCATTCAATAGACTTCCTCCTCTTCACTTGTAACCACGTATGGTTAAAGGCCGAACCCCTTTCCCTTGGTTGATTACGTAATACATTGACGGTCCCCAAGGCTTGTGTTGAGTTGTGCTTCTCGGCAAAACGTTATTCTCAATTCCCACTTTTGACGTTCCTGGAGTAGAGATGAAATACTCCAAGTGCTAGAAGCCATTTTTATGAAGAATATGGCGTAAAATAATTATTGCTTGATTTTTTTAATACACCTCGTAGTATTCGAGATTTTTGAAGGAAAAAAAAATTTTTGGAAGGAGATCGAACCTCTCCTAAAAATATTAGTAAAAGGGAAAGGTCCAGGGACTTTTAGTATGCTAGTTAGGACCTCAACAATTTTCAGCAAACTCCCGCTTACTACCCCTTTGTTCTTCAAAACACTTTTTTTAGGTCTAATTTGCCAGGCTCTGCCCAAATGTTACCGTGAGAAGTAATCGAAGGAAAAAAAACCAAACAGAGGAAAAATCAGGTGTTCTGATTACGAAGCAGACGCCATAAAATGGCGAAATCATCGCGGTCGTTTGTCTCTGCTTATCTCTCGGTCTACGTCTCGAGTATCTTCGAATTTTTCGACATCGCTGATAGCGTTTCTGCCGAAATCATCGTCGATTATCCCGAGGCGTTAAATTATATTTACGACGTATTTCCCCAGACAAATTCAAAGTCGTTTTCGCCTCGTTTAAAGTCTTTATACCCCTTATCAATTGTTTTTTCTCTGTTGCTATCGCTGGCCAGGGGGAAAAATACCCTATAAAATATAGTTATTCGGTGCACCGGTTAAAAGCTGCGATTACCACAGCGAAAATCGTATAAAACTGCTACCCAGTCGACGACGAAACTTGGAGAAAAGAACTTCTAACGAAATTGATGTTCGTTTACCTTTTTCCCCTCTTTCTTTTTCTCTCCCTGCCCTCGTGCGAAAACTTCGAAGCTTGTGTACGGGTGCAAAAGGCCGTCGAAATACAATTTTCTAAAACCACCATTGTGCAGTAAAAAGCTTTAAAAATGGACAACAATATAGCTAGGAGAAGAAAAAGAAGAAGAAGAAAAAAAGAAGCAAAAAGCAGAAGAAAAACTTTATACCGAAGACCAGGGTGGGGTATGTATGTATATATGTATATGTGTGCGTGAAAGAATGAAGAAGGTTTACACAAAAAAGTTTAAAAAGCAATCGTATACCGCGCGTGTAGACGTCCACTTTAGTCGCAAGATAGCAATTACGGTAATTCATTGTTAAAGAGAGAAATTCAATAAAAACGCAGGGGAGCGTCGGGGGCATCGATAGCCCTTCAGCCTGGGCCGTCGATAAGAGGAATTTCGAAGTATATACAGCAGGGACCACGCCGCTTATATTAAGTTACGTATACGGGAAGCGCAAACGCTATATAGATATAATATTTTATAAAAATAAAAAATTTTTATACATACGAATTCATTCGCCGAGTTTAACCCCTTGAAAGGTGGCCGTTTTTCAGCCGGCGATCGACTATCGAGCAAAAGGAGGCTCGTTTGATTCGATTTCGTATTCCCGATAGCGCCCCGTCCTTCTCCCAGGAATACCTTTCTTCTGCTGCCGCTTCTTCGTTATGGTTTTTTCTTCCCCCCGTCTTCTCTTTCTCACGCCGTCTCTTTTTCGCTTCTATGGTCTCGGGATTCTCTAAAAGTTAGACGGGGGCCGTTCCTAAGCACCCTTCTAAGTCGTTTAACTCGAAGAAAAATGTTCGGACGTGAGAAAGCAACCGATTTCGTTATTACAGTCTCGTACGAAGCAGAGGATTTAACCGGGGCTAGCGCTAACACGGCCAGAACAGATTATTTCCGATACGACGAACGCTGCAGAGCGCCGCGCTAATACCTTTTTACAAGATTTATCGACCAAATTTTCTTAATTTTTTGTCGTACGAGTTTTCCATCTTCTAAATTTATTTATTTGCGACTGGCGCGGCGCAGGCGTTCCTTCTGCACATGTAAACGCGTTTTATTTATTTTCGTAGGCATACAGGGTGTTTCACAAATTGGTCCCTCTATTCTCTATTGGTTTTTGATCGCGAACGCGGATCTTCACGGAACAAGAATAGACCTTTCGGTGATTTGCTCTAGCTTCTGCGACGACCCTCTCTCCGCGAATGTACATTTTTGTATAAATCGTCCAGTCTAGCTAGTCTCTACGTAGCACGATGAACGTCTTTGCCGCCTGCATACCTGTAGTTCCAGAATGCGATCTTTTCTATACCACGCTCTTCTTCTTCTTCTACTTCTTCATCAATATCAATCTGTCACTCATGTCTGAATGTTGGTGACCAACCATTCTTCTCCAGGCCTCTCTGCCTGCGCCTGTCTAGTGAGCCGGTGTATCGGTAGCCCCGTTGACTCTTCCATCTGGTCGGTTCACTTCTTCGGGGATCTCCCCCTCGAACGTTTTTCATACACCACCAACCTCTCCAAATTGTCACTGAGTCTTCTCGCGATGTGCCCGCAGAACTGGAGTATCCGGCGGTTTAAGTATCGACGCATTGATTCTTTCGTCGATATATCCACATTTCCAACGCGTCTATCCGTCTGCGATCATCCGCCTTGATGGTCTACGTTTCACATCCGTATAGGAACACTGGAAATACCAACGTTCTTATGAGCCGCATCTTTGTATTCCTTGTTATTGACCAATCTCTTCATATTGGCGTGAGTTTCGCTGTGGCTTCTCGAGCGAAGATTACCCCTCTTCGTAATTCTGTTGAGCTGCCGCCAATTACGTCCGCGGTTGAGCCGAAGTACACAAAATGATCCTACTGTTCAAGGTCCCGAAGGGCATCTGAAGGCACCATTTTGCTGCCCCGATTCATGAACATAATCTTCGTTTTGCTTCTGTTCAGTGTAAGGCCACAGTCCACACTGTTCCTCTCCATTCAATCCAGGAGTTGTTTCATTTCATCTTGTGATGAGGCACATGAGGTGATGTGGTCCGTGAATTGGAGATTATTGATGGTGTGACCTCCAACCCGAGCCCCTCTGTTCCAAACGTCTAGGCTTTCCGCATAATATATTCACTATAGATGTTAAAGAGGACTGGCGACAAAATACATCCCTGCCTTACACCTTTTGCTGGTTTGAAGCTAGGAGAGTGTCTGTCCTGAAGTCTTGCAGCTGCGGTGCAGTCCACATGTAGATTCTGTATTAATGCAGCGCGATTTTTTGGGACGCTAATTTCCGTTGGCACTCGCCACAGTGTTTTCCACTGAACGCAGACAAAGGCCTTGTTGCAATCCAAGAAACATAGTATCAAGAGCACGTAGAACTCCCGGCATTTTTCTATGTATCTGATGATCGAGGTAGAATCGGAATCGTTCATGTATGATGTTCAACATCACTTTGCTAGCATGCGAAATCAGCGAAATCGTTTTATCGTTTCTTCATTTCCTGGTGCTGCCTTTTTTGTGTATTGGGATAAATATTGACTTCGTTCAATCTTCTGGCGATACGTCCTCATCCCAGATGACAGCAAATCTGGAGTATTCTACTGATTCAAGGTTCTCCCGTTGCTTTTATCATTTCTGCAGTGATATCATCAGTCCAGGAGCTTTGCCGTTTCAAAGTTTATTCACTGCCTTTCGTATCTCGTCACGTAATATTTCTGGCTCCTTTTGTGCTGGGATTGTCGCCTTCTCTGCTCTATCGTCTTGGCTGCTGTACAGTTTCTGGCAGTACTGCATCCACCTTTCTTCTATTAGATTATAGTCGGTGATTAGGTCACCCATGCTCTTGGCTTGAAATTTCCCATTATTCGTCGTACCTCTCGGAACATGAATGCTATCTCATTACTTTGCTCAATTTGATGACCTATGCCTTCTATGTATGCGTTCTTATCCCTTCTGGATCCTCCTTGAATCAATGCCGATAAGCGTCGATATGTCTCGGTTTTCTGTTGTCCCTGGACCTTCAAGTGTCCGCGTTCCTCTACTAGATCGATTGTTTCCTGGGAGAGCCAGGTTGTCTTTTACCGGGCTGTATTTCTTTCTTTTATCACCTCTTGGGTCACCGACTGCGTAGCTTTTTTCATTTCTGACCAGTTTCTCGAATTTGATATTTTGCCCTATATGTACTTTTCGAATTTACAAAATTCCTCCTCGCCCTTCAGCCGTTTCGATCTGCTCTGTCTTCTAGCAGGCATCGCCAGTTTCAGCGTTAGTTCGAAGCGGAGCAGCTGATGGTCCGTGTTACAGTCCGCTCCTGGAAGAGTTTTGATACTTTTAATAGCTGATTTCCATCTGCCTTTTATAAGACAGTAGTCTACTTGATTTCGATATCGTCCGTCAGGTGATGTCCAAATATAGTCTTCTCGGGTGATGTTTGAAGAACGTTTTGGCGATTACCAACAACCAAGTCATTTTCTTGGCAAAACTCGATGAATTTCTATCCGCAATCGTTTCTTTCTTCCAGGCCACAATGCCCTAGTACGGTGCTTGGTGTATCTTCGCTTCCAACTTTCGCATTGAAATCACCTTGGACTATTGTAATATCGCTGCGTGATAGATCTCGTACTTCATGTCCAAGTTTATCGTAAGTCTTCTCGATCCTCGTCAGTCGCATCTTCTGTAAGGGCGTACACCTGCATAATATTGAGGCAACACGGCTGTGCATTTAATCAGATGACCATGATTCTCTCGCTCATTGGTTTGAAACCAATAACTACGTGGCTTCATTTCCCGGCCAGCAGTACGGCGACTCTTCCATATGAGTTGGGGTCATTCCCGGAGTGATATAGTACACCGCCTGACGATGTCTTGAAATAGCCTGCGCCTCTGTAGTGTGTTTCTGCCGAGCCCAAGATCGCGATCCCGCATTTCTCTTGTTCCCGCTCCACAATCTGGATCTTTCACGCGTGACCTAGGCCTCTTATGTTCCACGTGCCCATTAGATGTTTTTGGTCCGCGCTTGCTATAACGGCTTCATTCACAGTTACGGAATCTATTTATTCTTCCAGAAAATTTAACAGCACACGAAGTCATGCCGGGTTTTCGTGGAAAAGATACTTGGAGTGATTTCCCGTTGCATTCTCCAAGCCCCTATGCTCGCCTTTCATGACCGGCCGGAGAGTCGCGGGGGTATTCCAATACCCACCCCGCACGGGGACTTCTTCTTCTTCTTCTTACTCGCTGCCTTTATTGTCAGCAGGACATCCGTTCAGTTACAGTTTATATGTTTTAGCACTCCCATTAAGACTTACTTTTGCTATTCAGTAAATTAATACACGCACTTTTGACGTGGATATGTCTACTGGCTCGCCGGGCAAAAAAGACAAGTTCCGCAAAAAACGTTCCGCAGAAAAACGTTACCATCGTGATGTTGCATATTCATTCGTTCATCACGTTTCGACCAGCCGACACGAAGGAGAATGGACGCCTAAAGAAGGCAGCTTTGGAATGTAGGTATGCGTGCCAACACGGTTGCCCGAATGACACAAATATTATCCATGTAACAACGTTCTTCCTTTTTTTTTCTTCTTCTTCTTTTCTACAAACTCTTTTCTGTGATTTTATATGCCCTCGCACTGGGGGAGACTAAACTCTTCTCGTACAAACCTCGAAAAACTCACACCTTATGAACAAAATAAAATTTTCTTTTCCAATAAGTAGGGGCTCGAACATATACCATCAACTTTGGAGTTGTGAGAACCTATTTTTCGTAACCTCCGTATTCCAGGCACGCGTTGGCACTGGCCAACGCCGCGAGATTGTGAACTCGGCCAGCAGAAGGAATGGTATGCATTCGTCAAGGGTGTGAAGCTGTGAACAATAGGACTGATGTAGGACACGCAAAGCACACTCACACATACCTGCGGACCATCTTCGTTCCCGCCACGATTGTGGAGGCTATAGAAGCGTATGGTCAGTTTGGTTCTTGTGCTCATGTGGGCTCTGGTCTTTTCAAATTTTTTCTGATATTCTGGTATCGTGATATTTTGCTTTTAATCCGCCGTAACTTGGGTAAAAGTGCTCACCTCTTGATGGATCACTTATTGAGTATCCGCCTTCGGTAGGCTACATAGAATGACATTAGTCAAAACTTGGTAATATGTTAGATCAGAGCTCGATTGACACTACTGTCGTGTGGACTCGACGGTACTCGGAAGATACGGGGGGAGGGGGGGAATACTATGCAGAGTCTTGGGAAGCCAGGCTCAGGCGATGATGTGCTTCCCCTGTTGATGAAGCTCTCTCAGATGTATGCTGGGAGGGGATTCTTAGTGTCCTCTTTTATGGCGCGGGATCGTTAGGACGATTCAGCTCTGAAGGGTGTGCACGAAGAGGAGAATAAGCGCAGACCTCCACCGTTAGTCCGGCGGCATGCCAGATTGGGGGCAGGTACTCTTGCATTCGTCCTATTTTTCTCTCTTAATTTATGTTAGTTGTATAAGAGCTAGTTAGAGACCTAAACCAAACCGAAGATTTGATGTGATATTCAAAGTAAAGAACCTTTTCCTCCCTCCCCCCTGGAGAAAAATAAGATACTCAAAGTCAGTGACGAAATGGACCAACTACAAAACTTGGTTCAATTCCTTAAGCCAATTTAATTTTGTTGTTGAATTTTTGGGCTCAAATCGGGGAGGATTAAGAATCTGATGCATTAATCGCAATCAGCGACCTAAGAAACCTATAGTTCGATACTTTGTTGAAAGTTCCAAACTAATTTAATTTCTTCCATTTTGGTCCAAAATTTGGATTTTAAGCTCAAATCGGGCCCAGATTCGGAATTTGGCATGAGTACGAAATCAGTGGCAAAAGCAAAGAAACCCTATTTCGATATTATTTATATTCGGTGCCTTTCCACTTGGGATTCCAAAGCTTGTAGTACATTCGAGCAGCCCTCTTTGAGGAGAGACTTCTTTTTTCACTCCAAAACAAACTAGACCCATTCACCTGAAATTCCTCGTTTATCCGGCGTTGCTCCGACTTCACGTCTAAAGAAAATAATTGTAGATCATCTTTTATTAAGCCGTGTATTATTGTCACCATTTCGATGCATATGAAATTGCATACTCAATTCCCCGTAAATACGCTATTTATAGTTTTGTTTTAGTGATTTTCTCATCTTTTTTGTTATTCATTTTGTGTTCCTCGTTGTTTCCCTGGGAAGTCCAAAAAAAAATTATACGCATAAAAACGAATGTATGTCGGTCTGTCTGTTTGTTCTTCATGCATTACGACACCATTCATGAAACTTTGGGAAGTTGTTGAGTACTAGTGTTGTGCCGTAAAATTTTGTTTTTTACTTTACATGTTTTCTACGCGTAAAATACCAGGTAAAATACATGTGTCGAAAACTGAAGTTTTTTACACTGTCTGTAAAATACGTTAAAAAACTGTAATACACTCGAAAATCCAGCAGATGCCAGCATACTACTTTATGTTTTTGACAAGGTTTTTTATGTTTTTTAACGTATTTTACATATTTTACCTCAGTTACCTTTATTACATGGTTTTTTTACACTGAAACGCACAAAACTGCTCTTTACGCGTAGAGGCACAACACTGTTGAGTACTAACACCCCGCGAAGGTTTCTGGCACTGTACGTCTATCCTACGATAGGTGGCGCACGTGTATACACAAATGATGCTCAAATACAAATAAATAAATTAATAATTCCTTTCTTCTGAGATCATAGCAACGCGCGAAGGGTACACTAGTAGGAAAAAAATGGAAAAAAACATACTGTATAAGCGAAAGTGACAGACTGAAACCTCACTTACGGACTTCGGAACTTATCGAGATTTAGTCACCTAGTTAAACTGAGCCTTACCCCCTTTTTTTTCAAGGTGTAATTTGTATTTTAGTGGCCTAAATTTGCGACGTTGGTCAATTTTTCAATCCATAATTTTACGCAGAAATGTTGAATTTGTAGTCCTAATCAGGGCCAGATTAAAAATCTGATGCGTTCCTCAAAATTATCACCCCCCCCCCCTCCCATCATAAACAATCGATAATAATTCATTCAACTTTCAATTAAAATTAATTTTGACCTTTATTGGATCCGAAATTAGCATTTTTGGGCCCATATTTGGGCCGAATTATAAATCGGATGCGATATTCGAAATGAGTGAACTAAAAAATCCAACTTCAAAACTTTGTTCGATTCGTCAAGCCAATGTATTCTCGAATTTCTCAGTTTCAAAATTTGGATTTCTGGGTTCAGATCGGAGCCAAATCAAAAATCGGATGCAATATTCGAAGTCAGCAATACAAAGAATCCTTTTATTTCGATATTCTTTCGGAATTTTTCAAAGTTGGTGGAAGATCAATTTTAGTGCCGTATAGAACCAACCTCGCGATAAAAAAAAATAGAGTAGGAAAATTCGCGAAATATTTTGTGTATGAGTACAGTAGGGTGCCACTTGTTAATTCTTTTTGTATTTACTTCCACAAGAAAAAGTGGTGCTCGGTAGCCAACATTTTTTCTTTTTTGAAAAAGGAAGTTTTAGCTCCCTGCGAAGCCATCTGGGTAGAATTACAATGGAAAGGGCCTCCTCAGAAATGAACTCGGCAATTAGAGAGACCCTATAATCGATGCATGTGTTCTAGAAGCTACTAACACAAATATCTTGAACTGTGTGGATTCGTCGAAGGCGAACGAGCATTTAAGAATATTTCAGAGATGGGCTTATGGAATCCTCAAATCAGGAAAATAGTTTTACTCGTGACATTTAATACTGAATAAAGGACATCATTTTATCAGTGAACTTTTAACAGTCTTATTTTGGAGCCATTGGGCACCATGTACATGGATTCTTTTTCCCAAAAAAATCTGCAGTCGAAGCATTTCTTCTGGCAAGAAAAATAAAATTTTTGAGGTCAGCTCGTCTTTTTAAAAATTATTAAATTTTGGTAAATTTCTGACTTTTATCAATTTCCCGTACTGCTCTAACTGGTTCTAGTCATTTGGATCACTGAATTTCTTTCAACATATTATTTGGATTCTGGGGCTCGTATGAATTCGATGAGGTAAATTAATTCTATAAATTGAGAATTACGTTAGGAGAAGCGTTTCCGACAGAGACGAATGTCAAACAAGGCAACGATTATCATCGAACCTTTTCAACGCAGTACTCGACATGATGTTTTGGGAACTTGAATGGGATAACTATGGGTTAGTAGTGAACGGATTTCAAATTAATAACTTGAGATTCACCGATAACATCGTGTTAATAGGTATAAATATAGAAGAAATAAGTATAATGATCAAGGAACTAACAAACGAAGGCACTAAAGTGGGTTTCAAAATAAATACTGAAAAATTGACAACCATGGTGAAAGGAGGTAATAGTACTGAGACTAACTCGATCACCAAGCGGAATAAATTTAGAAATAGCTCAAATTACAAATATTCAGGTCAGATAGTACTCGTATCTTTTAGAGGGACCGAAACGAAAAAATAATCGAAACGAGGAAATCGTGTTGGGCTCTAAACACGTTTCCAAAAACAAGATGAAAATTAAAACAAAAGCACATCTGGAGCAACTGTGTTTTACCAGTGACCAGAATTTACGGCGTCCAAACAGGTCACTAACGAAAAACAAATGACCAAATTAAACACTATGCAAAATTCGATGGTACGCAGTATTTTGAACGTTAGATTAGAGGACAAAATTAAAAATAAAATCAAAGTGCCCAATTTCAGCTACGTTATGAAGAGATTGAAATAGAAATATGCAGGTCACCTAGCAAGAGAACACGACTGAAAATGGCGAAGCATCATGACCTTCTGGGTGCCGTACGATTACAAACAAACTACGCTGGAGGGACGAGTTCAAACAATGGAAGGGGATTTGGCCAAAATTAGCGAAAGACCGAGACAGATGGAGAGTGCTGATAGAGACCTATGCACAGAAATGGGCGGGGTAGCTGCAGAGAAGGTTGTAAATTTAAAAAATAATAAATAAAAAATTGTATCCGTCTTCCATCGATAATATTATGTCGTGAATCTACTGTATTTTTCTAACGTAATATGAATTCTTCTACTTTCACGATTGGGCGCTTCCTGAATAATTCAGAAATACGAACTTACTGCCATTTAGAAAAGCATTCCTCGTTCATTCTCCAAAATTTATGCTCGCGCATGTGGCCACTAAAAACGTCACCGCCCCCTTCAAAGTTGAAAAACTCCAGAACTGGTAATTTGAGAAAACTGAGTAGGCATTTTCGAGTCTCCACACCCACTCCTTAAGAAAAAGAAAATTCACGCTTTCGTTGCGGCCTTGCCTCACAGCTAGCAATAGTATGACTGTAAATAAGCCGTCAGTCGTGGCAAGCATGGCGATTACATTGTAGGCGGCGGATAGATAGCGGGGCTCAATTTTTCTTTCAAGAGGTCGAGCCGAGCGTACACTGGGACGGTTAAAAGAGGTCCAGCCGTCGGCCCGTTACGGTTATGCTCTCTCATCGATGCCATAAATCAGTTCGAGGGTGCGGGCTCGCGGTCAGTACTACGGATGGATAAACGAATGTACCTACAAGTTTCCTATCTCTCGTCATATTGCGCTTTTCCTGCGTCGCAGTTGCCTTCAATTCTCCGCGTATAACGCATCCAGTTTCCTCGCATCGGTTGACGTCAGTCTGCCCGGGTACGCTGACGTGGAATACATACGAGGATACGAGCATCGAACGAACCATTTGCGTCGGAAATTCGAAAACTTACATATAGAAAACGGTTACGCGAAGCGGAATCGATTCATTCGCACGCCATAAAAACTAGTCGCATTTTCCATTTAAATTAATTCGTAACTTGTATCTTTCTAGAACGTTGTACATTGAGAAGCGACAGCGATGCTGTTAGCGGTGATCCATTAAGAATTCGGTGTTCTTACACACTGAAATGCCGTACACACACGATACAGTTACCACACATACATAAACAATACGGAGAGTCAAAGGGCGTACAAGCCATCCGTTAAACTACTCGCGGTAGTTTTCAAAAACGGAAAACTTTTATTCGGCAAAAGCTCGCGCCAGTGTGGGTATCGTACGGTCTCTTGTACGCTAAGCGTGTTCGTTTTGTCGGCTGCGACGTCTGCTGGAGGTATAGTAGTGTAGCTCTTGTCGCATCACTCCATCTCCGTCCGCGTCCGATTTACCAACATATTGCACTGAGAGAGAGTCAAACTTCTGAAACTTTCTACGGCATATACATGCATACACAAAACCAGGGATACACGAATTCGGGTCAACTAGTCTCGAAAACGCCAGAAAATTAACTGTCGCCTTCGTCTTAACGACCTCTGCAAGGAATATAATAAAGTTTACCCAACATTTTATTCCGACTATTTTTGCTACAAAATACGTATACTATATACTCGCGATATTTATACAATTCGTTAGCGCGGTAGCTGGCGCGAGAGCTAACAACTGGAATGGGATTACCGAAGCTCGCGAATGCGGATATGGGACACAAATCCAGTCTGTATTTTCTATACCGACTTTATAATTGGAACTTGATTTTCTTTTTAAATCCGAGTGCGAGGCAGCTACCCGATTGTTTGGATGTAAACCATAAGGCATTAACGTTGGCAGAGGGGGCGCGGTGGACCTCCTCCCTTTACCCTTCGCTTTCACTTCATGTACTAAAATTCTGATATGTGCCTTCACCGCTTCAATCAGAAAAGAAATTACTTATTCGACTTGTCGCGTTTCGGGACCGCGAGGGCCAGCGAGACGCGCTTTCCGAGGATGGGTGATTGCCGAAGTCGCGGTGAAGGGTGACCTCACGGGGCACATTGCGGGAACGGGTGGACATCTCAACGAGTAATAATCACGACACGGGGGATGGGTTAGAGGTAAGTATATTTTACGATTACTTTTGACATTTTTATTTCTTTACTCTGGCACACAACGGAGAAAAGCGTTACTTTTTAGCGTGACGAAAACAGCGTTACGAAAATCGCGCTGGCTAGATAGGCTGGCTGGCAACGGAAAAAAAACTTTACTCTTGAGCGTGACAAAAAAAGCGTTACGGACTGACTAGGTTGGCTATGACTGACTGACTAACTGGCTGGCTGACTGACTCACTGATTGAATGACCTGAATGACTCACTCCTTGTATCAGCCTGAAAGCATTACGTTTTTTTTTATTAGCCTTCTAGTACTACGCTCCGCTAGTGCATCAGTTTGCAGACGCGTCTGCAAACTGATGTTTAGTATAAGAGAGAAAGCATATAAAATGCTAAAACGTTACCTTAAAGCGTTACTTCAGCGTCCATAACGCTCCTCCATAACGTTTACACGACACTAAAATGCGCGGACTAAGAGTACGCAGGCTGTCGCGGACAACGGCGAAAATGGGGGACAATGGAAATGTACACAGGAGGGGGGGTGAGTGCTCCCCGATAAACGTACTAACGATTATACACAGGAAAGCACCGTCGAGGCACGACATGGATACTCCCTAGTGGTACTTGCGACAGGGAAGGCCTCTTTGGAGACAACAGAACCTTGCACATGGTCGGCAGAAGCAGACCTGAGTAGAGATGAGGAATGTACCATGAAGAGAACACTGAGTAGCAGGGAGAAATACAATCGAATATTGCCAGTCCTCCTCAGCATTGGAACGCTCGCCGCCAGCAACGGAACGGACAAATAGCTGTCAAATTTAACACAACTTAAGAAAGTGGAGGAGATCGTGCGCGGAGGAAGAAACGTTCAAGGGAAATTCGTGGATGAAGAGAGTAATGGAAAAGAAGAAGTTCCTGATACAAACATTGCGCCATGTTCCCCCTCTTCTCCAAGTAATACGCGTACGGATGAGGTCTGCCAGGAAGAACCTGCTGGTGTTAGGCCTACAGAGGACAGCAAATTCAAGAATTTGACCTTCAGGAAGAAATTAAAGAGCCCGAGGAAGACCAAAGCACGCGGACCGGCGGCTATATTCCTTACATCAGTCATAGGCTGATGAGGTTTCAAGAGTCAGTTGAGGCGACCTATTCGGCAAATGTGTGCCGTTGGTAATGTTCCAACTCCCCCTGACGAAGGACATGTCACGAGCACCGATTGTTGCCGCCAGCTCATGGGTATAAACAATGTTACAACGTATCCGGAGCTGATTGTGGAACAGATCACATACTGCATCGTATTGAGGTCAAACCGAAGTTGAAGAAGAGGGCAAGGATGCTGAACTTGTGAGACTAAGGAGTAAGGATGGCTTTAGAAAGACTCGAGGATAACGAATCTGGTCTTTTCGAATCATCGTCGAAAGGTAAACGGTAGGGATACATCCTCTCGTCGACCTCGTTTAACGTATATAATGAATGCATTTTCAGTGCCTTGAAGGTTGGAATGGCGGGCTGAGTCAACATAGATGGCCAACTGATTAGTAACCTCCGAGTTGCGGAAGATACGACGCTTTACGCGAAATCCATGGACGAGATGAGTGAGCTGGTAAAATGCGTGAAGGACGAAAGCTCCAAGTTTGGACTGACAATCAATAAAGACAAGACAAATGATCGTTGATAAAACGGATATGTTGCCCCTGAAGCGCCCTGCTACAAGCGTATGAGAGTAGACACATTTGTGTGCTTAAGATCTCTTGTAGACAAAGACGGAGGCTCAACAAAGGAAATACGCAGGAGAACAATACTTGTGAGATTCGCCGGTTCCAAGCTAATCGTTATCTGGAAGGAAATAAGGAAATCGCTATCACCAGCCGAACCAAGCTAAGACTACACTGATACTCCTGGTATTTCTATATATGTGTAGGGTTCAAACATGGACCATAAAAATGGTTGACAAGCGGAAAATTGAAGCCTTTGAAAAGTAAGCGTACAGACGTCTCTTGAGGATCCCATGGACAGCGAGGCTGACAAACAACTCCATTATCAAAGAACTGGATATACGCACCAGGCTATCCACTATTTGCAATCAGAAGATTCCCGAGCTCTTCTGACACGTCATCCGCGGGCACCTTCGGGTAACCCGGAGAAACTTGTAGTCCAGGGAAAAGTAGAAGGTGAAAGATTGAGAAGTCGCTCGCCAAAGCGATAAATAATCCAGGTCAAGGAGATCTCCGACCAGCCATCGGAACAAAGGTTTTACACAGAATGGAGGAGACTAGTAGTGGGGAAATCGGTTGATGAATCCTCGATGCTTCAGCCATGGAGCATAAGGATCGATGATGATGATGATGACGGAGAGGGAGGGGAAAGGGCAAGGGAAATGAAAAAAATTAATGAAATAAAAGGAACTACTTACATATCACGGTTAAATTCACGTTGTGATTTCTGGTCGGCGATTTCTTGAAATCCACTCGACAACGATACAAGCCACCGTCGGAATCCCTGACCGCTTGTAAAGTTAATCTAGCCGGGTACTTTCCCGAGCCCAGCTCGAAGGATACACGTCCACCCACTGTTTTATCATCGGACCAGTGCGATGCCTCTTCAGACGATTTATCGCGACTGTCATAACTGAAACCAAGGAAATAAAATACCACATATGTAGCGGCGTTAACGTTACGAGTATACCGATGATATTAGTTTTCTAGCTCGCGGTAGGCCATATATACGCGATACAAACCACACACACATATATATGTTACATTGTTTGCACTTTTATACACCGTTGACGTATTGTCGACCAAATAATAGAGAGTCTATTTTCTCTTCGTATACCCGATTCAAAAAAAGAAAAAGGTGGATGTAGAAATAAACTGATCAAATTTTCCGCTCAGTCCTACCGCGATCAATATAATCCTTTTTCTTCGGTCTGAGAATACGCGGGAAATAATTTGACGAAATATAAGCTACCGTCTTCCTCTATCTCGAAACGGTCGTCGCGCAATTGAAGAAAGAAAAGGGACGATGGGAGGGGGAAAAGAGACGAACGTGAGAAACAAATCCAAATGTTTGCGATTTTTCACGATAACAAATAGCTAAGGAAAATAGTGAGGCGACAGAAGGAAGGAAAGTTTTTGAAATACACGTCGTACACACAAATTAAATTACCGCGTCCCTCGGGGTGCGTGTCTTATAAACAAAATGTTGTCAAGAAGTCTCCAGCTCCGCATTTCCGCGCTCGAACCGAAAAACATTTTATGTTTTATGTTATTCTCATCGTCAAGTTGTCTTTTATATTTCACACCACTCTCCCGAGTAGGTATGAACTTACACCTGTATTAGTGTAGTAAATTCGTTATAATTACACGGTCCTTTCATTTATTCAAAATTTGTTGGGTTGCAATCTGGATATCAGAACAGGGTCGGATTAAACTCAAGGGTCCAAGGAAAATAAAAAAACACTCCACCACTGATTTTTTTTTTTTAGAAAATTGAGAACAAATTTCCATTACATCAAAACGGGCCATTTTCCTGAATGCAATTTCCCGACAAACAATTTCCGGACAGCTAAAATCCCAACACTTAAAAAAATTTTATTTCAATGTTTCATAAAATGATCGTGTCGGCGAGTAAACGGAGGAAGGTCCAATTCTGAATTGAGCTCCACACAATCATCAAAGTCGAGAGTAATGCTGCGAATACGATCTTGTAAAGACAGCCATTTTTTTTACAGGGGAGTTTTTCACACGCCTTCTAAGGCCTGATTCAGCCAAGCAGGTTCCGGTGTTCTGCATACAGGTCAGGGTAATGTTTTGCTACAACCACTCTGAACCTGTTGTGCTAACCCTCACTAACATTGTTAGTTCTGTGAGAGCTGGCCAATGTCGCGTCACCCTGATTCCATACTTGCGGATTGTACCTAGAAGGCACAACTCGTCGTCGACCTCTGGCGGGTGTACCGCTGATGTAATTGGTGTCGAAGCAGATACACGAAGGAAGAATTTCCATTGGTGCATCGTCGAATAGAAGTTCATAATCCCGCACAACTTCTGCCACTGGGACGTAAGCAAGAGCTAATACCATGTGGGCGTATTTTTTGATACTCCTGTCGTCCTCATCATTATATGTACCTCTGCTGTAATCCTAGAGCCTGTACGTGCGTGTAAACGCTCTGGCCGAGGTAGAAGAAGCAACATTTAACTGATACTCCTGCATAAATTTCTTGAGCAGCACTAGCTCGAAGTCTGTCATTAGCGTCAAGGGGGTGCACGAATGAACACAGTATCGCGCCACTGCATTTTTGACACTTTCCAATACTATGACATACTCATCTGTATCCTTTTTCCTTCTAGAAAGGCGTATATACAGGGTTAGTCAGTTTAAAACGCAGCATAGGAAAATCCCGTTCGCTGCGTGTTAATGTGACTAGACCGACGCGGTGCGTACACTCGTATCATGGTAAGCCAGTGCAACGACGGAACTGCTTAGTCAGTTTAAAACGCCGCATGAAAAATCTTGTTTACAAGTGAAGCGTACTCGGTGCGTCTCTTATTTTTTTAAAACAATGAATTAGTGAAGGGTGTACTCGGTGCGTTTCTTATTCAATAATCTTCGGGGGAAATCTCCAATAATTTTTGAAGAATTTTATCGAAAATCAATGATTTTTGAGGAATTTCACTGGAAATTTTCGGAAACAAATTCCGGTAATTTTCGATACAATTAACCTCCAGGAAAAATATTCTCCGAAGAGATTCATCGAAAATCTTCAGGAATAATTTTCGATAATCTTTAAGAGGAATTTCATGAGAAATTTTTTGGAAAAAAATTCCAATAATGTCCGAAGAATCTCACTGGAAATCAGTAGAGAAATTCGGAGAAAATCCCGGATGATTTTTAAAGGAAGTTCATCGGAGATGGAAAGAAAATCTGAAAATTTCCAAGAATTTTATCGGAAATTTTTTGAGAAAATCTTCAATATTTTCCAACAAAAAACTACTTCTGGAAAATCTCCCAATAACTTTGGAAGTATTTCAAAAGAAATAATTCGCGGGGGGGGGACTCCGTCAGTTCTTGAATAATTCAATAAAAAATCTCCCGCAGAATTTCTTCGGAAATCTTTTGAGAAAATTTCCAATATTATCCAACAAGAAATTACTTCGAGAAAATTTCCCGACAACTTTGGAAGTATTTCATAGGAAATATTGGGGGAGGGGAACTCCGTCAGTTTTTGAAAAATTTAATCGAAAATCTTCAGGAAGATCTTCGAGAAATTTCATCCGAAACTTCGGGAAAAATCTTTTAATGATTTTTACAAAATTTCAGCAGAAATTTTTGCTGAAAAAATTCGATAATGTCCTAAGAATTGCATTGGAAATTTTTCAATCAAAGAATTTTTTGGCCAATTTTCGAAAAGATCCCCATGACTGTTGAAAAACATCTCCGATAATTTCCGAATGATCTTATTGGAAATCTTCAGAAAAAATTTCCAATGTTTTCCAAAGAAATTCTTTAAAACTCTTCGGGAGAGTTTTTCGATAATTTTTGAAGAATTTCTCAAGAAATATCCGGGAAAAGTCTCCGGTGGAATTTTAAATTGCATAACCATGCAGAAATAATCAAAACTGTTTCTAAAAATTTCTGATGAAATTCTTTAAAAATTCTAGGAGATTTTTTCCGAAGATTTACAATGAAATTCTTCGGACATTATCGAACATTTTTTCTGAAGGTTTCTGATACAATTCTCTACAAACCATCGACTTTTCCCATCGAATATTTCCTAGGAAATTCTTCAAAAATTATCGGGAAATTTTCTCGACGAATTTTATAATGTTACTTTTTGGAAAACATTGGAAATTTCTTCTGAAGATTTCTGATAAGATTCTTCAGAAATCATCGCTTTTTTTTTCTTCAAAATTTTCGATTAAATTCCTTAAATGTCATTGGAGAATTTTCCCGGAGATTTTCCCCGTAGATTTTCGATGAAATTCTTCGGAGAACATTGTACCTGAAGATTGCCGATAAAATTATTTAAAATCTGTCGGAGTTTTCCCATGAATATTACCTGTGAAATTCTTAAGAATGATCGGAAAACTCCCTCGAAGATTTTTGAAAGAATTCTTTAGAAAATAGAGATTTTCCGGAAATTATTCCAAAAATTTTCGATAAAATTCCTTAGAAGTCATCGGAGAATTTTCCCGAACATTTTTCCTGAAGATTTTCGATGAAATTCTTCAAAAACCACCGGAGTTCTCCCCCCCCCCCGAATATTTCCTAATCGGAACATTTTCTCGAAGAATTTTAATGAAATTCTTTGGAAAACATTGGAAATTTTTTCTAAAGACTTCCGTTGAGATTCTTCGGAAATTATCGGATTTTTTCTTCTTCAAAAATTGTTGATGAAATTTTTTGAAAATCATCGGACACTTTCCCCGCATCCCCGAGAGTTATTTTATCTTTTTGAAAGAATGAGAAACGCACCGAGTACGCTTTAAGACGCCGTGAACGAAATTTTTCATGCTGCGTTTTAAACTGACTAAGCAGTTCCGTCGTTGCACTGGCTTATCATAATACGAGTCTGTACCTGTGTACGCACCGCGTCGGTCTAGTCACATTAACACGCAGCGAACGGGATTTTCCTATGCTGCGTTTTAAACTGACTAACCCTGTATAGTATGTATGGCAGAGGAGCGTTTTCGCCGTTAAGTGGTTTCTTCTACGTGTTTTCAATAATTGTAAAAAGCTGGGTGAAAATGGTGGGGCTAAGTGGTAAATTTTTACGTCGAGTGCGCCGAATTTTCCTACGAATGGACTCTCCTTCGGGAAGTTGACTCAGCACATTTGAGGGAACTCCGAATAGTTCATTACGGACTAACTGACGCGGTGGCTGCTCAGGGTGTTCTTCAGCCTTGCGCTTGATCTGTTCCACCAATATTGCGACTTTCACAGTCTCTTAATTC
The DNA here is from genome assembly GCA_031841125.1 of Acanthococcus lagerstroemiae. Taxonomy (NCBI): domain Eukaryota; kingdom Metazoa; phylum Arthropoda; class Insecta; order Hemiptera; family Eriococcidae; genus Acanthococcus; species Acanthococcus lagerstroemiae. The sequence goes on along the minus strand of CM063110.1, from coordinate 6,009,031 downwards.
AGTGGGTTTGTATGCTTCGACGTTTCTGGTCTAGTCACAATACTGACGGAATCTCCAGTTCTGTGTGCTGCAGGCTTAATTGTACCTACCCAATGTCCATGTTAGAACCTGAGTGAACTTGGTAACTTCTGTATGTAGGGTGAGCCAAATCACAGTTTCTTTCTTCTGTAGTTTAGAGCGCTTTCAGCTGTTATGCCATCTTCAGTGGAGTAGGGGTACTCCACTGAAGATGGCATATTACCCAAAAGCGCTCTAGATTACAGAAAGAAAGTGTGAAATGGCACACCCTACATACAGAATTTACCTACCCATCCTATGCAAACATATATCTACCCCGCATTAAATAGGTACCTATACTCGTGGCTACACGCTACAACAATAGTATATTACACACCAAGAGTCAAAAGCCGGGTCCACACAATGCGTGATGCGTGTTTGTGAATGCGTATAATATAGAAAATTTGCCGAATCTGACATATACACAAGGAGCGTTGATGCGCCAGATAGTTGAAAATATGAATGTGCTGAGCTCATTTAACTGTATCGACGTGGAATAATTCGATAAACGTCGATGTGTCATCGTCTGGGCAATAAAAGAAATCAGGCATTTGTGTGATACGCAGTGGCGTAGCAAGGATTTTCCCAAGGGGGGAGGGGGGCGAAATAAGATTTTCAAGGTAGAAAAAGTCGAAAATTGAGGTGTTTTTTTAAAAATCGCCGATATTAGAGGGCTATGTAAAAATATTGGGGGGAGGGGCATGACGCTACGCCACTGGTGATACGTTTGCTTTGATGTGCGTTAATTTACTGCCAAACTGGCAAACTATGCACAAATCACGTATCTATGCAAATTTACACGAATTTTCTTGAACAGACGATGCGCGAATCACGACACATGATACATCGTGCATCGAGTGGAACCGGCTTAACATGCAGCCAGTCCTAAGTTTCGAAACCAAATGTGATAGAAATCATGCACCAAATAATTCGTTTGAATATCAACAAACTTATGTGCACTGCGATACAGAGGTAGATCATCTACCTCACTTAATCTAACTCACTTCAGCCCACAGTCTAGACGAGCCGCTAATCGAGTCGGCTAGCACCCACATAAGTACATAACTGAAGGTATTTTAGGGACAAAATAGGCTCAGTAAAACTCACCAGATTCTCAAAGTGACACTGACTCCCAATATACACGAATACACACCAAAATGTTTATCTCGAACAGAAACCATATGTTCAGACTTCAGGAATATCTGGGAACGAACATGAACAAACGCACTTAACCGACAAGAATTCGTCAGGTGCGGATAATATACCGAGCACGAACGAACACAGACGAACACGAATAAGCTCCCTCAAACACAAAAGAAAGAGTGATCCGACAACTTATCAGTACATCAAAGAATTCGTGCTTGATCCTGCTCGATTGCATTTGTCATGACAGTGTTTCATAGGACCAGAGCGTGAATCAGTTCGAACGCAGACGAACACTACCATTTCTGTTCGTTCGCGTGCGTATGTTGTGTTCGAGTCCATTTGCATCCGTTCGCTGATGCTTGTTCCTGCTCGTGCGAGTTCGTTTCCATTATTTCACGTTCATTCGCGGATATTCTTGTGTCTGAACTTAAAAGTATCGTTTACACGAGCGTCCGAGTCGCACACCGGTCGCTAGCGACTAGCGACTAAAGAACGACCAGCGACCAGCTGTTCACACGGCAAACAACGTGAACCTGTATCATTGATTTCTCAAATGCAATAAATAACGGCGTAAAGTGACCACGTTGTTCAAACGAGCGAATATCTTGTCGCGACTAGCGAATTAGTCGCAAATTATTGAACCGGCTCAAAACTATTCGCTGGTCGCTGCGACCTGCGCCTGGACGCAGCGATTAGACGCTCTAGTGTTTCCATGAGCGACCTAGTCGCTACGAACAGAGATGTCAGCGTTCCCCAAAAATATGAACGCGTTATACGGTTCGCGTTCGCTTAAAAAGTGAACCCGTTCATATCCGTTCTCGTTCATGTGAAAAGAAGAAAACGCGTTCACTTCGTTCTCGTTTGTGGAGGTCGTTTATGAACGCGTTCCCATTCGCGAACGGGAGTTGACATCTCTGACTGTAGTCATTCCTCTCTCTGTTCTCTGCATTCTCGTTCACGAAATGAAACGAATGCGTTCCTGCCCGTTCTTGTTCATGGGAGAAGAAGAACACGTTCACTTTGTTCTCGTTTGTGGATGTGTTCTGTTCGTGAACGGGAGTTGACATCTCTCGCTACAAATGGCAGTCGCAGCTACTCAGTCCCCCGTGTAAACGAGGCTTTAGCTTTACAGAAACGTGGACACAACCGCAAATACGCACATTAAGCTATACAACCGAATTACACAATGCCATCTAGAGAGGCCTCGCCTGTCGGCCACTTTCACAGAGGATCTCCTACTTCCTTTTCACTAATGTGGCAATTTTTTCTGTAAAATGGTCACATTCCTTTCCATTTTGTGACCTTGTTCTTGTGAAATTTTCAGTACTCAGTACAGGGATGAAACACTGAACCAGTTACGAAGTGAGTAGTCTGCACTGGCGAGTACAAGGTCGTAAACATAAACACTAAATGAAATTCGAAAAGACCGACTTTTCTTACAATATTTCATTTTGAGTACTCATCCATACATTTTCTTTCCCTAAGTGACATTTCTGGAAAGACTGAGGGTCCAGTATAGAAGAGCTTAATGCTTGATACAAAATAAAGTATTAATGTATTTTACTCGTTACAATACCCGTCTTTTCCTCTTAATAGCGTTTCCGGATTGACATCTTTTTGAATTGTCATATCTAAGAACGGCCCACCTAAGTGCACGCTATAGAAACTGCTCTGGAATACGGAGCTCAATTCAACACTCGCTTTTACGATAATATTTCACAAACCGCACTATTTTATATTTTCGTTGGAAGTCCTCTCCTTTGCGACCATAAAAATTAAAATTATACTTGGGGTCTACGAAAACGAAACACTCCGGTACGCGACTGATAAGCATAAAACACGCATTTTCACATTTGATGTATGCAAAGATATACGCCGTAATTTGTCACGGAACATATTATTTATTTAGTATTACGTACTACCTCCCCGTAAAAAGCAGGGTGGGGTCTTGTTCGTATTTTACATAGAAGAAAGAAAAAAAAGCTTACCTGTAGATGGGAGACGACAGACCCTCCTTGTACCAGATGACTAAGTACACCATGTCCTTGGCAACTGGTGGTGTTATATTACACGACAGCATCGCGACGCCTCCGGCGACAGCCTCCGTTTCGCTTAGACTCACTGCAACAAAAATGAAGACAAAAATTAGAGTCAACAAATATCCCTCGTAGTATTTTCTATTAGTCTTAGTGACAGGAAAGTATGGGCTCTCTCAAAGGCGTACAAGATACATACTACAAATTTGCTAACAGACTTATTGACGGCGAGTTTGTCACTAGAGTGCAATCCTGTTACAGCAATAAGCCATTGGAGTACGATATAAACAGTAACAGAAGAAACTCAGTGCAAGTGCAAAGGGCCACAATACACGATTCGCAGACCATTTTCGAGTAATGAGTAATGTGAAGTGCTATCATTGCATTCGAGCTTTCCTAAAGAATGTTTTAATTAGCAAACTTACTGTAAGTACTCGATCGTGGATAGGTAGATACAACAGCACACCCCCGATTGAGGAAGTTCTTATCTTGAGACAATGGTTTGTATGCACAAAATTGCCTCGTGTGAGACTTGTGGTAAACTTTTGCATCGGGTTCGTCCACTTTGAGATGACCTTGCATTCTTATTGGCTGAAAACAGAACACTGTTTGCCATGATGAGTCTTATTTGCGGCGTCTCTATGTACTATTAAGGTTCTGTGACCAATTTTTCGTCAATGGGGTGGCGTGAAGTTCTATTATGTGTTCTGCACCTCCTACATCGAACCTTTCTGCTGCACGACGAGCGAGGTAGTAGCGTTCGGTGTCCCTCTAATTTATGGACACCGGTCGAGTCTGTTTATATGTAAAATTCGCCGTATAAAACATAGAATACCGTACACTCGCGTTCGAACGATGTTCAAATAACTATTTTACTCGGTGCTGCTAACATCGCGAGCCAAAAGCCAAAACACCCTATCGAAGAATACACCTATACGCTCTTCAGCGCATTCAACCGGGCAGCAAGGGTGTTATTTTCATTACGCCAGAGATTATTCGGGCCATTTAAAAATTATTCTCTGCACGTACGCTCGAACAGATCTATTTACGGGTTGTTCGGTCTTAGTTATGACAGAATACAATTAACTCTCAGGTTGCAAAAAAAAAGAAGAGATGAAGAGGGAGATTTTTCGATGATCTAAACTGAATTTTAGTGTGTTGTTACACGATAATGCAATGCGAAAAATTGTATCTACGACTGAATAAACACACACACAGCAGGTGTAGAAAAAGTTGTTTATGATAATTACCATATTGATTCTTCAATTTATCACTGAATAACGTAATTACTACAGGACAGGATGTCTAATGAACTGAAAACAGGAAAAGGTTGCTATTTGCCCACGTGAGGTTCTTTCACCCATGCGAGCGAAAATGGACGCCTCTAGCACCCCTCAACCGATTATATGTAAAAGTACTGAGCATTTGTTTATTCAACAGTAATGTATTGTTCATTCTTTATAATATGCCACGCATCAACAAATGATAGAGCTTGTTTTTTTTTCTCTACTTACGTCTTCAGTAATCTATATTCTATGGTCAGTCTTTCAAAAGGTACCGAATGTGTGAGCAGGAGACTCGTAAGATTAATTTTTAACAGGTTACGAGATAAAAAATCTTTTAGATTGAGGTACAAATTCAAAAATAAAAAGCATAAGGAGATTAAAATGAAATTGAAAATTTCTGGACAGAAGAGAAAGCAAAGTTGGGATTGTCTTTTTCTAAATACTGAAATAAAAAAACAAAAGAAAAAAAGAAAAGGTAAAATTGATTTTGGCATACAAGTTACCTTTTATTTCTTAATTGATCTGTTAGAAAAATAGACAAAAAATATCAAGAATCTACACTGCAAGCAGATACATCTGTACACGGATATGTCTCATAGCTACCAAACACGTTCACGCATTCAGTCAACGACGTCATCGTAATAAAATTCTTGGTGTAAGTTGTCTATTCTCGGGGTCGGTCGGTCGAAACGTGCCGGAACAAATAACCGCGTAAAGAGGAACACGCAACTACGTCACAATGGTAACGTTTTTCTGCGGATTTTTACGCGTGACGAGTCATTAGACGTATCCACGTCAAAAAGAAGGATACTAAGTTAGTAAGTACATAGTAGTAACGTTCTTTTAATAAAATTTGAAATAGATTTTTCGTTTGAAAGACTGTCAGAATCAGGTAAGACCAGATTAGTGGTGCGACATGTTATAGAATAATAGAGATTACTTTTCTCAATAATGAAGTTTTTTTTTAGTAATACATTTTTTTTTTGCAATTTTTTGCAACTACAAATATACCTCTATATTTATGGAATTTTCAAATTTTCAGTTGCTCTTACAAAAAAGGATGTTATTTATATCCTTGGCTGTCGACTCAGTCAGATGTTTGCTATTTACGTGTTTTGGATATTTAACTAGCCAGTAGATACCCTGACATTGGTAGGACATTTGAAACAAAGGTATCAAGATTCAAATGTATGCTATTCTCATTTTCAATTGCAGCACTGATCAATACAATATGAGAGATGCTTTACCAAACACAGTACGTCCTATAGGTCCTCTTTATTCTTCTGTTTATATCGGAATCGAGTGATGAAATCACCAATTCCTCAACATCACTTCGCCGAATCGAAAGAAACATAATATTTGCTCGTGAAAAAGCGCATTTCCAAAACACAAGTCAACTCATTTTTTTAATATTCCAATTATAAAATGCAGTAGTTCGTTCGATTCTCTAAATCGAGGTATTTTTGCAAGTTTCACAAGTGAAATTCGGATTTTGAGATCATAATCAGGCCGGATCAAGAATCTAATATGATATTTGAAATCAGCGACCCCATAAAAAAGTCATTCGATAGTTTGCACCATACCATTCCATTTGGAATTGAAAACTGCTAGTACATTCTAACCCTGTTTGGGAAGGGGAGGGGGGATTTTGACCTCTCAAGTTGGTATCCCTGCTTACGCACGGTCGGTCTGACGTCTGTCTCTACGCTCACTCACCTAACCTATAACCCTTGCTGATATATCGGAATTTGAGGGGGAAAACTTTTAAAAGACACTTTATAAATATAATTCTGAGTTTTGTTATGCTACGTATTCCAATTTGAAAATGTGTTACATCTGAGTTTTGGAGTTAACTTCAACTCATATTTCCATGAATATTTTAGTTCTAAAAATGAGATTCCCACGTCATACTCTTTGAGGTTGAAACTAGCTTTTATCAAAGATCGAAGGAATGAAAATCAAAATTGAGATTTATAGGTTTTTGTATTTCCTGAACTTGAAAACATGAACTTACTGCGCTTTGGAAACCTACTCTAAAATCATATACACTCCAGATAACAGAGAGTGGCTCTGTGGCGTAGCGGTAAGAACTCGGCTTCGTAACCCGAAGGCACCGGGTTCGATTCTCAACGCCGGCATCGTTATCAGTAAATGCAAGAAAGAACTCGTCACACATTCTAACATCGCATTCTGATAATGTACATAGAATCACATCCACTTACAGCAGAGGCTTCCGAGAAGTGTGTAATCGGTCGCCAGTATCTGAAAGCTATAAATGGGTAAGACGCTACCTGCCGGTGCCCGTTGAACTTGCCGTCATAAATCACGGGGCTAGTGATACGGGTATTCGACAGGAAGATAGCGCAGCCTCAACCTAGGCAGACCCCTGGCAAGAAGTGAAGAGAGCTAAGCCAGCCCTAATAGGCTCCCGACATCCCTGAGGTAATGCTCGAAGGGGCGGTTCCAGGGCTCGGGTTGAGCTCAAATGAAAAGAGAAACTCCAGATGACAGGCAAACGAATACTCCAACCACCTCCTCCTTGGTCTACCTAACCTGGAACTGTTTACCGTAGACTAGGAGGAGAGAAGCAGTTGTTATGAAAAGACCGAAAATTCTTTCACGGCTAGTAACAGGCATTCTCAGTTCTAAATCATAATACTCGTACTTATATGCACGGTGGTGGCAATCTTGGAGGCAAGGGAGACAGGGGGATAATTGCCACTTAAAAAGTTCGCTATTGCATGCACGATTTCCTTCACATTAGAAAAAACAAATTTGTAATAATAGGTGAAGACCGTTTGAATAAAATGTTTAGAAGCGCTATATTATTTATATCCCCTCATACTTAATTTCAATAACAATAAATCAATTTTTAGGTTGCTTTTTGCTCCACAAAAATATGTTTGGGATAGTATCAAAAATATCGTGCACCTCATCTCATGGGAAAAGTACAGATAAACACAAGTATAATTATGTGCATAGCATATAGTATATGAGGCACGCGCCAGTTCCAAATATGATACATTTTTTTCTCTTATAGATGAAGCTTACTGGGTCAAAATCTGCTTCAATTTTCGCGGTTCGAGGACTCGAAAACGAATGGCAAGCATTGCCTGCGAAATTGAGGGTGAAGTCTGAGGATACGCAAATTTCTATAATCATTTATTCTGCGATGCCCACTCTTTCAAGAACAACTAATTGTATTCTAAGTCAATGTCACACCAAACTTGGGCGTATACTTTGCTCCGTCGGTTGCCGGTAAAAACACGAGCCGAATATGCGAATCGCCCTTTTAATATGCGGGAAATTACAACTTTTCTCCGTCGCGAGTGTTATTGAGCGCAAAACGTGTACTTTGGAGGGAAAAACTCGGAGTAAACAAACGCTTTCACACTTATAAGATTATCAACTCGTATTAGCATTACATAATTTGTAATCTCGCCGCGCCATCTAAATTGAGGCGACATCAAGGGAGAGAAGAGGCGCGCGGCGGTAAACTTATTTACGTCTCTGTGGTATTTCGACCGAGAAATTCATCGCAGCTATACTCGAATGCATACACGAGGCCTTACGTGGATTCTCATGTACTCGTACACCTATACAATACCTACATGGTTGTACATATGACATCTTAGATAATCAAATTATCCCCGCGGCCTTCGTTCGCTCAGCCCCTGCGATCTTATTCCACTTGTGTCAGCTTCCACAGCTCCCCGCTCATTATCTTTGCCTATTAATCTGTCTTTCTAACTGAATACTGGCTGACTGGTATATTAGCTTACTAACTGAATCATCTGTCTGTCTGTCTGAGACTCGAGGATAATTAGGAACGTTCTTTACCCTCTTGGGGCCGTCCCCTAGTGAACGATCCTCTGGTGCAGGTCAGTGAACTCGAGAAAGTCACTTCCCTTGCTAGCACAGCTTCAGTAGGAGGATAAGAGGTAATAACACAGACTGCACTATGGACCCACCATTAGGCTGGAGGAATCATGTTAATTAGACAATCAGACTAATCAGATAATCAGCTGTATTGTCCAATCGGATTATCAAATTTCAAAATTGTACGGCGACGCCAATTTCACGAGGAGAGACTTGAGGTCTACTTCAAAAGGTAATTTCATTAGTGCCAAACGTTAGTTCCCAAAGATCTGAGGAAATTCCTCGGTAGTTGGTAAACGTACATACGATTCTCGACAATCTTTTAATCGAGGATTTAACGCATCCGAAAGGTCTGGAAACGATCTCGCCATAACGTTCTCTTGCTAACAAAGCAAGTACACTCACTGGTGACATAAAAACCAGAAATTGAGCATACTTGGGCGCCATTGTACAGTTTCGAGTGTCCTAAAGACAAGATTCAAAATGAAAAAAGTAGCGGTACACGACTACGATTAATATTTCAGTCTCGCGAGCTCGACAGGCTACCAAAAATTTTTCTTTTACTGCCTGCCATTGTCCTTGCAAGGTAGACTTCCCACGTATTTTCATTTTAATTTACCCACTTTCTTCGAAGAGTAAATTTCCCGACAAATTTTATTTCCCATGCAAACGCACGTGAAGTGCTTCTCATTTTCGCGACGATGAAACAATGAATGAAATAAGAGGAAAAAGTAAAGTAAAAACGTAAAAAAAAGTTTACACTTTTAATTTATTTATTTCGAAATGTTTTTTTTTTTTTAAATATTCTCCAAGGAAACCCTTCCAACATCGGTACTACTGAAGGACAAAAATATACTCAGGACGAATTCGAGGCAAAAGTCAATGATGAGGAGCTGAACATGTATAAAATTACACGCAGCACAAACTGACAAACTGAAGTACCGAAACTGCATTAAGAACAAGAGATGATCTAAAAGTCTTTACACTGGAGTGTATAAGAGTAATGTAAATGTTTCGAACGATGCCGTTGCATAAGATACTCCTCATTATCGGAAACAAGCGAAACAAACCGAATGGTGTCGAAAAAACTAATTTCATGGCTTCGAAATAAATCGATTAGTTGCGAACCGTAGAAAAGTAACATTTGATGAAAATAGGTCCCGGATCAGCCATGTAATCGCTCGGTACTTGCAAGACGATTTACCAAGTCAATTAAACAGTTACAATGAAAATGGCAAAACTAATACCAACGAAAAGTACATACACAAAACGTTCGGCTGAGTATGTTCAGGAAAAGATAGTTGATTTATTGACCATAAGTCGCCAAACATCGCCTATCGAAAAATGTTCTGAGTAAAAAATATTCTCGACTTCAATTTTCATAAACAGGCCTCCTTGCAATATTTTTTTTCATTAGTAGTAGTTTGTGAAACACAGCCGGGGCAAAAATCGACTCTTGATTCAAAATTCGTCACTTTTCAACATGAAATTATGATCGAATTCCATGCTTTTAGCTTTGATATAGACGTGGAGTTACACCGTGTCTGCATCGACTTTTGGATTGAATTACGCATCGACTTCGATGTTAACTTCTACTCAAAAGTCGATGTCAGCACAGTAACTCGATTTTCGTATCGAACTCGAGGATTGAATTCAATCAGAAAGTTGTGATGGAAAAGTGACGCATTTGCTCGTGTTGACACACACTATGACATTTCAATTAACTTTACTCATTTTAGTTAAATTGAGGAGTTCAAAACTGAACTGAAGTGCTTTTTGATATTACCGACCAAAGGATCTCCTGGTTCTGAAACTTTATTCGAACATGCGAGAAAGTCAGTTTTACTCTTTCAAAAATTAAAATCTAAGGCCTCTATTGAAGCCGGTTGAAAAATATGATGAAAACTGTGGAATCAACGATCTGAGAAATTCCTATTTCGATACAAAACTGGGTTTTCAAGACAACGTTAGTTTTTCATGCATTTCGAAATTGAAATTTGTAGTTTAAACTGAAGTTGGCCGATTCCCGGCAAGAAGAGAAGAGGGCTAACGCAGCCCTACGAGGCTCCTCGATGTCCCTGAGGTAATGCATGAAGGGGCGGTTCCAGGGCTCGGGTGAGAGCACATGAAAAGAGGTATAGTATAGGTACATCGGCTGCAACCTGCAACGCTTGCACATTATAACGCACATGGTGTTGCGGGAGAATCATGAGTAATGAGTAACGAGTATTATTCATCAGTACACGAGTAACGAATAACGAGTAGTACATTTCTACGAGTGATGACTGACGACTAATGATAAGTTTTTGTTGACATCTGGTGGTTGGGGGAAGTACGAGCCCCTTAGTACCACAGTGGCAACTCCGTCATTGAATAAAAACACCGTTGGAATGAAATGAACTTCGTATAATATTAAATCATAAGTATCACGTCATACATCGTACATCATCTAATATCATCATCATCATCTAATATATCTTCTCTCTTCTTCTTCTTCTTCTCTTCTTATCTTATTCTTATTCTTATTCTTATCTTATCTTATCTTATAAAGATTTGAAATATCCATTCATAAAGTTGTAATTAAGCTTTAAAGTTGACTTGCATGTGTGTCTATGTGTGAGTGTTCCACGCGCTTACCCCGTCATTGTAAACGCGTGTTAGAGTGATCAGTGTGACCAGTAGACACATTGTGGATACATGTAGAACGATCAGGGTGGCCATGCGATATCTGTATTATATAGACAATCTTGGTTTCTTTCATCTAAAAGCGTCTCAGTGTACATACTATGGTTTATCAGGGCATATTGCGTTTTTTTATTATTGAACTTTTACTTTATAAATCCTTCGTGAGTTCAAGACTTGGGACATGTGTCGTTTTTTAATTATCGACTTTTCATTTTACAAATACGTTTTTGCTTCATTTTTCATTTATTAAAGAGATTAATCTAATATATAGAGACAAGTCTCGAATTTTCCTTATCGGGGTTCTCAAGTATTACTGAAAATGTTTATACTATTGCGAGCAGAAAACCGAAAACAAATTTGCACAAGAAAGCACGAACATACGAATAGTAAGAAATCATTTGTAATACTGCCGACCGACACAAATCTCCTGTGGCCTTTCCTTTTCTCGCATGACTCATCGAAGCAGCAAAAATACATCACATGTTTGATTTGGCCTAACCACTAGAAAGAAAACCGATTCTATTTATTTATTTATTTTTTGATTCGAAACATCTTTAGGGCTTCATGAGTTCAAGACTTGGGCCATGTGTCGTTTTTTTATTATCGAATTTTCATTTTCCTAATACTTTTTGCTTCATTTTTCATTTATCGAAGAGATTAATCTAATTTATAAAGACAAGTCTCGATTTTTCCTCATCGGTGTTCTCAGGTATTACTGAATAAAATTAAAAAAAAAAATGTCTCATATGGCAGTAGGTAACATTTTTGAATCGGGGGCCTAATTTTGAGAAATTATACTTTTAAACTCTTTCCAACAATACTAATAACTCATTTTGCTTACAAATGTCGGTTGGTTCTCTTACGCATAACAGCGTCCAACTGAGGGTTGCAAATGGGTAACTATTCCTCGGGTAACTAGGGTAACTAATTGCGCATCCGGTTGGGAGACAGATATACCAAGTTCAAAACACAGTTCATGTTTTGCATTTTTTTAGTATCGATCATTTATTTTACAAATACTTTTTTGCTTTATTTTTCATTTATTGAAGAGATTAAAAAGATGTTGGAGTTTCATGTTGCGTTTTTTTACTATCGAACTCTTACTTTACAAATAATACTTTTTTACTTTATCTGACTGGGACTGTGCAAATTGTAGAAGTGCTAGCTAGCGTCGTATCTTTAGTGCGTTCGTTAAACAATAATAAGGAGAATATACAGGGGGTACCAAAAAAAGAGGACACGATTTTTCCATAGCACATTTTTAATGTTCGAAAAATTTCGATTAGTGTCCTCTTTCTTTTGGTACCAGGGTGTACCAAAAAAAAAGAGGACATGTACCAAAAAAAAAAAAAAAAGAGGACATGATTTTTCCATAGCACATTTTTAGTGTTCGAAAAATTTCGATTAGTGTCCTCTTTCTTTTGGTACACCCTGTATATTACAGCGCTTTCTGTGACACAAACATACAAACTGTTATCAAAGCCGTTAACTTTAATGTTTTTGAAAGCCTCTGACTGGGACTCTCGGACTGTGCAAATTGTTTGGGCAAACGAACCCTCAGTACTTTTATTGAGGACGTGAAATGTTCAGGATAATTCTATCATTTTTCATTTTGTAGAGAGAGAAGAATGGGTAATTCTATGTAATTTCCAAAGATTACAAAACTTTCACATTTACGAATGAAAAACAATTTCATGCTTCACTTTCTTTCTTTCATTTTCAAAGTTTCATATTATTACACATGTTTGATCCCGTCCAAAGGACGGGTACTACAGCTTGTACATCATAATCGTAAGGTGCTAGAGCAAGTAAGCAAGTGCCAGGCTTTGACCGAAACGTAACTCAGGCCGTGCTTATCGTGTAAGCAGTGCAGCCACCTTTAGAGCGGCGACCCATACTATACAGTGTTACCTAATACCAGGTTCTCTTCAGTTTTTTTACTCATGATTATTATACTCGATTATTTCATCACTTGTGTGATGCTCTACCCTGGACTAGGTTTTCCATCACTGGGGCGCAAGTCGAAAATGATATCAGTCAAGCCCAGAGCGATCCCTCTATGAATTGGACGCTATTAAGCAAAAGGAAAGCAAGCGCCTAGAAATCAAATGACAGAGTATGCTCAACATGATCTAGTTTTCTGGTAGCTTGCTCGCTTTTACACAAGTAGCATACTTTGTCATTTGATTTTTGATGCTTGGTTGCCTCTTAACAGCATCCAATTACTCCTCGAAAATAACGTCATCGCTGTTGCCGCAGGCATCGTTTCTAAAATTTATACCCAGGAGTAAATCACAATAAGAAAATCATAAGAAATAACTCAGAGAACGTGAAAACGGTGAGAGGATCATGAATAAACATACAGCTATTATTTGTTTTGTTCGCAACTTTTTCGTCTTGGTGATGTATATAAGTTCGAATTTTCTGGAAAAGAGTCTTCCATAACCCACCGCCTTTATTCAGACACAGTCTTACTTTCTACTCGAGATGTAACACAAATAAGTTGTATATTTATGGCTCCAACCCTTCTCCTAGCGAGTACGACGATGTATACATTTCGTTGCTGCAAACTTTCCGATACCACATTGAAAAAATTTCGGAAGAATTTTAGAATATTCTTTTTCTTTGTCACCGCCATTCGTGCTTACTATCTCGCAAAGTTTATCGAGAATACGTGTATACTCGGAACCCGAAAGATATGGAAAAAAGTGAAAGTGTGAGGCGTCGAGAGAAAGAGAGGGAAAAGGGCAAGTCGAAGTCGAGTTTCACGAAATATCCAAAAATTCTTTGAATTTATATTCCGAACTAGCCCAGACAAACAACAATAACGCGGCGGAAACTCTCGTTTTCATTTTGTATTCGCCGAAAGTAGAATACTTTTATTGTTTCCTCGCACCAAATCAGACAATGTACAGTTTCGAGCAGTTTTTTTCTGAACAAGATGTCATCTAAAATCTACTTAGTTACCGTCGAGCAAATTATATTAGACTCGGCAAATTAAAATACTTGTCGGCGAATATACTGTGAGATAAAAAAATTGTGTAAGCTTCCGGAGGCTTGTTGACGTCTTGAAATTGACGTGGAATGCGAATCTGAGAATCTATGGGTTATAGAAGTGAATTTTATTCTCAGAAGTTCAACTTCAGAATTCGCGGAATACCGGATCGGTTGAGACGACGCTGTGGACTCGCCCTGCATTAAAAAGAAGAAAAGGGAACAACAAGATGGTAGCAAAAAAATCAAGTCTAATTTAGAGACTCTTTCCACTCCACGAGGATACGAGTAAACGTGACGTTTCTCTGATTTTATTCATCAGTTCCAATGGGAAAAGGAATTTGTCGGTATCGAAAGTTCTTACGAATGTTGCGACGGCATTCAAGCGAGGATGGAAAATGTATTGAAGATTTGAAAATAAAAAACAAAAGAAACGATGAGATATTTTCGGGAATCTTGAAACATTGTCAAACAAGCAGGAGAGTTTTTCAAAGACTTGAAAAGTTTTGTTTTAATGACGAATGAAAATAGTTTAGATATAAAAGGCGAAGCCTCCAGCGAGTGCAACGATATAGAAGGCAAACACGACGTTGCTCCTTCAAATACAAACAAAAATCTTCATTTTTTGTCCCATTTACATAATTTTCGCGGTGGGTTGCAATCAAATCAAATTTGTAAATCCGAGTTCCCATCGGATGATAATGAAGTGGACAGTGTCCGGCGCGAAGAACTTATTCACTCTGCGTTCTCGTTAGGTACCAAACATCGCAAAACATGAGGTAAGATTCTGTAAAATCCGGGTACCTACCAACCAACTTTAGGAAGGGTGGGTGACGACAAATTAAGTAAGCAGTCTCAAATATTCGCATCCTGAAAATCGCCCGATGATTCTGTCCAGCCTAATCATGTAACCAATTGGGTCAGAAAAGTGAGTTTCTTCGGTTCTCGAGTATACGGAGTGAAAGATATACCCAAACCTATCCTTCAAATAGTGGTGGTTTAAAATGCTCGAGCATTTACGTATTACGAGAATATGCCGAACAAGTGTTCACTAAATATGTGCTTGAACATTTAAAAATCACGAGCAAATACTAGGAGTGCTCAAGTAAATGCTCAAGAGTCAGCATGATTCATCTTCAAATGAATTGAATCGCGACTCGGTCCAGGATCAACTTCTTTTTGAAGATTTCATTCGGAATTAACTTAGCATGCATGAATGCTCAAGCATTTCAAGCATTTCTCTTGAATGAGTGGTGCTTAATAATTCGCAAGCACTTCCTGCAGCTTTAAATTTCAGAACATTATATCATTTAAGTATACTTGAAATATTTGCTTATTACCAACACTATTCCTGAACTGATCTGAAAACTTATCTTAAAAGCTAGTCTTGAAACTTATTAGTGTTTAGAAAATGATACAGAAAAATATAGTTTTAAGAAACTAGTCCAAAAACGAGTTGTAAATCGATTTTTGAAAAATATTTCAGAACGCTAGTTTTGTAACTAGTCGGAAAACTCACGTCACATTAGGCTAGAAGCCAAGCTCATGTATACTAGGGAAAAGAAGAGAACCACTTAACCGGCAAAAATAATATTTTTAACGTAAATTAGTCCAAAATTCGGGAATTTCTCGCTCGCAAAAGCGCAGTTTCTGTATTTTTTATTTATTTTAAATTCCGTAAATCCCTCCTAGCCCAGATAGCCCAGGAGCTTGTTAAAAGCTCATTCTAATCTAGTTTAAAACTAATCCTACAACTATAGTCTGGAAGGCTAGTTTAATATTAGCCCAGATGAAGCTTTAAAACTAATCTACAAAAAATTGAAAAACAGTCCGAAATTCCATTTCATGAAATGAAGGTAGTCGGACTGAAAAACACCGGTACTTGAGAAAACGGTTTTCTGGTTTTCAATACTCTGAAATACCAATGTTCTTCCATGTAACTCATTTTAGCTCAAGGTGTAGATGAGCCGCAAAGCGAGTCAGTAAGTAACTTATATCCTTATATATGTATTGAACATGTCCGAAATAGTCTTGGAAACTAGTAGAAAGGACAAGTCAAAAACTAGTCCAAAATCAATCACGAAAGTACTAAGAAAAAAAATGGTAAACTCCCCTGCTGACAAAACTCCGCCTTCGAAGAGCGCGTTTTTGAAAAAAACGGGCGTTTTAACTAAAAAATCACTTAGAACCTTGAAAATTTTACTGGCAGTTTTAACAACTTTTTATTTACGCGCGCATTAGCCATTGCTTTTTGAAAACATTCAACGTGCGAATTTCTTCATGTTACAAAAATGGGCGTTTTAGAGAAGTAAAGATGGGAAAATTTGCCGGGCGTTTCATCAGTTTTTAATTTACGCGCAGATTCATAAGAAATGTTCAGCGCGCGTATTCTCTCATATCACTAGAAATGCCCCTTTTTTAAGAAAGAGAGCGTTTTCTGTAATTGTTATACATAGGAAATCGTACGTTTTGCGCTCATGGTATTATACGCGCGAATATGAACAGGTTCGAAAACGCCCGAATTATTACAATTTCGTGGCGTTTTCCACATACATCTGCGCGCGCGGATTAAATTATTGATAACGTGAAACCGTTACTGGTTATCTGTGTGGCTGTGACTTGTAGCCTGAAATGCTGAAATTGTGAAACGAAAAACAACAGTCGTGGTTTATTTAAATTTCCATTATTATTCTGTGATGCATATCATTTAAATAACCATATGGAGGATGATTCTCAGAACGAACACGGTAAGAACTATGTATAATACGTACAATATCTTTAAAATCTGTAAGTAAGTGCGATATTAGATTGCAATGTCGATTCATTATAGTGAGTACGAATTAGAGAGAAAATTGATTTCTAAGAGCACGTACATAATATCGCCCTGTATAAGTTGATACTCGTATTTTGTCCTGCAACGCTGAAGAACTTGTGTGTTTCAGGGATCTTCAGTATGCATATTTTGAATAACAACATCTCCCACATTCAGATTCGTCCTGTTAATTCGTTACATAGAAGTGGTATAGAAATAGTGGGAGTCTAGGAAACTGCCGTTTGTAAAAAGAGTTTCAAATTACATACTTCGGCATAGAAATGAGATAGAAACATGAAACAAAATCTGGTTTATATATAGTACCTAGAATGAATGGTTCCAACCCTGATCGTCATTGCGTGTAGGAATGGCAATTCCTCGCTCATCTACTTGCTCTTTTAGCGAACTAGGGTTTTTAATCTGCTCACTGCTCCAATATGTTGCTCCGGATTGTTCTTTATCAGTAAAGAGAGAAGTGTCGCAGCGATCAGGTTTCAGATCAACTATTCCTTGCTTGATTCACGAATAACGAATAGAACATAGAACAACTGATTTGTACCAAGAACGAAAGAAGATATTGTGTTTGTACGGGTATCCTGACTAAGACTACTTATAAAAGTTTGTACTTTGTAGTTCGGTGCATTTTTCGCTGAGTGTTATGATAGAAGAAATCTGAAATTGAACATATGGAACAAATTTAACTAAGATGGTCGGGTTTCATAGCGTTTTTAACACCAAAAATTTTGCAATAAGGTTTTTGACTTTTTGTAATTGAGAATAATTATCACTGACCATGAGGTCTCGGATTATGTAGCTGCCCAGTCAGAACTTTGCTACCCCTTTTTAAAAGCTGCTGCTTATTCCTACTACCTGGCTGCAAGAATGCAGTTCGCGGACAGAAATGATGCAGCACTCCTCATTGTACTACATTTGACACTACTGTAGTACTACCCACATACTACCTTTTCACTACTTTGTTACTAGCACGCACACTACCTTCTATATGCTCCCTCAATGCTCCTTATGAACTACCTCATCACTACCTCTATACTACCTATATGCTACCACTGTACTACCTGGACACTACCTTCAATACTACCCCAGTGCTACCTGTATAGGCTACCTCATTACTACCTCGAAACTACCTACATGCAACAACAGCACTACCTGTATACTACCATCAACACTACCACATGCTGCAATGGTAAAATGAAGTTCTGAGGAGCTTCTCCGAAGTTTGCCTAAAATGACATTGCTGCTATTAATTTATTACAGAAATACACTTGTTGTCACAGAAATGTACAAATCAGCATTATAGTGCAAAAACAAGAAAAACTGCCATATAGAAAATTGAGTTGTATAATTACAAAATTTTTCATAAATTTTTGACAGTTTAAATTCACAATAACTGGAGGAAACAATAAAAAGAAGGTGAAAAGGGCACAATCAGCAAATTGCAGAAATTTAGTAGGATGGCGCGTTTTGTCCACAACCGCCTAGTTCATTTTATATGTACTTAGATTTTTGCAAATCATATTTACACAAGAGAATACAAAAAGTACAGATAGGAAAAATATAAAAAATACCAATCTGTGTTGGAAAATCAGAACCCAACAAGGGACTGCTATATTACCCTTACTTTTATGATTTCATAAAAAATTAAAGAAAAATGAAACTGAATAAAGAAATATTAGTTTAATAACACAGTAGTAGTAATTGAGAACAATATCAATAGGAATGAGATGAAAAATAGTATTAAAGGGAACCGTGAGAAAAATGATCGAATGGCTGTGTACCAGGGTAGCCCTTTCCAAGAAAAAAATGTTCAAACTTTCCCCTGACTTTATCTTGGTTACGCCATTGTTTATATATATTGTTACTGTTTAAAAAGTTTTCATAACATTCTGCAAACAAGATAATGAGCGGACATTTCTATTCCGTAGACAATATTTGACTGGTTCTGCAGAAAAGGAATCTAGGTACATACATAAAGACTCGGAATTCTGTTCTTCATGGATTCCAATGAATTATGTAATGTTTAATCCAACGGCGTCTAAGTAGAGCTCATTATCGCTACTGAGGTGATTTTAAAATTTGAATAGTGTAAAACATATTTAGATAAACAGAAACAAGAAATTTTCGAAGTTTCCTAGGTGGTTTACTGAATTTTTGATTTCTTTGATGTTAAAGTTCATTATAGTACTTGATTTATTCGCCTTAAAATTGTGATTTCAAAACTTTATCCTTGATGGAAGATAAAGGATGACTTGAAGAACGCAAATCAACAGAAAACAGAAATTCTATAATTTTTCAATTTTTTTTTCTAATTTCTTGTCAGACGGCTAAATATTGGAACTACAATTATCATATGGTTCCTTTTTTCAAAACCAGTCACACATGTCAAAGCTGCTCAACACATCTAAATTCGAGAGAATAAAGAAAGTAAACTCGGGTTGAGTAATTGGCAGAGTTTTTTCTAAACTTCAATTGGTTCAATGAAGGGTTCCTACTATCATTAATTGTTCCATAGGGTTGCTGGCTTACTCTATTTTACTTAAAACTATTTTTTTGGACAATTCTTTGCCGGAGTAACAATGCCTTTAAATACCGCAGAATAATCCTCTACTCCAAATACTTGCTCAAAATATTCCAAAATCCCAACTCACCCCTTTCTACAGACGTGGTCAATGATCCATCTCAATCAAACTCCCCAACTTTCGATCAATTATATGTAGAACAAACCACAAACACTCGTTTATCTCTTTCACCCCTACTACCCATATACAAAGACCCACCACCGTGGAAACTTATACCAGCAACTTTCCATCTTGAACTATCTTTACATCGCAAAAGATTAACATCCCCTCACACTTTCAAATTCCTCTTTGGCAAACTCCTCGAACAATACCCCGAGTACCTACTATGCTACACAGACGGTTCGAAAAAAAATAATCGCACAGGTTTTTCATATTCCCTCGGGTCAAAAATCCAAGCTCACAGACCACCCAATACAGCATCTATTCAAACCGCCAAACTCGCTGCAATTTTCTGCTGCATTCAAAATTTACCTAATATCACCAATAAAACAATTATTGCCACCGACTCACTATCGGCCCTCCAATCAATCAGCACAATGTTTTATACACATCCATTAGTACAACGCATACAACTCATAATCCACGTACTTAACACACTAGGAGAACAGGTCGTATTCGTCTGGATCCCAGGCCATATTGGCACTGCCGCTCGAACAGCAACATCCCGCCCGAAAGTAGAAAAACCAACAATCAAAACACCCAAAGACCTTGCAGTCACCTACCGATTAAAAATCCTTTCCTCTTGGCACAAAGAATCCGACAACAAACTTCGTGCAGTAAAAAAGAAACGAATCCCCTGGTCACCTCCAACCAGAAATCACGAATAGTACTCGTACTATAGCACGACTTAGAATTGGGCATGCTCGCCTCACTCACCTGAACCTCCTCAATCCATAGATATTCCCTCGCAATGCCCTAAATGCTCCTCAAATGAACACACTTTCGAATATATACTTCACTGCCCTTCACTTGACTCTCACCACCGAAAACATCAACTGCCTCCAACAACGAAAAGCATGCTCCAAAACAATCCAATGACAACAGAAAACTCATCTCCGTCCTCTAGGACACAGACCTCTTTCCATTAATTTAACCATCCCTACCAGCCGAGCCGATCGACCTGAAACTTTGTAGGTTAATTTTATTTTATTTTATTGGAACCAATTTAGAATACGAATCAGAGAAAACTCAGAAAAAAAGATCACCAAGAGTAAATAAGGACCACCTTAAGGGTAAAGGAAGTTGTGTGTTTCTCTCAAGTATTCCTAACATCCTTCTAGCTTACCCTCCCAGACTAGGGTATGCTCATGTGCGAGAAATTGAGTGCTTGGGGGTTAAGGTTCCAATCTGCATTTGCAGGGACGAAACTATGGGGGATGAAACACCCCAATAATTTGGCAGTTGGCAAATTTTGAAACTGTTCATTCGAATTTTCCATTTTTTAAGAACGTTTGTTTGTTTTTTTTTCCCCAATTAAAAAATATTTTGATTGGGAAGTCGAGAAATTTTCAAATTTAAAAAAGATTTTGTCGGCGAACTTTTAATTTTCAAAAAATATTTGTCGGCAAATTTTTCTTCCTCCCCCCCCCCTCCCTCCTCTCACAAACTGAAAGTCAAGTTTCGCCTCTGTACATCGGGCACGACGAAATCTTTTTCAGAGTCCCGGTTTTTTTCCGCCATGATTTTGTGAAATAGTAGAAAATCAAATTTTATGAAAACGGTGAGAAGTGTGTAGAGGAGTGTTTCACATTTCATTTTTTTTTTTCTTTTCGTGAAACACCTTGAAACGCTACATGAAATATTAAATGTGATAAGTGTGTAGCCGGCACAATGCCGGGTTTTAGACAGTTGAATTGTTGAATCCTCCAAAATATCAAAGCAAAAAAATAAATATAAATAAATAAAACAAAAAAAAAAACTTTTGGCTTGCTGTATTTTTCTAACTCCACCTGACTGAAATGGTAAACTTTCCTAACGGCTGAGTAAAAAATTTCTACAAGGGGCAGGGAGAGGGGGGGAGGTCGGTACGTCCCTGTTACACGAGTCCACGAAATGTAAAATAATTCTAATCCCTGCGTGAATTATTCTACTAAATTTTGTGAATACTTCACATATTATTTCACGTGTGAACGAGTCTAAATCTTATAAAATTATTGAATAAAGAGATTCTTTTCATACTGAAATGTTTGAATGATAAGCGAAAAGAAAATGAAAAAAAAAACAACAACAATGAAACGATTACAAAAATATTGGAGATAGGTAGTTCATCATTTGAAAACCCACACTCAGCTAATTACTGACGGCGTCTGCGCCTCTAATTCGTGACTTGAATATGATAAAGTACTTAACTGAGTTACAAATGCAGAAAAACATGTCACATGGCAAAGAAAGCAAAAACCAAAACATAGAATTATGGTAGCATTTCAGCAGGACCATAGCGTTTGTGTACCCAGTGGCGTAGGAGCATAAGGGTTTTTGGAGTTACCCACCCCCACCTAGGTAAAAAAAAGACTTTTGAGGAATTACAGTTCTGAAAAAAGAATGATGTACGACACCCAGGATTCATCAACAGTGATGATATTGGAGTAATTACCTCCATATTTCTAAAATTCCTTACTACTGACAATATTCATTAGCAGTACCAAAAATTCTACAGAAATACCCCCCCCCCCCCCCCAAAAAAAAAAACAAGAAAAAAAGAAGAAAGAAAATGAGACCTAGCCACGCCACTGTGTGTACCTATGCACTTTTCACGAGGTTCTGTGTTCGAGTATTCATCGTCATTATAATTCATTATTAGGGCTCATTTTCCCTACCACTTGCTTTATTTACAGTACAAGCTAAACTATATAAGCATTTGCTAAACATTCGTCAGAGCCCATTCTCATTTCATTCGTTATACGGATAATATAAGTCTTCTTAACCAGTTCCTTTACAAATATGATGTTGACAAACGTTATCTCAAGAAAAAGTTCAAATTATAATGACCTTTTCTTAAATTTGGGGACAAAACTGATAGAAAATACGACTTTACTCGACAAATAAGCGCGTTACTTCCACGTTTTTATTCGAAAAATTCAAATATTCTTCTTTAATACTTACCTAGGTGTCCCGAATTTAGGGCCAGTTGGGGCCGGCGTATATCTGGTCTGACTATGGCGCCTGGCGCCAATCCAGCGTCAATTTTCGATTCGTGCTCGATTAGCGCCGGAATCGAGGGTAAATTTGGCGTATATCTGGTGCCGATGCCGGAATTCGGACTGGCCCCACGATTTCCAGGCGGGAATTCATGGGAGCAGGGGTAATACGGTGAATTGTGAAGCGGTAAATCTCCCAGTAGTCACATATTTTAATTCCCTTGTAAGCTTCCAAAGGCTTAATTCACAAATTTCTAAAGAATAAAAGTTTTCCAAAACTGAATTTTGCAGAGGAGTATCATATTTTCAAAGACTAACTCACGGAATCAGGAGCAATGCGGTGTATGCGTAAAGAATTTTGAATTTCGAATTCGCGAACCCCAGAGGGTAGTTACCTTCTTAACTCATTTGTAAACTTGTGTTAGTCTAAATGGAAAAAGGAAAGCACGGGCAGAAAAAAGAAATCGCCCGCGTTAGTATAACTGAACTAGCAGTATGTGTCACAAAAAGAAAAGTAAGACATGGGGGTTATAGAGTAGCACGTGCTGCTCTTGAACGACGTGTTGCTGCCTTTTTCTCACTGAGTTGTCTTGCTACCTTTCGCTACCACACTACGCTACCAGGTAGTATAAGGGCAGTGCGTGCTTTTGATTTGCTCCTTTTTTTAAATACTAATACGTACAAATGTGACCAAGTAATTACTTGATATTTATTATAGTATTAGTGAGGTAGCATACACTACTTGTCTGCTTCAGCAGTGCTATCTAAAAATTCCTGGCTGGGTGGTCTAGGTACACCAACGAAAACCTTTTGTTTTTGAACGGTATATCAAAAAAATAAAAGTGTGTAACGTTGATTCATAATACGTATGGTGGGAAAAGAAAAAACTGAGTGACCTGAAAAGAAATCTGTGAATATAACGTTGCTAGATATCTGTGAAGACGAAATACTGCGATCGCTTGTTGAAATACAGAACCTGAGTGTTACTCATATCCACGCTGTCCTCTTTCTTTCAACAATCATAAATCTGATCCTTCCATTTGATGATGTACATGCAGAATTCTGTGCGTTGAAATACACGCGGTTCTAGCTGTCTTAGGACAGATACAGCAGGAAACTCCTCTTTCTTAATAGTATGAACCATGCATTACTGCGATTTATTCAAATTCAACTGAATTCTTTTACAAATGAGGACCTTTCTGGCAGAAGCTTGTGTAGTACACAGTTAAACTTGAACCAGAATTACAGAGCAGTGAGCAGATGGTTTTTGCTCAGAATAATTTCGCGAACTGCTTTTTTCATGAACCAACTCATTTAATTTGCTCCTGCTCGGAGTCGACCAACGTTATTGCTTGCGTACAGGTGAATTAAATTAACCCTTCCGCATATAATTAACCAGGGTGACGCGCCTACCTGGTAAAACAGGAGCGTTTTAGTTTGAGTAAACCTGACAACTTGATACGAAACTACGAGCGTCAACTTATACTGAGCGAACTATATTTTCGGCCAAAGCGACACAATCGTCTTCTTACAGTTTGAGTACAACTTTCATTCTGGCTTGGAGCAAGAGGTAGCCAACTGGCTGAAATACTGGCAGAATGCGATAACCAGGGCGAAAAAGCTAGAAGAGAGAAAGGAAGCAGGAGGTGCAACACAATTTTTAAATTGTTCATTCATTCATTCTTTTCTTTCCAGTCGCCAAAAAGAACCTTGAAAACAGTGATGAACAACATGAAGTGGTGTCAAGTCAATCGTCATTGGAGCAGCGTACTGGTAATATTAGGACGCTGTATTGCTGTATTTTTTTCTATTCTAATTTTAAAAGATTCATTTATACTTTCCAATTTCAATTCAGAACACTGATACACGCAATTTATAGTATATTAAATACACCTGACATTTCTTTTTATCATTACCACTCTTCATTTAATATTTATTGCAGTTTTCTTATGTTTAAAATTAGAAGAAGAAAAAAATGAATGCGTCACTGTATAAGTATTAAAATTTATAGTGCACAATGTTTATTTCTTCGTCGTTTTCAATTCTTAAAATTTTTTATCATTGTTGTAATGGACATTTTAGTTGTTTTATGGTTGACTAGTTTATGAAAAATGTTTACCTACATTTTTGAAACGATGTGTGTTCCTATGCTTATTTTCATTTTTTTTTTTTTTAACCAATTTGTTTTCCTATTAATATTAAATATAATTTTTGCATATTTAATTTCTATTCAATTATTTTTTCTTAAAAAGTACTGAAAAGAAGCGCTTTTGAAAATTATTTGTGAGGGCGTTTTTTTAAGAAACAATCGGAAGGAGCGTTTTAAATTCATTAGAAAAGAGGCGTTTTACAAACGTCACATAAACGCTCTCATATAAAGAACGCTTGGTTACTTGGCGTTTTTTGATACGTTGAAAATCGCGCGTTTTCTGGTAAGTTGAAAACTCGCACGGTTTCATCGGTCTCACATTATCTCCCGCGTTCCGCCCGGCGGTATTTTGCCCGTAGGGTCTAACCAGATCTGTTTCGAATGATATGAGATATCCAAACGTATTCAAAATACGGGTTTCTTCTCCATCAGCATTCGACTATATGTATTCATATTTAAAAACGTGTCCCCTTTCGTGTGTCCTATTCAACATATACTTCGACAAAATAATCAGAGTATGGCAGAGGAAAAGCCCACAAGGAATTAGAATCGATAACTCCTCAATCAATACTATACTTTTCGCAGACGACCAAGTAATCGTCGCAAACTCGGAGGACGATCTTCAAAAATCGGTCTTTTGCCTAGAAGAGGTTACGGAAGAATACGGAATGAAGATATCCGCCAAAAAATCAAAAATCATGGCCTTTAAAGGAAAAGAATCAGTCCGCAGCAAAATTGTCTGTGAAAACTATGGTCTGGAACAAGTGAACTCTTTCAAGTATCTAGGCTGCGGAATATCGTACCAAGGCGAGATAGACGTAGACGGAAAAATCTCCAAATTTCTCCGTGTAACAGGAGCACTAAATAGAGCACTGCAGCCAAAAAACATTCGGCTAGAAACAAGACTGCGAGCCTATAACATGTTAGTTCGACCAACACTTCTGTACGGAAGCGAAACATGGGCCATAAGAAAAAACGCAAAGAAGAGATTGACAGCGGCAGAGATGAAATTTATGAGACAGACTGCAGGATACACAAGGCTAGACAAAAAGAAAAATAACGAAATACTGAAGGCGCTAAGAGCCGAACCGGTAATAAAGAGGATCAAAGGCCATCGGAAAAGGTGGAGACAGCACGTGAAAAGAATGCCAGACGATCGTTCACCAAGAAAGGCATCGTACTACACTCCCACAGGAAGAAGAAACTTTGGTCAGCCGGAAAGAAAACTGATCGATACCTCTGCCAGTGATTCCCAGGCGACAAATTCAGCTACAGACAGTCCTGTCTATGCTACATAGTTCGATGATGATGATGAAAACCCAACAAAAAAACTGGTTTTAAAATTCAGATTGAACTAATTTTTGATTATCTAGAGCCAGTTGTACAAGTGAGAGTTAGTTATCACGCTATCGTTAACTCGCTATTTCAACCACCAATTAACTCGCCGAAATCAGGGAGTTAACCCCGAGTTAATGATAACTCTCTATTGTACAACTAGCATCTAGTCTATTAAAGGCAGTCTAATCCGAAAATGAGTGCTAGACTTCACTACACGTTAATAGCTCTCCCCCCCCCCTCCAGCTGCATTAAGACTCGACTCTTGAACCGCTTACGTTCACAATAGGATTTTTGACACTATTCTCAATCCTATAACAAGTTTTAGCCAAACTATAAATCGCTGCATGAAACTGATTGTCATAAATGGCTGCTTACTTTCAAGTATACGTGGGCGACTAAACTGACTTTTCCGAAAAGTAATCTTGAAAGGGGGAGGCATAAAAGCGAGGGTTAATGGCACAAAAGAGCACAAAATCACAATACCCTTCATCAATGCGGAGGCAGAGATTGTATGTCAACAGCTCTCTACCTTACCCCTAACAGAAGCTCGCGTAGGTTCGACTGTACGTAGCCAACTGAGTTTTCTGAAAACTATCTCCAAAGGAGAAGAGCACAAAATTCAGGGTTAATGGGCCAAACATACAGGGTGTCCATTCTTGTTCGGAAATGATTTTCCCTGACTTTTCCAGGTTTTCCAGTTCATTTTTTCTAGTTTTCCAGAGCCTTCAAATACAAATTACACATGCAAGGGACGGGGGGAGGGTGTCAAATTTTTTCGAACTTTGTGAGCGGCCAATATCGTCAGTCACTTCAAAAACTTTTTTTTTTTTACTATGGTGTACTTATTTATTTATTTATTTATTTTAAATCTGTGGCAAAAGGGGGGTGTAAAAATTTAATAATGGAAATGAAAACGCGATTTATGGGGTGCAGCGTGGTGCGATGTCAATTAACAACTTCATAGATTTTTTTTCGTGTGACTTGATGCCGACCGTGAAGAGGAGTGGAAGAGTAAAATTCGAAAATTGGTTTATAGGTTTTTGAGGTCGTTGTATTCGATGTTAGGGATGATTTTTGGATACAATGGACTCTTTCGTAATGCGGAAATAATTATTATGAGGTCTTTAGATTTTTTTTCCTTCAAATTTTGTGGATTAGTTACTCTTCTCCTAAAATCTCGGTAGTCCCTTTCATTCACCCTTATCTACATTTGCCAAGGAGAGGGGAGCCGAAGAAAAACCCGATGGCAGGATGTTCCCGAAGGTGAATTCATTGGTTTTCAAATTTTCGTTTCATCACGACTTTCTCAAAAAATTTTTTACACTAGAGAGAGGAGCTAGACTGAATATTCTTTCATTTTCGCGTCTTTTCGCACCGATTTTCAGATTCTCGCGAACAGGATGAGATGAAAACACAAAACACGAAACAGCTAATATTGGGAGAAGTGTATAGGGATTGGTTCGAATTTCGTCATACTCACTGATTGGATAGACTGCATAATCACAGGTAACCAATAGGAGCACAAGAATAAACAGTTTCACCATACGGTACTACTCTCGACTATGACTACAGGACCACAAGAGACAGGTCTCATTTAGGGTACTCCACTGATGTTGGCGTAACAGCCGAAAGCGCTCTGGAATACAGAATAATGAAAACGTGAATTGGCACACCCTACACATGGCATATTTATCTCAGTTCCCGCAATATTCTTTTTAAAGCCCCCCGTCCCTTAGGATCTAATAGGTCTATGCTTTGGTGCGTTCTGATAAGTTCATTGCAATACATCAATCCTTTCACCATAGGAGAATTTCTATGAGTTTCCGTTCTGGAAGGTGGGAGGCAGAAAACGTTGAGGGAGCGACTAGCAGGTCGATGAATACTGATTTGTATCTTGCCCAATAAGTGTGAATCCTGTATATGCGAGATTAGGATGTCATTTATAAACAAAATTAAGGCTGCCTTCTGTCGGGTTTCCAACGACTGGAGTTGGTAGCTCTCAAGCAACTCCTCATAAGTCAGATCATTTGGATAGTACTGAAATTGTTTTCTATTATATGTATTGTAAACATTTTTCTTGAATTCTTTCAATTCGTTGATTGAGTTTTTGAAATTTAAAGTGCCAAATGGTGGATCCGAATTCTAGTCAAGACCTTACTGCCGAGGAATATAGAATTAATTTCTGCCAAGAAAGCCGAGTATGGATATTGCAGATTTTATCACATGGATGAAGTGAAGAATAAGTAACAATTTAGAGTCAAGAATGACACCCAGGTCCCTAATTTCCAATTTGCTTCCCAATGGATGTCCTCCTATGGTATATCGCAAAGCTATGGGGTTTTTGTTTATTAGTGAAGGTTATTTGCCAACATTTTTTTCAAATTAAGAGGCGAGTTATTTCCTTTACAGCAAGCAGCGAGGATGTTAAGGTCATCTTGGAGCTTAATGGAGTCAGCACTATCTTCGATTAATATATAAAGCTTCAAGTCGTCAGCATAAAGAAGAACGTGGCAGTTTTTTAACTTGAAAGAGAGATCATTAATAAATAAATCAAAAAGGAGTGGACCAAGATGAGACCCCTGGCGTACCCCTGAAATATCTATATATGACTTGGAAATTGCTCCTCTGAAGTGTACGTTCTGTACTCTATTCAGAAGGTATGTCCTCAATAGTGATATTAACTCACAAGAGCAGCCAAGAGACTGCAGTTTTATTAAAAGAATGTTGTAGTCTACCTTGTCAAATGCCTTTTGAAAGTCTGTATAAATGGCATCAGTCTGGTACCCACCATCAAAGTTATTTGCTATTGATTCGGTTTGAATCCTTACAAAATTTCGCAGTCGATTTTTTCACAAAATTTCCTGACTTTTAGGTGAAAAATGCTGAAAATTTCAAAATTCCCTGACTTTTCCAGATGGACAAAATTCCCTGACTTTTCCATGTTTTCCAGAGAATGGACACCCTGACCAATTCTGTGATGGTGAAGTATTACGTCAGAATAGTGCCAAGGTCTTGAAAACTGGAAAGGGGAGCCGCAGCGTACGCTACCTATCCACCTCGATTAATACTACGATCGCTCTGCTCCCTGCCGTGTTTACGAGGGAGAGGTGAAACCTGTTCACTAGTTTCAGGGCACCGGGAATTAAACCCGCGTCGCAAGGATACATGACGAACAAGATACCACTCGGCCACAGGATGGCCGTTGACACCCACATATGACTAGAGGGGAGAAGGGGAGGCCATTCGCACCTGAAAAAAACAAATGAAATTGTAGAATCCCAAAAGTATTGGTACGTTTTAGGTTGTACGCGCAAGAATTTTCATTTCTCTTCAACAGCACGAGAGCACGTACACATAGGGAAAGTTTCAGGAGTATTACCATTCTCACTAGACCTCCATCACGTATATGTACTGATGTAGTATACTTACTGGAACAGATTCCTTTTGTAACGATGCGCTTATAATTTATTTCAGTTAGCAGACTACACGGTTTTCCCACGTTTTCCGTTTGTTTTGTCGCTTAAGCCGGTGTTTATAAATCAGTGTTTACAAGAGATAAATCGAAAAAGGGTTTCGTTGTACGATATACGCTCCGGCGTTTTCCAATTTTATTTAACACGTAGTGCTGACACGAACGCTACGCACTAAGCCGGAGGTTCGTTATTCGCGATAAATATAGAATGTCAAACCAATTTTCGAACAAATATTGTTCGAGATATTCATCGCACCTATTGGTAAATTCATAACTCGTACGTGGACAGGTTAGCTGATAATTCATATTCGTACACAATCGATAATTGGACACGGGGTGGAGGCTGGAATGAGTTATTATTAGTACAGTTAGCTCTTGAAAGCAGTTTTGGAAGAGGCTGATGCGAGCGAAGACACAAAATCATCAACTCAAGAGCAGTGTGCGATACAAACACTGCCATGCGGAGTATTGTGACACTTTCAAAGTCACTCCTCTTAATAGTCTCAGTCATGTGGCTCAACGGGCGCAACATAATCTAAGTTTTTACCCCCTTTGCCATTGCTTTCTGATGAACTGGCTGCGTAAGTAGAGGATCTTGTGTTACGAGGGGTTTCTTGGACTACAGGGTTCGGCGACCTGGTTCATCATGTTGCGTAGCTCACTGCTGTTCTCAAGAAGAGATCTAATACATATACCTGTTTGAGCTGCCAACACCCTCTACTGTATCCAAACAGCTGATAACTCTGAACAGCCAATTGATCCAAGCAGCTGATCGACTCTCATTCAACGTCCAACTACTCAAGCGGCATCTATGTTTTCCGAACTAAACTTCGTTTTCTCATGGTTTAGAAACTTCTATAACATACTCCTAAAACTTACACAACCAGTTTGAAAAGTCCATTAACACTTTAGGTGTCGAGCAATTTTTTAGTGTAGCGTTCAAAACAGTCACTTGTCACCCACATCGGTGACACTCAGGGTTTTGTAAGAGAGCTGTAGCGGGGGTTGTAGAGTGAATGGAGAAGACTGAAACTTGGTATGCGAGGTCCCAGACGTATGCTCAATCCTTTTTGGTGGGAGGTAGGTGTGCCCCCCAAGCTCTTATGAGCCTGATCGTTTGAAAATTCTGAAAAAAAGTACAGTTAAAAAAAACGACTACTCTAGATAGGCTAGAAATGAACAAGGGAAGATGAATGTGAAAATACGGAGTTTCTTAAAGATGCCCCACCAACCTCGAGCATAACAGGTGAATGGAAAGCAATGAGAATTACACTTCTTGAAATCTTCCGCAAAATTATGTGATAAGATGAAGTCCCCCCCCCCCCCCCCCCCCCCCCCCCAAAAAATTTTTTTTCCCCCCCCCCCGGGCCCCCCCCCTCCCCCCCCCCCCCCCCCCCCCCCCCCCCCCCCCCCCTCCCCCCCCCCCCCCCCCCCCCCCCCCCCCCCCCCCCCCCCCAAAACCCCCCCCCCCCAAAAAACCCCCCCCCCCCCCCCCTTTTTTAAAACCCCCCCCCCCCTTTTTAAAAAACCCCCCCCCCCCCCCCCTTTTTGGGCCCCCCCCCCCCCCCAAAAAGAAAAGGACGGGAACAAACAAAAAAAAAATACAAATGGGAGTTTTTTCGGCCCCCTTCCCCTTTTAAAAATCTTTTTTTTCCTTTTGATTTTTTTTTTTTTCCTGGGGCCCCCTCTGGTTCCCAGGGCCCCAAAAACCCTTTAACCCCGGGGGAAAAATTTTCCCGGGACTTTTAAAAAGTTTTAAAAAAAAAAATTTTTTTTAAATTTGGGATTTTTTTAGTTAAAAAAATTTTTGGTCCCCGGTTCGGGGGGCTTTTAAAAAACGGAAAGGCTTTTCCTAAAGGAAATCTTTTTCCCAAAAATTTTTTTTGTTTTCCCTTCCTTTTAATTCCCAAAACCCCAATTTTTAAATGGAATGACCCCCCGGGGGCCCTGGTTAACTGAAAATAAAACTTATCAAAATTTTCAGATTCCATTTGGGAAAAAATTTGGGTTTACTCCCCAACGGGTCAGGGGAAAATTGTTAAGTTTTATGGATTTAAAATTTATTTTCAGGGGATTTAAAAAAAATAAAAACTGGGAAATTTTATATTTAAAAATTAAAGGCAAAAAGGGAAAGTTGTTAAAATTAAACCTGTTTGTTTGAAAAATTGGAGACGAATTTATTAAAAGGCATCTAGGTTAAATAAATTTAAAAAATTTTTCATTAAAAAAATTTTTTTTTTAAAAAAAAAAAGGGGAAAAAAAATTCCAAGTTTTTTTTTTAAAAGGTTTTTAATTTTTCAAACACGCCCAAAAAAAATAACCTCAAATAAAAAATAGAATTAAAATTTAAAGACTCAAATAAAAGCGAAAAGGGGGTACCCCCGAGGAATTACGATTAAAAAGGGTTTTAGTTTTTTTTTTTCCTTTTGGGAAATTTCTTATATTTTTTCCTCTTTATAACCCCCTTGTATTATAGACTTTTAAACACTTCTCAGCTTATTTACACTTAGAGAACCAAAAAATGACCCATTTCAACCCAAAACATCGGAAATTGCCGAGTATAAAATTCTTCCTTTACCCTTTTAAAAATAATTTAATCCTTGGAAACCCAAAATTTTTTTTTTTGGGGAAAAAAATTTAAATTTCAAAATTAAATTTAAAATATGAAATAAATTTTATCGGCCGAGGGATGATGCTTTTTGGTTGAATCATAATCTCGGTCAAAAAGATGAGTCAAGCGATGGCTTTATACGTGCAATTAATAGCCATCGCTTCAGGGTGTAAAGCCTCTTCTCCTCACGATCCTAGGTAGAATTTAGAGAGTGCATGACGGCTGTAATTTTTCTAGTCCTAACCAATTGCCAAAAAATCCTATCCGGTCATATCTGTATTCGCGGCAAACAACCCGTCGAATCACAGAGGACGCCAGAATAAAGTTTCAACCGAAGCGTTGTTAAGTCTTCTAATTCGATTGAATGTGATACGCCACGGAGTAATTTTGGACAGCGAGTAGCTGGACTCCATTTGTTTCGCAAAACTAGAAGGTTTTAAAACAATTTTAACACTCCCTCAAAACAATTTCTTTTAGTAGAAGACCCCTCCATTTCCGACTCCACTTTGACTAAGAACAATAAACAAAAAAATATGAATAGAGAGAAAGTTTGGAATAACCTCTCGTAATTCATGACTGGGAAATTTGCATAACACGCATTATCGATCCTATGGAATCGTGGTTTTTACGATCAGTTTGTTTTTGCGAATACCGAGATAAATACAAATAAAAAAAAATTTAAAAAAAAGTGAAAGATGTCGAGAGATCTTGGAAATACGTTTGGTTTTCTTCAAAATTTAGAAAAATTCCTTCACAAAGAGTTTTTTCCCGAAATTTTTACTCGATTTTCAATTAAATTTTCGAACGAAAGAAGTTTTTACCCGTATTTTTGTCCCTAGCCAAATCTTTTAGAATCGCTCACTATTTCGCTAACACAAGTCATATTCATTTACTCGTAAATTATCAACGGACATGTTCTCTCAATCAACTTTCATAAAATTTAAGGTTTTCAAGACCCATTCGTAAATTTTTCAGCCAACAAAAGTAGGTGACACCGGAAATGCTTTCATTCATTCAATCTACATTTGTCGAGAAGCGTCTGATTCCTAGATCCGTAGTAAGAGTGTTATGGACTGGTCACCAGTATTGATCGATTTTCCTACAGTAATCTCAAAAATCTATCTACTTCGATATCAATTGTTCATTATAATCATAGGATAAAAACGAAACGTCAAGACGGTCTTGCCGATACATACGCTACATTTCCAGAAGCGGTTGCTCTGAGATAGACGTGCCTCACGTACGGTCTCATAGCACCGCGGCGACTGGATATTACAGTTTTTCAAGTAACACCCCCTAAACCCCCCATAATTCCAAGTATAGCGCGTACCTACCGAACCTGACTGGCCAGACAAGGGACCATTGACTCAGCACGACACCAATATTTCACAATTTACATGTCAGCTAAATTGATCATGGTACCAAACGCGATTATACAATTAACACCTAGTTGTGTCCAATGGATGTACGGTAAAGATTTTCATGTCGCTCAGGCCTACAATTTCAAGCTAAAAACGAAAAACAAAATCGTTGGGCTTCATTTTGTAAAATGAAGAATACTTAAATTAAATCATATTTGCTTATTTACCAACTAGTTGATAAAACTCCTTCTCAAGAGTTTTTCTAAATTTTCAATACGATACATTAAATTTCAGAACTTTACCTAAAATTTGTTGATAAAATCTTTTAAAAATCGTCGCAGTTTTTCCCCAATTCCTATTATTCTTCAAAAATTAGCGAAAGATTTTCTCGAAAAATGTTCATGAAATTCTTTGGGAAACATTGGTAATTTTTTTCTAAAAATTTCCGTGACATTCTTCGGAAATTATGGGCATTTTTTTTTCAAACATTTTCGATGAAATTATTCCAAACTAGCGTAATGTTGCGTGTTGACTTGCACCAGTACGACGTTTTCCACAGTGGAACGTATACTTATCTATAATCTTAATCAACTTAGTTATCATTCATAATCTAAATACAGCTAACGTAACGTAAAGGTATGCTTGCATCAGGGCCTGGCTAGGTAACCTCTCTGGAGATATTCTGTCAAATGTTTATGCTAAATATTATAGCCATGCGGCTGATGTATTTTATATTTTATCAGGAAAAAAAAAAAAAACTATAACTAAAAACTGTGATTTTTCAAACGACTTTTGATCAGATTTTCGTTTAAAAAAACTTGTCCTAAGTTTTACTTTAACGTTTATACGCTACCGAGTTTGTGTTTGAATTTAACTCGAAAATTGATGACAAAATGAAAATGCGCGTATCTCCATTCGAAAGTACAGAGTTGTTCAGTACTATCCTAACATTGATAGAGCATAATTTATCTAAGTGCAGAAAGGGAGGAAGGCGCAATGCTAGCGCACCACCGGTCAGAGAAGTCCGAATTATAAAAACTCCGGTTTCAGATTGATATTATAAGTTCTTTGTTCTCATAATTCCTGTTTGAATTTTCGAATCATTTCCTTAGTTGTGGTTTCATGATTCTATTATTTGTCCATAGCTCGTAGCTTGTTCTAGATATTTGATACCACTAATCTACATAGGTATATTAAAAGACACGTTTCTATCCGATGAACCCATAAAAAATTGTAACTGACTGGACATACAGTGCGCGAGGCGCGAAGCGACGCCGATTGCTAGTCCTATGTATTGAAGACAGTTTCCCTTTGTCCTTATCCATTAAGTTTTAACTACATATTTTTGGCTTTCAGTATCAACCAAAGCGTCACTAAGCGGGGATGATCGCTAGTATCAATTTAAAATTAGCAATTCAATCCTCATTTTGATTAGCCTGTCCGAGTCCCACTAGGAGCGCAACCAGCTTCCTGGGTCACCGCACGTAACAAGATGAAGAGGTAAGGGGTGAAGGAAGGAAGCGCAGCCTGACTCTGTGGTGCACCAGAAATCCAAGTTAACGCTGGGTGAGCGTTGCCTCGATCAGTAGGGAGTCCCATAGTGGCCCTGGCAAGACAGCGCGAATCCGAAGAAAGGAGAAGTGAAATGGAGGTCCGAGCCAGCCTCAAGACGTCTCGCTGGTCAGAAAGGATAGTTTCCGGGGCCAGGAGTGCGGTGTCTGTAGAGCCAATTTGGTGTGCGTACATCGCCATAGGCTCCACCAATGATTAGGAGCGCAAATGAGAATATTAGTATGTACGCAGATTTTTCTCATTAAAACGTACGCAACTTGAAAATTAGCTCATTACCTATCCACCGGACGCGATTGAATGAAATCTGGTACATAGATTCAGAGACCACTAACTTTTAATTAAAACAGACAATATAGAACTCGTTTACGATATGTGTGATCGTCCAATCTCACATGGGTAAATATATCGAAAAGTTATTTTTGCTCCGCTTTTTAGCGTTTTGTAAGTTATCTATACTGCTCATACCGTGGCTCAGACTAGACTACCACCATGTACAGCGGTAACCGAAAAACCTAAAATAAAAAGTGAAAAACGTGACGTGTTTACAAAAGCTGGCCGCAGGGACGGTGGCGGCACCAGTGGCGCTCGTTCCTATACAAAATACTCGTACAATATCTCAATATCTTCTCGTTCTCACCTCAGCCAAGATGCCGTCGAGCACTGTATTACTTTTGCATACAAATTTCGAAAACGAAACACTAGCGGGATAAAAATGAAGAGAGTATAACGGTGTAAATCTGTGAAAAGTTTCCTTCCGACTAACGTGCGTACAACCTGACGGCGAGATTGTCGCGGTATTTTCGATAATGCGGCTTAAGTATTTTGTTTCGTCCCGACGCGACGCTTCTTTTTCTTCTTCCGACACTATTCACGACGGATGTGTAGAAGAACATCGAAAATATGAATAATACATCGAAAACCGTTTCAGTCTTCAGCCACGTTTATTTTAACCCGGAACGGGGCGTATCCCGTCAGATCATCACAGTCGGAGAGTATAATCTGTCGGGCCTACTAATGCCACTCGGCTTCATTTCATCGCTAGGCCTCATGTTAACGTTAATCACAAAAAGTGGGCACGTTTTGTTAAAAACAGGACATAAATCATGTTTTAGACAGACATGTTTAGACCAGCGTACAAAAGGTGCCCAGGAGAGCTCGTGCCACAAGGCCCCTTTCCGTTCTTAAAGGGAAAGTACACGGGTTTAACTTTTTCAACGGAAAATTGTTTTTCTCGACCCCCAAGCGTGTTAAAAATCTGTACTCCGAGTTTCTGACAGGTCCACTAACCACTATGAATATAAAATAGTACGGGGCATCGCCCGATTGCGTCCGGGAATGGGAGATAAACTATTGAAGAAAATGAATGGTTTCATTGCGGCCCGATGTAGAGTTTCATTGCGTTCGGGCTCATAGTTCCATTGCGTCCCAGTCCATTTAGCGTCATCCCGAGGGCACCACGAGGGGGCGGACCGAACTACAGTCAAGACTTTCGATATACATCCAGATAACTATTTTTCAAAATCTGAATAAACCGCGGAACTGAATACGCGGAGGTGAGTGCTTGCCCTGTTCAGAAATGCAGAAGTTTAACCCTTTCGTTCCCAATTTTTTGGTCCATTTGAATTATTTGTTGACTGGAACATTGTTGAATAGACTCCCCATAATGAAATTCGGTGTCGGAGAAATTTTGACTCCCCCCTTGGACCCCAGTGTACCTGGGACAGCGCATGTCCCATTGGTAGAATGATGAGAGTCAAAAAAATTATTTCCGAAACAACCACACCATCGACCGAGACGTGAGTGAGCTAAGATATGCTTCTGTGGGTACTCTACCAGTGGGAGACAACTGGTACTATTTTCGACGTATATTTGACCTGGACAAACGGTGTCCTGTTGGAAGCGAAAGGGCTAAGACCACTCACACTTTAAAAGACGCATTCAGATTGCGTTTTCTACTTTTCGTAAAGACTATCAGATTCCGCTAGAACTCAATCAGACTCCTTCAGACTTGTTAAGCCTTGTTAACTCTGATGAGATTCATGCTGACTCCTTGAGGTTTATCAGACCACATTTTGAAGCATCTAAGACTTACTCGGATTCGTTCAGACTTTTTGACATTATTTAGACTCACTGAGGCTGGGCCATATGACTCATTCAGACTCCATCCCCGATTGACAAAAAGAGGGTCACAAAGCCTCTCAGCACACAAAAAAGCCAAAACTGGGATTTGAGGCAAAGAGTGCTTCTTTTTCAACCAATTAGAGCGCAGGACGCAAACAGAAACGAGAACGACATGCTAGATGAGGTAATTGTATGGCGTCACTAGGTTAAACACAATTTTATGACAGACGCAATCGAACTATTAGGGAAGCTAGGGAAGCGGACTGTTTACATTTCGGACGCAATCGAACCATTCGAAAAGGGAAGTGGACGCAATGGTTAAAAGCGTTTTCAGACATTGATTTCATTGTAGACTCAGTTCTAGAACCAATTCCCGGTTGGCTACCAAAAGGAAAATGTATTACATCTTACAAGATGATCTCAAACTCGGGTTGAACATTGTGATCACCCGGGTAAATCAATGAATTGAGCTCAATCGGTTTAGTGATCAAAATCTTTTTACCACCAATCCCTGGAGGACACCAAACGGAAATCAATACATTTACAAAACGTCTTACCTAATAATTGTATTACACCCCGGTAAATATCAAAACTGACCTAGAACGAAATTTTATGACCTAAAATTTAAGGAGCCATGGAGAAACAACTATCTTTACAGCTCAAATCTTTTTCGTATAAACACAGTCATAAGACAGTGCCAAATCTAACAGAACGAATTTTCATCGCATCATTCGAGGGCAATGTAAAACCCCCGCATATTTTTTTGATTCAAAACTTGATATTCTCCCCCCCCCCCTATACAGCAAACAAAAGGGATTACAAGTTCCACATTCGAAAATGGATATAAACGGTCCCGTATACTCGCCAGTCCGTACGTGGCTAAACGTGGGTGTTACCCCGATCGGAGTACTGTGCTGTCAGGGTTCGATTCTTAAACGCCGGAAAACGGGATAGTAGCGAATGCCCTTACATCTCCCCAGAAGGAAACCTAACAAACAAACCGATAAGACAACGAAATGGAAAGACAACCTCCGTAACCCTGCCAGGAACGATAGAGCAACAATCGTATGGGCGTGTAAAGATCAGAAGATTTTACTGTGGTGCAGGCCGTGAAAATTACTTAACGCCGTACATCACTGCGACTAGTGCACTGGCCGCTGTACATTCTTCGGCACAGGGAAGGAATACTCTTAACAAAACAAAACCAAGCAACGGCAACTACCCGAAATGCTCAGGAACACGTCGAACATCGGATGGCGCGAAGATCAATTTACGAAATATAAACGGGAATTTCTGCTACATCATGGAGTCTTATGTACATCGAACTTTCGAGTACTGCTCGTACCTCTACGAAAAGCAGAACCTCAGCAACATGTTTCGGCGCGACTAGCGAGCTTTGTTGCGTGTTCCCACTTATGCAGGAAGGCACTTACTATAGGATGTGTGGGGACTCTTTTCTCTCCTAAGTACATTTTTGTATAAATCGTCCTCCTTGGTTACTTTCTGCGTAGCAGGACGCGAACGTTTTTTAGGATCATTTTTTGTCATCGCGTACCTGTACTTCCTGCGCGTGATCTTTCCTAAGCCTCGTTCTTCTTCTTCTTCTTCTCATAACTTATTGTCTTTTTCCTCCCTCGATTGGTCAGGCAAGACATCCGTTTAGATTAGTTCTAGCTTATGTTTAGCACTCACGAAGACTTACTCATTCTATCAGTTCATTAATACACAGCTTTTTCTACCTTCTTGTTTCTGTGATTTCATATGCTCTCGCTCTGGTGCGGACTAAACTCTTCTCTTGCAAACCCTGAAAAACCCGATTATTATCTCATAACATAGAAAAATTCAGTTTTGAGAATTTGAATATCAACACGTGGCGTATCGAATCTGCTCTCCTAATTTCTTACTGAAAAGTACATGGGATTTTGGCAGTTTCAACAGCAATAAAGTTCTCTGTCTCTAATGGTATTGCAAGTTCCCATAGATTTCAAAAAGTCATTTAACGGAGTCCGCGTATAAAATGATTTGGATCCACGAAATTAATCGACGACCCGTGGAGGGGAAAGGCAGCTCCACAACAAACTCAGGTATTGCCCACAATAAACGGCAGTTCAGTTCATCACGTGTTAATATACACGATCGAACTCAAATTTTCAAGATTTTGCCTCTTCATCAAGTGGACCAACAATCCGCCCGGCAGCCCAGCAGTTTTCCGAATTCAAACGTTCAAAAATAAAAGGCACCCGCCTACGCCTCTTCAATTTCTCTAGTTATTTGAGTACAAGTGGAGTCTCATTCAGAGTAGCATTTCACTCGCTATTAGTACGTTATGGTTTATGGGATGGCGTGGTACGCTACGAAACAGCACGGTACGGACGGTGCCCGTTGCGTTTACTTCTCGCATCGCATTTTCAACGGCGTGATTCATCGCTGCTAGATAGGAAGTGGAAAACGTAAATACGGTTATATGTTCGCATTCTTCAAAGTCGAAATTTGCGGAAAGTACAGGAAGAATCGCTACAGGACGAAAGATGGAAGATTCCTTTTTGCTTGCTCTCCGAAATTTTTCTGCCGCGAAACCGAGAAACGGAAATTGAAATCTACGGGCGGCTCGGCAGCAGGCATTTTCTCGTATCGCATTAGGACGTCTGTTGGTTCGCCGTAAACGAATACGAAAACCTCGTTTTCGAATCGTGGGACTTAAAATGTCAACTTGGTAGAAGTGAATTGTAGTCTTCCTATCCTATTCCTTCGGGGAGAGGAGCCGAAATTTAGGCTGTAGATAGCCAAATATGGTCTAAAAGAGATTTGGGCAAGCCGCAGGCCACGAACCTAAATGTGGCCCGTGGACATGTTCTGAAAAACTCTAAAAGAAAAGAAAACGAAATTACAAAGCAACATTTTTTAACTGGCATGCCCATTTTATTATATCCTTACTCAGACAGCAGCAATACATATAACTAGAAATGGAATGGTTTTAAAGTCAAAACGAAATGAAATGAGTATTATGTACCGGCTTCTACTGGTGAGGGGGAGAAGCGAAATGATGAACCTTGATTTTCAGTCTTCCATTTCTCTAAATACGAAAATTTCCATAAACTAATTCAATTTCAAAAGACAAAAGGCCTCGCATAAAAGAGTGTGTAATATAAACGAGTTCTCACTGAGTCTTAACAAGTCTCTATACGGTCTTAAATCTACGAAGAGCCTTGATAAGTCTTAAGGAGCCTCACCGCAGTCAGATGTAATCATAATATGATAATAAGATACTAAAAGAGTTGCAGCAACACAGTCGTAATCAATCTTTACACGATTATAAGAATACTCAATGAGTCATAAGAACTCCCTACACTGGTTTTCAGCGAGTTGTACAAAATCATAACAGTCTTGGCGAACACTGATGGGTCTTGACTCATATAAAATTGTGGCACTCGGGGAAGGTGGCGAGGGGGCGGAACGAAATTCTCGTGGATAACATTCATAGGCGGTAGAAGAGGGTAGAACAAAAACGGTCAAACAAAATTGAATTGGTAAGAACCAAAAGGTGGTTAAGTCCAAAATTTGCGGTCATGAGTTAGCGACGGAAACTGAGGCAAGGTATCGCGGCTCGACTGGTGTAGTCGAAATTTCGATCACGCGTCGGGAACACAGTTTCTAGTTATGTCGCACCCGAAAATTTCATGTTTTTATAACAAAAATAAAGAAAAATTTCGAAAAGTTCCATTGTTCAATTTCGTAACTCATTGTTTCTGGCTCGAAAATTGGCGATTTTCAACCAAAAAAAAATCATAATTTTTTCGGTGCCACACATTTCCCCCCCCCCTCACTTCCAGGGAATTCAAGTCTAAAATGATCTATTTTAGTGCGAGAAGAAGCGTAAATCAGTTTTTTAGTTCTCCTAAAAAGTGTGAAAAATGAACTTAATCCGTTTTGGTTCTCATTAATTTAAGTTAATACGGAAGTCGGATAAAGCTAAAAAGTTGTAATTGGGAATAAAAATGAAATGTACAAAATATCGTTGTAAAATACTGAAATTTTTCCATGGCTCAGGTTTGTTTTAAATGGAATTCTACATGTAATTAATAAGGTAGTTCGATTATTAATTCGGTTTTTGATACAGGATAGGTCTCATTTTGAAAAATTCTTAATAATTAAATAAAAAATATTGCGCTATAATTTTGTACGAAATGTATTGTATACATGATTGTACTTTTCATACCAAATACGATAGTATTATTAAAATTTCTGTCAGTTCATCGGGGCAGTTCCAAACTATAAAAAAACCGGATTTATTTTTGTACGTAATTTTTTTAAATGTTGTTTCTTTGACCTCTTTATATCATTGAAAGAAAATTACTGTTGGAAAGTAAATTAAGAAAAAATTTAAATTAAGAAAGAGAAATAAGTTTTATTGTTAACTTACGTATTTTAAATTCTTCGTACAACACAAACAGGTCAGGGGAAAAAAGAAACTTCTAACATAATTTTTATACATTTTTTTTTCTAATTTTGTACAGTTTCAAGTATATGGATCAACAGATATTTGTTTTACAGCATTATTTCACTTAAAGGAGTGGAAAAATTGGATGGTGTAACTAAATTTGTTCAAAAAAAACAAAACAAAAAAAACACCAGATTATATAGTCAGGTATGTATACCTAAATATTTATAAATAAGCAAAATTAGTTTTATTTGTTAATTGAGGGAGGCTCGTTCAGTCACCAAATTCGTTTTTGATGTTAGTTTAATTGTAATCCCTATTCTAATGTTGCTACTGGGGGTTCTGACAAAGGAACTATTGTGACTTGCTAAAATTCCTAAAGCAGTACGTAAAACTTCAATCACATCTTTCAATTTTTTTAGGCTACTTCTTTTATTTTTATATTGTTTCGAACGTAACCCTTGCTTATGTAGCACCACAGAAACTCCAGACTCAAGAATAAGCAAAATTTAAAACGTTTTACCGATTTTATTCCACCTTAATATTTAGGTCGACCCCCTGAATGTAGGGCTACAGGGGCAAAGGTTACAGTCGAAACGACATACAAAATTAAA
Organism: Acanthococcus lagerstroemiae; assembly: GCA_031841125.1. Taxonomy (NCBI): domain Eukaryota; kingdom Metazoa; phylum Arthropoda; class Insecta; order Hemiptera; family Eriococcidae; genus Acanthococcus; species Acanthococcus lagerstroemiae. The sequence goes on along the minus strand of CM063110.1, from coordinate 5,966,726 downwards.
AATAAAAAACTTCCCGAAACAATCGAACGATTTTATTGCAGCTATTATACGCTATTTGTTTCGCGAACTAATAAAAAAAGGAAAACCGAAAACTAGGCTAACCTAAAGAAGAGCCTCGAGAAAAAAAAAAACTAAGGAAAAACAGAAGTGAAAACTAAAGGTTCGAGTGAAATTAAAAAAGTTCGAGAAGGCTAGGCCTTTGAGCAAAAAACATTAAAAAAAGAGCTTCGAATTCGAGAGTTGGAGTTTTCACATTCAACACCAAATCATACACGGACGAAAAAATGCACGTAAATTCCAACCGAAACGTTAGAAACATACTGACGATGATGCGAGAGAAAATTACACACGAAAAACGAAATTAGCTGGAATCTCAGACTAGGCGAAAGACATATCTAAAAGACAAGAGACGTACAAGCAGCAATAATGCAATAGGCAGACGACGAGTGCAACAAAAATTATTGCAAGTTTGAACACGTTATATCAATTTTATTAAGTCACATTCCCCTGTGGTAACATTAAGTGAGGGGTTACAGTTCAAATAGCATCAAAAACGAATTTAATGACCAAAACCTCTTCTACCCTCAAAACGTAGACAGCAATTTATCTCGTTTATTAATATACAAGAACGTTAATTACATTATGAAACACCATTTGAAATTTCACTCACGTTAGGTCATGGAAAAATTACAATATTTTTAGACAAAATTTTGCACACTTCATTTTAATTTCCAAGTGCAAATGTTTAGCTTTATCCGACCTCCGAATTTATTTTTTTTTTTTCGTACTACCTGCTATGGAACCACAGGTACGGCCAGTAGTGTAGCCCAGTGTTCGAGAGGGTGTCTGGTCATGACCAAAGGAGGAGGGAATGCTAGAGAAATGCTAAAATTAGAAAGAAAAAACCAACTAGTTGAAAAAGTCGCAAGGAGGTCCAGGCTCCCTCCACCCCTTGGCTACGAATCTGACTCTCGCTCTGATCTCAAGAAATTTGGTGGCTCCATCTCCCACTTCAAGCCTTGCCCTTCAAATCTTGTTATTTCCAGAGTCTCCGCTCAGACTTTCGCTCTGAGCTCGAGAAATTTGGTGACTACTACACGGTTCCAGCTCCCCATCCCTATCCTTCACATACTTTTATTATCAGAGCCTCAGCTCTAACTCCGGCTCCGACACTGAGGAATAATATGGTGTCTACGACTCCGACTCAGATTCCCTTCTCCTCAGCTCTTCAAGTATTATCATTTTCAGAGCCTCGGCCCTGGCTCCAACTGTAACTTGGAGAAATGTGGTGATTCTAAACAGTTTCGCAACTTCAGCTCCAATTTCATAGCCTTGATTACTTAATTAAATGACATGCAGATACTAACTAATAGGTCTATCAGGTGTGAGGTCACTAAATTCGATGTTGAAATTACGTTAACTTCACCATTGAACTTATGGAGAAGGAAAAGGCAAAACCGACGACTAATTAAAGTGGTTACGATTGCCATCGCATCAGTTTCGAAAGCTTGACAGGATTTCCGAGAGACTAAGCGAGAAAAAAGCGTCCGTTCTAGAAAGTAATCCCAATATGGCCGCATTGAAAATGTTTTTCCCGCGAGAAGTCTCTTCGCCGGAGCAGACTATATTCCAAGGTGACGAGAGACCCCGCCAATCGGCGCCTCTCCACTGTAGATGTCGGGGAATTCGACAGAAGCAGCGAAGCAGCAAAACTGCACGCATTTGCTAATAGCTTTCGAGCCGAAAAGCCAAGCGTACCTCGGGCAATTGCTTTTAACAGCCCGTCTCGCTCGCAGAACAGAAGGTACGAAATGTACGGCGTACGCCGCCGCCGACGCGACGTGTACGTACGCAAATTACGCCGCCTATCGCGGAAATAAGATCCAAAATGAAATTTTCGTCGAATACGCAAAAACTGGGGCCGGGAGCAAACGTCATCGCTTCCAATTATTGCGAAAACGCCGGCAGGAATACGACACTTAGCGTGGACCATAAAAGACGTAGTTATTTCAGCGCGAAATAGCTGTACGCCAAAAGTGGAGAAAGAAGATTGTTCTCTATCGCAGGCGCATTATGCATATATATCATTACACACGTTGGCGCGATTATTAATTCAATTGTAGGTTATTTCAAAACTCTCATCCTTCTCCGTGCATCCGTGTTCTTTGCGCCGAAAGGCCAATATTACGTTAAAAGACCGCTCGTTCTGCACTTTCAGTCTTTTGTGTCTAATTCGCACCTAGACGCCGACACTCGACGCGACTGACAACGACTCAAACAGAATACGCACTTTCCTCAGGACATATACACACTCGTAAGACGCTGATCCAAACGAGCTGTACTACGCCCGTGTATTGTCTAACTTTCTCCAGTTGTTAACTTTTCTTACTCCACTCACTCGCAATGGAACTCTCCTCCAGTTACGGTGCAAAAAGCTAACTTGTACGACGACGGGCTAACATCACGCTATTGGTGAATTCGTGAAATTGTACGAGTGCGACGTGTCCCCGGTACACGCGAAACTGGAGAAAACACGCGAATACAATTATAATTAACAACGCGAACTGCCTGCTAAAGTTAGGCTTCTTGCGACAGCGAAACTGCGAAATGAGAGCCCACAAAGGCGGCGTAAATGGAAAACATCGTCGCCGTCGACCGCCACCACTCGAACTTAGTGTCTAAAATATCGGTAACCAAAACTAAGAACGTGCGAGCGAAGCGTGCGAAATTCGCTAGAGAATTCCTACGTGTGGTAGGATGGTTATTCGAGAGATTTCGACGGCAGAGAATTGAGTAGCGATCTGTAAAAAAGGGATTTTTCTTTTAAATCATGTTTTTACGTACTTCGCGGATTTCTAGACAGCGCAATTAGACCCTAATACGCAAAACCCAATCAAGTGACATTTGTCTACTTTCGAGGTATTCCCGTTAAAAGGAAATGTTACGTACAGCATCGCCGTTTACAATTAATATTTCGCTGAGCTAACTGTCGTTAGTAAAACATTTTATTTTATCGTGTTCTACTCATCTAGCACTATCCAGTAATATACATAACTCCATACACTCAGAAATGTCGCTTGGTTGGGTTTTGCATATTGGGGTCCAATTTACCCCGTGGCAATATCTCCATTATTCCACAAGTTTCAACGATTCAAAGACAAAAATATAGCACGAAAATCCACGAATTTGAAATATTGCTGTCGACCAAAGGTTTATGTTCGGTAATTTAATGAGAATAATATCATTATTTTTAATTTTTCACAAGTGATAATGTTTTTCTAATACTACTTGATCAGAAAGACAATGTTTAAGTTGGTGTTTTACAGACGACAAGAAGCGCCCATCATTCATGCATGTAAAGTAAACGCCCCTCAATGTAAAGCGTTTTTACATGAAAAAATTGCTGGCCAGTAATTTCGTCTTGGGGAATCAAACCCGCGTCCATTGAAACCTTTAACTGAAATGAAGCGGTCGTCTCTAACCACTCGGCCACGGAGCAAATTACAAACTAGTGACTTAAGAACGCATTTAAATATTCACGACGTAGTACACCTGTTACCTTTCATTGTTAACCGTCGTTACGTTTTTGCTGTCCACTACCTGTGTATGCTTTTTGTGCACATGAACAAACTGAAGACAAACTATGATACTGTACTTTGTAGTAATTAACTGAGCAAATTAAATTTTTGAATTAATTACGCACACAAAAATCACCTGTCTATAATTTAAATGAATAAATAAATACATTAAAAAAAAAATACAGACCATGTCAGCAAAAAACATTGCCGCTTCTGATCAAGTAGTATAAAAAATATATTCCACAACAAGAGCCAAAAGTGAGTTTACATGACTCGGGAATTGCTCACTCGCTACGCTCGTTCGCAAACTTTCCCTCGCCATGTAAACACTCACTTTTGACTCTCGGTGTGTAATATACTATTTATTACTTTCGCAAAAATACCTACAACACCGCAATCGCAAATTTGCAAACAACTTCCACCTTCCATACTTGGGCGCAACAATGAAGGCTACGGATCAATCAGTCAAAGTTAGTACACGTAGACTTTGCCCTACGCCCACAATACGAGCCAACTGTTCTAGATGCCGAAATTCTGTCCAAGGATGACTCGGCCAGATACTTGGGAATATTTCTCGACCAGCGCTTAACCTACAAAAAACACATGTCCGAATGAAGCGCAATGAACTGGATTTGCGTCTACGCCAGTATAGATGGCTGCTGGGGCCGCGCTCCGCCCTCTCGCTCAACAACAAGCGACTGCTGTACACCACGGCCCTGCGCCCGATATGGACCTACTGTATCCAGATCTGGGGCTGCGCAAGCAAAAGCAACAAAGAAGCGATACAGCGCTTCCAAAACAAGGTTCTCGGCCTCATAACGGGGACACTCTGGTACGGGCGCAACGACCAACTGCACAAGGACTTGGAGCTCCCCACTGTCGAAGAAGTAGCCTGTCAGTTCGCGTAGCGCCACGAGATTAGACTTCACCTGCACACCAACAACCTAGCCTTTGATCTTCTATAAACACCACGACCAATATCCTCAGGCTTTAACGGATGCACCCGGCTGACTTAGTCTAACCACTAGATTCTATTTACTTGTACCCAACAATATTTGTCTCGCCCCCTCCCCTCCTCCGTTCACCACACCCGAGTACCTAATCTGTAAAATGTTATATAATTGTATGTATGTAACTTTTTCCCGTGATACGCCCTTTGCTACAATATTTGTTAATACTCCCACAGGGAGCAGTACAATACACCATTAAATAAATTATTTTAAAAAAAGAAAGAAAAAAAGTATAATTTGATTGAATGGGCGCCACATTTCCTATCGGAAATATTGAACTTCAGACGCATCTCATCAAAGGCTGACTGAACGAAAGGTACTTTTTTTGGAAATTCCAAAAGACAAAAGCCACTAATCACTTTACCCTCGATTGTATTCTTCAAATCAGAAGAATTTTGAAGGAAAAAGATTTGGCTTTTTTCGCGATCAAAAATCGAAATCAAAAAGCAAAAATTCATGACGTAAAATGTTTCAGTATTTACGACGCTAAATTTTTCAAGAGTTGCCGAAATCACTTCAAAAAAGTGCAATATAAAATAGTCCACGAAAACCAATATTGCCGAAATAACTTTATAAATTCTCAGAATGAAATATGTAGTCAATAAAAACCAAAATGAAAATATGAAATTTCTCACAAATAGTATCTCGGAGAGGAGCTCAAACTGCAAACGTACGGACATAAAGCTATCGAGGAACGTATCGAAATAGGGATTTTCCAAATCGCTAATTTCAAATATCGCACCAGATTTTCGATCTGAACCACTAAATGTTGAGAAAATGAGCATTATAAAGTGACTTGGTTTTGAAAAAGTCAAACCAAGTATCGAAACAAGCCTTTTTAGGTTGCTGATTCCGAGTATCGCATCAGATATTTAATCGAATCCAAATTTGGGCTGCGAAATGTGAAACCAAATCAGAAAACTAGTTTGGTTTCAGAAATCAGACTAGAATGTGAAATGAGGTTTTCCTGAGTCGCTAATTCCGAATATCGCATCGAATTTCGACAATTAGCTCAACTTTTGAAATAAAGTCAATTTTGAACAAGGCCCATAATTTGACTTTTCGGGCTCACAGGACGGATCTAAAATCGAATTCGATTTACGAAGTTTAGAGAGGCATAATTCAACACGAGGCCAAATACAAAAGAAATTCTACATTGATCCTGTAACACTAATTTCAGTTATAGCTAGCTTGGTAGTTTTAGAAAATTGAATTACCACCTGCCCTACGTGTTATTATTGACAAACAGCTTTGGATTGAACATTATTGTCGCAAACATGATTTATGTCCGTGTACATATTTTTCATGAGGGGGGGGGGGGTATATGCTGAAAAGTTGAACGTTTTTCAAAACTGCCACAACTGCCACAAGTTTTTTTTTTAAACTGGTTGATACTGAATGGCCGGACAATTGCAGAGAAACATCGACTCAGTACAAGAAGTCAAAAGTTTTCTACGCATGTATAAGAAACTGTTGACAATTTTCTTATTTTTCGTACTAATGGTTCAAAATGCCGACTAAATGGTCGAGGTTGCCTGAAAATGCAGACTTCCACGATTCGTGGCGATACCCCCACTCATCACGCCCCTGTTACCAACACTAGATTCCACATTTCCTCCTGTCTTGAAACCTTCTCAGAGGGTAACGGAGGAACCGAGGTTCCATTTGAGACTCTTCTTCAAAAATTGAATGATTTAGTTGCGAACACCAGGAATGATAAAAAAATTTGCCCCACTTTAACATAGTTGTAATGAGCGATTCAAAATACTCCCATTTCGATGCTTTGTTTAATAACTTCTGCTATTTAGAATTCCAAGGTCAGTAGTAGAAAGGGATCCCCTCTGGAGAGAAGTGGACGGGAAAATGTTTTAATTTAAAAGAAACTAGACCTTGCCATGTAATTCTGGGCTGTCCCGTATCGATCCGAAAACGCAATAACAGGGTTTATAATAACGCAGTTTGTATTGAGGTCTTGTACGATCAATAGTAATTGAGTATTGGTTTTCTAGAAGGTCCTCTTCTCAACAGGATTCCAATAAGTGATAGGATCTTGAATAGCAGGACTCAATTCATCTCTGCTTGCTCTTGAACATGCAGATTTTTGGAATCAGAAGTGAACGATAGCTACTTGTTTTCAAAAAGAATGATAGGTGGTGGAGGTATCTTCTAACCCCCTCCCATACCTACGTTACTGATCCAGTTTTCTGCTACTCATGATTACAGTTTTCTAGGTTCGGCCACATGTGTAAAAAAAATTATACACAAGAGGCTCGCCGATCGAACTTTTATCACGTAAAAATATCGCCGACTTATACGTAGAACTGATGAGAATGGTTTCCACCGCATCATAAATGCTCTTCATAAAATGAAAAGAAAATGCCGGCCCCAGTGAGATATTATCTGATATTCTACGACAAAAAACATTAATTAACCATCAAACAATTCTCGATGCTTTGAATGGCTGCCAAATCGTATTTTTTCCCTTTCCCGGAGTTCGTCGTAATGTTCGCGAGTATTACAATTCACGCTGTAATAGATTCATTCCATTATAATATTATCATCCCTTTCGGAGCACCGATTCAATTTCCGGGTTGCAATTATTTTCAATTTTGCTGAATGTAAATCCAGCGTATACTTCATCGTTACAAGTCTCTATAAATATTCGCGGGTCATCGTGGATTCATTAGGTCTACCGTCATATATGCCTGCCACGGCAGTCCATATTTTCAACTTTCACATTTTCGATGCGGCACCCCCTTCCATCCGTTCAGAAAACTGGAAACCAAAATATGCGAGAAAGATCGGTTAACATTACGAGTCACTTTTAGCACGAAAGAATCGAAGTTTGGATGAAAAATAACATCAATTTCAGATATTTGTAACTCTGTATCAGAGTCTGGCAATCATTAACTAGAAGAAAGAATGTTTTCTCTCACAATTTGTAGATAACCAAATTGAAATCCGACTGTTTTCAAATTCCCTGAGATATGTATAAAATTTTCACAATTTATTGTAAATCTTCGGAACTTCGGTAATTGAAACGCATAAAAGTAACGTGGGCAGCACCCTCAGATATGAAGTTGAAAGAGCTGCGCGCGGTAGAGGAACTCTAACAATATATCTAACCTTATAAATTAGGATCAATTTTCTTTGTTCTTCTTATCGAGCCGAACTCTTTTCCACTTGACAAAATCAGCAAAGTTATTTCAGTGAAACGAACATACTGAAGATGGAGGGGACAAAATGTGACAAGAATGAAAAAATTCTAAGGCTCACTTGAGAAAAGAAACAAGGTCCTCGATTTGTCTACTTTGTTCCAATAGTGACACTACTGTTTGCCAGTCAGTTCTTCGTCTGCGTCTGCCTAACCAACTGTCTGTCTGCCTGATTATCTATAAATGGCTGGTAAGATGGTTGACTGACTCATTGACTGTTTCTCTATCTATCTTGCTGGCTGGCTAACTTACTGCAGCTTCGACTGATTTTTAAAAGATTTTCAAATCTCTCGAATCTTTTTGAAATTTGAAAGTACCTACTCCTGCAATTCCCTTTTCGTTAAGTAGCCACGCAGAAGAGATAGACAGATAGACTAGCCCAGGAACAAGACCTTGGACATCTCCAGGATGCAGCAAACAATTTTGCTTCGCTTTCTATATCTCTGTCTATAAAATATGTTGAAAATTAGGTCATAGTTTTATATTTTTCTGCATTAAAGAGGATTGTTGTAAAAATGAAAGTGGTAAATTTGAGGAATTTATTTCATAAAATTGATTTCCTAAGATTTTTTTAGTCACGGACTTTTTATTTAAGTTCGTAACCACTGCTTATAGATGCATAACCACGTAATCCACAAAAATGCAATTTTAAGGAGAGAAACAAAAACGTTCAACAGATCATATTGTGATATGGGATACACGATTTTACTTGAACTGCTTATGTATCATATGAGAATATTTAGATTAAATTATTTTTACACAACTATGGAGAATACCTAACGTACCCGAAACTGTAAAAACCTCATTTTTGAACAAGAAAAAAAAAGAAAAAAAAAAAATGTTTACGTGATTAGGCATTTAAGCAGTCGATTGTATTTTTCTTATCAATCACAGCTGTAGAAGTTTATAAAAAAAAGGTGGATGTCAACAACTTGGTTGCAAAATACGAATTCCTAGCCTCGATTCGCAATTCTTAATCGAGGAAGAATGCAGGTTCTGGACATAAAAACGAATATGATTCAATTTTCGATGAATAACTAATTGTTCATTTTAACTTTATAATTATAAGATGAATTTTGTGATACTGTCTCCTGCAACGTGCACAAAGAACAGAAGACTCAAACTCAACTATTTTCAAAATTCCATCGATCTGAGGTCCTTTTATTTAATATAATACCTATGTTTCGGCCAGCCAATTTCAGTATTTATATTGTGTATTGTTAGTTCGACTTTTGTCACGTAAGAAATGAAAAGAATATTTTATTCTATTAATTTCTCATTATTTTTGTGGCTGTGAATCCTAAAACATTAGGAGATTTGACTATTGACATAGGAAAGTACATACAGCGAACTGTTACATATCTGAAATATTCTACGCGACTAGTGTATTAGTTAGTACTTCTTCTGTTACATGAAAGTCACTGCTACTAGACCAGCCACCCAAAAACAAAAAAAAAAAAAAAAAAAAAAAAAAGAAGAAAGACGAATGCCAATTAACGCATAGACAGAGAGACCAACAGACAGATAATCAAGCATGAGACAAACAAACAGAGCGTTAGAAGTGCAGTGGCTGCTATAAGCAAGGGTTGGTCCACAAACGACTAGAAGGTAGCAGTCTCCTAGCTATTTCCATGAAGTTTGTTTTTAGATAGTCGAAAGACCTTCGACTCGCATTTCCTTTTTTGTTTCATTTTCTTTTTCGAAATTCTTTATTGCCAGTCGAGATATGCTTACAATTCACCATATTATCCCGAAACGGCTTACCCAGCTGCTGATATCGAAGGAACTTATAGAGCAGCCGAAAACAGGCTTATCAGTCGTTAAATCTACCTATTCTCTGCCCTACTGCTTTTCTATACCGCTTATAGGCTTACCGTATTTTTGTAAACGTTTTCAGTTTTTCGGAACGAGAAGGACATAAAACCCCAACCGAAATTCGAGTCACGCGCAAAAATAATTACGAGAGTAATATTCTAAATTTTTTGTTTTAGGCTTACTCATCGAGCCTCTTTTCCTATTTATTCCCTTTATTTACAAAAGACGCGAATAGAATTTCGTATAATTAAACACAAATAAACAAAGTATAAATATACTTTACGTCTTGCTTTTAATTTTTTTTTTTTAACTCTTTTTCGTCACTTTGTAAACAAAATTTTATCGTTGCCTTTTAATTAAATAGTTTATCTCGTTTCCCATCTCTAATAAGAGACAATGATATCCATTTGTACGGAGATTCTTCCGCGTAATTAATTTTCTGTAAGAAAATGAGAAAACGTTCTGGCGCAACGTCTGCTAATTTTTACGGCGTATATTTGTAATTGTCATTTGCGTCTGTTCAAAAGGAAAAAAAGAAAAAGGAAAGACAGAGAAGGGAAGAGAAATAGGTCGGGCAGAAAATGTATAAACGAGAAGGCCGGAATTTATTTCAAAAAAAAAAAAAAAAAAAAGAAACCTTTCATAATTTTTTATTTAATTTTGCATCTAATCGTTTTATTAACCGAGACGGATAAAATTAGATGAAAATTGAGTTTAGATATTCCTGATAAAATTACTAAATAATGAGTGCTAATGAGAATACCAACGAATTGGAGGTGTCAGTAAGGGGAGGAGGTACGTGTAAAGAGGTATACCCCAGGTACCGAAAAATACTGAAAATGACTTAGGTACTTTACAAATTGAAATTGTTGAGGAACTCAAAATATGTTCGATCGCCACGCTCACAATAGAAAGTAATAACGATTCACTCAAAATTTACCTATTCAACTTTTCATAGTCGTAATCCCTCCCGTGGGATGTAAAGTCAGCTTTTTAAAGGTCGTACATCCAAAATTGGATCTCTGTCGGGTGAAAATAAAACATATCAAGGAATTTTAAGACGTGGTTCAGGGGCTTCAAAGTCACAAATGCGTATAAAATGAATGATTTTATAATGTATAATGTTTCTTCAAGTACAAAAAGTTGCTTAAAATATTTCTGAATTTGATACTTGCTCAAAACAATCATGATTTGTCACATGAATGGAGGCGAGTAAGGAGACGGAAATGGACTACATACTATTCTGTATTCTATAAAAATGCATATTTATTATTTAAAAAAAAAGAAAGAACGGTTGAAGATTCTTTTTTTCCGTGGAATACGTCTTGCAATCACTTGCAAGTACCTTACCTCTCTGCCTTCACTATCACTCTCCCACACTTTCCCACTCACGGCTTCCTCATTCAACAAAAGAATGATACATACCTATTTCCTTTTCTTGAAAATGGTCTGTTCTCCTGTTAGTGCCTTTCTTCCTCCCTTTACTGCGCCCCCCTCTCATTACGGAACAATAATCAACACTAGGAAATATACGTATATTTACGAAAAACAGAAACGGAAACGCGATTTTTTCTTAAAATATGTCTTGTTACCTCCTGGTTCCCCCATTCTTTTAATTTTCCCCCTTCCCTCATTCCTCTCATATAACTCCCAGTCTAAATCCAAAATATCAAAGATAGACAAAATAAATTTATAATGTTCATCTACGATACAGTTATACCCCTTTACATTTACCCCCCTCCCCCACACAACCCTTCTCTCTAAATCAAACATATAAAACTGAAGTTACAATTTTCACTTACTACCAACATAATTAGAATCACATATTGCAATTAAATGAAAATTGTAACTTTACAATGTCGAAGTCTTAAATATTTTTGATTTAGAGAGGGGGTTATACGAAGGCGAATGAGAGAGTTAATGGAAAGGAGAGTGAAGGTATCCTTTCTAATTTTACTCACAACCCGAGCCTTGGAATCCGTCCTTTTGAGCATTACTTCAGAGACGTCGGGGAGGCTGGTAGGGCTACCTTAGTCCTCTTCTCATCTCGCCGAAAAATCGGCCTAGGTCGAAATGTAGCGAGTTGCTACGTGGGCTCGAACCCGAGACCTCCGGATTCAGAGACCAGAGTGCTATCCACTCGGCCAACGAGACCCCTAACTAAGGGTTATAGCACTTCCAGAAAGTAACAAGAAATATTTCAAGGAGAAAAAATTATACTTTCTTTTGTTTTTGCAAAGTTACGCAAATGCGTACCAAAGGAAACTGGCTAGGGGGAGAGAGGAAACCAAAAATTTTCTAACTGAGATGCAGCCAATTTTTGAGTTTTGTTCTGGATTGGGTTCAATTCACAAGTCTTTTGGAGAGGGTTGCTCTCCATCCCCACCGTTTGGTACCTTTTTGAATAAGTCAGACATTTAAAACGTTTCCATGATAAGAGGAAACACAGAAGCGACAGGGAAAACTAGTAGCAGGACAGGGGAGACCAACTTCGAGAAGAAAAGATATTTTTATTCTAGCAAATTTATAGGTTCTTACAAATCTGAGGACGTCAGCGATGACTAAGAGTGCAGGTGAGAGAAAACGGCGAATGAAGAAGAAGAAATCATCCGTGGGCTTTCCTATAAATATGCAACTTTAACGTGGTAGGAAAATGGTTCATTTGCCTCTTTGCCGGCTCTCATTTACGAGTATGTAACACATTTCTTTTATTGATGTAAGAAAGTTTCAAACTTAATTTCAGGTGACCTTTTGTACGCCAAGAAACATTCTGTGGTATCAAATAACGCATTTTACATGAATTTTCCAGTGAGCGACTTTAGGAGGGCCGCAAAGGGAGAATTGCTGACGAGGCCACGGGTATAACAAAACTCCCTAGCGATCCAAACGAGGAAAGCTGTTTGAGTGAATTTCAGCGCAAACAAGACTCCCAGTAAAATCGTTTGATCGTTTTTCGGATCGACTAGTCTTTTCTTTTCTAAGCCCTGCCAGAATCGCGCAATCTTCTTTTGCACACAAAAAACCTTCTTAAAATCGTCCAATCTTTTCTTGGACCAACTAATCGTTGGTCAAGGAGCTCCTGTCAGAAACGTGCATTCGTTTTGGCAACACGGGGGGTCCATAATGGGATAATATGATCTGTTTTTAGACCGTCAGATTTTTCAATCCTAAACTCCTCGTCAGAATCATGCAATTTTTTTCACAAAAGGGGCCCGTACAAAATCAGCAAACTAGTTTTACGTCTTTTTTCTATGGAAACGGAGCTATAAAAATCATGGTGGCATTTTCTTCAAATTTAAACCTGGTGAAGTCCTCAGAATGGTTTTTCAAATTAAATTCGCTACTGACTGAACCACTTTTCCCACAAAAATCCTTTAAAATGCCTATATTACGGACAGAAGACCTATTCGGAGATGTAACCTTCCAAACAGTTGACATTTTTTTCTCTATACGTCTGAGATACCACTTCCTCTCCACCCATGTCTTTCTTACCACTGGTCTTATCTCCAGTCACTAAATGAGGCCTAAACTCAAAAGAGTACGAGTACTAGTCCAATTCCATAGCTAAGGGGAAATATCGAAACGTAAGAATGTTGATAATCAACAGTAGAAATAACGACAATCACCAGAATGTGTAGAGAAAGTCGGAAGAAAAAGATGATTTCACCGGTCGAATCCAATTGTAAATATTATGTGATGAGCTCAAACAATAAATCCTAAAATTCCGATTGAAATTATAGCATAAATTATATTAATTTTTCTAAAGATTTCTATTTTTCCATTTCCCGGATTTAAAATTTGAGATATTAATCCAAATCCAGGTAAAATTAGGGTATGAACTACTGGATGCTTACAAAATCAAAATAAATGTTGGAAAATTATTAAATTTCCATTGAAGGTCAACAATCACAAACAAGCTTTAGTGAATTTTGTTGTACATCGTACAATGAAAAATGAACACGAGAAGATTCTATAGCGTATTGACTAACGTGCTTCCAATTATTTATAACAACAAGATGTACTGTCATGGCACTTTGAGTTATACAGTACAGATCTTGTTTTACATTGTCACTGCGCTGATGTAGATTTCTTAGCAAAATTACACCGTGAGAGAACCCTTGTCCTCCGGAATTTTAATTGGCCGTCACTCCTTCAAGAACTGACATTTCAGTGAACAAGGTGTTTTTGAGGGAATGTAGACTTTCTTTGCAAACGATTGCGAGTGAAAAATTGCTTCAGTGTGCCACTCTCAGTACCCAACTAGTAAAAGTTGGAATCTTCCACGGTAGTAATTACTGCAAGTACATATTATGTTAAGAGGGTCAGTTCGACCGCAATCACTGTCGGGCACTTTAACACGGACAGTACAGCCGACATTGGCAGCAAAGGTCAAAAAGATCGGCGGTAGGGTAGCCCCAACTTCTTCGTCTGTTTTATGAGGTAGAGCACTGGTTCAACATTCACCAAATTCAACTTGTGTATGTAGACATTCACCGGTGTATCTTCGCACAAATTCTTTCATGCTTCTTTTTTCAGACTTCCATCAAACTGGTTTGTGATTGTTGACCTTCACGAACAGTTACATAGCTAATCCGCCCCTGCCCCCATCTCCCCATATCAACTCTCTATTTGCACTACTGATACACGAATCGCTATAAATTCACATTCATTTCCTTTTTAATTTCGCCAAATCCGATATGAAATCGTGCTTTCTGCAATCATCGCATCGGACCGATGAAGCTTTCCAGATCTTTATAATAGCAACCTAATGAGAAGTATATATATCGCGCACGTTAATTAACGCCGAGTTGTTGGAAAGACGTCAGCTTCTCTGTCTCATCGCCTTTGTTTGAAAATCGCAGACTGAAAGTTGAGAGCAGACGAGTGGCAGTGACGTATCGAGTGCGAAGTGCTGGAAGTTGGTATTACACGTACGGGGAAACCGTACTTAATCAGCTGTATATTATTTGGCTGGAAATTTGGCCGCGCTCGAGCCATTCACATGCGCCGGGTCGAGCATTTCGCGCGGACAAAGCATGTGTGTCTGCGTACAGCCGCAAACGATAACGAGCGGGGCAAATACACAAAGGAGCCCGAGCGGAGCGGGGAAATGGGGGCCAAAAATGAAGAGGCAGCCGCCCGTCGGGCCCGGCCACGACGAGGATGATGACGACGACGACGACGACGACGATGATACGATACGATACGCGATATTATGTTGATGGTAAATTAATGAACGAGCCGACCTCGTCCTATACCGCAACCGAGTGTATAACGTGGCACTACTGCGATATTTGCGGGCATATTGCAAAATTTTGTTTGTAAAATACGTTATACCGAATCCTAGCTCATAATACAGAATTGCAGATACGGTATACGCAGTACGTATGTACTTACATTATATGTACAGCGTACACCACCATACCTACCTGGCCGAATTCAAAAATGCTCAAAACACTGTAGACCTTTGGCCATTTTACACGTGAAGTGGCCGCAGGAGAAGGAAATTCATAAATTTAGGATGCCTAGCGACGTAAAATTATACATCGATGATATTGAATCGTTTAAACTTAAGGGGAGTTAGGTCAGTACCACAGGGAAAAGGCCCGGTATAAATTTTGACTTATTATGGAAAACGTTAACTGGATAAAATTAAAAAATTAAAGAAAATTATACTGAAAAGTTTTACGAACATTGTCAAAATACAAATCGAAGTTACATTGCCACTGCCTGCTCCGCGTTGTCTTGACCAGAATGTATAAGGACAAATGAATGAACATTTGTCATCCAGCGTTGCCAACCGTGCGGATTTATCCGCACATGTGCGGAAAATCAATATTGACTTCGGAGAAGTGCGGAATTTGTGCGGGTTTTTAAATTTCTCCTTCAAAATACGAAAAAAATATACCAGAACGATGGCATATCTGCAAAACATAGTATGTTTAAAGAATCATGCCACAGATGAATACGCAAAGAATAAGAAAATAATGCAGGTATCACTTTCTTATTCTTCGTATTTTCATCTGTAGGTATGTGGGTTTTTATCGAAATTCGATACTCCGAATCCAATTGAAGCGCGGTGAGGAAAAAGGGCCTTCGATAAATGTATTTCTTATGAAACGGAGGCCCTTCTTCCGTTCTTCTACGCATGTGATGAAGTTGACTCGAAATCGAAAAATCGTTCGCGCGTTCCACATCCACATTAAAAGCGTTGGACTCTTCGACTTCAGCTTCGGCATCGGGCAGCCACATGTCATTGTTTATCGTTTTATGGTTTTGAATTGTTGGATACAAGGTGAAAATGGCAGCTGGCAGCGCCAAAGTGACGTTGATACGGCGATACGCATCTCCTACTGCATTCTTCAAATTTTAATATTAATATTTATTACTGAAAGGTTTAATGGGTAAAGTTATTTATTTATTAGCTGCGTAAAGTAGTAAATTATTTGATAAATTATGTTTGTATTAAGAAGCTGGAACATAGTATGCGTATCTTCAATTTGTCTATTGTATGAAATAAGGGGGGGGGGGAGGTCACCGATTTGTTTAAAATGTGCCTTTATAGCGTTTTCTGGCGTTTTCTGGTGAGTGCGGATTTGTGCGGAATTTCCCTTGATGAAACGGGGAATTTTGGCTGCTCCGAGTTGGCCACACTGATTCAGTTCTCGCATAGCAGCAAAACAATTGCAACGTCTGTTTCCGTGTTGCGCGGAATCGTGTAAAATGCAGTAAGAGTCCACAGAAGAAAGAGGCTAACAACCAATTTTTCCGTTTCCCCCTTCTTCAACTTATCGGTGAAGATGGCCCCTTCTGCTCTGTATGCAATAATTACAAATGCGTTCTCGGCTGCGGTAGGGCCCCTTTCTCCCTTGTTTGAGTAGTTCACCGAATTCTACTCTCCAACAGCTACATATTACCGAACTTAACTGAATACTGAAAATAATGCGGTTAGTCTCTTTCTTCCCTGGACTCTTCAAATATTAATGTACTACTTACGTAAGCTCCAGTCACTGATGCGATACTCGAAAGGGTAGTTGCCGGGACCGGGGATGTGGTGTCATAGAGGCCACTTTGGCACGCGTGCATCGCCATACGCCCCACCACACCACTACTAATGTAATACTGCGATGTGCAAAAAGTGTAAAAATGTAATGGGTCGACGCAAGCGGTAAGTGATACATAACATTAAACTGCGACGTCAAAACCGCTAACGCGGCAAAACAGTGACCAGCGCACTGCGGGCGCTGTCATTCACGAACAATCTAAAATAATTATGTCACGCGCTAAAGAACTGTTGAAAGAGCAGATAACACAGTCAGAACAGCAGCACGAGCGAATTTCCGAAAAGTACGAGGACTTGTGGGACAACTACGAGGAACTACACCAAAACTACAAGGGGTAAGGACGCACCTGAAGCAACTAAAGCAGAACTAACCAAAAAAAAAAAAAGCGACGAACTTGCCACTACTGCAAAAACTACTCCGTCGAAAAGCACCAGCAGCAAAGCAGCGGGAATAAATCACGCGGGAGGAAAACGCGGTCATGACACAATAAATGATACAGGAATGAGTGAAGATGAAAACAATGTAAGGGAGAAACAGTATAAACTCCGCTGTTCTTCGTCGACAGCAAAATAGCCGAAACCACCTTAGAGGAATTCAAGAAACTACCGTACCCTAACGCTGAATTTCCTGATTTCAGAACCTTCAGCAACGGAACCCTCAAACTTCAACCAAACGACGAGGTAACGCACCACCTCATTCGAGAGGAAGTAAACAAGCGTAATCTGGAGTATCGCAGTCATCAACTAAAAAGTGAAAAACCAGATCGTGTAATGGTCCGAGGATTACATCCTAGTACTGACGCCGAAACTATATAGCCAGTGAAATGAAGAAACACAGACACGAAGTAGTCCAGACAACAAGGATAGTGTATGGATTAAAATCCCTCTGCCACTGTTCTTTGTGGATGAAGCGGAGCCCAATAAACAAGGAAGGGTATGAGACACACGTGGTACCAGAAGATAACGATGGAAGCGCTACATAAGAAGAAAGATATCCCACAGTCCAAAAACTGCCAACAATTTGGACACACGCAGAACTTCTGCGAACACTAAGCGAAGTGTGTGAAATGCGTAAAGCCCATGCATCATCGGAATGCGGCAAACCAAAAGAGACCGGCACCTAAGTGTACAGACTATGGAGGTACGTCTACAGCCAATTGGAAGGGCTGCCTCGCTTATAAAGCAGCGGACTAAAAAGCCAATCTGAAAACAAAGACAGCAGTAGAGCGCATTTGAAAAGAAAAACCAACGAACTTTGTCAATCAACGTGTATCTTACTCCCAAGCTGCTGAGCAGAAGATGAAAAGACAGAAGCATGAATAACAAGAATACAGTCAGCGAGCTCAACCGGAATTGCGAACAAATCAGGGGAAGAAGATAAAACCCAGACGAAGAAGATACTCGACGAAATCACGAAAACTCTAGCCAGCGTCGTCAAACGGTTGGAAAGAACTAGAAAATAAGTTTCTCCAGGACAACCTAAGCAAGAAAAAGAAGAAATGAATGCCCTCAAGATCATTACCTGGAATGCAAACAGGCTAACTCAGCGCAAACATGAACTTGAAGTCCAACGAGACAAAAACTGACATTGCTCTAATCTCTGAAATACGTTAACGTTTTAAAAAACGCAAATGTCGACAAGGACTAGTGGTATTCGGCCGAAATGTTGAAGGCCATTCACTTTTAAAAAAACGCAACTCTCGACAAGGAATAGTATTATAAAATAGAAAACTACCCGGCTATCAAAATTAGAGTTCGTATAAATTTGAAATTGACACATTCAAAGCGGAAACGTGTAAGACCGAAACATGTACATTGTACAAACTGGACACCAGTGTTATCAACTCACAATTTCAGAGTTGCCTGGGATTGTATTATAAAAAATGCCTAAGATTGCCGGAGACAGCAGGAAATTTTTGGAACATAAGTTCGAGTAAATCATTTACTTTTCGAATGTAGTACTAGAACTGACTCACAGGGACGTACCGAAAAGTTTTTTCTGCGGGGAAGGGTAGGGGGTGAAATGAAATTCCCAAATATCAAAGCCAAAAAAAAAAAATTTGACTTGTTGGATTTTTCATACTCTACCGAAATTTCCCAATTTCGGCTGACTGGAATGGTAAATTTTCCCTACTGAGTAAAAAATTTCCTACGGGAAAGTCTCTTTTCCCCTCTATCAGTGCGTCCCTGCTGACACACTAACAACTAAAACATTACTTAGGCTTTCTGAGCTATTTCTCATTTTATCAACAAAAACAGACAGCACACTTGCAGACTTGCAGCCAACTGATGAATGAAAGAATCGAAAGAATGATAGTTCGTAGCTCTCAGCACGCAGCAAAATTACCAACATTCAAAACTGTGAAATGTAAAAAATAAGTGTAGACAAAATTGTAAGATATAGAAAATGTCTGACATTGATATAGAATACCTGAGTGCCGAGAAAATGCCGGGAAAAATCTAGAAAATATCTGAGTGCCGGAAAGATGCCGGAAGAATCTAGAATTGCCTAAGATCTCAGGTAATTGCCGGAGGGTTGGTAACACTGCTGGACACTGGTAAAAATGAGAGAATACAGAGCGTACACTATAGTGCACCCGAGTAATAAAGCCACAGGCGGCACCGCTGTCTCGCTGAGCTAAACAACGAACTAATGATATCAAGAATTTTCTATGTGATTTCCAAAAAATCTCAGTTTGTTGTGTACTGTTATTTATCGAGGGTTCAAAGTTTTGCTAATTAGTAGTTTTCCCTTCAGATTTACCGCACGCTTTTCATGATTGAAATCTGAAAGGGAAGCAAGATTCTTTGATCATTTCTCAGACAAAAAACTTTATGAAGGTGAGAAGAGAAAGTTACACGTTCTTCTTGATCTGTAATATATTTTATTACCATAGCTCTGTTCAGAATGAGAATGGAAGGAGAAAAGTTTCACGGGATTTTGAAATTTATTGTATGAAAGCATCTGAAAAGTCGCAAATGACTCTTCAAGAGTCGTAGCGAGTTTTAGACAAGTCTACAGGAGTCGAATATAGTCAGAAATGAGTATTAAGCAATCGTAAACGAGTCTTGAAAAAGTTTATCTAATTTTGAGGAAGCCTAGTTTGGAGTCCGAAAGAGTCTTTCTTAAGTCTGGGAGAATCATAGTCTTGAACAGTCTCAGTGAATTTTATAATAAGTCTATTTATATTCAACATACAAAAAATGAACAATTTTGATAGAAAATGTCAAAGTTGACGGCTTTTTAGCCATCGTTCGAGGGAGGGGGTCTCCATAACGAGTCTCGTATGGTTTTAGTAAATTTTAACAACGTTTATCCACATTCAGGCAAGCAAAAAAATGAACGGTTTCGATAGTTTGTTCGATATATGTATTAAAAAATTTCAAAGTTGACGGACCTCCAACCCTCGTTCGAGAGAGGAGGAATTTTGGAATCGTTCAAGAAACCGAATCTTATCATTTCAAGATGCTTTTCTTGGTTTTCTTCTCAGCTGCTTAAATTAAAAACAATGAGGTTCTTGTCGTAGAAACGAAACGGTTCCTAATAAGAATACAGAGAATGCTGGTTACCCCATGTCGCTGATACCCGTCGGCATTCAATTTTGATCCTTCTCCTCCTCCTCCTTCCTTGATTAGGATTAGGTTTTGAAGAAAACAGTCCATCACCAAGTTTTTGACCGGCCTTTCCTCTATTCCCTCTATCAAACCTTAGAGGGATCGGACCATTGTATTTCACTTTATTTCGTTGACACATTTATAATAACTAACATGAAATACAGTGGTTAAGAGCTGACGATGATCCGAGTATTTTACGTTTGTAGTATTTGTGGTCATCCGAGTTACCTAAGTGGAAAGAAAAAGCGCACCAACAATAATATATTTTTCATACTACTTGATCAGAAAGGCAATGTTTATATTGGTGTTTTACGGACGTCAAGAAGCGCCTATCATTCATGCATCGAGTGCTAACGAAACCTGCATGTAAAGTAAACGTCCCTCAATGTAAAGCATTTTTACATGAAAAAATTGCTGGCCAGCAATTTTATATCGGGGAATCGAACCCGCGTCCATTGAAACATTTGACTGAAATGCAGCAATCATCTCTAACCACTCGGCCACGGAGAAAATTATAACATAGCGACTTAAGAACGCATTTAAATATTCACAACATAGTACAGCTGTTACCGTTTGTTGATGCACGTGAATAACCTGAAGACAAGACTGTGATACTGTACTTCGTAGTAATTAACTGAGAAAAATAAATTTTGAATTAATTAAGCACACAAAAATCACCTGTCTATAAATTAAATAAATAAATTGATTGCAAAAAAAAATACAGAGCACGTCAGCGAAAAACATTGCCGCTTCATAAAAAATATCTTCCACAACAAGAGACAAAAGTGAGTTTACATGACTCGGGAATTGCTCACTCGCCATGTAAACACTCACTTTTGACTCTTTGTGTGTAATATACTATTGTTGCTGTAGCCACTATTAACCTTCTTTAATGCGGATTTGATATATGTTGCAATAGGTGGTTGGTAAATTCTTATGAGTGTGCAATTCAACACTTCTTTCATTCTTACTAGAGCGCTTTAGGTTAATAATTAATATAAGTCCATCTTCAGTGATAACCCTACTTCATTGAAAGTATAACAGCTGAAAGCGCTCTAATACAAAAAAGAAATTGTAATTGGCTCACCTAATTACAAATTTACCAAGTTCACGCAGATCATACTGGACATTGGGTAGGTACAATTAAACTGCAGACACAGATCTGAGATCGTCAGTATTGTGGATGACAAAACGTCGAAGCCAACAAACCCATGATCGAGTAGACTGTGAAAGCCGCAATATCGGCGAAAGATCAAGCTCAAGTCTGAAGAAACACACCTGAGCAGCCACCGGTCAATAGTCCGTAAGAACTATTCGAGTTCCCTCAAATGTCTAGCAACTTCCCGAAAGAGGTCCATTTAATTACTGATAGCATAATATATTCGAGTATTTCGACCGCTTAAAATTGCAAATTCTCTATATATAGTGTAGAAAAACCAGTAAATTAACTGTATAAATAATTAAGGTATTCAATCACATTACAGGTATAATCTTTTAGTGTTAGACCTATTTCCTGATAATATATTCGACTGAATTAACGTAACTTTGTTAGTACATAGATGAGTAGCCGTCATTACGTAAATATTTATTCTTTTCCAGATCCCCATGATACATCATCGGTCATGGGTTATCAGTTGATAAAAATACCAACGATGATCCGACGATACGTGTTGCTTAATTGAGGAAACTACAGAAGTGCGAAATCGCAGTCAATACGCCAATGATTCGAGTAACGTAACAGCGAACGGACAGATTAAATTAATGCGAATATTCTCAAATCACAATGCGAATACTTGACTCAACCTGGTAAGTGCTCAAACATTATTAGTGCTTCTAACCCTCTACTGGAAAGGGCCGTAGCTAAAATCACCGGAAAAACTCATTTTGTATACGAGTTCTATATATAATGCAGAAAAAAAGGAGGAAAAATTGAAAAAAGGTTAAAACAAAAATTATTTACTGTCCGTAGGCAATGCGAACAACTTTTTGAATTTTTACCAAATTAAAAAAAGTGTATTTTTGCAATTCAAGGCAGGGGTTTAGATCCCCATGATCAAGTTTTTAAAATATTAAATTAATCGAAAAAATATAAATTAGGATAGTATAAAGTTTAACGAATATATCGATCAAAATTGCTAAATAAATTTACCATCGTTCGTTATTAAATTTATAAATTTTAATTTTAAAAATTATTTTTATTTCTTTAAACAATTTAGTTAAATATGTTAACTTTCTAAATTTAATTTTTTCAGTTAAAGAATATTATTAATAATTTATTTTATTTTTTTAATATTAATTATTTTACTTTTAAAAATTGAAATTATTTTTCATTTATATAATTTAAATATCTGATTTTAATTATTTCTATTATTAATTTAAATTATTTTTCTATAATTAAAATTAATAGAAATAAATTTTTAATTATAATTTCCGTTTGAAAAAAATTAGGATACTTTCCATTAAAAAAAAAAAAAATTGAATTCCGGTCCAGGTACGGCTCTGCTAATGAGTAAGCATGGACACAAGTAATACTTTTCATCAAATTATCAAATAAGTTCGGAAGTGTTATGTGAATTCTAATTTGCTATGAGTATTTCAATTTCCTGTTCGAAGGTGTTTATGGATATCGTTATCAACCAACCTTGCGCTACTGCCGCAACTAGACTCAGCCCAGATTCTGGGTATTTTTCCAACCCAAAGTAAAAGTCTTCACGCCATCAATCAGCCGATTGTCAGAGGCTTAGCTAAGCGGGGACATAACGTAACTGTCATTAGTTATTTTTCATCCGCGTCCAAACAGTCCAACTACATTGACGTGGTCTTACATGATGACCTTCCTTCATATGTTGATGGTGTTTCCGTAGCTGAAAAATCAGAATTCAATAATGTACATAAAATTTTCACGCAATGGGCGCTGTTAGAGCGAAGGGCGTGCGAGAAGATTTTGCGATTCGATTATATTCAACAATTAGTAAGCTTTCAAGACAGACCGATTGATCTTATTTTGGCCGAAAGCTACAACTTGCCATGTTTCAGTTTGTTAGCAAGAAAACTTGGTGCGCCGTTAATTCTGATCACTTTCGAAACAGTATCCGTGATTCCGGACGTGGCAGTAGGCAATCCGAACCACCCATCTTACATGCCCGTGATCATTACTCCATATACGACAAAAATGAACTTCTACGAACGTTTAGTGAATACGTACAGCTACGTTATGTTCTATATAGGACCTTATTATTGGTATTACAAAAATAATTTGAAAGGTATAGCTTGGCAGTATTTGAAGACGAAACTGCCACCAATGGATGCCCTGGATGAACACGTGTCAATGGTATTCAACTATAATCATTTAAGTTTCATTAACAGGCCAACAGCTCCGAACTCCATCGACATAGCTGGAATTCATATAACAGAACTAAAACCACTACCATCGGTAAGTCATAACCAACTATTCGGGTACTTACAACAAAGTAATTACATTATTCACCGATAATATTAGGAGCATAACGAAAAGGAATGCAATGGAATGAGAAATGATTATAGTTACCTATACTTTGATATAAAAAGTTAAAAAATTATGATGTTTTTTGGGGAAAGAGGGTTAGCAACGTCATTTACAGCCTGTTTATATAGTTATAATAAAGTGAGAGCGGAGTATCCAGTTCTTAGTTTGAAAAGTATTACTTTGTCTTTTCTGGACTTCTAATAGGATTTTGTCCAGGAGTGAACTGTGGCTTTTATGGATTTTAGTTTGTTAGTTGGTGAGACTGATCATTTAAAATCTTACCAAATGTCTCTTCCTTGGCTTGGGTAGATCTTTGAAGTTTCTGAACACTCGACTAGGATTTCGGCACGAGTGTCGACTATTTTAAAGCGATAAACGACGCGAACGCAATAGTTGAATCGTTCATATTTCGGAAACCGTCTATGGGCACACAACCTGATCCTCGAGAAAAAGAAGAAAACTGTGCAAAGGCGTCAAGACTTTCTTTCTTAATGAATAAAAATTGGCTGATCTCCTGAATATCATTCCAAATATTGTGATATAGTTCACAGAATGTTCTATTCATCGTGAAAAAAAAAAAAGTAGGGGATGCAATTGTTTCTGCACTAAGATACTTTTGCAAATCCGTTTTCAATATCTTGCCGACTTGAATCACTAATACTTTGGATTCAACGAATTTTTTTTTTGGGAGGGGGGAGGAGTGGGTTAACTACGTCATGTACAGCCTATCGGCTAAATATGTGGAAATTGTATGGATTACAGTTAGGAGTAGAGGTTTGTAGCTTTTAGGAATGATGTGAGTTTATTTTGGGGGTGATTTTCGGAGAGTAGAAATTCTAGTGTTAAGTTTGATATGTGTGTTACGCTGGGAATGGAATTTTGAGCATCGGGTAATACGTGGTTGATGGATATTAGGAAATGTATCGCAGGTTGGTTGGATATAGCTATGAATGAAAGTGGAGTGTCCAGTTCTTAATCTGAAAAGTATGACTTCGCAGGTTCACTCAACTTCACTCGTTGAACTATCATCTATCTTGTGTCATATCTATGATCTCTGTAAACTGTGATAGTGTGAAGTGTGACAGAAAATAATCCGCCACAATTTCACATACATTCAAGATTTGAGATTCGAGAATTCGACTATTGTGGGTTATTTTGTTTTACTGTACAATACACAATTTAGAATTAAGAATTTATCAATTTACATCGTTCTTCATTACCACATGTACGTATCAAGGTGCGTCCACATTAGGATGATCAGCCTATTCATCCTGGATGATCAGCCAAAATGAAGCTGAAGGACTAATCAGTCTGGATGATCCTCCTTTATCCCCGATCGAGTTATTGGCGGTCTGATCAAAAGATGCTGATCATCCAGGATGAATAGGCTGATCATCCTAATGTGGACGCACCTTTAGAAATGATAAAAACATGAAATCTTGAAAGAGCTTTACAAACAGAAAACTGCGTTTAAGAAAACTTACGAATTATATGCTATTGCGGCAACATTAATTTGCATGTAGCTCGTCAACATGCGAAGCTAGTTTTAGTGTTTTAAATCGAGTTTTAACTCCATACGGACCGTCCATGCTTTTCGGACGAGTGTCTAATTTATCATTATTACCGTTCGAAAGAAAAAAAGTGGAATCAATTATTGATCCAGATGTATTCCTCAAAATGTTTAATACGAAATTTCGATGCCTGCAGTTATTTTGATTTTTGTCATTCTTTCTTGTTCACTTAACGTCGAGATTTTGTATTAGGCAAACATTTTGAGGAATACATCCGAATTCTACTTTCTTCCTGAACATTACATATAATATTATGAATTATGTCCTTTATATCAAATTTATAGGTGTATATATGTCCTTTACACCAAATTTATAGGAGTATTCCATTTATCTACTGTATTGTATTTTTTTCTCTTCTAAGTATTTCAACACATTTTTAATTTTTTGAAATTTGAAACTGTAATTCAATTTTTTTTTTAAAAATATTTCTGGTTCAATGAAAAGGGCTAGGATGGGTATACGAATTTCTTTCACGCAATATTTTTGACTGGACACCGGAGGCGGGGGTTGGGAATGCCCTCTGCCCTGGTTCCATTTTCATTTGCCCTGGTAAAATTTTGGTCTAGCTACGGGCCTGACTGTAACTCAACTAATGTCCTGCCTGATCGATCAAAGGAGAAAAAAAAGGAGTGAGTCATGAGAACAAGAAGAACGTGGTTTTTGGTAGAATCACATACCGGTTGTACAGGTATGCAGGAGACGGTTTTAAGACTCTTGCATAGTGCTACGCAAAAACTAGTCAGGCTGAACGATTTATACAAAAATATACATTCGAGAGGAGAGAGTCGCCGCATCATTTTCAAAATTGTTCATGCAGATTTCGGCTAGAACGGGAGACAAAGATGACCCCTTTGCTGTTTTTTGTCGGCAGTATGTATTGTTGAATTGGCAGTATAGTTCTGGGTGATTATCTCTTGGGTTACGTTAGCATGTTTTTATCCTTCTAGGTTACCTTTCTAATCTTTCCTGTGAAACAGTGTCAGGAGTTCGCCCTTTGGTATGTTTCCAAACATACTGCCCACACTGTGAAGATGAAGACCCTCTCGCCACAAACCACCTTTTCTCATGCCCTTTCCTCACCTGCCTTCGTAACTCTCACCACGTATCCCACAGTCGAATTTTGGCCCTCTCCGACTCTCACAAGCACATAAATAACATCCTCACCTACCTTTCCGCTGCTGGATACCTCTGCGACATGTAGACAGCTACCTTTTCTGAGCTCACAGTCCGAGCGTGTAGCTCCGTGACTCGATAATAATTTCTGTATAAAGGCATTTTTGTCCATTATAACTGCTGTGGTTCCTTCAGTTCTTTTAGTATCAAATTGTTTTAGTTTTTGTTTCAGTTTAGTAATGTCATTATTCGAATTTTTTTATTTTCATGGCCTCAATTTTCGGTATTCGTTTTATGGTCAGTAGGATATTTCCTATCTCGTGTTCCTGTCCATAGTCGATACAGTGCGGTAAAAAAGTCTGTGTCTTGATTTTTCTACAAAAAACAGAGTCGATACGCCCGCTATTATTATAACTGGACCGAGCACAAATGTTTAGGAATTTATTTTTTTACGAAGAGAAATAATAATCCATCCGACACTAGTGACCATTCCAAGGCCCCAATTTCTGTCTTTACGATATGAAAATCTTTAGTGAGATAGATGTGTTATTCACTTATGTATGTGCTTTTTTATGTACTGTCTCAAGGACATCCAAAAATTCATCGAGGATGCCGAACATGGAGTCATATTTTTCTGTTTGGGAGCAGCTATTAAAGTTAGTAGTTTTCCACCTGAAAAACTGGATATAATCAATCGTGTATTTTCAAAAATACCTCAACGAGTGTTATGGAGAGCTGACAACCTGCATACGTTGAATGTGTCCCAAAATGTCAAAGTATCTACGTGGTTCCCACAACGAGACATACTAGGTGAAAAATTGTCGTAGTAGAATAGTAGAGATCACGAAAATCTATTAAGTCCATACACTGATTTAATTTTACTTACACTTTAACAGAACATGCAAACGTGCGTGCACTTATAAGTCACTGCGGAATTTCGAGCACCACAGAAGCGATCTACACAGCCACGCCGGTTATTGCTATGCCCCTTTTGTACGATGAGTTCCAAAATGGTAATATTCTAGTGGAGAAGAAAGTTGCTGTGTACGTTGAGTACGACACGTTGACTGAGAATGGATTGTTGTCCGCCATAAACGAAATCATCAACAACACCGAGTAAGTGAATGGTCACTCAGCCAGACTTTATCGAACAAGATCCAATTGTGAAATATGATTACCTGCTACTAGATACGGAAAGAACATGCGAAAATGGTCAACTATCTTCAAAGATCGACCCATGAGACCTCTGGAAACTGCTCTTTATTGGTGTGAGTATGTGCTCAGATACAAGGGAGCACCTCATTTACGACCAACCGCGGCTGGCATGCCACTGTATCAGTATTTGTTACTCGACGTTATCGCGTTCTTATTGATAATCTTGATTTTGGTAATTTGGCTTGTCAAATTCCTAATTCAAAACCTTTTAGCATGTTGTTGGAAAACAAATAAGGTGGAAAAACTGAAACAAGGGTAACACGGAGTATCAAAGGTAAGCTCGAATTTTAAAACCGTCCAAGTGTTTCATTTGGATGAACGAGATGTCAATGTTACCAATGCAAATCCAGCAAATACCAAGGCAATTCTGTCAGAAATGCATTTATTTGAACGGTTTTAGAATGAAAGAGATGGGAACGATGATATATGTGACTATAAGCGGAAGATATTATATTATATTGTTTAGTATAACAAGTGTAATTTTTGAATTGAAATTTGTTTGTTCCAAGTTGAAAGCTAATATGTGACAGGTGGGGCTTTGTCCACACATTTTGTGATTTCAAAATCCATTCCAGGGTATTCACTAGGATTGATAAGTAAAAACAGAAGATTTTACGAACAAGGCATTACTATTGCGGGACATGTTACCACCAGATCAGAAAGATTGGTACTGTGCGTGTGCACATCGTGGACAGCTTACTCAACGTCGTGAAACACATAGCTAGTAAGCGAACTGCGTCTGTACACTCTTCGGCACACAAAAGGAAACCTCTAACGCAACAAACCGCGGGGAAAGCAACAACAAATTACCCTGACCAACCCTGTCCAAGTAAATCGTGCGTCACAAACCGCGATCGCCAACGTACGACATCAGATACGGCCCCTGAAGAAGAAAAAGATGACGAATGTAGTCATTCAGTTAATGTGACCTCAGGGTCAGTGGCGTGGGAGGGTAGGAAGGTTTAAGGGGATGATCTCCCCCCTGAGGTGAGAAATTTTATACGCTGGCAGTATCACAATAAATGTACGAAATGAAATTTAAATTCAGATGCATAATTGAAGTTGAAAAACACAACATACTAATACGTGAATGTAAAAATATACAGTTCATATTAGGTGTACCCCCTAAAATTTTGCTGATCCTCTCCCCCTTGGAAAAATCCTGGCTACGCCACTGCTGAGGGTCATGCCAATGAACAAATTGTTAGGCAGAGCAATTCTCTTTGTCCGTAAACATTCAACTTCTGTTTCTTCTTTTTAGAACTCCTTAGGGGGAAAGTGATAAGAACAACAACTGTAATAATTAGCAGTGCCAACAGAAATAGTTCTCATGAGTTGTTGCGGGGCAAGGAACAAGATCCAACTTTGTTGATCCTAGTTTTCTAGATACGACGCTTTTTGTAAATCAAGGTCAAAACTGTCGAAATTGGAATTTGCGACGATTTCAATGGAATAAACCCTCCTCTTTCGACTGGCGTTATCCGTTTTTCTCTGCCTGCGTTCGTCCATTACAGGCGAAACTGTGAACCCATCTCCTCTCTGTTTTGCCCCCCCCCCAATCAACTCAGTTTTGTTATCACTGGAAATTAAACTCTTTCGTTTCCTATAGTTTTATGAAAAGGTCCCACTTTATTGACGAAATTCTTCATAAAATTGTTAACAAAATGAGACCTCACAACAGAGCTCTCTAGCTTTTCGTATTCTTTGAACCTTTCTTTAAATTGCATTTTTCTCAAAATCAGGACTTTTGAAATCTCAACTTTAAACAGCCATATCTTGGCGAATTTTTGAGATAGAGAGCTCCGCAAGGTCTCATTCTATCAGAAATGTTATCTAGTATATGGCAGTTTTCATATGTCTATATTGACAAAGTTAAACCTTATTTCCTGCACGGCCACAATTTTTTCATCAAAGGCCTGATTCTGAGATTTTGAAAAAAAGAAAAAGTTTCCGGGATAGGAGATCAAATGTCATAAAGGTCATAATAACACAATTTCAACCATATTTCAAGTTAAATTTCAACTTTTCAGTACCATCGAGTAAATAACGTATTTACGCTTATTTTTCGTATATTCATCAAAGCTGACCTCGGAATCCTGATGCAATCTTTTGCTCGTCTTAAGAATAGCCCTTCAAATGCCACAAAGTAAAAAAAACGTTTTTTAGAATTCGGCATCGAAAAAATAGAACAGTGCTTTTCGAAGAAAAGTTTTCGCTGATTTCAGATATGATCTTAGAATTTCAATTAAAATTTCTTGAGACCAAGAAAATAATTATATTTAGTTCACCAAAATTCCATTTTCGCAATGAAAAAGTTCTGAAGTTAAATCGGGAGCTCAGTTTTGAAACTAGCATGAAAAATAAGTCTGAGGAGGTCAAATTTACTTGTGAGTATGCCAAACTGGCCGAAACATTTGAAAGCACTAGGTATATTTCAAAATTTTATTTCTCGCTGTTTTCCAAATCTCCTCGCAAATTCAATTTTTATTTTACGAAGTATTTCTTTTTTTCAAATTATTTAGAATGTAATTCTCCACTGAGTCCAGATAGTTGAATTCGAGTTTCTCAAAGTGTACCTATCAACTAAACAGTTTGCGATCCGCATTAGTATAATTCAAAATGACTAGAAGATTTTGCGGTAATATTATTTCATTATAAAGAACAAGATGACGGGGTAGCCCACCTAATTTCCGAAAATGCGGCAAATAACGGACACTAATCTATACATACTACATGTATATTTATACCTTACTGATATGAGTTCTATAAGCCATCAGCTACTCATAAATATCCACATTTTTACCTACGACCCCCTTCCAAGTTTGCGACTAAACGCGTGAGCGCATTTCTAAATATACAGAAATGCGCTGAAAAAAAAATTTAAAAAAAAAATAAAAAGTATACCGCAAAGAGAATGTTAAATGCGAATTATTCCCTATTTACCTCGCAGCTAAAAGCGTGAAACAAAAAAAAAATAAAATAAATAAAGAGGGGCGAAGAAAAGAACAAATACCAAACAGCATACTCGCGAAATTGGATTTTTGATTTAGCAGTACACGCTCACGGTAAAAGAGATGTAAATCAGGAAGTACCTAAAGCGTGGTCTAGAAAGAGAAAAAAATAAGGGAAAAGAAAAAACCCGAGTATACAAAAAACGACTATTTCTACGTTTAAGGGCAGCATAAAGCTAGCGTGAAATGAAGAAGAAAACTTTTTATCAATGTCATTCATCTGGGGGTTCGTTTCACCTACTCCTATTAGCGTGAAATATTATTTTCGCAGATTATTCGTAATACGTAAATAGCGGCGTCTCTGCGTTTATCTGTTTTGCTACAGCAGGGCAAAAACTGCATGAAATATCGCTTCCAAAGTGCACGGCTCGACGCGACACGAAGCGACCGTGTAATAGAGGTAGGCTACACAGTTCGCCGTAAACTATGGTATTTCCATAGTATCGAGATGGCCTCGAAGTTTTGCCGTACATTCATGCGTGGAAGTATAACACGTCACAGGTAGTGGAATTTCGAATTTCAGCTCATCTGCCGACAAAAGATGACAAACAGAGTGAAACACGAAAACAGCCTATAAAAATTTTCTTCAATTTTAAGGATCGAACCGGCTAACAACTTCCATTTTGTCGTAGAAAAGAAACGTGCAAAATTTCATCGCAAAATATTATAATTTTCCTACGGCCTAAAAGTGAGTTCAAGTACTGATTTGGTTGAACGTACAGAATGTTTCCGGAATAGCCCCTCCTCCTACTTTTTTTATTGCGAAATCGGATGGAGATATAATAAACAGATAGCTTCAAGGACTAAGGTCTTGTTTATTACAGGGTAAAAAAAATTTCCCTTCCTGCAAAGCTTCGGAATTTTGAACACGAATGTATCAAAAAAATATCAAAATAGGAATATTCTGAATCTCCGAATTCAAAAATACAAGATTTGTGATCCTACTGCAATT
This sequence comes from Acanthococcus lagerstroemiae, assembly GCA_031841125.1. Taxonomy (NCBI): domain Eukaryota; kingdom Metazoa; phylum Arthropoda; class Insecta; order Hemiptera; family Eriococcidae; genus Acanthococcus; species Acanthococcus lagerstroemiae. Next base: position 5,935,063 of record CM063110.1, on the reverse strand, counting down.
TGAACCCTTTCGACTTCTGTTTCTTCTGAGATGTTAGTTTTAATTTGCTGAGAAAATTGAAAAAAGTGCTAAGAATGCACTAGGACCGACCTATACAGACAAAGGAAGATGTACGCAACACTGCACCAACACCGGAAAGCTAGTGATATCCGAATACCCCCACTAACATCCTAGCAAACACAGCAACTACAGTGTCAATCGAGATGGAAAGATAGCGCGTCCTGTAACCTCGCCAGTTCGAACGAACAAGACATAACAATCGCAGGGCGTGTTACCACCAGATCAGAAAGATTGGTACTGTGCGTGTGCAGGTCGTGAACAGCTTACTTAACTCAGTGGAAAAAACGTGGCTAGTACGCGAACTACGTCTGCACAGTGTTTGGCACAGAGAGGGGAAAACTCTAACGCAACAAACCGTGCAGGGAACGTAGCGGAAAACTGCACCGGCTAACCCTGATCGGAATAATCGCGCGTCCAAAATTCTTATCGCCAACGTCCGACATCGAAGACGGCAACTGAAAAAGTTGAAGATAGGAACACTGAATCTGAGCTACCAAATGGAGGGTCTCTTGAATTGCCTATTTCAGTAAGAAATATTTTGGTAACGCCCGTGTCTAGTATTTTCGGTAGGTACCCTTTTGCATTTCTCATTTACCCTCGAGCTGACTTCGTTCACCAGACAAAAGTAAAAACTGCATCTAACCTCGACTTCGCTAATGCACCGGAAATTGCAGAAAGTTAGAATGAATAGCAACAACTAGCCTAAAGCGAGAGTGAGAACAATAGGGGTTGTTCGGGTAGCTCGATCGACATTCTCTTGATCGATGCAGATTGTCAGTCAGGTTGTATAATCCGTTTGTGCGATTACGAATTTTCGATGTACTTCTCACTTATTTGCACTATACTTCGTAATTTTGTGTTGTGGAGGCCCCCGTACCTGGGGTAAGTGTACACACTCTAATGTGAGTCTCTTACAGAGTATACGCTTACGATTGGTTAATTAATGTTACAGTAATTACTAATTAGATACGATAATGTTACTCAGAAACCCGTCGGTCAGTGCTCGATCGACATTACTGTCTTACGACCCTGGTATTGTAAGAATAGCCTTACATTACTCTTAATGTAAGTGGAGTGCCGAGGGGGAGCTAGTGATTAGCCTAGCTCAGGCGATAATGTACTCTCCCGCAGGGATGTCGCGGCTAGCCGTACTCTGGTGTGAGTTGATGAGAGAGATTACGTACGTGGGCCTGGGCCGCTGATGGCATCTCAGTTCTAAGGGTTCGCACGGGCCGGGGGAGTACGACGGTGCTCCCGCCGTTGGTCTGGTAGGAAGCTGGACCAGTGACAGATGCACAATGATTTATCTCACCCTGTTGAGTTACGTAATTTACATCAAGCTATTAGTAGATACGGTCAGTTAGGGAACTTCATACCCAGGCGTGATTTCCTTCTTCGGTTTCAGGTAAATAGTTCGCTGCCGAGCCAGATGTCCGCCCGACGGCGCCCTGTCGTGGATTTAGTTTTAAGTTTATTATTATTGTCATCAATATTATTAAGTGCCCCTCGAATATTTCTAGTATTACCCCCCTTTTAGAGGTCTGGTTGGCCGAGTGGATAGCGCGTTGGTCTTGGAATCCGGAGGTCCCGGGTTCGAGCCCACGTAGCAACTCGCCAGATTTCGACCTAGGCTGGTTTTTCGGCCAGAGGGAAGATGGCTAAGACCGCCCTAACAGCTTCCTCAACGTCTCTGAAGTAATGCTCGAAAGAGTGGATTCTGGGGCTAAGTCAGAAAAGAAGGTAGAAAAACCCCCCTTTTGTTTTCCATTTTAAAAATTCAAATAGATTTTGGATATGACCCCGATTTGACTCCCACACCCAAATTTTTCTCCTTTCAAATGAAATAATTTGACTTGGCCAAAAACGTTAAACAAATAATATTTTCGTCTGTGTCACAAAGCTTCAAAATTAATCAAATTTCTAACCTCAACCTGCCTCCGATCTGGACTTTAAATTCGTCTGCCTCCTTCATTTGAATGGTCTAACTCGAAAAATTTGAAACGAAGTATTGGAATAAGGGTCTTTATGGGTCAATTTGGGCTCTAAGAATGATGAACTCAGCCTTTTCCTTTGAACATGAAGAAAATAATAAGAACCTCATTCCTTTTAATTGGGAAGAGGAAAACGATTTTTTTTTTTTTGGAAGAACGAATAATTTATTGAAGAGGAGAGCAAGGAGAAAATATCATCATTTCTTGCTTCTGTGAAAAAAGTTTGCCCTTTTTAGAGAAGGGTGAAGAAAAACATTCTTCCTTTTCCTAAATACGAAGAATATGGTTCTTTTATTTAAAAAAAGGTTAGCCGAACTTTTCCGTTCTTTGAAGAACCGGAAACATGGTTTCTTATAAAAGAAAAGAAAAAAGTTTTGTATTTTCCCTGGATGAGAAGCGTTTTGTACCTTATCGTGAAGAAAAGAAAAAAAATCGACCCGTCTCTTCTTTCTCAAAGGTATGGAAAACTTATTCCTTCTTTTAAGGGAGGTGAGGGAAATTATCCCTTCCCTTCACTTAATGAAGAAAACTTCATTTCTTTCCTTTCAAAAAAAAAGAAACCCAGCAAATTTTCTTCAAATAAAATGACGAAAATTATCGTGTTTTTCTTCTGCTTTCTTTCCTGACTAGAACAATCACTACAATGATGACTTCGACATCAAGCATTCACGAAAATGTTTGTACTTTGCTAATGAATTTGGCGTTTCATACCTAATACGCAGCACTGTACCTTATTCATGTAGTCACGACAATGACGTCTAGAATATTTGAGGACCATGAGCATTTGTACACAGCCCAATTCACAATGTGCTGTAAAATACAGTCGGTTTTCTTTTTCCACTTACCTGAAACAAAATAAAATGAAAATTCAGTATTACAGATGATAACAATCTAAGCGAATTAGTAACAGCTGAAAACTCTTTTTCTAGAACTCTTGAGTCCAACGAATGCATTTTCCATGGAAGTAAAGAAGTTTGTCAGTTGTAATAAGCCCGAATATATTCTTACAATTCTCTGACTCTGATAAAAGAGAAGACAAGAAATAAAATTAACAGATCTACAACGCAAAGGGCACTAACATGAGTGCTAGATGAATAAATAAGCAGAAAAGACATTGACGACGGTTCACGGACAATTTCCCTAAACCATTTTCCTTAAAGACATTTTCCCCAACGATTTTTTCCCTACAGCAAAATTTCCTTAGTTAGTGTCTTCTCTAAAGACATTTTTCCTAATGAATTCTTCGTCGAAATATTTTTCTTCTACTAAGTAGACTTATTATTAATTACCATGGAATAGGAACAGCAATAACGTGTAAAGGTGTATTACTGAGGGAGAGTCACAGTTAAATATCGAAGCGTGGCACAACCGCTTACGTATTGTCGTGGGTAAGCATCACCTCGACCTTTACTCGGCGCTCCAAGAATTCCAAAAAGAGCAGATCAACACGGAGTGCACTGTAACCGAGCTGAGCTTAGGGAAAATAGTGGAACCTGGATACACTCGATAACAACGTCGTACAATGAATATAAAACCGATGGTCATATACTCGAATATTTACGTACTATTGGACATAATATTTCCTTAGAAATACCTTTAATTTCGGTAAATTTATTTTAGGCGGGAAAAAATAAATATTAGGGTAAAAATTATTGGGGAAAATGTCTTTAGGAAAAATGGCTTGAGAGAAAACGAACTTGGGAAACTTTGTTTTAGGGGAAAAAATCGTTGGGGAAAATGTCTTAAGGGAAAATGGTCGGGGAAATTGTTCGTGAACCTTAACAACTAACAGTTTTTTGTCCGAAAGATGGCGTTCTAACCCTCGAATTTTGGACTCAATTGTTTTTGGAAAAGAATCCTTCAATTAGCAAACTGGACGGACGACGGGATTGGAAAGAGAATCTTTCAAAGGAATGTTATATAATGCTATAATTAACGATAAGGATGCGAGAAAGTGCAGGTTAATTGAGCCTTTATCAGAGTTAAATTTGTCAAGGAAGGTTGAATCTTGCAGGTATCGAGTGAAACAAAAGATTATTTATGCCATCCAAGACGTATCTGTTCCACAGATAACTTCAATTTTTTCAAAGAAGTTATAGGCCAATCTAATTAGGATTAAAATAGAAAAAGCAATAAACTTCGACAGTTCTTTTTATTGAAATTGTTGAGAGAGATGTGACTTTTTGTCGGTTCCGTACCAACAAGATAGTCCACTACCCTTGACTGACTTGCTAATTTTTTTAGAAAAGTTCGAGACCCCCCCCCCTCCCTCCTCAAAATAACGCGATTTTTTGAAAATTCGAAATCAAAACAAAAAAGGTGTTTCTACAACAAAATTAGTTCTTTACACTTTTTTTTGGCATCTGCCTACGAACGTCATTACCAGTAGTGCCAGAGGGTTGGAGGCAATGGGCAACAAATCCTCAGGGATAATATGCTATGGAAGTAAGGAAGCGGTGATGTGCAAACTTTTTTTCCTTCAAAACCGTGAACAATGAGAGGGAGAGAGAGAGAGAGAGAGTGTGTGTGAAATAACACCAATTTTATGAAATCTAATGTAGAATAATGTTCGTTTGGAAACTTTTTCCATTAATTTGATAATTTTTGTAATTCTTCGTTAAGAAGAAGGGAAGGGATCAAACTCCCTAAATAATTAGCAAGTCATGTGAGGGTGGTTACTCTTTCATTCCCAGCAACTTTCGAAAACACCTTCAACAACAGTAGATTCCTTACAGCTTTCTAGTTTGACTGACCCACCATGACGAATAAGAACTCCAGTTATTTTCCCCCATCTTTTCACGAATACGCGCGGAAAATGCACGTGACCACCTGGACGCAGGGCGTGCTAGCTCATAAAAAGAAAAAACATAAAAAAACGATTGGCATCGTCGCGAGCGATTTAACTTCCGACGGCGGAATCATCGGATAACTTCGGTCGTTATAGGTCGCGTCGTCGTGACGCGAAGTCGGCACGGATACGGTGGCGTTCATCCGTGACATTCGGCGGCACGGCGAGGCGCAATCACAATGCAAAATGCAATGCAGCCCTTTCACCCCCCCCCCCACACATTCCGACCCATCAGACCCGCGTACGTGGTCTCGGCCTCGTCAGAGGCCGATGTCGAACGACGAACAGGACGTGTGCGACGTAACGCTTTCTGTCGAGTTCTGCGGTCGGCGCGGCGAGCGCCGACGGGCTTTCGCTTTTCGCGACACGTTGGCGGCTTTGCTCGGGGTCGCGGCACTGCCAGTGCCGGGCCGAGCCGCTAAAAAGAAAAATACCAAAATGGTTCGCGCGCGCGGTGCGGCTCGTCGAGTCCCACTTTAGCATAAAATTTCGATATTGTGCCGTTTTTTTTTTCGAAAAAAGTTGCGATAGTAAATCGAGCGTGCGTTCGGCTTTTTCTTGTTTCCCGCCCTGCGCCGCAATAAATGAGCGATTCTCTGCTAGATTCTTCCAACTTTCTGAAGCGCCCGAATAACCACGGAAGTACGCACGTGTTTCGCGACCGTGCACGAGGGCTGAGGAACTCAGTTCAGGCGTGATATGAGACGCGGTATGCAGGGGAGGGGGCAGTACCGTAGCCAGCCTAGTGTTCGAAGAGGGTCTGGTCTTGACCAAAGGGGGAGGGGTGTTGGGGATGTTAAAATTAACAGAACAACTACTTGACGAAGTCGCTAGAAGGGTCCAGACACCCCTTTCGCTTTGGCTAAGCCACTGGAGGAAAGCAAACCAGACTCATGCCGAAATGCATCAATTTGAGCCGTCTCTGTCCCACTAACCAACTTTTCGATCATCACGGGTAGATCCAGAGCCTTAACAACGAGGGGGGGAGGGGTTCGGCTGGCTTTCTATCGCTTTGCCTGACTGGATTGTCGCGTAACAAAATTGTCTCAGAATTTTTTTTATATCATCCGGGAAAATCAAACGAATCAGAATAAAAGTTTGACAAAAAATGTTGCAAAACTAAATTTCAGAGCATGGTTGCTCATTAGGGCATACATTGATGAAGGAGCTAAATGCCCTAAGGAATCCCACACAACTTCGCCTTCCAGGAGATGACACCCCCCCCCCCCAATCATAAGATAAGTATCGTCTATGTCGAAAAATATTTCCAACAAAATCTACTGTAAACCGGATTTTATACAAAAACGGTCTGTTACAATTGTTCGTTATCCATCCCCAAAATGTTCGAAAAGAGAAATTTTGATGTTTCATCTATTTCACTGAATTTTACGAACTGAGGTATGCAAATAACTTCGAACTCGTTTCTTTACATCCATCCTTATTCATCTTTGGTAATATTTTTCTTCCCCAACTCCCACTCATTAGATACCACACAACATGTGAAGTTGTGCTTTCTTGTGTTTTCTTCATTTCAGAATGGGCTTTGAAAAGAGTAACTTTTTGAACACTGATGAGTATAATTAAGAAAATCGGTAGAAGTACATTGACTAAAAGGATTTTGAAGCTGCTGAATTGATTTCTGATACCGGTTTGTCCTTAAATCTAAAATTGAGGCACAATAGAAGGGAACGAGCAATAAAAGATACGTGAAATACAATATGAATATCGGAGCTCTAATTAGGTTTTGAAAATCACTGAACTCGATTTCGATATTATTGAGCAACTTTTCGCAGTCAAAGCAACTAGGGAGAAGGCGGGACAGGAGTTTCAAATTGAAAACTTCAGTAAGTACGATATGGGTATCATTTTTCAGGCTGCGAACGTCGCTGAATTCATTTCTGTTGTCAATATGGACAAAACTGAGGTTCCACGTGCAAGAGCAAGAGCCACAAACTGCGTAAAATACGATATGGGCACTAATACATAGGTTTCGAACTTCGCTAAACTCGATTCTGACTCCATATTGGCTGCAATCTCAAAATGAAAGCACTTTTATGTACGTACTTCGGGAACTCAAAATTAAGAAATTTAGCTAATTCAATAAGTACAACATGGGTACGGGTTTTCAGGTTGTAAAGGTTACCGAGTCCATTTCTGATGTCAGAGAATACAACTTCAACAACACAAATGAGGTACTGCATGTGGGAGCGGGAGTCACAAATTACGTAAAACAGGTTTTGAACATCACTGAACTCGATTCGGACATTAATTTCTCCACAATTTAAAATTAGAGTCGCATATATAGTGGAGAAGGGGGCTCATAATTGAAAAACTACAAAGTACAACATGGATTATATTCAGACGCTGAATAAGGACCACCATGCACGACTAAATTTCCTCCGCAACTAAATATAGAAAAATTTTAGGGGACAATTTGCATGTAAAATCCAGTATAGAGTAATTTTTGTTTGAAACAATTTTTGATATAATCAATATTTTGTGACTTATTGTAAAAAATCCGTTTAGGGAGCAAAGCTCCAATGGGATTCCTCAAAGTCTTGGGACAGTATATCCTGCTGACCAACTATACCAAAATCAGCTTGGCCGCATTTTTTTTCGAACTTTTTTTTACTGTCTAGGCTGTTAGTTTTTCTTTTGGCGTCAGAAAGAAAAAGTGGGACATGAGGTGAAATTCTTATAGTACTGAGAAGTCCTGACATAACTGTAACGAAATTAATTTAAGAATTCCGGGAGAGTCTCAGGGTGGCCTTGTCAAATTATAATGAGTCTCATTATAATCGTAATAAGTTCTGGATAGTCTACCAGGGGTTGGAGCTTATTCACTTATAGTGGATTTTTTTACCCTATAGATCAGTTTCAATGAGGTATAAAATAAAAAATACTAGAAGTTTCAAGTCGATCGGATAAGTGGAATAAGTACCTTAAGCCCCCTTCCCTTTTTAAGAAAAATACAAAGATATTGACGCTCTTAACCAACAATTTTTTTTCTCCAATTCCTAAAAGTGTAAGAAATACATTTTCTTAGATTTCGAAAGTTCATTCTATATTGAGCAAATTAATGTAAAGTAATTTTTCCCCAATCTGAATTAGTGACTCTAGGGAGTGGCCTCAAAACAGGAATAACGAAAAATTAAAATTCAACATAGAGGCCGATTCGCCGATTTATAGGTATTCGAGGTTGATGAATTCATTTCTGGGGTAATTTTTATAACTGACCACTTAAGGCGCCACCAAAGGGGTAAGTTTAAATGTTAGTGATCTTCCCAAGATGGTATTTGATTTTTAGGGTTTTCGAGGTCGCTGCATTCAGTATTGGGGATAACTGACTAATATTTAATCACCACCCGCTCTAGTAGCACCCAAGCGATCGGATCTATCCTCCTATTTGAATTCCACGACCTCAAAAACCTACAAATCGAATATTATCTCAGAAAATAACTAAATTCTACCCGCACCACCTTCAGTGGTACCCAGGGGAACGGATGTAAAAGCTACCTCCGAAAATGAATTCAGCCACGTAATAACGCCGTATGGCAGAAAAAGTAGAATTTTTGACATTCTTGTGGTCTCGCCGACTTCAGAAAACAGAAAGGATAAAAATCACTTTCGAACCCGTTTCTACACATCCTCATCCACCATCCCTGGAATTCTTTCCTCGCTCTTCGCTCTAACCCCAAGTAACGCAGTTCGAAATGTGTTTTCCCGCATTTTTCTGTATTATTAACGACTTCTTCATCAAAATTCTTACACGCTTCATTGGCACAAATCATCGATTTGCGATATCGGAAGGGGAGGGATTCAAGGTCGTGGAGATCAATTTTGATATTGATTTGGCTGCAAATCGAAAATCAAAATGTACATGAAATAGAATATCGATGTTGTTTCATGGATCCAGAGGACGTTAAATTCATTTCTGATGGCTCTAATTAGCAAATTATGGGACGCGGGAGAAGGCGGGACTCAAAATTGTCATAAAAACAATGCGAATGTCGTTTTATAGGTTATTAGGTTCGTAACATTCAATTTGAAGATTTTATTATCATCGAGCCACCGAGCTACACTCTCGGGTTATGGGCTCGGGAAAGGTTGTTGTCTATATGTTTCAGAGGTATCCAGCAACTTTCATCCTGTTTTGAGAAACCTTCGATCTAGGGATAAGCGGCAAGGGGTCTCGGTTCAAATTCATCAGCGCATAAAATATATGGATATGATTTTATAGGTTTTCAAGGTAGCTGAACTCAATTTCGATACAATTTGGCTCAACCTTTACAAGGTCATTATTCCACACTGGGGGAATATTCACCACGTGCTGCCCTTTCCGTTCTGAAACGCACTTAACGACTGTTTCTACAGTAAAAAAGTACAAAGACGAAACGGCATGTAGCGTTCGGCACTTGCAGCTTTGTATAAGAGAATTTTCTGGTACCTTCGGCAAGGGTGCGAAGAATTGCCTCCAAAATCGGCGCGACGGTTCTCTTGTTTTCCTGATAACATATACAGAGAGGGAGTCGAAGAAAAGATACAACGAACGAGCAAAACGTCTACAAATTGGTCTCTTTCCCTTTCTCGCAAAAGGAAAGCGAGAATTTCGAGTATACGGATGCAACTTGTGATTCGAACAACGAGCACCCATTGCGGAAGAACGCGGCGCTATAGAATGTACAACATGTACAGCTCGGAGCTCTAAATAGTCGAGTAGAATTATTCAGGCCCAAAAACGGCGACATAAATTCTTTATATCGGTATTATGCGCGAGCACTTAAAGAAATGAAAAGATAAAACAAACCGAAAAAGGAACTCTAAGGTTGATCCTATTACGGATTGCCAAATACGAGTACAACGCCGGTAGTGGGTGAGAAGTGGAGCAGCAATGAACAGAAAAGGCTGCTGGCTGTGTCAAACATTTTTCCAGTTTTTCACTACGATCGCCGGCCGGGTAGCGTGCTCGTCGAAAACAGAAAATCGTTCGCGTTTTTACTCCCTATCGAAATTCAACTTTTTTTTTTTTTTGGTACGCGTTAACATAAACTCTTACTACATATTATACTATACACCAGTCTAGCGCAGTATAAAACGGTCTATTCGTTTTTATTGATGCGAAAATATTCGTGTAAATCAAATGTGAACGCGAGCCTCTACCCTTTATTATCATATTTCATCTTTTTTTTTCACATGTTTTGCATTTCCATTACAAAGTGGGCCATACATTATATAGTCTCGTTTTTACCCTCAGGTCAAAAACTGATTTCGTTCGTCTGCTTCATTTGGAGGACATAACCTAAACTTTCAATCCTTTTTAGCAAGGTGGTCTACATTTGCTACGAGTTTTTTTTTAAATATCAGAAATAATACCCGGAACTCTTGAACCATCCAATGATGGAATGGAAAAACTGAACTTAGCCAATGCATTTCAATTGAAAGAACACGACGGTATGCGTGCAGGCAGCAGTGTATCTTGCAGCGTGAGAAATTTTGCTGCACAAAAGCAAACCTCCCACCTCGCACATCTTACTGACACTGTTAAAAGTTCATTCTCAATATAGAATCCAACGTTCCGCTCTACTATAACATATTCGAATTTTTGTATTCGATATCACTAAGTATCGGCCGATTGTCACTCGATTATTGCCGATATATCGGGCGATATCGAATGCCTAAATTCGAGCACTACTAACGTTAGATCCTCATTATAAAAACACACACTGAGTATTGCGGCGTTGCTAGATCACGCACTCAATCCTTTAAGGTTCACGTAATTATCAATGCCCAAAATAAGTAGGAAAAATGTTGGTTATTTCACACAGATCGCGCATCACATGAAGTAGTAAAGCAGATCAAGATGCCGCGAATGCGGCCCCATTGTTTAGCTAGTGTACAAAATAAAAAGACATTTGGAAGGCCACGCGGGATTTTCTAGTGCGCAGGATGATTTTTCACGCTCAGCTGAATACACATTTGCCTCTTCATCGCTAGCCTGTGCTTTCAAGATGGCTCTGCCTTTACCAGTCTATTACTAGTTGGTCTAAGGCCAAGCTGGAAATGATTCCAACTAGTACTTACAAGGGACATTAAACACGGAAACATATAGTTTCAAGAAGATAACTTAGGAGCAAGCGGCTGTCTTAGTTTTGATGACCGTGAAAAACAGTCCCGAGTTCAGAAAAGAGGAAACGTTTAAGATATGCGATCAAATTAATATTATTAACGATGGAGATTTCTGGACCGAGTCACACGTGTCTGAGTTCTTACAATTATTGCGACAGCTCCCCCCTCCCCCGGAATGTTTCAATTCCGTTACAAGTAAGAGATAAAAAATAAAAAACTGGGCTGATGAAGTGAGTGGGAAAATCCTTAGAACTTCTCTTTCTTGAAATGATGTCTGAAATTTGTTTCAAGCTATTTTTTCTGCTCTTCTTTTGGTCTTCATTTAGGGGCAGATTTTTGGGTAGACGATAACTGGCTAACGGGTTAATATCTAGGAGCAATGAAAAAAAAAGAGACGATGAAGGGCCACGAGGAATAGAGCCCTCTAGTGCGAGTGAGGTAATGCTGCGTGACAGAGTTAGGAACCTACTCGAGAGTAGAGGGCTTATGACGATCATCGAGATGTTCTAGATTCTAACCTTTTCAACTGATGACGTTAATATTTTTGGTAAGTTGTCCCCTTTCTCATTTTCGGGATAAAAAGTATCGATTGATTGTTTTCTATTTAAACTGTAATCAATTGTTCTGATAATTTCAGTAATCACTAAATCAATTATTTTGATTAACGTTGTATCAATTATTTCGATCATTACCGTATCAATTAGTGATTATCTCGATTATCTAGATATCAGTTATTTCGTTCATCGATGTACCAATTATTTTGATTCAATTACATTATTTATTTACTTATCGCAAGGAGGGGAGGGGGAGGGGGTAAACTTTTTGCCTAGATTTGGTTACATTTGTATTTTCTATATTTTGTTTTTAGGGCGTTTGCCCGCGCGCAGCGTTGCAAGCACCCTATTGCAATCGAATTTCCATCATTTTTTTCTTTACATACGAGTGAATTGTTTACAGATCATAGTTCAATTTTAGTTCAGTTTCATGCTGTTATCTATTGGTAAGTCAGTCTACTATTATGAATATTTCCTCTGGGTTATGACTTACGAATGCAACTTGGAAATATGAAAATAAAAGATTCTCATTCTGGCATACACATATTTGTTTTATCGCATAGATGTTGGTATTGTCTACTGTGTCTGAATATTAGCTTCAAAGTTTAAACATTTCGGATTTGGTTTTGTTTTATCAATACTAGTGTAGGAAGTTAGCGCAACAACACCTTTTAAAAATGAAGCTAACGAAAAGCTCATTTGATTGACTTTAACTTAATCAGATAGTCAATGAATGCAGTAAAATTCTCATATAAACAGACATGCAGACAACAACATAGAACATAGCAAACACCCTCTTACGACCTCGCTATCTGCAAGGTAGCTTGTTTTTGCCATAATTTCGAGGAATTTGGTAGTTTGTTGATTCAATTTTGTGAATTCATTTATTTTCTTTGATCTTTTAGTGGTGATTTCATATTGATTTTGTAAGTTCAGTATTTTTTTTTAAAACATTTTCTTTTTCTTTTGGATAAGCTTTTATTTACCATTTGCTAGCTTTATAGTTTACATCTTGTTTCAGATTTTTGGTCTTATTTCTATGATTTTGTTTGTATTTTGGACGTAGCTCAGTGGATTTCCGTATTTGCTGCACTGTTTCCAGCCTTGATCAGTTATTCATATTTTTCTTCTTTTGATAGGTGTTACGTCATCCTTGATCTTATTTCGGTCGTTCCTGGTTTTTACTTGATATATGTGTAAAATTACAATTTCCGAATAACCACGAGTTATTCACCGCAGGTCAGTGCTTGTTCTCTTACGTCTATCTACGATACGATAGCTTAGAAGATTAGTATGATTTTGTCAGTGTTTATGTTCGCACGCGTCTCCGTGCCATGTAATTGTTCAGATTGTTGAATCGGCTTAGCGTTGATTCGCTTAAAACCGCATCAATTAATAGAAGTTGATTTCTACGCGTGTACTCGTTTATATATGTATTTCCGCCTTTTTAGTCTTACCTTCGTGTTTTGTGCAGAGGCGTTACTAACGAGTTTTTTTGGAGGAGACAGCAAAAGTTACAACGAATTGTAATCAATATTATGTCAAAAAGAAAACAGCAAAGTCTTCATTTTTCAAATTTCTCCGATTGGCAACAAGAATTTACCAAATGCAAACTTTTGAAATATGAAGGAAAGGGGTAACATCCACCATACCTCTGTCATTACGGCCATGGTACTGCGTGTCTGTTGGTCTTAATTCAGTATTTTTGGTCTGTCTGCCACGGCGCTGCTGTAGGAAAAGCTTAGATGACAACCTTTTTCTTTCCACACTTCGAAATCATTGTATGTATACAGAAATTAATTTAATTAGAACGAAGCGTGCCGGAAAATCTCTCACCCACTCTCCCATTCAGGAAATTTTTTCTAAAACTAATTTTCAACTATGTCACTGATTCTACGTTCACGTCATAAAGGCCTAAAGTGTCTGAACCAATACAGCATGTCTCGGTTTGACTGACGGTCTCTCTGTTCCGTTAGATCTTGAGGTAACAAATTTACCCCGGGAATTTTTCAAATTTTAAGTAAGTTGGTGTTTTGTTTTTGTTTTTTTTCAATGGAAGGAGGAGCTGTCACTATATAGGATGTTTCAACATTACTGCGGAAGGCTTAAGTTGCGTCTACATTAGGATGATCAGCCTGTTCATCCTGGATGATCAGCCCAAGATGAATGTAGTGGGGACGTACGGATGATTAGCCAAAATGAAGCTGAAGGACTGATCAGCCTGGATGATCATCCTCTATCCCCGATCGACTTATTGGCGGTCTGATCAAAAGATGATGATCATCCAGACACTTATCATCCAGGATGAATAGGCTGATCATCCTAATGTGGACGTAGCTTTACATGGCTGCCCTTAGAAGATGTTAAAGATCAACCTGACAACCTTAACCGACAAGTATAAAGACGTCGAAAGCGAGGAAGGGCAGTTTTTAAAACTTGTTTTGGTCTACCATTCCCTACACCCCGCTGACGTTTAAGAATGTTTCGTGGGAGACCTTATGCTACTTGTACTGCAATTTTTTCAATTATTAATTGAAGAATAGGAAGGGCTGGGAAAATGATGTGAAATAATCTACCTGGAGGGCCGAAGGGAGGGGTACCCTCAAAATACTGGGAAAATATTATAGCCAATGAGCGGATACAACAGCAAGACTTGTACTTGGTCAAGGTTCCAGCTCTCCATTACCATTAAGTGCCCATTTTCAAACAAATGTTCTGAATTAGGCTTCACACTATTCATAGCATTCACAAATACAGTGTTGCACCTGGCTGGTACAAAACTAACAGCCGGGATGTGTGTATCAGATCGAGGAATGATAGAGATATATTTGATTTACGACGCTTATAGGCAACCTCTAAATGTAAAAGAACATGTTATATCTTGGAGCTTCAGTACGCTGACGACTGCACTAGTTGCGGTCTCCTGAAAACAACTTCAGGAAATAATCACGTTCTTCAACCATGCCTATACTGCACTCGGAATGAAGGTAAATTCTAACAATATTAAGATGCTGATGCTATCAGAAACAGAACCACAATTTGCAGTCGGCCAAGAGACCTCGGAACGTGAATCTTCCTTCTGATACCTTGGAAACACTATAACAAATCAACTTGACATGGAATTGAGGTTCAGAGAAAAATCCAGACTGCAATAAGACCCATCTACTAACTGAGGCAAAGAGTCTTGCGCAATCAGAACATCAATCTCAGCCAAGGTTGCTGTATACAGAGCTGTTGCATCGCAACTTCCCTCTACAGCAGTGAAACTTGTGTACTCTATATCGAAACCAAATTAAACAGCTAGAGAAGACTCATAAGTTGTGACTCAGAAAGATACTGAAAATAAGACGGGACAGTTTCATTTCGAATAAAAAATTTCTGAGATGTGCCAAACTCGAGCTAATTGAGGTTATCATCAAAAGAAATCAGCTCAGATGGTTTGGACATGTCTGTCACAAGGATGATACGAAGCTCCCTAAGGTTGCTCTCTTTGGAGAACGAAGAAAAGGTATAGTGGTCAAAAGAAGGCGCTGCTCAAGAAAGCAAATCTAACATCTCGCTGGTAACTCTGAGCCAATCATCGGAAAGCCTAGAAACAGAGGATTAGCGACTACAAAGGAAATTAATATCACATTGTTCGACGCCAACTGAACACTGAACCAACCGTACACGGATGGGCAACATATGGAAGGAAGATCGCATCCACGATTGGACTAATCTCACATGTCAAGACTCACATGAGTTGAGAAGTCAAACAGACTGCAGTCGGAATCGATTGGCTGGCTAAAGATGAAGAATAAGAAGACTTCATCAGATAGCTTTTGATGGGTGTGGTCAACCTTCAAGAATTTGTTGCCATTGAACTATTGAACGAAATTTCTTCGCTAATCGTTCTGAAATACACAAATTGCATTTCCAATCAGATTCATCAATTGACTTCAGAGTAAATTTCAAAAGAAAACCCTTGGATAAGCGATTCATTTGCATATTTCTTTCTTTTTCTCTGTTTTCAGAAATTTTCCAAATTTACGAGCTGGATTTTAAATTTCTAAACGAATTTCAAATATAAATACAGAGAGTAGACACCTTTACACGGAAACCATCTGGTAAGTTCGTATAAGTACACTCGTGGATACTCGTACCTCGCTAATCGTGCCATTTCAGAGCGGTAATTTCGCCAGATAAGTCAGCAATTTTTCATCGAGAGTGTTTTTATTTTCTTTTTTCCCGCGAAAGTATCGTAATCATTTTTCGGGCAAACGCGACGAAAACGCTGTTTCGTCGCCGCCGCTCTTCACACAACAATATAAGAGTCGGCGGCGAAGAAGAGTGGGTAAAAAATCTGTCCAAAAAATATAAATTGTTGCCCCGTTTCGCGTGTCGTTTGCGTTAAAACGTAATTCTCGGGCAGCACACGGCAACGCTTACACGTAGAAGCGCGGATAACGAGCGAATTCGCGGATACAAAAAGCGTATAATTAAAGCGCGGTATCGCTTGCTGCCCCCCCCCCTGCCAGTCGTATACGAATTCACTTTCGCCAAATTACCAACCCCATTTTATTTGAATTGCGAACAAGCTAATTTGGCCCTTCGAATAACCATCTTGCCGACTTTAGACTTCATCGCGGCTATTACGGCGTTGGTGGTGGAAATCGCCTCGGAAGTAAACAGCAGCGGACCTTGTCGTTCGGCCGACCGTTAATGGATTATGTTGTAAAATATGAACAGTCGGATGTGGGGGGGGGAGCAGAGAAAGGGAGAAATATAGCTTAAATATGAACTGTACAGGAACTCTCCACGCCGAGTGAAATAAAAAATGTAGTCACATTAAAGCACCTGAAATGTGCGCCCACTGAAGCTGACAAAGTGACTGCCACACTGTCTTTTTGAAGACCCCTCTTGATGTTCCCACCAAAAGACGGAAGTTGAATACGCATTACTTTCTTCTGCTCGTAAGCATTTTCTCCTATCCGACAGTGAGAAGCTTTTCTAGTTTTCAAAATAGGGCTTAGAGCTTTCTCACAGCTCGTGCTGCCTTGATCGTTCACGTATGATTGTGTGTCATTTTCTAAATGTCAAGGAACAGCATTGGACTTCACATATGAAGCCAAATGGACCACAGAGGGGTACCAGGAAAAATGAAGTAAAAAAAGAAGGAACTAACAGGACAGAATGAAGAGAAAAACACGAGGTCCAGTTGATTCAAACTAAGAAAATCCATCATGATACTGAAATGAGCTTGTCTCGGTCACTGGTTTTGAACGATCCTCCAAATTTTGGGTTCATCTCCGGATAGCCGCACAAAATCAAATCTTGCTTTTTAAGCAGGGCAAAGTCGTCAATGATAGTAATGTCAAACTATGTGTGTCGAGATTATAAGTAATAGCTGATTTCAAATTTGAAAAGAACTTTTTTTTTTTTATTTACGAGCCACTAGCTGCACCAAGGGCTATACGGCTCGGCTGGTGGGGATGGTTAAATTAATGGAAAGAGGTCTGTGTCGTGACGGAAGGAGATAAGTTTATCCATTGTCATTGGGTTGTTTTGGAGCATGCTTTTCGTTATTGGTGGTACTTAATGTTTCTGGTGGTGAGAGTTAAGTGAAGGGCAGTGAAGTGTACGTTTGATAGTAAGTTTATTTGAGGAGCATATAGGGCACCGCGGGAGGAAAATGTATGGATTGAGGAGGTACAGGTGAGTGAGGCGAGTATGTCCAATTCCAAATCGGGCTGTTACTATTTCTTCACGTCGTGATTTCCGGTTGTTTCGGCACCTAGTTCAGTTTCCCCAATCCGAAATTCAAGAATATACTGGAAAAATGTACTTGCACAAAAGTAGACACTAAATACAGTCAGCACTCGGTTAATACAACAGTTGCGAAGAATTTTCTCTAGAAAATCGTAATAGATCATCTAGCGTGGAATAAATAAAAAAACATTTCGAATTTCTTTCAACGGATAGGAAATTTTTTTTGGAATTAGCTACAGAAGATGTAGGATGTTGCAAAAAGTGAAGAATTGGAGCATATTAGACGAAATGTGGGAGGAACGTGAGAGAAGTTACCTTCCCATCAAGGATAAAATGTTCAAAATTTCAATTGAAAACACTGAAATTTTTTCGACCCAACGTCTGACATGAATTTGAGAACGAAAATTCAAACTAAAATATAAAAAATGTAGGTTAAAACCTTAAAAAGATACTGATAATGTTTCGAAAGCCGACCTTTCAAACAACTTCATATGGGGGAGGGAGAAGTTTGACCAACCTTCTATTCCGAAGACCAAGATTAAGATAATTTTGAGAAAATCTTGAGGAGTCGTAAAGACGTTTGTATGAGTCGTAAGTGAGTTTCGAAAAGCTTTCAATTGTCTCGAAGGGTCTTAACCTTAACTACAGAAGTTTGGAAAAGTCTCGAACTATAAAAAACAAATCAAATTAGTCATAAGCCTGAAAGTCTTAAAGAAGTATTGCAAAGTCTATGTAAGTTCAGAAAAACTACAAGAGGTCCTAAACCAGTCTATAGAATTCAAACGTCTCAAGCACATCTAAAAGAGTTCGTAAAAAGATGTAGAACAGTTTTAAAAAACATCGTAGAGAGTATGGCACTAGTTCTGGGGTAGTCTCAATAAATCTCAATCAAAACTGGGAATGTCCTAAAAAGTTCGAATTACACCTGAAGTAGTCTTGAATGAGTCCGGAGAAGTGTTACAGAGTCTTAAATCTATTTGGAAGATTATTACAGAATCTACACATTGCTGTAAGCGTCTTAAATAAGTCTTGAAGACAAAGGGGTAAATAGGAAGCTTTTTTACGTGAGGGAAGTTGGTGAAAATTCTGTAGGTAAAGTGGAGGTGAATTTCTAAAACTATGCCAAAATTTTGAAGAAACTAGCAAGGGAAAAAAAAAAAGAAAAAAAAAGGGTCAGGGTTTTTCACAGGCTTTTAAATTTAATTTTCGTCCGAATTTTATTTTCACTTCACAAGGAGAAAAAGTCAACTTTTTAGTTTTATTTCATTACAAAATTTCTTCAAATTTTTGGGCAGATTCAGGGGTGAAGTTCACAGTCTAAAATGTTAATTGATAAATCTTAAAACTTCACTTTCAGGTCAAATTTTCACTTCACAAACAAAAAAAAAGGCTTGGGTCCAAGCATCTAAAATATGAGTTATCAAACTCTAAAAATTTCACCTTTTCTTTTAGCTCTGGGGAGGGCATTATATTCAAATATCCCCTCTCCCCTTCGTATTTACGCCTCTGATTCTCTAAGATTTTCAAATTTTTCTACGAAACCTAAGCATGAATATTTCTTAATGAAATTTAACGCGAGTTACGAGTATTTTTACGTAAAATGCAACATTTTAGTTTTATTTCATTACAAAATTTCATCAAATTTTTGTCTGGATTCAGCGGTGAAGTTCCACTGCCGAGATACGTTCAAAAAATTGTGTAAAATGGGGATAAAATTGGTCAAAATGACTCTAGCTAAATTTCCCAGGCGGATTCGAATTGGTGTGGAAAAATTAATCGAAAGTCTTTCTCCAGATAGTGCCGGCTTCTGGGAAAATTCGCCCTAGGACCAATCTGCGGATGCACCTTCCTGTAGAAAAATAATGAATTTTTCAGATTTTATTCTATTTTTAATTTTACTAGTTTGGGAGCGGGGGAGGGGTGTATAATAATCAATTAATCCCTTGAAATTATTACATTTCATTTATACGGGATATAGTCCGAAAATCTCTGGTCTCTTTTTCGATCGTTGACTTTAGAAATGCAATCAGATTCTCGATCCAATTTCGATCAAATCTCAAAAGAAAATTGAAGAAAGTATTGACACAGATGGTTTTCCGAACGCTGACTTCAAAAATACAATCAGATGGCAGATCCGGTTTCAATTCGAAATCCATAATCCAAGTTTCAATCTTCAAGAACGAGAATCGACTTAACTTGGAAAACGAAGTAAAATTGACTCAGTTTGGACAATTGAAAGAAGTATCGGAGAACATGGGCTTTTTTTACCCACTTCTTTCGGATCTCGTATTAGATTTTGATTCGGCTCCGATTTCACTCATTAAACTGATAATTTTCCTGTTGAAAATAAGTCGATTCGACTGTAATTGAGATCTGCTATTTTTGAGGGTGGTGAGTCCAAGAAAATGAAAATTTTGAAACGAACCAAAAACGCTTTACGACATAGAAATATAGTTATTTTCCTCTTATATCGGACTAGGTCATTATAAGAACGTACACTGTGCTTATTGTTGTACACTGAAGATTTTTCGGATTTTTTATTATTTCTCACCTGACAATAGGTGCAAAATTTTAGTCAAAAATATTGAAATTCTTCCAACCCAAGGTCAAACTGAAGTTGGAGTCACGAATTTTCGAGAAAAAGGCGACGATCCTTACTTCCTCTCAATGCATTCATTTAGTTGGGGAAACCCTATACGAGTAGATCGGCTTCTTGAAGAAGAACTACGGGCTTCCACCCACTGGCCGATTTGTTGCCCCACCCCCGATAATTTTTCTCTTATTTTCGGTGTTTCTATCTCTTCCTGTCTCTCATTTTCAGTCCACTTCTTCACAAACCTCATTTAAATTCAGTCAGATTTATCTTCAGACTTATATCGACTCTAATAAATTATTCAGTTCATTCAGGCAATTTGTTCTAGCTTTTAGAACTTATGTATTTAGGATCCATAATGATGAGTCAGCATCTCATAGCAATTTCGATTTTGTAAAGATCAGTTAAAGAAATAATAAGACATGTCTCATATGATCTGTCATAATAAGTCTAAATGACATAATGAGAGATTTTCCGGAGATATAATCTGACTCTAATGAGATTAAGTCTAATATGGCAAGGTAAAACATAATAAAGACATAACACCAAATATATCAATTTTTTCTTCGGAGATATATGGTAAGTCTAATATGGCAGCATAATCGATGATAGAAGGGCGTATGGCGATGCACGCATACCAAGTTGGCCCCGGGACACCGCACCACCTATGCCGAAAATGCCCCGAATAGGCCTGCGTCAGGATAGGGGGGATGGCAGCATAATAAAAACATAATCTGGCATACAATGTTGTTGTTTTTTCGAAGACATGCTCATGTACAAATCAACTAACAGTAATATTAAGGCGAGAGATCAATGTCTCGATTTATGTCATCAATCGGGAAAGACAAACTACCTAACAGGAATAATTATATCGGGTACGTCCTAAGTCTAAATATCTATCCTATGTCTGTCTCTGTCTCAGTGTTTTATCAGCAATATTATATAGACGAGTAGAGTGTCAGTAATATTTTTATTGGATACTTCCCGAGTCTCATGTCTATCTTATGCCTATCTGTGTTATTAGCAACATTTACACAAGTCAAATGTCTGTCTATAGGTCTGATCAGGAGGGATTGAGAAGGTAGCTAGTCTCCACCAGCAATATTTTTTGAATATTTCATGTAGGCGACCTCCTTGGCGTTTTTTCTATGAAGAGAGAAGAGGAGGAAGATGCGAAGGAGAAGACGGATATAATTTTCTTTTAATGTACGGAGAGAAGAGAAAGTTCCAGCAAAGTTTATCATTAATTGGATCTGGGATACGAGATACACGCTTTCTTTCCTCCAAATTCGACGATTTCAGAAAAACCAATATTTTCTCGGCACAGTCTCTACGAGCTTGAAAAGTTCAAATTTTTCAATTTCCGGAGACCCGGTGTCCACGAATAGCCCTAATAGCCTAACGAATCGCGGTTCCTGCGGAGAGGGCGTATTGGAAGGTAGTGAAAATACCAAAAAATGAGCAACCTTCGCAGGAATTGTCGGTCCGATGCGACAAGGACAGCCTCGTAAATTGTTTTTCAGCGTCGAGCGTAAATCGAGGGAGCAGGTTACTTGAACCCTTTAAACGCCACCGCTGGGAAATGAAAAGAGCATTAGAAACGGATTACAAAACTATCGTTTTATCGTCGCCCAAGATCAAATTATTGCCAAAGCTGCGATTCCGGTCGTCGGTAATAACTTACTACACCAATCATCGCGCCGCTGCTGGTGCCGGGGTACGAAGCGGCGCGGCGCGACGCGGTTAAATTTTCTCGCATGGGGCCACCGCTTTCGCGGAGCATCGAGTCGCCGAGATTTATGTACGAGAGTAGCGTGCATTACATATAATAATATGGTGCGTTCGAAACCGGCAAGTGGAAAACAGTCCCAATGAGGAAGCCAACAAACGGCAAAGCGCAGATACAGTTGCCCGATAATTTCAGCCAGCGTCGTTACGCGTAGCTCGTGAGAAATGAACGGGCACGGGCGTCCTATGTATCCGACATTTATCGCAAAGCAACGGCCGATATCGTGACTTCTATCTCTCGATCGCAAAATTGAAAAGGTCGGGACGTTTTTTCTGGCAATGACCAATGAGTTTAATGTTGATGGACGCATAGGTAGAAGTATCATTGGGGAGCAGTAGAGTGGAAATGTTGCATTTCTTAATGGTCAAAAGAATCCAGACAACCAAGATGAAATAATTTCTTGTTAACGTTATACCCCATAATAACGTAGAAATGAAGGTAACGAAGGACGTTACATCATGTAACGATCAGGATAACAGAAAAAAAAAAAAATGGTGAAGAGCATCTACATTGCACGCAGGTACATCAGTACATGGGTATGTCTCATGGCTACAAAGACGTACACGTGTGATGATAAATTGATGGGCCAATTTTTTGAATTAAGAGTCTCGAGCTAGGAGCTTGGGACTAGAAGGAACGATGGTCTTTGAGTATCACAGTGCATGCAGATACACATTAGAACATAGGCTCATTGATGATAGACCTGTAGCCTGTACGAACCGGCCCATAGCCGAGATGGTTGAACGTAACGGTGATTGAGAGGCCAGTAACCACATGCTGAAGCCGTATCAATCACCGAGACGCCCGTATACAGTGCTACGAAGATACCAAGATCATCTTCAAAATTAAGCTGGGAAAGGTAATACCACCAGAGCAACGGTGAAGCTGGGCGTGCGGTAAAATCCGTTAAACAACTTCTGCAGAAAAATCCGGAAGATCCATTTCTTGCCTTGCTTTCTTATCGAGCAATTCCGAATGCTTCGGGTCTAAGTCCGGCAGAATTGTTAATGGGCCGAAAACTTCGAACTCGTTTACCTACGTTACCAAGTAAAATGCAGCCTCAAGTCATCGATCATGATGAGTTCACATCATGGGATACTTCGTATCGTCAGAAGCAAGCAGAGAACTACAACAAACGTCACAACGTAACTCCGGAAAAGTCGTTTGAAAAAGGTTCTCGAGTGTTTATCCCTGATCGTAAGTCAGAAGGCATTGTGGTTGGAAACGCGGATACGCCTCGTTCGGTGGTTGTTGAAACCCCAGAGGGAACAGTACGCAGAAACTCAACCATGTTGCGTCCTCTTGAGGGAGAAAAATCATCTACGTCGTCGTCACCTACTAAAAGTGGTTCGTCGCCGGAAAAGCAGTCCAGCTCATCAGTGCCTCAGTCATCTCCCACCAAGTCAAATACGCCATCAATGGTCCCTGTTAGCAGCTCAAGACATGGTCGTCCTTATCGTGCTCCAGCCCGATACGACTGCAATTATCCGGTCTCTAACCTCGAAGGGGAGATGTGACATTAGCGCACCTTGTGCTAATATTAGGCGGCTGTCTACGTACAGCCTGATAAGAATTGTAATGGGTTTATGTTTGGAAGGAAGTTTTTCAGTTATTATGATGTTATGAGCGGTTCGATTATGTTTAAAGATGTAGCCACGAAACATCTCGTTTGTTGAATCAAGTACTAACATCACAGTAATGCCTGTTCATTTCACTGCATAGGTAGGCAGCTTAAAAATTTCCCCGGTGATAAGTACGACGCTCGCCACGACAACCTCCGGGGCGAGCACATGGTCTTACTTGAAATGTAGGAATCATTATCATCTACAGGCTTTCTCCTGAAAGAATTGGCTATGCTGCGAACTATGTTTTTCCACGTAATGCTAATCAAAAGTCGACGTCCCTTTTCATCTCTCGGATCATTACTATTCTGCAGATGGAACCGGGTGGAGGGATGGAATGATGGAATGATAAGTCAGTAGACTGGTCGGCCGAGTAATACAGATAACGAAGCGATGCACTGAGCTAAAATTGCAGCGCGGTTCATTTCGGTTGTTGAGCGACTATACGTGTCCAGTCACTGTTATGGATCTCGCTGCGCATTTTCGTATTCCTGACAATTTCGTACATCGTGCATACTAATTCAGTTTGAGAAACGTGTCACTCATTTTTTGAAGTTATATTCGTTTATCTAGTTCTCAAAATTCGAAATTCGACGGCATTTTCGATCGTTCAAAGTATTTTATTGCTGTAAAGTGACAAAACTGAGACGCCACCACCCCGTTTGCTGAACCGACCGCATGGTGAAATGAAAAGGTATGCTATAGGCCTTGTCCAGCACTACAAATTTTGAGTTTCTTTTGGTTCAATCAAGGAAGATCTGGGTCTCCACACAGTGTCGAGAAGTCGTTTCCAGTTCCAGTCCGAGTCCAGGACCGATCTACGGCGCGAATCCATCGAGACCATGCCGCCACGAGGCAAGATCACGAGGCTAATGTCGAAGGTGCCATCATCGAATTCGCTGCTAATGGCTCCAGGACCTACTCAGTATCGGTTAAGCATTACGTTTTATTTGTTCATTTCTATAACGTCAAGATTTCGTCCGATAATTTTCGACTGTTATTGATTGGCTATTATAAGGCTAGCTCCTCTCATTTTGGTTCAGTATTTCGTATTATGTTTCGAATCAAGTGGGCAAAATTGAGTTTTCCTTAGGAACACCTTTCCTAGGAGGATTCCAGCCAAAATTACCGAATCTTCGTTTTAGTAGGGTGAGCAGCTTAGTAACTTGGGTAATGAGTCTTCTACGGGTGATAGAAACGTGCTGCAGGCGATTAACATTCGCCTCAAATTGGAGTTTTGGGATAAGTTACTGCGTCATGTTATTTTTCAGTTCGATCCTGCATTTAATCGTCTATCGTCGAGTCGTCGGAGGATTTCTCGGAGTGGCCACTACGATAAGATCCGGATCCGCGCCTCGAGATGCAAACCATACACACTGTAATGTTCCAGTTTGTCCAGTACATTGGATTACGTAACTCCAGTTTGAGTTCTTCTTGGTATTTTAACTGAAATCCTAGGTAATGTACCTTATTTTCGGTTTTTTATTATCGACCCGTGGTAGTGCGATTTCGCGAGTGCTAGCCTTAAGATTCGTGCTCACCAGGGGGCCGACGGCCCTTTCAACCCGCGTGTATGATCTGGAAAGGGCGCGGAATAGAAATTCCCTTTACTTTCGATCTTGGGTGTTTTCAAAATATCTAGTTCTAAAAACAATCCGTTTCATTTCATTTATTTTTGTTTATTTTTCTTATTCCTTCCTCCCCTCTTCTTATTCAAAATCTTGTGAAGAGCCATGCAGAAAAATCACGCAGAGGCTCAATACTCATGTTAGTCCGCGTTTGGGGGGGGGGGTGATTCAAAATTCAGGTCCTGTGAGACCAATGGATCAGTTCACGACGACGCAGGAATCGTCACCGAATCTGTGATCGTCAAAAGTGATCGTTCCGAAAAGCTGCGAAGCTCCTTGAGATCTTAATTCGAGATCAGTAAGTCCCACATCTCAAAATTTGAATATCTCCTTGGGAGAGGGGGACTCCCATGGGATTAGTACATTTCGGTTTCATATTTGGTTCGTCGTATATTTTTGGATATTTTCATTTCCAGTCAATGTGCTGAGATTGTTTCTGAATATTCTAAATTTTAGGGGAGAGAGGATCCTATTTACTTCTACATCGTCATCACTCAATGCAGTCGTTTATGATATTTATTGTTGATTTTGAGCCCAAATCCGAGGGCATCTATTTTTGATCGCGTATGAAGAGATGTATCGCGAAGTAAGAGCCACTGGCTCCTTGTTTATTTTATGAAACCGTCAAGCATCTGCATTGTGCTGAATTTTATTTTATTATTTTCTTTTAGGAATTTTTAGTTCAATTTTATTTTATCAATTTACAATACACGAAGTCTAGTGCTGTGAGACATGATTCTTATAATTTCAGTGAGATGAATTTGAAACAACTTTATCTTTTTAGTTTATTTGATCGAAAATGCACGGACGTACCACCATGCTAAATGTTTGATTTATGGTACGTGGCATCCCTGGACTTTTTTCTAAATTAATTTTCTCTTTGATGGACCTCTTTTCATTCAGAGATATGAAGAGTGGGTTCCCAAGTATTTACGTCCATTCTGATGGCTCAGGCCTTTCCGCATTACTTCGCTAATGAAGTACACTGAGACAGGGGTCATCGTGGACTCGCCCAGACTCCCATGGGGCTTGGTGGTAGTCTGTTGTTAAACACCCATGAGTATGGTGATAGTAGGCTGAACGTTCGTTATTACGAGTTATTAGCCCCCTTAGTCGGCAATCTACTATCGGCAATTTCCTACAGGTGAGATCCCTGGGAGAAGCTTATTTCTCCTTGGGCTCTTATTCCGAAATTTGGGCGGGACATCTGGCTTTCGGGAAATCTTGCTACACACGCAGCTATTCTCAGCAGTGAGTTAATTATTCTTCTATGTTCATCAAGTTCGTTTTCTTAAATACCTACAAGGATTCAGAAAATCTGCACCATTATGTATACGATTTTATGATCAGAAATCGACTCATAGATGTCAGGATATTACTAATTCAATTTATCCCGATTGTAAGCACTTTCCCGGGGGAATGAAGATAACTTGGGCTAGAACTTCTTCCAGAGGGGGGCAAAAAGGTAAAATTATATCTATTTTCTACGAATTTTATTCAGTTGGCTTTAAATATTCGAAAAGAATCTTGTGAGCACTGGAACATAATTTTTTTTCAAAATCCGGGGGGGGGCAATTGCCCCTTTGCTCTTCTCTGGCTATGCCCATGAACTTGGGACAAACTTGCAGATTCAGCTCACAAAACTCAAAGAAAAGAGGGTCTTGACCTTTTCTACTGGAGAGAGACAAACCGTTAGCTAAGAGGGGATGCCCCATTTACTTCTTCGATACTACATGTGAGTCACTGTGAAAGCTGGTTGCAATTTTCCGCTTTTTATTATTGGTGTACCACAATTTTCACCTCAACTGTCATGGATTTGCTCATTTATGTTTTATGAAGTCTGTTTTCATCAATTAATCACAATTTTCTTTTGAATTATGAGAGTATAATACGAGGAGTTATTTGTCAAAAGGGCGTCCGTTCCATGAGAAATACATTGAACGGAAGCCCTTTTGACAGATAACTCCTCATATGCTTTCTAACGTTTGAAAAACACAGTTTACGCGAAAATACACATTTCCACAGCAAATCCCTGCATTTACCCATATGATCTATACGGTTATTATTAACATTGTGATAACGTAACAGTAACAAAAACGAAACGAAATTACAACGTATTATTAACGGAAGCGGTAGAGGGGGTCTGGTTGGCCGAGTGGATAGCGCGTTGGTCTTGCAATCCGGAGGTCCCGGGTTCGAGCCCACGTAGCAACTTGCCACATTTCGACCTAGGCCGGTTTTTCGGCCAAAAAGAAAGAGAGCTAAGACAGCCCTAACAGCCTCCGCGACATCTCTGAGGTAATACTCGAAAGAAGAGATTCGAGGGCTCGGGTTGCGAGCAAATAAGAAAAGAAACGGAACCGGTAACAACACATTAGCTAGTTTTTGCACTGTCCCGCTAACGGATACCGTATTCCGCTATTTGTCAAATAGATACCTTTCATTGGTTCAGAACGTACTGAACAGAATACAGTATCCATTATCGAAGAAATGTAAAATTCCCTACTCTCTATAACGTTATAATGAAGCAAAACGAATCTGTTCCGTTATTCCATCCCTGCCGGACACTCCCACGGAACACTCTCCCAAAATTACCTTCTCTGTTCCTTTTTCACTATCCCTGCTTTTGAATCTGCCACTGCTTCTGACTATGTCGTCTTCTCAACCTCTTTCCCTTTTTTTCCCCAATATATATTTGACTATTAATATCTTCAATTCTTCGGCAAACAATGCTTCAACCTATCCCCCAGTCCATAGGTTTAGTATTAGAATTTGCCTTCTTTTCCTCTTCCTCTTACCTTCTCCTCTTTCTTCACTATACTTTTCTCATTAACAAGCCGCTCGAAATGAACTGATGCTCCAATTTCGTTTGAGCAGGTTCAAAGTAGGTACTATAAAAAATCAATCAGAACTATTCATGAAATGACACGAGTTGAAAAATCCAGGGTCCAGCGCAGTCGGCTCTACGTTCTCAAATTTGGAATTCTCCGTTATGTAATTTTCTTCCACTGGGCAGTATAAGTATTTTTATTTATTCATTATCATTATTCTGACAATTTGGGTACGTAAGAATTATAATCCATGCGAAGGAATGACAATCCTTGATGCTCGCCTCAAAAATAAATTCATTATCATAAAAAAACGAAAAAATTTCAAATCTTAGAAAATCAAATCGCAACTTTCATGCTACTGGCGAACAGTGTCGTCTACGCGATGGCAGATTAAAACGGACACGATCTAAATTGGCCGATTTATTCTACATAAATAACTTTCTAAGGCTTCGGCTTACGACGTAATAAAAATTTCTTCGCCTTCTTACACAGTTACACGGTGGCTCGGGAGATAACTCGAAGCATCATAAACATTTTTATCGACATTGGAAACAAAAGGGCTGCTACGGAATTCACGAGATTGAAGGAAAGTATAGGAATTTGCTTCCAGAACAAATATAAGAAACTCGAGCGGTTTTATATACTAACTGAAACTTTCAGTTTCAGCACTGATTTTATCAAAGAACCACCCGGATAAATATTATACTCGCATTTTTTTCTCCTCCAATCCTTCAAGTTGCCAATAGCGATAGCGCTTCATACGAACATTACCCAACGAACTTCCGAAATTTTGGTTCGAAATGTGTTTTTCATTTAAAAAAAAAAAGAAAGTTCTATACCAATCAAACGCGTGAAAACAATTGTACGACTTTGTTCGAACCTCGTCGAAATTACTAAGGTAGAAAACTTGCGCGATACTTTAACAGAAACAATTTGAGAAATTCATCATACAGGGGCGTACGGAGGACAATTCAGTTTTTTAATTTCTGTCGTTTATAAAGGGCATGCATTGAATATGGGATCTAGCAGTCAACAAGACCTTGGTTCTCGGCTCGGCTTTTCTCAACTATTGAACGCGTCTGTTTTGAAACATGTTAGCAAGTTCGAGTCCTCCCTCGCCTTTTAGAGCAACATATCGTTCTTAATTATCAATCAAGCTTCAGCTCTCGCATCTTGTGCATTAGGAACAATAACTATTCAGATTACGGATAATCTTTCATCATCCTTGTGCCATAATGCAAGTAGATGCCTACTTATGGCGATGAATAAGATTTTAATCCAAAATAGAAAATACCGTTTTACATAAAAAGAAAAGAAAAAAAAGACGTAATGATATTCAAATAACTGGCAAAGTGGCTTTGGTTTTTCTGCGAGCAGTAACCGCAGTCACACTGTGTACACGAAATCATTTAGTAAAACCAATTTTCTTCTCATACATCTCCCGCCAGCGGACACTATTCGACGTAACAGAAGAACATCATTATTTATCGAAGAGTTTCCAGACATCCGCGTTTTCTCGATCGGTTATAATGAGAACACGATAAAGTAACACGGTCGTATCGTAACTATCTTACAAGTGATTTTCATTTCCAGCGTGGTATCGAAGATACGATAGCGCGGATAGTGCTTTCAATTCGTGGTGCAGCAACTCTGGTAATTGCGACTCCACGCCACCATTTCAGGTATATCGCGTTAACGAAGCACAGCGAGATTTCTCAAACTTCTAATAGCATCGCATCGACTCGCGACCCTCCAATACATAAAAATTCACCATGAAACCCGCATGGGTGAAAATCGAGTTACCGATACGACACGAACCGCAATGTACTTGGGGCCAAAATTTTAGTTACTCTTCAACAAACACGACAACGTGGGAAGATAGATATACTGGCAACAAAATAAAGGTAAAGTGCTAGCTACTCCTTTCGACAGTCGGCAGCAACGAAGGCTTTGGATCTGCATACAACAAGTTTGAATTATCGAGACTTTCATTAATACATCAGAAATCATAAATTGGTCAAACGATTTGTCAGAAATTACAGGTTAGTCCGAAGTAATTGAGTGGGGGGGGGGGTCCAAATAAAAGCTCAGGCACACTCTAGTAGAAAGAACGTGGTTCCAATTACGAATTTCATATACTCGGGCGAATGGATAAAATCATTCAGAATCAGTCGGGGGTTCGACTCGAGTAACACTATTTTTACCCATGTCTAGCGTGGTATAACAAGTGCCATCTCCATTCTGGTAAGTTCCCAAAGTGTCACGACAACATCCTCAGAGTAACAGCCCCCCCCCCTTCTTGCTGTTTTCATTTTGAACACAGCATTGACTAAAACATTTGATTAACCATAAAATAATAATAATAATAATAATGAATAAAATAAAATGAAAAAAATCAATCAAAGACAATGAAGTAAGTACGAGTAGAACCAATCAATTAATCAAAATCACTTCATTAATTAAAAGCAATCAATTCATTAAAATCAGGAATTGTTGGTTAGTTGAATGACTTATCAGAAATAATTAACTCATCAAAAATTATTGGTCAACTCAAAGTAATTAATTTACCAAAAAACCACTGATTAATTTAAAAAAAAATCAATTCATGAAAAGCAGTCAATTAATTGGAAACAACTGATTAATCAAAACTAAAATATTGCTGGATAAAGAATAATTGATTTATTAGAAACTGTTGGTCAGTCCAAAATAATTAAGAACCTTAATAATCAAAACCAATCAATTAATCAAAATAAATCAAATATGTACTTACAAACAACTATCTAATTAATTGAAAGTAATTAATTAATCAAGAATATCCATTCTGAACCTACGAAAGAAGCTTCGCTTCAAAAATACAAATTCATTAAACAAAATCAGATTTTTAATGCTTTTCGGCTGTTTTTTCCCCAACTTAACTTTTCCATGAGACGGAAGAACACTCTGCAGTTCAAAAAAACAAAAACTCGCTTGCTTCGCTTATGAGGTAAAAAACGGGAATCCTGATCGAAGGTGACTCAAGAAATTCACATGTCAATTATAAATAAATAGTGAGAGGGGTTCGAGAGGTGATTACTTAACCAATATTGCTGGAAAAAATTACATCTAAATTATATATTATTAACCTATCTCTTCAAAGAATAATATTGAATAAGTAATACCGGGGCCTACATGGATAAATGAATTTGTAAATTTAGATGTTTTACGTTCCCATCTCCTGGACATCACAATAGGTACGAGATAGGACCAAAACTACAGCAAGAATGAAATCATCGACTGAAGAAACCCTATTACAGATAAGCATGAAGTACCCATTCGTAATTTTTATGTCCTGACCCCCAGTGGAGTCTTCAGGGGACGATTATAACATATTCCCAAAAATGGATTCAAAAACGCCCCTAAACCATGAGAAAACATTTCTGCATGTTTGTACTGCATTTTTATTTCGATGCTATAGTCTGCAATAATTAAAACCAGAGTGCAATGACCTCTGGATCTTTTTTATTTAGAAAATTCTCTGTAGGTGTTTCACTGTAATTGTTTAAATACCAAATTTCTCAGCAAACCAGTTTTCGAGCGAAATTAGATTTTTCGTAGTTTTTATTGTGAAATTACAGCCTATAAAGAATGAAAGAGTCCTAAACTCGTCTGATGAATTTCAAAAGTTCTGATACGAGTCTCAAAGAGTCTTAACGTATAAAAATTTCAAAAATAAGTAAGTCTTGGAGAATCCGAGCAAGCCTATACGAGTCCCGAATTTACTTAATCAATCCAAAATGAGTCTAAAGAGCACTTAAATCTTCCAAAACAATCAGCTCATCAAGCGAAACCTGAACATCAGTATTTTTCAATATTTCATAAGATTTTGTACACTTTACAGTCGTACGTAAGCGCAGAATTCTTCTTGAGGCCATCGTCAAAGTTTAGAAAACCTTTCTGGATTGAGGGGAGATCAATTCCACTCTTCGCCGGTAGCAATCATTTTGTGCAACAAAAAATGACCAGACGATAACTGATCGGCAGTTTTATCATCAAATCATCCTTCATTGTATGAGTAACAGTGAAAAACTTGTGATTCAGATTTTTATATCGTGGTCGATGGGCAATGTTTCTGTTTCATGGATGCTCATTATGTACCGTTGTTAGAAGATCAAACTTACTGGTAATGTGTGTGGTGAGACGTATGGCGAAACACGCATGCCAAAGTGGCCCCTGAGATACAGCACCTCCGGCCCCGGCCCCGGAAACTACCCTTTCGAGTCAGTGGCCGGCGGAACGTTTTGAGGCCGGTCCGAGCTCTCATTCCGTCGGAGCCTACGTCCTGTTAGAGCCACCACATGGTTCCCTACTGACCGAAGTTCGCGCTCCCCGAGCACTAGCTCGCAAATTTCAGGTCCCCCACAGCCGGACGCGCTTCCTTTTCACTCACCCCTCACCTCCTCATCTTGCTACGTGTGGCGACGCAGGCAGGTGGTGACGGTGGGGGAGCCCTACCGGTGGGTCTGCAGCAGCTGCAGCAGCTCTCCTAAGATGGTACAGAGTTGTCTTGTTCGATGGTGTGGGTCGAGCTTGGTTCGTCGTCGGCCCTCTGCCTCGACCACTCCGTCTGCATCTTCCTTTTCATGATAGCCGAGACAAAGGCCAACACTCGGTTCAAACTGCTTCCACTCTTCATCATCTCCGTAACCAGGGTGTCCGGCGCGAGACGGCCGATCACGCTGTCAGGGTTTCTACCAAATTTGAATTTCGGAAATACCTATATGACTTTATATGACCCGAAATTGGGCCAAAGGCTGTTGTTTCAAAACACTGCTGAACTAACCCCCCGCCCCCCATAAAAGAAACATGGATGTCATTTTGCATCTGTTCTAATGCTGAATCTAAAAAGCTGAGAGAGCTGCCTAGATTTCAACTGTTAGAATCGACGTCGCTTGAGTTGTAATTTTCAAATTTCAAGGCATGTTAAAAAATAAGTACAATGAAAATTTTAATTAATTTTCTTTCCTGAACTCTATACATTATTTGGTGAATTTAGATAACTTTTTTTCTCCTTTTTCTAATATATACGACTTTGACTGAAAGGCTTGGGATACGGGCGCATCTCTATATATAGATCTATCTGTACACGATGCATAGTAGAAGGCCAGCTCAGAGGTCAAAAAAAGATTTTGGACTCAAGTGACCCATATACTACTCTTTATATGACTTTATATGACCACTTTTCAAATTTAGCGCTTTATATAACTTATATGGCTTTATATGACCGGTAGAAACCCTGGCTGTCGTTGATGCTTCCTTCGCCAGGATCAGTCGCTGTTGTTGCCGTCTCGCGCCTCTCCTGCTCCCAGGCCTCACACTCGACCAGAGTGTGCCAAGGTGTGTCCTCCGCCCCTCGATCACAATGTGTGCACACCGAGCCCGGCGCTATCGCCATCCGGTGCAGGCATGTGCCGAAGCACCCGTGGCCGCTCAGGACTTGAATGCTCATTATGTACTGTTTTCAGAAGATTAAACTTACTGTAATGTACATCAGATCATACTGAATGATCAGCCATCATTTAATTCGCAAACAGCTCATACGTTCAGCACATGGAACCGTGAGGAAGTTCCAGCGCAGTTCTGTCTAGTTATCCTCGTCCTGGCTCAAGTTAAATCTTTCTTGCCATAACGAGGACATGAGTGTCAGGATTAGAACATAGTGTTCAATAATGTTAGGTTTGCTTCTTATTTTCTGTTGCTTGCTGATGGTGATCAGAGTATTTTCCTAGGTGAGTAAAAATTGTAATGTCTAAAAAAAGCTTCGTTCAAAAAAAAAAAAAAAATCTGAAGGATTGAAAAGACAGCGAATTTGCAATACCCCAAAAAAGTCGATAACGAAAATCGGAAAAGAAAAGAGCGGTACAAAAAAATGAAAGAAGAACGAGGAAACCTGAAATCGACAACTAAGAGAGATCCAGCATTTCACAAACAATCACAAATGCCTAAATTGATAGGGAAAAATTATGATTCTCATTAGGCGGTGCTGTATTGCAACGGCATTGTTCTTATTTTGACTTTACAATTTGCGATTCTAGAGGTGCCATGTCAAAACAAAACCTCGTCATTTTCATTAAGCTTCAGTCACAGTAATTTTTTCAAAGATGATTAATATACGAATAACTATTTAATTATTATAAGTTGCATTTAATTTCATTTTTTTCCGAATTATTAAACTGAATAAAATGTGGATGTTTGAAACAATATTCTATACAATATTTTGAATAAGCATTGTAGGGTTCATGTTAGTATGGAACAGTTATACAATTTATCGGCTTCAGAAAATGTATAAGAAATGCGAAACGCGACACTCATTGCTTCCTCGTTATGATTCATTATGTCCTCGTCGTGGCTCGTTATGTCCTCGTTGCGCCTCACTTTGTCCTCGTCGTGGTGATAATTTCTCTAAAAAGATTATTCCCCCCTCCTCCTAGTGACACTGCTGCACACCCAACGCTGCTAATGTATTGTGCAAGATGTACACAAAACGGTCCATCTAAAAAATTCTGAAAATGCCTTCTCTAAAAATGCAAAAAAAAAATGACCTTAAAATATCAACATACTATCAAATAAAATATGACCGCAGTTGTCATATTATAGTATACTCTGTTAACGTATTGCACCAACAGATCATAACGTAAACGAAGTACCATTCGCTGACTGGCTACGTCTTCGAGAGAATAATAATAAGACGAATGAAAAGTGAACGCAATAGGGTATTTTCTTCGCGAAACCCCTAAAAATAAAACGAAAAAGCCGACAGGAAAGTTCCTGACGAGGGTGAACGGTTTACTGTGCCCAGTTATGTTTACAAAAATAACCGATATCGATTAAAAGGAGACGAAAACTTTTAGCCCACCAAATCGCCGTTCAGTTCTTTGTTTCACGTCATCGCCGAAGATTCGTTCACTTCGGACGACACAAAATCGTCGTGCGACTTCCCCTCCCCCATTTCGCTTTGCTTCCGGGAAAAATGAAAAACGGAAAAAATTCTAATTACCTAATTTATTGTATCTTTTAAGGCGGAAAGGTCCGCCAATTTTCGACTAGTCGAGTATTTATGTTGGGATCCGGGCTAACTTGACCGTGGTTTGGCAACCTTCTTCGGGATTGCAGACGTCGCAAATAGCTAAAGATTGAGATGGGCGGGAGGGAAGGGAAGGGAAGAAACTAAGCCGGACCAGCTAAACTAGCCGACGGGGGACGAAGCACAACTTTATGGTGGCAGTTACACGTTTGGCCCGGATCCAATTCAAATATTGAGGAGTGAATCTACAATATTTGATTATCGTTGTTCTCGTTGTCGTTGTCGCCCGCGTTTCTTCTTCGCAGCATTTTGCTTTTGCTTCGCCTTTTCCGCTCTCTTTCGCCGTATTTAAGTGTACGTATTAAAAAGAAAAGAGCAACGATAGCCAGGCTACGAGAAATAAAAAGAGGAGACAAGTTCGGCGGGTTATTTTACTTTTTCTCTTTTGTTTTTCTTCGGTTCTAGTTGCGTATTCCGCATCGACTTCAACTTCCCGCAAAGGCAAAGCGGTGCGGCGTACTCTCAGGGAGTATCAAACACTTTATCGGTTTCGCTGAGAACAAGAACGGTAAATTGTTGCGTACGAAGTTTTACTTTGTTAATCGTTCAAAGTTGAACATCTCGGCACCTCCCTAAATAACCCGATTTACGACGCATCTTCTCCGTAATTTTTCATCGAGCTGTCATTCGCGAAATAGCAGATTCTCATAGAGCTGTGGCGCACCAGAGTCGACGAAAACTAGGCCACGACCACGACACAAACAAGCATGATTGAAAACAACCAACTCCGACTAAAATTTACCTGACAGGTCGATCAAAATTTCAATTAAT
Organism: Acanthococcus lagerstroemiae; assembly: GCA_031841125.1. Classification (NCBI taxonomy): domain Eukaryota; kingdom Metazoa; phylum Arthropoda; class Insecta; order Hemiptera; family Eriococcidae; genus Acanthococcus; species Acanthococcus lagerstroemiae. Next base: position 5,899,382 of record CM063110.1, on the reverse strand, counting down.
TTACTTTAATTAAAATTTGCTTAAAATGACCACCAAATCGGGCCAGGTACCAAAAATTGACCAAGAAATACCAGAAGAAACCTAAACAACCTCGGCCCAACATGATCACAAAAAACCGAAACCAAAAACAACAGGTTTGGACAGGACTTGATAAATTTTCAACTAAATTGATCAATGATATACCTTCTATTTGTAAGATGAGCCAATTCACTTTTTCTTCTTCTGTCGAAAGAGCTCTGACTACAGAAGAAGAAAAAGTGAATGGGCACACCCTACAAATGAAATATTACCAAATTCACTCACACTCCGAAATACTAAAAATGATGTACCTAACCCACCGGCGTTGAAAGGTTTTCTTTTAAGGGATTTCAAAGATTTTTAATTGGAGAATACAGAATAGAGAAGAAGGAAAGAAACTTTCCTTGTACCTCAAATCTTGGAAGCGGAGCAACAATCCATAAATCCTACAAATTTCATAAAATCTCGTAAATTTCATCTCTTAAATCCCCCAAAGCGCTTTTTCATCACCTTGCTGGGTAATTTTCAATTTTTTTTGCCGAGGGATGGGTCTCTCTTTTATAATTTTCCTCTCAACCCGAGCCCTGGAATCCGCCCTTTCGAGCATTACTTCAGCAACGCCGGGGAGGCTGTTAGGGCTGTCTTAGGCCTCTTCTCGTCCTGCTGAAAAACCGGCCTCGGTCGAAATGTGTAGCGAGTTGCTCCGCGGGCTCGAACCCGGGACCTCCGGATTCCGAGACCAGCGCGCTATCTACTCGGCTAACCAGACCCTACCGGGGGAGGGATGAATACAAAAATATTTCGTATTCTCTTTTAATTCTCCAAAAAAATGTGTGACACAATGTACCCTTCAACTTTCCCGTTCCGATACCAATGGCCACTAAACCAAGTCAGACAAAACGGGTGAAGTGCGATGAGGAGGTATCAAATCTGATCCGTTTATACAATTATGAATGACTAAGTATGACCAAAACTGACAAAATCGAGGAAATCTGGCTAAAATTAACCGAAGCTTGGCAACATTACTAATAATCCGGGAGTTGTGGCCGATATCAAAATCAGGGTACTTCGAGCTGACAACTGCTCTAGCTAAAGTTCATAAAATTTTTACCCAACTCGGGCTCTGATAAATAATTTTTTTCTCCCATGCTCCGGCAAATAATTATTAAAATGTCATCGATGGTTCCGAGTACAAAAGTGTGGTTCTAGTTCCAGTTTAGGTTATTTTTAAGGAAAGAGATAAAGATAATGGGTATGGCGGAAGCAGTGGGAGAAGGGTACGGGCATATCAGTGAAGGAAAAAGGGAGAATAGAGGGGGTGGGAGTCCGAACAAACATTCGTCATAGTTCCATAAAATGTAGAAGTTTGCTTCGGTTTCGGCAAATAATTTTTTCAGGCTCCGGCTTTCCCTAGAAAATGGTCAGCTACGGATTTCGTGCTTTGGCTCTGACTCATGATATCAGCTAAAAATGATAAACCTATCTCAAATTTGTCTAGATGAGACTAATTCCTACCAAATTTGGTCTAAATTGACAAATATATTCAATCTAGGACAAAAAATGGGCTATGGAGGTATAAAAATAACAAAAATTAAATATAATCAAGGAAGGTCAAAAGCGATAAGTTCGACCAAATTCGACCAATCGATCTAGAAGAAGCAACAACTACCAACACCAAATATGGTTCTACCAGAACAGCAAATTTGATGAAAAATTTGATTAGATCTACCCACGTCTGAACAAAAGCTAACTGAACTATGAAGATCAAAACTGACCAACTCCGTCTAGAAACGACCAGTGTCAGTTTATACAATCAAAAGGGATCACAAACATGCAGACAAATCGAAAACTAGCAAAACCGACCGACAATGACTAAGTCTGAATACAAATGATTGAAAACCACCAAAAGCAACTAAAATCATTCGAGTATCAATGACCTGATCAAAATGAATGGAGAACCACCAAATGAAACTTGATGGAAATCGACTAATAAAATCTGATCAAGATGAACTAAAATCAACATGAACCAAACAAAACCAAAAACAACCAATATAAACAAAACTATTCAAACAAAACCGAAACCTAACGCAACAAAATTTGACTAAAACATTTAAGCATGATTTAAGCTGACTTATAGTAAACAAAATCCCACCTGGAATAGTCAAGAAGATGAGAACAACATTAATATAGACGAAGCATAACATAAAAAAGGAGTAAATCCGACCAAATTTGACTGACACTGATCGAAAACTAACAAATCTGACCAAATAACCGAGTAAGCAAATCCCTAGAAACAAGATCAGGAATAACCAAATCCGGCAAACAACAACCAAACGGACCAAATCCAACCCAAACAAAGAACAATCTGAATCACACATGACCGATAACGATCGACACTGATTAAGAAAAGAAGAAAAAAAAATTGGAACTTACTTGACCTATTTGTCCAAAGATAACTAAAACAGATCAGGTGTGGATACACGGGGAGGGAATGGGACCACTTACAGAGAAAAATATTAAAATCAGAGACGTTTCACAAACAACAATGTGTTACAAGTCATAAACGAGCTTGCTAGAGTCTTAAAAAGTTTCAAGGAATCCTAAATAAGTTTGGAAGAGTCTCGTCGAATTTTACACACGAAGTCTTAGATACATTTTCACAGATCTTAAATGATGTTTGAAAAGTTTTAAAGCGTTTTGAGAAAACTCAAAAAGTCATGATCAAGTTTCGAAGAGTCCTGATCAATTCTGGAAAGTCCAAAAAAGTAGTCAGCACGTTAGTAAGTCATAAAACGTTTTAAAGGAGCCTTGGACGGTCCCAGCAAATCTTGAAAAAGTTTGGACAAATCTTAAAAAGTTTTTTTTTTTTTTTTGTTCCTAGTGAGACATTTACCACCTATAGGCCATGGCCTCGGTACGTTTTAAAAAAGTGAAAAATTCTCATTAGTCTTGACCCACTCTTGAAAAGTTACAATAGTCAATAAATTCTAAAAGAGAGCCTTACAAGTATTAAGTAAGTTAGGGAGAGCTTTCAATGAGCACTGACGAGTCTTAGTTTAAAGGCGGCTTTTGGAGTCTCACATAAGTCTCCAATAGTTGTAAGATTTTCAAAAAATCTTGATCATGACTCGAAAAGGCAATCAAATCTGAAAGAGTCATAAAATGTGTTTTGAATAATTTTAGCCGTTTCAAATAACTTCGGAACAGACTCAAAGCATTTGAATAATCTATAGGCTGCTTACATAAGCACTGAAGATTGAATAAACTTAACTAGTCTTAGGAACTGCCCCCTCCCATGTTTCAAGGCGGGTAACATGTTGAAAAACAACAACCTCAAAACCCAAATATTATTCAGTAATCAATGTTTATTGATTGGTGATTGATTTATTGACTTTATCAGCTTCGGAAATATGTATTAACGTTGAATGTGAATTACGAAAGCTTTGTTCAATATTTTCATACTATATTACTTCAATACGTTACTGAAGTTTCCTAATATCAAGTTCTCTCTTTTTTTTCTGAAATATATAGGTATATAAATATTTCTATAATATGGACAGTGCTACGAAACTTATAAAATGAAAACTAGAGAGCGCGTAGGTTCTGGTTTCGCAAAGTGGATGAACAAAGGTCTCAGCGAAGAAAGGCCCTTTTCATTTGTTGTTCATCAATTAATGATAATAATCCTACCGATCGGAGTCCCGCAACTCGAAACCACCAACCATCGGTTGAATAATTACCGAATGATTACCAACTACAAAGGGCGACTGCTGTAATAAATCTCATGACCGTGAGGGGGGGGGGAGAATTCTTCGACCATTTACGCGGCCTGTCCTCGGGCCATCAACGTTTCGCAGTTCTACAGCCCTACAGTCGGTATGCATTACCGGGGTCGATGATTTCCGAAGTGAAATACGGCAAACCGTGTATGAAAATTTATTAACATCTTCGTCGCGCGTGTTGCTTATGCAGTTAATTGAAGGGACGCGGTCAATAGCCCGCGTTTCCCTATTAATACGGTGCATTATCGCAGCTGGGTGGTTAGGTTGCGAACAATATTAATTTGACGTTGACGTGCTAATGACTGTTGTTGGAGCATTCGCGATTGAAGTGGCTCACAGTGCGGCTCTTAGCATTCTAGCTGGCTCATTTAATAACAAATTAGAAACACCTCTCACAATATCTAAAACAGAAATGAGTAGTCAGGCCTGGAGAATTTAAATTTGCCAATATTTACAAACTTGTCTGAGTAACACGAAGAAAAAATATGAGAAATCGAGATTGGTATAGATTCACGGGTAGTTCCAGCTGAGAAATTGAAATATTTTTTAAAGCTGTTGTGATAGAATCTCTTGGAGAGACACCGGGGTGACGTAGAACAGGATGAAACGAACGGGTTCAGTCGCAATTAAGTACAATATATTTTTGATCTGTATCTACAGATCATGTGCAGTGGGCAACAACTCAGTAAAAAAAAAAACACAAACACAAACAAACGTTTTTACGAAGAGAATAACCGTTATCTGGCAAACTTTTTCATTATACCGGTTTTTGAGGAAGAAAGCACGCATTTTGACTTTCCACAATCTTGAACAATCGATACTTTAATACGAGAATTAATAAATAATTATCAACCTAACATCGCTCTGTTATGTTATCAGTGAAAACTCTCGTTCTCCCTTAGCTCGTTTCATTTCTAACGTGCTTGCTCATTGCCGACTCTAAATGATTAGAAGAAATAAAAATTTTCACAGAAATTTCTGTCAACAATACGAACGTACTCTGCAGTCAATTCAATGAAACAATCAATACTGTAGATGGTTGGAAGAAATAAGAATTTCCATGGAAATTTCTATCAACAACACGGACGCGCACCGGAGTCAATTCAATAAAAATATACTGGACAAGGTGCCCAGTTTTTTCGAAAGTGAAATTCCCTGACTTTTCCCCAACTTTTTCCAAACTTTCCGAGACACGTTTCAGAGCGGTCCAAAAGGTGGCCAAATGAAGTTACAGGGCGTGCGAAAAGATGTGCGCAATATATAAATTTCTGCAACTTTATTACAAAGAATGAAAACATTTAAAAAAATTAAGACATATGAATAAAAAAAAAATCTAATTAATTTGCTTAATTTCGGCTTCAATCACTTCAAAGGACAACGCATGAAAATACATTTCTGGAATCTCTTTTATATGCACTATGCTTTTTCCAAACATAAGTATTTCCTGAAATCCCTGACTTTTCCCAACATTTCCAGAATTGGGTACCTCTGCTAAAGATGGTTGAAAGGAATGTCAATAATGACAAAAAAACAGTGATTGAAAGAGACTCGTTGTCAACCCTAATAAAACACTATTTTGTTTAGCTTCTTGACACAATAAACTGAACTCAGATATCAAAATGTTGAACATTAGAGGTCGCAGGATTCAATTTTGATATCAGTTTTACTTCAAGTTGAAAATCGTAGCACAGGAGAGGGAGTTGACGATTGAAAAGCTTTGAAATACAGTATGGGTATCTAAACATGGGATTACAAGGCTGCTAAATTCGATTTTGTAATAAATTCTTACTCAGTTTTGAGACTTGGGACAATAGAGAAGGAGTGGCTGAAACAGAAATATTCAAAAATTACAATATGGATGTCATTTCTAGGGTTTTAGGTTCGCTGAGCTCATTTTTTGGATTAGTTTGCCACACTTTGTTGTAAATTGTGGTACCAGGATAGGCCGATCTGATTTAGTTTATACTATTTACACTTTTCGTTGACAACCGAGCTACCTGAGAGCACGGATTGGGCTGAATTAGAAACATTCAATATCATATACCAAATAGAGTAGTATTAATTTTACCTTTTTTCTTCCTTTCTTTCAATTTTCACTGTCCCAAGATAGAGTGGTGCATTTTGGTAAAAAATCCAGTGGTTAACGTTTTTCAAGAAAAAAGTTCAAGGGTTGAAATTTACCATGAGATTCCCAAAACAACAGTCAATTCTCTTTTAAACCATCTGAGAAGTGTAGTTTAAAAAACAGATCCGACCCAAAATATTTATTTTTCTTAACATAACAAACTATCCCAGGAAATTTTCTAAAAGAAATCTCGTGGAGGGGGTACACGAGGGGCTCTAGAATAAGGTTGTCGTGGGTCTGCTGATTAAATTATGTCCTTCACTCGATGTTAATCAAATGAACGTCACGTGATAAACCAATTTGTATGGTTTTGGAATTCGCTAAACTTTCTTTTTTGAATCTTACTCGGTAGATTCTACAGGAGGTTAACACATGAAACCTGGGTTTAGTAGTTTCCATTATATCGATTATTGAGTTCCATGAGAGAGCGAGTTCATTTTCCAGGTCATTTTGGCTATAATTTCTACCTATAAAGCTTCACAGAGGACTACCCACCATTATGTGGACGGTTGACTCTGTGAGCATCACTGATATCAAACATACCGTTCCTCGAGTTGCTGAGTTCATTTTTGGGGTAATTTCAACTATAATCTTAGCCAGTGAGAACCGCGATCTTGTTTTTCGCAAAAGGAGCAAAAGGTATCACATACGCGCTTACAGGCTACTAATAATAGGAACTTACAAAACTGGTCGAGACTAGTACTTAAAGTCGTAACCAGTCCCGCGTAGAAGGAGAAGGAGTACTATTTCAGTGGAAACAAATTTCAGTTGTGCCAAATGAGAATTTTTCCAGCAGGAGGGGACGGGGTAGTTAAGAAATTTCATACTTGGAAAATGACTACGTAAACGAGAAAACACGCTACTGTGCTGTGATTCATTTGTCATCGAAATCATACGTCTGGAAATATCGAGCATCCGAACACCGAAATCGTACCCATCGCGAAAATAACTGCGTACTCCTTTATTTTCCATACACAGCATCCGTTAATGGAAGGGTTACCAAAGCGAGCAAATTCATCGAAACCAGCGAGCTCTGGTATTCGAGCTCCATATTCGGCGTGTTTCTACATAATACTTATATCTCATTTCCAGAACTGCGAAATTTCTGTCACCTTTTCAGACGTTGCCGTCGATGCCGATTTTACGAGTCGCCGTCGTCGAAATTCCTTGACAAACTAAAAATATATACCCGAAAGAATGAATGAAGGAAACTATTATCATGCAAATTAAAATGGAAATTTCGTATTGGCATCTCATAGATGGAGCGCAAAATACGAGTAAACTTGACAAACGTGTATAGGTAACTGTCAAAACGTACTCGTTTTCTTGGATAGCTAGCCACGTATAAGGAGGATTGTGGGCGTTATTTTCACCCTCCAAATTCGGATACCGTTTTCGATTGAAATGTAAGCATCGATAAACACATCGAGCCTCGGCAGTCGACACCCACATATGGGTTCGCGTAAGTGGTCAAACAGGGTGCTTGGCTGAAAGAAGGCACCAAGAAAGAAGGAAGAAAAATAAAGAAGTAAAAAAAAAAAGAGTAAAACGGAGCAAAAACGAATGAAGCAGTGAGAAGGAAAAAATTAGAAGGGAATAACCTAATTTCACATACAAAATCCAAAAATGGGAGAAATTTTTTTCGATAGAGAGACGAGAGAGAGAGAGAGAGAGAGAGGAGAGAGAGAGGAGAGAGAGAGGAGAGAGAGAGGAGGCTCTTTAACGATATTAGACCGAGCTAATGCGACGCTGTGTTCGCCTTAGTGAATGTTGGTCAGCTTCACTGGCAGGTTCATCGAGCCATCCTGAGAGAAAGGCCATTCAAAATACGTAAGAATAGTAGGGTAGTCCTAGGAAAATGCCGAAAATATCGCAACTTAGAAATTTATTGGAGTGGGTAAACGAATTGAATGGACAAATAAATCATTTTCTTAACCTTTCGTACCATGTTAAATTTGTTTGAAGTAGTTGGAACTGTGATTAACAAAAAACGAATCAACCTAGATTTTGGGACTGCCTCGTAGCGTCGGAGAAGGCGGGCGAGAAATTGCGAAAATGCTGACAAATGCTTACGCAGGGTTCAATTGGCAGGCAAAGAAAAAAAAATAAATTGTTTTTTAAATTGGCACTACAGTTTTTGAAATTATTCCTCTTCATGAGAAAATAATTTTTCAACAGTTTGAGGAAGATCAAACTATTTTAACCTTCAGCCAGCAAAAGATGGGGTTAAAGGAGCGACTAGTTGGATCAAAATCGATAAAATGTAGCAGAAAATTATTATAACTCGGAAATATGCGGATTTTCATGAGACTCGAGAGGATTTCACAGCAGTAGTAGATAATTTTTGAAAATTTCAAATAATTTATGATTACCGGTATTGCTACAAAAGTCATTTGTATATTGAAAAACTCTGTTTTTGTCCTCGTAAACTATGAAATACCTCTGAGCTTCAGTTGAACAACCGAATTACTCGCTTTTTGCACCCTTATAGATAGAGTAAAATAGTACAAATTTTCTATGCGATATAGTTTTTGGCGTCCACCGCAATAGTTAGGTCACTCTTCAAGCAGTGAGCATTCTCTGTTAGGTAGGACATTAGGATAGTACTTCGCAATATTCTCAACATTTCTGAATTCCTTTCATATGGCGCATATTTTTGACAGTAAAATGATTCAACTGACAGGACCTCTATACTGCCCCTCATCTTTATTCCTCGGGCAATTCACAGGTTACGTTATCATAGTTCTTAAAAACTCGTGGTCGACTTCAGGTATATGTTTTGCAGGACGTCTACTAGAATCGATAAGTTAAAAAAAAAGATGACTAGATGACTTTCATCCAGTTTTGTACAGCCAGAAAAAATTTCTGCTCGCTCCGATCCCTCACTTTTCTTGCATTTGAAACATCACTCCTATCCTTTCTTTCTATTTCATTCATACTCGCTGACTATTTACTCATTATCTTATGTCTGTATAATAAGCCTACGTTATTTTGAAAATTCTTTTTTCAATTATTTATTAGAATGCTGTACATGACGTAACTAAACCAAGAAAAATATTTTTTAAGTGACCTACTACAGCGAAAAAAGATGACTTTAGATGACTCAGATAACCTCTTCAAAATAATGACTATAGATGATTTAGATGACGGGTAGATACCCTGTTTTGGAACTAATCTTGTCACATTCAGGAAGATCGAGTCCAGTTTTACTACCATAAGGAAAAAAATAAAAATCCCCACCTGTGGAGAGAGAAACATAACAGAGAAATTCATACGTGTCACCACTTTTCTACTTCATGTCCACGTTCCTGTTATAATTAGGCGGCCTTAGGAGAAGGCATTTGCAAACTTAAATCCCGTTACATTACTGACGATTCATAACTGGCCATTAGACTGATCCAGAAAACATCTCAGAAGTCATAACCATATGTTCTGTAGCAGATTTTGGTAGCCTGGTTTCTCACCTTCTCATTTTCCCAGTGACCATTTCTGATTCCAATTAATGCATTTTAATCTTGTGATGAAACAAGTCATTTCCTTATTAGTTTAGGTTACTCAGTACATACTACGATTACTAGAGCTCGGATTTTCATGCGCTTAAAAAATTGTTTTATGCGCATAAAACATGCATTTATTTTCGTCAAAATATGACAAAATATGCACTTATCTAGCAAAAATGCACTTTTATGCAACATCGATATGGGTATCTTTTGAAAGGATTTTTTTATTTGAAGCATTTTTCAAAATAGAAGGCGTTCTGGAATCAGTCACTTTCGTATTGATTTTCAGATTTAAATTGTAGTGCTTTTGATGTTTCAGGACGAAAATTTTTTTTCAGAATTTCTCGGTTTTTTCAGGTTTGCCATTTTCAGTGTGTGTGTGTGTGGGGGGGGGGGGGATAGTGAAAAAAAATGTTAGCCAATATTTCAAAAATATGACTGAAAAATGAAAAAAAAAAAAGGTCAAAATATGACGAATATGCGCTTAAAACGTCTAAAATATACAAAAACATGCATTTATACCCAAAATATGCAAAGTATGTACTATCAAATTGGGCTCATTTTACTCAGAATGTTATGATTCGCCAAGATCTAAGGGTACTTTCAGGGGCCGGAGTGCGTTGTCATAGGGGCCACTTTGTCATGTGTCCATCGCCATACGTCCCACCACACCAATATAGTGTTGCAATGAGAGCCACAATGAAATTTTGTCTTGGGAGTAAGTAAACGTAAAATATTTATGTATGTATTGAAGCTGAGGCTTCGGCTTCACAGACCATGTTCGTTCCACCTCAAGAATGCCAAAGTAAGATGCCAGCAGAAACTTCACTGGCCAGGAAAGGATTTCAAGAATTGTGAGAATCCACCTTCCGAATCACTGTGAGCAGACCAAGATGAAGATTACAGCCAAGAACAATATCCTTCAACAATTCTCCTCCTCTAAATGGAGCGCCAGACCTGAAGTGCTGAAGACAACACGCCTCACCGTAGGTGTTGCGTCAGTTCAATACGGCTATGCTCTCTGTGAAGATCAGCCCATACAAAGTACATTGATACAGCCCTCAATGAGACGTGAATGCCTCAGGCTGTACCTAGCCCGTGGGATTGCTCCTTCTAACATCCGCAGATCCATTCTTACCGACTGCGAGCAATCACATTTAGGAAATAACCCAAAACACTCAATGTCAACGCATTAAATGGACAAGCCTCATCTAAAGTCACGCAAAAGCTCTCTGGCATCCTTCGAGCCACTGCCGATCCCACCTTATGGAGGGCAGTGGCAAAACACGAACTATATGAAGGCGTAAGAGCTAGGAGAGGTTTACGAATGGTGTACTCTCAACAGGGTGTGAACTACTAGTGCAAGAACTGCAGTAAGCTAGGTTAAATGGGTCCTTGCTAAAAATGAAAACTGCGACTGCGGACACCCCAGGGTCCAAGCCATCTTCGGGAGTGCCCTCCCGCCGGCTATCAATACTAGGAGTGGATGTACCGGGATTATGGGATTACCATACCAGCGACGAGACCGTGCCACTAGTCGATTACTAGGATGGATTGGATGCGTGTGTCGGTGTTACTACACGACAGAAGAAGAACGTAAGATGTGTAGAAAAACATCGACCAAAAAACAAAAAAAAACAAAAATCAAAATTTGAAGCCCAAAATAACTATGTTTTAGAGAATGGCCCAGTTACAGAAACATTCGACCAAAAAGAAAAAAAATCAAAATTTGAAGCTAAAAATGTCTGCATTTTAGAGAATGACCCAGTTACATAAGAGCATTGATCATTTTCTCGCACTCACAATGATAACACTACACAACAATTTGAGATTTTTTTAGAAATAATCACATGAAAATATACGATTCTACTTGTATTTCTAACGAGAAATTTAATGCTGATGTTAATTTTTTGATTAGAATTAATTTTCTTCCCATCTCCCATCTTAAATGCGAATTTTAGTATCATCAAGATGATGACACTGATCAAACAGCTATGCGCGATCAGTATTGTTATCACAATCAGTGTAGCTATTCACGGACAACAAAAAGGAATGAAAACTGAAAATATTAATAAAATTTTAATTTTGTGAGAGGAAAACGAAAGGTTCTCGAAAAAAAAAGTTAACGCCATCGTATTCAGAATTCAAAATATAGCTAAAATCATATAATCTCAGCCCATTGTTTTTTATGCTGTTATGTAATGTAACCGAATGAGTAAATTTGAGAGAATTTTAAACGATTTGTACTGCTGGCTACTTTCTTATAACCGTTGAAAATGAAAATGCTTTCAAAAATAACAGTCAAATTGTTTCAAATCGTCAGATTTCCGACTGGATGACGATTTTCGGAAAACTTTCAATGTTCATCACACAGTCATCTAGCTTTCTTTGGCTCACTGCGCGCCTTACTCCTCTCACAGCGCACACGTATGTAGTTTTAAATGGGAGAGGAATGTTCCCTCTCGACCGTTTAAAATAAAATCTTTTCTGAAAATTCTCCGCAAAACTGAAAACACTTCAAGGGTCAACATCTTGAAATCCATCCCATAGAAGAGTTCTGGTACCGCCTGCGTGCGGCCGCACGTGTGAAATCCATCAAACGTAAGCAGATCATTACAGGAAGACCACGAACGAGATGCGAACGCGAGCAAAGTTATCCCGAAAGTTTTGTCGATCGAGTTCCACCGAAAGCTCGCAACATTTCACCGCGCCGATAAGTAATCCCCCATTTTCAGTCACCCCTCCCACCTTACTGAACGTTACAGTACATTGGGTTTAGTAACCTCGTATTACATAATAGTACGTGGCCAAGAATGTATACGCAGTCCAGATGAGATAACGCGGTGACCGCGACCATTTGCCGAGGTAAGCAACTCGAAAGCTCAAAGCGCGAGCTACCAAGAAAGTTTAATGCGCTCGATATACATACTTACAGCGAATTCAATTTGCAAACATCTTCGTACAAATGGGTTTTGATGGGAGCGGTAGAGGACGGGTCGAGATGGGACGGGGGCAGGATAGGGAGGGACGGGATGGGACGCACAATACGGTGCCGGTGATTAAAGCAACTTTACGTTCGCTAGATTTCCAAAAATATATCGAATCCGATTCGTCGCACCATAATTGCGTCGAAACGGCGATACGGTGCACGCGGATACCGAAATAATAAACCTTTTATTAGCAAATCGCGAGTCGCCCTTTCTCGCCCCACGCGCGCCAGCGCCGGCACGCCGCGCTATTAACGACCGCAGAAAAGGAACAAATTGATAAAAGCCTTTAATTGCGCGATTCCTTTGTGGTATACGAAACTATTTACTCAGAAGGAAGTTGAAGTGAAATCGTATTAGAGCAAAAGTCCGCGCGCCGCAGAAACAAAACAATCTAACCTTTGCGTTCGCGACAGAGCAGGGACAGGACCGGGTAAGCGAAAAGGGAAAGCGGGCGGGGGGTACGACGATCGACGGCCCATTTCTGGAGAAACGTGGTCACGTTCGCAGCGTCCAGATTTCACTGCTAACCATTCTCAGGTTATCGCTTCTCTAGAACCTCTTCCACCTCCTTCGTCTACGCCAGTTCCGAGTGACTTTTCGCCAGCCCCCCTCCCATTTTGAACTTTAACATCAAACTATCCTCATTCTTTTGTGCTCGTTTGTGTTTTCATTATTTTGGTTTATGCCTTCTCCCTTTAGAAGCGAAATAGATATGGGGGGGGGGCTGAGGAAATGGTGTGTATAACAGCATTTATTGCGCATGACATTTGTGTTACTTCCGCAGTTACAATTAGTGAATTCAGAAGCCCTCATCTTGGGCAAATGCCTCCCTCAACCTAGCCCATTCGACCCGGTCAGTGGCTGTTCTGTGGAAGAATTTGATTTTGCTAAGCTTACAGATGTCGTCCATTCACATGGTCCTCTGTTTACCTGTCTTTTTCCTTCCTTTGATTTGCCAGAAGGTAATTTTTTGTGACCAACGTTGGTCCTTCAATCTGCAGAGGTGCCCTGCCCAGTCCCATTTTAATGTTTTGACAAAGTGCACCACATTTTTGTAAGACCTGAGTCGGCTTTTTATTTTTGTTAGCCTTACCTTGTCTTTAAGTTTGAGACCAGGCATGGATCTCTCCACAGAGTTTTGTTAGCCTGGAGTTTATTCTCAATTCGTTTTGAAATTGTCCAGGTTTGGCACCCATAGGTTAATGTCGGGACAACCCAGCTGTTGAAGAGTTGGCTTTTGTAATATAGCAAAACATTGTGTTTTAAAATAAATCCTAAGCTCCAAGATTTACCCCATGGTAACGCAATTTTTCTATTCACCTCTTTTTCGGTTTGATTTTAAAATGTTATCAATTGACCTAGATAAAATGTGTTGTTGATTATTTCCAAAGTTTCCCCCTTCATTTCTATTAGTTTTATATTTTCAGAGTTGCTCAACATTTTTGTTCTGGATAGACTCATATCCATACCCGCCTTTTTGCTTTCAAAACTGAGTTTCTCCAGCATCACCTATAACTCGTCTGCACCCGTCGCCACTACCACCACGTCGTCTACAAACCTTAATTTATTCAAAAATTCTCAGTTAATTTTGATTCCCTTTTCGTCGCAACTTACATTTTTAAAAGTTTCGTCCACGGCGCAGTTAAATAGCAGCGGGGAAATTGGATCTCCTTGTCTTACTCTCCTTTTGATTTCGAAGATTTCCCCTTCCAGATCTGTAACTATTTGCGTATTTAGCACCGAGTGTATTTCCCGAATCAGAGTTACAAAATCCTGGTTTATTCCGTGGTTAATAAGTGCCTGAAGCATGAAATTTTGCTTGAGGAGATCGAAAGCCTTAGTAAAGCCTATAAAGGCCAGGTGAATGGGAATTTGGTATTCGGTTGCCCTCTGGATGAGTATATTTATTGTGTGGAGGTGATCGACCATAAAGAAGCCCCTCCTAAAGCCCGCCTGGCATGGAGTTTGTTGAAGTTCTAGCTTTGATCTCAGACGGAAGTCTAGCGTCGATGAAAGGACTTTGGCCAAGATTGGTGTGAGGCTAATTGATTGTCTATGGGTTTGATACTGTGTCTACAACCTTTTTTAAATACAAGTATTATTTTGGAAGTTTTCCAATTCGAAGAGAGGGGAGAGGGAGCAATGGTATGTTCTTCAACGGATGAGTCTCAAATCAAAATTTTAGCCTTGACTGTACCATTCACGATGAGGGACTCCTGCGTCATTGATGACCATGTCATGTGCCCCCCTACTCCATCCCATCAAGTGGTCTTTATTTACTTGGATGGAAATTTATTGTTTATTCCTTTCAAAACCCCCACCCCATAATTGCTTCCAGTAAAATTTCCTGCAAAATTTCAGTTCGATCCGGTAAGGCCAACATGTACCGCACGCGTCTTCTCTTTCGTATCATGTAAAATACGTAGATTTTTGAAATTTGAAGCCAAACCTTGGGCCTTAACTGTGTTGAAAATTTGCACACATACATTTTAGTAAGCTACGTGACGCTTATATCAAGTATAAAATCATTTGGTTTCGTTTTCTGGCTCAGTAGCTATTATTCGACCTATCTGATGGCAACAGAATGGATCAAGATTGTTGAATAGTAATAGAATTCGTTCTCGGAAACTCTATTCTGGCCGCACCTAATGACAGAATTCAAAAATCGCTTCCAGAATTGAATTTAGTGTCCTTGGAAACCTAAAAATGGCGTACCATCTCAAAAAAACGAGCACTATTTAGTGAACCTCCTTTGGCGGCAGCTTGAGGGGTCGGGTACAAGTACTACGCTTAAAAACGAATCCAGCAACTTCGAAAACCTACAAATCAACCCTCATCCGTTTTTTCAGTCCTCCACTTCCTATTTCTGGAGCGATTCCCAGGAGCCACTGACTAACGCGGCTCCAAAGTCAAACTATTGTATACTCGATTGGCATCATATGACCCCCTAAAGGAAGAGAAAAAACATTTCGTTAGCTAGTTCGATTTTCAAAGCAAGTAATCTCCCCCCCCCCCGTCCCCATTGATGGTCAAATTCCGTTTTGGAGTCTCAAACGATTAGCGGATTCAAATTATAAAGAAATACTCAAAATCATCGAGCCCCTCCTTTCGAAAAAAACTTTACGTACCCTATTTAATTTTTCGAGTTGAGTCAATTCTGCCCGCTCCAAGTCTGGATTTTCGATTTCTTTGGACTAAGATCGGATGCGAATCAAAGATATAACTTAATAATGTTCAGAATCGTGGACCCGAAAAACCCCCATTTTGATAATTGGTTCGATTTTCTAAATAAGAATTGATTGACCCAGGAAGCTTCTGTTTCGATAGTTCTTTTAGTGAGCTCCGTTTTGGAATTCCAAAGTTAGTGGTACCATCTCCCTTAATATGTGTTTTTGCATACCAAAAATCATTTACGGTTGTGTGTCGTGGCGACCATTATTTTCGAACATTGTAATTTGTTGGAATCTTCCCCTCTCCTAATTTGGATTCCATAAGATGAAAAAAGTTTCTGTGAACCTTCAGCTCGATCGGACCAGGGAAATGTGTGAGTTACGCTCCTTTCCCATCTTATGAAAAAACGCGTGGAATTCTGACTTTCTTGGCCACAATTTTCATCGCAGCCCTTAGTTTCGTTGAAAATTAATTTTCATAATTTTGCAACGATGACTTCGAATATGCAATTTGATTTTTGACCCTGTTCAAATTCGATTTCCAAAATCCGAGTTAGGCAATATTGCATTGACATGAAACATCGAACGACTTGATCATTTCGACTTTCATTGCATGCTTCGGCTCCACTGAAAAATCCAATGTCTTCCACGTAAGGTATCTATTTTTGGGCTGCATCTCATTTTACGCAGTACTTTGAACGCGACTTCAAATAATCCTTACAGAGTGGTAGTGAATTTCTACGGGGAGTCTTCACAAGTTCCAATTCATCTTACCGAGTGTTAAGTAGTTTCAGTGGGTACAATAGTATACTCACGAAATTTTAAGAAGTTTCATTAGTGTCCGAAATAGTTTTTACCAAGTTATAACGTGTCTCGAATTAGCCTTACCAAGACCTTAATGAGTCGTGAGACATACGAAAAGGTGTAATGAATCCTTTCTGTGCCCTAATCAATCTTAACCAGACTTGAGTTATAATGTAAGATGAGTCATATAGTCTCTCTGTCAGTCAGGACAGAGTAAGAAGATAGCATGTATCAATTTTGATCACACTATGGGCTGAAGCCTGGTCCCTCGCTACCAATTTTGCCGGAAAAACTCGGTCAGAGCTCAATGTGAGTGGACAAATGAGTAAACAAATATCAGACTGACAGGAAGACGGGTGAGAAATGTGAGACAGCGTCGAAAATAAAGCGCACAGTTTGAAGCTGATGAAGTTTGCAACGGCTTTTCGACTCTCCTCGCTTACATCTGACTTAAGCGGCGGCTATTTGAGGATATCGGCACGAGCGGCAAGCTGGCGCGCGCGGCACGGCGCGGCGGTTTGCGCGTAATTGTGGCGATACATCATTACTGTCATATCCGCTATTCTACTCGGGTTAACGTTTAACAGACCTTTGAAATAGAATTGTTGACCTTTCGACGGGGGAAAATAGCCGAGCCGAAACACGCGATTATGGAATTTGCCGAAAGCCGAAAACGTAATTCGTTATACCTATATACCTAGATATACAGAGGATAGGTACCGACTCAACTCATTTCGGTATCTGCGAGGGAGTATATACGTGCACAATACGGCGGCAGTGGCTGTGGCATCGGCGGCGACGGCGGAGATGTGCTCACGAAACCGAGAAATACAGGTCGACGAGGGGGCGGCGAGGAGCGGGCTTGCGAAAAGCTCCGGTAGAATAACCTTTTATTAAAAAACAATAGCCGCCTAGCTTCATTTTGTTACAATAGAAAAGACCGACGCGCGTATTGTTTCGTAGAAGCGCTCGAAAATATGGTATTATCTCCGCTCTGCACGGCTATATCCTCTCGCTCTATCGACACATCTCTCTTCCTCACGCTACGGACTCCCGATTCGTTCACCAAAACCCCTCGTTATCACCCCGTCAGTCTTTCTTTAAATCTAAAAAACAAAAAACGATCGCCCGTCGAGAAGATCCACTTTCGGCTGGTTATATCTGATCAGGAAATTCATTGCCCAATCCGTGCCCTCAGAGGTGTTACTCAACTGCGAATTCAGCGAAAATTCAGGGTCGTAGCGAATGCATATTATCAAGTCATTTGTGTGGAGTGGGGGGGGGACGCAGGCACTTTAAAATGCCAACTTCATCTTTTCAAGTTATCAAGTTCTTCATCTTTGAGAAAAGGAAAGGGGTGTGACGTAACCTTTTCTGTGGCTAGCTGGCTACACAAACGAGCATCAATCACTTTCTCAAATTTTAGAATGGAATGCGAGTATTTTTATAAATACATGTGACCTGTTGAAGAAAATGACAAAATTTGTAAAGAATTTTGAAGTCTGCTAAAACAAACAAATTTGATTTCCCTCCCTTTAGGAAGTATTCACCAACCAGGGTAGACACTCAAATTTTTTCTCAAAAAAAAATTGATTGAAAATGTGACCAAAATTCACGAGAAAGTGACCGAGAAATGGCCAAAATGTTGAGAGTTTTAGCCTCCTGTGTACGAATTTTGTTGGGCTGCAACAAAATTCTAGTTATTACTATGAAGCACACTCAACCCAAAATTCAGATATTCGAACTGAAAAAAAAAACACAATTTTGCGAAAATCTGAAAAATAATGTATAAATTAGGATAGTTTTTAAACCCCGATTTAGATTTCAAAAGAAATTCGTACTTTAGTCCAAAAATTACTGATATTCATTTCTTCTTCAAAACTGTTGCGACTTTTTAATACTGTATTATCTATTTCACTAATATTCAGTTTGAAATCTTACATTGAGTCCGGTAAAACGTAAAAATAGTAGTTCAGCTAAATTTATCTCGTACGAACGCACCGATTCCTTTCCCCTTTTCCTCCGCATTCCGCATGCAGTTGAAAAACTGTACGTGGAATGACGTCGTCACATTTTCACCTCCTTATCCTGCTTCCTCCTAACTGCTAATCTTTTTCCCGTTTAATGTTCTCCGGTTACTTACAGTCTTAGCGTCTTCCCTCGGGGCCGATTGCACGAGTGGTTTTTTGAATTTTTTTAGGACGTAATTTTTCTTGCTGGACATCATTACTGATTTTCTTCTTTATTTAGAGTTTTGTACTTTTGTTTTATGTTTCGAATTTTTCGTTCTTAACTGCCATCTTTCGCGGGTCTGTGCGCTTCCTACCTCCGGAACTTCAGAGTTTTCTATGTTCGAGTTTTCGTTTGAAGTTCGCGATCCACCATGCGGTCTCATTTTCCGTTCTCTCTTTTGTTATTTCTTTTTGTACAGTAAAATGTGTTTCGGGATGTTAAACCAAGTTCTTTTTCGTGAGGGGGGATATGGGCAATTTACAGGAGACTGTGAGATCGTAAGTTTTTCGTTCTCTTTACTTTTTCGTTCCGGAACTTGAAACAACTTAACATGTGATCTGGGTAACTACTTTCCTATCTCTGGCAATACCACTCCTGAGAAGTCTCATGTGAGCTAGTCGTGGTACTTTCTCTAGCTTTCTGGCCTTTTGCCGGTCGACCATTTACGTTTATTTTCGAAATAAGTACGTCCTTCGGTCTTAATGCAGAAAGGAGCGACCGGAGACAAATGTCGGCACTTCTTTGTAAACACCCTGTCTCTGGGTCGTTCATGAAAAAAATGCCACAACATCTTGAGCAAAATTAAGATCGCTTCCCACGTTTTTTGTTTTTTTTTTTGGTTTTAAAAACCTCATAAGTCTCAGAAGTGAAATTTGTAATTGACTTCAGCATTTTAAGTACAAATATTCTGCCTTAGCTAAATAGCTCATTTGATAACACAACAAGAAATCCAACTTCTCCTTTCATTAACAGTAGAAAATTCAGACAACTACTTCTTTAACAGGTAGGAGTTCCAGTTTGGATTTGTTAACCTTCACAAAAGAAATATTAAATGGTTTCATTACACGATTAAGAAATGCTACCTAATGTGAACGCATTTCTGAATGCAAAATATGGGATTAATATTTCATTGGAAGATTGAAACCTTTCAATCATATTGGTGAGTAATTGGAAAACTGCAAATAGGGATTCCAATTCAGCTTTGTGAGTTTTCTTCAATAAAAAATAGTAACGAGCTTACACAATCAGCTATTTAATAGTTCCGGCATCTCTTTTCATAGGAAAACCAAAAAATATTTTCTAATTGCCAGACTCTGCTCAGCTATTATTTTTACAGAGTCTCTCAAAGTTAACCAACGAACTGAAATGTGTTTTGGTATTTTTAAAGGTGGCAGCTTCAATTTTTTCCTAAAATGATGCGGAAATCCGTTTCTCCATTAGGGTATTTCTGAATAAAATAACGCAGAGCTGTAACAAATTCTGCAGTTTCATGGCCAACTTCATTAAGACCTTTTGAAACGGTATCATGAACTCTGTGTACGTCGCAAGTCAATGTGCTCAATAAACTTTTAGAACGTACCTAAATCAACTGAACACTGATTTGTTAACACTGGGACCATCTGAGGCTCAACATTAACATATGTTTCAGCGGAAAGTCAGCCTTATCCATAGCCGACCAAATGGATGGAAAAATAACTTCAGTTTCAGCAAAGCTTAGGAAAATTATTTCTAAACGAACAACTATCACCTTAGTGTCCATTTCGAAGTGTGAGTGAACTTGGTAATATTCCATTTGTAGGGTGTGCCAATTCACTTTCTCTTCTTCTGTAGTCCAGAGCGCTTTCAGCTGTTATTCCATCATCAGTGGAGTACCCTAAATGAGACTTGTCGCTTGTGGTCCTGTAGTTATACTGTTTGGAAAACACTGCAATGACCAGGGACATAACAACGACAAATTGACAGAAAAGTACAAAATCCTACACATAGAAGACAACATAAGAAAAGGGAAATTGAAAGAACAACTAGAAATAACGAAGGCAAAAACAAAACAACCTAATAAACACAACTAACTTCCAAAGCGAGAACTTATTCCAGCCAATAACATAACACCCACAGATTGGACAGACGACACTATCAGAGACAACCAATAGGAGCACAAGACTAAACAGGTTTACCATACGGTACTACTCTCGACTATAACTACAGGACCACAAGAGACAAGTCTCATTCAGGGTACTCCACTGATGCTGGCATAACAGCCAAAAGCGCTCTGGACTACAGAAGAAGAAAAAGTGAATTGGCACATCCTGCAAATGGAACTATCACCTTGCTCTTACTTTTAAACAAAAGTAGTAGCTGTAAGCGACATTAGACGTTTCATCATACATGGGAAAATACAATAGGCATGACTTTTGATGACATCCTCAATTAAACGCCTGTAGAAATATGGACCGTATCGAGATTTTATTTTATTTAAAGTCACGGGGTTTCTACTTCTTACATTTTGGAAAACATGGCATTGAATAGAAAAGTTATAATATCACAGGATCGCAAACTGACATTACTTGCAACTACGTTCAGTACCCACAGGATTTAAATTCTGGTTGTAGCGTTATAACGATAAAACAGCTGGATATTGGGATAATTGCAACTTTTCTTGAGGGAAACACAATATCTAATACCATCGACGTTGATACAATTGGTGTGGTGCGACGTATGGCGATGCACGCATGCCAAAGTGGCCCCTATGACACTGCACCACTGGCCCCGGAAACTACCCTTTCGAGTATCGCATCAGTGACCGGACACAGAGGGACTGGTGTAGATAGGACTTGAATTTCCAGTTGAGAGTTTGAAAGTTTAGCCACAGTATTAGTTTGATGTTTTGCCGGAGAAAAATGAAAAAGCTGGCTTGATGACCACATTTTCAGAAAAAAATGACCAAAATTGACCAAAAATGATTTAAGATTAAGAAAATGACTAAGCGGTCACCCTGACTTACGTGCATTGTTCCACACGAGGACGCTTTCAAGATTTGTTCTCGGAGGGAACCAAAACTGAACTTTCATGACGAAAGAGCTATCGGCGAACTTCCGAAACTGAGAGAAAGATGGGCATGAAAAATGTATTCGCGAGCGGAAGGAGTGAAAAAAGTCTCAAAAATTGAGATTAAATGAAAATGAAAAATTACAATTATTTCTTTCACTGAAGAGTGTTTTTCCAAAACCCGCCAAGTCCATTTGTGGTGTTTTCGATATTATAGCGCTCCTATAGTCTTTAGCACGGACTGACATCTATATTTTCAATCGAGAACTTCGTATCTATAATAATTTTCGCTGTATGGGGGTTTGATTCTTATCAGTGATTTTTTTTTTCCTCACCATAATCGCGCTAGGTCCCACTATTTTGGACGCAAGGAAAAACGTCAGCCAATGGCTTCTCTGTTAAAGTATAAACGCATTTTCTACATAACTATAACTTTAGATGTGGGTATCCAAAAACAGACGTTTGTTCCCGATGCTGTTTTTTTTTGGAAACCAAATAAAAGTAGGAATCGATATCGAAAAAAACAGCTCGATTTACAGCTACACCAGCTTTGCACAAAAATTTTTCCAGCTCTTAGACGGTGCGAAGAAGGATAGCGATGTATTGGCTACATCGTTTGATATGGAACAAAATCAACCCATTCCAAGCTCAACGTGACATATATGGGTGTACAATTTAACCTTTGTGGTTCATGAGCAGTCAGGCCAATCGCGGAAAAATGTGTTTATTTACACGTGTGACGAGTCTCAATCCGTCAAATGTAACAACGAAGTTGTTTCGGTGTTGAGTATTGTATTGAGCCGGCTGGAGAATCGTATTCGTAATCGTCGTTACAAGAAATTGGCATTATTTTCAGGCTCCTGCGGCGGGCAAAATAAAAACAAGTCGATGATGATATTTTTGCTCAAGTATGTACATAATGCGGCCAAAATGTATTCGATTCGATTGAATATTACTTTCGTGTTCAAGGACATAGCTATATGCCCCCGGATAGAGTATTCGGTAGAATAGAAACAAGTTTACGAAAGATTGAGATTGTGAAGACTCCATCGGGATATCGTACGATTTTCAGTAAATATCGCCGCGTAAAGAAGCTGAAAAGAGATTGGCAGGTTTTTGATCACAGTAGTGTAGCGAATGCGGTGTATGCACAAAAAACTTTGCTTAAAAGCCGCGGGAATCGTGTCTGGGAGTTCAAAAAATACGTTTTTCATATCTACGTTTCTGACACGTGTTTTGGCACACGACAACCGATGGATGTCCTCGAAATCAAATTTCAAAACGCATCGTTATTAGGTCAAAAGGCGATTTTTTTTTTTGAACTTTTCCTACGTGTCACTCACTCACTTGCCAGTAACAGCTATAAAGGGTATCAGTTGGCAAAGGTTCACTGTAACCATGACCAAAACTGCAAAATACAATCATCAAAACTGCACTATTCAGACAGTTTTTTTTTTTTTACTTTCTCCAAACGACGTTTTTGGACTTGGCAACTTTTGGAAAAATACTCTTCAATTACAAAATTGATTTATTCTATCACTCATTACAAGCTTGTGTATAAAATTTAAGAGAAAATCAAAATGAAGAGCGCCACATCTCCGGGAAAGTGAGGGGCAAAGATTTATTTTACTCCCTGCCTGCGTCCATAACTAGAAGATTTCTCTCAAATAAAATGAAAAATTGTAAATGAATTGAAATTCTTCCCTCTTTCACCACAACACAGACTTACAAACGACTTCACATGGGTGAAACTGAGAACACTCAGCAACAGGACTTTCAGCTTTCTAATGTCAAATATTAGATTATAAGTTATTGTTCCATCGTCGATTTTGACCCCCAGAATCTATCTTTCGCAATTTAAATGTACAACTTATATTCCAGTAGAATGCTAGAAAGTTTATGTTGAGTGCAATTTGAAGTAATTCTTCAATTCACGAGCTGCAAAAAGGGGATTTCGAAATTTTTCTTCTACGGAGAGATATCTAACATACGTTCTTTAAGGATCTGCTTCGAGATAATTTAAGATGTTAAGATGAAAAACTGTAAGCAATGTCGTTTTTTGACATTTTTATTTTGAGATCCCGAATTCAGACCGATCGGAAAATTCGATTAACTATTCAAGTAACCGTTATTACAATAATTATTTTGATTTTCCGCCAAACGTAGGTTAAAATAAATTATTTTTGCTCGTATAGACATTTAGGGTTATTTTGTGACCTACTTTTCAACGAAGGAAGAAATAAATTTGATTTTTTTCACAATATGGAATTTTAAATCAAGCCAATTATACCTCTTTGTAATTTTTTGGAAATAAAATAAAATTTTTTCGATGTGCTTGTTTCTTTTCCAACACTCAAAACTGCCAACTCACCTTCCTTAAACTACCAACCGTACAGTCCTAAGATAACCTAATGTGATATGTCAATACTTATGCTCAATAACGTTCTTTACTTATTATTTTGGAAGATCTTACTTAATTTATCCGATGTATTTGTACTTATTCCTGTCGTACAACTGCCAATTCAGAAATTTTCAACTTCCTACTTACTCATAAATTGGTACATACGAGTATAATGTGCATCAAGGATTTTCATTTAAATGAGGAAAGGGGAAACATGAATCATTTGGGTGGGGGTGTGTTGAACCCTCTGTGTACTGTTTGGGCGAATGAGGTTGCACCGATCTATATGAATTATTTAATAGGTGGCTGGCGGTGTCTGTCCAACGTAAAGAAGTGTTATTTGTATTTGCGGCAAATTGAGTATGCAATTCTACTTACATTGAAGCCTGCATATTGCCCAAATGGTAGCAATTATTACATCAAATGTTGATAATAAACTTTTCTGATAGTGAATTTTGTGTATCAGTTCAACTTTCCTCGCACGTAGATAAATCACCTACTTACATTTGTTGAATTTCAAACAGACAACTTGGCAACAAAATTTATAATAAATTCTTCTGCTTCTACTCGTAATTTTGGAAAATTCAATCTTATTTTTCCAACTTGTCAAATCCACGAATTAAAATCGCAAAATTCCAGCGACAGTATAATTATTTGAAGGCGTCGGAGGGGAAAGAGGGGACAAATTTTCTTCGTTTTCTACAGTTACGCAGCGAATCGTACATCGTTAAATCGTTTCGTTGTCTCGGATATTAAGCTACTCAAAACGACGTTGTAATCTCGAATATTTTTAACTCACTGGATTCTAAACTGGGTGACAATATTTGGGACTTTTACGAAGTTCATCACAACATCATTTGACTTTTCTACTCGGAATGGGACAGTCTTCGTGGCCAAATAAAGACTCTTTAGTGCTTGTTTTAGAATACATAGAATCACACTAATTCAAAACTCTTTGGGGGGGCTTACCCCCTTGTAGGAATGTCTCACTCAGCAGTCGGGAAAATTTACCATTTCAGTCTGGGACGAAAATGAGGAGACATGGAAGCCTCCATCGGAGTTGAAAAATTTTAGTAGATGGATCAAGAGTTGGAAAAATCCAACAAGTCATAAGTTTTTTTTTTCACCAGTGCAAAAAAGTTTTGATACTTGGAAATTTTGAGTTGAGTCAGTTGGAACTTTCACAACTTTCGCCCCCTCCCCCCTCAATAAAAAACTCTGCTACGTCCATGAAGATTGTTCAGAACTCATTTCTGCGATTATTCGTGACTTTACGTAACTTAATTCGGGCTCTGATCACGAGTTTTTAATTATTTTCTCATCTATTTAGGACTAGTAATACGATTCTATAACGTAAAGCTAAACGTTATCATGTTCCTGAAGATTAGTTACGACTCTATAATGCTTATTTAAGACTCTCTTATATTCTTTCAGACTTTTTAAAAACTCTGTATGCTTCTTGCATACTATTTCGTGCTTTATGGCTGTTCAAAGCAGTCTGATCCTCTACGATTCTATCAAACTTAGTTAGGACTTCGCGCAACCTTTTCTCAAGACTCGTAAACTGTTCAAGACTCGTGTGAGATGCTCAGACATTTTAAAGACAAGGAGATTCTCCCAAACTCGTTTAAACCTCCTTAAGATTGTAACAGATTCGTCTTTGTTACTCTTCTGGACTTGATTAAGATATTGAATCTATACATCAAGATTCTCCAAACCTAATTAAGACCAAGACTTTTTAGTATTCTTCAAGACTCTTCAAGATCCGTGTACGACTCTTACAAACTTACTAGATATTCTGCCAGACTTTGAAAGACTTTCAAGGTTCTTTAGACATGTCAGGACTTGTTCAAGACTGCTCCAAACGCGCGATTAGTATTCGCTAGGGCATTTACTGGGTTGTCCATGACGTTGTAACTCTTGCATACGTATTTAAGACGCTTTAAAATGATTACTACTGGGTTTAGGCACAGTGCACTCCAACCCAAGACAAATTATTGAAAAAAACCAAAATATAAATATTTTTTGTTCTTTATTCTTTCTTCTCCCCCCCCCCAAATCTATTCTGTCTACCTGAATGTATGACTCGTGAACTATCGTGCTATTTCTCGATTCGACTGACTGACTATTTGCTTCTCTATCTGGCGGCATCTGGGTGTATGAGATTTACCTTCACAGTTTTTCAGATTTCAGTAAGTAGGAAATCTTTGCCATACACTTTTTGATTTCAGGGAGGAAAAGACAAGGGAAAAGCCTCAGTTTTCAGTATTCAAAGAGCTGTTTATCAAACTGCTACTAAACGCATCGTTCTGATGTACTAAATCTTCTCACAAGTAAACTATTTTTGAAGCATTTTCAACCAAAGTGTTTTGCTCGAGGAGGAGTAGAGGGGCAAGTTACCTTTGTAGCTCCCCTAGTGTATCCGCGCGAGTCAGATTTCTGGTTGTGCTGTGGATTCCTCTCCATCTCCAACTACTACTGTTTATGATTTCAGCCTTCTATTTTCGCAAACGTTTACAAAGTGCAGCTGCTGATTTGAGAAATTTGCGAAACTTGTACAAAAGATAGTTACGCATTTGAATGATCTAATATGCCGAAAAACTCTAAACGTTTTTAGCAGTCGTAATACTTAAATAATTCTATCGTCCACTAGATGGGCATCAACCTGAGCAAACCGAGTTTTTTGTAAGATGAAATGGAAATTTTCTATACGATTGTTCGAGTGACATGAAGGTGAAGCACAGTTATACAAACATTTGCTAAATCGTCACGACGAATTCGAATCGAATTTATAAGTACATCGTTTCAAGATTCGGACGACGGCTACTAGGGCGACGAATTCACAGGGACACTCATCCGGATACATTTTCCCTTTCGCCACACTCCCGCTTAGTTTGTTTGTTTGTTGTTTTTTTCGTCTTTCCATTTTAATCGAATGAACAGAACGAGCGTTCCAGTTTTATAAATGATGCCCATTAGAATGCATTAATCTTAGTGTAACTTAACAGCCAGAAGATTAATAGTGGAAGTTCGTTAACCCAACTTTTTTCCACTTCAAATTCGAGTGTATTTTTTAGCGGACTGATTAATCTCTGTAACGTGTAGTTGTATGTAGATCGAGGGACCGTCGCCGGAAAATACGGGCCCTATTTAAAAGGGAAGTACGCGGTACAGGGATATTTTCTCTTGCTTACACAGCCGATTAGGTTGCTTTCATTTTTGATAACATCGGTGCAGTATACCACGGAATTCTTGGGCAAGGTGGTTACTTTTAGAAGTACAACCGTTCTTGTCGAAAGATGGTACCTAATTTTGAATTAAGGAAATCAGGGGCGATCCGCGAGGTAATGAACCTTGGAAGATCTTGTTTCAGGTATGAACTGAGAGGATTCGCTTCATGAATATCCTCGCTGAAGGGGGAACATTTTGTTTTCTAAGAACTAGGCAGTTGAGCGAAATTAAGCATCGTACGTAAATCTCTTTTTATAATTATTAGGGGGCTCTGACTTGTAGTCATTTCGCGACCCAATCTACAGTAAAATTGTATTTCAGTTCTAGACATGTTTCTCTATGCAGTTGATTGAATTGTTGAATTTTCTTGACTCATGACATTTCATTGAAAATCAAATCCCATTTCAATCAGAATGCATTGTTGTTTTCACCCTGTCGTAAGTATTTTCAGTTTTTTCAATATGCGTTTTATTCTTTTATTTTTACCATTCCTGCCAGTTTATTCTAAAATACCGTCTTTTTCACAGGATTTACGCAGGAAGAAAGACTGACGAGTTTTACTTAATCCATAGAAATTCTATAGTCTTCCATCCTACATTCGTTCATGTCTTCTGTCTTAGCAATTGCTTTCCTTTTCATTAGGGCTAGACTTTCTATGCGTTTACATATTTTTTTCATAATAATAGATAGTGCATATTCAAGTTCTCTTTGTAAATAATGAAATTTAGAATGTAATGGTAAAATTGTTCAGCGCATAAGCTATTTTTGCATATTTTCGCTATAATGTGGGGTTATTTCGCATATTTCCCGCACACTGGAGGTGTTACGAGCATATTTTCGGAGGGAAATGTCCAAAAATCATTTTTTTGACAAAATTGGTGTAGAATTCCGTAAACTCTTAAGAAAAAATATTGGCTTTCGAAAGTAAAAAAAAAAAGACTGCTTTCGAGATTGGAACTGGGAGAGTTGTCGTTTTGTGAAGGTGTCGCGCGTGAATAACGGATAGTTTTGTGTTCAGCGTGTTTTACTCAGTGAAAAAATAGTGTTTACCTGCCTAATTGAATAAACGTTAAAACCAATAGCTCTTTTGTTGTTTTTTAAAAACCCTGCATTTCGATACCCACGACGACGTAGTTCTAAAGCGCATATTTTCATATTTATAGAGCATAAAACCCTTAGCCCTACTTTTCATCAAAATTACAAGTATTTTCATCTCTTCATCCGCATATTTCACGCACAAAAATATTACAATGTATGAAAGAACGAATAAAATACCAAAATTAAGATCACTGAACCAAAAAAAGACTGAAAATGTAACAGAAGCATTTAAATCTCATAGAAATCAGACAACTATACAACTCAATGAGAAAAAAACTGACCGCAGCTAACGGGTTGTTCGGCTAGCTGTGTACCAGGGAGACGAAAAATTTCTATTAGTTACAACAAAAAATTTCGACTTTTCAAAACTTGCAAGCCCCCCCACCTCATTTCTCTAAAGAATAAAAATAATACTTATTGACGGATTTTGAAGAAAAACCTATCGAAACGTGGAAGGAAAAACTTATGTAAGAATGAGGCCTACCATAAGCAGTCACAGTATTAGTCGTCGAGACAAGACATTGTAATGCGTAATGTTGGCATGCCTCTATGGGGGCAACTGCTTTCTCCAAAGTTTATCAGGAGAATTTCGACAAAGTCCGAATTACAGTCCTAACAGAGTAAACATGATTTTGAAGACAATTTTAATGTGTCTAAATGAGCCTCAACATGATATAAGTGAATCTGACCGAGTCTGTATAAGACTGACGAATCTGAATGAGTCTCAACTGTGTCAACGTAGAAAGACAGTCATACAGTCAAGACCAAGTCTGGGCGAATTTTAAAGCAGGTCAAATGCGTTTTACAAAGATTCTTAACACCTTCTGAATCAGTCTAAATGAGACCCATCGAGTCTTCGAGGAGTCTGAGTGACTCGTAGTGAATGTTAGCAAAATCTGAATATTGAAAGTTCGTATTCGCATGAGGCGGTTCTACTAGGAGCGCTAATGTTTTCCCGTTTTCAGCCACTTTTGTACACTAGAAAATTCATCATAAGAAATTTTCGTTTTCAACTACTTTGAACTTATACTTTTCTTGTACTTGTGATAATAAGTAAAAAAACTTATTAGGACTAGTTGCTAAAAGTTCGTTTTAGAGGACGTAGAAAGATTTTCATTACCATGAGCTCTTATGGCTATTCTATAATGATCCCTTTTTCAGCCAGCTTCCTGATTTCGCCACCTACTTTGCCGCCTGATGCGAATAAGTCCTGTAAACGTCTGGATGAGTTCCAGCGCATGGTTAGAAAGAAATCGAACGTTGTCCTGATGATTCCAAATGAGCAGTGATATACGAATGAGGGGAGGAGGGAGGCTTTAGCATCCCTTCAATCTTCGTGAGTCAGCAAAACGAATACCCAGCGGGCAAAATTTCCAAAAAGAACACTTATTTTTTGCTTCTCGATTTTAAAAATTTCCACTCTGCAGTCTCTCAGTTAATTTCTTACAGTCTATTGACTAGCAAATCGAATACTTCAAATTGAGAATATTAGCCTATAGCCTTCTCTTCACCTCTCCCCACAAAAAAGTACACTGGATGTCTCGGCGATTAGGTCTTCACATGCTTAATATAAAGAGCCCTTTCACGCCCAGTAGTAACTTTTTATTGTAATAAAAACCTACAACTGAAAGTGAAAAGGCTCTTTATAATAAGCAAATCAATCTATTCACTCACTGACACCTCGACAAGCAAATGGACTCGAATCTCAACATGGTTAAAATGAATGCCAGCGAGTCAGTATGGGGCTTTTCAACGTCGCGTTTGTTTACATGATTTCTTATCTCGCTGTAGAATTATCACCAAGGAGCTGTATGAGGTGTTACAAGAAAATGGCCTCAATAGTTGGTGAACATTAGGGCCTTTTTCTATGTCACATCACATTGTGGTTCTTTTGGCACATTTTATTACAAATTTTCATCTTTTCCTTTCAGTGTTCTACTTAAAAAATCTGAAATTCGTATGTGTCAAAAGAATCATAATACGATATGGCACAGAAAAGAGCCTCAGTGTCTTATTACCATTGAGGCCCTTTTCTTGTGTCAAGTCACATACCTGATTGACGATAAGAAATCATGAACACAAACGCGACGTTGAAAAGCCCTATCGAGTTAAACAGACACCAAGAGACAGAGAGTCTGAATAAATTAGAAATGGATAAATCTGAACAGAATCTAAGTAAGTCCTTTAACTGTATCAGAAAGGGTCTCAACATAGTCTAAATTAATCTTAAATCGTAACCGAGTTTGACTGATTCTGAATAGGTCTTCACAGTCTAAATCAGTTTTAGAGAAGTCCGACAAGTCTTAGAGAATTACAACGTAGAATTTTAACGCATGTTACTACAGTTTGAATGATTTTCAGCGGAGTCTGAATACGTTGTAAGAAATCTTGAGAGTGGTTAAATGAATGGTTACAGAGTCTAAACGAATCTTAGAAGTCTGAATAAGTCAAATACAGTCTTACAAGTCATGTGAGAGTCTAGACGAGTCCTAACTGTTTCTGAATGAATCTCAGCAGATAACAGAGAAAAGAATGAATCTTGACAGGGTCAAACCTCTCGTATGTATCGCAGAATCGACTAACTTCTTGGAGTGAACGTTTCTCAGCAATTCGTTTTAGAGCTGGAACGAGACTGAATGAACAAGTCCTGCAGAGTCAGGTTTAATTATGGTTATAATTTCTTAATGATGCATCCGTTCCGGAACCTTTCACTCTCGTCCGGATTTGCTCCTATTTTAACCTTGTGTAGTATACTGTTATCTCCCCTCTCAAATCGAGATCCATCATTGACGCCGAATGATCTCCATGATGAGTTTATACCGCAGAATGATTAACATGTTTGGGAGATTTATTTGGAATAATGGGGAGAAAGATTACAGAGGTAGGGAGACTTCTTTAAGAAAGGGAAAATGACATTTTAGACTCTATATGCTATTCTAAAGTTCTACTAATACTGAAATTTTTTCGCCGGCTTTACAAGATGAACCTGACCACTAGCCAGATGTATAAAGAAAGCCATCGAGATTTTAAGCTCCTCACGGCAATCCTGTTAGAGGACGGAAGTGTCTTTGTATTCTCTAAACTTACCTAATGTAAGCTTGAACCAGAGGGGGCCAATGTCCCTGTATTCCTGGGTCCGCTACTAGAGATAATGGATGTAGAACGTACTGTTACTTATTCGATTCACGAATACATTTCAAAACTGCGCTATGCTTGAAAACGAAAATTATACTTCTCGAACTCGTACAAATGGGTATTTCTAGTCCGGATGTAAAAGCGGTATAGGTGTACGGAAAGTCGAATTGCATACTCGCCGCGACGCGCTTATTATTATTCTTGTACGCGCCGCGCTAACTCCATATGGATATAGCTAAACTATTATAGTACTATCAGCCCTAAAATTTCATCCCTATACGAAGTTCAGGAAGCCGACGTGGGAAAAAAACAAAAAAAAATTACTGATACCGTACAACGCTGTGTGTTGTACACAATGGGGGAAAAGTTGGAACAACGTGGTACGTTTGTAGAATCCCTTTGATACGGGTATCCGTGCACTTTGAAACTTTCAAAAGACGTTTCACAAAAGGAATTTGCGGAAAAATTCTCGAATTTACAAACTTTGCAGATCGAATGATTCTCGCCCGAACGAAAAATAAGGTATCATTGTTGCAGGAAATGGAGAAGTTGGTCGAAGGGAAATGAAGAGGAGGCGAAAAAAATGGGGGGAAAAGAAAAGAGGCGAAGGTTATAATAATGTATAGAAAATGAAAAAGAAACGAATAAGGCCACGTTGGTATTTAGAAGAGTGTATAATTTTCTTCCGAGTAACTTTCCAAATTGTTTTTACTTTCGGAGCCAAGATGTCTCTCGAAACGGAGCGAACGAGCGCAGCTCGAGGGTGTTTTCCGAAATCGGCTCACGTACTCGGCCCCGCGGATTTTTAAGTAATTTTTCTCCCCTCGCCATTGTGGGCCGACTGTTCGAGGTGTACACGATGTACGTGGTGCGCCGCATTTACCCTTCCAAACATGTCACCGTCTTATGTGTTCTTCGCCTTCGTTTCTCTCGTCACACCGGTATGCTTCGAAAAGAGTAGGTCGGTCGGGGGGCCAGTCTCGCTCATAACGGATTCCAGTAAACGAAACAGACTGAATAGGGCACCCACTCGGGCTAACCATAATCTCGACTGGGTTCGTGTATAATCCATGCAGTCGAATTAGACTTGGGAATGAAAACATTTGCCGTCCAATATTCTTTCTAAAATGTGTTCGGAATGATCGCTCGATGAATTCCAGAGAATTCTTTTTACAAAACTGGCGAGTTTCTCCTCAAAGAACAGAACGTGCGACGAATTTTCCATTTTTTTTTCCTTCAATTTTTCTAGAATCTTTTAGGATACGTATACGAAAGAAACACCAGCAGACTACAAATCTAACTTAAAATTTACAATAAAAAAATTCGGGTTCAAATTTTTCTCTAGGTAAGATAGAAGCAGCGTAACGATGCTGCATATAAGCGCTGACTTCTTTCAAGTTAAAATGTACAGTTTTAGAGAAACGCCACCTTTTACTTCTCTCTTCCTCCCTAGCGAAGACGGACATACAGACAGGCAGTGAGTCAGTCAGTTAATAGATCAAAGGACTAGCAAAGCCTCCCATTCTAAAGAAAACACCGGCTAAGTTGCCTTCTTGAAGAATCCACAAGACTCCCTTTCCCATATCCCTTCCTTCCTCTCTTTCGCCTGTCAGGAAAAACTCCGGTAGGATACCTTACCTTAAAAATGAAAAATACCGTAGAAACAGATACTTTATTCTATGATCCAGACAAACAGAGATGCACCGAATCAATTAACCCACTGACAGACAGACATACTGGTAAACGAAGACATAAAGTAGCAGTCGGACAGAAAAATGACATATTTGTATCGGCTCATTGAGCTCTAGAAATATAAGAGACAAGCCAACCCTTGGACAGCTTTTGCTCCGCCAGAACTATGATTGAAACCACCACTGAAATGGGTTCCTATCAGAAAAACAAGTCCAATATCACGAAATTTCAAAATCAACCACGTAGTTGTAGAAAAATGCCAACCCGCAACTATTCCAAGTCTCGAAGACAGAATTTCCCGAAAAAAACACAAAATCTGCTTTTATACGATTCTGCATCCAATGTCGGATTTCTGATGAGAGATTCGCAAATTTCAGATAATTTTAATGGGTCAGAGTGTATCAAGTTCCCCAGAAAATTGTAAGGTGCTTCGTGTATTGAGCTCTAATCCAGAGAAGAGTAAATTTATTAAGGGTAGTTCTAGCCCCCCTATGGATCAATTTAGGTGGGGGTTACTAAGGAAAAAACCTCTAAAATAAATTCAACGAATCAGAAAATCTTATTTCGGATACGTAGTACATCAGCATATATAACATTGATTAATTAATATTTCAGCCCCTAAAGAATCAATTTTGGCAGGAGATACTCAGAAAACCAACTCGAAAATTATATAGCGACTTCAGAAATCCCACTTTTGTACATTTCAAGTTTCTAGTCTTAATCTTTAGGTTCTTCTCCCGCCGACCCTTCGTAACGGTTAACACCAAAATAATCTCGAAAATAGATTCAACAATTGACAATCATAAGTAGAAATCGTTTTTATCTTATTAGCGGACGCTGCGATGAAAAAACTCATTTTTGCCCCAAAATTCAGGCACACGGCAAAAACCGCTGGAAAAATTTTTCCACTCAATTTTGAGTAGGTAGTTACAGTAAATATTCCAGTTTTTTCACACAATCTTCCATTTTTATAATTTTTTTCAAACAAATTGCCGATTTCCTTATGGCATAAATCCTGCGTTAAACTTCAACCCCAATGCGTTACCCCTGCTTAAGTTTTCGTTAAAAAAAATGTTTGCTGGCGTACCTCTACATCAAAAGAAACAATAACCTACTCGCAGCAGTCCCCAGAATTCAAATGTTCGAAAGTAACTGACACAGTAGTAGCGATCTGTACTTTTCAGAGAGGGGCGGGAACTTTCGATTATATTATCATCAGTTTTGTTTTTGTCAAATAAAAGAAAATAAAATGAAAAAAGAAGTGAATTGTTCCCAAAATTTGTTGCCGATGGGTAGGAGAAGAAATTTACAAAGAATACATTGTGCCATTTTTTCTCCTCACCCCTGTTTTAAATTTTTTGTTTCTTCAAACTGATTTCACTTATCGTATTCAGTAGCAATTTTTCCAGAGGATACTTGTCCCCTCTTTCTCTCCAGGATTATCATTACTGAAGTGACACCCTCATATTCATGAACTTACTTTGCTCTCTTCATGTTGTGTCGTGTTTTCTGAAAGAGAAATTACAGGCATAATTGAGGAAAAGCTTGAAGGGATCAGTTGTAGGAATAACTGAAGAGAGGTCGAAGGGGGCAGTTCCCTCATTTGAAGAACATTCCAATGTCGTCCACCTCATATAGACACAGACCGATTGGATTCTCCAAAAAAATTTTTAGGATACCGGAAAAATATTTGTAGTTTATATTATACTTCATCGAAGCCACTTTGCTGTATCTAGTATCTACCGAGAACAATTTTGACTGTCATTTAAAAGAAAAATGGTTCGTGGCACTTATGTACATCAATAGTGGCACTTCATGCGCAGAGATGTACCGAAGAGTATTTCTTGGGAGGAGGTGGGGGGCGTAAAAATGTGTGAAAGTCCCAACTGACTCAACTCAAAATTCCCAAGTATAATGCAAAAAAAAAAATCTCTTAAACTTGTCGGATTTTCCCAACTCGCCTGACTAAAGTGGTAAATTTTCCCAACTGCTGAGTTCGAAATTCCGACAGGGGAGGGGGTTGTAAGTTGCCCTCCTGCTCCCCCAAACGGTACGTCCCTGTTCATGTACTCGTCCTATCTGCTATTAATATTACAATATTCACAATTGGAATCATAGACGCCGACTTGGCATTTTTTTGGGGGCTTCGCCACCCCAATATTTTGAACTCAAAAATGGAAAAAGGTACAACAAATTTTATCATCAGTTTTTAAATTTAACAGAGAAGAAAGTAAAATACGATAAGTAATTATGAGAATGGTATAATTTTGGCATGAAAATATGTAGATATAAGACGACCGAATTTTCAAAGAGAGGGATTTTTGACGCTCCTAAGAAGCGTGATAACTTTGATTCTGCCCCCCCCCAATATTTTCCATAAGTCGGCGCTTATGATTGGAATACTTCCGCGACCTTTCTCAACACCCGATTCTGAGCGGTTACAGAACAGAACTAACCGAAGGAAAGAAAGGTTGTAATAGTAGTTCAAATTTTATACTCGAACACGTTCATCGCTGCATTTAGGATTACTTGACTAAGATAAACATTGAAGTTTTTTCGACTTTATAGGCCATTCATGAAAAACTACATGAGAGAAGAAATTACAGTATGTATTCGGGATCAACACTACAAAATTAGTTCCGCAAGTTTTTTTTTTTTTTCATTTTTGTAACCAACATTTTTAGTATTTAAAATTATTTGTACTTTAGACCAGAATTTCCCAAAAATTCCCTCGCGATCTCTTACACATTGTCATCCTAAAAGTTTTCAAGCAGAACGGTAGGTTAAGCTTACAACACATATTTGAAATTAGTGTTAAAAATCAAATTCAATTAAGTGTTTTTTGTGTTTTTTTCTCGTCTTCCAAAAACAAACATTTTTGGACGAAAAAGAATTATTTTAGACTGCAGTATTTTTATTGTCTAATTTCAGATATCTATCAAAAAATCCAGTTTTGAACTTGAAAACTACTTTATTGCTGGAATTGTCAGAAATTTCATCTATTTCTGAGACATAGTAGTGATCAGGACCTCATCGTACTCGGTGGGGGCGGTCTTGGACAATAAGCAGATTTTTGAAAACCTCTGATATAAATTCTATGTTGAACGTCATAGCTGCTTATGAAAGGCCGTTCGTTAACATTTTTCAAAAAATATTACAAGAATCAGGCAGTGGTTTTAAACCATACAAAAATCTAGGCAAATGATCAGTCGTACTTCCAAAATTTCGGAAATAACGGATACCCTAATAAGTATAATCAAAAACATCAAATATCGATACTATCGTGATAAAACGTTATGTATTTTAAGAGTCTTGACTGACACGAACCATACCTGTGGACTTAAATATCGTGCTTTCTTTAAAACGCTGCAGTGCTTATTCAACGGGGCTCCAAGATTTGCCACGAAGATTATTGGATGTGAATTGGAACGGAGATAATTTTCGTGGGAAACCCCAGAAATCGACAACATCGAGGCACTCGGATTGATTGACACCTCCTGTCTTCAATAAATATCGCCGACATAATCAGTCACCTTCGATGCAGACGTTTCAAATTTGCGACAATTTTACGCCTTTCTTGCTCGTTCTAAATGAAAGCACAGTCATCCCTCTCATTCGGGTCACCTCTCTACCGAGAAGAACTCTCCCAATTTTATTTCTAATTTTTCGCGATATAACTTTTTTTTTCCTTCTTCAAAAGAGTAGAAAAAAGATATAGACGAAGAAGGAAAGAAAAGAGTAAAATATAGTAGTATAGCATTTAGGAAGCTTTACAATAGCTGTCGGTTCCCATTTGTCGTTATAAACCGTAATCCTATACTATAAATTTATTTCTTCGCGCTGGTGTAAATACATTTTCAGAAAAATCTTCGCCCCGTTTCATCGGCTTCCTAATTCGCCCGAGAGCTACAATTTTTATTATAATATGCGCGACGATAATGTGATCCGCGGGATTTTACCGCGGCGAAATTTTCTTTTGGTGCAGAAGATGGCGATTTCACGGCTGTGTCTCCGGTATACCATTCTCGCACTGTCGCAGACCGCGGATCAAAAATACAAAAAATGTCTGGGATCCGATTGTCAGACCGATGTATCCTTGCCTTTAAGTCTACCATTCTATTTTGCAACTCCGAAGTGCAAAAAAAGATATCACACACTACTTCACAGCTGCATACATTACTGGGGTCTGGTTGACCGAGTGGATAGCGCACTGGTCTCGAAATCCGGAGGTCCCGGGTTCAAGCCCACGCAGCGACTCGCTACATTTCGACCTCGGCCGGGTTTTCGGCAAGAAGAGAAGAGGGCTAAGACAGCCTTAACAGCCTTCCCAACGTCTCTGAGGTAATGCTCGAAAGGGCGGATTCCAGGGCTCGGTTTGAGAGCAAAATTAGAAAATAGAGCTGCACACATTCGAGTGGACGAGAACCCGCCGCAAAACTTTCATTAGGTACCGAGAAAATTCAATAGCATCGGCCCAACTTTTCATTTCCATACCCCGCCACTGTGTCTCTCTTTTCCCACGCTATCTTCTCGTCAATAAACCGACCCAAAATTTCCAACTACACCGACCCACATTGGGCCATAATGATCAAAACCTCGCGCAGATCTGGATCACAAAATTCGAGGGGGCAGAGAATTACATATGGACTTTTTTAGGGAATTTTCAAATCAGCTTTCAAATGTATCTGATTCTAACCGTTCTCCTTTTTCCTCTTCTGAATTCCGCTTTCGAAATTTCAACCAATATCACTGTGCAATAAAGTCTGACATTCTTCGGGGACCCAAAAAGCAAACCATCTTTTCTAGTCCTGTTTTTCACACTGCTCGACCATCCAGTTTTTTTTTTTTTTTTTTTTGCATAGAGCCTTTAAGGGGGGAGGGGGATTCTTTCTATAATTGAATTAAGAATTTATTAGCTTAAATTTGGGTTATTTTTAAACTGATTTAATTACATGAATTTTGCAAATTAATTTTTATTAATGAAATATTAAATTTACAAATTTACACCTACATACTTCGTAACATCACTTTTCTCAATTTTTATTGGCTATTCAAATTACTGTACCTCATTTTTGAACAATCTATTAACTGATTAAAATTTAAAATAGGCATGTTTCAGGGCTAACTTTTCGAATAGATTCCAAATTCAACTTTGAATAAAGGTCTTTTTTCTCGCTACAATGTCCTATCAGCACTCAATTAAACCCAATAAACCTAATTTTAAATGTTTTATATTATTGGAAAAATATTGTTTCTGGATTAACTTTTTACAGTGATTACGAATGTTATCTTAATTTTTTTTTTTCAACCCGGAAAATGACCTTTTGATGCCCAAAAAATGGGAATGTATGGCTATCTTTCGTAGCTTGCTCTATTTTTTTTATATTAAGCTTGGATACAGGCACTATAATTAATATAATCTCTAGTGTACGTCGTTTGGATTCTTTTACAAGTATGCCTTATGCGTTTTTATCATAATATAGCCGAAACTAATAAGAATTCTAAATAAAAGCCATTAGATGAATTTTACTAAGTTTAATGATATAAATATCTCGGTAAATGAAATACAGACTTCCATGCATGAAAATTTTAAATTTTAATGACATGCATAATATGTAATATTACATACATGCGTTCTGAATAAAAACTTAGAATCTCAAATTCTTCACCACGTTCTTTATCATTTTTAGACAAACAATCAGCCCATGAAATTCAAAAATGTTGCAGATCCTCTACCAGATTCTAACTGGTCACTTATGATTGTACCCAGCTAGTCCACACTACTTGGTCAGACAGGCCATGACCTTGCCGCTTCGCTGCATCAATTTTATCACATTTCGTCGGCAAGACTTCAACTTTCTTTTTTCATTCGGCGCTTATTTTAAGGCAATCCGATCCAGTGTGCGGCGCACTGAGAAATTTTCCGGTAGATTGTACGACCGATCCGCCCCTCATTTTCAGTGTCTCCTCCAGGGCCATAGCTAACGCCAGGGCAGGGCTGACAAGCGCGCTGTCCTGGCTAATACGTTCTCATAAAAATAAAAACTTCGGAGCGAGCAAAAATTTTTTCATGTTGTACTCTTATGCCTCATGCCCTGGCTGAATATCAAATGTCCTGACACACACACACACACAAGCGGTTAGCTATGGGTCTCGTCTGCTCTAATATGCTCATATGATCATATAGCTACAGTATGTTTTGCAGAGAATGAAAACGAGTTCGTCAGAATGATGAGTAAAGCGACTTCAATTGATATGGGAGGGGGTGAAGGAGGAGGAAAAACTCTAATTTTTAAACCTGAAAATGACGATTACGCCAAATAATGAAATTTGGAAATAAGCACACAAAAGATAGTAAATAGATAGGAGACAGGGTTGCCACTTTTTTTTCAAGAATGATCTTCCATACTTTTCTAACAGGTTTCCTAGGTCTATTCTTCTGTTCTCCCGTGACTTTTTCTTTCGAGTGGGGAATGAATTATGGATTTTTGCAAAATTCCCCCCCCCCACGATCCTGATTATAGCGCCAGCAAGAAAACACTACTACATTACACGTCTGTTTGGCGTTCCCATGGTGTCTACCAGAATCAAATAATGAGAATTCGTAGCTTTTTCGTGTTTTTCCGAGACTTTCATTTAATTTTTTCGCGACCTTTGAAATAGAATTTCATACCCCCCCCCCCACCCCCCACCTACCCATAAATCACACAGAAAACCTGAAAGTAACAAACATGAGAAACTATGTAAAACTAACAGTAAGCTAGCACAGTTAGGTGCCAATAGTAAAAGAAAAAGAAAGTAGGAGATGCCTTTGTTTGCCCAATGGCACAATATTGAATAATACAAACTATTTAAAATCGGATTTCACCGACAATTTAAAATCGCGACTTTCTTATTTTTTTGCGGGTATTTTGTAAAAATTCGTGACTTTCTTGTATTTCTCGTGTTTTTTATGACGTATTCATTAAAAATTCATGGCTTTTTAGGGATTTCTGGGATTTTTGTTGGTGGTGGAAACCCTGGTTTCGCAATAGCAACCAGCACAATTTACACACAAAAATAATTGACAGGAACTACATTCTTAATTAAATATGAGTGAATGGGGAAACTTTTTCCTTTTTTAAGCATGATTATTTTTCCAATAAATTTTGGTAGAATATAAGCCATAAACCTAGTTTGTCATTCAAAGAATCAGAATTCCATGATTCGGACGAAAATTGATTTTCCATGACTCTCCTCTGGACCATCGAAATTCCAATTTCCAGGTTTCCCGGAAAGTAGTAATCCTGTTGGAGATATAGAAAATCGTGAGGATCCATCTTTACCAACTGAAAAGATCTTCGAGACGTCTTTCCTCCACGTACCAAAGATACGCCCCCGAGTCATCCATTTCAAATAGAGACTATTTTCACTTCACAATTCCAGTTGGTAGCTCAGGAAGTCAGCGATACCCCAACAACTGGTTTTCAACCCTGAATATGAAAGTACGAGTAGCATTTATATAGTTTATCTGATGACGTAATGAGTGCACCCCAACATCATAATTTTCCAATTTCACCAGAAACTTTTCCACATTTCAGCATGTTTGACAAAAGAATATGCATTTCATATAACGACAACTTAAAATCCACAAAGTTTTTCTGCAGAATGAGTGAGAAATGAAAGGGAAAAAGATGGAAAGTGTAGGAGTGAGAGAGCAAGAGACAAAGCAAAAAAAAAGAGAGAAAAAGCCCTTGTCGCTGTAATCGTTTCGTCACGCGTGAATAGAAGCCGGAAATCTTCGCGATAGGGCGACAAAAAAGCTATAAAATAGCGGTTCGCCGAATCTCCTTTTCTTTTCAAACTTTTTCTCGCTTTCCCCCACCAATCCCCCGCCACCATTTGCCACGAATGAGCGACGCAGACAGAAAAACCCGGTTTTGTTTTTTATTTTAGACGGTTTACGTCGACGAGTTAGTACTACTACAGCTGCTGCTGCTGCTGCTCCTGTTGCTGGAAACTGCCAACAAAGAATGAAAGAAAGAGAGGGAAAAAAAAGTCGTAAATGCTGTAAAAACGGTTCGATTTCCGGATTCTCTCATCCCCACCGACTATACAGAAATTAAGTGAAAGAAAATCGAAAAATATCCTATAAACGGCGAGGCGCCTCAGATAAACCAAGGTTGCGGCAGCACGCGTCAATTTTCGAAATACAGGGTACAATTTCAGTCAGCGTGGTCTTAAATTAAGGTACTCGGTGATTCTTCGGCCGGAAAGCAACCACGTAATTTGGCCACTCGTAATACCTAATTCACTTCATAGTGTTGCGCGAGTACGGTGTGAAATGAAATTCGGGACAAACATTTGCACTGTGCATCGCAGAATACTTAGTGACGCCGATAGATCCATGCAATTTGTGGAATTAATGTTACCCTCGAACCTGACGACTGACATGGCGACATTTGAACATCGGGAGTTAACCTTGTGGATTCATATGAGAGGCCCGTAGATGGTTCGAAAAATGCGCATCTAACGAATCTAACGAGGGACTACATTAAGCCCGCAATGATCAGTCGTTTCGTTTAGAAAAGGGGAAAACTGTAAGACGACATTCGAATTTCAAAGTAATTTTGTGGATACAACTTTTCGGGGTACTACCAAAGGGGATTTAAACCGTTAGTCCACAAAAACCTAGAGTAGGCATCGAAACTGTAGCCACTCCGATCTGGCTCCAGCTTCAGACAAATTCGAAATTTGGTTCCAGTACATTATTTTTTCGGGCTCCTACTCCGACTCTGGCAAATGATCATCACGCTCTGATCCCGGCTACAGCTTCGGCACAAAATCTACCATGGCTCACACTGTAGCTAGAATTCTTGGAATTGGCTCTGACCTTGGAAAATAAATTTTTTTGGTCTCCGACAAATAATTTTCATCAGACTACGACTCAAGGTCCGGCAAATTTTTTTGAGGACTCCGGCTCTACCAAAAATTGGGTTTTTGTTCCCGCTCCAATTATTTTCAAGGAAGGGGAAGAGGAGGAGGTGAGTTGAAAGGATGGAACCAGAAATTTATCAAGAGGTTACATCTATATTATTCCATTATTGGCACATCTGATCGTTTTACGTAGATTCTTGCACGGAGAGTTCATTGGCGAATTCGAGGTTACAAGCTCCGATCTTTTCCTGCCTCTGATGGACTTTCTCTCCATTCGTCCTTGTACTGCCAGCATGAAAACGCCATTTTCCTGGATCTTGTGTGCTATGTACTTCAGTTTTCGATTCTTGATGTCTTCTACTATCGTTTTTTATTTTACTCTTGCTAGGACTGCTACACTCGTTACAAAATCAGTCCGCGGTATTTTCAGCAGTCTTCGATATCATCACATCTCGGATGCGTTCAGCCTCTTTTCTCTTTCCGAATTTACTGTCCAGGTTTCACTCGAGTATTTTAGCGCAGTCCACAGTAGCATTTCATTATCTTTCTTCGCAGACTGATGCTCAGAGTTTGGTTTTTTCAAAAGGCTGCCGAGGTTATTGAAGGCCTGCTTCGCCATGCCAATTTTGTTTTTAATTTCTTTTAGGTCTTTACTATCCTCGTTTATAAGAGCACCTAGATATCTGAATTCTGTGACTTCAGCGAATCATTTTTCTGGACTCTGGCTCCGTTTCCAGCAAACGATTTTTCCCGGGCTCCGGCTCTGGTATATAGGGTAAAGATCTGTAAGATTAACTCGTTCCTAAGATTGCGCAGGTGGCGATTCTTCAAAACTGAAAGGAACTTGCGTAAATTTGACTGTACGGTAAAATTTCTTCGTGAAACCCATTATCAATGAGAGAAAATTATGTGATTGATCCAGGTTTTTTACTCGTTATATTGTGGTTTAAGGTTTCTGAATAATGAAATTCGAGTATATTTCTGCAACATATATGAGGATTATTTAACAGCAGTTTTTCAAACGTTGGCATTCAATATCTTATACCATAAATGAAGGTACATTTCTTCAGCTTTTAAATGATAAAATGACCCTAGTATTACGTTCACGGAAATGTGACCAAATTTGAGATGAATCTCAGAAGACAAGGTTTTTTAAGACAGCGCACCTCATTTCTTATTGTGTGATGGCTTGTATCATTGCTTTATAACTCAAGGGCGTAGAAAGCTCCGTTGTGGGGAGAGGGGTCTAAAAACGTTTTCTTACCTGTTCTGCCTGCCCCGTTACACCCTCTCACCATGATTCGCCTCGCATAACTCCTGAAAAAAAAATATTTTTTTGCTAAGGGACCCACACCCCCAGACACCCATCTACGTCCTTGTTGTAACTGTTGTGCGAATAGATGGGTATTATTAATGAGACATCTCTTACATCTCTTACAACTGTCATCACGAAGGGTCTATGGGCTGAATACAAAACGAA
Source organism: Acanthococcus lagerstroemiae (assembly GCA_031841125.1). Classification (NCBI taxonomy): domain Eukaryota; kingdom Metazoa; phylum Arthropoda; class Insecta; order Hemiptera; family Eriococcidae; genus Acanthococcus; species Acanthococcus lagerstroemiae. Next base: position 5,855,982 of record CM063110.1, on the reverse strand, counting down.
ATATTCGCGAGGCAAAGATGAAGAATGGATTCGCTGAGATTTTCAGAAATGGGTGCATGTGACAGGTGCGGGTGTCGAAAAAAGCCAGGAACGTTACGTATGCGAAATCTGTGAATAAATTAATAAAATAAATACTGTTTCGTGGATCATTGGCCTCTATTTCTTTAGGGTGCACAGTCTTACAGACCCATTTTTTTTTTAGAGATCAAAAATGACATGTCTTCGGAAAATGCTAATTATTCATTTTCTATCCACTCAACAGAGCAGAAACTCAGATATTTTATGTACAAAAGTTCAAATTGCAACATATATCTTATAATGAAGTGTTTTAAATAATAAGGGGAAACTTTAGGTTAACTTTTCCACTAGGTGCACAGTCTTACAGATCCTTACCCACGTAATTCTTACATAGTTCCGGTTCTAGCTTCAGCAAATAATTGTTTCGGGTTCCAGCTCTGGCTCCCATTATTTGTTGAAGCTGTAGCTGAAGCCATGAAGAAATTATACTTTAAGATGCTATTCAGTTTACAGATGTTGAGGTCACAAGATCCGATTCTGAGAGTCATTATAACCAGATCATTAGAAGGCCATTAAAAAGTTCCACAGCTCAATAACAGTCAAATCGTCATTATTTGTGCCAGTGCAGGGAATAAGGTTCCACTTTGTCGATCCTAGTTTTTGAGATACGGCGATTCTTGTGAATTAAGGTCAAAACTGTCGAAATAGGGGTTCGTGACGATTTCGGTAGAATAAACCCTCCTCTTACAAATGACATGATTCGTTTTTCTCTGTCTGCCTTCGTTCGTCCATTACAGATGAAAAGTGAACCTACCTCCTCGCTGTTTTTCCCCCACTCAACTCAGTTTCAGTACCACTGGAAATTAAACTCTTCCATTTCGTATCAGTTTTCTGAAAAGGTCCCACGTTGTCGACGAAATTCTTTATAAAATTCTCACAAAATGAGACTTCGCGAAGCTCTCTAGCTGTACTTATCTCAGAGATATGCCACTTTTAATTTGTAATTTTTCCTGTTTCTGAACCTGTGTTGTAAAAGTCATTTTTATCAAAATCCGGCTTTTTGATATCTCAACTTTGAGCAGCCATATCTTGGCGAATTTTGAAGCTAGAAAGCTCTGTAAGGTCTCATTTTGTCAGAAATTTTATCTGGTATATGCCGGTACTCATTATTCCGTATCCACAAAGTGAGACCTTATTCTCTGCAATGCCACATTTAATCCTTACTCCAGAGCCTCTTTGACCGCATCCGAACAGGTCAAATGCAAGAGATACCCAACAAAATCAGCGAACACCATCCTGAAATAATGACCATTATGGAACCCACTTTTCAACATTGAATTTAGCGACCTCGAAAACCTACGAACTGACTGGCATCACGAAGTTTTTCACGGCTGTCCTACGGGTGCCCTCAGGCTATCGATCCAGTTAGTAGAGCCAATTAATTACAATCAATTACAGACAAATTACCTACGCATCTGAATCTAAGAAAATGAAGCCTTGACCGTATGAGGGACCGAGAAGATGCAGGTTCTCGCTAGAGCAGAGGGTGGTTCGCGATGCTCTCTAATATTGCTTTTTTCGACCTTTTCTCATATTTGATACTCTCAACATAACTAGTTCTTCAGTATCTAATTTCGGATCAGCGTTTCACAAAAAAAATTTAAATTCTTTCACTTTTCTCTAAGGACTGAACTTCACGCGTAAAATTGTTACATAAGTTACGTTAAACGTGGACCCACCGTCTATATGTCGGTTTGTAGTAGATAGTCAAGTACCATTGCAGTCAAGTAACAGAGTATACTAAGCCACAGCTGATTCACTTCTTAGCATTCTCTGTCATTTTATTGCAATGGCGCTTATGACCGTCTGTCGCGTAAGCGATATATAGTAATGACCGATTATTATTCTAACAGCAGCCTTCAGATCTTCACCGCGGATTTTGACAAAATTTCACAGTTCGCCGTTTTTCCTGCATTAGTTTTCGATTTCCGAAGTCTACACTGCCAACGACACGAGTCGAGGAGAAATTAAACGGCGCGGCGGGAGACGAAGAAGAACGCGTGTTGCGAACTTGTCAAATTTGCTAAACAAAGAAAACTTACGTTTTCCGAGTACGGAGTCACGCCACTGCCTCCGGACCAAGCAATCGAGAAGTTTTAAATTGACGTAGTTAAATTTCCCTAGAATTTTGAAACGACCTCGTCCGGTCCACCGACTTTTTCGACAAACACGGAGAGCAAAACGTTAAATTCTCTGTTTTCCCCCCATCGAACGAGAAAAGAATTCGAAAATTTCATTTCGTTTTCTAAAATCTCATTTGGGAATATTACGTATGGAAAAGCGTTCGTTTGCGAGTGAAAATGAAGACCGGGTTGACTTTGGCTGACTGACTGGCTGGTTGGCTGAAGAATGCGTCGCGTCGCCGGAGCCTGCGGCCAATGAATACTGCCAAGAAAATCAAATTTATGTTTTGTATTATATTTATATAAAATTACCCGGCGCTGATTCGGTCCGCTTCTCAGCGCTGGAATTAACAACGTTAACTGAAGAGTGAAAACGGTACATTCGCGAGTGTCGGAATTTTCTATTCCGGAATTTGTCGGAAACTAAAGAGTGCGCGCACACACACACACCCACACACACGCACGCAGACAGAACTAGACGTATAAATAGGCGCGAGATGAGATGGCGGTACAAAATCAATGAAAACCAAACGCAAAACGCCCTCATATAAGATGTCGTAATCGCTTTGTGTCATCGCCGTACTCCACCATAACAGTAAGGGACTGCATCAACATGGAGATTCTTAGCCGGGATGTTTTCCAGCGACGCTGCTTATTTAATTAGGGAGTGTACCGACCACCACTTCAAATGTGACCGACTCGAAGACGATGAATAAGCGCCCTAGTCTTCATACCTCGTTCTTTCTCCATACGTTCAGAGTAACTGCCCCGAAAATTTGCAACCGCCGTAGCGTTTTACAGACCATTTTTTACCGCACGCAACCCCCTCTTCAAGATTCAACGTTCAGTAGGTATTCTATCCAGTAGGGTGGCACTTATTTTATCCTCTTTCATTTTCTTTCGATTTTCGCTCTCGCAAGAAAAAAATAGTGTTATTTCTATATGGGGAGAAGCTTGGGGCAGTTAGCCTACTTTCAGATTCTCTGAGCATTATTTTGATTCTTATCAGCCCCTCTCCCATGAGCCCCCATTCGAGGTCGGCTCAGCGTTATTTTGATTCTTGTCAGCCCCCCTTCCCCTCATGAATTTCCACTGAAAGTCAGTTACGAGGTCTGACAATTAAGTTCAAGGCCGACTCAAAAATAAGTATTTAAAATTAAGATTTATCCGCAGCAATATTCCTTTTTTTCTTCCTAATTTGCTCTCCACCCGATTCCTGGAATCCGCCCTTTTGAGCATTACTTCAGAGACGTCGGGGAGGCTGTTAGGGCTGTCTTAGTCCTCTTCCCTTTTGACCGAAAAACCGGCCTAGATCGAAAATTCTGGCGAGTTGCTACGTGGGCTCGAACCCGGGATCTCCGGATTCTGAGACCAAGGCGCTAACCACTCGGCCAAGTCCCCATCCAAATACTTTTCTTATAATACATCCATGCATTCTAGTTTTCCATGCGGTAAAGAACCCCGAAAGTCCTCCTCCATGAGCCCCTTCAAGGCATTCCGAATCTTCTTTGATGCCCTCAACTGATTCTAAATGTGGGCCATTCATGACTTCTTTTAGTTTGGGGAACAGAAAGGAATCACATGGTGCCAGATTGGGTAAGTAGGCTGGGAGTTCCAACACGATTGTTTTATTTTTGGTCGCGTACAACGATTGCCGTACGTGAGGGACTTCTTGGCGCACAATTTTTTCATGACCAAATCATAGATTAAAATTAATCGGACAATTAAGGGATTAGAAACCAGTTTTTTTGTTTTTTTTCAGTGACATCTCTCGTCGTTAGTTTGTGGTTCGCATGTATAAAACCTTTCACTTTAGCGATGTTGCTTTCGCTGCGGCTCGCTTGTGGCCTGCCCTTCAGCTCGTCATCTCTAAATACGTTCCGCCCCTCTCGAAACCGCTTCCCTCACTTTTATCAGCTGATTTCTTTCAAGCATCATGGCCGTAAACAAGCTAAAGCTGCTCCATAACTTCCTTATTTCATTTCCCTCACTTTATCAAGAATTTAATCATCACTCTCTGTTCAATTTATTCATTCAGAACTAAAAAATAGACAAAAAATAACCAGACTACGAACTTTGTCACACGTCGTATTTCCTCATATGAATTTGTTATACAAACCATACATTGATACATTAAAAAATAAATACGTAGGTATCAATAATATCATACGTAGGGTTGTACAGGGAGCTACAACCTGAAATATTGAAAGTTGAATACGTGGGCTCAAATTGTAGCTCTTTGTGAAGCCTTCTGCATACGGGGTACAGTTGACATGGTCTCAAAAATGAACACAACAAGAAGACAGCTGACAGAAGACAACAAGGAAAAATTGTATCGTGAAGCAAGAAGGGATTCTCACAGAGACAAACACAAGATCTACAAAGCAAAACCAAATGTTTAAACAAAAGAAATCTGTCACAGCAAACTTGTTAACTATTTGTCGATTGCCCTACAATAGCGTATTGGTGATTTATATCCTTACACCCGATCTAAGTATTAAGCTGACAAGTTTACGAGCAAATCTGAGAAGGGGTTGATGGTTAGGTAGAAATAGTACGAGGGTGCAGTACGATGTTACGTCTTGACAAAATTATTTTGTGATTTTTCTTCCTTTTTGTCATGTCGCTTAGCATAATTTGTTATCATTTATTATGTCTTTTAGCATAACTTTAATCGTTGACGAAAAGTCATAACAATTTTTTTTGTCATTTTGTTTTGTCACTGGATTCATTTTTTTGTTATGTTACTGACGAAACGGTCTGAACAAAAAACGATTTAAGGTGTTGTCATATGACAAAATGTTGAAAATTCAATTGTCATTTCGTCATTTTGTCATTTTTTAAAATTTATTTATTAAATCTAGCAACACTGTGTACAATCGAAGTAAATGGGAGTCATGCCTTCTTCAAAAGTTTGTTTACACTGGAGATAAGCCTTCTGGAATTTTGAGCATCACTACCAGGTGGCGCTTTGAATGCGCTACAAACCTTCATAAAGAAGTGAATTTCGTGAAAAATGGGTGGGTTTGAAAAAGTGACAAACCGAATGTACAGAAATGCAGGAGGCAAAAGACGTTTGTGAGACGTTTGCTTCGTGTTACGCAAAAAGTAGCCAGGCAGAACGACTAGACAATTTATACGAAAAAGTACGTGCGATACGAGATCGCCGCACATGGTATGCCCTCAAATTTTGCGTCAAACGCAACGAAAACACCACGGACACTTATACAAATTAGAAACAGGCGTATGCAGACGCTTCTCTGTCGAAAGCCTACGTTTTTCGTTAAGGTCTTTTCGGAGGGTCGTGAAACGATCGAAGTGAGCCTCGCTTTGGGAGGTCTTCTTGAGCAAAATCCAATAAAAATGTGAACAAAGTGAGAGACCTGGTGAGGTCTGATCGACATCCGACAGACAGAATGATAGCCGAGAAACTGTTCCTTGAACAATTTGGGATGCGAAAGGTCTGCGTGAAATTGGTCCGACGACAAATGTACAGAAGGACAACCTAATGAATGTGTGCTCGAATCTTTAATACGGATCAAAGAGGATGAAAATCATTCAGCCACGTCAGATTCAAGTTCGGGTGACTTTTTTCTTTTCCCAAAATTAAAATTTAGCCTGAAAGGTCGACACTTTCAAAATCTGGAGAACATTCAAAACACCATAACCGAGTAGCAGAAGAACATTTTACATCAAGACTTCCGAAACTGTTCAAACGAGTGGGAAGAGCGTCCCCGCCGAGGCATAGCTGTAAGTGGGGCTTACTTCGAAGTAAGTTGAATTTATAATTTAGACTTAACAAAAAAAATTTACAGCATTACCTTCCTTACTTTCAGACAGACATTGTACATTGGCGAACAGAACCAAAGAACAAGTGAGTGGTAAATATCGACACTGAAACAAAGCGTGAAGTAATCGCGTTGCGAGGCGGCGCCAATCGCTAGGCCTAATAAGATTACTCTTCCATTTAACCCCCGACAGTGCCGCTTTTAGAAGAACATACAGCCCCCTTTGGTGGATATTAACATGATTCAGAAGCGCGAGTAGGTCTTCGTGTCAGTCGGCGTTACATTCGTACTAGCAGTAGAGTATCTAGTTAGTTCATCCAAGCGTAGGAAATGCGCCGCGCCTGGGACAGGCCTTAAACAGTCTAAACCTTCTGCTTCCGTGTCTTCAAAAGCAAGACTCCGGATCCTTTTAGCGAGAAGTTTAACTTTCTGGGTAATGCAACGCGGACAGGAGACGAGTGGGAAAAAAAACTAGCGCTATCGCATTCCCTGCGTTATTCGTTTGACGGGGTAAAAGTAACTAAGTACCTGGAATAACGTTTATCAAGACTCCTCTCGCAGAAATGAAACGGTAATTAAGCTTAAAATGGCTGGCAAATTGAATACCGACTTTCTCGCGACTCAGCATCCTTTATAGCGAGACTCCCTTGTAGAAGGAATATAATTTTTTAATTATTAATTTAAATTACCATTCCGGAGAAAGTGGGAAAAAAACGGAGAGAGAAAGAGCGCGCGAGGGGGAAGGAAAGCTTCGTCAGTAGCAATCCTTCTGCGAATCTCATACGCGAATAAATGAGATGATGTACACTTACATATGAGACTCTAGTTTGTAGAGTTAAGCATATTCAGAGTGACATTTTGTATTCCTTTGAGAAGATGTAAAGATGAAGCAGCGCGCCAGCGGGCATTGTGTCCCTCAACATATGATCACGGCAGCTGCAATATCCGTCTGTCTAGCCTAATGCCACATACAAGAACAAAAGGTCCTTAGTACACTTATATCCAACTATGAGATCCACCATCATCCAGTACAGGTGACTCAGTTGCAGAAAGCATTTTGTTTTCCTCCAAGGCGAGAGTAACTCCTGAAAATCTTATTCAAAATGATCGTGTGTTTCGGTTGCCATCTACTTCACCAATGTAACTTCAACAGGTAAGAGGTAAGTACTATTAAGACTCGTTGCACCCACATGCTAGCTAAATCAAAACTGATGATAAAGCCTGTAGACACACAGCGTCACTATTCCTTCCAATGTCTGAAAATACGCAAATTTGTGGGGGGCCTCAAGATCAGTATCGAGAACCACAAGGAAGAGACGGGTTTAAATGTAAGTATAAACGTACACCGCGTTCTGACAAACACGCCTTGTCTGTAACCTCTCCACATGATTCTGTGTTTACCTTACAATAAGCTTTTTCATTATGCATTTTCGTTACCGCAAAACCCCTCAATCTCTCGGTACACACACACTGTGTATCTTTGTTCCGAGGCGGTTTGCTTTGCGGCTCCTCGATTTTATTTAATTTAGGCAGATTCGCGGTATCAAGAATGAAATATTTACATTTTGAAGCAAATCGTATTTTTTCCCCTTCCGGCTAAATATCGAATTTTGCTATCTGGTTGGTTTACTCTTGGTTCAAACTTTTTGAATAGGCTAGCAAATTCATAAAAATTTTTTTGTTCGTCGATAGACTGGAGGGCCCGTAAATATTACCACGGTGTGATTTTTATTAGGGATATTCCAGTATACCAGATATTTTCGTAAACGAAGCGAAAAATACTGATGTTAGTTGCCTAATTATACTACAGCAGAGGTTGCTTGAGACCATACAGGCTGAAACATTTGTTGTCCACAACCCAAGAGTGTGATGATGGAAGGGGGTTGAAGACAGAAATATTCATGAGAATCACAAGGATGTCTGATGTGTTGCTATTTATACAGACATTCATTTTTCTTATGTCTGTATACACAACTGCTAGAATAGGCCGTGGCTACCACCAATTGAAGGGGTCCCAAAGAAGTCTAAGCGACATGTGCGTAAATGTACAAGAGACAATGTTTTGTCGAGTGTAGGTCGTTGACGCACAAACAGAACGATGTGTTCCTTTTTAGAACACTACAGGCTACCGATTCCGCCAAAAAAACTATTTCCTCAAAATAGTCGCTTAGACTCTTTCTTCGGAGTTCCTTCAGTTCGTTTATTATCAGTCGTTCGTACCCAGTACCCACCTCTAACAGTATGGCAATAAAGTTTCCCGAACTTGGTTTCGGTAACTAATACAAGTGGCACCATTTCTTCAACAATACTGAAAATAAACTGTAGCATGTTTAAGGAGGGCATGTGCGAAGTTTTGCGACAATGTTTTGAATAGAATAGAAGTGCGACGTGCTTTCGTAAAGTGTGTTTTGTGATCGCGTACGAGCGTCTAAAAAATGACCAGAGAAATGTGGTAAAATTTTGTGTTATATTCGAGAAGAATTCTGCCGAAACATTTTCACTGATTCAAAAAGGTTTTGGGAACGAAGCCTCATCTTGTACTACCACTTGTACCTGGTGGAAGCGTTTCAAAGAGGGTAGGGAGTCGCTGGAAGACAAGGAGCGAAGTGGCCGGCTGTCAACACAAAACACAGACGAAAAAGAGGCTTGATTCATCGTGAATTCGTGCCTCCGGGGAAAACAGTATGTGCCACCTTTTACCTCAGAGTTATGAAGCGCCTGTTGCGTCGAATCCGGCGGGTCAGGCTCAAGTGCAAGGGTCCAGACAGCTCGACCTGCCCGACAATGCGCCTGCGCATTCAGCTAACCTTTTTTTTTGGAAGTTTTATTTTACCAGAAATCAGAATCTAAGTTGTCAATCAATCCCTACTTGCCGGATCAACTTTCAGCCGACTATTTTTTATTTCCCAAGCTTAAGTTAAAGATGAAAGGAACCTTTTTTGCAATTCAAGCTGCTTGTACCGAACATCTGAGGAGGATGCCAGCTGAGCAGTTCTCTAATGCATTTGATTCGTTGTACCACCACTCTAAAGAGTTTATTGCTACAGAAGGGTCTTATGTAGAATTCTAACATCAATAAAGTTTTTTATCTCTGATAGTATCCTTGTTTTATTCTACGATCGGTAACTTTATTGTCATACTGCGTACAGAGAACAAGCTCAGTCATCATACAGTTTTTCAGCCAATTTAAGCAAGAAGCTAATCACTTGCGCCGCTTTCAGTCGGCAAAAGGACCTGAACTTGATCGACGAGGTTCTCCCGTTTCCGATGAACAACTAATTTAGTGAATAACCCCCGATCCACCATTACAGATAATTGGGAAGGTTTCTATTACCAGAAACATTATAACTCTATTTATGTTCAGAAATTCGTTAACATTCACTTAAACTGATGACGAGACTATCGTGTATCGATTGAGTCAACGACTTACGAATTATTATATCGAAAAGTGTAATGAGATGCGCGACAAAAACTCCATTACGCGGTATCAATTCAATCGTCTATTCTTAAACCAGTTAGAATGACCACAATTCACGCGGTACCAGAACCGGTTGCATACACGTAATCTTCTTTCGGAGTTTTTCTTCTTTCCCAATTTTAATTTATCAAAATGAGCTGATAGTTGCGCGTACATGTAATAATAATTAGAATGGAATTCGTACGAATAAATTAAAAATGAAGAGGGAAACTGGAAGCTAACTGGTCGCAACATCGAGTTATTTACAATTTTTTTCTTAAAACTTAATTCACATTCTGAAGGAAATACGAATAAAACAACTTATTTATAAGGTTGTTTTACGATTCTTGTTGAACAGATTTTATCTTCGAGCTCTCGGTGCAAATGGAAATAAGTATCAGTTTAGGGCAGAATGAAGTTTGAAAATTACAGAACTGCGTTCGATTTCCAGTACTGCAAATTAATACGGGCTTTGTGGGAAAATAATCAAATTTCGAGGATTGTCCACATTTTCCTGGGAGTACAGAATCAGACGATAATACTGATGCCTGTGATTCAAATATTTCTACACGTGAATTTATATGAAAATAAAATCACGGTGAATTTAGTCATTTATGGTTGAAAATAAAACAGAATACCTTATGAATTATGATTGACGCACCTCCATCGCATCATCAGTAGCATCGGATAAATACAAGCACTCGCGTTAGTCTGTGCTTCGAAATTACAATGCAAAAACCTTTCGAACATGGCCACTTACCTGTAACAGAAAATTAAATCAAATTAACAATACTATTCGTAGTAAAATTCTTACCTTTAACACATTATGTACTATTCTTGCATTCACCATGTAATTAAAACAGGAGACATCAAGGGCGGCAACTTCTGTGTAGCGTATGTAGCAGATGCTACACACGGGAAGATTTTGCTACACATGAGATTTTCAGCAAAGGTAAAAATAGTATATTATTATACAAGGCGCTTTTTTTTTGTTATGCTACACATGGGAAAAATCTAGGTTGTCGCCCCTGGGAGACCTGGTATCATTCGTAACACCCTCCCCCCACCGAAGGCGTAATATTTACAGAACGAGAACTAGCAGCACGACCACAAACACGAAAAACATAGCAATTCAAGGAACAAATGAAATACAATATGTAGGCGATAATTTGTAAAACACCAAATTTTTCCCCTGAAAAACATCAGAATGAGGCAATTTTTTATGTCAGATACAAAGTTTGTATGCAGTTATACGCATATCTAAAAATATTTCACAAATTCAAATCACTCAAAATGTTATGTACGCTCGACTAATTTCTCGCTCATACTCAAATTAAGGTGTTCACCAAATACGAATTTTTCTTGTGTGACTTTTGTATGACCTTCTTTTTTGGACCAATTTCACGCCTGAACAGAATTTCCACAAAAAAAGTATTGCAAAAACATGCTAATTGCAAACGAAAACGTTGAAGAAAACTTGATAATTAAATAATAACGAACGAATTCTTGCAAAGAATACTGCGAACACTGACGACGAGAGCCGAGCGGGGCCCTAGTTCAATGATTCTGCGTTTTTTTATTCATTTAGGAACTAGCCTCTGGTAGTCGTCCTTCACTTTAAAGAGCCCCACGTGGTGGAGCATATGGCGATGCACGCATGCCAAAGTGGCTCCCCAGACACCGCACCCTAAATCCTGGAAACCACCCTTTCAAGTATCGCATCAGTGACCAGAGAGACGACTTCCCGTCATTTTTCTTGGTCACGCAAATTTTTACACAGGATCGGCCAAATTTTACTTGACCCTTGATAAAAATCCGTACCAAGAACAAGAAATACTGCAAGTAATAACAAATACTTACTGACAATATTCATAAATATTATTCCAAATTTGTAAGTAGTTAGAGACATTGTATGACTTTTGTATGACGGCTCCTCAATTGTAGGACTTCTGTACGACTTATACGACTTGTAAGACCGGTAGACACCATGTCAAATTCTTAGGCTCGAGAGGGAAAGTAGAACCTCGTATTATATTTTCATTACCCACGCATTTTAGGGCCACAGTTTTCCAAATGAGAAAAACTATTTGAACTCTATACTCGTCCTCGAACTGTTCGCAATTAATAATTTGCTAAGTCACTGCTCACGATCCGTTCCCACGTTAAGAGATTTGTGCAATTATCTTTATAGACTGACAACTGACATCCCCTCCCCCCCCCCTCCTCCGAGAAAGGTACAGTCACAGAGCGTTTTTGGGATCAATTTCATTGAACATGGTTTTGGATCGGACCTTTTGGTTTCTACAACCGGACAAATCCAGCAATTTTCTTTCTGGTTTAAAAAAGTCAACCGATTCAAGTGGAAGATGTTCGATTACCCGGAACTAAATTAGAGATCCGTTCAGAGGTCGGTCAAGTTTCTCAGAGAATATCCGATTAGGTTTATAGAACATAAATTCATATTCTGCAACAGATTCTGGTTCGAAATTCCAGATATAGATAAGCAATTAAAATTGTTAAAGATCAGTGATCTCGGTCCTATTAAGGCAGGTCAAAAGATGATGACTTCTCATTCCAGGTTTTACTCTTTTTACATCTATTTTTTCCCGATGCTTCTTCGCTTCGTATTATACAAGCGCCTTTTTATTTCATTACCAAAACGTGGGTCTCACCTCCGCCCCCGCCCCATATACTGTCAACTGGATGCTTAATTGAAATACAAAAAAAGTGTAAAACGGACTGAATCGCTCCAGGTACAGTAGGACTGCAATGCAGCAAACACGCCAGAAACAACCAGCAAGCACGTAGTGGGGCAAACAGCCTTCCTCCTACCACCGGAAAATGAAGCCGGGAATACAGGATCTCGGATAAATGACCTCTCCAACTCTCAGAACACATCAAATACCTCTTCATATCCAGCGGGATTAAAAACTGACCGACAGACAAGTCAGTCAACAGCTCTTTAAAATTTAAAATTTCGGCAACTAATTTCAGTAACCTTGCTTTGAGAGATTAATGTAGGGATTGATTTTATCCGTAACTGAAAAACTGATGGTAATTTACTCGTAATTGTCCCCGGTAAATTACCGCGGTAAGTTCCCGCGGTAAATTCCAGGTCGTCCCTGATCAATTATTACTTCCTGCTCTCGTGTGTTATTAGAGGTCAATGACCTGAGTCGCCGAGGACTAAACTGTAATGATGAGTACAGGTTTTGTTATTAATGCCCTGAGTAGCCGGTCAGGAATTCTATACCGTTATTGGTAGAAGTTTTGTAGTCAGTAATCTAGAGCTTAACTCTGTGACCATAACAAAAGAAATTTGTTACGGCGAGTACTAAAGGTCAAATGATGAAATTAGCAATTGCACTGAGGTCAGGCAGAGTCTCAAATCAGAACCTGCATCAGTTATACGAGACAGTCGTCACGTAAAAAATGTATCCGAACCGCTTTCTAGAGTTATTGTAACAAGCGAGCAGGGGTCAGATGATTAGTATGGGCTAGTTTCGCAACTGAGAGGTATCAGATTCGAATTCTAGTACTGGCAAAGAAGAAAAACATCGAAACTGAAGCATCACAACACAGAATTCGTTATCCAATATCAATAATCCCAAACCCCCAATACCATAGGTCATGGAACCCTACACATTAATCTAAGCCCACACTCTCTAAGTACACGCAGTTTACGGTCAGTGATACACCAACAACCCAAAAAGCTCAAGGCTACTGTCATCGAAACAAGTTCAGCATCCTTACAACTGTCCTAATTGATCCCTGAATCAACCAGATCACGGAATTTCACACTGCGAATTCTTTACCAACCTAAAATATGAAGCAAGTAGCATCGCGAAAAGATCAATAACCTTACAGCTGTCCCAAAAAGTCCTTTTTAAAGTTTCCCCGAAAATCAAATTTCACATCGGGACACTTCAATTGTCCAACAGAGTTTTTCCTCCTCCCTGTTCTGCATCGAAAATGCGGAACGACCTTTAAACAGAGGCTGAATGCTAGATCCGGTAGTCACCAGGCTTTCAAAATATTCGAGATAAGCACTGTTTAATCAAAAATAATGAGTTTGTGATCATTAACAATACAAGGTGTCTAACAAATCTGAAATTTGAAAATACTTGACTTTATTTGACCTCTTTTCCCCAAGTAATTATCGACTTAAGGCCCAAAAACACAGACGGTATCGCCTTCCTCAGTACCAGCATATCAGACACTTTTGTACAATAGTATACGTAGCAACTTGGAGTAGTATAAATAAAGAACTAATATTTTCTTTTACGAATACCTCATTTTCAAACATCGTTTTCAACATATACATTTCAATATGATTCTGGATACTTTCTGGTTCCATTTTCAACTTTTTCTTATAGATTTAGTGGTAACCACAACTTGAAACAACCGTCAAGTGTTTTATGATGAAAATTAATTTTTTTTTTTTTTTTTTTTTTTTTTTTTTTTTTTTTTTTTTTTTTTTTTTTTTTTTTTTTTTTTTTTTTTTTTTTTTTTTTTTTTTTTTTTTTTTTTTTTTTTTTTTACCAACCTAAAATATGAAGCAAGTAGCATCGCGAAAAGATCAATAACCTTACAGCTGTCCCAAAAAGTCCTTTTTAAAGTTTCCCCGAAAATCAAATTTCACATCGGGACACTTCAATTGTCCAACAGAGTTTTTCCTCCTCCCTGTTCTGCATCGAAAATGCGGAACGACCTTTAAACAGAGGCTGAATGCTAGATCCGGTAGTCACCAGGCTTTCAAAATATTCGAGACAAGTACTGTTTAATCAAAAATGATGAGTTTGTGATCATTAACAATACAGGGTGTCTAACAAATCTGAAATTTGAAAATACTTGACTTTATTTGACCTCTTTTCCCCAAGTAATTATCGACTTAAGGCCCAAAAACACAGACGGTATCGCCTTCCTCAGTACCAGCATATCAGACACTTTTGTACAATAGTATACGTAGCAACTTGGAGTAGTATAAATAAAGAACTAATATTTTCTTTTACGAATACCTCATTTTCAAACATCGTTTTCAACATATACATTTCAATATGATTCTGGATACTTTCTGGTTCCATTTTCAACTTTTTCTTATAGATTTAGTGGTAACCACAACTTGAAACAACCGTCAAGTGTTTTATGATGAAAATTAATACCATAGAAAACAAATAATACGTCACTTAGAATATAAAATTTGAATGAAAATTGCGAAGAACACATTAATATTTTTTAGAATCAATATTCAAACATTTAAACTTATAACTAAGTTTCTACAGCAATTTTTGATTTTTCTTTTTTTACATGACCAGGACCAAAAAAAGTTGACTTTATTTGACTTAACTGACCTCTTTCCAAATATTTGACTTTATTTGACTTACTTGACCTGTTAGACACCCTGCAATAGTTTTCTCGCCATAAAACGTTGGCACAGTCTCGTAGTTAATGGCAGGACTCGACTATTCTAGAATGTAGTAACTGTTACAGTCAGACATGATAACAATCCTCTGCACATTAAAAGTTTATCCACAGGAGCCAGGAGAAAATCAACCGAGTTGCATCCAATCAAAGAGGAACCTCGTAAGAGAAAAAGCTGCAGGAAACGACGACACACAGTTGAACGGGTGGCGTGTTTTCCATGTAAAAAAGGAAACTTAGGGGGAAAAAAACTAACGCGACAAAAACTGATTACTCGGAATGCGACTCCATTCCGCAGTGAATTAACGGAAATCGTGCGCTCGTAACTAGGCTTATTCCTTTAATCTTTCAGCTTTTCGTCTCACGGTACAGAATATATATATATACGAACTTCTCAGTCTCACTTTTGCAAAACAGCACCGACGAACAAAGCTGTATCCGGTGCTCCGATGTATCTTTTTACAAACGATCTTAGCGGAACGTTGTCTAAAGCTTTGGAAGGATTAAATTATCCTAATTTGCAAGAAAGCGAGAAAAGAGATCACTAGATAAAGTGTAGGATTGCCGGATATCGAAAAGAATATGAGGGTAAAAAAAAGGCGAACACTCGCGAATCGGAAAAGAGAATGGACTTTGATAAAGGACGTCGTCGTTGACGATAAAAATTGAGAGCAAAAGATGAGAGAAAGGAAAGAACACAAAAAAGTACAAAACAAATCGGAAAAATTTGTTTTCGATAGCAGAAAATTTACCTTTCTTTTATTTATTAAATCAATTAGGCTTTTTTCTCAATCGCTGCGAATGGTTCAGTTTAGTAAAATCAAAATTCATCGATACTCGATGAATAATCAAGTACAGTCATTCAGAGCAGCATTTTTTAGAACTTTTTTAAGGTTAGAAATAGTCTGAAGAGACTCCGTAACCTTAATTTAATCAACCTTGGGTCCCTATTTCTCTAACTTATGACAGCTCAGCAGCTGCTCAAAGGAATTAAGAAGATTTATTCCTGGAAAATTATATCGATAAAAGGGTAAGTAGGACGTCCACGTAATTTTCAGCTATTTTTTTTATTTTTTTTTTTAAACAAACTTGATTGGCTTTCTACTTATGACACAAGTTTTCAAAGTTCCGAGAACTTCTGTTCCTATCGAACTAAACGCTTCTCAGAAAATCAGCCTTCCCAACCGAAATTCCAGGAACTATCAACTTTATATATACAAAGGTAACTATCTCCCAACATTTTTCCTAGTACAATACATGCCGCAAAAAATAAGTAAATAAAAGGTCTCTTTTGTGAAACTACTTCTCCCAGAAGTTTCGCAGATTGGAAGGGAGGCACGGCAGTGGTTAAATAACCCTTCACCACTGTTATACATCAACACAGGCCTCATGAGAAGAAATGCTAAATTTGTATTGCTTCTGTTACATCAAATGATGGAGCGGTCAAGATACCCATTACCAACACACTTATTTCTCATCGTACTCACATATCCATCCCTAGAAATGTATTACTTCTCGTATCCCACCCTTCCCTTTCCCCTTTGATACCACACATTTAAAATTACAGATTTTTGTGTTTTGCGGATTTCCGACAGAACTTTTGCAGTGGAATTTTGAGAGCTTCCGAGCCCTAGTACCTAAATCAAGGCATCGTTTGTGGAGATTTCAAAATCACTAAATTCATTTTTGGTAGTAGCCGTACGAGTATTACACTAGATTCAAAATTGTATCACTAGGGGGAGGAGGACAGAGAAAAAAAATATCCTGAAGTACAGTATGAATAATGAATATCATATCAAATAAATTTCGAAGGTACTAAGTTCGCGCTGAATGTTAATTCGAGCCTAATGCACTACAATTGAGGCACCTATAGAGAAAGGAGGGGGCAATAATAATCATGACAAATGCAATATGGATAGGTGTAATACTGTTTCCAATGAACATCTGACCCTGATTTTAAAAGGATCTCTGTACCTACTCATGAAGTACTAAAAATTGAACCTGTATTACCACTGCTGCCCCCCCTTCATTATCATCACCACCATCGTTATTCTTACTACCTCCTCTTGGCAAAAAATTGAACACTCGAGACATAGATAAATAAAGGGACCGCTAGTAAGTAATTAGCCAGCTATAGACAAACGAACCGACAAGCAAGAGATTTGAAAACCACGATCTCCTTCATAGCCAATGAGTTACATGTAAAATGGTTAGTCTATCCGTAAGTGCCAAATTTCTCAATTAGATATGTGTGCCCATATTCGAGCTATAATATGTACCACATTGGAATGGGAGACACAAAAAATATTCAAGGGGGAGAGAGCAAAATCCCATTCTAAGGGTAAACTATATTATTCTTTATAAAATAATAATGTATTATTCGAAAATCTGTAGATGGGCAAACATCTCATCCTTCTTTAAAACTGAGTATTAGTTATAGTCGCTTTGTTCAAGTGGCCTAACCGCGGGGCGGGGGGGGGAGCAGTAGTGTAGCCAGGACTTTTGCAAGGGGGACAAGAAAAATGTGTTAAATGAGTTGCTCTAAATTTACTGTAGCAAAAAGAAAGTAGCGCAGTTAGGATTTTTCCAAGGGAGGGGAGCCAAAATTTAAAAGGTTAAGAAGTTAAGAAAAAAAAAAACCTCATAGAGGACCATAGGCTCCTTGCCTCCGGCTACGCCGCTGCAGGGGATGGTCAGATGGACTCTGACCACCCAAAAATTGGCTGGCCTATCCGTGGCCCACCCAAAAAATTTCAGATACCAAACCTTCCTAAGCCCAAGGAAAAAAGAAAAAAAAAATGATAAATCGATCCTTCAGAAATAGATGAGATTGATTTTATACTGAAACGATTTTGATAAGAAAATAATTTTGAACTTTACTTCGTAATTTTGATGACAAACCAAGAAATATTTCTTCACTCTTCAGATAATATTTCAACTTACGAAATTTCTGCGATCAGTTACTTACATCCAACAAATGTTAAAACTTCTTATTTCTGATAAAATAGAAGTGTTAGCCAAACATTATAATTTAGATATTGATATTTTGAAAGCAGAATCTGCTTTCTCAAAAACGTTATCAAATTGTATGAAGAAGATAAAAAATGTAAACTTCCAAATTGAATGTCATTCGTTACCATGTTGGGTGAATACAAACTTATTAGTTATTAATTGAATAAGCGTTCAAAATAACAGTTATTGCTGTAACTACTCGTATTGCTGTTTCAAATTCACTTTGCGAGTGCAGTTTTTCATGTACGAGGCGTATGAAAAATTGTTGGAACAGCACTCTGGCCCATGACAGACTCCCAAATGTATCAATTTTGCAAGTAGAAAAACGTATATCAAAATATCATGATTTCGAAAAATTTATTGCGTTTTGTGCAGCTAGTCATTGTAATCGGCGAATTATGTTACAATACTATTACATTTCTCATTTTCATAATTTCATCTAACTGAGGAGTGGTTTTTCGTGGAATCTTTTGAGGGGGGGGGATGCCCTGGGATTTTTTAGCCTCTCGGTCTGCGTAACCTAAAAATTGGCGGCCCTCGCTTGGCTCATTCAAGAACTTTTTTCTAGTTACTGTTTTGTTCATTTTTCAGAGTGCACAGGTAAACGGGCCTGTCACTGTAAACAAACACTAACATATAGTTCATCATTTTTACGAAGTAAATGATAAACTAAGCTTACTCCAGGCTATTTTTCATTAGCGATAAATCATTTTTATCGTTACCGCTCACAGGTATCAACTTTTTGAGATAGGAGCAGGTGTGGCTCATTGTGACGCAATGTTCATGGCACTCCTATATTTGACGCAATGAGCGTACTTTCTTGCGTGAGAAAACGGGATCCGTAATTTGATCCAGCTGTTCTTAAAAATGTCAAATTCGGATTTAGTTCAATTAGCTGGAGTAGTTTTATTCAATTACTTATGCACGGTGTCTACTAGAACCGATAAGTGAAAAAGGATGACTTTAGATGACCTTTATCCAATTTTTTAGTAGCCTCAAAAAACTGTTTGCTCGGTCCAATCGTTCACTATTCTTTTGCTTCCCTACTTCATGTCGCATTTAAAATATCACTCTTATTCTTTCTGTCTATTTCATTCATACTCGCTAACTACTTACTCATTAGCTGATTTTAGTGTCCACTTCTGAGTTTAAGTGAAAGCGCTCTGGAATACAGAAGAAGAAAAAGTGAATTGGCACACCCTACACACGGAATCATTAGCTGATGTCTGAACAATAAACTCGTGTTATTATGGCGGTTTTTCGCAATATTTAATAGAATAAACATTTTTTAGATGACCTACTCAGCGAAAAAAGATGACTTTAGATGACCGGTAGACACCCTGTTATAGCGACGTGGCGGAAACGGGGCAAACAAATAGAGGTTCTAGAGGGTCTTTGACCAGACGTATATGCCAAAGCGAATTTTTCAGTTTTACGAAATTTACCTATGTTGTAACATATTTGGGTAAAGCTTCCTTCCACCCCTCCTTCAAGAAACCCCCGACAAAAACCCCCAGTTCTTGACGAGTCATCTCAAGTCTTCAACTGTTTTTCGAAGCTCGAATTGGAAAATTTGCAACCGAAACCCATTATTGGCAGAGTTACTTCCGAGATAAGATTTACACTTACCAAAATACGGTCACGAAAACTGTTTTGAAGAGGTTGATCCTCTGAAATTATGGTACAGAAAACCTGCCGCTGGGTCAATGATCTCAAAAGTAAATACGGACCAGTTATTCCAACAAACCAAGTCCTCAAAATTTCAAAATGTAACACGTGAAATGTGTTCTCGCATTTGGATAGATGATTTGTTCCGAAATTGCACCTATATAGACTAGTGGCCGGGAAGGAGGGAGTTCGAAAGAAGTTTCGAGCACACTGAGAACAAAGCTTGGTGAGAAATGAGATTTCTGCGATTGAAAATGGGAAGAATACCCAAGTTTGGAAACATGAAGTTCGAAAGTAAGATTTCTCAGAGTGTTGCGGGTGGTCGCACCCTCATCGCTATCGAACATTCGAACTTTCCGTAATGTAAATCTTTTTAAATTAGTCGTCGTTGTTTTCCCATTCGGGCGTTGAACTTTCAGCATTTCAGTTTCGTATATTATAGTAACCGTTCGGCCTACACGAGCGAATATACAGCTACGAAGTCATTCATCAGTGATTATACCGACCGGAGTCCACACAGCCTGCAATGTTCGATACGGCTTTTATTTTTGGGCGCAGGAACCGGCGGAGACAGAGCTGGCGAAGAACGATATCGAATGTCTTCGCTCACGCCGGGCACGACGACCGAACGAGCCTCGATAAAACGACCATTTTTGTCCATTGTCGAAGTGTATTCCTTCGGAGGCGAAGATAAATACACGTACTGATGGCGATTTACGAGCTTTTCTACGGCCCATAACTCGCCGTGCAAACGGCGGGGAGCTAAATAAAAGTAAAATAGCTACACTAATTCTTTTAAAAACCTAGATACATTTTTGGCGGCCAAAAATAACCCAACATATTTCACGCGCGCAACAATAACAACCCGGCGAACAAAAAAATAAAAGAGACCCGGAAAAAGGCGATAAATAACGAGTTGTAACGAAATTACAACAAATACCCACCATTATGACTGCGATAATTCGTTAGTCGCTCAACGTTTTCCGTTCTTTTTTATTCTTTTTTTTTTCAACTTTTCCCCCCTCTTTCTCTCACAGTCCGCCAGATTTCGTTTTCCGTTTTCTGTAAAGTCTACGTACTTACCTACTCACATAGACATTTTTTTTAGTATTCGCGAAACTCTCAAAATTAACAATCTAATCTTTTTCCCGGTGAGACTTTTCCGTAACCGCGTAAACATCACATGGTGCGGAATTGTTGAAATTTTGATTTGATTAGATGAAAAATGATTAGCAAATACAATACGCGTTTCAAATGATAAGATTTTCATCAGTTTGTGTTTACGATTGAAACACGTACAATAGAGCACATGCAATTTATTAATCTTCTTGTTACCCCCCCCCCCATGGCTCTACTACACATATAGGTCAGTTTCCACAACAGAGTCAAAAAAGTAATAAAACGAGATTTCGTAATGTAAAAACTTTTGTTCATTTGACCCCTCTATTCTTCCTCTCCAAGAATGCTTGAAATCAACGTTTATTATATTACCAAAGAAACAATACCCTAGAAAACGTGGTGACTTCAAAACGATCAGTTTAATGAGCCACTCCTTCAAAATATTTCTCCGCATAATTCATACAAGAAGAGATAATGTGAATTTCGTCTGTCAGACACCTAGTTTGGATTTCGAGCAGGTATGGGTACAAGAGAAGCACTCTTAGCTGCGAATGTGCTAATGCAAAAACGTCGAGGTATGCACCAATGTTTTTGTTTTTTTTCTCAGATGCCTCAACCACGAGAAATTGATGAGATAATACAGAAAACCGGAATAGATAGCAGTGATCTAAGAATAATCCAAAATCTGTACCGGAATAAAACAGCAGAATTGATAATTGAGGGAGATACAAAAATTGATTTTGATGTGAAAAGGTTAGGACACGGCTGCATCTTGTCACATCTACTATTTAATCTCTGAGCTGAACAAATGTTTGATACGGCACTCTCCGAGACCAAACTTGGAATAGGCATAAAAATGGACGCTGTTAGACGTAACAGAACCAACCAACAAAAATCTGTTTTTTGAGAACACGTGATTCGAACTTCAAGAGCCATGTAGAAACTATATGATATATAGCGTTTACTGATAAAATTTTTTCAACGTGAGTACACATTTCTGAATTGGGGGCCCAATTTTGAAAAATTCTACTCTACGTTCTTTCCAACGATACTAATAACTCATTTTGTCAAAATATCAGTTGATTCTGTTACGCTTAACAGCCCCAAATAGTCAGATAGAAGTGCGATACACAACATTCGATATGCTGACGACGCTGCAATTCAGTCTCCAGAAGCTTCTTAACACAAGTCGAAGAAGAATACAGCCTGAAAATCAATGTTAAAAAGACTAAATGGATGACTTTGAGTAGAAGTGACAAGAAAAAGGGTCACATCAAAATACACGGAGGAAAAACTGAGAAAGTAGATGAATTTAAGTCTGTAGGGTGTACAATAAAAGAAAACCAGGATCTCGACGTAGAATTTAAGACCAGATGCGGATGCGCTAAGACGTCTTCAAAAATATGAGAAATTTTCTTTTAATTAATTTATTTTTTATTAACGAGCCACTAGCAGCACCAAGGGCTATACGGCTCGACTGGTAGGGATGGTTAGATTGTTGGAAAGAGGTCGATGTCGTAGAGGAAGGAGATGAGTTTCTCTATTGTCATTGGATTGTTTTGGAGCATGCTTTTCGTTATCTCTAAACAAGAAAAAGTAGAATCGACTAGGAGCGATGCAAAAGTGGATACACCGCAGAATGTTAAGAATATCCTGGATGGAAAAAATGTCCAACAAGGAAGTACTAGAAAGAGCAGAATCTAAACGAATGTTACAGGATATGATATGGAAAAGGAAGATCAATAGGGCAAGTTTTTTTGTGCGATAAAAATAGCGAAATATACGTATAAAATATGCCCTAAAAATCTCAGAAATGTATTCAAAAACATTCCTAAGATTTCCAAAATATGCAGAAATATTCCTTTCCAAAATAAGGGAACACGAGTATTAAAACACGATTTTTTCAACTAAATGGAATGAAACACACGGCGCCTCGAAAAATAAATAACTTAAATAATACTGAAAAGTAATACAATTTAGAACTTTGCTGGTTGAAGCTAGCAGGTCCGTAAATCAAATTTGCTTCAAGCTTGCAGTATGCATTTCAGTCAATACGTGGTAAAAATAAGAAAATGGCCAAATACGCGCAAATTATGCGCTGAAATGTTTATGAGAAAATATGCACATTTCCTTAAATATACAGAAATATGGGTAACCATGTTTGGCTCAATTTACTAACTTGGAATTTCATGAATTCTAAAAATAATACTCCTATGAATATGCGCAGAAATGATCAATAGAAGAAGAATATGGTCATTTAGCTAGGGACAGAAATACAGAATCCTACGAGTCATACTCCAAGGGAAGATCAACAGTAAAAGAAGACCTGTATCTAGAAGAAAAACAAAATGGTTAGACATCAAGCAACGTGCAACAACTATTCCATGTCACCCAAGAAAGAATATGGTAATGTTTACGTCCAGTTCGTCCAGTAATGGATGTGACACAAGAAGAAGCAGAAGCAGAATCTACCCTCTTCATTTCCTTCACAATTACCCAATTTCCATGATGGTGTTAATATTAGAAATTTGGTAATTGTCTACGATGATCCCTCACCCCAACTATCGGTTTTTAATTTTCACAGTAACGCCAGAATTTCATCAAAAATGAAATCAGCAGCTTCACCACCCTACAAATACCATTCGATATCCATATTGGTCTTTCGACAATTCAATTCCTCAACCTCCAGCACCGGTGCTACTATTTTCAACAAAAGAATATCAAAATTTAATTCGGAAATTCTACCTCCACCAGAATTGATATAAATATTGATTTCATTTTATTTTCTCGGAAGAAGCCCAAAAGTTCCATTAATACAGTTAAACACGAGAAAATACAATTTTATTTATTTGGTACTAGAAGGAGGAAGCAGGGACAGTGAAGAAATTCGCACGAATGAAAAGCTAAATGGTAGAGAAGTAATTTCACTCAAACCTCGCATTCTTATTATTTTGACTGAATTTTGTGGGTTGAAAAACCACATGACGTTTCGCCCCAGAAGACCCGTGTTAAAAGATTAGTATGACATAATGCATGGATATTTATTAGGGATGCCCCATTATCAGAGTTTTTAAGACGGATGTAAAACGAAAATGCAATTCAGTCCAGATTAATTTTGTCATATACACTTTTACAGCACGACTTACAACCGAAGAATTATTGATTTGAAACTGACGAGGGAGCTCGACATGACTTCCGGTGGTGGCGATATTTCTCAACATATTCCTTAGGGTCTCAGCTATCTCAACTACAGATGGGCCAAGTGGGATAAGTGCAAGAGATAGTCAAGTTCCTTTAGGCAACCTGAGACTTGACTCTTTCTTGTACTAAGCCATTCACCTATCAGTTGCCATGCAAGAAATGTTTAATACAAGAAGAGGTCAACCTTATCCGAGCATCTGGACTTAATTCCTTCTTGTACTGGGTCTTTTTTGAGTGATAACTGTCAGGTGCGAGGGGCCTCCATTCGGATTTTTCCCTCCATCCTTGCACTAAATTTTTCGAACGACAACAAACAGATGAGTGGCTTCTTTTTTGAATAACAGCTGGTCCATGGTAAACTGAGTTAAAAAAAAGGATCAAGTCTCCCCTACTGGAAAGGACTTGACCAATTCTTGTTATAAGCTTTCCGGCATGGTGTGGTGGGACGTATGGCGTGCACGCATACCAAAGTGGCCCCTGAGACACCGCACCCCGGCCCCGTAAACTACCCTTTCGACTATCGCATCAATGGCCGGAGGGACGCTCTAAGGCCGACCAGAGCCCCCATTCTGCCTTCCGCTTCCGGTGCACGCTATCCTGTGAGGGCCATCATGGGATCCCTTACTGACCGAGATCGGCACAGGACTATACTTATAAGCACCCCAGTAAAAGTATTCGTACATATCAGAATTTTTCAAAATTTCTTGGTAGTTTCAAAAAGTAAGTCTCTCCGAGACGAGATCTTACAGAAATGTAACAGCAAGGGCATAGGCCGACTTTACGGAGGTATCCGAGGACTAAGCCCGCTCCCTTTGCCACAAAGACTCATTCAGCTCCAAAAAAGTTATTTAAATTGAATTTTTAAATGTACAGACATTTTTATGCGAAACATAAAACTCCGGCTTGATGAGGGACAGACGTGGATTATTAAGTGAATAATTTTAATTTACACTGGAAATGCTCCATGCAGAAATATTTGCTGGATCCGGTTCTCACGGTACCGCTTTCTAGCCCAACACGTTAGCGAGCAAACCATCAAGGGTGATGTTTTGCGGCATCAACCTTGAATCACTCTTCCACAACAGGTAAATCAAAATATTTCAAAATAATCCTGCAAAGATAATGTTTTTTGCGACGTCAGCTTTGAGCCTCCTTCCACAACTGGGAAATCAAAGGATTTCAACATTTTAACCTTTTGCAGCGTCAGCTTTGAGCTCCTAGCCTACAGCAAGGAAATCAAGAGATTTCAGAATTTGACCGGAGTCGTTCCAAAGTTTCCTCTATCGATTCTCAGTCTCAAAGTCGGAAAATACGTGTACCTTTTTTTCGTTCGATTATTGTATTGCAGTATCGGGCTATCAACTATAACACCCTGTAAGACACGAGGTATCAACATTCTCATTTTCGAGGCGGCACTTCGCACCCTGTATCGAAATTAACGAACACGAATACCACATGGAGGATCGAAAAAGAACAATGGATTCCAGCAGCGCGATGTTGATGACGGTATCACACCGACTCAACGGTGCTGTGCGGCGGTGACCAAGACCACGCCGGACACTGCGGGGGGTTCGCGCCTTCGACGAGCCGATAATCAAATATTAATGATTTCTTAATAATTCGTTTCGGCTCGAGTTCCTCTCCTCAGAGACGAACCGAGGGAAAGGCATACTCAACACAATTAGCGTACAAATGCGGAAGACGACATGCGTGCGTAATCATTTTCAAGTCCATCGCCTTCTAGCCCGTACGGCCAACTCTGTTGGGACACCTATGGATAGTAGAATGTTCAGGAAACAGGTATACTGTGTCGGTGAAAGGGTTCAATAATTTACGAAGATAAACGAGGTACAGATGTTGAAAAAGAACTATATCGGCAAACGGCGGTATAGAAATTCATTGATATCTACAAATTTTTATTTTAGAATTCAGAAAACCCAGACACCTACGTAATTTGTATGTATCTTTCGTTTGCTGAAGTGTAATTTGCATTGACCTACCCGCCAGTATTTATGAAGAGATGCTGCTCCTGCTTCCTTTGAAAGATATAACATTGCCAATTTTGCACATCATTCATATCAGGACTGGATTTTATTAATAGGTAAACTCGGAAACTGCATAGATCAGCCTAATTTAAGGACAAAACCAAAACCGTCGCAACCGGTGTTACGTACTGATTTAAGATAGACAGAAGACTGTATATCCATGATCAAATGAGTTTTAATTTCATTAATTTGAAATTTCAAAAAAATAAAAAATGGAAAATGATCTTATTAAATTTGAAAAGGGACCAGAATTGGAGACCATTTGCAATTTTTCCTTCTTTTTTGTACTTCTCTCTTTACTCACTGCTCATCATCATATATTTTAAACTTGCTTCACCACAAAAAACCAAAATTTACTTTTCTTTTCGTTTTACCGGTTATGCCAGCACACTAAATTGTTTTATATGTAATACTCAATCATTGTCCTCCTCAGACACAGCTGACAAGCTACAGTTGTGTCGGAAGTTTTTGCAGCAGGCTGTCGGAAAATTGAATTTCAGTTTTATTTACACTGCACAACGGAAACACATAAGAAAGGGGGAAAATGATTTTCTTCATAATTAGCAGAATTTCCAGAATTTGAAGGAGAAAGTTCCCCAAAAATGACCTCAGATGACTTGAAACAGTAAAAATGACCACGTGGTCACCTTCTTGGAATGGCTTTCGTTTTAAGCCTTACCTAGATGCTCAGATTCCTATTAGTACTTATTCACAATGTCCATCATCCTGGAAGCAATCCTTGGGGCCAAATATAGAATGAGTAAAGAACTCCCCTCCTCGAATACCTGAGTTATTTTTTCGCTCTAAAAATATGATAATTGGGCGAGTAGATAGAAGAGAAAAATACTTGGGAGTTTTGAACAAAGCGCGACTATTTTCTTATTAACGTTGAAAGTGAAAACCCCTTTCGAAGTATGCAATCAAATTTTTTCAATTCACTAATTCTCAGCCGGGCCCACTGCTGCAGATAGGATGTACCCCGAGATACGCCGTTCATGAGGAAATCGCATTCTTCAAAATAGAGGCTGCATCATGAACTGCATTTTTAAACAGATCTTTTACTTACATGAATCAGGTTCCTGGGTATCATAATACTGCACGAGCTATCCTGTTTTCCAAAGGAGGAAATTTTACTCAGGCTTCAGTGTTTTTTACACAGTTTAAAACTGTAGCAAAAAGTTTCATATTTTGCGTCTGTTGTATGCAAAAAATCATGTTTCTAAGAATTATTCTCGCAAGCTCAATTTGTCTTTCGCACCCACACTTTTTTCATGCTCGATATTTTCGACAGAAGATTCACGTTTCGTATCTATTTTGGGTGCGAAAAATTGAGTTTTTCATACATGAGTTAAAATAACAAAGAATGATATCGGAACAACAATACGTCCAGTTTAACAACAAGAAATTGCTCATAAACAATTTATAATAAGAAAAAAAAAACGCACATGTCTATCTCACTCCTACTTAAGATGGCATCAAAATGAAAATTTATTCTGTGATTATTTCGAAACATGATGTTTCAAGACCCACCCAAGCTCAAATAAGCAACAAGTTTTCGAGAATTTTCTACATCAGTAGATATCCAACTTTTCTCTGGAGAAGGGAGGAGAGCAGTCATTGAGACTAACTAAGACTATTCAATCTTCAGCGCTCATAATAAAACAGAATCATTCAGGCTTCCTAAACTCTTTTAAAACTTATTATTAAGGCTTTTCTAACCTCAATTAAAATTCGCTAAAACTGTTTAAAACTCGTTTACGATTCTTTATTGCAATTTCAAAGTTCTGCTTATCGCTCTTCGAAATATTATAGAGATTTTTTAGAACGTTTCAAACTTCCTAAGACTTGTATAACGCTCCAGGACTCTTTAAAACAAACTAGGACCCATTGATACTCATTGAAAACTCACCCAGGTTTGCAGGGATGCGGAGAAGCCGGAAATGTTTGCAATTTTAGGATAATTTTGAGAAGCCAGAAGCTGGAAGCTGAATGAGTTAAAAGCTGAGAAGCCAGAAGGTGGAAGCTGAATGGTTAAAAGCTGGAAGCCGGAAGCGGAAGCTGAACGTTTTTCAGCTTCTAATTGGCTTTTTACAATTTTATGATAATTATTGCTTTTTATGTTTTGTTGCTTTTAACTAAAAAAGTAGAAGAAAAAGAGAGAAAAATAAACGGTTAGTGAAAGTGAAATGGTGAGAATAAGTAAAAGAAGCTGGAAGCAAGAAGCCGGAAGCCGAAAAAAATTGGAAGTTAGAAGTTCATAAACTAAGGCTGGAAGCTAGAAGCGAAAAGCTAGATGAGAATTGGAGGCTAGAAGCCGGAAGCCGAAAAGCTGTATCGTTCGGCTTCCGCATCCCTGCAGATTTGTTCAGAACTCGGTAAGGCTGTTGTTTGTAATACACACATAGTTCGAGACCCATTCCAGACCTTATTAAACCTCTTAAAATTTTCATCAAGACCCATACATAATCCTCCATACAGAAGCAGAGGTTCTTTAGGCCCTTTCTATCATTTTAGAGAATCGTGAAAACTCCGTATGACTTTTTCAAACTAGCTAAAAAATTATCAGAACTCTTCCGAACTTGATCACGACTTTTCAGTACACCTTAAAAACTCCACAGGATTTTGCTACGCCCGTCTATATAAGATTCTCAGAAACTTGTTAAAGACGCTGTATGACTCTTCTAAATCTAAAACCTACTACGATACTTTAAAATTCGTTAACAACATTCAAAACTCGATCATATTTGTTCAGGATTCATTCAGACCCTGAGAGACTTAGTACGCTTATTTCAGACTCGATAAGACTGTAATTTTGGAAACGTTTCTATTTTAATTCGTCTCTCTGGAACAGTGCCTCATTTCCTCCCCCTTTGACATGCGTCTGGCTACTCATGTACAAATAAATTACTAAACAGTTACCATTTTTTGATTTTTTTACTTTCCGAATACGTGCAGCTCTCGTTTTCTATTCACAGCTAATGACGAAAAGAGTTACTATTTGTGGTTTTTCGGTACTGCTGCGTCTTTTTTTATTTTCATGCTTGATGTAACACATTTTGATACACTAAAACGCATGAGGCAATTTCGGATATAATCATCTCCGAATACCTTCTATTTCCTAGCATACCCCTGACATCTTTCCTCCTCCCCTAGGAATGCTACCAAACAGGGATGATGGGCGACGAAAAACAATTTCGCTACAGGCAGCGATTGTATTTGGAAGAGTAAAGCGCCGACTTACAGCCTCCACTTCGACTTGAAAAATGCAAACTTTAACCATCCGTTTACACATTTTGCACGGAGCGAACGGCGACGCGATAAAGTTTTGGACTCGAATAGCGTCGCGGCGTTTCCTTTTTGTTTTGATTTCCTGTGCTGAAAATAAAGACGCGAGAAAAGGCTAAGTAAGCGAGCTATCGTAACCTCAAACGTATCATCTCGCTATTCTAATTCGATGCTACGCTGTTATCTTGACTGGGAAAATTCTCTCATAATGCCGTTTGATTGAATTTTCGGTAAAGCGAAGTGGATAAGATGCTGGATACGAACGAGCTTTAGTGGCGGTTCTATAGTGGAGAATCCGTACGACAGCAAATCTTTCACCACGATTGCGTAAAAAGCGAAACCGCCGCGAAAGACGAACTTTTGTATACCTCTGCACAATACCAGACGAGGTTTCCCTTTCCTCAATTCCTTTTGTAGGACGCTCTTTTTTTTTTCAGTTCCGTCTTGTCGGCGTCGTTCAAACCATAGCACCGTTTCTGATGCCAATCGATGTTCGTTTGCTGTACACGACATAATCAAGTCGTTGGAGGAATACAATACAGAATAGAGGTAACATGGATATGTCTACAGTGTACACTAGGGCGGTCCTTATTTTAAAAATGTTTCCGGACCTGCGCTCCTAACCCTAAAAGTACAAATAGTTTCAAATAATGAAAAAAATATCCATGTGCAAATGTTCTAATAAGTCTCACAGAACATTTTTTCGTAATGCATATCTCCCATTCCATCAAAATCAATTAAAGTCGGTACCATTATTCGAGCATACTAAGGCACACAAATCGAGGTATAGATCGAGGAAAAATATTTTGATGAAAAACACAATGAATAAAAACAAAAAATTTAAAACGATGTTGTGAAGTGTCTCACCATATGTTGTAACATGTCTCATTACTTGAAGTTTATTAAAAATTAATATAAATTCAAAAGTACATCCGAAAATGGGTCAAAATTGAGGAACGAAAGATAACTTTGTTGGCGAGTTGTATAATGCCAACTTTAACAGGCACCCTCATTCTTAAACCAAGCTATATCTTTGACAGTTAGGTACATACATCAATTTGCAATGTTTGGTCTAAATTTTTTCCAAAAAATTAAACTCAAATCCATCTGCATTAGCTTCAATTTCCTTAATCTTGCCTAAGATATGCTCCAATTGGCCCTGCGATTTCACAGTCCTACCTCAAAACTGATAATGAGAAAATGAGACATTCGATTTTCAGACTGAAATAACAGAAATCCAAGGGTATATTCCGCAGAATTAAAGACAGCAACCACTCATACAACGTATGAGCTTCGGTATGATTTATAATTTTTGATATTTTCGGTTGAATTCACCCTCTCAGAATAAAAAGCCGACATTCACGAATATAAACATGACCACTGACAACAGAGCAATTCGATTTTGTATGTGGATCAGGGGAAGTACATTGGAATCCGAAAATTCTGTATACCCCAAGAAAGAACGGTTTTCAACATCTGAATTGTCGCTGTGGCAACAGTGGCGAATAACAACGTATAAATAAGAATTACTTTAGTGTACCCACCACTCCCTCATTTCATAAAAATGGATAAAACAAAAAGAAATAATTAGTGTCCATTTTGGAGTGTGAGTGAACTTGTTATATTCCTTTTGTAGGGTGTGCCAATTCACTTTTCCTCCTTGTCTTCACGGCATTAAATAGACGGAGGACGACACACTAGACTGAAGAACAAAAGTGAACTTTTTGCACGAAGACAAATTAATTTTAAGCTCCGAGATGAACGAGAAGATTGTCAGAGACGGGGTCAACATCAAACAAAATATGAAAAATCTAATTTAGATTGTTCGTGATACAGAGGCCAGTCAAACATGGAATTAACTTACTGCTTTAAATATTTTTCTCGAATTTGAGGAAAACTGTCTCACAAGTATCCCAAAAAACTCATCGCTCTCATCTGGTATGCCTACTTTTTCAGGAAGGGGGAAGAAGGTTACACCCCTCTCAATGGATTTCTTTTAAAAATTTCGAAAACTATCTAATTTAAAAAAAGTTTTTAAAGGACAATAATTGTGCTACATCGCATTTATCAGAAAATTGACCCTGTATACTTTTTTCATATCTGCCTCCCAGATGTTAAAACCAAGGGTTCAAAATAACTCTCTGTAGCACTGAATCTCACGGGAGAACAGTGAATTTTTTATTTCCCCTCCCCCTTCATTGTGCAAGGTTTTCAAAAAAGTAGGTACCTAATAAATTTTGCATGTCGCAGCTTCCACACCTCCACAGCAATCCATCACTGAGAATTTTTTCATTTCCTTGCACTGATAATGTAATTGTATGTTTCTGAGTTCCAGTGACTGAGAAAGTGACTTTCATAGCGTATCTTTCGAAGCATTTATGAGTGCATACAAAAATAGAATTCAGATATCGAAAAATGATGGATATTGGAGGTCGCAGAATTCAATTTCAATGTCAATTTGACAGCAGAAAATTGTAGTATTAAGAGAGGGGATGATGATCAAAATACTTCAAAATATAATATGATGGGTAACTTAGTCATAGATCCTCAAAGTCACTGAACTCAATGTTGACATCAATGTGAGTCAATTTTGAAAACTGAGACACCTGAAGGTGGGATAAAGGTATGACTGGATTGGAAGAAGAAAAATACTATCTGGATGTCATTTCTCGGATTTTCATGGTTTCTAAACTCATTTTGACATCAATTTCACCCAATGTTGTACACTGCAGTACTTGGGGAGGCAAACCATAATTAGAATTTAGGAAAATACGATACGAGAATGCAGTATCAAGTTTCCACGGCCGTTAAATTGGTTCCTAATATAATTTACGATATCGTTCAATAACTGAGCTACTGGAAGACCAGGGATGAGAGCTGAGATATGGGAGAATCCCTAACATGTCTGTTTTTCATTCGAAAAATTAATTTCAAAATTGAATTCAACGACCTTGAAATCTATGTTTAGATTCGTATTATATAGCATTTCGATTTCATCCCCCCCCCTTTAATAACAAATTTTTAATTCGGGGTAAAATTAATAACAAAAATGAGCTTAACGACCCTGAAAACCCCACCTGAGAAAATTAACAAAGCCAGGTGATGGTAGAGAGAGTTTTTTGCTGGTACTTGGCGGATTATTTTTCTTCTTTCTTTCACTCTCTATTTGAGGAGTTATCTGTCAAAAGGGCGCTTGACATATGGGAATCCCATATGTCAAGCGTCCTTTTGACAGATAACTCCACATTTATAGACCACACAGTAGCTATGGTTTTTGAGGACCATTTCCCACAAACTTCTGAAAAACAGTCTTATACAGAAGTGGCAGGCTTCGCGGGAAATTGAATTTTCGGAAAGGCGAGGGAAGCTTCCAGAGGACGTGAAAATATAAGGTCCCCATCGCCCCTTGAATTTTCCTTCATTATTATATTTTCATCAAGTTGCTGGGGACAGAAATATTCAAGTATTGAATCTATTCTATTTCCGCATCTTCGCAGTTAACTATAAAAACCGCCAGAAATGGTTGCGGAAGGAGGAGGAAAAAGGCATATACATATATATAGTCGTCACTGAATCCCATGGCTCTCGTGTGAGGAAATAGAGGGACGAACCAGAACACGACACAGCGTGTACCGGAATATAAGTAGGAAGTTGAAAACGAACGAGCTACCCATATTGCTGCATCAGTTATTATTTCAATATCCGACCACATTTTCTCGCATATTTCACTTTTAGTTGCTTCATCGGGTTGGCTGACGTTATACTCGTACATACAAACATACATACGTACGTAGGCAGGTACCTATATATACGTGTACGAAAAACCGCAAATAAAGGCGAAAGCGTTTAGGTATGTAGAGAGGCAAGCATACGCCGCCAAACACGTAAATCAAAAGTCACATTTCGTTGCCAACTGGTAAACAAAAGCCGATGAAAACTCTGTACCTATCGATTTTATTAAACTTTTTGCCCCCTTTCGGGTTATTGTTACGAGCACATTTCAGAAGAATGGCACAGGCAGAACTGCACGCGTTTGCGGGTTATCTTTTGACACCGTGTGACCTGGAAGTAGGGCAGCACACACTGGACCAAATTGCCTCAAAACATGGGCAGAATGAAAAGAAAAAAGTTAAAATTGTCGACAGTAAGACTCTAGAAGAATGGGTGGAGACACGAAGGCAAACTGGATCGGTAGCCATGGAACTGTCATAAGAACGTGTGTAACTTTAGTTGCTAATATCTGGACAAATATTGACGTACATGAATAATCGAAGAGAATAAAATTTAACGTGCTTAAAATTTCCTATCTAATGCAATATTTTTCAAGGTCTAAAATCATTTTTCCTGTCTGCGTGTCTCATTGTGATAGCGTGGTACTGCAGCGCAGCTGTCAGCACTAGCACTCCTACGGAGGCTAAGGGTCCCTACTTCACACCTTACTCGTTCCCAACCGATCAGCCAACCCTTTTGGTGCAACTGAAAGACTCTATAAAAACTGATCCATTATGGCGTCGTGTCTTTACCTAAGAGTCCTATCGACAATAGACAAACTGAGCCCGATGAACCCAACACATTTTCGCTCGCTAACCCCCACCCCGCTTAATGGCGGAGCAACAACCATAACCTATTGCATCCTGCGGCATACAATCTGGCTGTATTTGTTGCGCGCGGGAAATTTACTTGTGTGTTCATTTATTTTGTTAATTTTATTTCGTTTTATGAAAGTTTCAAATGGATTTGGCACAGAAATAAGATAAAGTGCCACTTATTGGCCAACTGCCAAATAATGGTCAAAAGTTTGAAGTCATATATATCTGGTCCGCTAAAGGGCGTGTGAGATATTTTTATCAGCGTTGGCAAACACACACAGTACTTCAATATGATCTGTGTTCAAAGTGATTTTGATGATTCCCGTTGAAGATATGAATTGTGGAAAAAGCTGTCTGTTTTCAGCATAATATAGTGTTTCCTCATTTTTGAAGTACGTTATCAAAATCGAAAAAATAAGTAGGTACTTTATGCTATTAATTGCGAACTTTTAGTAATTGTGAGTTCAAAGAACATACAAAGGAACATTTTTCGAATAATTAACAGACAATTGAGTAGCTAGTTATCGAGCGTGGGTCTTGGGGATTGAAGATGGAATTCAGTTGTTGAACTGACTGTACCTCAGTCCCATCATTATGTTTATTTAAGTAAGTTAGGTGGCCCATTGAGTGTGGTAAAACATATGGCAATGATGAAATTCAGTACATGGAAGAAAAAAAGAAATCTGACCCGTATTTTGGTCTGATAAATATTTGGCTTCAATTATTGTACTAACCAATGATAAGCAAATACTCGTATTGTCGCTCTCTTATCAGTCTGCCGAATCAAATGACGTCCAACGAAGAAAATTTCAGCTCAATTCTATGATTTTTGGTATTTCTCTTTGATTACAATAAATTAATTTGATTTAACTTTCTTCTTTTCATTCTGTCAAATCTCAGATAATTTTTTCCAGATTACGCCAAACATTGATCGACTAATAATTGGCAAATTTCAACATTTATTTTCAAAAATTCACAGAAAGTAGCACCTCAGCTTGACATTGGCACGTGTGAGTGAAATTCATGCCTGATGTTATGCACTACCATATGCTGTGATTAAAAAGGGAAAATTCTGCAGACCAATAATTGGCAACAGTTATCAAATTTTGGTTTTTGGACCCTTCTCAGGATGCCTGTGGATTAATCAAAGACGGAGATGATGGCAACGCCATCTTGTCATATGTTGTAGAGAAAGGATGGAAGTATCCATCGATTCCAAAATTAACTCCTCCATGTAATTAGAGCTCAAGACATGACCGTCCAAAAAAACCTGACCAATACGTGGCACTTTCCCTTACTCTTAATTTTCTCGTTTGTCGATTCTGAGTACAATGAACAGCACAATTAATACAAAATATGAAAATTGACCTTTTTTTTTGGGGGGGGAGTGCTATTAAAACAAAACTTTGATACGATGCATCTTTTTTACATTACATTTCCTCTTTTTCTCAACATCATGATAATATGTTTTTTTTAGAAATTTCAAGTTTCATCAGCATCAACCCGCGATAAGGAACATGCAAAGTTTTGAAGAAAAACACCTACACAGTTTTACGTCGGATTAGCCTCACTATTTCTTCAACTTACCGGTTACCCTCCTTACGTATATTATTGGTTGTGAAAAATTCCATAAGGTACTCTCACTGGATATTTATTTGGTGTTAGTTTTATGTAATCGAGAACACCACGAGAAATTTCTCAAGCATTCTGACGCAGTCAGGGTCACTAAAGCTGTCACAAATATTCAAAATAATATGTTCAGGTTGTTTGTTCATTACAAACTAGCCGCAAAAAATGTAAAGCATGCTTCAAAAATATCTTACGATGGGAAAATAAAATGAAGATTGATCGGAGATAAATTTTGTCAAAAATAGGATTTCACACACTGTTATAAAAAAACACTTTTTTTGCGTTTTTCAAGGCCCTAAGTGACAAACCCAACGATCCAGGAAAGAACTGACTAACAGATTAGGTCAAGGTTGCATAGTGATACAGAGCGAAAGTTCAAAAGCTTAACTAACATCCTAGCGAACACAGCAACGTCAGTATCAAGCAATCTGGAAACATAGCACGTCTTCCCCCCCCCTCCCATTCACACGAAGAAGGTATTACAATCGCAGGGCGTGTTACCGCCAGATAAAAAAGACTGGTACTGTGCGTGTGCACGTCGTGGACAGCTCAGTCAATGTCGTGAAACACGTGGCTAGTAAGCAAAGTGCAACTACACACGCTTCGGCAGAGAGAGGGAAACTCTAACGCAAAAAACTGTGGGGAAGTGGGGAAAGCAACGGCAAACTACCCCCGACTATTCCTGCCCAGTAAATTCGCGTGTCAAAATCGCGACTGCCAACATTTGGCATCGGATACGACGCCAGAAGAAGAAGAAGAGTTTAAAACATTTAAAGATCCCAAATGGATGCAGTGTTGAAAATTACATCCTAAATGGATGTAGTGTTGAAAATTACCTTAAAAAAAGTCTATTTTCTATCCACTGTCTGCCCTCGAGTTTCCTGGTACGAATTCTGAGCGTGTTTTTGAACATTAAGGTCCAGCGTGCGGCACCGAGCGAATCCTGACTGGTTGGCTGACAATCTTTGAGAAGTATCGCTAATGCTGCCCATGCGATGATATCAAATTTTAATGTGAAAACTATCAGACGGCGAACAGAATGCCAACTAGTCGGCTCTCCACTGGCATCGCGCTATACATAGCGCAACCCGCGGATCATTTGCATAGTTTCAACAAGTTTTACTCGCCGCATCGAATCGAACTTTTTTCATATTCTTGCGCTGTTTTTAGTTGGGTGACTCGTCACGACGGATCGTGCCGATACCCATAAACATATTCGTATTAATAATAATTGGTTGCCCCGACTGGGCGCTAACAATGATCATCGCCTC
Organism: Acanthococcus lagerstroemiae; assembly: GCA_031841125.1. Classification (NCBI taxonomy): domain Eukaryota; kingdom Metazoa; phylum Arthropoda; class Insecta; order Hemiptera; family Eriococcidae; genus Acanthococcus; species Acanthococcus lagerstroemiae. The sequence goes on along the minus strand of CM063110.1, from coordinate 5,819,296 downwards.
CGTGTCCTCCCCAGTCTAACCGATTATGTGACAAGTACGCGACTAAAAACCAACCGATCTGAGGCCCTGTAATATTTTTCTGCAAATAGCCGAACGTGACTTTCGTTTAAACACTCTCGAGCAAAACCAGACAGATCGAATTTTATTACGACCATCAAGTCAGAATGTTGTAGCGGGTGAATGACGAAACGCTTCCGGGAAAGGCGCGATGGCAAGAACGTCTTGTGACGCCATAAGCCGGGACCAACTTTCATAACCCCTCGATACTGATTCACGAATAGTTAGAATGGTCGCAGAAGAACTGAAATCGGAAGAAAATTAGAGGGACCACTGAAAGAAGTATATGTAACATTGGAGACAAGCAACAAGAACTATTGAGAGAGAGGACGTCGTTCCCTGACCACTTTTGAGCACCATCCAGGCGCAGGTAATCGCTTTGTTTAAGAGGCTTAACTTAGCCTTGAAGAGAGGGGAAAGCAAAGAGAAGCCAGATTTTCACCATGCAAACAACAAATGAAACCGAGTTTTATAAAGGGGGGGGGAGGTGTAGCTTCCATCTGATACATTAGATAGTTAGCTAAATTTCCATAAACGACAGAAAGTGTAGAACATCGAGACACACAGTTTGCAAAAATGGGATACTCGGCTTTTCACTTATTCCTCCACCGTGCGTGTTCATGAGAATAGTATCACAACAGAGGAAGGAAGGAAGTATTTTCAATGACGCTTCCTTCATGACTCTGTTTTGTACCATATTTTATTCAACTCCTTCATTTTCGCGTAGTTTTAAAGTAATTCACAATAAGTATCCGTGATACCACAATGATCGACTTCAAGCAACATGAGTACATGAAAGCGTATGAAACAGTCTGATCAGTGTAGCCACATCGTCTACTTGAAACATTAGTTACTCTAAGGGAGGGAAATTATCATTTACCTCCCTAAGATGACCTTTTATAATTTTTGAAGGAAGGCTTCTACGTCTATATTAAATTCCAGGGAAATATAAAAAAGGTTTAGTATACAATACATTCCCAAAAATTTCAGGCTTGAGAAAATTCAGAGAGGTCGGCGGGACAAAATTTTGTAGATCCCCCTTTAATTGAAATACAGACATAATTCGTGGCCTGAAACTTCATCAGTAGTCATACAAACACATTCCTAAAATTCGCATAGTTCACGTGCCAAACCAGAACATACAGACAAGCAATTGATTTCACATGGATAGAGATATTTTAAGGGTAATTTTTGACACCTATGAAGTCTTACTATCATGCACCTTTTGAGATTGTAGATTGTATGTCAAGAACGAGCACGGTATAAGCTCAGGCTGAAAAAAGTTTATTTGAATGTTGAGTTCATTTGAGAAAAATTCAATTGCGGCCTGTTTTGCTCTTCAATAGAGCCGCCCAAGTGCATTATAAATGACATAGATTCGTTACTACTTATGATGCAGACAAAGTATAATTTTTTAGCATAAAAACCGGAAGATGAAAATAATGATGAGAGATGATAAAACGGTGAATTAATATTTTACGCCTTAAAAAACGAAACAGATTAAAATCCTCTGCAAAGAATGATAACTTACATAAATATAAGAGTATTATAGTAGTTTCGAATTAGTAAGTTTAAAAAAGGAAAGAAGGGTAAATAAAAATAAATAAAAACGAAGGCAAAATAACGCAAAAGTAGGTAAATTTTTGCTCCAGCCTCGCCGTAGAAATTATATAATTGGCCCTAAATTAATATTTGCGTAGAAATTAAAATGCCCTCTGCCATAAACGAGGAAAACATTCGCATTACAAAAAAGTAGAATATTAAAATTTCCTCGGTACTTCGTCGACGTAACGCCACATTATTTTCAGTCTCGGCAGGAAGTCAAAATGTACCTAGTACCTACAAGAATCGACTTCTACATAAAGCAGTGATGACTAACATTGTTTCCTAAACTTGAATAATACATTTTAGAGACACTGACACGTGCGAATAAGTTTACCAACAAGAAATACCTCACTTGTATGTTTCCCTGAAAACAAGATGAAAGATTGGCATAGTAAATGAAACGAAATGACAGAGCACAACAGGACCCACAGTTTTTAGAGTACAACTCGCGTCTTCGAAGTCTCGCACCATTGGATTCTATTGATTGCCTGAGCGGAATTTAATTATACGATCTGGGGGAGAGTTAGGGGCTATCCTGTTCAAGAAGTTGATTTTAGCTCTCCTAATAATAGATTTTCAAAGTATTTTCAACATTTTCGGAAGGGGGAGACAGTACGTTGACACTCTGGGAAATGAGCTTAACACTCTCGTTTCAACAGGCTGATACAAACTTACACCAAGATGTGGTACTTCAGGACTTCAAATTCAAAGTTGAAAAGAACTGGTTTTTGGGAAAAAACTTCAAGTTTTGAAAGCCTCCTCCGGTGTACATTTCGGACCTCAGTTTAGTAACTGCACATGCTTGAGATTTTGAAAAATGGCTTACGAAAAAAAAGTAGTATGTAGTAATGGTTACAAGAATCACACGTCTTTGAAAATTCGAAAAATTTGACCTCAGTGAGGTTGTATGTTTTTTAAGAATCAGAATCGGCAACGTGGACCCTCTTCATATGAATTATAAAATGCCTCTGACAACCAACCCTTTTATTTTTAACACGTCAATGCCCGTCGAAAACAATACCTGCCTTTTTCTTAGCCTACTAACATACTCTGTCAGTCTTGAGTGTGCCTAACTGAAATTTTAGAAGGGGATAAGCAAAATGGCTAACTAAACCCTCCAATTTCCAAGCAATGCTCGAGTTTTAGAGGTCTCGTACTACTGTGTGACGCTTCTTTCCATTTACAAATCTTTCGAGGATGCGGGTCGACTGGTACACTTGCCACCAGGCGCTAATTCCACGGGAAAGCAATAAAGACAACTTCCCCTCCCAGAGAGAAAAATAAAAATTGGAAGCCTTCCGAAAACAGAGGAGTCTCATCAAGTTTTAAATAAGTCCCTGCCAGATTCTTGGCGAGCTTCAAAGAATCCTGAAGAAGGGTGAAAGAGTCCTGAAAGTGGTAGAAAGCCAGTCTAGAAAAGTTACCTTAAACAAGTTTTCAAGAGTTTTGAATGCATCTTGAAAAGTCTTCAATAGTCCCGAGGATTCTCGAAAATTGTGATCAAATCTTAAAGAGCCCTAATCAAGAGAGGAGCAATCCTAAATATTCGTTTCCAGAAATGGAGACATTACACATACCTAGTCTTAAACGAGTCTTGAATAGGATTAGCAAAGTTTCAGAAAGTTTTGAGGAACCTTAAAGAGCGTCTACTTGTTCTAAATAAGAATGGAAGAATTTACACGAAGAGCCTAAAATGATATAACGTCTTCAACTAGTTTTGAAGAAACGGTGAGTCTTAAACAATAGCCTTACGAGTCTTAACAAAATGGAGAGAGTCCTGAATGCGCATTGAAGAGCCTTAGGTAATTTTAAAGAGTGTATCAGTCTAATTTACGAGTTAAAAAAACTCAATAACTCTCATAACTTTTGATCAGGCGTTGAAGAGTCGTAATAAAGCATGGAAAAGGCATGAAAAGTTGTAGACTAATCTTGAACAGCCTTTGCGAGTCTTAAAAAATCTTTAAGAAGACTTAAAAAATTTCAAACAACGCTGAGACGTTGCTAGTGTCGAGTGTCTAAGAGATATTTGTGTGAGCATTAAGATTATAAAGATTGAAGAATCGTAGCTAGTCGCAAGGTCTTAAGATCTGCTCTGCTTCCCTCCAGTAAGCAGTACGTATCATTCAAAAAGCCGCGTATTCCTTTCGCTCTCGTATCTATTCAAAGCTAGTCCAAGCAATGATGTTTTTTGGGTTTTATTTCGTCTTTAGGAAAGCTGCGCTCATAACAGCTATATCTGTTCTTGTCGCAGTAAGAATATGCCAGCCAAAATTTGTTCGAAACTGAAGAATATATAAGGGTCGTTAACTTAGACAGGACGAAAAGAAAGAGTGTAACATAAGAAGAACTATGATTTTTCAATCAAAAAATTCTAAGAATTACGTTTCACTTTGAAAATGGTTCGGTTTTATTCCTTGTACAGCAATATGAAAGTAACTATGCGTATAACCTTTGCTTTAAAAAAAAGAGAGAGAGAGACCACTGCACCCTCCTTTTGTTTTTGGGAAAAAGTGAGCTTTAATTATTACGAATCACAGAAACAATGAAGGTACCTATTTGCATATTTATACATATAAAAAGGTCCTTCCATGGTTTTTGGGACTTCTGAATCTATTTTTGAGGATATTTTTCTCTCATCCATTACCCACAAGGCTCCGTTAGGAGGCCAAAATCTGAAAATAACGAACAAGCATTCGAAACATAAAATACATAATAGAGTTTCTAGAGTTGGCGATTTCATTTTTACGGTATTACTGACCCTACGCCTCACCCATATTGATCAATAGGAAACTGGCGCATGAAGCATTGACATTTACAAATGTTAGTGTTAGGTATAACAAAACTAGATGTTTTGAGCCGCGATTTCATTTTTGAAGTCAACAGAAGAGTTCTCTTTTCTAATTTTACTCTCAACCCGAGCACTGGAATCCGCCCTTTCGAGCATTACTTCAGAGACGTCGGGGCTGTCTTAGCCCTCTTCTCGTCTTGCCGAAAAACCAGCCTAGGTCGAAACGTAGGGAGTTTCTACGTGGGCTCGAACCCGAGACCTTCGGATTCCGAGACCTGCATGCTATCCACTCAGCCAGCCAGACCCCTGAGGGTTATGTAACATCGAAAATAAAATGGAAGACTCAGAAAAAGCTAGTTTTGATATATCTGACCCCATCATTCCTTCATTAATTTAAATATTTCATGCTCCATCACTCGACCAAAATTACTGGAAAGTAGGACCGAAAACGAAACGTTTTTGCGTACGTGTACGTATTTTTATTTCGTTTCTGTGGTCTGGAATAATTAAAGTTCACTGTTTCCCAAAAATGAAAGAGAGTGCCGTGATTTCTGGAAATTTTTCTCACAGAAAATTCTACATAAGAACTTTTTGCTTCTGTAGAGAAGCTAAATTTTTTTAACTCTCATAATTTTTAAAGCAAAATTTGATTTTCCCAATTTTTTATTGTGAAATTTCAGTTACGCCGAATATTATTCTAAACTTTCTTTCGCCTGCGCAATCCTTAAATATTCTCAGATTATCAAAAACATTTTGACTGATGCATTTTTATAGTCGTTTTAGAACAGATTTAGCACTAGGGAGCGTCACTTTTCGAAGGATAAAAAAACTCTTTTGGGCCACTCTACCAACTCAATTGCCATTTCATGTGGGCAAAAAATTACTGAAAGACTCAAGACAGGAGAGAACAGGGATAGAAACTACACAAATACACATTCTGAATTATCCTCCCAAGGCTGCTTTCTAAATCAGGGTGTGTACAAGAATTTATAAGTTAAAAAAAACAACAAAAAAACACATGACTTCAAATGACTTTTAATACAATTTTCTAGTGGCCTCAAAAAGTTTTTGCTCGCTCCGATCGCCTTTCTACTTTTATATTGCATTTGAAACAACACTCCTATATTCTTTCATTCTATTTCATTCATACTCGCTGACTATTTACTCATTAGCTGATGTCTGTACCCCCTGTTATTTTGGTAGGTTTCTTCCTCAACTATCTAATAGAACAAACATTTTTTAGACGACTTTACATCGAAAAAAATATGATTTTGGATGACTTAGATGATCTATTTCCAAAATACATGACTTTAGATGACTTAGATGACCAGTAAACCCCTTGTAGATATGCCATAATTACCACTTCACACTTGAGTCTAGCATTCAAAATCGGTACAGTCGTCTCCCTCCAGCGAATACATCGAACTTTGCCCAATTTTTGTAGAAAATTACGAGGTATACATTTCAGGGAGTTGTAAATTAAAGCTGTATTAAGTAACTAGTAATACTGTATTTTAATGCAGTTTCGTTAATTTATATTTTTCCGCCGACGACCTTTTTTTATCTGCCTTTGGCGATTCAATTTAACTGAAAATATTTGGTTAAAGAGTGCGCGAGAAGTTTCCGCCGTTCGCTTTTTCGCTCTTTGGCCGGGTAAGTTTTAATTTAAACTCGGTTTCCAGCGCCGGGTAATTTGGGTGCGACTGGGTCTCGCCGTATTGTATCGGTTAAGTTTTTGTTTTCAGCAAAACTCCTCCGACTAATGCATATTCAACAAGAGCGAAGTCGAAATTTTCAGTTTTATGCTTTTTATCGCCGCCGCAACGGACGCCAAAAAATGACGAAATGTTGAAGTTTTCCCCGAGTCAATGCCGAGTTCAACCAACCCACTCTCTCGAGTGTCCCTTTTTGCGGACATTTCAGGGTAGCCGAGGTTACCGCCGCCATGTACACCAGCATGTTTTCCTGTATAACGAATTCTCGGTCTCGGTGGTTGGCGGGCCGCAAAAAATCTGAAAATACAGCCCGGACCCCTTGCCTGTTCGTCGTTTTTACGTAACACGTTTAATAATTTTCAAAATAACGAAGACGACGAACTAGAGACGGTACGCCGGAAAAGACTCGCACTTAGGCACGTGCTCGAGTCCGCCTTTCGTCTGAATTTCATGCGGGGAAACGTTGAAGAGTGAAAATGGAATTAACGAGTCAGTATTTTCAAATTAGGAAATGTTGCAGTCGCTGTCTTGTAAGCTCGGTGCATTCATTTAGGGGAAAAACCAGTGTTGATCTTACACAAGAAGCGAAGAAAGACAGACGCCCTGAAGTGCTTGGCTCAAAAGGGTGGACTGATGATAAGAAAAAAAAAGAATGAACAATAAGAAACAAATTAAGTAGTAGGAAAAAAGTAAAGACCGCAAAAAAATTCTAATTGGTCCTAACTGACAGTGGTTTCGAAGAATTTTAGACAAAGAATTTTGCCTTAAAGAATCTTCGATACAGAGCCTTACAAACAACTCTGGATGTTTTAGAGAACTTTGATCAGTCAAGTCTGGAAGAGCATTAATGAATTCTAAACATATCCAAAAGAACCTCAAGCGTGCCACTCTTCAAAAGAAATAAATACTCTAGGCAAATTAGACCAAGACTGGCAGGGGTTCGGGGAAAAAAAAGCGGAACTTGACTGAATGTTTTTTAGGACAGGGTGTCCATTCTTGTTCGGAATTGATTTTCCCTGACTTTTCCAGGTTTTCCAGGCCAATTTTTCCAGTTTTCCAGACTCTTCAAATACAAGTTACGCGTGCAAGGGGGGAAGGGTCAAATTTTTTCGAACATCGTCAATCACTTCACAAACATCGTTTTACTCCCGTGTTCTTATGAAGCTGTGGCAGAGGGGGTGTAAAAATTTGATGATGGAAATGAAAATGCGCTCTATGGGATGCAGCGTGGTGCGATGTCAATTAAAAACTTCATAGATTTTTTTTTCGTATGACTTAATGCCGACCGTGAAGGAGGGGGGGGGGAGTGAAAGAATAAAATTCAAACATTGGTTTATGGTTTTCGAGGTCGCTGTATTCGATTTAAGGGGTAATTTTTGGATCCCATCCTTTCTGGTGCGACCAATGAGGTAGCAAGAGCGTAGGGCAAGCAACGGTTGACTCAGAATTCACCCTTTCTAATAAAAGCCACCGAACAGGGTAAAAATACAGTTTTATTTATTCAAAGTGTTGCCAATAGAAAATAACGTCATAAATATTTTTCGACTGAAACAGCACAGGAGCCTAAATTTGGTCCAGATTAAAAATCGGAAGTGATATTCGAAATCAGCGACAGAAAACCACCCCAATTTCGATACTTCGTGCAATTTTTCGCCGGAGAAGCTGATTCCGTAAAACGACAGTGTTCTGAAAGGGGTCGGATAAAAATTTCAGACGATATTCGAAATCAGCGAGACAGAGCTTGGTTGGCTATCCTGTCCAAAAAATTGACTTTAGAATCTCGTAAAGAAATTGGAACTTGAGGAAAACTAGATTAACCGGAATTAGCCCCTCCCTTATGGCGTTTGAATGATTTATATGGTGTAGTGGGACGTGGAAAATAACTATTACAATAAATTCTGGAACCCAGGCGAAAAAGCTGCAGCATATCTAACGACAAATGCTATGAAAATAAAAAGGTGGTTAAGATCTAGAAAATTATGGCACCAGGGGAGCCGGAAGTGGCTTCAATTTAAGAGTTTCGATAGATAACAATATAAGGTCACATATTTGAAAACAATGGACTCTTTAATAACGTGATAATAATTATTATATGGTCTTTATGTTTTTTTCAAATTTTGTGGATTTGTTACTCTTCCCTCACAATCTCGGAAGTCCCTTTCATTTACCCTTATCCACATTTGCGAAGGAGAGGGGAACCGAAGAAAAACCCGATGGCAGGATATCTCAGAAGGTGAATTAATTGGTTCTCAAATTTTCGTTTCATTACGACTTTCTCAAAAACTGTTTACACTGGGAAAAGGAACTAGACTGAATACTTTCTCATTTTTACGTCTGTTTGTGCCGATTCTCAGATTCTCGCGAACAGGATGAGATGAAAACACGAAACAGCTGATATTGGGAGACGCGTTTCGTCATATTCAGGAAAAATTATTTTATGTCCTAAGAACAGTGAAATATGCGCATATAATATTCTCCAAAAAAGGCCAAAATATGTAAACATATTCCCTCACGTGTAAAATATGCTTAAAATATTCAGTAACACAGTATAGGTATCAAAATGCAGGACTTTCCAAGCTGAATAATTGTGACACCATGTCTATGGTCAAAAATTACAAACACAAAAACTTGGTCCATCACAGATAAAGAAATCAACACATGTCATAGATAACATAATTCAGAAGTACAACTTACATCCGCATTCGGATTTGAACCATGAAAAAATGTAGGAGCGCTAATGTACAACCAACCAGTTTCTGTTATTTCATTTTCTATCAAATTTTCAGATGTTTTTATTGTTTTCCAGCAGAAAAGTAGAATTATTCCCGAAAAGGTATCCAAAATGGCCAAATATTCCCAAAAACCGAGGAACCGAGGAAAATAATACAAATATGCATTTATATATGCTTTTAATAGCAAAATATGTCAAAATATGTCCAATCAAGTTGGGTCCTATTGACTGCGCATATTACATGAATCATAAGGATATGATAGATATTCCCTATATGAATCAATAGGAAAAATATGTCGAAACATAAAATAATTTTCCCTGGTCGTATTTTTTGTGAAATGGTTCGTGAAAAGTCACGAAATACGAAACACGTTAAGTGTATCGCACCCTTAATAGAAAGATGTAGACGCGAAACGAATACCATGAAAACGATTTCATCACACCAACACACTCTGTATCTACTACTCCGATGGAGAGGGGGTTGTATTACCCACGCCCTTCTCCTGCGAAACAAAAAAGGAAAGAAGATTGCTTGAGCGAAGCGAAGGAAATTTTTTTAAAATAACAAATAGGATAAAATTTGTTTGAAATACTACAGAATTTCGCAGTCGATATTTTTTTAGGTGAAAAATGTTGAAAATTCCAAAATTCTTTGACTTTTCCAGACGGACAAAATTCCCTAACTTTTCCAGGTTTTTCAGAGAATGGACACCTTGTAGGATGGTACTCTCATATACGAAAAACTCCACTCCTCCAGCAAACTTCTTGAGGGAGTAAATGAGAGAGTCTGCCCCGCCTCCAGGGTGGCCACTCAAACTTTTCCTCGAAAAAATTGAAAAAGTGACCTAAAAACGACCAGAATTTCAAGAGTTTTAGCCTCTTGTAAACAAATCTTTGTGGGACTGTGTACACTATCGGAACAAATTTCTAGTTATTATTCTTTTCCATGAAGCACGCTCAACTCAAAATTCAAATATTCGAAGTGGGGAAAAAATATCACGCACAAATTTAGAAAATAATGCATAGATTAGCATATTTTTCTAACCCTGATCCATATTTCACAGAAATACTTTGGCCCAAAAATTACTGATAGCCATTTCTCCTTCAGCAATGTTCTCACTTTTCAATAGCACACACTCATCATTATAATACTGTATAATTAATTTCACGAATATTGAGTAAGTGTGAAATCTTTTCAACATCCAGACTTAGCTATTATGGCTCAAGTGCCAACTTGAACTACATAAGGATTGAGAAGCTCAAAATATTTTACAAAAAAAGAAATTTGAGCTTTTGTAGATGATATGGAGCTAATACTCAGTAGATGTATAAACATTCAATAAGTATGTAGTATGATTATGCTAAAGTTGTCTTAAATGCAAAACTCTCATAATTTCTGAGGGGAAAGGGGGGCTCCTATATCAACCAAGTCGCGCATCGACTTATACAGCCTGACCCCCACCATTCAGTAGAAGGCTCAGTGAGAAAACTGATCCCTGATTGGACGGCGTGAAATAGGGAGGAACAGTGTTGACTAAGATACAGTCGAGAAGTTATGTACTTCCCTTCTCAGCTCCTTTTACTGCCTGAAATCGGCTGCGGCTGCATTACTTGATGCGTTATCACTTCTCACCTCAATATTAATTTCCAACAAGTTTTTCTGAACCACATTTTTCACCAGCCATCGACAAGACCGACGAAATTCTATGTGGTAGGGTGTAATAGATTTTATTAAAGTCTCTTTTGGAATGGTTATTCTATTTTTCCGAAAATTGCTTTTACAAGACTTTTGCGAAGCTAATACCCGATTTTTATTCTATTGTTGTTACTACTCTTGACCTGTAGCAATTTCTTGGCTCATTTTATTCATCTTCTTCTTCTTCTTCTTATCATCATTATTATTATTATTTTGAAGGCGTAGTCAAACAGCGAATAGTATTTTGTTTATATTTATTACGATGATCTATCGGTTTAGTACACTGAAGAAATCTTACTACTAAGCGACAGCTCTACTCACATTCCATCAACACAGTACGTCATGATTTCATAATATTTCCTGATATTTCTAAATTTCACAATACGACTTATTGTTCGGAAATGGAACATTCTAGTTCGAAGACCAGAGAGCAATAAGAGACACGATAATTACAAAGGACTTAGCAGTTGTAGGAAGAATGAAGATTGAAGGTTCTTTTTCATTTCATTGAATCAGCTTTTCGTGTTGCAGCGTTAGTGAATTGTCAATGTTGGTGCTGTTGGCACATTGTTTGGTGTTGGAGCTTTTCAATTAGCCATGTTCTAATTTTTAACAATACCTAACCATTTTGCAATGAGCATACATCTCATACCACTAGACTTTCATTCCATGGGATGAGATATTTCCGGGAGAAAGGGAGAAAAAACTTGTAATTTTTTGGTAAAATGAAGAATATTCTGGAAATCTAGAGGGTCTAATGCTCCATCCCCGTTCCCCCGACGATAGGACCCGCGGCAGGGCCTAGAACTTCGGGTAGCATATTTGTTTCGGTCCTGAAATACCTAGTTTATTTTGAAATGAAGACTTGTTTAACGAATTACTCTCGAAAAGTCCTGTCAAGCTCCTCATAGTGAACACTGTTATTCGTTAACTACGTCAAATTGAAATTAAGAAGTCACTTACGTTTTTTGAAAAACATGCCATAATTATACTGATAAAGCGCAGCTCAACTTACCTAAAACAAAAGAAACAAACAGGACAAATGTTAAAACAATAATTTCAACGTGATTTATACGAATGAACTGCAGAAAATAATATTGCAAATTCGCTATCCATATTAATTTGACATCGATATCATTTTATGTCATTTGTTCATGTTGGCTATCAATAACAAGAGCTGAGGTCGAGAATGTATCCAGAAACCAGATTCCACAAACGCAGTCACCCACCAGGATTTATATTTAGATCACTGAATGAGTTCACAGATCGCGAGTAAGCTTCCGCAGTTTCTCACCTCACTATGCAGTTTTGAACAACAAATTTTCAGGTACTGAACTGTATTGGCCATATTTGTGATCAGATTTTTTTTTTAAATGGTGAAGTCCATTTCAAGAAAAACAATTCACTTTTTTGGACCGATGAGCACTACTCCGAATGGCAAATTATTTCTGAACATTGAAACAGCATGGATGCGAGCCGGTTGGTTTCAGGACTAGGTTTATGTACGAGCAACCAATCGAGTTTTACGCGATGATTACTTCCTTTTTTAAATTACCAACTCATTTATGACACCATAGCCAGTATTTTCTTCTTTTTGAAGGGGCATAGAAAAAATGCCGATCAAAATGAATAACTTAGAGTTACCTATCTAGGTGTCGTATCTGATGCCGGATGTTAGCGGTCACGGTTTCTCACGTACGACTTTCCTTAGCACGTTATTTGGGGTAGTTTGCCGTTGCTACCCCACGGTTTGTTTCTTTAAAGTTTCCCTTCTCTGTGCCGAAGAGTGTGCAGCCACAGTTCGCTTACTAGCCACATGTTTCACGTCGCTGAGTAAGCTGGCCACTATGTGCACATGACAGTATCAGTTTTTTAGATCTGGTGGTAACAAGCCCAGCGATTGTAGTGCCTTGTTTTTCGAACTGACGGGAGGTTACAGGGCGCGCTATCTTCCACCTCGATTGATACTGTAGTCGCTGTGTTCGTTAAGATGTTAGCGGGGTGTTCAAATATTACTAGCTTTCTCCGGCGTTGGTGGGATTCGAACCCGAGACGCAAGGATTGCGAAGCGGGCAACCAGCGATAAAACTGAAAAAAAGTTCGTTGAAAGAACATAAGCTCTACAGAATCTTGAACAAGTCTGAGAGAGCATATAAAGCTGGTTATAACGTTTTGTTGAAACCTTCGTTTGTCACCTTTAGCCCAGTGTTTCAACAAGTGGTAGTTCCAATAGGCGATCATGATATTGCGCAGCATAGAAAGTAGGTAAAAGGAAATGGACTTTCCAGGAACTGAGTTATCGACGGATCATAATTTATTTTCATAAGCACACGTTGTTTCAGTTTCATTTCTGTGGTTGAAGAGCTTTGTTCACTCAACTAATAACAATACTAATGAAAATATGGTGTTAGTTTTTCGCGTTATGCACATAGTTCTAAGAAAAAGGTTAAGTTATTTATTAATGCTATTTAAAGTTCTATGTTCTAATTATTTTGTTAGTATCTTTGAGTTCCTTTAGTCGAATGATTTTGTCTTACGTCCATTTTCCATAATTCAGTTTTCCTGATTGATCTTTGTATTACACCCGAACACTGGCGTGCATTCCAGGTAAGCGAGCTGAGCGCCGCTTACCCTGAAAATCCCGAGAAAATGAGTTTTCATATAATATATCAACTTTTAACAAATAAAAGATATGAAACATTGGACAAAGAAAGAAGCGATTGTACCGCCACTTATGACATTTATAAATTCACATTAAACAAATAGCGCTGTCTGTTGGTGGTTGAGGAGACAGTTGAAAACACACTAGCATGTTTAACGCGACGCAAACTATGCGTTTTGTAAGTGATTTTAATATCGCTTACAGCTAGTCGAACGTCGAAGTTGGCAGTGAAACGTGATCAATGTTCTATGTATGTAGGAATCAACGCGTTCGTGTTTAAATGCTCCAATTGTTTTTTTTTGTCCCCCCTCCCCCAAAATGCGTATTTGGGATCTTATTGAAAAACCTTTTTCGCGATTTACTTTTAATGAACAATTATAATTTATTAATGGTGATAAACCCATACTAGAATTACCGTTGAAAACTAAGCAAAAGAAAATGGGTTCGATTTTACCCACATTTCCATGTATAGCATTATGAAAACATTTTGTGGCTAACCGGTTGTGAAGATGGTGGAAAGCTGTTTTGTTGGCTATGTCTATTCAGGGACGTACCGATAAGGGGGCAACTCCCCCCGCTTTCCGTAGGAATTTTTCACTCAGCAGTTGGGAAAAATCCGACAAGTCAAAAGGTTTCTTTTTTTTTTTTTTTTTGCTTTGATATCTGGTAATTTTGAGTTGGGTCAGTTGGGACTTTCACAATCTTTGCCCCCCCCCCCAGGAAAAACTCTTCGGTGGTACATCCCTGTGTCTATTATTCGTCACAGAGAAGAATAAATGCACATGGAATGACTCTACACAGGGATACGGCAATTTGAATAATTTCATCAATGCCGTTTTATAATAGCATGTTTCATACTATGATTCTGATTTTTACTTCACCTCTACGCTTATCGCTTACCTTCTAGTTAAACTCACGGCACGCCACTGCACCAGAACCCTCTCGCAATGAACGAATAGCTCATAACTTGTCTTACATAGGTACTGGCCTCTCACTTTATTAGGGAGAATTCGGTAACCAAACAGAGGCACATAAATGGTCAACACAAGCAGGCCCTTAGCTAACTGCTTGTGTGTGCCAGGGCATGAGCCATAAGGGAGCAGCGCAAAATTGTTTTGCTTGCCAGCGAGGGCAAAGCCCTGGCTGCCCCGGCGTTAGCTAAGGGCCTGAACACATGGCTCGATAGCCGGAGACATTGATGAAGGAAACATTGAAAAAGGCATCGGTTTCTAACCAATTCCCACTTCAACTCGATTCTTTTCTATGTCGCGTGTGTTTGAACATGATCACACATTCAAATTACACAATATATTATATGTATACGTAGTCTCGAGATTTTTATCATGGTGGAGGAGCTCTATCTCATACATTATACAAGCATATTTTATAATTCTTACACGGAAAACGATGAATTCGCTGTTCAGTTTGCGGTTTCGATTCCAGTTAGGTTAATGTAAGAAAAATATAACGGGTAAATATTAACTCGGCGACGATAAAATAAAACGCGAGCTAGTTACCGGGACGTGAAAACGTCATAGAATACGTGCGTACTTCATTATGCAGTACAGAGGTAGCTTTTCGTATACCCTTAACAAAAGATTTTCTTCTTTCGCATTTCGACTACCGGGACTCGGAAAATTTTTCGGCATATCCGGAGACAATTTTATACGTACACGGCCAACCGAGAAAGATCAGAGCAAGTATATTGTTTCAATGAATTATATCGCTTAGTTAACCCGAATAAGCCTGGTACACAGAAATTTTGCTTCCCCGAGTCAAACCGCTCACTCTCTGCACTTTGAATTCGTGCGTTCCAAGACACGACGGCGCTTTTACGAACCCGCGAGCCAACTCGACTCTTCCTCTACAACTGTCGCTGCACGTCCTGCAGAGGAAAACCTCAACGCCGATCCGCCTCCACCGATAACGATGACGTCTCTGGAACTCTCGTTCGACTCTGGTTGTTTCCGCAGCACGAACCCTCCGGTGTAATTGAATAAAAATTACAAGTTTACGACCGCGGAGGCCAATTATTATTATACGCTTATAACGAGAGCTAAGTGCGCGGCCTAATAATACTCGGGCATTAAAAACGAGTGCGAGTAACCAGAAGGCTCTTTCTCTCTGTTGAGATCAGTGAGAATGCCAGTGTACTGCGGTTCTTGCACCGATAAGTGCGAGTTTGAAGTTTCACGCCACGCCGGGTTCACGCTCGAGGCGTCGGCGTGTGAGAACCTTGTAATATCGACTACTTAAGAGTAAAACTGAATCACTTTTTTGGCCGCAAGTACATCGTCTTGCACATTGTATCGGAAGACTTTGACAAGAATTCGCCGGAATACAGGAATTATGGGTATTTAAGTGCTCTTCGATCCATGCTTAGTTGAGGTGCGAGTGAAATGTTATAGTGTCGGAATAGAGGTACATTTTTCACGTGAGTAGTAGATGCACTCGACAAAACGTTTTCATGGGTTAGCCCATCTTCAGTGCTTCAATCTTGCTACAATAAATATGGATGTTAAGACTAGTGTACACCCGATATAGCTAGGGTAATATCCTGAAGTGAGCACGGTGCGTCCTATCGTTCCGTAGGTTCTGCTTGCTCAGCAGACAACCTGATGCACAGAAGGACATAATGAGAATCTAGGAGAATAAAACCTTGTTTTGTGCTGAATGCGATTCGAAATAGAGTACTAAACACGGAGGAAATGACTAAAACTTATTCTTGGAGGTCAAGTCCCCCAGCCGCCACAACTGAAAGGTACCGTCAAGTAAACTACCGCGCTGATCATGATATACCAATTCATAGGTATCTTGGATCGCCAAGTCCAAATTTTCTAACCATTTTCATGCAACATTACTCCGCAGACCACTTGGGCCATCGAAATCCTGCGCTTCGTCCTACAATTTCGAGTCACCAGCAATCTAGCAGTCCTCTTTTGCTGTAGAAACTGCAAAAGCTACTAAACAACCGCACAATTAGAAGGTCTCTAGCACCGACGAGATTCCAGCCGAAATATAAATAACAAAACTCCGAGCTCACCACAAGCCTACATGCGTTCTTCCTGGCCGTTTGGAAGCAAGAAGACATACGACAAGACTTCAGAGATGCCCTCATTGTCAATTTTCACAGGAAGAAAGGAGACAAGACTGAACGCAATAATACAGCGGGACTTTCCTCCTGAGCTCGGCTGGTGCACGTCCCAACCAACGGGCTCCTGCCGTTGATTCAGAGAATCGCGCTGGAGTTCCAAGCTGACTTTCGCCCTTTATGTCTTCAGTCTGCGACAACAGCAAGAAAAGTGCTTTGAGCAGAATCGCTCGATACATACTTTCTCTATTGACCGCTAGAAGTTTTCGATACCGTTACCAACAAGGCTCTGTGGAAAATCCTTCATAAACTATAAGCTATCCTGATAGGTTCGCCAACATCACAGCGAGCCACCTCGAAGCAAATACAGCAATCAGGCTCTACAGAAAATCCTTCGCAAACTAGGCTGTCCTGATAGGGTTGAAAACATCACTGCGAGCCTCTACGAAGGAAATGTGTTATAGCTATCAGAGAGGAGAACGCAGTACCCCAGGATTGCATGCTGGTTTCCACGCTATTTATCGCATTCACAACTGCTTTTCTGTTTTTTGTTAGCCGCAAACTGGACTGCCGTGGAACGAACATAACGAAACAGATGGGTGAGGCTACACAATTTGGTCTGATTGAAAGCTAAGTCATAAGTTACTGCCAAGCACATAACTGAGCTGCAATACGCCATTGCCATGATCGCCCCCTCCAATGCCGATATACAAGAGGATGTTGAACGTTTTTTTGGAGGTTTTCGATACGTTCAAGTTCAGACTAAGATTATATTTTTGGAAAGGACCGACGATCAAGAAGTAGTCAACACCGATAATAGGCAAGATTATGCACTTGAGGATGACCGATGATCAAAACGTAGTGGAGATCTACAGGGTCGCTCTGGAAGCAGTCAGCCAGTTCACGTAACTAAGCAGCGTTGAAATCCAGTACCGCATCAGGTGCGTCTCTTTCAGCATGTACAAGCTTGACCAACGTGTCTTTCAGAATCGCAACATTAAACTGGCGACCAAAATGGCCGTCTTCAGAGCAGCAGTACTTCCGCCCCTACTGTTAAAGTACTAGATGCCCGAGCATGATCACACGCCATCTTGTTTTCATAAACGCTCGTCGATGCCGAATCCGACTATGCGGAGCGTACCGCGTAGTCAATTCGGCATCGACGAGGGCTTTTGGAATCAAGATGGCGTAAGACAATACTTCAATCTACAGCGCTCTACTACTGTATGGCTTTGAGAGCTGGGTCCTGGAAAGGAGACATGACAACTGGAAAAATTCCAACTTCTTCAACCAAGGCGCATACTGATAATTCGCTGGAACGATTTCACTTCCAATAAAATCGTCTCGGAGAGATCTAGCTGTATCAGTATAGAAAACCTCCAAATATGCAACCTGCTAAGATGGAACGGCTACGTCGAAAAAATAAACTACACCCACCTACTCACACGTTCTACTCTCTGAATTTGAAATAGCGATAAGTCTACCACAGATTCAATCACCGGACATGTTCACTGTTTTTTCAGCGTATATTTTTGGTAGTTTACTCATTTAGCAAATGGCATTTTTACAGCCCATCGGGTCCATGAAATACCCCGCCATTACACCAACTACGTTATCTTGCCAGTGGTGAGTCTTCACACAGATTTGAATAATACTAATTAGTCAACGGCATCTCTAAAGAGTAACATATACGCTAGAAAATCAGCGAAAATAGTCGCCGATTGTTCTTGTGGCAGACTTTTCGCTAATTCAGATTTAGGTAGTACTGTATGTGGCGAACTCGCAGAAAGGCGCAAGATAAGTGGAGCGTAACTGAAAGTTTCCAAGATATGCTGCATTAATCACTCAGGAGCCTCAGAATTACCAAATGCTAACAAACTACGGCGAAGGACAGATCGGAATACCGGGTTTTAATCAACAGCTTTGAAGGACCCTCACGTCGCATAGCAACATTCGAGACACTCCAGTGATGGTCTTCATCTGTGAGTCTGCGGATGTGATCATCTCCAGAATCGAATAATCACCACCACCGTTATCACCACCAACACCATGTGACACGAACGGGGCACCCGAAACCATGAGCCATACTGAAGAAGGTTCTCATAGTCTCATTGGTTCGTCCTACGCCTGGTGAACTACTACTTATGTGAAAAATGTACTTTCATTTCAAAATCATTAAAACTTATTTTATATCCTCCGTTTTTTTCTCCTTTTCATTTTTGCTCTCAACCCGAGCCCTGCAATCCACCCTTTCGAGCATGGCCTCAGACGTCGGGGAGAGTGTTAACGCTGTCTTAGCCCTCTTCCCTTCTCGCCAAAAACCGGCCTAGGTCAAAATGTGGCGAGTTGCTACGTGGGCTCGAACCCGGGACCTCCGGATTCCGAGACCAGCGCGCTATATCCACTCGGCCAACCAGACCCCTTTTATTTTATAGGCTACTTAGACTATATTAGACTACTTAGAACTCCACCAAAGAAACTTCAAGTCTGTATATTAAGACTCGTATTTAACTACAGAAAAATATTGTCTGATAAACTACAACTACTTATGTTTAAAAAATGTACATCTATTCGAAAATCATTAAAACTTATTTGTATTTTGTACATCATATCT
This sequence comes from Acanthococcus lagerstroemiae, assembly GCA_031841125.1. Lineage (NCBI taxonomy): Eukaryota > Metazoa > Arthropoda > Insecta > Hemiptera > Eriococcidae > Acanthococcus > Acanthococcus lagerstroemiae. The sequence goes on along the minus strand of CM063110.1, from coordinate 5,800,337 downwards.
CGCTTGCACTAAAAAAGATTCCATCATTGGAACTTTAAGACTGTGTTGAAACTCGTATGCGACTCTAGAAATATTTTCCGAATTATCAAGATCATTTTATAACTTTTTCCAATACAATTATTTCAAGATGAAAATTATCTAATTAGAATAAAAAAACTATCGGAAGCCTTTCGCAATTGTAGAGGAGTTTTTGAGTTTCCTCCCAATTCTTCCTGATGATTTTTGAAAGTAAACATACTTTGTAAGAAGTAAAAGAAAAACTTTTTGTACCTTTTGAAATGAGGAATTTTCTTGTTCAGATAAAATGCAATGCGAGTGGGCGTTTTAAAACGATACGAGTTATTGAAATGGTAGAGACTATTGCTGTTCAAGCATTCCACGAATTCTTTCCGCACAAAATTTAAATCGAATATTGTTTCCCTCAGTCATATTTGACTATAGTATACCTAGTTAATTTTCTTTTCGTAATCTTCATCGAGGGTGACTTTCAAATTTATTGTTTTCACTAGGGGAAAAAAAAACTCCCGCGGAAGAAACCTACTTTTTTAAAATGCTTTCTACCATGTCGGACAGCTTTAACGAGCTTTCCTTGGTAACTGAGACGGCAATCACGATGCACCTACTAAATTACCAGGGCCCGAATTTTTAGGCGCTAAAAACTCAAAAACAGACCGTATTAAAGTCTCTAACAAGATTTGAATAGTTCGTAAGAAGTCTCTACAAAAGTGAAATAGTCTCAAAAAAAGTAAAAAGTCCCAGAAAGTCCCTATAATACTATGGCTCCATGGTTATCAAATTGAAGGGCTTGGGAAACTGAACCTCATTTCAGGTTGTTACAATTTTTTCTTTTCAAGTAAAAATGGACTTCGGAAAAGAAATTTCTCAGAAGTTAAAAAAATTGACAAATAGTCTCGAAAATTAAATTTCTACGAGAAATAGTCCCAAAAAGTCTGTAAAAACATTGTTCTTAGGCAAAAATGTAATTTTTAAGGGAAAATAGTTCAAAAAGACCGTATCAAAGTTAGCTCGTCACTGGTTTCAGAATTTCCTGCTTCGTTCAGAAACCTTTAATAGACCGAATAGGCTAGACTAGAAAAAAAAAAAGTTTTACTCCAAAGCCGGTCTTGCACATTACTAACGAACAAAAAGGGAACAAATTAGCTCCTATAACACAATCAGATACTTTATGTTGAGTATTACAGAATATGATATTACTAAGTCACAAAAGCTGATTTTTTGCAATTTTAGTAGTTGGTAACCCAAAAACTCGAGCATATGTCACAGTGTCAGTTCTTCTAAATACTCCTCCTCGAAGGATTTGCTTAGAATTTCTCAGAAATTCTGACCATTTATTAGCGAGCATTTGCTCGCTTATCACAATTTTAAGATACAAGGGCTTCTCAAAAAAATTTCTGTAAATTTTCTGCGTCTCACAAAAAATATCTGTGAATCCTCCAAACAATCGCGTCTACATCTCTACATCGCTTCACGCCTGCCGACGAGTTCGTGACTCGTCAGGGTCTCAACCAGTAGCGTGCATTCCAGGCAAGCAAGGTAAGCGCCGCTTACTCCGAGAATTCCCGAGAAAATAAGTTTTCCTATACAATATCGACTTCAACTAGTAACAAATAAAAGATAATGAAACATTGGGCAAAACAGCGACTGTATTGACGCTCACGACGTTTACGCTTAAGTATATGATAAATTCCTGGGAGATGTATATACTGTTTGGCATTCGGCAATCTTTGTACACGTATATTTGAATTGGCCAGCGAGGTGTGCGTCGGATCTAACGTTTCTTTTCCATACTGCAGGTAACACTGCACGACTTACGTTCCGCCTCCGTGTTAATTACCAACACAAAAACGCACCAGCATCTTCAACGCGACGAAACCTGCTGCGCGTTTGGTTGCGTTCTGGAAGCGCTTTGAGTCAGGCTTGCCTCGGCTTGGCTACACACGAAGGTCGAAGTTGACAGTGAAACGTGATTATGTTCTTTTACTAGTTAATGCGTTGTGTTTGAATGCGCCGTGTTTTTTGGCCCACAAAATGCGTATTCGAGATCTTATTGAAACACGGTTTTCGCGACTTACTCTTAATGAACAATTACAAATCATTAATGGTGGGAAGCCTAAACCAGAATTATTAATTTTTAAAACTGAGTAAACGAGAGGTGGTTCGAGTTTTACTAAACATTGCTACGTATCGCAATATGGAAACATTTTGTAGTTAACCAATTGTGAAGATGGTGGAAAACTGCTTTGTTGGCCATATCTATTCAGGATCGGACCAATAGGGGGAGGGGCAACACCCCCCTGTAAGAATTTTTCACTTAGCAGTTGGGAAAATTTACAATTTCAATTAGGCGGAGTTTGGAAAATCTAACAAGTCAAAAGATTTCTTTTTGCTTTAATACTTGGTGGTAGTTTAAAGTTGAGTCGCTTGGGACTTTCACAATTTTTGCCCCCTCCCCCAGGAAAACTCTTCGGTGGTGCGTCCCTGTGTCTATTATTCGTCACAGAAAAGAATAAATGCATATGGAATGACCCTACACAGGGATACGACAGTTTGAAAAATTTCATTAATGCCGTTTTGTATATAGTAGCATGTTTCATAGTTTTATTCTGATTCTTACTTCACCTCTGCGCTTCTCGCTTACCTCCTAGAAAAAATCACCGCACACCACTGGTCCCAACAGCACTTCACGTTGGCGACTTGTCAGCAAGGGAGTAAAGAAGGACGAGGGTGTCCTTGGGTATGGAACCATCCTTAGCACAAAGAATAAACCTTTGGCGCTTATAAGAATAGAAACTGCAGGAGGGTGTAAAAGGTCAGGCAATAGAGAAAGAACAATTTTAGATCCGCCCTCCTGGTTCCAATGGAGCTATCTACGCCCTTGCTCGTTATGGTCCCATATGGCCCACTGCTGCTACCATTGCTGCGAACCAAGCCTGTTGAAAAATCCCAGGATTCTTCGTAAAAAATCGTGAGACAAAAATTTTCGGCTTTTCTATGTTGCTCAACAATAAAATATTTACTGATTCATCACATTTGTTGTTTCACCCCCCCCCCTCCACCCACAGTTCTGTCGACAATCCTGAAGATTTTCCTTCTTCTTTTCACTTTTGTTCTTGAATACTGTGAAGAAGAGATACGCCCTTTTCTTAGCACATTTCGATGCCACTAGAGTTTCATGTGACAAGTCACAGATATATTTTACATTTTTATTGCTGTGTAAAACCTGAGTGCTTATTATTCTCATAAGGCGATAAATTTTCCATTTCCCAATTTTGGAAGTAATGCATATTCACTCAGTTTTATGTAAATTCTTGAGAACTGTTGAGATTTTCTTGAGAATCTGAAGATTTTGTCTCAAGGCCTTGAAATTTTGAGAAAAACCTCAAAATCTTGAGATCTCAAAATTTATCTTGAGGTCGGCAGCAGTGACTGCTACTTCACGCCTCGTTCGATGCCACTGGTGAATTCGAGAATCAGCGAAACTCCCATGCCTTGTCTTGTAGCGCCATCTACAGGGGTTAAAAACATACACACTATGCATCTTGCATCATTATCACTTTAGTATGTTCTACACGGTTATCGAATACATCATAACGTCGTTATACCTCATTATGCATGTTCTTTATTTCAATTCCACAACACCATCAGACCAAGAGTATACCTAATTTTTTATTTTAGAAAAATCAGCTAAAAATACATTACAATATTTTAGTCATAAAGTTGGAAAGATGAAAAAACGCGAGATGAATAGGCAGATACCAACTTCGAGAATGTATCATTCACCCGGTAGGAATTTTGCCCAAGTTATTTCTCCGAAATTTCATTGAAACGAAATTGGGACAAAGTGCAATGTGTCGCCTTATTGTTAATAAAAACGTTTTTGTAGATTCTGTTCCTGAGACCGGAGAACGAAAAGCGGGTCGACTTGGGAAGTTTATTATTCGACCTTCAACTTCATTTCAAATTAGAAATATGCGTTCGACTTACGACTCTTTTGAAATTGCTCCCCTTTCCTTCATTTTCTCGGAGTATTTCAATATGACACAAACCTAAATCCAGTCTATTTACGCACAAAATCTTTTCATCTATTAGGAAAGCCGAACCACATCTCAGTCCCTAATTGAAACCAGAGGTCGAATGAGTAACGTGGACAGTCATTAGGTCTTCCACAGATTACATTCACATGGTCGTTATCTGTTCCCCGATCATTTTGGTTAATCGATGTCACTTTCGATGATTTGGTCACCATCCTTACTTCATTTTCCAAGACTCGGCATTACCAGCACATTCTCTACGGTCTTCCAAATACAAAAATAATGTTTGTAGGTACTTAGTACTGATACTTAAGGTTCTCTACAGAAATTTCATTTTTGTAGCAACGTTAGCGTTATTCCAAATCGCATTTAATGTTCGAAAAACCGAATTCTAATCGCGAGAAGAGTCGATACGTATAGTTTTACGTTCTCATTCAAAATTAAACTGCGTTATTCGATTCTCACGAAAAACTTTATTCCTGGTACCGGTCTGAATTTACATGGTAATTAAAAAGACACCAAAACGTTTCTGAACAAGTTGAAGCTCACTCATTTGAATTTCTAATAGCTAATAGCGCATTTTACGTCTCCGAATAGAGTTGTCCGGATCGAGTTTTCAAAGGCGGTTCCATGCTTTGATTGAATACTTTTCTAGGAGGATTCCCAAATTCTGAGTTTCACTGGAACTCACGAATGACCAAACTTAGGCTACAGAGCTAGAGCATGCAGGTATAATCGTCCGCCATTGCATTGTTTAGTAAGATCGTTATGGAATAAGACTCCACGAACGGGGGAAATTGAAATTCACAATCCTGTGAGAATGGTGAGGGCAATTAAACAGTCTACAGAGTAAGTCTAGATTTCACTAGGCTTCAACATCTAGAGTAAGCGAAAGCCACCTCGGAATGTTAATTGTTAAATTGTAAGCGAAATCTCACTGTTTTAAAATTTTACCCTAAAATTCGGTGTATAAATAAGAAACTGAACTGAAAAGTTGAAATAAGTTTTTCACTTATAATATTTTGATTCAGAACAATAAGAGAAAAAGGTTCTCAGTTTTGTCCTAATCTTGGACTGCCAAACGAATAGAGCCAAATTTAGGATTTGGAGATTCCGGGGTTCACAACTGATGCTCTATATATTTTTTTAAATTTTAGTTCACAAAGGAAAAAAGTTCCTTTGAATTCAGGGTTTAATTCTGATCAGGGCCGCAGCTAGCGAGTTCTAAGGTCGAGGGGGGGGGGGACGTAGACAACAAAACCGTCGACTAAAATACATTTAAATGATTTCTATAGAAGCCTAGTAGCTCTGCCAGGAATTTATTGGTGAAATAACGCTGCACTGGGCTATGAAGGACTGAGCATCATTCAATAAAAATGTTCTCAATGAAATACGATTGATTGGCATCATTAAGCCAGAGAGAAATTCCTGTAAGTAAATTATGTGTAATCCAGCGAGTCACAAACCTGCACACCAGGAGATATTTGTTCCCCTGTTTCTGAGTCAGGCTACCCTCGGATAAGAAGCTAGAGCTTGGCCCAACCCGAGCAAAAAATAAACCCTTTACTTTTCTAATTTGAAAGTGTGTAATAAGTATCTCTTGAAAGAGTGTTTTGCAAAATGAGTCTCAACTTTCGCAGAGTAGGTTAGGGACAGGGTTGCCACTTTTTTTCAGGATTGGTTTTCCCTGACTTTTCCCAGGTTTCCAGGCCAACTTTTCCAATTTTCCCTGACTTTTTTACAGGATTCCGAGAAAGCCCAGAGGGAGGAGAGTCACAGAAATTTTTTACAATACAGATTTTTAAAAAATCGCTATCGAGAAGAAGAAGGTACAGATGTAATTTATGTAATATTTTTCAATATTATAGACTATTTCATTTGCGAATAGATTATCATTATTCTTATGTTATGATAAAAAAAGTTTACTCTGATAAAATACGAACTCGTTTGTTATTTTCAGAAAATTTCCCTGACTTAAATGAAAATTCCTTGACTTTTCCCTGACTGACCAAATTCCCTGACTTTTCCCGGTTTTCCAGAAAGTGGCAACCCTGAGGGAACACCGAGCCAGAACCGCCACCAAGGTCAGAGGGCCAAGAAGCAACTATTAAAGACGATGTATTCATAAAATATTGGGGTTTACCTTTAATTCTGAATCCAAAGGTGGATATACTACGGGCTGAGCGAGGGAAGGGGTGCTCCCATAAATCTTTAAGAGACGGCACTTTTCGGCAAATTCGACCATTTAGTCGGTATTTTGGCCTACTAGAAGGCAAATCAAGTGAATCATTACTACTCGTTGACTTAAATACTAAAGTGACAAAACTTTTTTGTTTGGACTGACATTATTTGCAGCCTAGTTGGCATTCCCCCCACCCCGACAGGACTCATTCGGCCCCTGACTGAATTTTCGTGAAAATCAGCGAGATAATTACAATTGGCATTCCCCCCACCCCGACAGGACTCATTCGGCCCCTGACTGAATTTTCGTGAAAATCAGCGAGATAATTACAATCTTATTTTAAAAAACAATGGTGCCGGTCTAAAGAAACATTCATACAATCAAAGTTTTGTTTTCCACCAGAATGTTACAGAAAAAGTTGAAGGCGAACACCTTGCTGAAAAAAGTAAGCTGATAAAATTTTGATTTCTAGTCGGTAGGAATATCGCAGAGCAGCCGATGGGAAAACATTTGATTTACAACCGATAGCTCTCTATTCACGCAGTTTCGTAATTCGCTGTGCCTGTTCCCAGAAATTATTCGGAGGGATAAGGAACCTGATCCAATTTTCCTCTCGATTCGACCGTCTCGTATATATCGGATAATCGCCTTTACCTTCGCGGTACGTTGATTTTAAATTGAAAGAAGACGAAAAATTGCCGGTCAATTTCAACCTTTTTATTTCTATTACTTTCGATTTCGAGACCCGCATAATACGTTGGTTCGAAAAGAAGAAAATAAAGAGAGAAATTCTAATGGTCGCCTAAATGGCAAAAGAAATCTACGAATTTACCGATGAGGCAGTTAACCCAGGAATGGAATGGAATACGTGGTACAAACGGCTATAGGTATCAAACAGAAAATTTGGGCAAATTATAGACAAGACGTTCACCTCTTGTATTAAACTGACCGATACAGATATCCTCCAACACAAGTACCAGAAATATCAGGGTCAGTTCTTTTACAAAATACATATCTTTTGAAAATCTTCGTACTCTAAATCTAGCAAAATTGTAATTAGATCATCAATCTCATCAGTCCACTCGCTCATTCCTTCATGAGGTCAATTTGGCATCAGCATGTCTTTTTGAGTTTTCTTAGGACCTTTTAATAGACCGATTCTTCATTACGTCAGTATAGACTTGTTTTAACCAAAGTTTGACGATATCAAGTGTTGTTATAGAACACGTGCTTTTGATAACAGCTTAACTTTCACTTTCAGTCATTTCAGGCGTGGCGGTAGGATTTTGGCGCCCGTAAGCAAAATGTAAGAAGGCGTCATATTTCCGTAAAGTTTTGAGCGCTCTGGCGCCCCTCATTTGAGTGAAGCACCTGGCGCCCGTTAGCGATTGCATACCTTGCATACCCCTATCGCCGCCACTGAGTCATTTTAACCATAATATTAAAAGTAAAGCGAATTAAGACTAACATTACGTATTTGAGTATCCTTATGACCACGAAATTTCATACATTCATCCATGTGAAAATATCACCTGTATAAAGAAATCTATCGTATAAAGAGACCGACTTGAACAACTGAGGAGCCCCCACTTCCAAAGTGACCTAACTGCAAAATTTTAGTTTTGAGAAACACAAGCAAAATACTTCATAAGCAAAACAAGTAAAGTGGGAAACGGATTTTTTTAAGGTAGGTATGAATAAGTTCAACCTTCAAGAATTTTTTTTTGCAAAGTATGCCCCTATGCGGCAAGATAGCGTGTTGAAAACAAAAACTCATGAAATCCTAATTTTGCAATTAGGTCACTTTGGAAGTGGGCTCCTCAACTGATTCATGCAAAGCCATCTGATTATATTATGTATTATTATTCATAAAGTCAGAGAGGTTCTTAAGGAATCAAAATGTTTGTACAAAGCTGCAGGACATTGGAATTGGGCCTCTCGTGACTTATTTTGCTTCGTATTTGCGATTTTATATAGCATATTATGTTAACTCACCTTCAGTAAAGAAAGTCGCTCTTGTTTCAGAACATATTTTCTTTCGAAAGTGGAATTTTCATGAAACTTGGCTAAATTTATTACACCTTCGTGTTGTCAGGATTTCAAAACTATGCAATTTCAATCTTCATTCTTTTTACTTTTACAGCTACAGCGTTTGAAAGAAGACCATCGTAATCGAAAAATTCACGTATTTCGTTGTTTGGAAACCCGAAACCAAATGCTTGTTCATTTTACCTTTTAATATACTTTCCTATCAGAGGCGCCGAAGTTGGGGAACAGTATCACTTTGCCTCCCTCTAATTTCAAGAAAGGAAATTATAAAGAATGAGAGATCGCTTACACGAAACAGTATACGACAGGGAGAATACACAAGATGCTAATTCTCCTTTAAACCGGAGAAAGAGAAATAGTTTATTTTCTTCTAAGAAAACTTCAATTACTCTCACAACAGAGATAGGTGGTAAGCAAAGGATAACTAGCAACATGACTGCAACGTTGATTAAATTGAGCTCAAATTTCAGCGCACAATATAATGTTCACATAAATTCCACAGGTCTGCGGGTTGTATGGAAATCACGCATACACTATCTATAATTTATTTGGTTGAAATCTTCACACTATCTATTAAATTTATAAGCGGTTGAATTTTAGTCTGAACACGTAATCAGGTCAATTAAAAGCAAAAAGAATCATTAGTTTCTTACGTAGTCAAACCAATTCCCCCCTTCTTCTCGATAAAAGAAGGTTAAGAAAAAGTCCAACGTGAAGATTTTAAAATATATTATGAGAACACTTTGAAGAAACTATCGAAATAGTTCAAGTCGGTGACTGCGAATGTTCAGTCAGATTTTTGATCCAACTGCGATTTGATCATCGAAACTTGGGAATGAACGAAGTTGACTTATGTATCAAAGCACATCACTGAAAAGTATGTGTCATGTAAAATACGAATACTTTAAGGAAATGTGAACTTTCTCCCACTCTTCGCTAGATCCAAAGAGAAAATCGACTCGGCCAAAAATATTAGGTAACACGACTGAACTCACTTTTCTTTATTGCTAATTTCGAATACTGCATAAGATTTCTATTTCGCCCTAACTTGAGCCCCCAAAATCCAAATTTTATAGTCAGGATTTTACAATTTTTACATTTATACATTTTTTACATATTAAGTCATACTCACAAATATCGTTGTAAGAGGCTTATGTGAAATAGAATTACATGAGCGTTGAGAGAAATCAAGATTTGTAATCCTAGCTCGCATCAAGGGTTAAAAAATTTGAACTGACCAAAAAAAAAAAAATTGAATACAAGGATTAATCTAGTATCTTACGGTTTTGATTACTGCATTAAATGTTAGATCTGATTCTGATTTGAACTCCAAAAATGTTTAATTTATTCGCGTAGCATTTTCTCAGAATTCAGCACCTGACATGGAGCCCGATGAAACACATGAATTCAATTTCAAAATCAACAACCATGGAAATACCTCTGTTTGTAACTTCTTAAACCTCAAATTTCGAACATCTTAATGTACACGGGTTGTACACCGATGACAGCTGCAGTAAAACCTTCGAAGCCAATTTCAACGTCGACTTCATATTATTTTTCCAAATAAATACATCACTATATTAAACACAGTCAATTTTGTTCATTCAAACTTATCTTCGAATCCACTATGAGGCGATGGAGGAGGAAATTCAATATTTTTATATAAGTGGAATTCATCCAACACTGGCTTCCCGAGATGTGTATGGAAATAACTCGGAATTTAAAAGCAAACACGATAACAGAAAACTGGTAATGTTTTCCTGCTCACAGAATTTTGGTTTCCATTAGACATATCCATGTCAAGTAAAATCAGATGGATAATCACCTAAAAAACTCTAATTTTGACATTGATTTTCCGTGTCAGGTTGGTTGTACCTCCTCATAAAAGTGAAGTTTCAGTTTTGAAGGCTAAAATCAGAAATCTACAGCAATATTCGAAACAAACTACTCTTCGTTTCGATATTTTGCACGATTTTTCTGGACAAATCACAGTTGCCAATTTAAAGTATAAAATTTTCATTTTGGAATTCGAGTCGGCAATCGATGGATTAAACATTTACATCTGACACGATGTTTGGATTCAGGAAAGCAAAAAATGAACAATGTCGATAGGTTGCCCAAAATCCTTTCTTTAGAATGTGTGAAACTGGTAGACCCTAGCTCATGTGTTGCAGAATAAGGTTATCACATCACGATTGCTTTGAAATTACGAGTGAACCACTCGGTTTCTAGCTCACGCTCCTGGCTCCTCCCCAACTTGAGACTTGATTTTCAACAGAAAAGACACGGTGGTGAGCCGGTGGATTTGAACTTAACCGATTTTGCCGGTTAAGGACTACAAATGACGGGGGCATTCAATATGCGTATTTACAGACGGTACGAAAGGCGAACTTAATTCAATCGTCGTTCATTATTAACAAGCCCAGATACACACTATCGAGTATCTCCACTTACCGGCTTCGTCGACTGGAACAATTCCGGATGACGAAGTACGAATCCAAGCCAGGAGGACAGTGACTCCAATCCACGTCATCTGGGCCCAATTTGCCATCCTTAACACTGCTGCAATCACGGACAGCAGGTTGTATAACACAGCTTGCGAAGCATTGTTTCACCAATTAAACGCACAGATGTCGGGGTACGCGAAAAATTTACGAAAATAACCAGAAATTTCTACTTTCTGCGAATAAAGAAAAACGACATTCGATCGAGGCGGTTGAAAAGAAGCGTGAATCGCGAAAACAAAGCGTTGCGAGTACAGAAATTACCAACTTACACTCCGTTTTCAAGAGTTATAAATTCGAAATGGCGGAAGAAATACGAGATTTGAAGAAGAAAACACGAGCGAAATTTACGAAACCAGAGATGAAGCGAGCGCACAGAACGACACGACACGAGACGAGCAAAGCGGACAACGCTTGGCGAACGACCAACGGCGACACGGCGAGTCTGAACACGTTCAATCGCAACCATCCGAACACCCGCTTACCGCTTCCGATCATTCATTTCGAATTTTGATGCTGCCAGTGTTGCCACAGTTTCACATTCGCAATTCCCTTCACGGCAGATACAGAACAAAAATATCACTGCAGTTTTTTTTTTTTTTTGTTTTTTTGTAACTCCAACTCGGATGCAGCATAAGGTTTGAGGTGTAGACGGAAAAGGCTAGAACATCGGCCAATCAACATAATTACGTAGCTCGAGAGAGAGAAAACGAATGCCGTACAAATTCAAGTTCTGCTTGCAGTAACCATTCAAGTCTACCCTTGGATTGTTAATTTTCAGTTATCCCAACATTTGACGGATTTGTAACTTTTATGATCTAATTACCCCTCTGACATATGTAGATCTTTCTTCATGCTTACAAAGGCATGTTGTGCTACACATACAGGCAACTTCGGGAAATATCCGGATATGACACAAATGAGATACGACGGGGTCATTTACTCCGTCCCCAAAATTTCAGCAGCATTCGCCAAGTACATAGAAGTCTTTAAACACACACACAACTTGAAATTAATGTAGGTACATGATTTTTGAACTTAGCCTAATGGTTGATGATTTGTTTTATTCGACGCATTTATAGCATAGGATAGGCCAATGAATACACAAAAATGTAATATGAGGCAATACTGAGCCAAGAACGGGTCGGCATACAAACGTTTTCAGCACTCAGGACAAGTGTTCTGCCATGTTGGCAATTAAGTAATACACGAATAATCTCACTTGTATCAAAATGTTCGAAAGGTATAGCAGGAACCCTTAATCCGTAAATTTTATGCGACTATTGGAATATAAATTAGAGTTGCAAATGTTGGCACTATTGCGTCTTTGAAAGAGTAATCATGGAGATCTATCCATAAGCGTGTAGCAAATTTCAACTACCATTACATCGATTAGAAATTCACTTTCAACAAAAATTTGTCCTAAATTTAACTGCATCATCGCCAAAAATTTCAATTGTAATCAGTTCTACTGGTAGAATAATTTCTACTAGTTTTTTTCCCATCCTCAAGATAGCAGTGTTTCTATTTGAAAGTACACATGATCACTTTTTTATCTTCCCCCGCTAACACCCGCACAGGTGATTTTGCAGCGCACTCTAGTGCAGTTTTATATTCCAATTGATAAGAACTGCAGGCTGTGTGTGTTAGTAGTAGTGCGTGTAACAGCGCTCCGTAGTTTGCTCATGACGAGTCCAAGTCGTTAGTCCAGTGTGTTTGTTATCAGTCTTACAACAGGTTTGACGCAGCTCTCTATTTTCCCCTATCTTGTGCAAGTTCCTACATTTCCAAATAACTCCGACATTTGACATCTCGATAATCTGTAGAACATACGTATGTATGTATGTGTGTATGTATGTATGTATGTAGGGGAATATTTGCCGATCCATCCAATTCTTTTCTTTCACCCTCCCTTCTAGCAACAGTGATATTATTCGTGGGTGCCTTAAGTTATTCCCTAGGTACTAATTTATCTTTTAACTTCTTACATCTATGATTTATACTCTTCCTGATTCTTCCAGATGCATTCAAAACGTTTTAATTATCTTCTAGATTAGTTTAAAACTATTCCAACTTCTTGATATGTTGGCTTTTAAATTTTTTTCAGAATCATTCAGACGTCTCTTACATCTTACGACCAGTTTACGATTGTTACAGATGTGACTTAGACTGTTTTAAAATTGAGATTGTTCCAGGTGCGTTAAAGACTCTTTGAACCGCTTTTAGGCTTTTCCAAACATGTTGAAGACTCATCAAGCAACCATCAAATCTTCATTAATTTAGACATATTCAAGACCACCTACATTGTATGTATGTATCTTCACAATTCTTCCACACACGTTACTATACCACGCTGTGGAATGTTTTGATATTGATACTATTCTAATCTAAACTTACATAACTGAATCTTTTGGAGACTTTATCAGATTTGTTCAGAACTTTTTTGAGAAAGAAAGCCAATAGATTGGTTAGAGTACAAGAAAATCTGTATTTATGTAGTACCTACTACCTAGTACGTACGTACATTTTTGACGGAGAAAATATAATCAGAAGTTAGGAAAATGCGTTTTGCAGTCACGATAAATAGACTTGCACGCCAAATTTTGAACAGCAGATTAATAGGGTAGAACGTCAATTCTGATAGAAATGCACATTAATTTATGAACGTCAATTCTGATAGAAATGCACGTTAATTTATGAACGTCAATTCTGATAGGAATTGTACACTAATTCATGAACGTCAATACATTGTATATTACAGCTAGGATATTTCTTCTCTTTCTACACATCACAACATGCATCAGTTCGATGACTTTATGTTAGTGCGAGTGGCCGTCCTTCTATAACCGTTGAAAGCCTTCAGAATTTTACAGTTAAAGAAGGTGAATGGAAAAATTTTGACGAGCTTAAAACTGTTCATTACTGTGTATGAACGATAACATTACACCCTGAAAATTCGAGCTGCAGCTGGACCTGTCCTTACATACTTCCTGAAGTACCTGATATGCAAATATTCTCTAGGTATGAAAATAAGGACGCACCAAGTGGCCGTTCCGATGGAAGCAAAGTCCGTCAGGGACGTACCGAAGAGTTTTCCTGTGTGTGTGGGTGGGGGGGAGGGGTAAAAATAAAGTCCCAACTGATTTAACTCAGAATTCCCAAGTATCAAGGCAAAAAAAACCGTTTGACTTGTTGGGATTTCCTAACTTTTCAACTCAATTCCCAAGTATCAAGGGGAAAAAAACAATTTTAACATGTTGAATTTTCCCAACTCGCCTGACAAATGGTAAATTTTCCCAACTGCTGAGTGAAAATTTCCTACAGGGAGGGGGGGGGGAGTTGCCCCCTGCCCCCTATCGGTACGTCTCTGAAGTCCATACCATTCGGACAAAAACGAAAGTGAGGACGACCGGCAAAAGCGAGGAGACCTCTTTTAGTCCTAGATTAACTTATTACAGGGTACTTCATTTTTATTTTCATCTCGACATAAATTTTTTCATTGTTATTTAATATAAGTAGAACGTGATAATATTTTAAATATCGTGCTGATCGATCAGTTTAGCGTGATTCTGATTATTTAACGTGAATATTTTCATTAAATGGGCAAACTATCATTTTATCGTAATTTGTATTTTTTAATTGTTTTTTCCTATTTCTTGAAGCGTGCGATTAAATCCATGCCATTTTTTATTTCAAAAGAACGTTGTTAGATGTGTTTGTAACTCCTCTCCTTTTTTTCTGATCTTCTGAAGATTGTAAAATGAGGTCATAGTCACCAGACCATTCTACATACATATTTACATATATAGTACGGCAGTAGCCATAGCCATTAACAATGACTCACGATGCAAGTTCGAACTCGTCTCGATGATTCACATGGGCTATCGGTATGAATGTAGATCGTCCTTTATGTAAGGCCGATTCGACAGATGGTACTGATGACTAAACGAACTGATACGACATTATCGATATTATGTACATACCTACTGCTTGAGGCACTCCCGGCACCTCGGTGCGTTCAAATTTTCGTCTTTTATTTTCAACATAGTCTGTGAATGACAGAATAGAGCAGCGGCTGCACTATTCCACTTCCACTGTCAATAGCTGACCTTTTCATATTAACCCGTAAATTTAATACATACATATGTACATATATTCAACCGCAAAGTAGAGGTACCGAGTTTAGTTCGTTTTGCCATTTTTTATTCGAGTTCAGTCCCACATGAATGGTCTAGTTTACTCCCTTCAGTTCTAAATTTACATCTACTGTACACATTTTGCATACATACACCATCGAGTTCGGTCCACATAAGTAGAGAACTACACTGAATTTGCAATACTGTTCATTTTGAATGAAATAAGCAATAGTCACAACCAACCACTGGGATGAATGCAAAAATCGAGTACCGACATTAATTTCAACTTTTTTTCAAAAGACTTTCATGTATGGATTATGGGTGGGGGCTGAGATTTGGTGAATAGGGTAGATTTCCTCAGGATCTCATTTCTGTCAACTGTGGGAATTTCCGGAAGTTACACATTTCTGACACAACATACCTTTCCAAGCATCAGGAGCGGGACCTATATCGGGGGGGGGGGGATTTGTCCCCTAGGGTAATGAATACTAAATTTATGATCTAAAATGTACATACCTCAAATTAATATTCGGAAACCGAGTATTTTTTTCGTAAGGAATCCGACTTGATTTTACATTTCATTTAACACAAATTGCGAAAATGTTCCTTTAATGATCATAAGGTGATTTCTGGCGCTAACTGGGTTTCTCTATGCACGGTCACTGTACGTACATATGTCAGGCCACCAAACATTTGCCCCGTGGCCCCGCGGGACACTTCATCCTAGCTCGAGGAGCACGATTTGATTATAACCGAGGCAGGAAAGGCCAAGAATAGCAAGTTAAAAATCAGACAAAACAGTATATGGAATGGACAGTGAAATAGGCTCGAGAAACTCGATAAGGAAAACCCAAGATAAGACGATAGTGGTACGAATTATGAAACTACATATGTACAAAAAGTACAAAGGGTACAAAAGATTTTCTGTAAACAAGAAGCATTACAGAATGCAATATTTTAACCCTCATCATCACAGCTCGCAGGATAGCTCCATGTACTGGTGAGTTAGAGACGGGTCGCAACTATAGTGTTTCTTTTCGGTTGCCCGCTAATGCTAATTACAATGGACGCAGGAGATTCATGTTTCAAATTTTTTCAACCCATACGTACGTAACTCCGCATTCAGTCATGCTACGATGTCGCACTATGATTCATTATAATAATCAGTAATGCTTACATAAATTATTCAGGTATTATTGATCATTAAAGGAACATTTGCGCAAATTACTAGTAATGCAATTTTTGCCAACGGTAGGTCTTCAAATTTAAAAATATAGGCAAATGGATACGAAAAACTTATTCAATGACTTCGAAAATCTGGTTATCGATGTTCAATGTTGTTTTTCGCATTATTTATCAAATTTGGAAAATTTTTCAATGAAAAACTTTAATATGATCGATAAGAGACATGAAGAAGACAATTCTGAAAGTGGTGGAACTGAAAGGGGAGGAGAGGTCTGGAAATTCTTCTCGGGATTGGTAGGTACAGGGGTTGAGAAGTGTGTTTAATGCTGGTCATAAAAATTACTGACACTGGAAAGATTACCAAAATTCTACACGTTCTTCTTATAAGGCATGTGTCAATACATAGGGACAGAAAGGGTAATTTTAAACTCACTCATCTCGGTTGTCATCACCTCACACAAGGGCAGAGGCTTATGTACTTGAGCCGCATGTTTATTTTTAATGTTGGCTTGAATTGAATATAATTTTTATTTCTGATAGGCGCTACAGATGACGATCATAACCTGGACAACTGTTAATTTGCCAAAATTAGCTCAGCTGCATTAAAGATGGGATTTGTTCAAGGAGTACTATTTACCCATGCTGAGAGAAGTTCAGTGACTTTTACAATTCTTTCCTAATCTTCAGTTTTTCCAATTTTCCCAGTATCCATGAACAATGATCGAATTAAGTATTCAACATTCTTATACAACGAATATATGCACACATGATTGGCGAGGGGGTTGAAAAGCGCAAACGAGAGATATTTCGATGTAAATTTACTAAAAGCGGAATATACATATTACATACATACACTGCGCAGCGATAATCAAACATTGTCGCAACAAGAAAAGACAGTGACTGAAGCCAAATCTCCGTGAACGAATTTTCATCCACGAGCATTGTCAGATGTCAGGTGAAAAATTTTGCTAAGCTCCTCTCCTCCCTGTACCGACATAAATGAAAAATGTTACATTCTCTCGCGGGTCTGCGTCTAAAAATTTTACTGCAAATGGAATGTTGTGTTCTCATTATCCTCTCGGGGCGGCGGTGTGAAAATCTGAACGTTCATACTCAAGTACCTAAATAACTCGGTGTACTTTTTCGCAGATGTCTCGCTAGAGGCACGTTGTATCTTGTATCGAGAAATGTTTCAAACAAAAAAATCTAATGTTCTGTGTAAAATTGCCCGTACGAATAATGTAGACGCCTTTTCCATCTGGTGAATATATTGGCGCTCTGAAATAATTGCAAAAACGGGCATTCGTAGCACGTATCGAATGCGTACATATCGTCGATTGTACTTCACGCAAAATGATAAATATCGCTGTACGTACATAATATGTATCGTTTATGGCATTTGTGACGAATCCCGATGGAACATTCGTTGAAGAAAATCTTGAACTATACTACTGATCAGATGTTTACATTTGACAATCGGGAAATAAGTTTATTAGGGCATAGGAAATCACAAACTGAGCAGAATTTTTGTTCAATTTCCGTACATGGGAGCTGAGAGGAAAATTTATTTTAAAAAACGGCGAGAGAAACACGCGTGGTACAATAAAGAAGAAAATAGGGAAAGAACCTTACGGGTGGGATACATTGAGAAGGAAATCGCAAAAAAAGATAAAGAAATACAACAGATATCCGAATACAGGAAGAAATGCGGATGAAATAGAATAAAAAGAAGTCAGGCCCAGGTACGGTGGAAAATAGCCCACAAGAAAAATAAAAGTTGGGAGAAGAACTGGTGAGAGTCGTATATTGGTGGAAGAAAGAGCTCAGAGAGCTGGAGACTCATCAAAATAATGCGACAGCAGAATAACGCAGATATCGTAACACCAATTGGACTACAAAGATGGATTAAATACATTCAGCAGTTAGTAAATGTGGTTGCTACGGGGCCGCAAATTGAAGTTGAAACGAACGAAACAGAGGAAGCCTGTAAGCAATTAAAGAATCGTAAAGCACTGGGACCTGGGGGAATCCCTGTCGAACTGATCAAAAATAATGGTACGACAAAACTATGTATATGGATGCATACAGAAATTGATGGAAGATTGCATCAATGGAACGGAGGTGCGACAGGAATGGAAAGAGGCGTTCATATCGGTACTGGATAAGAAGGGAAGTAAGGAAGAATGTGGCAACTACAGAGGACTGTCAGTCACCACTCACCAGTACCAGTACCTTCAACTACTTCTGTGGAAAAATCGTGAAAATGAAAATCGAAGAGGGATACGTAAACCTGCAAGCCGTGGAACAGGCCGGATTCTGTGCAGGGAGATCCACAATATAGATCATCTGCATTGCCCAACACAGGTTGTTAAGAAGGTAGCGTTAGAGCAGGCAGTCCATCTGCTACTTTTAGATCTAGAGAAAGCATACGATAGCGTCCCGATGAGTTAACTGTGGGCAGCACTGGAAAAACCAGTATCAGTGTTGTGCTAATTAAAGCTTTGAAGTGGCTGTACAATGACACTGTTAGCTACGTTGAAATGAGAATAAACTATCAGCGGGCTTTAAAGTCACTAAAGGACTGAGACAAGGTTGCTGTATTTCACCAACCTTATTCAAGATATACAAATATGTACAACAAACACCAAAGGTGTGGAAAAATAAATGTACAAATATGGAAATACAGTTAACGGATGGAAGTAAGATATACACGCTGTAGTCGGTAAAACATGAAGATTGCAGTTCAGCCAAAAAAATTGAAATCGTATCAACCCACCGACTTCTTTCCCCTTTCCCGCTTCATTCCACATGCAGGCAAAAATCTGCATGTGAAGTGACGTCGTCACATTTTCACCTCTTTTCCCCTCGTCCTCCTGATTGCTAATATTTCGTTTTCCTCGAGTAATCCACCCGATAGTGAGTTACTTACAGTTCATAACGTCTTTCCTCGGTGCCGTTTGCACGAGTATTTTTTTTGATTTTTTTTTTTTGCTGGAATTCATTATTGATTTTTATTTATTTTGAACTTTTGTTTTGTTCCAGATTTTCGTTCTGAACTGCCATCTTTCGCGGGTCTGTGCACTTTCCGCCCCCGGAACTGCAAAGAGTTCTTGTGTTCGAGTTTTCGTTTTGTTGTCCGTGATCCTCCATGCGGTAATTTTTCGTTGTTTCATTTACAGAATAAAATGTGTTTTGGTCTTTTTTGTGAGGGGGAATATGGGCAATTTGCAGGAGAATGTGAGATCGTAAGTTTTTCCTTTCTCTTTACTTTTTCGTTTCGGGACTTGAAACGACTTAACATGAGATTTGGGTAACCACCTTCCTTTCCCTGGTAATACCATGCCTGAGAGGTTACTTGCGAGCCAGTAGGGATACTTTCCCAGGCTTTCTGTACTTTTCTAGGTCGGCCACTTGATATTTTGATGTGCGCACGTCCTCCGGTCGTAATGTAGTAAAATGCGACCGGAGACAAGCATCGGAATTTCTTTGTGGACACCCTGTCTCTGGGTCGTTCATGAAAAAATGCCACAACGCTATGCTTCGTGGATGATCAGATGGCGATAGCGCAGGACCACGACGACCTAGAATATGCATGGCACGGAAGAGGCCTGATAGTGAATACAAAGAGGGCCGAAAATCTGTGTATTGGAGATGACCTGAAGGATACTGAATCGGAGGACGGAAATTTCATCATGAGTTGTCAAGAGTATAGATACCTGGGAGTGAGAATACTACAGGATGGATCCATGGACCAGGACATACACAAGAGATCAGAATATTCAGGGTAGGAAAGAAACAACGATGTTGAATTCATTTTTATGGGATCGACAGATCAGCAGAGAGAGCCACAAGCGGGTGTACAATACAATCGTGAAAAGTATTGGGACATTCATCTAGCGACAGAAATGGATTTCTGGAGGAGAGCAGCCCGGCGGTCAAAGCCGGAAAGAATCCGAAATAAAACTATCCAGGAAAACAATGGAGGTACAGAATACACTAGTAAACGACATCAAAACCAGACAGTCGATTGGTACGGGCCTGTCCGAAGAATGCCGGAAGAACGATTGCCAAGGAAGATCATCGAATGGTTTCTCGATGGATGAAGGAAGAGAGGACGTCCTAGGAAGGGCTGGACCGTTAGGGCAGCAAAAGAAATGCAGCTGCGGTACATACCGGGAGGTCTATGGATGGATCGAGGAAAATGGAGGATGGTCATCGGAAGGTGACGTTCGTTGTAAAGCGATTGCATAGATAGACAGGGAGCAGTAAACTAAATGAACTACGTAAAAGCCAATCATCCAACGATTAGGAAAAAAACGAGCTAGGAATACGCAAGAACGAGGAATAGAATCTAAAAAATGTCCGATTTCCATTTCGAAAGTTCTCAAAATTCTAGAATAATCAAATTTTCTACAAGTAAGTATAGGCTATGTAAATTCCGATTATTCCCTGATGTAGAAAAAACTTAGTCGGAGCAACAAAGGATGAGGAATAGTATCGCAAAAACGTCTTGTTATTTCCATTTCGAAAATTCTAGAAAATTTCAGAATTATCAGATTTTGGAACACTACATTGGTTACGTAAACACCGATTATTCTCCAATTTGGAAAAAATCATATAGAAAATTTGAAAAAAGAAAATTAAAAATCCACTACAACTACGTGAATCTTCTCGAGGGCAACCGACAAGGTATAGCGGATGGAGGAGTGGAGGCGAAGCACGTTTAACAGAATGCAAAACTAGTGTAAAATTGATAACGACGACGAAGTAACAAGATAATTTTCCATCTCTATTAACATAAAGTTCTCGAGTTCGCTTTTCAAGATTTTCGTACGTGATACGAATGTACAATGCATTTTTTTCCTCGAAGATCTAAAGGCTTCCAGTGTGTTCCAGTTCTTCTACGTATAGTTTTTTCTCTTTTAATGTACGTATTTTGGCTTTTATCTTCTTTTCTTATTTTTATACGTTTATAGAAACAATGCATTATACAGATTATAATAATGCGACCGATATTAATAAAGCGGCGAGGGGAAAAGGGGTATACGATCGATACTCGTAAAGTAACATAATTTACATTGCGACAATAACGAAAGGGGAAAAAAGAGAATAGAAAATGAAATTACTATATTTTTTGGCGAAAAGCGTATATATGAGTGATGAGAAACCGAGTGTCTAGAGTAGGTAAGGGCTCACCCTCCTCACCAGGCCCTAATATTAATGCAGCCTATTGCTGATGAAATTCATCGCTCCGATAGAGACGCGCAATCTCCTTCATTAGTTTTTAAAAGCTGTCATCGCCATCTCGACAGCTTTTCATAAGTTACTGAACGTAAACGAAAAAATATAAATTCTCGTCCTACGAACTTACATTTGAAATTTTTTCTCGCTGTACTTTGTTTACACTCGATAATATAATTTGATGGGTAAGTCTACTCGCTTAGAACGGCGAAAATGTCTCGTCCTTTCTTCCTGCAGTCGCCAGAAAGGAGACGAATAAAAAATCAATCGCGTACAAAAAGTAGTTACGAATTTCTGGTGAGGTGACACCATATCAGTTTTTATACACCTATATAATTTTACGAAACGCGTATACAGACATATCCTCGTTAACTGAACGAGTAACGAAGCTACTGTCAGCCTTTATTAAATTCCCGTACATATAAAATATACGAAAAGCTTCTTCTGCCAAATTCTTGTGTGAATAACCGAGCGTTGAGACTTTATAATAGGTAATTATCCGGCGTGTGAATATGTGAAAGGTAGAATTTGACTCGTGCCGGTTCACAAAAGAATACATTATGATGGAAAAGTCTTCGAAGCGGCGTCGCTGTCGCTGTCGAATCAGGAGGGTTGAAAGTCGAGGCATTAGGGTAACACCGGGGCAAGTCGAGAATACAAAGAAGGAAATACTGCGATAATAAAGCCTATATACAGAACGACTGTGGATTGAAGCTAATGTGAGATAATTTTTCAAGACAGCCTGTAGCATACTGCGAGTTCATAAAACCTAAATGCACACGAAAGACGACATTTTCTTATTGTAAAATACCTGCACTTCCTGTTCTAAGTAGCAGCCAGATCCATTCCAATGCCCTATTCCATTCCGAAATTGAGGTTTAAAATATACCATTCGTTATATGTAGTATTTCGTTAGTATATTCATTCATCTTGTTAGTATACGCCCCTTTCATATGGATCTATCAATGGAGTCCACTGAAATGATTGCCCCATTTTGAATTTTGGAGATGCACACCCCTTTCATTCGGACTCGTTAATGGGGTCCAGTGAAATGGTTACCCCCATTTTAAATTTTAACATAGAACATGCAACAATTATTTGTATTTCGTTGGTACACGTAGTACATACAAGCGTTTCGTTACGATTCACATTCTTCCCAGAAATCAGGAAAAGAAGCTACCAGGCAATAACCACTTACCTCCGATTTTGAATTTTATTCGCAACAGCGTTGAACTCTTACAAGCATTCTAACGCTATACGGGAGGGGACATTTTCTTTTTAAAATTAAAAAATTACTGAAAATTGTGAAGGGAAATTCGGATTTTCAGTATCTGAAGCCAGTAACTCAAAATCTCACATTACATCTCTTTTTAAAGATTCTTTCTTGAGGTCAGTTTTGCCCAATTCAGTTGTCTTCCAATCAACCGCATGGCGGCGGAGGAGGAAATTAAACCTTTCCATAAATTTTTATTCCTTTAGTATTAGCTTTCCGACAGTAGGAATGAAAAGAATATTGAATTTTAAAAGGAAATATAAACATAATTTTTCATTGCGAAACTTAAATGTGGGCCTCCTGAATACAAGATATGATGAGATATTCCAACTGAATCATCCTTATTTCAAAACTTCGATCTTCTAATTCAAGGTGATTTTATCTCTTCTCAAAAATAAAATTTCAATTTTTGGAGCTGACATAAGAATCTGATAAAAAATCTATACAGCACACTCGAAATACACGAACCAAAAAAGTTATTTTCGATTTCTCAAGCCAAGTCAATGTAGCTAATTTGAAGGTTGAATTTTTTATTTTGAGGCCTAAATCGGGAAAAGCTCAAAGCAGGAAGACCACAGCTCTTGTTGGGGAGGGGAGATCATCTCGACGTTCTGGGAGTGGTGGACCGGGTCGAAGTGGCGGATGAATGGATGGTAGCGCGCATCAATGGTGTCCATGTGTACAGTTGTTAATCTCCCCATCGAAGCCGTATAATATACAGTTCCTGGCCTACCAAGAGAAGCTAGGTCGGTATATCAGGGGAAGTAAAAAAGCGATCGAGGGCCCACTTAGACGAAGGCAGCCACTACGCCGCAGTCCCATTGTTAGGCCCGAGAGGAACGCCGAAAGGTGATAGCAGGTTACGGCGACCACATTCAGGTTTGATCACGAATTTCCATGTGTGGCGGAGGTGGGGCAGAGGGTAGTCTGCAAGCGATTTCGCAGGTAACGAATTATATCGAAGTTATGTTCTGAATTTTACCTACCCTCTCAATAGAAGCACTGAGCAAATAATGCCAAAATACATAAATAACACTACTGAACAACTATTTTGCACAACGCATTTCGACAGGTGATTCTGAGGTACTTTTTAATGCTGAACACGATACTGCGACCCACTTTTCTCTATCACGTCACAATTCGGAGTTCTGAACGTCTGAAATTCGTTTCCATTTTGTCTGATATTATCAGTGTTATCAGACCACTATAACAGAAAATAAACAGACGGAATACACACCACTACACACAACCTCAACACACAACAACCCGAATCAGTATGATCATATTCAGTTCCTAAACCTCTTTTTGAACATATTTAGTTGAATTTTTTATAGTTTTTGATCAGAAAAACTAGACGTGATAGAGAAAAACGGCCGACGGCACTCTATTCAGCGTTGAAAAGTACTCACGAATCACCTCCTTAAATGCGCTGTGCAAACAAAAATTTTCATTTTGTTCAGTAGTGTTACTGAAGCAGTACTGATGCATCGGACAGTAAATAAAAATAACGAATACTAGGGGGCTTCGCCCCCAGTCCGCTTCGCGGCCCAACCCCCGCCGTCACTCGCTTCGCTCGTGCTGGCCTGCAGTATCCCCGATAATCTAGAACCCTAGGCACGTGCCTATGTTGCCTATATATAAATACGGCCCTGGACGTCTTGGTAACCTAAGTCTATCTTACCCTACATAAATGTCCATGGAAATTATATGAAAACAACACGGCGCTACACCATCCAGAAGGTCTCTCCTCCACCAGGGACCCCCCTGGAGTGGGCTACCCTCTGCCAATCCTCACCACAGCTGTCCTTCATTATAGTCAATTTCCCCCACTATGCTCTTCCTCGCCCACCGCGACGCCCTTCCTCACCATAACCGTCATCTCTCTCCAGGAACCCCCACCTCCACCGAGGAGTCCTCCCCCGGGGTAGGGTACCTCTGGTGAAAGGTGAGGCCACCATGAATTTATTCTCACAGAAGGGAAGGAGGAGATGGCTTTTACTGTTTAGTGTATAGACAGCCCTCCCCCACCACAACTCCTCCTCGTCCTTCACCGCAACCTTCCCTACCGCCCCCCAAGAAATGAGCAACTAAGGGACAGGGTAGGCAAACCCATAATGAGTTTTTTTCTCCCGGAGGCGGTGGCTTTTACTGTTTAGTGTATAGAACCCTCCCCGACCACAACTCCTCATCGTCCTTCACCGCGACATTCCTCCCCCTAAGCTCCCTCCTCCACCATGAACCCCTCCCAAGGATAGGCTACTCCTGGAGAAATGAGCATTTAAGGGGCCGGGTGGGCAACCCGCAGTGGGTTTTTTCCGGAGGCGGTGACGGCAGCGGATTATACTATAAGCTTCCTTCTCCACCGTAAACCCCCTCCCAAGGGTAGGCTACCCCAGAAGAAATGAGCAATTAAGGGACAGGGTGGGCAACCCGCAATGGGGTCACCGTGGCCATCCTCCCTCTCTAGGGGCTCCCACCTCCACCAAGAAGCCCCCGGGGTAGGGTGCCTCTGGTGCATGAGATTAAGGAGGCCACCCGGAATTTATCCCCATGAAGGGGAAGGAAGAGGTGGATTTTACTGTTTAGTGTATAGAGAGCCCTCCCCCACCACACCTCCTCCTCGTCCTTCACCGCGGCCTTCCTCCCCCCAAGCTCCCTCCTCTACCATGAACCCCTCTCAAGGATGGACTACCCCCTGGAGAAATGAGCAATTAAGGGACATGGGTAGGAAACCCGCAGTTGTTGTTTTTTTTAGGTGATTACGGCGAATTTTACCTTTTGCAGTTTTTTTTATTTTTTTTTCTCCCGGAGGTGGTGGCGGTGACGGCAGATTTTCCTTTTTTAGTACATATATAGAGAGAAAATAAAGAAAAAAAGTAGGCCTCGGGATTTGAATAAATGATCTTCGACACAACGGACTATCGCGGAAACTGCTAGGCCACCCGCTAAATCACGTCAATCATCGATTTCGAGTCGACTTGGAGTCGTTAGGTACTGCCGACCTGAAGTTGACTCGAATGCGATGTCGACTTGAGGTCTCCACGAAAATTCGTCAAATTAAGGTCGATTTTTGAACTAAATTGTATGCTAACTGACGTCGACTTTGAGTCGTAATATGCAGTCGAATTTCAAACTATTCCACGCTACTCAATTTCGACTCCATTTCGCCGTCGAAATGCATTCAAATTTAAAGTCATACGTGCATTATCAATTTCTACTTAATTTCGCCGTCAACTTAAAGTCAAAAATCAGCCGAATTTAAAGCCAAACCGCGCTACCCAATTTCTACTTACTTTCGCCGTCGACTTGAAGTCGAAAACCAGTCGGATTTGAAACCATACCGTGCTACTTAATTTCGCCGTCAACTTAAAATCGAAATTCAGTCGAATGAAAACCCATACCACCTATACTATTTCATTTCAACTCCATTTCGTTCTCAACTTCGAGTCGAAATGCAGGGTTGAATACAGAATTCACTCAATTTCTACTCAATTTCGCTGTCGACTTCGAATCGTCAAAAATTCAGAAGGGTCATCATTAATGTCATTTGAAGTTGATTCTGTGTAGATTACTACGTCGACTCGAAATCGACAGCAATACCAAGTCAAAGTTGTGTCAGCCTGTTCATAAATTCTCAGGCGTTTTCTACGTAGACTAGAACATATTTCAGTCAAATGGGGCTTCCTCTAAGCCTCCCTTACGGCACTAAAGGAAATATTGCTTATCAACTGTAGGATAGCGGCGAACGTTGCTATACTTTTGAATGCAGAAAAATAATATTCAGTTTTTAGGGATTCATCTACAAGGCGAATTCAAACAAAAATTCATACTTCACATACCCTGTGTAAGAATAATACTCAGGACGCGCGTTTTTGTCAAGAAATGAATAAAAACTAACACACTCCGAACATTTGTTCGGAGCGTAAACTGTGTACTCTTAAACTACCCACATCATGTGTTTGACGTCGATATTAGATGGTCAACGACTAAATATGTATAGACCCAAATTCAACTGAATTTTGACGCTAATTAAAGGCCTATAAAACCCTTTGCACAAGATTGACTTCATATCGACATTGATTTATGGTCCACGAAAAAGCTAATTACCCGCAATCAACTGAATTTCGACGTCGATTTAAGGCTCATGTGAAATCATATATTCAAATTCGACTCGATGTCGATGTAGATTTGAAGCGCTATGAATTTCACGTTGACCTGATTTCGATGGTGATATGCGACAACCCCGGGACTATTTTGACGTGAAATCGACGTCGGTGATGAGTCGATTATGAATCGTGACAAAAGGTCAATTTGATGTCAAGTCGACGTCGATTCGCAGTTGACATGACTTCACGGGACAAACGCCGTCTATATGTACTACAGTCAATGACTGCTACACACGTAGTACCAGCACACTTGGTAAACTGAAAACAAAATGAGTGTAATAAACGAATCCCCTTCCCCAGTGTGAGCCAAATTAACAAATAATGGGAATGTATAACCTAAATATTAGAAGTGAACATATTTTCGAGGAATATTTTCATCCATACTATAATATTTCATGTGGGACTCACGACCCCATAAATAACGAAAACCTCATTAACTGTTGATTCTACAAAAAGAAAGCATGGTGATAAATTTGTAGATTTCAAAACAATAATATTACCCTTTATAGTCAAAAGTTCGATGGGGCTTAACGTTCACGAGACAGAATTTCTCAAAGAAAATCGACTTCATGCACTTGGAATACACGTGGCTTCCGACCCAACGTGCCGATTGGGCTCATCTTCAGACTCAAACCACATCAAGTCGGTGAACGTTCAATATAGAAATGTCAGCTAATTAGGTTGATTTCATATGACTAAAGGGTAGATGAAACTACTTTCCCCTGGAAAACGTTTTTTCTTCCCTCATCTCCCTCCCGAGTCAACCTTAATTTCATTTTTGGGAGGAAGATATCAAAGTCTCAACTTCCGAACTCAATTACAGTTAATCTGCTCTGCCCTATAATTTCCTCTCAGCGATTCTGATAATATTCGCAAAGCGTAGAATTTGAGGTGAATCACAAACTGAAACCTCAAGAGGGGTTTTCTATGTGAAATGGAGCACTAAAAGAATAATCTGGGGGCTATCCAAAATACAGTGTTATCCGACATCCAGAGTTTTCAACTTTAGATGTAACTTGCGAAGGAAATATTGCTAATGGAATTCCATCAATCTCACAAGCGCTGAAATAGTTAGAAAACACTATGCTGACGTAATGTGCAGCTCATTTCACTGATCCGGCCTTCAACGTTGTCCCTGTACCAGACACTCTAAATGATGGAGCATTTCACCGTCGCACCTACGGGGTTCACAGTTTCTTTGTAAGGACGACGTTAACATCAAACGTAATGAGCAGATTCACACGCACAAAAAAAGGTAGAGGTATAGCTACAACACCGCGTTAATTAAAATTAAATCGCCGTTATTTGTACCTATATCCTTTTACGATTTAATGCCGGTGAAAACACTCCGGAATCGAAGTCCAAAAACGTTACATCATGTCGGATTAGAACGAAAGGGCAACGCTACCGTGTACCATTTTCACTGCAACCCGCCTCCCCCGCGGCACCCGTTTTGCCACACTTCACTCGATGGTGGATGTTATTTGCTAAACGCGCTAGATCGTGTGTACGAAAGCGGAAATTTTCTTACTCAATGTCCCGGCACGACGTCCCCGAAACCCGTATTTCTTTCGTTCGTTTAGATTTTCCCAGGTTGAAAAATCTATTCACGAATGAGTCATCTGTTTGAAGCTGCAGGTAGGAAATTGAGGAAAAATCAACGCGTCACTGATGCGAGGCGACGAGATGTCTGACTCGGCACAATACCGTACACCGAGTTCCATTGTCGAAGAAAAACGCACGCTTCCGGCGTGAAATTATCGAGCACATAATGAATCTTTTTTTTTTAACAGTCAGGTCACAAAACACCGATTTATACTTTTTCAAATGAAACAAGGAAACAACACTGCCCACCACGACGCATCGACTGGTGCACTTGAAATAGTATACAGTTCGAAAATGAGCTCAGAAAATAAAGTTGAAATTTTGACGTTTTGTTGAAAATTGGGCGTAGTTACGGTGGGTGCGGGGAGGGTGTCTGACCCTCCCCCTGGCATCAGCCAATAGTATACTACACAAGGGAGGAAAGGAAGCGTTTTCACAAATGATAAGTTTGCAACAGAAGCCTCGGGCGAATGGTACAATCGCACGAGTGATAACGCTTCCTTCACGACTCTGTTGTGTACGATCTTTATTCAAAATGTACTCATAAAATGAAAGCATAATATTGAAGGAAATTTCTCAACTCTCGCGTAATTTTGCAGTAATTCACGGCATCCACGATACTTCAATCAACACAAGTTTTTGAAATCGTACGAAACAGCCAGATCAGTACAGTCTGTTCCCTTGGAATACTCGTATTACTTATTTTGCGGGAGGGCACTGCTCACTTCCCTCCCTCGGGAGAGAAAATATAGCGTAAACCTGGTGTAAACAACACCAGTTCGATGCTGCTAAGAAAAAATTCTTTTTCAAGACCAAACCGTTGAAACATTATGATTTTTTTGAGTACATTTCAAGTAAAATCGTTTTTATTAATGTAAAGATGGAGTACCTGACTAGGATTTTGAAGAAAGAACGAATCCTACACATTGCGAACAAAAATGATCTTTTTGGCACAAATGTTCAGTTGACTCCCCTGTTCAATTCCAGAGCTGAAAAATTGCGAATATTTGTAGTAGGTGCAAAGAGGGGAGTTAAGGCCTCAATTGTTCTTTGGTTTTTCGTAAAAACCATGAGTTCTATCTCAAGAATAGCTTATTGCAAACATGTTTCCCGTGAAATTTTACGTAGGAAATACTATAATTCATACACCATAGTAACACCATATTGCCACAAAATGACTTTGCGTTGACCCCCTTTTCCAACTTGATTTCGCACAAAAAGTGTTTTACAGTGCTAAAAATGTCTATTTCATTAATGACTAATCACATAAATACATTACGTAAATAAAATATCTCATTCGGGAAGGAGGGTCCAAGCATTCCGAATTCAATCTTCATGTTATTTTAACTGTCACGTCAACTCATACGGTCCCGCGAGGGGTCATGACCTCGAAAAGTACTTATTAGCAAAAATTACCTTCGAAATGGAAGTTTCCTGAGCCGCTGAATTCGTGTTTGATGTTGTTTGGAGTTAACGTTTTTACCCTTGTCGCACCATAAGGAGCCACAACCTCGGAAATTGTTAATCATCAAAAACAGCCGTCAATAATATCGAAATAGAGGTTTCTTGGGTCGCTGGATTCGTTTTTGATATTTTTCGGATGCAACCCCAACCTCCACGGTGCCACAAGGGGCTGTAATTTGAAAAAGTACTGACCAGCAAAAACTAACTACTATCAGTAATATTAATTTTTTGGGCGGTGGGAGAAAACGAACGTGGATGCTGAATTGATTTCTTACACTACTTTCAGTAGAATCCTTACCCTTGTAGCTCCTCTGAATGCCCCCCGTCTTCATTTTTGAACATTGTCATCCTCCATAATGTGAAGACTTGTCAACTCTACGCCGTGCACTACCTACAGTTATACACCCCAGAATGTCAACTTTCGTTACATCGAAAGGGGGGTCCAATGCCTGCCTTCATTTTTGAACATCGTCATCCTCAAGTTTTCCAATTTCATGTACTAAGTACCCGAATTTTCTCTTAGTGTGTCAGTGTTTTGGAACACTTATGGAAAAACAGATGGGCAAAAAATTGTCAAGGTACGGACCTCTCCCTTATGTCTTCCCACTGGCATTTGCAAAGATTAGTACATAGAAAATTGACTGGGCTGCATTTGCATCCTCCTTCACATCTTTTTTTGGCAGCTGCAGTGTACGAGTTCAATGCAGATTTGTAAGACCGTGAGAATGTGATTCACTGAGTGACCCATCGGTCTACTACACATGCTTCATCCGGCAATAATGTTTTTCAGTCGCAATTCACATGATACGATCAGGCCTGACGAAAGGAGGATGTTCCCCCGGACCTGGACTGTTTTGGGCGCCCGGATATTTCATCGGTGGATCTATTTGGTGTGGTGGGGTATATGGCGATGCACGCATGCCACAGTGGCTCCTGTGACACCGAATCTCCGGTCCCGGAAACTACCCTTTTGGGTATCGTATCAGTGGCCCTATTGGGTGTGTATATGTGTGCGCGTATGGGGGAGGGGATCTTCAAGCGTAAAATCGTTATTTCCGAGAAAAGCCTGAGAAAAATCTCACGATATTTCATGATTTTCTCTCGGGTCCAGATTTTTTCTCGTCATCCCTGGATCAAATAACACTCACTTAACTTTGAGAGCTTGATTCCAGATAACTCACCTGAGCACCCAATTTTCACAGTAGTGCCCCAGGGGTTACACTCAAAACAACTTTCATTTTATTTATTTATTTATTTATTTACAGCTTTGAGTAAGGGTAGATGGACTGCAATCGCTTTCTACTCTGGCCATTTTCGAGCATAAGCCTCCGTCAGCTCCCTGCGTTTGTCTCTATCGTATGTGAAGTTGGGCCGTTCCATGTGTTCTGGCTATCTCTAACTAGGTGCCCAGAATATTCCCATTTTAATTTCACTATTATTCCACTGAGTTCCCGAATTTCTAATTTTTGTTTTAATTTTGCAATTTTTACTCGATCTTTAATTTTAATATTGAGGATGCTTCTCATCATTGAGTTATGCATTATTTGGAACTCTTGCATTTGTGCACTTGCTAACGACCATGTTTGGGCTCCGTATGATGCCACTGGGAATACATAGCTTTCCAGGATATTTTATACATGTAAGCTCACAGGGAGAAAGGAACCTCAGCGCAAAAATGTAAATTTTACAATTGATAACGTTTTCACGTTACGGAGACACTCAACTTTGGAGACTTATACAGCCGTTTGGGAAAATTTTTTAGATTTTTTTCGACAACACCAGGCGAAAGAGCGACCAAAAAGTTATCACACAAAATGTTTTTTTGCCCTGAGGTCCCTTTCTTCCTGTCAGCCCACATATTCTCTAACGACGTTTTTCCTTTAAAAATTTGTTTCAAAGCCCAAAATGATTTCCACGACTTTGTCTTTCTTTCACTAATTTCTTTTTCCTTCCTATTTCCAAACAAGATTATTTGGCCCAACTATTTATACTTACTCACTTTTCAATTTGTGTATTCCCAGACAGTAGTATCCCATTCCAATTTTTTTCTTGAGTCATTATTTTGCTTTTTGACTGTTTATTTCTAGGCCTATTTTCTTACTTTCTCTAGCTAGGTACTCTATCATTGCCGAAATTTCTTCATTGTTTTTCCAAATAATACGATGTCGTCAGCAAATCGTAAATTTGTTAGCAACCTACCATTTACTTTTTTCCCCCTGTTCTTCCCAGTTTAATTTCCTCAAGACAGACTCTAATACACTGTTAAAAATATTTGGCGAACGAGAGTCTGCCTACCTAATCCCCTTTTCAATTGGAAATGCCTCTTCTTTTTCATCTAATGATATATACGACCCTGAATTTTTGTATAAATTTTTCAATATTTCATTATTTCTGAGGGAACCCCTTGTGTTGTTAATGCTATCCAGTATCAAAAGCTTTATTAAAATCTATATAAGCTCAGGTAAGTTTAATGCCTATTCTTAGTTTTCTTTATTACTTGATTTATTGTTTGTAGATGCTCAGCTGTTAAAAATTTCGCCCGGATTTTTGCTTGCTCATCTGGCTGGCTTGTGTCTAAAATATTGTGAACTTCCTCTTTCATAATTTTCATAAAAACGTTCCCAATGTTCGATGAAAGGCTAATAGGACGATAATTATTTATTACGATTGCCTTTTTTAAATAGAAGAACTCAAAATAATAATAAGAATGAATTCAACGCCTCCAAAAATTTTCATAAGATATCGTCAGTTTCCACTGATTCACTATTTTCGAAGTTGCGGCCACCTATGGCACCATAGGGGTAAGATTACAATTAAAATTATATCTAAAAACGACTTTGGTTGTCCGGAAAATCCGTACTGCGATACGACTGACGGCAGTTTTTCGTAATTCTTCTAGGATATGGCCCTGCGTATGGTGCAACAGGGGTACAGGTTACGATCAAAATAGTACTAAAAATAAATTCTTTGGTTCAGGAAATTTCCTGTATAATGCAACGTTTGCGAATTTCTAGAATAATAATATGTCAAACTTATAGAGTGACAGCTTTCTGTTGTTCGTTTAGTGTAGCGGTGACAGGCAAAATAATATGGAGACATTAAATTCGGAATTCTTGAAGATCCCCGGTAAGATAATACATTTTAATTACCTAAAAACCACTTTTTGTGCGAAATAAAATAATAAAATGAGGTTAACGCAACGCCATTTCATAGCAGTATGGTGTTACTATAGGGGATAGACTATAGCCTGCTTCTTATGTATTCGTAAAATTTCACATTAAACATTTTTGCGAGCTTGAAGTTTCGAGGAAAAAAATTTGAGGCTGTAACCCCCTCCCCCATTCTGGTTGCATCATGAATTTTCACGATATGCCCTTGAACTGAAGAGGAGAGTCACCTGAGCATTAATGCCAAAAGAATCCTTTGCTTCACCAAGTGCAGAGTTCTAGTCGTTACCGGCCGCACTACTACACTTATTCAGGGGACAATAAAGTAAATAAAATGAATAAAATAAAATAATAAAGAAAAGTAAATAATAATAAAGACACGCGTGAGTACAATACGGCATCGGTCTCGCCTTCGCAGATACATCAGAAGGCAATTCTGGGACTTGTGCACGCGAATTGGAAAAACTGTAAATTGTATAAAATCCCCGTCGCCTGCTTAAACAAATCGAGATTCGCCCAAAAGGGTTAAATCGAGTACACGGTTTCGATATAGCGTTGTCTTTTTATTTTTTATTTTTTCTTCTCCTCTCGATTTATTAAAAACGTGTACCGCATTGCCGAAAAGGCGAAAAGACGAGAGAGAAGAGGAGAAGAAGGCGCGCGATGTACTGTCGCATTTAAATAAAAAATGTAGGCGCCGCGAACATGCCGAGTATGAAAAATCATTTCGATCTTTTTATTTCCATTCACCGCGATTACAGATAGCCCCTGCCCCCGACCCCCAACGCTCAACCTCGGCGCGACGGATGAAAAGAAAAACATGGCCTTTCTTTTAACGAAGTATAAAAATGTCTAACGGAACAACTCGATTTCGCTTGTCTAACTCGTTCGCGTTAAGGCGAAACATTTTGCTATTTATGAGCTACCAAAAGGCAGTACTTCGTGTCGTTTGGTTGCAAAATCACTTCCATAAATCACGCGAATTGGTTGCATCCTCAATTTGAACCGCGAGAAAAAAGTATAACACAATGCTGCGCGAAGATGTATCTCGATACATTACGAATATGTAGAATATAAACATTTTTGCCGCGTGTAAAAATAATAGAGTTTCGACATGAATTATCACCGCCAGTTATTTTCCCCAGAAGCTGATAACTTTTCTTCCCCGTTCTTCGTCGGTAATTCTTTTTTCCCTTTTCAGCGAGTATGTAAATTCAGGGGGAGGGGGGTGTAACTATTACAAGGCGGATAATTCACTCTACAAGATGGTGGCTCGAAATAAAAATGGTGTTTCAGAGACGATCCCACCCGTACTGTAGTTTGAAGACGCGGACACAAACTCGAATTCGGATTTGCACATTAGGGTGCTACTTGTTTTCGAAAATTAAAATTTTGAGAAGGCCACTTTGAACTACTGCGACATTACGCCTGAAAAGAAACTACTCAAATTTTGGTTTAGAAAGATGAAAATAATCCAGCGTTACAGAGACGTCAAAGTTATGACGATAGGCTACCATAACCTACAATGTAAAACTGACAAGACATGCGTGTACATTTTTTTAATAGCGAAATTTAATGTCATTTGATGCTAAAACATTAGTAATGCTACACCAAGACATAAAAATCCAAGAGCTGTCTGAAAGTTTATGTGGAAATCAAACCCCACCACCGCGAGAACCCAGGAAACAATATCCGTTTCAAACTTACGCATTTTTTCCCCCATTCCCCTCCACTCACTAATTAATAAACCTCAATTTTTGATGAAATTGAATTCCTCGACGCCTAGAACCGGATGAACAACACTCATCTTGTACCAATACATTTTTCGTACTTCCAGCTCTCACCCCTTCCCCGGCAGGAAAGCAATATCGAAACTGAATCAAAAAAACGATATTTATTTGTAACCTATACATTTTTTCTTCTCTCTCTATGGAGCCTCAGTTTTCGCGGAAGATGGAAATCAATATCAAAAACTTATTCTACAACTTCAAAAACCCAAGAAACGACAGTTCTCTAAAATTTTTGAATTATTTCTATTCCCCTCCACGACAAGGGACCTTAATTTTCTTGGTACCCGTAAACTGATATTAAACTATGAATTCCACAAAGCCACAAGGAACGATACATATTTCGAACTTACAAGTTTTTCCTATTTCCAGCCGCCCTCCATCCCCACTCTAGATGCCTTAATTTTCGTGGTAGCTGGTAATCAACGTTGAAACCGAATTCCACGATCCAGAAAACTTAAAAAAAGATGCTGCATTTAGCGCAAGTTTTGAACTTCAACTTCTCGGGGTAAACCCAAATTTTAAGTTATAGGAAACAAATGCGATAAATGAATTCATTAGCCTTAGAAACCTAGTTACGCATTTATCATTTTTTTCTCAGCGTGGTCAAGTTTTAAAAAATGAAGAGGCTAGAATCAAAACCGACACTGCCATTTTACTTCAACAGCGCAAATAGGCAAAATACTGTACACGGGTACAGGAATATCTCTCGCTGCGCCTGTGAACGTGGAGTACGTAACACATGCCGCAAATTCACAGGCGCAGGTTAAGATATATTCCTGCACCCGTGTACAGTATTTTGCCTTTTTACGCCCTTGGAGTGAAATGGCAAGAGTCGGTTTTGATTAACCTCTTCCAATGGGTTGATTAAAGTCTGAAATCGGACAAAACATGAAGATCACATTACTATTTATGCAGATAACATTCAAGGGGAGGGGATTCCAGGGATGGATAAAGCACGAGGGTTAGGAAGTGTGTCCAAGCTAACTGCACT
The DNA here is from genome assembly GCA_031841125.1 of Acanthococcus lagerstroemiae. Taxonomy (NCBI): domain Eukaryota; kingdom Metazoa; phylum Arthropoda; class Insecta; order Hemiptera; family Eriococcidae; genus Acanthococcus; species Acanthococcus lagerstroemiae. The sequence goes on along the minus strand of CM063110.1, from coordinate 5,764,532 downwards.
TAAAAACCAGTTACAAAACTGGTAATCCTGAAAAAATGATCAAAATTTTACGTTTTCCCCACAAGGCCTATGCCATTTCGTAGCAGCAAGAAGGGCCATTTTGAGTCCCTTTTTCTGAGAGTACTTACAAAACCACCTGACTTACAATTTTACGAAGAATGATAATTTGTTCGAAAAATGTAGTCCCAAATTTGATATTTCTTAATATTTTTGTAAGAAACTGATTTTCAGATCATAGTCCTCCACCACAGAATTAGCAAAATTTTTTTTCTAATAACTCAGGGGATTTATACAAACAATTTATACTAAACTCTCGTTTGTTATAAAGAATTTCTTTAAATTTGCCTCATTTGTCCAAACTGTGAAGTAATCAAACACTGAAATTTGGAGGTCCCTGTAACATAACACGGGTTGGTTTTAGTTTTTTAACCAAAATTTAGACAAATTCTTCTGAAGCTGCGTGTCACCATCCCGTCATTACGACCTCGCATTCCACTGCACTAGCTAATTATTTTTCAAGCAGTCACAGTTCAAATTCTCTGTCGTGATAGGATTAATTGCTCAAATTGCTGTCTTTGTACATCCAAGCATGGTAGTTGAAGCAAGGACACGAGGCCAGCCTGAACTATGGCAACCTAGGTGGTTGGCAAAAGAGGAAACTGTCCCTACTCCTGAGAGAATCGTACTGAATACGATTTTTTTCGTATTAGGCCAACAAAAAAATAATTCAGGCACCTTTTAATCAGAAACAGCTGTTTATTTTTGCCAATCTCTCAAGGAAATATAGATGGCCACCAAGTTTGAAAACCACCAGAACCGCTCCGACCTGGTTCTAGCTCCGGTGCAAATTCGAAATTAGCTCCGTCTCCGCCAGACATTCTTGAAAATGGGTCTGGCTCGATTCCGGTACATAATTTCTTCAGGCTCCGACTCCAGCTTCGACTCTAGTAAATAATATTTTCCAAGCTCCGGATCTGGCAAAAAATTTTTGATGGCTCCAGTTTTGGTTATTTTAGGAGGCAGGAAGGATACATGTGGAGGTCCAAAGAAACCGAAGGGAGAATGATGAGGCTTAAGGACCGGAGCCAAAGTCGGAGCCAGAAATTGGCTTCAACTCTGGCTCCAGCAACTAATATTTTCCTGAGTCCAGGTCCGACATTGGCTCTAGCAAAATCTAGTTCCAAGCTCGGACTCCGGCTTCAGCAAATAAGGCTCCTACGAAAGATGGTCGGCCCGGCTAGAGTCCCTGGTTAAAAAGCGTATACATCTAACCTATCGAGTGGCGTCGGAATGAGGAGTATAGGGGTACACTGTAGCCCCCCCCCCCGTAATCAAGAAAAAATAAAGAAACAGGGGCAGTACAAAGCATTATTAGCATTTTATTCGTACAACCCAAGAAATTTGAAAATGGATAAAAAGTCGCCTTCAGAGATTTCAGGGATGCGATTCACCAAGATTTTTTGCTTGTTAAATCAATTTTCTGAGACATAAACCAAAAAACCAACTGTTTCTGAAGTTAGTTTTCAAAGACAGAAACCAAAAACCAACTTTTTTGCTGGCTAACTTAAATTTTTGATTTTTGTACCACCTAAAAAATATTCCGACACCACAGAACATCTACTTATCGGTGAGACAATATTGGTTTCCATGTTTCCCATTGAATCGTTTGTCTCGACAATGATAGGGGAAAGTCGTGTATAATGGAACCAGAAATCGATTTTTGTCCCTGGTGCCCGAATCAAGCAAGCTAGGAAGATGAAACTTTGTTCTCAGATACTTTGGTCCTTTCCCAAAAACAGAGGCTCTCTTATAGCGGCACCTCATGTCATACCTTGTCACAATTTTGATTTTAAAAATTTCTCTTTTGTCCCATAGCACCCAACTTGACATGTATCACGGGAAATGGGGTTAGTACCATGGAAAAAAAAACAAGGGTAATTGCTATAAAAAATTTATTTTCTATAGAGAAAAAAAAATGTAAAAGAAATTAACGGACGTTTTGAAAATTTTTTTGGAATTTTGAAAATGACAAATATCCTAGGCTCATAGAGTAATCTTTTACAAACAAAATAACATATTCGCGTTTGACAACCATTTCATCGACAACATGCCGGGGACGAAATGAGTTTTTATTCGAAACTTGGCGTAGAAATGAACATTTTATCTCATTTTACCGACAAACGCTAGTCGAACATGATTGAAACACTTTTTTTGGCTTTATCAACTGATACAAATTTCCATAGTATGTACTTTTTTTCCTTCCTTCTATATTTTTTACAGAACCGTGAAAGTTTGAGGAAAATTGAATATGTCCCTACTGAAACATCCAAATGACAGTATAATTGGCATTAAATTAAAATTTTAAATCCAAGTTCACTACCTTCAAACACATTGGCCATTATCAAAAAACAAAAACTCATGACTTTTATTTAATGCGATGTCCCTGCGTGGCCGAGAGGTTAACGTGCCCATTTGGCAATCCTTACGTCTCGGGAGTTCAAGTTCCACCAACGCCGAAAAGCTAGTGATAATAAAATACCCCCCCGCCATCATCCTAGCGAACACAGCGACTACGGTATCAATCGAGAATCGAGGCAGTGGCGTAGCCAGGATTTTTCCAAGGAGGGGATCCGCAAAATTTTGGGCGGGGCGGGGTACACCTAACATGAACTGTCTGTTTTTACATTGACGTATCAGTATGTTAGGCTTTTCAACTTCAATTATGTACCTAGATTTAAATTTCATTTTGAGCATTTACTGTGATACTGCCAGCATCTGAAAAAATTCTCATCTGAAGTGTGTGGGGGGGGGGAATTTCCCCCTAATCCCCCTTGGCTACGCCACTGAATCGAGGTGGAAAGATAACGCGTACTATAACCCCGCCAGTTCGAACGAACAAGGCATTATAATCACAAGACGTGTTACCACCAGATCTGAAAGATTGAGACTGTCGTGTGTACGTCGTGGACAGCTAACTCAACTTCGTGCAAACACGGGGTTAGTAAAGTGGACTGCGGCTGTACACTCTCCGACACAAAGAACAAAAACTCCAAAGCAACAAACCGTGGGGAAAGTAACGGCAAGCTACCCCGACTAACCCTGCCCAGAAAAGTCGCGACCGCCAACATTCGGCAACATACACGGCACCTGACGAAAATGAAAAGTTGGTTTCTGATTCCGTTACCACTTCTCGTAGATAAGTTCCTTGTGTCCTACATCGAAAACAAAAGGTGATGGTTTTGTCAAAAATGACGTCAGAGCCGAAAGTCTCCTGGTACATTTGTCCCCAGGTACACGTTTCTCCCCTACTCGCGCCATGGTATTCAACTTTTGACTATTCACTCGATGATACTGGCAAGTGTTTGCTGCCAAGTAAACGTACTCGTATATCCAATCTACGGATCTCGAACAAATTTCCGACCAATTTCTCTCTTCTAAGATCGAAAGGAATGAAATAATATATGCACTCAGGAGTTCAAAGGGTCAGCACCTTGGGGCTCGGCTCGCCGTTTTCGCGCAAAGGTCATTTTCAGTAAAGTCAGTCGAGAACGAGATCAACGGTCGTTGTTCGCACGTATATCGTTTATACAGCCGGCGTTAATTCGCGAGGGAAAACGAAAGCGATGCGATGCGACGCGACGCGATATTACTGCAGCGCCTCTCACAGCGAAAAGGCGGCAACGTAGTAGCGGCGAATTGCGCGCACCAGCACCCACCCTCGGCGCCCCGGTTTCTTCATTCGCTTTTTGCAATTTCAACACAGAGTAACGAGTGAGATAAGGTCCCGGTAATTAGACCTTTTAAAGTGGCACGTAAATGCGGTAAATAATATTTCAGCGGTTGAGCAGCGCGCTGATACACCGAGGTTGTTTGGTGCCCACAGGAATTTCGGTCCGCATAAGACGAACGGTATGAGGTACAACCAACCAACAGCGGAAACAGTAAAGTGGAATTGCTTTTCGCAATGTGGATGTGGCTGTGCGGTATAGCGCCGAGGCGTAGATGGTCGGTCACCCCTTTCGAAGGTTACGCTGGATATATATTGTTTTACAGTGAGGCGAACTAACAATAAGTTAAGTTACACAGTACAGGAGCACAACTATGTCTATTGTCTGTAATGGCTACGTGTATTCACCAACAGGTAAATGCAAAAAACATTTTACATGCACACCAGTTACGTGTTAGCCGCTTTCCGTTCTTCCAGTGCGACTGCGCATCGCATTCTTATCAAAATCGATAATCAATCCTAAGGTATCTGCGAGAATCATCGTAATGTATCGGTATTTTAAAAATTGATTACTTCCGGGAATCGAGAGTACCAACGCTTCATGGTTTTCCAACTGTTTAACTAAATACGAGGTGAAGACCATACTCAAAAATTTGATAGTTGGTAAAGCACCAGACCCCGATGGGGTGGACAACATAACACTGAAAGAATTTGCAGATGAACTCGCAAAGCCGCTAACAAGGCTATTCAATTGCACCATTGAGGAGGAAGTAATTCTGAGTCAATGGAAAAACGCAGAGATTATTCTCGATGAAAAGCAGATGAATAACTATAAGCCGATCAGCCTCTCCTCCAACATAAACAAAGTATTCATGAAACTATTCAAAACCAGATTCTACTCCCAACTGGATAGAGCCCAATTTGTCGAGCAGGCAGGTTTTAGAAAGGGATATGCCACGACCGATCACATACATGGTGGGGTGGGACGTATGGCGATGCACGCTTGCCAAAGTGGCCCCCATGATACCGCACCCCCGGCCCCGGAAACTACCCTGTCGAGTATCGCATCAGTGGCCGGAGAGACCGAGCCTCCATTTCGCCGTACCGCAACCGGTGCGCGCGTCTTACAAGGGCCATCATGGGGTCATGGGGTTCCCTACTGACCGAGGTCCGCGCTCCCCGAGCATTCGCCAGGAATTCAGGTCCCCATAGCCGGACGTGCTTCCTCTTCACCCACCCCTCACCTCTACGTCTTAGTCCGTGTGGAAACGCAGGCAGGTGGTAACGACGGAGAAGCCCTGCCGGGGGAGTCCACAGCGCAGCTGCAGCAGCTCTCCTAGGATGTTGATTAATTCACGTATCTTGGTCAAATTATGTCATTTGAAGAAAAAATGAGTAAAGAGGTAAAAAAGAGGATCAGCCAGGCGTTGAAAGGCTATTAGGCCTTGAAGTAGATTTTTAAGGGCAACCTGAAAACTTCATCGATGCGTTCTGCCGATACCAAAGTATGGGGCCCAGACGTGGTGCCTCACACAGGCTCAGACCATGAGGCTGGTGACCACGTAAGGAGGAGTGGAGATGGACGTTCGCAGTTTTTCAATTTTTGAAAACTTATCTTAAAAATAGTTCACGTATGTACAAACATCTTTTGTTTCTTTCGCCTAGTACTGTCTATGAAATCAACGAATGAAAAAATCCTCTTCCAATTTTATTCTTCAAATTTCCAAGTCAAGTCAATTTGAAATCATCATAAAACCCTCTGAGTAGCGAACGAAGAGATTTTGATGTTACGAATTTTCTATGAATTGGCATTTCACTCGACACGAGTTTTCTAAGCTGTGCTCGAAGACAGCGTTAGCGTAAAAGTAGATCTTTTTATTGTGAATTTCGATAAGGTCGGATTTGGCTCAGGGTTGGGAGCGCGGATATTGCATCAGATAGCTCGCGTGACATCTCTTGAAGAGTGTGTCAGCTGAGCTGTACATGCATCTCGCAGAATGAGCGATATTTGAAGGCTGAATTCAGAAAATTCTATTTGATTACACAGCTCTGATCTCGGCCAATGTCCAGTCTCTCAGAATCAGACAAGAACTGAACATATGAACGACGATGACCAATGATATCGTGGTACAGAATGTCTTTGATACTTCGTTAGTTATTTGGATCTTATAAATTAAATTAATTTTCTCAAGTCCACCTCTCAAATAGCTACAGGCCAGTCACCCTCGAAACAGGGAAATTGAATTGTATGTGAAAAATGTTGAAAATTCTTCAGATATCGTCATGTACAGCCCGGGAACCCACCGAACAATTTGATAACACTCTTGGATAGGTGATTTTCCATTTTCAACATAAACACGGTGGCCGGAAAATTTTTCGCACGAAAACAGATCATAGAAAATTGATCGCGCCAGAAAATTGTTCGCTCGAGATATGGCCGTGTGACCCGATGCGCAAAATACCGCCAGTTACCCGGGTAACTAAAGGGAAACCAAAGGTAACTGACGGGTTTCTGGGTAATCTGAGGATGACCGAGGGTTACAAATGGGTAACTTTTCCGCGGGTAACTAGAGGGTAACTGACTGCGCATCGGGGAGTGACTTGCAGAGGGTGAATTGCGGCGTGTATGCTGTTAGACGACGAGCACCTCGTTTCTGTTGGAAACGTGGAATTGTTACCACGCTGCTTTAAAGTCCATGCCTAAAACCAATAACTTAGTGGAAGGGTGGCACACCGGTTTTGAGGCTACACTCGAAGTCGTGCGCCACTAACATCTTCAAATTTATAGAAGACATCTACCGGGAGCAATCTTCGGTGGAGGCTAACGTAGAGCACATAGTAGCGAGTAACCAGCACCCTAAGAAAAAGAAGTATAAGGACAGTGCAGCCAGACTGCAACGGCTCGTGGAACGCTGTCCTGGCACCACTGACAGGGAGGAGACCGAGGGCAGCGACGGGGATGGTGAGGGGAGGGAGGAGGACAGTATCTTAAAGTACTTCAGTGGGGCTGCTCATAATATTAGTCCACATTAGCAAGTTAAAAAAATTTTTTGTGAATATTGGAAATACATTTTTCTGATGCGAACAATTCTGCGAACAGTCGTGTAATCAATTTTCTCTACTTTCAATTTTCGTGAGGTCAATTTTCATATACGATCAATTTTCCTCTGCGAATAATTTTTGTGCGAACAATTTTCAGGGAACCCATAAACACGAATGTTCACAACTCCACGCATTTCTTGCTCATCTACTCACTCAATTCCATCTTGGTGGGATAAAAATAATCTAAACAGTCGATGGGAAGCGTAAAACTACCCGATTCTCAACCATATTGAATCACTCCTCCTAGGGTTATTTTCTGCATCCACTATCGTCTACTTCTTACATTACAATCTGCGCATTCGAAAGCTCGGTATCTTCTTCTAAATATTTACATAATTCAGAGGATTAGATATTTACACTCGTATTGAGCATACGCACACGTCACACAGGTAACTGGGTTTCGTATTTTACGAGACAGCCCGGATCGGGTATTTGAGTTTGCTCTGTCACGACTTCTCAACTCGAGTTAATAACATCAGATTTACGGAGACGTTAAATTGTTAACTCAATTATACTTTTACATGGAAAGCTGACTGGAGGTTCGATAGCGGCTCTTTTTGCACGTCGAATAGTTTCATTTGTTATACATAATACATAGGTACGCCCAGCTGCGATTCAAAATTTATACGCACTCAGAATCGAAAGAGCTTTAAATAGGTAGAGATTTGCAGGTTGGAGATTGAGTCCTGGCCGGGACCAAAGCTAAACACGATAACGAGGGGACGTCCTCGTTGGAATCTCGGGAAATCGATAATCTAATACGCGACACACAGACAGGAAATTACAATGTCGATAGGACTTAGATAAATGAAGCGTCGAGCATCTACGAGGTATTAGCAACGAATGACTCGGTAACAGACAGCGAGGATGAGTGATGAGACACCAGCAACGGTACATATTATTCAAATACTCACTCAACGAGAAATAACGAATTTAAAAAGAAGGCTCGCCGAATTTTTATATCAAATTTTATAAAAGAAGAATTCGAGATTTTGACAATTTAATAGCCTGTTCATCTCCGTGGGAAACAGTCGCCACCTGAACCTTCAAGTACCTGTGCACGAGCGAATGCAGGAAACCCGTGACAAGAACGACTACCTTCTCGAAAGTTTTGATTTCACGTTTGAATGCAAAAGAGCTGCAACAAGACTGAATTTCTCCCAAGAAGTTCAAACGACTAGACAGAAACGTAACAAAACGCAAACGAGTCCCAATGGGGTTCAAATAACATTCAAAAGTTTTAACGCCGTCTGAAAAGGAGTCCTAACCAGTGGTTAGATCTCGGGAGGAGGGGAGAAAGCAGATTTTAGCTCTTTCTCCTTGAAAAGAAGAAACGCTGATCGTACATGTTACCTTCCCAATGCAATCACTGAATTCCTGTCCTGAGTGAGAGTTAGAAAACCTTGAGCAGCTTTCATAAGTATAAAATATCCCATTTACGTAACTCCGAACAAGCCTGAATGAGACTCAAAGTTCGAACGAGTCTCAAGTATTTACATCCGCATAAGATGAATAATGCTGCACGAGAGTTTTAGCGGAATCCAAAAGTGTTTTACATGAATCTCAACTAAGCTTAAATAAGTCTCAGAAATATGATGAGTCCTAAAGAATTTCACAAAGTCTGAATAAGTCTTATCTAATACAATCCTTATGAGTCAAAATGGTCAAAATGAATCTTAGCAAAATTTGGATGAAGCTTCATTAATACTAAAAGACAGTTTCAATAAGTAGTATTGAATCATAACGTTGAAACTTTTAACTGGATACATCATAACGAGACTTGACAGCAGGTATGGACTGAATCCTTACGAGGAAAGTAAAAAGTTTGGTATACTCGAATTCAAGTCTCAAAGAAGTGAAGGGGGATGCCCTTCCGGCAGTTCAGCACCAATTTTACGATTACAAACGAAAACTGTTAATGCTTGTAACTCATGCGAACTTTTATTCGACCCAAATTTCGCCACCCAGCAATTTTTGAAGATTTTATCACCGTGTGAATTTCTTAACACTCCTTATAGCCAGTCCATCACTATCCACCAACATGATCAACATGATTTACAAAGACGATCTACAGAGATGGTACACTTAAAAAAATTACCTAGATGACCTATCTAAGGGAATGATAGACAAAGATGATCCATCGAGATGGTTTACCTACACCATCTGTAGAGATAATCTCCAAAGATAATTCACAAAAAATTATCTGCGGAGATGATCTCACAGTTTGAAAGATCTTTCAAAATGATCTGCAGAAATTTATTATCATCGAAAACAATCTGCGAGCATGATTTACTTATAAGATAATCTAACCAGATAAACCACAAAGACAATCAACTTCTAGATTATCATCCACTAAAGGGATCTACATAGATTTTGCCTGCTGAGATGATATCCGTAGCATGTTTTGCCAAGATGATCTACCAACATAATATCCATAGATGATCTGCCTATATAATGTGTAAATTACAGCTCCGATGCTGTAGGAACTCCCCTTCCCCACACAAAAAAAAGTTTGAGAAATATCATTTGTACTCCCCAAAAGTACCTCGGCACTGATGCGATGCCCTTCGGTACTGATGCGATGCCCGAAAGGGTAGTTTCCGGTGCTGGGGGTGCGGTGTTTCAGGGGCCACTTTGGCATGCGTGCATCGCCATACGTCCCACCACACCACTCCCCAAAAGTAAGAATATAAAAAAAAACTATTTAGAAAGTTTATGAAAAGGCCCTCCGAGAGATGTCAAAGATGAGGTTTACGAAATTTCCAGAGATTCACAAAATTTTCTATTCGTTAACTCCAAATCATGGAAACTTTTTTTTCTTTTTCTTTCTTTCTTTTTCTTGTCAACTTATCGATTCAAATTTTAAAAAATTGTATCCCCCCCTTTGAAAAAACCTTCCCTTCTTGCACCCTGAACATGTACCAAGATGATCTACATAGTTGATGTACAAAAATTATTAGATAATTTACGGAGATAATCCACCAACATAATCTACATAGACTATTTTAGAAATGCTCAATGAAAATTACGTATCTAGAAGAGGTCTCGCAATAGAATCTGAGCTAGTAACAAAGACTCTCAAAAGAGTCTAAATAATCCTTTAAGGATTCTAAGTGTGTGTTTTTATAGGGTCTTGAGGAATCCTGATTCGTCTAGACCGGCACTGAGTCCTACGCCGTCTTAATACCTACATCTTATTGAAGTATGAACTAGTCTTACACAATCTAATTACATGATCTATCAAGATAATCTGCAGAAGTAATCTAGAGTGATAATTCACAGAAACTATTTACAAAGATAATTTACAAGAATCATTTATGAAGATGATTCATGTACGTGATCAGCTTAGAATATGATTTACCTACCCAGATAATCCATCAACATTATTCACATACATGAACTAACGAAATCTATCTACACGATCTACAAAAATGAATTACCTAGATGATCTACCCATATGATTTAGATGCCTAAATAGATGATCTACATAAATGATCTATCTACATTAGGGGTTTTCAACCTTTTAAACGACGACCCGAAATCATCGAATAGATCAACTTACACAACCCATGGATTCATTTTAAAAATAAAGTGACTCACTTTAATTTTTTCGAAATTTGAGATATTATTGGTCATTAACTGGCAACAGTTACCCGTAGACTCAATCATCGTTAGCGAGAAAGAAAGAAAGAAAGAAAAAAAACCTATTATTAGTCTGCACACTCTGTAACACAACCTCTGTATTTTTTAAGTATCTCCCCCCCTTTTTTTTTTCTTCTAAAAAGAGTGTATTCAATCAGATTCTTGAATACTCTTTCAAACTTGTCGAGACAAATCAGAATTTTTGAGAACTTTTTCATGTCTCTGTAAGACTCTTTTAGATTAGCTTACAACTCGCTACGACTATTTAAGACTCGTTTACACTTTCGAAATTAGACATTTTAAAACTACTATAGCACGTTTATTCAAGACTCGACAAAGCGTTTTCAATTTCAGTTTTTGACTTTAGGAAAAGGAATTGCCCCAATTGCCTCCCTTGTGCATCAGCGCTTGAACTCGGTGTATACACTGGAGACTGATTCATTTTCATGTACCATGTAAGAAAATGCGTTTACAAACTTCATAACTTATTAAAGTCTGTCGTTTTCAGCAGCAAAGAAATGAATTTTCATTCCTTCGAAATAACTTCACCCATACCGACGAGTCCCTCAAAATTTGAAATTTCCAATTCAAAAAGTTAGCATTGTCTAAAACTCTTCTGTTCTTCTTAGACTAAGAAAATTAGAAAAATCTTCCATCGTGATCTTAAGTTCAATACGACCAAATAAATCAAACACATTGTGATTTAAACACGGACAGTGCCCCGGGTGAGAGGTTTCCGTATTATTTGAAAAATTATCACTCGGCAAATTCTAGTAGCTAGCCGACAACATTTGGGAAAAAAGCAAGAACCTTTTCTTCTAGGTTTCAGTGAAAATTAGGAATCTATATTGGGCTTAGATGGGTTTAACAGCTTGAAAATTAAAGAAATCTAAAATATGAAAAAATCTTTAGGTTCATGACGTGAGAGGAGACAGCTGGAAAATCGCTACTGAATACGATTTTTTCCATAATTAGGTATAAAAAATAGGTGTTAGGTGGCCTCTCTCAAGAAGATTTCAGAAACAAATACTTTTTCTTTCTGCTTGTCGACCTAAAATTAAAAATGTTTTGATGTCTTGTCTTTTCCTCCGGGGAAGGTACATATCACCACCACTATATCTGAGTTTTTCCTTTAAGATTCAAGTGATCTTACTCATCGCCAAATGTAAACGTTAAATGACATCCATCTCTTACATCTCTCTTTTTTTTTGATACATTTCGGTTGAATATTAGAAACCCATTCCTCTCTACAGAATAAATTAAGAATCGTACAGCTTTTCTACGTTTTTTGAAAAAAAAAAATTCTGAATTTTCAACGTTCTACACTTAATGCTTAAACAATGAGAACGCGTGCTTGATGTTCGTTGCTACGATACAATTAGAACACCGAGCTGATGTAGGCGCGCTCAAGGACTATTAACCTAAGTGAATGAAATTAGACTCTCCATTCGTCCCACGTTCCAAGGAAGAAAACTAAGAAATACAGCAGAAATTGTTTAAGGCGGAATGTTATGTAGTGCCTTACAAAAGTTTTTAGTGAAAAAAATCGTCTCTTATTCACAGTATAAGCACTCTGAACAGTATTTACAATTATAGAGCTACGTAGTATGTAAAATTTTGAAAGTAAGAAATCAGGAGAAAAAATAATGTGATACCATCTTATACATGTATTTAGTTTCACTAGATTTCGTAGCAAATTTTTTAGAGCAAATTCTTCATCAGTTTGTAACAAAATTTTTTGACAAGTCTCAACAATTTGTCGTAACGAATAATTCTGAATGTTTGTAACAGATATAGCCTCCAAGAAAGTTTTCAGTTTCACCACTGTTTTTACCCTAATTAGATTAAATGACCATAATGCATGTGTGCTGTGTGCAGGTATCGAAAAAAACATATTTACTCGAGAAACGTTAAGGAGATGATTCCAAATACATGGGATATTAGTAAATTACACAAACTTTGCTCTTCATACCAGTAGGTTCATCGGAGGTTCTGCCAAGAAAAAATTTTTGTTTTGACGTTATACAGTTTTCATCTCATAAATTGCATTTTACATGAGCAAAAATCGGGACCTGGATGCTTTTTCCATTTAGCAAGCCTTATAAAGGTTCCATTTCTGACGTTTTATAATGTATCGCACATTTTCCTGTTCTGGTTGTATGAAACTGAACTACTTTAGAGGTCAAAGCACGAAGCTATTTGGAGGGGGGAATAATTTGGCAGTCGGAAAATTTTGAAACTGTCCATTTAAATTTTTCATTTTTAAGAACGTTTATTTGTTTTTTCAATTGAAGAATATTTTAATTGAAAATATAACGGCAAATTTTCAATTTTTTTTAAACAAATTTTTAATTAAGAAAATAATTGTCTACAAATTGTTTTTCTCTTCCCCCCCCCAACTGAAAGCCAAGTTTCGTTTCTGCAGACGTCTACCATTTAAAAGGCCAAATTCATTTACTCTCACGGATTCAATACCGCTTTAGTAAGAACTAGGTACATTTTTTCCCGCTTTCTTTTGCTTTTCAACTTTCTAGCCCTCAGCAGAAGTAATTTCTGGGTGCGTGCCTAATCGCGCGGAAACTGCATTCTCCCACACAGATTTGAGAACGAGTGGAAATTTAAAAGAATACTCTTATTCTTATAAAACCGATAAAGGTTAGTGGAAATGTTGACATTGTTACGCGTACGAAAACATTCTCCAAACAGTATTCTAACATCGAATGAGAACGGGCTATTGCCAGTTTCGCTGATTCCATCTTTCCATCTTTGCCATCGGTGGAGCAATATAGTTCATGGTAGATAAAATTTAAAAATTTCGGAATCCAAATAATATCTATTTGGTTTTACGCGCGTGTAGAAGACAAAGTATGCATCGAAACGTACTTGAAAACCGTTTCGAGTCGAGAACGATTTTTTTCTTGCAAGGGCAACTCTGACATTGTCTCTTCGCGGTGCTAACGACCCATTAAACCGCGTTCTCATCAACATTGTACATTGCTGTTTTTACTTTCTTTTATTTTTTTGTATTTTTGTGTTGTTTGTTTTTTTTTCTTTTTTCACTATCAAACGTTTTTGGTCGCTTGTTTTCCTTCGCACTCGGCGTAAATATAACTCTTTCTTGTTCAGAACTGTCGCAGAACTGAAACTTCGAAAACGCTTTCTGTAGCATTTTTAACGATTCATCGATTCGAGTTTCCATTTTTGTACGTTTAATTTTGCTCGTTAAGTGATCGTCTTTTTCCTTAACGACAGAAAAACTCGCCTTCTGATACGACGTGCGAGTGCGACTCATTCGGTTCTTCTTTCTCATAGGTAAATAGACATCCAGAACAAAGCTACACGTGATCTTTCAGATCGAATTTCATGCGTATGCTTTCGCTGGGTCGAACATGAAAAAAATCAGTTAGTTGTAATAGAAATCGGGCAATGATATCTTCGAATCTAATCTACGAGATAATACGAATGAAAAGTGTTATATTTGGCTTCTATCTACAGTGGTCAGAACTGTATTTAAATCCCGGCAACGGGGTCCAGGCCCCAGAGTCTCTTACCGATGTCAAAGAAATACATTTTTCATTTCTAATTAAAAATAAAATTTTAAAACTTATTTGTTGATCAGTTCTCCGAATTTGTCAGAAATGTTTTTGAGACGACATTATGACCCCTTTCCTCTTCATGAGTTCCTGCAGACAAGATTGTAGACAAAAGTTTACTAAAAAACTACAATTTCGAAAGATCTTAAAAAGAAACGAAAAAGAAGTTTGTAATCATTAGTGGATATAGAAAATAATTTCGGGGGCGGGAGGGGAGTCCGAATGAAAAATGTTATAGACGAAATATTATACGAGTAGCTCTAGGTCACTAGAGACAGATGTAGATATTTCAAAAAGGGAGGTGTCCAGACCCCCTCCTTGTATCCGTCACTGTTTGTAATAATTTTATGCTCTGTGAATGCAGTTTCGCTAAATATACCAAATGTTGAATATTTCTAATTATTGAAGGAATTTTCATGTTTACTAATTACAATAAATTTCAAGAATGTCGAGAGAAAAAATAAGTTTGCCACATTCTCAAAGTTGCTAATTACAGCTGCTCAATTTACCAATCCTTGAAAAATTTCGAATACTGAAGATTTTCCTAGTGAAAACTAGAATATTACTGGGGTCAAGAGAGAGAGAGAGAGAAAAAAATTCAAAAAAGAGGTTCCAACATTTCTAATTTGCACGTTACAACTATTAAATTTACCAACTAAATTACTGAAGGAATTTTCGACCCCTCTGCAGACTAAAATTTCAAGATAGTAGGTTAAAAATTCTAAAACATTTCCATTTTCTCATTGCCGCTGCTAAATTTATCAAATTTCAAGAAATCTCAAATTATTAATGCATTTTTCCAACCACTAAATTTTCAAGATCGTTGAGCCACACGTAAAAGGAAAAATGTATCCAATATTTTTAAATTGCTCCTCCATGTTGTTGCTAATTCTACTTCTTCTGTAAAATTTGAAATGATTCAAGTGTTTTCTATCTAAAAAACCGAGAAAAAAACGAAAATTTCAAATTTGTTAGTAAAAGAAAAAAAGTACCTATTCCGCATTTTTAATTTGCTCTTACTGTAGCTGCTAACTTGTGATACAATTTTAAATTATTAGAAGGCATTTCAAACTACTACAAACTGATATAAAATAATTGGCAACATTTTCAGTTTTCTCCCTGTGCTAGATCTAGTGCAAATCAAGTGTTTCGGGGGCGAGGGGGAGATGAATAGAAGACACAGAAAACCTCGTCTAAACGACTAGAACTTTACAAATTTCAGTTGACAAGAGAAAAAAAAAAAATTTTCTTCTAGAATTTTTCAAGTTTTTAGTGAGTAACAACTGAAATGTTATAAAATTTCCTACGAGAAGCACAACCAAATAACCAAAAAAAAACAACAAAAAACAAAAAAAAACTAGGACATTTTTTTGACTGAGTGTCAGAATTTCTTAAACAGAGAGGGAAGGATGTCATTTGTCTTCTCCCCTCGCGCTGGCTTCGCTTACTGCAGTAAATTACTCCACAATTTTTTGACAAATTTTAAACTGTTGGAGGATTTTTACAACTGCAGACTAAATTTGCATGACTGTCGAGCAAAAAATAAAAGCTTGCAATATTTTCTAATTTTCCAACGACTTCGAACTGCAGCTGCTCAATTCACCCACTCTTGGATATTCCGGGGACATCCCTCCACGGTTACAGTCCAATTGAAAATTCAATTTTTGATGCCCACATAGCTTGGCGTAGACCCCGAGACCTAAAATTCGAAACCGGGTTCCGTTTGTAATTATTGAACACGAGTGCTTGTGCCCACATCAAAATAATGACAAATATACCGCCACTTTTATTTTGTAGTAGGAAAATTTTCTCCGATAATGTTTGAGATACAAAGCTTTTGAAGGAGATCCTTCCATCATCCTTAGTTTCTAAGGTTTAACCCTCGCTGTGGGGGGACATATAAGTTATAATAATACTCAAGCCAAAACAAAAAGTTGGAGTTTATAGTGGAAAATAAGTTTGGTTGTAAATTTATATTCGGTTGACATGTGAGTGAAATGTTATAACCTCGGAATAAAAGTATACCTATTCCACTTAAGTAGTAGATATATTAGTAGAACGTTCTAGGGATTAGCCCATCTTCAGTGCCTTACATTTATCTTACTAGAAGACTATTCTCATCAAACGTCATCTCGAATTCCATGTTCTTAAAAATTTTTGTCTATTCAGGCACTAGACGCCTAATTCGTACCTAGCAGTAGTTCGCACTTTGCAACGAGCAAGTCTAATAATTATTAAATTTACCGGTTTAACATTGCTCGTCTGATAACTACTCGGTAATAATTAGTGTTCTTAAATGTTTCCGTGCCCTTATCAAGTCTGTATGTACGCGTAAATTATAGGCTACGCATCGGAGTCGGATCATTCCGCAGACTTTTTCGAATTTCGCAAAACGAAACACGCAATTCTTGCACACGAGAATTCGAAAATCCACGACACCTACCAGCAGACAGAGGAATCGAAATCCAGAAAAAATGAGTAGTTCATTCTCAGACAAATTTAACGCGAACAGGCTTGTTTATATGTTTACTGATAGTTAACGATTTTTGACCTTCAAAATACAGCCGCACTGCGCTGAAATAAAATTGACGGCTCAGTGCTTCAGTTTCAAAAGGTTTTCGACTGAAATAGAAGAGAAGCCGGAAGTCCGAAACAAAAACCGGAAGCTTCAAGACTTTCGCAGCCAAGGTCAAAACCCGAAAGCTGAAATCTGAACGACTGCGAGTTGAAAGCTGAAGCCTTTAGTATTTCGGTTTTTTGCAGCTTTGACGTTTTCTGCCGCTTGAACTGATTCTGTGATTGGACAACAGACGACACAGAATATCTTTGGAAACGTATCTAAAACCGTGATTTTATTAGGTTCTTTTCCCAGGGTACCTTAAAGTTCTTAATCACAGCATTTGGTGGAGGAAGACGAATGTCAGTAGCGGAAAGCTGAAACTTTTGAATTTTGTGCTATGAAAGACAATGAAAAGCGATAACAGATGTCAGAAAACAAATTTGAGAACCAAGGGTCGAAACTGAAAAACTGAGAATTTCTTGTCGAAACTTTTCGTTTTCATTCTTCACGTAGCTACGGATTACTTAAGTTTAAATTTAAATTTTGTGAAGCCGAAGGAACGACAGGAGCCTCGGTTTTTGCGAGTATAAAATCATGATTTTTCAAACCACCAGCTCTTTCATTGCCTTCCTGAATCCCCGAAATGCCTCTAAATGGCGTAGAAATTTCATGATAAGTATTTCAAATTTTCTTTGAACGTCAATTTCTCAAAGCAAATTTCAGTTCAGGAAAACTTGGTTCAAAAAAATTCTTGGTTAGTCTTATACTGATCTATGAACCGTTACTCGGGTAAAAGAAAAAACAAAACGCTGTATTCCAGTTATCAGGGCAAATTTTAAATTCTGAATTTGTTACAGGACTTATTTTTGATGCTTTCACACAGAACATTAAGTATCTCCTTCACTTTTTCCAAGCATGAACATACGTACAAGTCCCCTACCTAAACTGCCCAACATATTAGTTAGAAAGTCTAGAAGTTTTACACCGTGGTTGTTACCGCTTATATCAGTGGTTCCCAACAGGTGATCTGCGGACCCCCAGGGGTCCGCAGAAGATGACTTAGGGGTCCGCGAGCTGACCTGAAAATGTTTCATTCGTCAGGAATTTGACAGTTTTAGCAAATTTGAAGTACTCGTATATTTAAATGCATTATTAGAGAGTATGAGGGTAATGATGAATACAAATGATAGTGACCTGATGTGCACCATATGATTTCTAGAGAAAACCAAAGTTATTGACGCCATGGTCATTTTTTGACTCTTGTCCTGACTCACTGATTTTGTTTTATACTGCTGAGTAGCTACACTACTCCAGTTCTATGATAAGAACGTCATACACACACGAAACTTCAAATTCCAGCGGGATTAAACAGTCTTTTTCCTCTCGTAGGCCCCTAGACCCCCCCCCCCTGTTAGGATCACCTTGGTATTCCATCGGCTCGGGGGAAATGATTTTAGTGTATTTAAATCTTGTGATGATCCATTTTATTCACTATTCTATTTGAAATGTATATTATAGTATTTTCATTTTATATATGGTGATTCTGTGACCGCCCTCGAGCAACTAATCCCTAAAAATTGTAAAAATTTTGGCCATGACGAAGGAAGTTCCTACATCGCGAACACGGAATCTTAAAAGTATTCGTTTTTTTAATTTTCCATTAAAATATGTTTTTTTTTATTTTTAGAATTACCTATTTCATATTTTTTAACGTATTATTCCAAAGGGTCATCGAACCTAAAGCATCATAAGCAAACTTTTCTTGAAATATTGATTTTAATTATTACGTTCGAAATGTCGCTAGAGGCGTCACAGAAAACGGCGAACTTTTTAATTACATTCTTTCGTGAAAGTAAATTTTGAAATTTGATAGAACATAGAAATCTAGCCAGCTGTCAAGTCACCACTCACTCGAACTAAAGTGGGGAGGCTGGCCCACGTGATGAAGGGTACCTACTGCCTGTACCTTGTTAATACTGTTTTTCTTTAGACGCTGTATATAAATAGAAACTTCGCAAACTTACACGATAATATATTGAAAAAGAAAATTAAAAAGAAACTGGCGCGGGATACGGCCGATTTCCTCGAACCTACCAACAAGCAAACTCCTTTAAAATTGATTGGCGTCAAATGCGAGAAGTACGATCAAGATTTCAAACAGCGATTACTTTTATATTTTATTTTTTAATCGTTGTGGGAGGTCTACCCAAAACTGTTCCACATATAATAACGCGTATCCATTATTCTTGCCGGTAATTTATTATTTTAAATAAGTTCGAAAAATGAGTTACGCTGGTTAAATGTGTTCGTTAACCCAGGACGCCATCGGTACTCCAACACAAGACTAGTTTCTAATTTGTTGATTAATTTACCGACTCAAATTTGTCCGATTAAAAATAAAATTATTTTCAACTTTGAAGATAAAATCGGTCCGAAGAATAACACGCGTGTTTCCCTAATAAACTTTACGACTCAGTTCATCGAGAGCAGATCATTCAAATTATATTTTTCAAGGCGAACGAATCGGCTTTGATGAGAAACTTGTTAGAAAAGTTTGTAGGCTGTTATTTTTAATATAGGAGAGCATAACTTCCATTGCTTTCTAAGAGCATTCAAGTAGCTCAAACTTCAGGATAGTTCAAATTGTGTTAGGTATATGATTCATTAAAACTTATCAGACTCATGGCTCATTCACAAGTAAAACTCAATATTCAGATTGGTAACACATGAAAGACTAGTAGTTCATAATTAGCTGAACTCGGCGAAGTCTCTTTCAGATTCATTCATTCGTATCCCCTAGTCAAGACTCATCAAATTCATTGAGACAACACTACCTCATTAAGACGCATTCATCGTCTTCAATTGCTGACTTTTTAAAGACAAGTAGATTCATTCAAATTATCTTAGAACTCATTAGGCTCATTAAGACTCCATAGTTAAGACTGTGTTAAGATTCGTTGGATCTTTGAGATTCTCTTAAGCCTCATGCAGACTTTACAAATAAGCAGGGAAGCATTAAACATGAGCGATTTCGGGAAAATTCTCGAAGGCAGGGGTGGATTAACCTTCCTGGCGTAGGAAGCAAGATCAAAACTGGCGCCCTTACAATAATGCAAAGGCACTATACTATCCTACGTTTGTGTTGAAAAAATTTTTTTTTCGCATCCTGATGGCGCCCTAAGCAAATGCTTCCCGTGCTTTCGTGTTAATCCACCTCTGCCCGCAGGGTCAGATTTCTCAAAATTTGAGTAGAAGGAAAAAGTTCACATGCGTTATAAATCTTCAGATCCATTATACGTATAGGTAATCTTGATAAATTCAACAGTAATTCTAGCATCTTGGTAAATCATGTAGGTGAGAGATTTTTAACCCTTAGATCCTGACCAAAAACTAGGTCGCCGTAGGTCCTACTTCCCAATACAAAAAAATAAATAAAAATTATAAAACCAAAGCATTTGAATTTTCAACCGAAAATATAGCAGTTCTGTAACACACAGGATCATTTATACTTTTTTTGTTCATTTTTTGGGGTGGGTGTACAAATACATTTATAATTGAGTATAATTTTTCTGAAGCAACGTATCTCAGTTTTTCATAGTTTCGAGAAATTGGAAAAATCTTTACGAGAAACTGACTTTTGAACATGACTTTACAGTTATTATTGGAATTAAGAAAGTCAACCTCTTAACGCAACATACCCGAAAATGATTCGCAGCATAATTGATACCCACCTAACAATAGAATGAGTTCAACAAAAATCGAAAAATTACCTCATTTCAGAAATAATAAAATTACGTTGCATTGGAAAGAGAGATAAATAAAATTTTGTCACTTTGAAAAAAAAAAGTGTCACATTTTGGAAAATTAAAAAACTACACCACCTCGGGAAAAGTAAGTCATTTTACATATTTCCTTCATTAATTTAATGACTTTATAATTATCCAAACATACCTTTTGAGTAAGAATTCGTGTGTAGATAACCCTGAAGAATTTTAAGGAATCTTACTAAAGAGTATCAGAGAGCCTCCAAAAATAGTAAATGATTTCTAAACACTCTTAGCGAAAGTTAAACTAGTTAGCATGACGCTTTTAAAAGCATCTACTAGTCTTAAACACGTCATAAAAAATACTTATAAATCTTGATCAAACCTTAAAGAGTCTTTTAAACCCTACCAGTGGCGTAGACAGACTGCGTATGAAGGAGGGGGGGGGGGGTTCGTTTCACTTTTACAACATTACAGGTGTAATACTTACTACTACCAGAATAAATTTGAATTTTTTCACATTGTCGGCCGATGCCAACGGGGGGTGCCCAGACCCCCCCCCTGTAGCTACGCCCCTGAACCCTACAAATGTCATAAAAAGTCTTTAATGAGTCTTGAGTCGTCAGTGAGTCTTAAATAAGAGCTTTATGAAGTTTTAAACGTGTATTCGTGAGGTAGCCTTTTTTTTTTAATAGAGAGATGCCGAATGTAGACCAGAGTGGCCATTATTTTTGAACATGAGAGTGTCAACCTGATCCCTCTGAACCTGTTTAATTATTAAATAAAGTGCACCGAAATTCCTGCAAAGTATCAGCTCGGTCGGATAAGGGAACACGTGCCACACACCCTCTACTCTTCTTATGAGAAAATACATGGAGTCATAACATTCTAAAACAATTTTTATTTGTTAGTCCTTAACCGAGTTGAAAATTTGTTCTTACAGATATTAGTAAGCTGCGTGATGCTGATCAAGTATAAAATAGATTAGCTCCGTAATTTGAAATTTTTTAGATTTCTTAATTTGATTTTGAAGGTAATCTTCAAGTCCAACTCTCCAAGGTGCCATTTAAGGAGGTTGACACCAGTACTGCTCATTTTCTAGAGATGATACTCAGTTTTCAGAATCAGTGAACTCTATCTTGAGAGTGATTTTAACATTCTATAAGGATTATAACCTCCCCACTCCCTTTGAGGTTGTTGAATAGTAAGTACAACACCTCGTTGGGAAGTTAATTGTTATTATTAGTATAGAGCTTACACTCTGGTAGCACCTGATGACTGGATCCAGAAATTGAGCTGAAACTGCAGAAATTTATTGTATTATATAAAAACCAATTGGGGAGCGGGGGAGATTCCCACGAAGGGTAAACATGGGCCATTTTGGTGTCGACAGCAAAAATTCCGATTTAAATAAAAAAATACATACGAGTACAACACATGTGTCGAAAAAGTGAAAAAAGTCGGAAGTCATCACTTTTCCAATTTCACAGACTAAGACTTTCCAACCATCATTGGGGTGGCAACCTACCCTATTCCGTATCCTAAAGTGTCTCAGTTTTAAGGAATCTTAGAGTCTTGAGAAGCTTCAGGGGGTCTCAAGAGCATATAGTCATAATTAGGCTTGAAACCGTTATAAAGAGACATGAACGAGTTTTGAACTGTTTTCGCGAGAGTGTCATACAAGTTTGAAGCTGTCTTTAAGAATTTTAAGGAAGTCTTAAAGGGACTAAAAGTAAAAATAAAAGATTCTTGCATAGGAACTAAAGATTCAAGAGTCTCGAATAGTCCGGAGGACTAGTCCCTCTCCTTCCAGGAAAGAAAAAATTGGATAGTACAGCGATGAACGCGGAAGATTATTCAAAAATTTTGGTACTGAGAATCTCATGATGTCATGAGTTCAAAATATTTGACAGGCCACTTTGGAATGTACTTTCATTCATAACGTCAATAGGAAAACAGTCAGTAGCACAAATCGTTGAAAAATCCCAATATTTTTTTTATCTACTTATTCACTTACTATCGTGAGGCACAAAAATGATCAGCGTATTCAGGGGGAGGGGAAGGCAATGACTGTTATATTCGTCCACGTTCCGAATTACCCCTCGCCGTATTACTTCGATGCCGCCACGAAGTTGAAGAGGCTGGCACAGTCAGCGATCCAAAAGCTCCAATTCGGCGCAGCCGTCAGCCTCGACATTCAGAACGCGTTCAACACGATGCCATGGACACGCATAATGGAGGTGCTGGAGTACACATCAGTACTCGCGTACCTACGCGAAATTATCGGGTACTACTTCCAAAGCCGGATAATTGTCGCGAAATCTGCTACGGGCGTGGTGCAACGAGAGAGATATCGTGCGATGTTCCGCAGGGATCAGTCCTTTGTCCACTCCTATGAAACATCGCTTCCGATGGGATCCTGCGAGCAGAGGTACCACCAGGAGTGAATATTATCTGTTATGCCGACGACAACTTGGTGGTCGCAGCAGGAAGACTACATAGCCACGCTCGAGAGCAAGGTGAACGAGGGACTGGAAACAATGACCCATTGGATAGAGTCGGCAGGATTGTGCCTAGCAGCCCAGAAGACGGAAGCGATGCTATTTACACGCCGTCAACGGTACAACCCCCCTTCCGTTCACCTAAAGTTGGTGGTGATTGCGGCCTGTACAGCCCTGGAGTACCTCGGGCTGTGGTTCGACGGGAAACTGTCCTTCTGAGAACACGCTAGGACACCACAGATAGCGGAGAAAGTCGTGGTCGGATTAAGCCGACTCATATCGAACCTAGGGGGGCTGACAGAGAAGAAACGTAAGCTGCTGGCTAACGTTGTCATGCCGATCCTCCTATATGAGACTCAAATCTTGTCTGACGCCATCGGAGCCAAGGAGTACAGAAAAACCGATCTGGTAAGGTTCCAACGAAAGGCTGCTTTAAGGTGTGTCAGCGCCTATGGCACTGTCTCCACAGAGGCAGTTTGTGTACTAGCAGGTATACCGCCGGTGGAGTTAGTCGCCGACGAGCGGAAGAAGGTATACGGCGCGACGCGGAAGATGCTACCGAAGAGCAGATCGGCGCTACGGGCCAAGCGGGATATTGGGCAATCCACGCTCAATGTGTCGGAAGAGCGGCTCTCCCGCAGTACCAAAGGGGTTTAACCCGTCTGCTAATATGCAACTTCGACGCTTTATTGGGAAGACGCCAGAGTCAGATGAACTTTTATCCGACGCAGGTGCTGAGCGACCATGGTGTCGTCAACAAAACTGCATCGAATGGGTACAGTCGAGAGCCGGCGTGCTCCTACTGCTCTGGATGAGGGGGAGATGATGATGCCTGGCACACATTGTTCGAGTGTCCGGCATTCAACCGAGAGAGGGAAGAAGCGGCGGCCGCCTTTAGGAATGCGGGCGTTGAGCCGCGTACACCCAAGAACTGAAGAAGAGAGTGGGATAGGATCAGATAGCTGCCTTTGTCAAGAAGACACTGAGCCGCAAGATGGACATGGAGTGGCAAAAACAAAGCAGATGCCGGCACTTGCTATCTCACCAACATCGACGACGACAATGACGATGTCGCTGCTGCAGACAAAAGAAGAGGAAGATCCGGCGCAACTTGACACTAAAGAAGACGATTAAGACGCCGCAGATTCACCACCGAGAAGAGGCGAGAGGAGAAATGGGGGTAGAGGAGCTGTCTACCTCAACGCGTTTCTCCCTATCCTGATGCAGGCCCAATCGGGGTAATTCCTAGCTAGGAGGTGTGGTGTCCCGGAGCCAATTGGGCGTGCGTGCACCGCCAGACGCTCCACCATTATTAATAATTGCTTCCTGGATCCGACACAGATCGAGTTTAATTGCTCATGTCGCGAAGTAAGTAACCAGACGTAGGATGCGACAAACTTTCGTAAGTGGTCTTTTGGCAAATGAGGCCAAAGTAAGATAAATTCATTTCGAGTAAATTAGTTCAATTGTTTCTAGAAGTCATCTGCTGGTTTCTTCGTTCTGCGTCTACTATGAGCAGAACACTCACTCTTCCCCAAATTCTGATAGCAAAGATACGGGCATGTGAAAATTGAGGAAACAATGAGCTCACGTTGCAAATTTGTGAAAGAACGCGCGAGTTGCGGGTTGTTGGGCTGTCGAGTTGTCGTTGACAGGAGGCGAGGCAACATATCATCGTATATTTTCGGGTAATTGTATAAAAGATTACACTCGTGTTACGTAATAGCCAGCTAGGCGGCTAAGCTGTTACTTTTCCTGTCTTCGAGCGGAAGAGGAGCAGCAGGAGAGGGGGGAAAAAGGAAAGGTTTTTCTCTTTCCTCTCTGTCTTTTTCGTTGGCCCTAAGGAAGCTTCATTTTCGTGAAGAGAATGTTAGGCGGATACAGCACGCCACGCCGTGCCAGCTGTCAACGAAATGACTTTTCCGTGTGCGTTCATCGGACTAGCGCGAGACTTAGCACACACTTAAGCAACACGCACACTGCACTGCACCGTTCAGTGTTCACCAGGAAAACGCGAACGGATTGTTAAGTGAAACGTGAGCGCAATTAAAAGACGAACGCGGTCTTTGTTTCCATTTTTCAGTATTTCTGTCGGAGAAGCGCGCCACGTTCGCATTTCGTATGCAATACGGTGCGGCGCGTCGCTCAGTTTCCACTTGCCCTGAACCCGAAGTATACACCAACTACCCAGTGCCCGTCCCAAAGAAGTAAGTATTTAATGTTACGCGTATATCCTCCTCGAAAATTTACTCGCTCAGTGCCTCGTCTAGCGAGGTCTGCACGCCTGTTGACGAGATTATTTTCGGATCCGTTTTGAGCGCGACTAATTCGCTCCACTTTCTAAGTACATTGCGCGGTTCGGTACGTCTGTCACTACGAGCCGCTGGTCCACCAAACAAACAGGGGAGAATTAGGAACGAATATTTTCTACGAATTAAGCGGATTCTTACATTTTTTGGTTGGGCCGAAAGACCAAATATTCAGTTTGAACATCATTTTAGAGTTGTATAGACAGCTACTGAAGTAGTTCAACAGGGTGTCCATTCTTATTCTGAAATGATTTTCCCCGACTTTTCCAGGTTTGCCAAGCCAATTTTTCCAGTTTTCCAGACCCTTCAAATACTAATTATACATGCAGGGGGGAGGGGGTGATTCAATTTTTTTTTCAAACATCGTGAGCGGCGAATATCGTCAATAACTCCACAAACTTTTTTTTACTATCGTGTGCTTATGAAACTGTGGCAGAGAGGGTGTAAAAATTTAATGATGGAAATCAAAACGCGCTCTGTGGGGTGCAGTCTGGTGCGATGTCAATTGAATTGGTTGGAACTAAATGAGGCTATGTCCAAAAAAACGCACTTTTCAGGAAGCGAAAAAAAAGGGTTTATTCGAAAATTTGAAAATCGTGAAATACGTCCTTCAAGGTGATAGTAGAAGACAAGAGACAGCCTTGAAGCCCGGTCCCATCGAATTAAATTTTGATGGACCGGAGCTGGAGGGGCTCAAAGTTTTTGGATTTGACCCCTTTTGATTTGAACCGATTTTTGCAGTTTTACGACACTGAAATTGCTTTCCCCCCTGTTGCAGCCAGCACCATGGGGTCATTTTAGCTTGGTTCCATTTTCGATGTCATTCATCGAGTAAAAAAAACGTTCTGAATGAATAAGTGATGTGATTTCGATTTGAAATAGCCTTTTCAAATAAAATGCAAAAATGGAGTGGCCGAAATTTGATTTAACTATTTTTTACAATAAAATACACGTTTTTCAAAATTTCAAAAAATCCTTTTTAAAAATTTTATACAAAATACAAATGTTTGAGAACAAAACACCACAGCTGTTAACGAAACGTTGATCACACCAGCAGATCCGCATACTCAAGACCTATACACCGTGATAAAAGCAAAACGACAAAATGGATTTTTACCCCTTTATTAACCACATTAAGCAACGTCATAGATTTTTATTCGGAACTTAATGCGGTTAAGGGGAGGGGAAGAATTAAATTCGGAAAATTGTTTATAGGTTTCAAGGTCCTGTCATTCGATTTTAGGAGTAATCTTGGACCTGTACCCCACTGGTGCACCCGATGGTAGCATAGCGTAGGACTAACAACGTTAACCGAAAATTCACCCTTTTGATTGAAGCTACCGAATAAGGTAAAATAATTTTTAAAAAAAGTGCTAATGGAAAATAAATGTAAAAATCAACTGAAAAAGCACAGGTCCAGATTAAAAATTGGAAGCGATAATCGAAATCAGTGACACAAAACCACCCTGTCGTGAGGTCGGTTAGCCTTTCGGGCTATTGAATGTCGTTACCGTTGATAGATGGTGAACGATGGGGTCCACAGCGTGGCCCCTGGGGCTGATTGGATCGAGCCCCCGATAACAGGTGATCGGCTCGACAAATAATGTGGTCGAGTCGGAGTTGAATTGAATAGGTTTATTGAAACTTTTCACCAATAGTTTGAAGTATACGTTAAATAGTAATTTCAGCAGTTGCTGTTAGGCTTTTAGGTTACCGACACGACAGAGTATTAATACTACACTTTGCGTTTAAATTTCTAAGTCCGAAAAGGTGCTGGATCGAGAGAGATCAGCGAGAGCTCCACCTGACATGAGCGATTTAGAACCAAGACCAAGAGTGAACCTCTGTACAAGAGTTATATACTAATGATCGATCATTTTTGACGACGATGTCTCCGCCTATGCGGAAGATGTCACCATGAGGTAAGCGGAGACACGAGGGACACGAAGGCTATCTTTGAAGGCCGGCGCGTGTATGCTGCACGGTTCAGAGCGAATGGTTCGCAATATAAGTGTGAAATATAGGTATAGAAATTATACATTGTACTTTCTTAGTTTTCTCGGATTTGCTTCTGGCGCGTGTGGGATGGCGTTGAAATACAGAATCTGCGGCAGGCAAACGTTCGCGGGTATTTTGCACTGTCGAGGCCATGGCCATGAAGAAGAGTATCGATCGAGTTCTCAGAACTCGAGGAAGGCGTATGATTTTTCGATATTGCGTTTTAATTAGGATCGTGCGACCAGTGGCCGTCTTGGTGACAACCACATGAAGGCCATTTGAGCATACACGTGCCGTTGACAATTTCGGTTTGGTGAGAGATGCACACCGATTCTAGTGCGAACTAATACTTTGAAACTGTCCCACGAGATGTGATCGATCAAGGATTTGATGGCGTGAGCGAGAATGCGAATTCGCCTCACGACACACCCCTAGTTCGATACTTCGTATAATTTTTCGCCGGAGAAGCTGAATTCGTATTACGACAGTGCTCTGGAAGGGGTTGGACAAAAATATCGAAGACGATATTCGAAATCAGCGATTCAGAGCTTGGTTGGCTATCCTGTCCAAAAAATTGACTTTAGAATCTCGTAGAGAATTTGGAACTTGAGGAAAACTAGAGTAACCGGAATCAGCCCCTCCCTCGTGAAGCCTAAATGGTTTAGGGGGAGGGAAAATCACTATAAAAATGAATTCTGGAACCCAGATGAAAAAGCTCCAGCATATCTAACGACAAATGCTATGAAAGTAAAAAGGTGGTTATACGATCTGGAAAATTATAGCACCAAGAGAGGCGGCAAAAGCTTTAGTTTAAGAGTATTGAGAGATACAATATAATGCCATATCTCTATACTACTGAGATAGGAGAGGGGTGTTGCATTACCCACGTCCTTTTGGAAGAAAAAAGATAAGAAAATTGCCTGAGCGAAGCGAAAGAAAATTTTTTTAAATAGGAAATGAGTACAATCTGTTTGAAATTCTACAGAATTTCAGTCGATTTTTTTTTTACAAAATTCCATGACTTTTAGGTGAAAAATTCTGAAAATTCCAAAATTCCCTGACTTTTCCAGGTTTTCCAGAGAATGGATATTTTATTAAGATCATAGATTACGGACAACAAAAAAAGGGAAAAAATTAGAATTTTTATTAAGTTACTAATGTTAGAACTGTATGATGGTGTTTTACAGGGTGTAGTTTTTTACATGAGTACCTTTACCTTATCCTGGTATTCATGTAACTGATTAACATTACAAGTCTGAATCTTCTCCATCATACAGGCATCAAGAGGAGCTACCGTCTTCTTGCGGGCTCATGGCAGTTCCCTCCTCGTGGTGAGCCTGGGAACAGGCTGATTTTTTTTTTTAAATGGTAGTTATACTTTTTCATCGTGCGAAATACTGCAGGCCGGCACGAGCAAAACGAGTGACGGCGGGGGTTGGGCCGCGAAGCGGCCAGGGGGCGAAGCTTCCTAGTACATACTAACAAACAGAAAGACAAACAAATTAACTGACTGACTGACTAAAAGACAAAACAAACAACTAAATGACTGACCGACCAACGAAGTGCGTCACTAACTAACTGACTGATCAGCTAACCAACTGAGCGAGTGACTGAGCTACCTAATGACTGACAAACTGACTAACTCACAATCTGTCCAAACTAACCAACTGACTAGCCTAGCGACTAGTCAACACTTCAACCAACTGACCAACCAGTTGACCTAACTGACTAATTGAATGAATGAATGGACAGCCGGGCAAACAGACAGCCAGTCGAATGAACGACTAATTAGATGGGTGGACAGGTGGACAGACAGACGGACACAGACCGACCGACAAACAGCCAGACAGGCAGACAGATGGACGCATGGACGAATGGACGAACGGACGAACCGACAAACGAACGAAAGAAAGAATGACAGGCTACATGCATCCATTCAGATTGACAGTCAGTCTGAGATGCTCCGCTATCAATAAATAAATAAAGACAAGAACAAATGAATCAACGAACAAACAAAAGAACGAATAACAAGTTTCATGATTGCTTTCAGATTGATTAACCATCAATCTGAGATGCTTTCTTTGTGTACTAAAAAACAGCCCCCTCCCCTCAACAAAGGAAAAAGAAACTCAAGACTCTACCTAGAATGATATACAGCCAGTTCGTCAATCAGTTTGGTACAAAGACAGCCCAACAAACTGACAGGAATTTCGTCAGTCGTATACTAGCAAATGTGTGCATAGATAGGCAGAAAGTCAGTTAGTCGGTGAAGGGAATTAGACGGGGAGATTCAGGGGGCAAGAAAACCAAACACACAGCACCGATTCGGGGGACCGACATGAGTCAAGCGAATGATCAGGGGGCCAGGACTTCCAATATTCCTTTTACATTTTCCCCTCTCTCGAATACGATTCGGTCATTATCAAATCCACTCTGACAATTCGGCTTCGATATAGTCGGAAGTAGGAGATCCTAGCAGAGATGTAGGTAGCTAGATTTTTTTCTTGGTTTTGTCTCTGAGGGGGCTGCAGAAAACAAAAATGTCGACCAAAATTAATAAATTTCTGTTGACACTAAAAAAAAGTCTCATATTTCCAATTTTGCGGATTAGCTACTAGAACTGGCCGAGTGCTAAGGTTTTTAACATTAATGTGGAGGGGGTACGATGTATTTTTAAACAGTTTTACAGTAAATCATTTTAAACAAGTCTTAGAAAAATCTTCCCCTCTTTTTTGTGAATTTATACAAAAAACCCGGAGAATCCCACCATCAAGTCGGAAAAAATTGAGAGACAAAGAGCTTCTGTTGTCAGTTAAAAATTGAAACATTTCAGTCGAGAGTTCCACTGAACAGTCCGGGATACGAAAATTTCAGGAGACCGTCAGGAAACGTCAAGAGGCGAGGTTTTTTTTTGGTTGGTTAGCTGTCAACGAAAATTTGTAATATCTGAGTTGGGATTTTCGATGCATATTCTTCGTGTCAGCTCTGCCTATCTCGAGTTGAGAGAAATAGTTAATCCTGTTTTTTCATTTTTTGTTTTATTGGACGAGCTGACAATAATTATTGTTTTAAAAGTAACCGAGCTCACGGTCAGTCGAAATGTTGTCGTGTCATCGATGCCTTCACGTACGTTTTCCCACGTTGACAGGTTCGTCGAATATTCCGTCAATTCGATTTTCTCTCCCCTCTGCACAATAGGGGCGAACGGCGACGCAAACACCAGTAGGAAGCCGAAGATGTACGCTACGCCGTTCCGCGGATTGGATTTCAAATTTCATTTATTTTGTGGTACGCGGCGGTTCGCGTTAAACTGATTTATTTCTTCATTCCGTTCTAATTTTTTTGATAAATAGGAGTATTTACGGCGGCGGAAGTAGATCAATCGTAGGTAATGGGGGGCTTATTCGCGAACGCGACTGAAACTGCGGAAACGAAACTCCCGGCACGACGAATTCGCGCAGCATCACTTCGAAACGCGACGTCGGAAAAGTTTTAGTAATTTAATTCATTTCGATTTGCAAACTCCGTAGTCTATGCAAAATCACAAAAAACATTAGCCAGAACAATCGATTTATAAGGTGAAAAGAAGTACACCTCGCTAATGGCGGAGCTTACCAGTAAAGTTTATTACGGCGGGCAGGTTAGACCTGTGCCGAAAAAAATATATAAAAAGGAACAGCAGAAAGAAGAGAAAAAAGTTAAACGCGAATACTTGTAAACTGGATAATCTTAAACCGCTTCTTTTTTTAATGGAGAAGTTTTAATTAATTTTTCACGTTTTACGGGCGCGGTAGAAACTTATTCGCAAAGTTTTTATTACGCTGGAATACTCTTCTTTTTTTCTGCTTCGTTTCTAGGTATAAAAAATGAACAGCTTGCCGCCGAAAAAATCTGCAGTTTTGAAAACCTAAATGACGCGCGAGAGTTTTACGAAAGTGAATAATAATAAGTGTAGCGAAACAGAGTAATTTGTTTCTACGATAACATCGAAAGTGTTTGCCACTTTTCGCAGTCAACATCCACCATGTGATAATCATGAAGGAACTGGAATGCGAAAAAATTTTCCGTTGGGTTCTGAGAATGTGAGAAAATAATTACAATTGTACAGGCAACAAAAAAGATTTCAGTCAGTCCATTCTGCATTCATTCCTGTAGGTACTAAAAACTCCTCCCCCCCTCCCAAATCTTGAGCATCAGAAATAAATGTCGAGCGTGTTATTCTATTTGAAATTCGAAAAATTTCCGCGGCAAATCTGCTAAAAACCAAAATCTGGCTAGGTCATAGATGAATAAGGAATCCAGCAACTTCTATTCCACTAGAAAAAAAGAACACAGTGTCTAGATTCACGATCTGGATGCCAAGATCTCTACAGCTGCCTGTATCCTGTAATTAGGTACTAAATACGTCTCTTTGTAAGCTAGACAGGAGATACACAGGTCTGACCAGTCAAGATCTCTTCGACTCTCCGGGTTTCTGTATACTTTGTGCTTGGTTTATGTCTCTCTCCGTCTCCTCTGGCTCTTTACAAGCTCGTCCATTATATGCCTGTGTATTCTTTATGTTCTCGCCGCTCTATTTTCCTATCAGCTGTCCCTTTTCTTTTCTTTCAAGAAAATTGATCAATAAGTTCAGAGTTACTGTCCAGAATTCAAGAGCCATGATTCAAGGCCGTGACAACTTCTCACCATGTTCACCACACACATCCAAACTCAAAGTGAATTACTCTAACATGATGGCATCATGTCTGATCTGATCTGATCTGCAGTAACAGCAAACGGTAGATATTTTTTCTTGATACGGCAGACATTTCTAAGCAAACGAAACATTTTTCGCATACACTTGTTGGATAGTCAGCAATAATTATTCATTTTCAAGAAAAATGATTGATAAGCAATATAATGGTGCTCAATGCTCACCACCCACAACGATAATCAGATATCGTAGAAGCCCTTCTTCCTAACAAACAAAAAGTGTCCGAAAAATAGAAAGCAATGCTAATTTATAAAGGCTTAAAAATAAATAACAGCGAAGAAAAAAAGAGAAAAAACATGAACAGTGAACATTCAAATTCACCGACAAAACGATCACATCCAACCCGACTCGGAATAATCCAAAGCGTTATATAACTAAAAATAATCAAACATAATGAAAATGAGACTGAAATTCACCAACACCACCCATAATAACACAAGCCAAACACGACCAGTAATTGACACAACGGGCCAAGTTCGCACAGAAGCAACCAAATCTGACCAAAAATTATAAATAAAAACGACCAATACTGACCAAGAAACCAGACCAAAAATTCTAAGGAATTAAACAAAAATAATTTAAGCCGAACAGTAGCTTAGCCAGCCTATGGTTCAAGGGGAGGGGGTCTGGTCTTGATAAAAGGGGGAGAGAGTGTTAGAGGGGGTGCTAAAATTAGACAAACCACTATTCAACGAAGTTCAAGTGGAGTCCAGCCCTCTCTTTGGCTATGCCACTGAAAACGAATACGACCAAAACTTGACAGAACAAATCAAGTTCAACAAGAAACAACAAGAACGATCAAATCAGATCAATATTAATAAAAAAACGACTAATAATTAGCAGCAGACCGAATAACAAATGCCGAACTAAATAACCTAAGCAAACAAGATCAAAATGACAATAGGGACGTACCAAAAAGTTTTTCGTTGGGGGGAGGGGCAAAAATAGTGAAAAAACTTTTGTCAATTTCTCAACTCAATTCCCAAATGTCAAAGCCAGCAAAAAAAAAACTTCTGATTGACTTATTGGATTTTTCCAACTGATAGCGCTACTCAAAATTCCCAAATATCAAAGCCTGACTGAAATGGTAAATCTTCCCAACTGCTGAGTGAAAAATTCCTACAGGAGGGGATTAAGTTGTCCCCCCACTCTCTATCAGTACGTTCCTGGAAATTCTCTCTTGCAATGAGCAAACCAGCTCCTAGCTTGTTTTTGTTATTCGTAGTTAACTGTTAGCTTTCTGTATTCCAACAGAAAGCATCAGTTTCTTGCATTACACCATTATCTTCAAGCTTGCATTAATCAACAGATCAAACTATTTTTTTTCATTTTCTATTTGCAATCTACAAAATAAGAACCAATGTTCCGTTAACTAACATGACATGTGGAAGTGTGAGATTCTCAATAAAACAAACACTGCAGTGTTGCCATAATTACTCAACCCAGGCCTGGTATCCGAATTCTTCTACAGGGGTTCACTTGGTGGAGCGTATGGCGACGTACGCATGCCAAAGTGGTTTCCCAGACACCGCACCCCTGGCCCCGGAAGCTACCCTTGCGAGTAACTTCTATAGGGGTTGGATTTCATGGTATTGACCCTTAAAAGTGATAAAATGAACACATTTGCGGAGGGGCTGTGATAATGCTGTTTCGAGGAATGATCTACAGTAAAAATCTAGGGGGGGGGGTGCCTTTTTCCTCGTGATTAGTTTTCTAACAATGGAAAAAGTCCCCTGAGTATAAGCTAGTTCAAACATAATAGGAAAGCATTCGCAAATTTTATCAACAATGACATCGCATAAAACTTTCACTTTCCTTGAACAAAAAAATAGACATTCAATTTTGGTGGCCAATTTTTTTCATTATTATAATATTCTTAAACGTTCAGCTGTAGCTCTGCGGTGGCG
This sequence comes from Acanthococcus lagerstroemiae, assembly GCA_031841125.1. Classification (NCBI taxonomy): domain Eukaryota; kingdom Metazoa; phylum Arthropoda; class Insecta; order Hemiptera; family Eriococcidae; genus Acanthococcus; species Acanthococcus lagerstroemiae. The sequence goes on along the minus strand of CM063110.1, from coordinate 5,730,676 downwards.
TAACCATCGTGTATGAGAAGCAGTCTATTCTCTCTCACTCTGACGTGCTGAGGCGTGAAGGATTTAAGTGTTGAAGAAACGCTCTAAATCTCATTTTTTTCATTTCTTAGTCAAAATTAATGATTTCTCCCATTGGGGGGGGGGGCTTTTCCTCAGTAGCTCAGCGATTTGCGAACGAAGCAAGCAACATTTTTCAAAGTTTGAAGAATTTCTATTATAAATTTTATTTCGGAAGGTCAAGTGGGGGAGGGTTATCCCTAATCCCTTCTTCCCCTTAAACCGGCTATGGCTTGACCAATTCTCGAGGAGTTGGCCTCCATAAGTTTCAATGTCAAAACACGTAATAAGCATTTTTATTATTTCGCCCGCAGTGGACATCACACGGGACGGTAATGCCGTCCTTCAGTTATCATTTTTTTAAATTTCAAATATTTTTTCTACTTTATTTGAGGATAATTATATAGCAGATAGCCGTGTGCAATAGATATTTGCACCTCTGTTTACGTCATTTCGTCAGCTTGAGCATGCTCAACCAGCCTCGACAAAGGTCCTTTTCACGTGTATTTCAGTATCCTCCCCCGTCACAGTAACCTTTCTATAATCTTCGATTCACACTCGAGAAAATTCTCGAAGGCCTCGCAAATTTCATCTTATTTACTTATTTCTTCAGCTACATCTATAATGAGTACATTTTCCTACAGCTCGGCATATTCGGAAAATCGCCGCGCGGCAAATACGAGCGGCGTCTTGAAAAATACGCGTATATCAGCGGCATTAACCGAACGTCGTCTGTTTTCAGACTTTCGGTGGCTTAGAATAAGATACAGCTGTATCTTTAATGGAACAGAAACTATATCTCTGAACATTACCATTCGCTGTAACTCGGTCGACAAGAACGAAGAGAATAAATGAAAATTGTTTCGTATAAACGTTCGCCCGAAATAATAAATCACTACGACGAGCTTCTTAAGCTGCCCGGTACGGCGAAGAATGAAGAACTAGTCGAGCTTAACGAGTTACTTACCCCAAAATTTTTATTGAACTGCGGTTTGCGTTGGCCATTGTCCAGGTACGCGCGGCAGCGAATTACAGGGGCGAAGCGTATAACCGGTGAGTATATATACCATCATCGAGAGTAAATTTCTGGAAAAGAAGAAAAACAAACTTGTAATGATGCAATTAGAGAAGAAAGAGCAGTGGTCTGAGTCGAGAATTTCCACAGTTTAGAGAAGGAACTGCGACATCGCGGTGCTTTAGCATTAAAAATAACTTCCACAAAATTGGAGGCGAACCCTTAAATGGTATTATTAAATTGAAAAAGTTATCAACAATGCCAGCGTATAAACTACGTACAGTATCTAGGTCCATCCGACCGCCAGTAACCAGTATACATAGTACATGACACTGGGAACCCTGATCGTACCCTCGCAACTACCTCATAACCTCCACAGTTACTAGAATACTTAAGGGTAATACCCACAAGAGATAATTGTGAAGATTAGTAATAGCGATTCGTGGGTTTGGAATCAGTGACCTTAAAACGTCGTTGAAGATCACTGAGATAGAGAGGCTGATTTCAAATTCCCAAAACAGACCTATGTACGATGGATTTTAGCATTCTACCGCTCCTCATGTCCTCATTCCTCTTTTTGATATGAATATGTCTAAAGGCTCGCTACGCGGAAGAGAAAAATTCTGCAAAAAAAAGTTCCGCAGGAAAACATACTCATCTTGATGGAGTTGCGTATTCTTCTTTACGCTGTCATTCGTTTCATCATGTTTTCAGCCGGCGGACATAAAGAATCCCGAGCGATGTCCAGAATGGACGGCTAGAGAAGGATTGGAATGTTAGTATGGGAGGCAACGTGCAAAGACATACCGATAGGGGTAGGGATTTTTCACTCGGCAGCGGAAAAGATTTACCATTTCAGGAAAAATTTGACGAATCAAAAGGTTTTTCTTTTGTTTTGCTTTGATACTTGGTACATGGGAATTTTTAGTTGGAATTTGGAAAAATCTAACAAGACAAAAAGTGTTTTTTTTTTTTGCTCTGATACTTAGAAATTTTCAGTTGAGTCAGTTGAGACTTCACAATTGTTGCCCACCCCCCCCCAGGAAAAACTCTTCGGTACGTCCCTGTCAACGTAGTCACACCTGGAAGCTGGACGACATATCCATGTAACAATGTCTGTCTATTCTTTTTTTAGTATTGGAATGAGAGAGGTGCTTATCACTAACCGGGACTACTTTTTTTTGTCCACGTCAACCAGTCGCGACTTCCTTTATGTTAACATTATTTGTGTCAAATTTTGCTGCTGTAGGCAGCTGCCTCATCTGCCAAGTCAAAAATCCAGCTCTGCAACGGCTCTATATTTTTATAGTGTTTCCAGCCTCCAGACTGATTGGTTCGAACTTGACTACTAATGAGTAGTAACGTGACCTAAATTCAGCCCAGCACCGTGAATACTTTCCCAAGAGCTACTTAGAACCCGGGAAGTAACTTGAGATGATAATTTCAACCCCTAAATATAGCCTAAGAAAGCTCTGCAGTTCAACTTGTTGCTCTCAAGTTCAGAAAATGAAATATTTCAAGGGGTAGACCATTAGCTCAGGGGAAAGTGCCCCCATTTGCCTCCTGACACTCCGAGCCTACTTAATTCATTACTTTCCCCTTCGCTGATTACATTCACAGGTTATGGCCTCGAAGGTAGAAAAACTGATCTCGAACCTAACGATCACACCCAAGATGAAAACTGGCATCAGAATACAACAATTTTTTGTACAAGCTTTAATTTTTCTTTCTTTTCCCTTACAAAGTTCGGTCTCGGAATTGAGCACTTGACAGATTTAATGCCGAAAATTCACATTTTGCATTTTACGTTACTGTTCTCAGTACTATGACATTTTAAAATTAATTTTATCTTAATTACAAGACCTATACATCAAAGCAATGGGAAGAAAGCGACAAACGTGCCATTTTCTTCTTTCAACGAGTCACTTTTCTTCCAGTTTTTTCCTGAATGGGTCACTGTCTCTATTATTTATCCAAATGCGTCATTCTCTTCAGTTTTGTCATCATTTTTCAACGCTTCAATTGGTTTAACTTACCATCAGGTTGATTTATTTCTGTGAGCCATGAGGTAAAGTGACATTCAGCCAATACACGTAAACTAAGGACTTTCCCGTTTTTTTTTATCTTTTTTGAAATAGAATGACCTACTGAACTCATTAGCAGTGAGAATATTGACAGACAGACTGGTGTCATTGACTTTTGGAAGTACTGACCTATGCGGTACGTTTCACTAACCATTGATATGGACGTATTGTTTTGATACCAGGTAGATGAACTTTTGGAGTGTGACAAGTTCATAGAATGAAGGAAGTGTCATTGACCTAATCAGTGGCGTAGCCAAGGGGGATTAGGGGGACGAATCCCCCCTTGAGACGAGAATTTCTTATATGCTGGCAGTATCACAGTAAATACGCGAAATGAAATTCAAATTCAAATGCATAATTGAAGTTAAAAAGCACAACATACTGATACGTCAATGTAAAAACATACAGTTCATATTAGGTGTACTCCCCAACATTTTTGCTGACCCCCTCCCCTTGAAAAAATCCTGCTCTTACGCCACTGTGACCTATTGTGAAGTAGTAGTTATTCTGATTAGACGATACTGCTGATCATCTGATTTATCTTATTATCTAATACACCCGAATCTTTTAACCTAACTGTAGGTATGTGATGTAACCTACGTAATTCATTCCCACCCTCCTATTAAGTCTGTACTGACTTGAAATTCAAGTTTTGAGCCATACTGTAACTTATCTCATTAACCTCCAACTCCTATTGAACTTATGAATAATTGACCTTAGTAGTCTATAATAGTTCATTGACCAGGTGAAAAGTGTTATTGACTTGGAACGACAGCATTGGTTCATACCGTAACCCAATTCATTACCTCTCCCCCATTTGGCCGGCTAAGGTTCAGTGAACTTTGAGAGGTCAACTTACCATTGCAGACCAACAAAGTCAACGATTTATAGGTTCAAAGAGGGGCTTAATGCATAAGGTTAAATATGGGCCAGTACTTAAGTTTCAAGTTAGTACCGGGTTAGTAAGACGGTGGGACTTAATGGCATAAGTTACACTATAGACCCAAAGTTAGGTTCCGAAAATCGGGTATTAATCCGATAATTAATCGATCAGATAATGAGCTGTACCGTTAAATCAGATTATCAACTGCTTTAACAAAAATCAATAACGCTTCCTTGGTGAATCTTAAATACGTTATCAATAAATCGTACTCAATTCATTAGACTGTTAGTAGAGCTTGTCAACCCACCGCGCACCTTATCGTACCTTGCCAGCAGAGGTTACCAGGAAGAAGACTCAAAAAATGAATACAACGTCCTCAAATACTATAGTAACAGATGAGACCGTCCGAAGATTTCCGCAAATTACTTTTACGACACCTGTATGAGAAGGTTAATAGTTGAGGATACGACACAACATGTTTACAAATGAGTCGAGAGTTACCTGCAGCTGGTTCTTAATGAGGTTTCAATCGGCCAATCAGATGACAGAAGAAGCCATTCAAGAGAATCAGTCTTTTTGCAGTCACCTCCACTGACCTTGAAAGCTGAACTTTCAATCGCAAAGTTAAATTCAATTAGAAAAGAAAAGTACAAGTTTGGCTTTTCACATCTCGAATCTTGGCATTAGCAGAGCTGGCGGAAGTCCAGTTGCACTAGAGCACGTGCACCAGGTGGAAAAAATCTGCATTTTTTAAAGTTCAATTTCATAAAACTTATCGGGACTTGTTGGATGTTTTTGTGTTCCAATTTTCTTTGGGGGTGGTGGTGTTGGTCCAGGATTCGTTATTTAGAGGTTATGTATTTGCATCAGGTGAGAAAATGAAAGCTTGCCGGCCCTGGGCATTGGGAAGTGAGAGAAGCTGAAAGTGTTATAAGACTCTGACAGAATCTATGCTGTAACTCGCTAAGATCCGCACGAATATTTCAAGACCGTTAAGACTCGTTGAGCCTATAGATGAATAACCTTGCAAGGGCAAGCAGCAAGATGACTCAAACTGTAGGAAATTTTCAAAATGCTCTCTCCATCGGGTGAACCACTTTCACAGAATGTGTACACGTACCATGCGAGAATAATAAGCGCTAAACGCTAATGTTCATCCCCAATATAAGTTTTGAAATATGTGGGACGTAGAAGGAGGAAAGAGGAACGCGATTCTCCATCGTCGAGCCGAGTAAGTACAACTACACGGACGATAAATTACGTCGTTTACATCGGTAATACCGATATGATTTATAACGACTTTTATTTTTTACCATTTTTACATTTTTCGTTGTTTTTAGTTTTACGTTCGCGTTACACACACGTTAACTCGAACACATTTATCCCGAACGCGTGTCCTTCCGCTTGTATGAACAGCACGACATGTGCACGGATACGGTAAATTGTTTTCGAAAACTTGTTTCCAAAGAGTGAAAAAGAAAGAGAATAAAAAAATGAAAACTAAAACAAATTTGGACGTAACGCTGACTATGCGTGAATTACGAGTACTTTGTTATCGCATGCAGTGTGCGAAAGAATGAATGAGGCATTATCGAGGGCTGACTTCGACGAAACTTTGAATCATAACTACAGATTTGTAAGTCAAATTGAGCGATGTGACGGCTCAGTGCTCGATACGCACATTCTACTCGATATTTTCGATGTTCATACAAATATATCGCATACAAAATGCGGCAACTTCTGATTCCATTTCGCATTGTGGTTGTCTTTAGTCACGCAAACGCGACTGTCAACAACGACGATGATTCGTTTTTGATTTTACAATACGCAGGGGACTCGGCACGATGTGGCGACAATTCGATGGCAGGGGTCGAGGTTGTGGCTATCGATTACGTGACTATCACCGATCGCTCAGCGAATGAATAATGCTGCGCCTACATGTTCCATTATGAATAACATAGTTTGCTATCAGCTACATAGCTGTCATCACGCAGTAAGAGTACAAAAACTCGTATCGCTTGCAGAGTCGACAGAAAATTTAGTTCAGAAGTAAGTCTTTTTGGAACCTCATCTCAGTAGAATATGTAAAAGGGTGGAACGAAATGGAACGAAAATACACTGGTCTGCAAAAATTGAGGTCTGTCCCCTAAAAAGGTTTCATTTGGTGGAAAAACTAAATTATTAATTCTATTCCTCTTGTCACCGGTAGCGAGAATGAGAGGGGAATAAACTTTTCTCGACGTGTTTCATAACAAAATAAAACGATCAACAGTAATTTTGAGAAGGTTCCTCTCTGTGTGAGCTATCGTGGTGTAATGAAGGGGCTTCAAGAAAACTAAAAGTATATAGGAGAAGGGAAACTCCGACAGATAAACCCTGATGAAGGCAAAGGGAAACTACATCAGTATTCTTCCCTGGAGATGCGTATCCACCACCACATTATAACTGCAACTAACAAAGTGAATAATAATTCCGTACGTAAAAAGTCTCCCATTCGGATGTCCGGGCTGAAACTAACTAATGAGAAACTGTCAGAATTAAGAATATGGATATGCAACGTAAGGACACTGAATGAGTAGGCAAGTCAAAAAAACCTAAAGAAAGAGATGAGAACGTTAAAATTAGAATATTCATTGTTAGAATAACCAGTATCATTAGTGATAGTCCAAGTTTATAGGTCAACAGGAAAATATAGAGACGAAGAAGTACACAAAATTTATGAAGAAATTGATGAAATACGCGTATTAAGCAAGGTAAAACGAGAAAAAATTCAATTATAGCGGAAGATTGAAACGCCAGAGTAGGAGGGGGAAAAAGAAGGCGCATGCGGAGAGCATGGTTGAGAAGAACGAAATGAGAGAGGACTCGAAGCTCATAGAATTTGTAAAGATAATAAATTAGATATTAGAAACACTCTCTTTAAAAATCAAGAGAGAAGAAATACACTTGGAAAAGTAAGAAATGAAATAAAATATCAAATAACTTGTATTGTGACCAGAAGAAGATGTAAAAATCAAATATTGGATTAACAGACATACCCAGGAGCGGATGCAGATAGTGACCACAATTTAATGGTAATGAAATGTAGGTTTAAATTTTAAAATATGAATAAGACCAAAGTAACATAAAATGGAATTTGGAGCTATTGAAAGAGGTAATACAAAGAGAAGAAAATCAAAAACAGGTAACGAAAGAATTCAATGGAAGAGAACGATATTAAAGGTGAGTGGATATAGCAGTAAAAAAAAACTGACAGCAAGGAATAAAATAGGTACTCAGATATTCGTAGAAAGAAGAAATTCATGGATGAAAAGTGAATTATTAGAGTTAATAGAAGGAAGAAGAAAGTATAAACAAGCCAATGATAGAGAAAGTAAGGACAAATATAAGGCTTGAAAAAATCAAATAGAGAGGGAGAATTTAGGAAGGCAAATGAAAAAATGGATTAATCAGAACTGTGAGGAACATTGAGAAGCAAATGAAAGCAGGTAACCACGATCAGACATATAATACAGCACAAAGATATTCTGGAGCAAGAAGAAAGAGAACTAATAATTTAACGGATGAAAAAGGAAAATTATGTATTAGACTCTAAAAAGGACAAAGTAAATAGATGGGTGAGATACGATGGAACAGGAATGAGTAAATTTATGGAAACAGAAGATAGTGTGGAGAATGAAGAAAGACGAGATCTTATTTTAAGATCAGGTTTAATAACGCCATGGAAGAAATGAAAGCAGATACGGAAGAAGCTGATGAAATTGCTGGTGTGTTATTGCAAAATGCAGAAGTGGTTTTAAAAATTTAATAAGAATTAATTTGCAGAGTGTATTGAGGAAGGAGAAATTCCAATAGGTTTTCAGAAAAACAGGTTCATTATGACTTCTGAAAAAGCAGAAGCAAGCAAATGTAAAGATTGTCGTTCATAAAGTTCACTTTCGTACGCATCAAAGATTCTAGTAAGGATGATAATTAGGTAAGAGAATATAAGATAAAATGGAAGAAAGGGTGGAAGATCAGTTTGGATTCAGAAAACGCAGAAAACTAGGAAAGCAATTTTATGTTTGAGACTTTTATTAGAAAAAGTCTGAAAAAAGGTTTGGATACATATAGCATTTGTAGATTTAGAAAAAGCTTTTGATAATGCTGAATGGTCAAAAATGTTCCAAATATTAAATGAGATAGGAGTTAAGTATGAAGAAATAAGAGTAACATGAAACTTGTATAAAGATCAAAGGACTGAAATACAAATAGCGGACGAAGTGGGAAACGCAAAAATTCAAAAAGGAGTGAGACAAGGTCGCTGCTTGTCACCAGAACTGTTTAACCTATGAGAATTTATTAGAAAAGTAATTGAGAAAATGAATGAAAGATAATCAGGAGTGAACGTACAAGGGGAGACGGTTAGAATGACAAGGTTTGCAAATGACATTACGACAGTGGAAAAGGTAAAGAAGAATTACAAAAAACGGCAAAAAAGATGGATGAAAAATTGAAAATAAATTATAAGATGAAGATGAATAAGAATAAAACAAAAGTAATGGTAGTCAGAAGATGGGAATAAAATCCAACAATTATGGAAATAAGAGGTGAAACAATAAATGAGGTAAAGGAATTCAAATGCTTAGGCATGGGCGTCGCTGGAGGCAGACAGGTAATATTTACCCCCTCTATTTTTTGAGAGTAGAAATGATCAAAATTACCCCACCTCAAATTTAAATGCGAATTATATTGATACTCGTAGTTATAAAAAATTTGTAAACGAATTAGTATCATGTGATACAGCAACTTGTAGTACTGTACCATACACTTGACTCACAATACACATAAAACATACTACACCAGTAGACCCCCCCCCCCCCCCCGAAAAAATAATTTACCGACGCCGATGAATGTAAGTTAACACTACAAGAAAAAATCACCCCCCCCCATAAAATATTTCAGCGATACCTCTGCACTTCGGTAGTTTCATAACGCACGATGAAAGAAGTAAAACAGAAATAAAGTGTAGAGTATAACACGCATAACAAGCTGAAAGAGCTTTTTTTTTTAAAAAAAAAGGAGACACATTTAGGGCAAATATTTTATAGATTTGGAAGTAAGACTGAGAGTTCTTCAATCTGGGAAATAATCGTAAAAAGAAGAGTTAAAATGAAGGGTACAGGGAAAGAAGCAGGTTAGTCACTTTTGTGGCGAGGCGAGAAAAATGAAAAACAATTTGTTTACATACGTGTTTACTGCGGTACCTGAATTTTGAAACCCATTTTTCTAGACAGTAGCATCCTTTCAGGCTCAGCTACTCCTACTCATTACTCCCGTTTCGGCGGTATCAATAACTCAATTTCGCAAAAAAACAGCGAATAGAGCGGATGCTCCTTTTCCCAGAGCTATTTCCCAATTATCATAGCTTCCAATCCCTACCTCGCCCCATCAACAAGATGGCAAAAATTGAGCAATGAAGAGTAGATAATGAAGGGTGTAAATCCTTTTCAGAAATAAAAATATTGGCACAGGAGAGAGAAAAGTAGAGAAACGCAACCTACTAGTCGAGAAACTAAGGAAAATATCATTATCATCATCATACAGGTACTCTTCTTTCTATTTGCTCTCCACCCGAGTCCTGGAATCCGCCCTTTCGAGCATTACTTCAGAAACGTCGTGAAGGCTGTTAGGGCTGTCTTAGCCCTCTTCCCTTCTGGCCGAAAAACCGGCCTTGGACGAAAATTCTGGCGAGTTGCTACGGGGGCTCGAACCCGGGACCTCCGGATTCTGAGACCAACGCGCTATTCACTCGGCCAACCAGACCTCAAACTTTTTCTAATTTGCTCTCAACCCGAGCCTTGGAATCCGCGGGGAGGCTGTTAGGGCTGTCTTAACCCTCTTCTCTTCTGGCCGAAAAACCGGCCTAGGTCGAAATCTGGCGAGTTGCTACGTGGGCTCGAACCCGGAACCTCCGGGTCCGAGACCAACGCGCTATCCACTCGGCCAACGAGACCCCGTCATCATACAGATTTTTATGGTGTGCGGTAATTCGAATAGTAATAAAGTATTAGAGTTGAAACTTATATGGTAGATAGAGGACTATTATTTCAAGAATTATAGAGTTTTGGTTGGGATCGGTCCAGTAATTGTCAATATTTCGCGAATTTTCCCTGAGATTTTCCGAGCCCGTGAAGCGACGACACATGCGAGCGGGTAAAACAGGCAGCGATACATGGGGTCCCTATTGTCTACGTTCGGTCTAAATCGAGTCCGTGAAGGAACGATACATCAGGCGGGCAACGATTAGGGGCAGTGTTATATCAAGCCTTTGCCTGCAGAACATCGAAACCAAGAAAGGGACGTCTTAGAAAAAGGACCTAAACATAAATCTACTTTCGATTTCTTTTTCTCGGACATTTTTACTGAGAAGATGATACAAAACATTGCTTTCATGATTTACATTCAACATCAACATTTCAGAAAACGACAAAGTCGATAAATCAATAATCAATCAGTAACCAACAATTATACTGAATTATGTTGACCTTCTGATTCCAGATCTGTTCTATAATTTTGTTTTGGCCGCATAAATATCTTTCTGCCTGAAGAAGCTACACTCTCGGGCTCTATGGACTCAGAAAAGGTTGTTGTCTATATGTCGCGAAAGGTAGGTGAGGGTGTTTTTTATGTACTTGTGGGAGTTGAAGGGGCCCAAAATTCGACTATGAGGGACGTGGTGAGAGTTACGAAGGCAGGTGAAGAATGGGCATGAGACGATGTGGTCCATGGTGAGAGGGTCTTCATCTTCACAGTGTGGGCAGTTGAGGGGATAAAGGTTAGTGAGAAGATGCGTATGTGTGAGGCGTGTATTTCCAATCCTTAGGCGGGTGATGATAACACTCTCGCGGCGGGAGGAACGCTAGGGCGCTGACCAGGGGACAGGTGTAAGCTTGATTCGTACGAGCTTGTTGTGCCGAGAGGCTTGGTGCCGCCACTCTTTGAACCACTTACGCAGAATGGTCTGGCGAATGGCGGAAGCGAGATCTGTTGAGATAGGGAGGTGACGAGTAATGTTTGGGAACTGTGTAGCTTGCTGTGCTGCTTGATCAACTGCCTCATTTCCGGGGATACCAATATGACTTGGGATGTACGTAGATGAGTTAAATCGCTCTTGGTGGTGAAGAAAATGAGATGGATGCGTTGAACGAGAGCATGCGTTAAAAGGCAATCAGAAATAGACCTTAAGGAAGAAAGTGAATCTAAGAGGACCTGATAGTGGGTGGCGAGCGATGACATCGTGACTAGACACTGTAGGATAGCAAGGAGTTCGGCTGTGTAGATGGAAGCAGTGTTTCTAAGTCAGAAGGAGTGTAGTAGACTATCTATGGAGTAGGCGTAAGCGTTACGTCGGTTGTACTTTGAACCATCAGTACAAATTTATTGAAAATGAGTCATAATATGTGTAAGTTGGCTGAACTAATCTGTCTTTGTTACCTTAAGTCCTATTCAAAAATACCCTATCATTCTCTTTGCTGGCCAGCAAAATTGTGGAAATTTTATGGAAATTTTATTTGAAGAAGAAGGAAAAAGACCTAAGTCGTTCTGGAGCACCGTCTCTTCGATATGTAACGATTGGCAGGAAGTGATATAGGCAAACGGACGTTAGGCACGGTCCAATTGATCTGTCATGAAGGTAATGTCACGCACGAATGATATTACTTGTGTTTTGGCCGAGCTGCATCAGCGGGAAACGAAATTAAAATTGACGTCGAGACGTCAACTGTAAACTGACAGTGGCTGACGATGGGATGGCGCTGCTGGCGCGGCCTAACGATTGATGACGATTTCACGAGCCGATAAAAGAGAGCCGGAACGCGAATAGGCTCGAGGCTCGCGTATAATATTAATATTGAGCCGGAGAATTGAGAAAACGGAAGACGCGACGAATCTCCTCGACTGGTGCGAGTACGAATACGGGAACGGGAACGGTTATGGGCACGGGCACGGGGGCTTCGATACTCTCGAACCGGCCGTGATTAAGGGGAGAATGATTTATGGTGCAGTGCGCCCCGGTAAACAATGGGTATCTTCCTCTCGCGCTAATTATCGTGTAGACGGGTTATAAATGAGAATTTTATCGCCTCTCTTTCAAAAGGGAAGCGGTAATTAAAGTCGACTGTGGGCACTGCGGTTTTCCACCGCCGACCGCCCCGTGCCGCGTCCCGCCCACCATGTTCGTTCATTCGTGTTCGTTGACAACCGAGTTGTATTTTCGCCAATTCTTTTCATACCGTCTTCGAAAATCACAACTTGTGACGTGAAAAGCGAACGTTCGATTTGAATACTGGTGCCTCCTATTCTCTGAACCGGTAATTTTGTCGATTGGTTTCTATTTGACAAAAAAATTCTATGCGAGTAGCACATCTCAAAAATCCGAAAAACAGAGAGCCTAGATCTGTTTCCGATCCAGCCTGACAAACTATAATTCAGATACAGCTGAACTATCTGAAAGGGTTACTGGCAGTAAAACGGAATATTCAAGCAGAGCGAATAACAAAGTGGGAGCTATTCGGGAGTAGGTACTTGCGAACATATTTGGGTCAAAATGCATCTGGGCCCGATGGTATTCCTCCGTGCATGTGGAGGGCTCCTTTTTGCATCCTTAACCCCTCTTTGCGATACAATTAATAAAACCAATACATTCCCTCCAATATTGAAAATATCAAAAATAGTACCCTTACATAAATCCAGTGTGCTAAATGATATTGCTAACTGGACGCTGTTAAGCGTAACAGAACCAACCAACAAAATCTGCTTCTTTAGAACACGTGATTCGAAATTTAAGAGCCATGTCGAAACTATATGACATAGCGTCTACTGATAAGCTTTTTTCAACGCAAGTACACATTTTTGGGTCGGAGGCCCAATTTTGAGAAATTCTACTTTTTACGCTCTTTCCAATGATACTATTAACTCATTTTGTCAACAAATGTTAATTGGTTCTGTTACGCTTAACTGCGTCCAATTATAGGCTCATTTCTTTAATATTTTTGCCTAGTAAGATCTTTGACACGGTTCTGTACGCCAAATTGTACATTATAAACTCCCCCACTTAATTACCATGAAATAAATAAATGTGCGAAACTGACTTCGACGACCCTTGCAAAGTCTCTCGCACTTTTCATAAATAAAAAAGGAAGTCCGTGGAGCCTTTTTAGCTGATTTTTATTACTCTTCGTCTGATGATGGCAGTGGGTTTTAAATTTTTTAATGGGGGGAGGGAGGAGGGCAAACTATTTTGATTGATACAGTCTTACTCCAAACACAAACGTTTAACTGTTTGAACCTGATCTCAGGGCAGAGGAGGGTCAAACGTAGTCCCCTCTCCAACTGCTCTGCCTGTAACTGAGATGACATAAAGTTTTTCAAAATTATAAACAAATGTAACGACCTCAAGTTTACCGTTAGGTACATCATCAATGCGAACAAATTAGTTAACGTTAGACATACAGCAACAAAAAACCTAGAACAGGACCGGGGTACCAATTTCCTGCCGCGATTCGTTTTCTTTCAACTTTTACCATGTTTTTACTACATTTAGAAGAAAATTTTCGAAACGACTTTTAGAAAGAATATACTTTTTTAAGTCGAAAATAGTATTGTCGCTGGTTTCCGTTTGCCTAACGAACTTTTCGTTTTCTTTTCTTCGAAAAAATGACGGGAAAAGAAAATGAAAATGAAAAAAGTTTTTCGATACCATGAAGATAACTTGGTAAACGCGAAGTCGTGCGCCTATTTGCCTTACTGCTTAGCTGAGAGAGAAAAAATGGACTGAAAAGATAAAGAGTACAGGATTAAAAAGTCGGTACAACGTAATTCGTTACATTAATACTTCTTCGTTGTACTTTTCTCTTTGATTTCTTCTTGTGTTTTTTTTTTCTGTTGTTCTTCCGCAATTTCTTCCTCCGTCAAAGACATCCGCAGTTGCAGGATCCACGGATCTGGTCTGTGATTTTGAAGACGGATCTCTTTCGTTATTTCGGGAACGAAATTCGGGGTAAACGTTTCATCGTTTCCTTGTAGTCGACGAAGCCCGGCCCGATACTAGTAATGTCGGTTACAATGTCCGCAACAATAGTGTTGTTTATGTGCTGAAGCACACTGAAATTAAGGCAAGTAAATTCTACATTGGTAGATCTAACCTAAGAACTATCCGGGGCCGATACACAGTAGTGATTCTATTCCAAGTATCAGGTGGCCAGCAGAATGGAATGAAAGAAAGGTTCCTTGAATTTTAATTACTGAGAGGAACACCCACTGGGGTATCCGCCTCATTCACGCTCACAGATCAAAATTAGAAATACGAATAGATATTCTTACAGAATAGAAATTCGTATTAAAAAATAATTTATGAAAAAATTTAACTGTAAACCAACGTAGAAAGTTGCATTTTGGCATGAAAATAAAGTGTACGAACTTTTACGAATAAATATTAATTAGATTCCTCCCACGCAAGCCAAAAGTCTGGGAAGATTCACATACTCCTTGGGACCCCAGACTGGATTAAGACCCTTCAAGACTCAAATATCAATGGAGCGGTCAATGGTAGGAATTAAAAAAAGAACGAAATGATAAGTAATATGACAATCCGAAGAAAATCACAAATCACAGACTGCAGATACAAAGTAAAAAAGATGAAAATAAAATACGTCGGCCTCGTGGCCAGGAGGGAAGAAGGTAGGTGGGAAGGAAGGGTTGCAGCTTGGCAACCAAGAGGTGGAAAAAGGAAGGTAGGGAGGCCAAAAAGGAAGGTAGGGAGGCCAAAAAGGAGGTGGGAGGACGAAATTATTCAAACAGCAGGAACAGTATGGAGGAGAAACGCTAGAAATAGGGAGTGCTGGAAACGGGTAGGAGAGGTCCACGCCCAAGGATAGGCGCACGACGGATACTAAGACGCCAGTGGTATCGACAGACTAAGCTAGGAGATGGAACCTACGGAAAATCGAACTGTATCGTTTTGTATTATTTGTATGTTTATCTTTACTATTTTTACGTGTTCTCTAAAATTCGTCAGCTGGAAATGGTAAAAAATATTATGTACTACTGGCACTTAGAAGAATTTATATGCATCGTACGAGTGTGAAATAAAGGCTGATTTTGATTTGATTGAAGACTTGTTAAGACGCCTTAGATGACTCTTCGGGATATCTTCTAAGCCTCATAAGGTTCTTCCGGGTCGCTGTATGGCCAAGACAAGTAGTAACGTGCCCGCTTTACAATCCTAGCGTCTCGGGTTCGAATTCCATCAACACTGAAAAAGCCATTGACATTCGAATTCGAATACCATTAACATCTTAGCGAACACAGCGACTACAGTATCAATTGAAGTGGAAACATGGCGCGTCCTGTAACGCTCGCCAGTTCGAATGAACAAGGCATTACAATCGTAGGGCGTGTTACCACCCGATCAGAAAAACTGGTACTGTGCGTGTACACGTCATGAACAACTTACTCAACGTCATTAAACACGTGGCTAATAAGCGAACTGCGGCTACACACTCTTCGATACAGTGAAGGAAAACTATAATGCAAACAAACCGTGGGGAAAGCAACGGCAAACTACCCCGACTAACCGTGCCCAGGAAACTCGAGCGTCAGAAACCGCGATCGTCAACATATGTCATTGGATACGGCGGCACCTAAAAAAAAAAAAGGTTCTCCCAGACAAGTTCAAATCTTTTAATGATTTTTTTGGGCCCGCATATTCAAAATTCTCTAACGCTCTTCCATGCTCACTTAACCGCTTAAGACCATGTGAAGCCTGACTGAGACTTTTTCAGATCTCCCCAGAGATAAGGAAAAACCTTTATAAGTCGGGGGGGGGGTGTTAATGCCCAGACTTGCCGACTCATGCTCCCATCGGACGTGGAAACAAAAAAATCTTCCTATTGGCTATTGACACAGTTTTGTTAAATGATAACTGAATTGGCCGAATACGTGCATGGTCTGAGGGAAGGGGGTGCCACATTCTCTGTAACCCGACCTCCGTTGATCTGGCCCTTAGATGTTTCCCAACTTGTTAAGGTTTTTCAACATTTCTTTCACACTCGCTCGCTAAGACTCGTTCAAGTTCGGACCGGTTAAGACTTTTCAAGATTCATCCAGAAATGTGTTTGATTCGTCTAGGAACACTGTATGGTCTTCCCAACCTATTTCAGACTCTTCGAGACAAGGGTACAGCTAGAACTTTTTCCACGAGGGGGCAAAAAGTAGAATTCGTGCAGGTGCAAGTCACTCCTTTGCTATCAGTGTGGTGCCAGTCACACATTTTCGTTATCTAGCGCCTCTAGGCACATCCTATTTTCTGCGAATTTTATTCAGTTAGCTTTAAATATTCGAAAATAATCTTTTGAGCACTGGAACATAATTTTTCTTCAAAATTCAGGGGGGCAATCTCCCCCTTGCCCCATGCTGGCTACGCCCATGCTTCGAGACTTCCTTAATATTCTTTCAGACACGTTCTAGATTCGTCAAGAATCTTCCAGATTTGCCGATCAAACTATCGAAATAAGAGTTTTTAGGTTGCTGATTTCGACTATTACACAAGACTTTTAATTTGACCTTGTTTTACAGGCTGAAATTCAAATTGTACCTTTGAAACAATCAAAATTAATTCAACTTTAAGAAATGGAACAATCTATTGAAACGAGTTTTTTTTTTTGCTTTTTTTTTTTTTAATAGAGGGACGAGGGTGTCTCTATTTTCTAATATCGCCTTAAACATTTAATTCAGCAATTACTTTAGTCTCCAAAATCGAAATATCATGCTTGATAGGATGCTAAATTAGATCAACTTTGAAATCCAAATAAACTATCGAAGAACGAGAAGGTTTTTAATTACTAGTTCTGTTTTATTGCTTCAAGAATTTTTTAATTTGGCCTCGCATTTAGGCTCCAAAGGTAAAAGCCCCCCCCCCCCCAAAAAAAAAAAAATTGCACATTTCAAGTCATCTTCCTGCAAATCGTAAGAAGGTCAATTGGTGTCCATGTTGGAGAGTGAGTGAACTTGGCAATATTCTGTTTTTAAAGTGTGCCAACTCACTTTTTTGTTTCTGTTGTCCATAGGGCTTTCGGGTGCTATGCCATCTTCAGTGGAGTTCCCTACCGTTTCTTTTTGTTGGTTCTGTATTTATAGTAATGTGTAGTACCGTATGGTAAACCTATTGGTGTGAGTTCCTATTGGTTGTCTTTGGTTATGTGGTCTGTCCACAGCCAGAGTTATATTATTAATTTGAATAGGTTTTCGCTTTGGAAGTTAGTTGTTGTGTTTCTTAGGTTGTTTTGTTTTGTTTTGCCTTTATTGTCTGGGGGTTGACAATGCATCGCGAAGTGGCATGTGGGTGCTTTCAAAAACTTATCCTACGAACTTTCGACTGAAGAGGTTCGTCGGTCGAGAGGGTGAAAACTTCGTTTTTGGACCGTCACAAGCCCGAAACTGACTGCAAATGGGAGTAGTGCCCCCTGGCCATTTGATTTACCCCCAAGCAAATGAGAGAATCCATCGTCACTTCGCTTTGCTGAACTTAATCCCAGCGAAAATTTGGATTGTCCTCTCAGCTCTAATTCAAGAAACTTGTAAGTAGCCCGCAGAATCCTGTCTCTATCGCCTTTGGAATTCATTCGCATACTCGACATTATCAGTATTCAAATTCAGAAGCAAGACTGCGACCATTTTAACGCTCGCAATTTTTTTTTTACGAGCTCGTTTAACTTTTAAGCAACAAGCGCCCGTACACTAGTAAAACATTATTACCGAATTAGGAGTACGCCCGTGTCACGAACGTTGTATACAGACTGTACGTTGTTGACTCAGATGTAAAAAAAGAAGCAGTACAGCAACAGGTACACAAATGTAAGGGGTACAGAGGGTACAGGGTACAGGGTACGCACGCTACCCCATATGTACTTGACTTGGGCTACAGTGGCGGTTGCAGCAACACCGTGTATCATCATCTCTGAATCTCGCGCCATAAATAGCGACTTGGTTAATAATTAAGCCGAGTGAGTGTTCGTTATTCTGGTTACTTGAAATATATTCGAGATGATTCTTCGCGCAGCGCCCCATTATAATTAAAGGATGATATTTGATTACCACTAACCCATCATTATTGAAGGCTTAGGTGTTTCATTTCTACACCAGAAGAAGCTCTCGTAACTAGATAAGTAGTGCTCGTATAAAGCAAACGAGAGAGGTTGTCGATACTTTTATAATCGGATGCCGAGTCTAGTGTATTATAATATAGACTCTGGCGAAATTATCGGTTTTAATTCGTTCGGTTCGATTAGATTAGGTAATCAGAAATTCAACAACGGTTGTAAATATAGAGGAAAGGGTAAAAGCCTGCTGGCCTTTGATTTATTATTCGACGGAATAGCGTCGCTTTGGAATCGTGTAATCCAGGGCTACCGCTATTTATCGATATCAAATTCCACGATAACTGGCCCGCAGGTATGTTGGGGCACTTCCGATGGTGTACCGATTATTTCCATCGAGTAAGGGCACCATTTCAGGGAATGTAAACAGAGTGGATGAAACTTAATTGGTTCTCCTCAAATATGCATTTTGATTTTTTTTTCTGGAGAGTGTTAAAGAAAACGAAGGTTAGTGAAGTGAAACTTCGATTAATTGATACCCAAGGGCTACATATTCTCCGAGTTATCAGTTTTTTGAGTCAACGAAGTTCGAGGTAGCGAAGTTCGAAAATTAAAATTTCAAGTAAACGAGGTTATTTAAAGAACATTTTCATTCATCAAAGCTCATAATTACGTGGGCCTTAACTGGAGGAGCAAATTTCAATTCTTTGTTGTGCCTCTTAGAACGATGCTATACTACAAAAAAAAAAAAAAAAAAAAGAGTAATTTTATTTTACCCCTGATGAAGTTAAGCATATAACTTAGGCAAAGGTTTTGAGGTACATTAATAATGGTCGAATTCTGAAAACAAAGAAATAGCTCGAAGTACGAATTTTGCTCGAAATCATTCCAAAAGGTTCCACTAATCGACACAATGCATGGTACATCCCCTCCCCCACCCGAACCCTGTTAACGCATCACAGTGGGGCTCCAAAGTAGAGGAGGCAAGGTTAAGAAAATGCAATTTTCAACGGGAGTCGATTTATAGGGTTTTGAGGTCGTCGATTTCGATGTTGAGGATCTATTTTGCTCCGATCTCTGTGGATGTCAATAGAAGATTCTGCCTGACGAATAGCAGTTATTCCGAAATAAGTGGCGCAGCCGGAGGGGGGGGGGTTGAATGTAAAATATGCAAAAATGAGCCTTTAAAATACGTTTTCTCGAAAATTTTTTGCTCGAAGAGTAATTTTACTTTCATTTTTCATAAAACAGTCCCCCTAATATCGGCAACTTTTAAAAAATACCTTAATTCTCGACTTTTTCTCCCTTGAAAATCTTACTTCGCCCCCCTCCACTTTTTGGTAAAATCCTGGCTACGCCACTATCCGAGATGGTATCTAATTTACATCAGGTTCTCAAGGTCGTTGAAATTGAACTCCGAAAGTAATTTTCGGATTAGATACTCCTCTTGAAGAGCCACTGCAAAGGGGTTGAAACCAAAGAGCTGAATAACAGTAGATTTTTCGGTAAGCTCCTGTTTTACGTACATAGAAATTGACTTCTTCAAATTATAAACTGTTTCTGGAATTGGTCAGAATATAAATTACATTACTTCTCTATTCTTTTCATGTTTGGTCGATATTGTTAAGTTTCTACTGTATAGAGCCATTGAAGGAGTTGGAGCCACCCAGTAACGCAGTCGATATTAAAATTAGAATCAAATTGTTTATCGAAAACATTATTTTGAATGATCGTTTCAAATTTCTATTAAACAATCAATCTGTTGAAACTCATGAAAGTGCGATACACTACTTAAATATTAAAATTAGACTGTAAACTGACTTGAATCTCTTTTGGTAGCAGCCCGAGAGGTCGTATTCCAAGTAATACTTTCAAAATTGAATTCAGCGACCTCGAAACCCAATAACTCAATGCCTTTTTTCAATTTTATTTTTTTGAACTCTCTCCCTTATCTTGAATCTATAATCTAGATCGCTGTTTCGATGAACAAAAATTTGTTGATAATCTTACTCGACGTTTTACGGTGCTCTGTCTATGCTACCCTTAGTTTTGGCGATACGAGACTTCAAAGTTGACAACATTTCAATAATGAAAAAAGTTCAACCGACTCCATCTGTGCCACCAATTTAAGTACTGACGAATGGAAGAGAGCTTTGAAGGTTTGTGAGGAACGGCAAACTGAAAAAAATCTGACGACCTGAGGTTCAAAACTGGGACGCTTTGATGTGGAATGCAATACATCTCTATCCTTATTCGGTGACTCTCTCCTTTCCAATGTACATTTTCGGGTATCGCCCTGCCTGGCTACTTTTTGGCAGTACGATGCGAGCGTCTAACAAACGTATTTTGTCTTCCGCATTCCTGTACTTCCGGTACGTGATCTTTTCAAAACCACGTTCTTCTTTTTCTTCTTATTCTCATGGCTCACTCTCCTTTTTCTCCCTCAATCGACCAGACAAGACACCCGTTTACTTCAGTTACAGTTTATGTTTCGGCACTAACAGCAAGACTTACTTCAGCTATCGATCGATCAACACGCCCTTTTTCTACTAACTCTCGTCTCTTTAATTTCGAATACCCTCACTGCGGTCCGGACTAAACACTTTTCGCGCAAAACAAAAAACCGCATACGTATGTTCGGGGGTTGATGGGTGAACTATGAAAACAGAGAAGTTAGAACTTTTAGGATGTATTCGTCTGATCCCTAAGAAGGTCTGTAGCTAAAAATTATGTTCATACCCCAATCAAGAAGAGGCTACAAAATTTTCCTCCGTTACCCCCCTCCCCAATTTTATTTTTGATTTAATATTTTAAAAATCGTGTCATGTCGACCTACTTTATACGTCCCTATTATTCAATGGTCAGAAATTATCAGAGGGTGAACCCTCACTTTTTCTTCAGCGTGCAATTCAATTGTGTAGAGAATATAAATTATATTGACCAAATATATGTCAGTGCTGAAGTTTTAGCTCCATAATAGTTCGTAGATCCGAATTTTTTTTCCTGATTACTGAGTTTTCAGAAACACCCTTATCGTCATCTCATTAACGCGAAAATAATGCGGAAAAAGAGAGCAGATCCGGATATTCCGATTTTCTTTTATTATCGAACTACAAAGTTACACTCTCGGGTCAAGGGCTCTCGGAAAAGGTTGTTATCTATAATCCCGCAGAGGTATCCAGCAGCGAAAATGTAGGTGAAGGTTTCGTCTATGTGCTTGTGGGAGTTGGAGAGGGCCAAAATTCGATTATGGGGGATGCGGTGAGAGTTACGAAGGCAAGTCCGATTTGAGCAAGTTGAAGAGAAATCATTTGTATTTTCGATGCTCAGTCACCCTTGCTGCCCTTATCTGTTAACATATGCATTGAATAAAGGACATATGTTTACTCCTTCTGTTGTATAAAAACCAGTCATCGGGACGAAAAAAGATACTACCAAACAATCACTCACATGGAAATATTAATTATTGAATTCCAGGCGGCTAATATTTCTTTCTAAGTTTGGTTATGGGAGGTGGTAATCATTAATATAGGTAGACACCGCGAGGGGAGCATCAAATCGGGCATGTACCCCCTCCATATTTGAGAAAATGCATTATTTCACCTAAAAAGTATTTTATTTCTCTTAAAAAGAGGTTCCCTTAAAATATGAAATTGGCTTCCCTCCCTTCCACCCCTTGATCAGAAATCTGGGGGCACCCACGTTCATTAATCATCTTTACTCGTAGAAGTGCACATGGGACAGTGAATGTGTCCGTTGCTTCTCACGATTTTTTGCTTGGTTACGGTAAGTTTTAGCTTAAGATATGATGATCATTAAAAAATATGTAAACGGGAAACCTGACGGTTTGTGCCTTCTTTAAGTTAGGTTAGGTAAAGATATGATGATCGTTTTGAGAAACTAAATAGGATAGTAAATGCTTCTGCGACTGCAAGCCAGAAAATAAAATGTCAGAGAAATTATACAGAACATAATTAGGGTAGTTTATAATCACCAATCAGATAAAGTGTGATATAGCAAGATTATTTTTGAACTTCCAATAGACTTAAATTTTTGTCATTTTTTAATTACGCGGACTAGCACTGATCACAATGCGTGAATTGCCTATTCCTTTTCGAGTGATATTTCATGATTCTCACCCGAATGGCGGTTGGAGCCTACTCTTTTGTGTCACAGTTGATTTTGTGAATCTGCTGAAACTTGAATGTTGATCTCTTAGGACTGAATTTTCGAGGTTCTATGAAATACATCCAAGTTATTCGAATGACGAGCTGAGAGCGGTTACTCAAGAGTTTGGACACTTCACATATCAGAGCTCAATATCAGACTCCCAGACACTTCATATTCTTCTACGATTTTCCTGCATCGCTAAAGCTGTGCTAGGGTGCTGGACCGGTATCCTCGACTTGGCAGCGCGAATAAGAATACGAATACTTGAAAAGACATCAATTGATGAAGCGTCATAGATTATGTTCAGCAACGACGGCAAATAAAATTCTAATCCTAATACGCTTCGGTGAGTTTTCCGCTGAAATGGTGGTGGTGCGCTGTGCAAAATGAAAACCCTTTTCCCTACATTTCTAACATCCTTTCTTGTACCGCTATACATAGTCTGGTTACAGCATACGCTTAGCCGCCTAATAGCCATTATTATACTTCGAATTCGTCTTAAATCCTCGTTTTTACGGCCTTTCTTGCGCAAAAATTTCAGATTTTCCAGCCGAAATTAGAAAATTTTTAAATATACGCCGTTAGTTTTTGTTTATCTATCCACCGACTGCGGCGGAATTACTTTATTGATCGTATTTTTTGTCGAGGAATATAATTTTTGTAAACAATTTTTCTAAGTGCCGGATTTGGGAACGGTGATATACGTGCGCTAATGTAATTATTTCGCGCGATCAAATATTAGCGGGACGGCGATCGAAGTTCATTGATTTAGGGAAAAAGTTTTCTTATAAATTCGGGATCCGGATTCAGGATATTCCAAGTTTTGAGACATTATTCGGGCTGGCTGAAAAACAATACATTAAACGCGATCCCCGATATGTATTACAAGTATGGGAAAGTGTATAACAATTTGTGTAGCAATATACAATATAGGAAATGATACTCTCTTACGATCGTGTATTTATTTTATGACTTAAAACGTGCCGAGCTAAACCGTGCCACCTAAATTAAGTATTCCTATACTTATCTACACATGAGATAAAACAGTCGTAAATACTGCGCCGCTTCTTCAACTAAAGAGGAACACAATTTTAAGGCAAGGGTTTTCATTGGAAAAAATGCTGGATACGATGTTCATGGTGTAAATGTGATAGGAACCACCACAAAATTCTAAACGTCACATAGTAGTCTGAGATTTTGAAAACAAGAGGATTATCAGGGTGTCTATTAGAATTGATAAGTAAAAAAAGATAGTTTTAGGTAACCTTTATCCAATTTTTAGTAGTCTCAAAAAATTTTTGCTCGCTTCAGTCGCTTACCTTTTCTGTTACTTTCCTACTTTATGTCGCATTTAATCATTCTTTCTATTTCATATTCTTAGTTATGTCTGAGATAAATATTGTATTTACTGCTACTGAAGTCTGGAGATTGAGGTACCTTAATAGGGTTCACATAATATTACCTCATTCTGTACGTATGTAATTATTGAAAAGTAATCCTAACAGAACACTTGAAGTAGGCTACTATAGCTTTCACACAGGTATACTGGACCGCCATTTTGATTACCAAGTTAGTCCGAGCATTCTCTGACGCGCTCGCACCCGTTCGCGAACGGGTGATCAAGGATGTTCGGGCCAGTTGGGAATCAAAATGGTGGTCCATTATACCCATGTGAAACTGTAGAACCTTACTTGCGGGTAAAGAATTAAAACTCACATTTACCGTTTTACTACACGGGCGCAAATAGGTAAAATACTGTACACGGATGCAGGAATATCTTTGCTGCGCCTGTGAACGTGAAGTATGTTATACATATCACACGTTCACAGGCGCAGTAAAGATATTCCTGCACCCGTGTACAGTATTTTGCCTATTTGCACCCTTGAAGTAAAATGGCAAATATGAGTTTTGATTCTTTACCCTTCACTTGTCTGGCGCGTCGAGCATAACCAGTGTATACAAATGGCAAACGCAAAAATTGTCCGTGAGTATCAGTCACATTTCACTCGCTATTTACTCAGTAAGCTAATGTCTGTACAAAAAACTATGTTATTATATATATATTTTTTCAACCATTAAATAGAATAAAAATGTTTTAGATGACCTAGAGTGAAAAAATATGACTTTAGATAACTTCGATGAACGGTAGACACCCTGGTTATTGGAAAATTTAAAGGTGAGGTCAGAAAATGGTGACTAGAGCCCGGATGCACATGCATGAAGAACCAACCAAACGTACAATAAATGAGAAAACATGCTGAATAATTGAGCCGGAAGAATTCAATAATTTACAATATCCCTAAACATGGTACAAAAACTATAAATAAATAAAAAACTGATTACTGTGATACTGACAGGGACAAGATATACATGATCAAAGAAGACTAAATATAGACGAGACATAAACGAAAACTGATTTTAAAAAACAACCAAATGAAATCAAAAAACAGAACTATGTCCTTGAAATTTGAACATGAGTCAAAAAAAGCCGAAACAATCCCAAAAATGAACAAGAAGTATCAAAAGATCAGCCGTGTTATTTCCCAAATTAACCAAAACAAAAGAAAACAAACAACATAAACTCATTCAAAAAATTCTCAGATTCTGACGCCTCATATAGAACTAGTCTCGGGATAGTTTAAAATTGGTCAAAAATCCAAAAATGAATTTCGAAACCAGTCATGAAAAATCTATAAATAAACCTCTGGAATAGGGAAAAATGTAGTTAAATGAGTACTGCACGTGGAAGAAGAAAAAAAAAGAACAACAATATATTTCAGGGTTTTATCTTCAACATTATACAGTAGTAGGTTTGTGTATCGAAAAAAATTCTTGGAATTTTCGGCAATAAGGACGATTTTGTTGCATTCTGAGATGAAAGCAATACGTGTTGAATTTCAACGAAAAATATTACAATTTCTCCAGACCAATTTAAATTTGAAATTCGTGGTCAGAAATTTGGTCGATAAAAAAGGTAGTGCACCTTATTTACTCTTGGTGGATTCGTCTTGTCGCAGACCTCCTCCCCCCCCTCATCGGTTCCAGCGAAATAAAATATTTTTACAAAGTTTTAAATTAATCGGATGAGAATTATCAGCCACAACCTCCTCTCTTTCTCATTTCTCGGCCCATAAGTGTTGAATATTTAAATTCTAGAGTCTTAACAAAGTTTTGAAGATTCCTACAAAGTATCTTAAACGAGTCTTACGCAGTCAGCAAGTATGAAATAACAAGCTGATAGGGTAGAAATACGATGTTACAAAACAGAAATAATTTGATGTACTTTGGAAGTAACTCAGTGCAAAGGCGCAACTATAGCCTCCTTCGAGATTTTTCAAAATTTCTTCAAAATCAATTTCGAAACGGAAAAAATTGATGCCGATGGCCTGACGCGGTTACTTTGCGTCGTAGGTTCGTACAAATTTAGGTGGGTACCAAATCAGATAGATATTAAATCGAGCTTTCACCCCTGCCTAAGTTTTTTTTTTTCTAAATTCTAGCCCCCACCAAAAAAAGGTTCTGGTTGCGCCCCTGACTCAGTGTCAACTGTAAGTAGGCTATATTAAGTATAAAGAAACCATGAAATTACGCTAATACACCTTCAAAATTCCACTTTCTTGGTCAAAAAAAAACATTTTCGGGTATGTACATGAGTTTAAAGAATCATTACGCCATTGTATTTTACACGATTTCAATTTCTTTCATGTCGTTCAAGAATGGAAGTGGAAGGACGCGCTCGCCCATTCCACCAAGGGAGAGTAGACCCGATCTCTGATAGGCGACCTCGATGGGTGGGCAGGAAGAACTCACGAAGAGCTGAAGTTCCACCTGACCTAAGTCCTGAACGGCCACGGGTGCTTCGGCACGTACCTACATCGGATGGCGACAGCGCCGAGCCCCGTGTGCGCGCACTGTGATCGAGGGGCGGAGGACACACCTTGGCACACCCTGTTCGAGTAAGAGGCCTGGGAGCAGGAGAGGCGCGGGACGGTCAGAACAGCGATCGATCTCGGCGGAAGATGAAGACGACGGCATAATTAGCCGTCTCGCGCCGGACACCCTGGTTTCGGAAATGATGAAGAACCGAAGCAGTTGGAACTGGGTGTCGGCCTTTCTCTCGGCCATCATGAAAAGGAAGATGCAGACGTAGTGGTCGAGGCAGACAGCCGGCGACGAAACAAGCTTGGCTCACACCATCAAAAAGCACAACTCTGTACCATTCTACAGAAGAGCTGCCGCACATGCGCTGCGGACCCCCACCCCCCGCAGGGCTCTCCCGTCGTCACTACCTATCTGCGTCGACACACGGAACAAAACGAGGAGGTGAGGGGTGAGTGCAGAGGAATCGCGTCCGGCTGTGGGGAACCTGAATTCCAGGCGAGTTCTCAGGGAGCGTGGACCCCATGGACGCCCAGCGGCACGGCGAAATGGAGCCTTGAGCCCGGCCTCAAAGCGTCTCTCCGGCTACTGATGCGATACTCGAAAGGGTAGTTTCCGAGGCCAGGGGTGCGGTGTCATAGGGGCCACTCTGGCATGTGTGCATCACCATACGTCCCACCATGCCATGTCGTTCAAGAATAGGAGAATATTTCGAATGACATTTGCAAACATTTTCCGCAGTAATATAATTTTGGTCGAATAACGTTCGAAATATGTTGAAATGTTTCCGTTGTTGGCTGCTTTTTTAATTTTAAAACTCCGAAAAACGGGAACAAATTAATTTCTTGGAACGCAACCCGGCCAATCTGCATCGTAGAAAATTTTCAAAAACGCTGTCTGAAATGTTACTTCTACTTTCGAACGATATAAAAGAAACTGTAATTGGAAAAAAAGAGTAGCGTAATAATTCTTCAAACACGGATAACAGCTTACTGACTAGAAAACTGGATTTTTTCCTATGCCAAAATGTTGCAGTTTAGAGACCTATCTGCACTGTGTTATTTCAAAACAATAAAAAAATGTAACACAATTAAACAGTGTAATATTATAAGATCCATATTAGAGAGTTAAGGAGTCTTCAAAAAGTAGGGCAGGGCTTTAGAAAGTCCCGATCTTGATCAATTAAAAAAAAAAAACTGATACAGTCTAGTTGAGTCATAAGAGTTGTAAAAGAATTTTAAACAGCATATCAACTTATAAACAAGTTTAGAAGAGTCTTGATGATTCCTTATAGAACCGAGCATGAAAAAATTTTAGCAAATCATAAAAACTGTGCTCTTTTTTCAAAAGAAGAAAAGGGAATGTATAAACGTTAAAAAATGTTTCGAAGACTGATCAATATTTTCTGAATAGCCCCTCCCAAGATTACTTTCAGATTCACGAAATTAGGAATCCAAGCAACCGAACATACTTTATTTTCTGTTTTTTCTTCTACTAATTTGTCGAACCATAAACCTAGCTCGAGGTGTAGCCCTACAAAACCCGTTCGAATAATTGTTATCGAGTGATTTTTTCATGTTCGGGTTATTCGTGTTAAAGGTAGGCTTAATCTTCTCACTCAATCACAATAACCCTGTTGACGGCCGATTCGTTTTACAAATAAAAGATAAAAATAAATAAACCGATCGATTATTCGTTATACCTAGAAGCAGCTACTAGTCGTCCGCGGGTCATTAGAGATTCAAAAAAAAAAAAAATGAATATTTCCCCTAACATGCCAAGAATCAGATAATGATATTCGGTAGCGGTAAGAAAACACTCGTATATCTAACATCGAGAGTGAAATATACGAGATGGTTTTACGACTCTGGATGAAGTGCGACGCGGGTTATAATTACGATTCACTCTCGCGGTTGTTTGACTCCTTAATAAGAACGTGGCCGCGGGTTACTCTTTCGTGTCTACCCTCCACACTTTTCACAAGGTCTCTCTGGCTAAACTCCAGCACGTCATTTTTCTGGCCATTTTAATTGTTCAGATTTATACTACCTTTCACGATTCACTATACGATATGATGTGGAATGCATTGTCGATCTGTCATGGGGTCGAGGTGTGGTAGAAGAGATCGACTACAACCATAATAATACGTTCGTGTATAATTTTTTTAACAAACATTACTTCGAAGACAATTCGGACTCGGTAATTACAGTCACGGAAAAAACGTTCGTCTTGAGGTGCGAACGAAGAGCACAAGGTACATAATTATAACACGTTAATTTGATTAAAAATTGCTTCGAGTTCTCCAGAATTTATAGACAAGCTTGTTATTGGGTTAACCCGCTTTTTGTCTGCCAGTCTGTCTATCTGTGTTCTGGATCCTTAGGTCGCTTGTTGGGTTCTCGACCCGAATCTTTCACCAATATGACAGGATGTCTCAGGCTGAAACGGGTACGCGGCAACATGACAGAACATACTCAAAATCATGTATTCGTTTTGTAGAGAATAGTTTCATGTAATACATGAGGACAATTTCCCGATGCGCAAAATCCCGCCAGTTACCCGGATAACTAAAGAGGAACCAAGGGTAATCGACGGGATTTTGGGTAATCTGACGGCAGCCCAGGGTTGCAAATGAGTAACATTTCCGCGGGTAACTAGAGAGTAACTGATTGCGTATCGAGATGCGCAAATTCCGCGCCAGTTACCTGGGTAACTAAAGGGGAACCAAGGGTAACTGATGGGTTTCTGGATAATCTGAGGGTAACCGAGGGTTGCAAATGAGTAACTTATCTGCGGGTAACTAGAAGGTAACTGATAGCGCGCCGGATTTAGCAACAACAAGAAAATCAGTGGGATTGGTCCAGCTGCGTTCATAAAATCTATCCCCTTCCCCCTATTTGCTGAGGAAGATATCAAAAATTTTCCATAGGTTCACGACTAAGGATCGCAGCAATGATTTCTCCTAAAGGTTGTAAATATTAGGGGGTTATTTCTGCAAAAAAATCGCGGGGAGTATTTTTTCAAATAAAAATAAAA
Source organism: Acanthococcus lagerstroemiae (assembly GCA_031841125.1). Taxonomy (NCBI): domain Eukaryota; kingdom Metazoa; phylum Arthropoda; class Insecta; order Hemiptera; family Eriococcidae; genus Acanthococcus; species Acanthococcus lagerstroemiae. The sequence goes on along the minus strand of CM063110.1, from coordinate 5,701,417 downwards.
CAAATAATGAAAAATAAATGAAAAGATATACATATGTTTTGGTCAATTCCCTTCGGTAATCATTTCGTAAAAACGCACTGAGACCTTTTCAGACATACTAAATGTTAAGATACTCTGAGAATCTTCAAGACTTAGCGTCAAACTCGTTTCGATTCCTGATTCAAGTATTCGGAGAAATTCTAGTTCTCGGATCGTCGATCCTGCCTCGCCACTTTACTTGTATCTTTGTTTGGTGGAACGTATGGCGACCCACGCATGCCAAATTAGCCCCCCCCCCGACACTGTGCTCCTGGACCCGGAAACTACGCTTTTAGGTATCACATCAGTGACCAGAGGGATCTACAATCGCAGCAGTAGATGCTACAGACTGATAACTAATTATTCAAAATGAATCGGACAATAACGAATAACGGGACTCTTAAAGGCAAAACACCGATTGACCCTCCGAAGGGTCCAGAGTGTGGAGCCTTCATCATTATGTTAAAACTACAGTCGCAGCAGTAGACAATGCAGACTGATGACTAATTTCTCAAAAGTTCACATGTATCTAGCACGGAGGCAAATGATTCTCGATATAGTAGATACAAAATACACAGGATTATATAGGGAACGCTTTTCCAAAATTCACTGAGCTAATATTTCTTCATTATTCAAAAATTACAAGAAAATAATAATAATAATAAATAAAAAATAAACTGTCTTTAGATCATAATTTTGACTTTCTTCTCTCTAGTTCTGACCAAGGCTAGTCTCAACCTTAACACATTCAATGCAAGTACACAGTGTACAGGTTTAAAAAATGTTATTATATTGTAACGTAATTCGCAGCGAAAAACGCACGAAAACGCTTACTAAGAATTTTTAATGTCACACTAATACAAACGCACGAAAACAGTAGCTAGATCGCTTTGAGAATGCACAGTTTATCGCCTACAAAACTAGACAACACGGCGACGGCCAGCGGTCTATAAATATCGCGGCATTATCGGCGAAACTCCTTATCGCTTTTGTTATCGAACTTCTATTCTGCTGCTCGAAACGAGTCGATCTTTCTTCGCTTATCTCGCATGTTCGGGATTATTCGCCACAATATTAATAAGGAAATGCATTACATCAAATGCTAACTCGTGCGAATCGAATATAACTGTGAGATATCTTAATCGTCACCAAAGTCATCACATCAATGGTAACCAACCATCTTCTTTCAAACACGCTTTGTGGACTTCTGATGAACAGCATTTTGTGAAATTTCATGTGTAGGGTGTACCAATTCACTTTTTCTTTTTCTGTATTGTAGAGAGCTTTCGGCTGTTATGCCATCATCAGCGGAGTTCCCTAAATGAGACTTGTCTCTTATGGTCCTGTAGTCATAATTGAGAGTAGAACCGTATGGTGAACCTGTTTAGTAGTGTGCTCCTATTGGCTGTCTGTGGTTATGCAGTCTGTTCAATCAGTGAGTGTTATTAGTTGTGTGCTCCTATTGGTCGTCTGTGATTGCGCAGTCTGTCCAATCCGTGGGTGTTATGTTATTAGTTGGAATAAGTTCTCGCTTTGGAAGTTAGTTGTGTTTATTAGGTTGTTTTGTTTTATTTTTGCCTTTATTAGGTACTTCTAGTTGTTCTTTTAATTTTATTTTTCTTGTGTTGTTTTCTATGTGTAGGATTTTGTACTCAACTATGACTACAGGACCACGAGAGACAAGCCTCATTTACGGACCTCCACTGATGATGGCATAACAGCCGAAAGCGCTCTGGAATACTGAAGAAGAAAAAGTGAATTGGCACACCCTACACATGGAATATTACCAAATTCATTCACACTCCGAAATGGACACTAAAAGCCTTTTGTGAAGGTTACAGTTTATCTACTTTGAATTTCAAATGGGAAAGCACGATATAAATTATCGATATAGATTTTTGAGGTCACTGATTTGAAATATCAAATCATATTTTTGATCTGGCCCTAATCTCAGTCCCACTATTTTAAATTTAATTTCATACTCAAAATGGCAAAACTGACTTGATTTAGGAAATTAAATAGATTCAATAGGTTTTGGAATTGGAATAGATAACGAGCACATAAACAACACCCACACCTACCTTTCTGCTGCTGGATATCTCTGCAACATACAGACAACAACGTTTCCTGAGCCCATAGCCCGATAGCTCCGAGGCTCGATAATAACAAACAAAAAAATGGACTTATTACGCTTTGGGAATTAGCCTTTTCATTAGCCTATATTATATATTACGGTGCCAAAAATATGGTCACTTTTTTGACGATATTATATTAATAATGGAAACAAAGTGACCACTTTTTTTTTTGCACGGTAGTATAATACGATGACACGAAAAATATTGATTATTTTGCAACTCAACAAAGAGATATTGATGCATTGAGGGTTCCATCAACCCATTTTGGAAAAAATAACTTACTACCTTTTGAGAAAGCATCTCTCATATGTATACAAGATACACTATGAAATACCCTTCACTATTTATTTATGTATTGGATTGGGAAGTCGGATCGATACGGGAAAAACGAGGGTTCAGAAGGAGCAAGGTCTAGTTTTCAAGCGGAAAAACCCGTCAAGGGGTCCACACGTACCATAAATTCTAAATTTAAGTGAAAACATAGCAAATCGCCTCCTATTTCAGGTTGCTGGTTACGGTCGTTAAAAATTTCTATCCGTTCATGGATCGACTTACAAACGGTATATTTTTTTCATATTGATTTTCAGAATTTTTCTTAACAGACAGTCACGCTGTTACGTTATCCAATCTGTACGCTGCCATTGCAAACTCATTTAAGAATTTTTGTGCTTAACAGCTGACCCAAATTCCTTACTTCAAAACGAGTCAAATTTCGGTATTTGAAAGATCATTATTGCTCCTTGTGTAATCGTGCGACAGGAAAAGGAAAGGAGGCATTTGTTCCCAATAGGTTTTTCAATAACACACAAAGGTTGGAAGCACTTTTCCAATCCTCTGATCGCTGTAAAATAAGATCTATAAAAAATGACCCAAAAATGGTACTTCATCTAACTTCTGTTGTTGCATGTTAATTTTCAGAAAGCTCAACACTCGTGCATGATTCGTTACAAGTATCGCAGAAAATGTTATACCTTATAACTGGCAATATAATTTTATGCACTGGGTCACGACAGCGACTAGTACCCATTACGAAAATTCTCACGCTGCTTATTCATCGTCTGCCTTCAAAATCTGAATATCTTTATTGAAATACTCCTTTTTAGCCGGATAAGGAGGAAAAAAAGGAAAAAAAGTGAAAACATAATTAATATTCAAACGAAGGGAGTCGTATTACTTCGACAGAATTTGCATCAAAAGTATTTCGACCAAAGGTGAAAAAATGCAAATTTTTTGTTTTAATTATCTTCCCGTCTTCGGCATGAACTTCATCAGAGTTGCTAATCATGAGATCTGCAGAAGAAAATCCGGTGGCTCGTTATCGCCCGAGAGTAAATAAACTCGGTTATTTTTGTATCGGCCGCTACATATCGTTCGCGAAAGTTTACTCCACCCTCTCCTTCCCTCCAGTCACACGTTTCCCAGTTTTTCTGATGAAAGAAAAACTTCGACGTACTTCAATAATTTCGCCATCTTTCAACTCTGGTTCGAAAGTTGCGTTTTGTTTCATCATTCACGTTCGATTAATACGTGCCAGATAAAACGAGAGTAAAACTCGTGTCCGCGAAAATTGAGGAAGTGAGTACTCCATTCTTTGTAGCGAATAATTTGATACAGTAACATTGTTTATAGTTTTCGTTGGAAGCAAGAAAAATAAATGAAAGAGATAGAACGAACGCCAACACCACAAGTCATGTCAGTCTCCGATAATAATTTTCTGCACATTTGATCGTACACTGTTCTTCTGATATGAGACAAGCAGAAATGAATGAATCTCGCGTTGTACACCAAGAGAAAGAAATTTGATTTTCATTTGAAAAATGCCACACCGGCAGTATAAAGCGTCAAGTGCCAGATCATGATATCATCGGCATAAGCAAATTAAATCGAAAAAGCGAAAGTAGAAAAGCTAAAATTTGCTAAAGATTGTTTCACTGGTTTTCTGAGGAACATATCAACTGTACTCAGAACTAACTTTTTTCTTCAGGGGAGGGGGGGGGGAGGAAATTGAACTCTCTATAATTGTCTTTCATTTAAAATTCTGAGAACTATTCTAGAAACGACAAAAACTTTCAAACAAAATATGATCACACTGGATTCTGTACAAGAATGGTCATACCCATTTCGACCCGGAATCATAAATGAACGGTTGGAAATTATCATTAATTTCCAAGACGACTCTCGGGGACAGGTCTCTGAAGGGGCTGGTATTTTCATCTATTTCCTCACTTTGCATAGGAGCACAAATATAAATTGAAAAAAAAATTTACTAAGGACAATTTATATGAGAATCATTTTCCTACACCCAGACATTTCCATATCTGAGATGATTTGTCTCATCTCCCCTCACTCCACGGATACCACCAATACAAACTCTGAGTTTTTAAATGTTCCTCAGGTTTCTAGAATCGGCAAAAATTGGGAAATTTCAGGGCTATTACGAGACCTAATTTGAACGTGTGATATCATATCTATAGTATTCCAGGTAACTGAATTCAGTTTTGGCATTGTATTCATTATCATTTGAAAATCGATGGATCTGAAGAAGGGAGCAAGGCAGTGGCAAATTTAAGGCAGAAGACCCAATCAGAAAACGTTCTCAAGAATGCACCACTTGTTAGATTAAAAAAAATATGGTATAAATTTATTAACAGTCACCCGCCCCGTCCCCCGCCAAAAAAGTCAAACAATTTTTCGTGGGCCTATTATTACAAGAAAATAACGTAGTTATAGCAGACACGCCAGAAAAAGTCAGACGACTGAAAAATCTAAAACAAGATCAGACGATTGAAAAATCTAAAACAAGATCAGACGATTTTGCTGTTGGTGGCTACTTGCATGCCAAACATGGTTGATTGAAAAGAGGCCTCTAAAAAAGTCAGTGACTTAAAATAAGGTGTGGCAAATTTGATGGGGCCTCTTTCATACAATATAAACAAGCGATTCTGACAGGGACCCCTCAAAGAAAGGTCAGATGTCAGACGACTTTGTTGAGGCTCTTTATGGGCAAAAATCCGGATTTTGGCAAAAGCTCCTGGAAAAAGATTAGACAACTTAGAAGAAGAACCCCACTGAGGACTCCATGAGTGCATAAAAAATACAGACTTAGGTCGTCATTTTTGTTTTTCTAGTAGTTGGGGAGAGGGGTGGACTTTGGTTTCTTTTTGGATGCAGATCCAGTTAGCAAATGTTTACTTTCTACGTCAAAAAATGCAACATGTACATCGAATATTAGTTGCTGAATTCATTGTTTCATTCAAAAATGGAAATTGGTAGACCTGGGACGGAGAAGGGGTTGGAATATAAACCAATTAAAAAATATAACCGAGGTATCGAATTGTAGGTTTTACAGGCAACAGATTTCATTGAACATTGGGGGCCCTGGATCAGATGTTCACAGTGACAGTGAGTTCAAACGCAATGTTTATCAAATGCTTGGTTTCCATGGTTTCTGAATGCAATTCTGGCAGAGTATTTCCACTCAAAAATTGATATTGGAGGACCTGGAGCAAGAGTAGGGGCTTTAATTAATATGAACCAGTTCAAAAAAGGATGCGGATATTAAATAATTTTTTGATTTCCATTTGACCTGACTTTTACTCTTGTTTTTTGAAAATTGATGGACCTATAGGTCTGAGAGAGGAGGCTAACGTAAAAATAGGACATAATGCTGTTTGTAAGTTGAATATTTGGTTTTCACCGTCGATAATTTAATTCTTGACATTAATTTCGAAAAGCAATTGTTTTTCTGTCATATTTACTTTCGCCTTCATTGATCTTATTGGTTCACTTCTACCCTACTCTCTTCTTCAAGTCTCCCTCTATTTCCATTTTCCAGTCCAAATATCACCGCAAATATAATAAATGACCCATAAAATCAAATACTCAACGCGCATACTTCACACTGTGCTATTTGGACTTCTACCTCTCCCCCAGGTTCACGAAAGTAAGATCAAAAACAAAATCAGCAATCTAAAAAATCTCCTACTCAATACCTATACCATACCTTTACCTAGGTCATATTTGAACCCCTCCCCCTATCCACATATATGTACAATAGTTTCCAGTCAGATCGACCCTGAATTTGATGTACATATTGCATTCGAACTCATTTCAACAATACCCCTTCCCCAGGTCCGCTAATTTACACATGAGAAAGAATGTGATATCAACATACCGGTCAGTGATCCCGATATTACACACATGATATTCCAAATTCAAATTTATGCTCGTCACAGCCTTAAGAGTCTTACATTCTTACTGCTTATAGAACTAGACCTCATTAAACACAAAAAAAAAACGCAGAACATGCACGAAAAAAATAGGTTTTCTCCCATAGGACCTACGTTAAAGGTTTGTCTTGGAAATGGTCATTTTCAACCCAAGGGAGAAGTACGAAAAAAAAGTTACGATCATTCTCAGAAGGAATCCGGTGTAGAACCAAGTCTGCTCTTAAATATTTTTCATTTTGTAATAATTCTCAAAATTTTGGGTGAAACCACCACTTTTTTGGGGGGCGAGGGGTTAGCATACGGATGCTAGATGAATTCTCGATATGTTGCTCAGGAAATCACTACAAACAATTTTCCACGAATTCCAGCATGTTAAAAAAAAAAATGTTTATTTCAAGTGGTAATTCGTCTATGTTAGAAGGTGGCAACGGTCAACTGAAACGAGTAAGGACTCATTTGAGAATTTGTGTCTTTGCACTAGAATATGGTAGTCTAATTAGGGAACAGAGCAGTGATTATTTTCCAGGAACACATCAAACACCATACATTGTTTAGGTAAATACTTGCACACACAGGAATTTTCTACATACTTGAAATGTTTCGTGACGTCATTAAGGTTACTCACAGACAAGACGCGTCAGACGGGCTCACAGTAATGAGGAAATAACGTGCATTAGACAGTCGAAAAGTGTAACAACCGGCACCCGAATGAAATATTAGTAAAACGCCAGACGAAAGTTAGAACGAGAAATATTTGCATGATTGCGGGTGGAAAGACGCGGACAGAGAACTGTTTGAAACACTCCAAGTTCGTAACTCTTCATTCGTCGGCACAGATGTTACATTAAAAAATAATTTAGCGGGGCAATTAAAATGACATCGAGAGAAACAACTATTTTAGATTATAATACGTATTCTTTTTCGACTCGACCACAGCTCCAGATCGCATGATTATTACGAACGAGATGATTTTAGAAAGAGCGTCTCCTACATCCCAGATATTAATGACCCTATACTGAATTCAACTATTCACAATCAAAGTATTTTAAGAAATATCTTTGCTCTCATCAACTAGTTCCCCTTCACTAGGATCCTTAGCTCTTCATTTGGGGCATTACTGTTAGAACACATGAATTTAGAAACCCCCAAGGGTATAAAACGGTAAGTAGACACTTGAGTTGTTTGCATTTGATGCCTTTTTCCATTTCTAGCCCCTCCCTTCTGGTTACCACAATGCTGAATATAAAATCATGCTGATATAAAAAATGAAAACTCAAGAGACTGAGAAATCTGACAAATAATGCATACTGAACTGGCTCTTTTCTAATTTACTCTCGACCCGAGCCCTGGAATCCGTCTTTTCGAGCATTACTTCAGAGACGTCGGGGAGGCTGTTAGGGCTGTTTTAGCCCTCTTCTCATTTTGCTGAAAAATCGAACTAGATCGAAATGTAGCGAGTTGATACGTGGGCTCGAACCCGAGACCTTCGGATTCCGAGACCAGCACATGTACTAACTGACTTCTGAAGCTTTGAGTCTTGCTCTAGATACCATAATTTTGAAAATACTACAAGCAATTGGACACAAAAAACATTTGTGAAACCTAAGAAATGATACTATATTTTACTATTTGACTTCTTCAATTCTCAGGTCCTCCCGGTTTGAAAATAGGATCCAATCAATTCTTCAGTTTGAGTTTTCTTACACCTTCATTTCAAAAATCTCTCAAAAATTTGTAAGGAACTAACTGTGGAGACTCAGCTTGCCAGTAGTTTTCATGTGTGGTGGGACGTATGGCGATGCACGCATGCCAAAGTGGCCCCTATGACACCGCACCTCCAGCACCGAAAACTACCCTTTCGGGCATCGTATCAGTGCCGAGGGGAGGTTTCTAGGCAAGGGATGTATTGACCTTTCGAAATTCAATGAAGTCTTTCTTTTCGCTCTGAACCTGTTTCAGCTGCCTTTCTCGACTTTTTTCTCGCGACCCGGTTCTCCTGCACTCCTCGCTTAGAGGATTAAGAGCGTGACCTACTTTTTGTTCGCTCTTACTCTCTCTCCCTACGGATCATTCCAATGGGCGAAAAGTAAATTTTGTGTATAGTCTGTTGTAGTACAGTTTCCAGCGAATAAACCATCTTTGGGCTCGATAGTCGTATCTTTTGATTAGCCCTTCGCGCTAAACTAATACATTATTATTTTTGTTGTTGAAAATGTTTGGAATTTCATCCGATTTTGAGAAATATTAGCGGTCAGAGCCTCATCGTTCTTGACATGACGGTCTCAGACAATAAACTTTTTTTCTGAAAAATTCTCAAGTCAACTCGTATGTTAAGGTTGAATTTAGAGAGCGTGTTCGAAATTAGCACTAAAAATCGAATCCAAAACAGTTTTCTATTTCTCAAACACTCACATTTTCAGACGAAACAATTTTTTTTTTTAAAATTCCAGTCTTTTGATATTCCAATTTTAAAAATCTCACAAAAATCCAAATCATTTTTTTCTGTTAAAAATACCTCAAATTTCATACACTTCTAAGATATGTTAACGGTGAGGACCTCATCATTTTCAGCGGAGTCATTTTTGGAAATAAAATTGACTCTAAAAACCCATACATTAAGCGCCATCTTGAAAAAATTGCAGATATGCCTCTTTCAGTGGCTTCCCAGGGTGTTGGACGTGAAAAACACTCTTGAATTCGTATTCGGAAGCCTCAAAAACCTATTAATCTACTCCCACCTCGACTTCGTTTTTTTCTTCCTTTCCTCCCGCCTCTTTTGGAGTCACCCGCTCCTCAGGGTCATTAGCCCAGATCTCTAGGCCGAATTATTTCTGATTGATTAGGTATCAAATAATAACCCGAAATTTTGGTGGTCGAATTTGTAAAGCCATTTGAGGTTAATGAAACCATTAATGGGTCAGCGCTTCATGTTATTCTTATGAGAAGATAAAGGGGCTGGAGGCATGTCTTTCCACCATCCGATCGAGCTATAATTTTTATGATGACTCCCTCTCCCACTAATACATAGACACTAATTCGAATACTTAAATCGAAGATTCCAATTCACATCAAGCGTTTCAACGATTTGTGTGAAAATGACATCTGAACTCAAATTTCAATTTCATTATATTATTCTTTTCGAAAGATGGAAAAAATTTGGGTAATACGAAAAATGAAACAATTATTGCAAATAAAACAGAACAGTTCATTGTATTTAGTATTTGGATTCAGAGGTCCCAAACTGAGACCAAACCAGCACGTAATGCAATAATTTTTAAAATCAGCGATCAAAATGATCCTCAAGTTTGATAGATGATTTCTTCAATTTTCTAGGTCGAGCCAAATTTGTCTATTTCTTGTAGTTCTTCGACTTACTGCGAAGCGAAGAAGAAAACATTACAATTTTTTGCTATGATTTTCGAACTCCTCTTACTATAAACTTCCTAACAATATATTACGTAGATAGAGCGACGTTTTTCGATTTATAATGAAAAATTATGAATATCCCGGGGTGAGGTTTGGATTATGGAGATCCAAGTAAAGGTTCGCATTAAGAATTTAATGCAGTGATTGAAATCAGTGACTAAAAACCTCAATTTAGTTTCCATCAAGTCTATTTTGCCTATTTCAAGTTGTCTTCGAACCTGAATTTGCATTTTATTTCACATTGGCTTTCCGATAGCGTGCATATGAAGATAATTTTGAAACTTAAACGTAATAATACCTAATTATCATTTCTCATGGAAAATTTCTGATTTTGACCCGCTGAATATAAAAACGAATGTAATATTTGAACTGAAGGGCCCCAAAAATACCTATTTTTAAGCGTTGGTTTTTCACGTTAAGTCGAAGTTGCCTCTTCAAGTATGAAATTTCAATTTTTGGGACTGACATAAGTGTCTGATCAGAAACCAACTGCAATGTTTGAATTTAACGACACAACACTGTATCTCAATTTGCTGTTCAATATTCCAAGTTGAGCCAATTTAGCCAGTCTGAAGCATAAGGATTTCATATTGGGGCCAAGATCGCGTGTGATCAAACATGTCAATTTGACAGAATATTCGCTTTTAACGAAGCAAAAAATCAATATTGATAGTTTGTTCGCTGTCATCTTCTCTTTGGAACGTTTCAAGTTGACGGACTCCCAGCCCTTGTTCGTGATCCTCTAAAAAACACGACTTTACTATTTCAAGATCCCGTTTGGTTCCCTTCTCAGCTGCTTCATTAAAATATGTACAATAAGTACATCCTTGCATAATAATGTTATCTTCGATTGTTCTGAAATATCGTTTGTACTCCTCGGTTTCCAGTTCTCAGCCCCTTTCCCCTCTAATCAGGAGTGAGTTCCCAATACAAAAAATAGGGGGAAGGGGGAAAGGTCCACCAGAAAATTTTTTGATCTACTCCCCATGCTTTTTTTCTGGCGTCTCGAGTAGGAGAAATTATGAAGTTACATTCTATGAGAGAGAAAGAGAGAAACTTCGAACTTGGACTTTCAGAATTCAGGAATTCATCGAACCGAGCCATAACTCTGTCTGCATTGTTCAAAGTCATGCATCTCACTTCTCTAAAATAATTTTATTATTCTCTCATTCATCATTTCTTGCCTCCGATTTCTTCGACCGCTTTCAAGTTTCAACGCGTGAATCGAAATCCTTTTGATGAAAGATCGAGACCAAACAAAATTAATGGATTTATTATCCACGGTCAAAACGTACGAGACATTAATTAAAAAACAGTACGCAAGCGGCTATTAAAAACTCTTACCTCCGATTAATTCACTTTTGTAAAACATTTACACGAACCGGGAACCGGTTCCTTCTCAATTTTTTCTTTTCTGAAACAGAACGAAACGTGCATCGTTATTTTGGTCATTTGTTACCGCCGAATTCCGTTTAATCATTACAGATGAACCGGATCACATTCTGTATTTTTGTTCGTATTTTCCCACATAATACAGAGATGATACGAATCGTTATTCATATTTTTATGAATTAATAACGCCGTCTTTAACCGTTAATTGAATGGAAATTTATTTATTCCGGTTCATTCGACGCTATAGGTACCTGATGCCCAAGTACTATTCTTCGCTATTTTATATTATCGATGTGAATTAAGACCTATAACCTTCTAAAAAAAAGTGATATGAAAGATGTCCGATTAACTGCGCAGCGCACCAATTTTTCTGATTGTTCAAATTGTCCCAATTCGAGTATCTTTCATTCGACATTATTTTAGCTAACTGAATTTATGGGGAACTGGCTCCACTGTCCAGAATATGGATCCCTCACGAAATCATTCTCGCCTCGTTCTATCCGTCATTGCTGGGGTGCATCTACTGGTCCACACTAACGGATCTAGGAAGAAATCCTAAGTAAAGATAATCTAGGAGCCCACAGTCGAGCACAATCCAAATCTGCACATCCATCGAAATGGGGGAGGAGCTTTTCCTTCATTAGAAAAGTTCAATGAACCCTTCAACCTTCAACACTTACGAAAGTTTAACGAATTCTACCCAATTCTACAGGACGATGACCCCTATCCCAAAGGTCGATAGCGCCAGCCCTTATGCCTATATTCCTTCTACTCACCATAAAATGAGTATACATCAGATCCGTCATGACTTCGGGGATGTAAATTTGTTCGAACATTTATGCTCTCGGATTACAAACCTACGCTCACGGCCATACAGACACAAATCACTATCGTACCTACGTTACGAATAATAATGCTTATTTATGTTACGTTTATGTATTTACGACTAATTTCCAAAATACCGATTGCAGCTATTTACAGGCCCTTTTCAAGCACTAGTTAGGGTTGTGCCGCCTCGTCGGCTCGTCGGGAGCGCGCCTAGCTAAGAACTTCTAAACCGGTTTGAACACGACGCGTGTGTATTCAAATGTTAATTACCAACCTCGAAGTAAATCATTCAGCCTGTCGCGATAAATCTTGAAATCGGGAGCAATTTGTTGCGACTGAAAATGCCCTACCAACTATGTTGTAATGTAGAATTTGTTTACGTATTTTTCCTCGACAAGGTTCATTAGGAATGAAGAGAATGAAATACCTTCGAATATATGTACTACAACATTATAAGTCCACATAGGCAACGAAATGCCATCCCTTTTTTGTCGGTATCGTTATACGTGCCGGATACCATTATTTGTTGATACGTAGGTATATGTACTAGCACACTCACATTCTATCTTCTTTATGGACAAAGTTGCCAAGTTTTTACTCAAGATTCCAATTGTTTTGAGAAATAATACACGGCATTTTAGACTTCGAACAACCAGTGGAGCAAGCTGGCTTTAGGAAAGAATTTGCAACTGTAGACCATATCCAAACTCTAAATCAACTACCAGAGAAAGCGAGAGAATATCAAATTGACCTATGTCCACTGTTTACAAATTTCAACAAGGAATTCGATTCAATCCAGCATAGAAAAATATAGGAGGCACTGGCGGCTCAGGGTGTACCAGCGTAAATACTTAAAACTATAATACATTTAACTACGTGCTCGAACATATGTGTTCGAAAAATAGATTGGCAAAGAAAGGAATTAAAGTAAAGGGACCCATTTATCGGCCCACAATGGTAATGTTGAATTCACGAAAGAAATATGCTGTTTGTACGAAATATATAAATGACAAGCGCAGTAACAAGTACGAAACAGAAAAAGAAAGAGTTTGAAGAAAAAATTAAACTTCAGAACGCAATGTAATTCACTTACACGATAGAATAAAATACGCCCGGAATTTTAATACCTTCTACACACAATGAAAAGAAGAGACACGATATTACTGCGCCCGAAATAAAAAGTTTAAATTCTCGGCCTCCATTATACTTGCCACAAATTTACAATTGCGCACAAATTAATGTCAAAATCAAATTTTGGAGCAATAAAAATCTATGAATCGATTCTCCACCTCCTCAGGAGCCACAAATTTAGATTAAGAGCCAAACCGATATCACAAACGAATTCGTTGAGTTCGAAACCCCTCGATGATCTTGATGGGGTCATTCGCATAAATAATAGGTCTAAAAATTCCTAATGTATTGTAATAAAGGGTAATTTTTACACGCCCACTCTTTTTTTGTTCTCTGAACCCGAGCCCTGAAATCCGCCCTTTCGAGCATTACCTCAGAGCTCCCCTCTATGGAGTTTCTAGAGTACTCAAGAAAAAATTCTTAATGACCGTTTTTATAGAAAATTGGATCCCTCTTAAACTCATGGATCTCCTATCCCCACGAGTATGTACATTTTTGTGTTTAAACAACATAATATACCGTATGCAAGTCATTTCGTGATATCGATTTTAAAACTCGTAATTTAAACTTTTTTATTCGTGGCTTCACATTTCGTTCAATCACACTTTTTATTTCGTGCTATTTAATACTTCCCTAAAGTAAATGGCTAATAACCTCAGATTGGACGACATCGTACTGATCATGTAACATGGAAGGAGCCAAATTTTTTCTCCTACACCAGCTACAAGAACGTGCAACTGACTCGGGTCTGAAAAACACTCGAGTGAGAGCTGTTGGAAAAAGACATTTGGGGTAAAATTGAAAAAAAACTAATAACGAACCTACTATTGGTGAGTTATCTTTAGGGCCAAGAAGAGTCCAAAATGGTAAAACTAACTCGGATTCGGATCCTACTTGTGTGAGGATGCCAGCGAGGAAAAATAAGTAAATCGTTTTAGGAAAAGTAGCAAGGGATAGGTGCCCTTTGATAGCGATTAAGTTTTCCTTATCCTATACCGGCTTCCTCTCTATTCTGACGCAGGCACATTCGGGGCATTTTCGGGATAGGGGGTGCGATGTCCAGGGGCCAATTTGGCATGCGTGTATCGCCATACGCCCCACTATCATCGATCCTATACCGGCTGCAAAATGGTAAAACTAACTTGGGCCGCAAGGAAAGTTGAGAGAGACTTCAGGAGGGCCCATGAAAGATGGCACTTGAGGGGAAAATCAATCGTTCAACTCATTTAAAGTTAATGTAATTGCACTGTAGAAAAGCTTTTATTTAGCACATTTTCTATCGTTCATACACTTGATTTTTCACGTTATTTCAATATGCAATTGATGTTCCCCCGATTTTTTTTCAAATTTGACCTCCCCGCAGCCACTCCAGGTACCTTGATTTGTGTATGACATTAAAATTCACGTTGAATATTCAGTAACCCTGAAAACCTACAAACTGATATCCGAATTGTATTTCTTAAGTTTTGAACCCCCTCCACCCCGCCCCCTTGGGTGCTTCTATTTCGACTCACAAATTTGATAAATGTCTAAGCTGAATTCAATAGCTTTAAAAACCCAGTATTTGATCAATCAGTTTCCCTATTCGTGCTGATGAAAGGTCAATCCCACTACTGAACTTATTTTCGACGTTAGTAAAGCAGGGAAAAACGCAAATTCACATAAATGGTATCTGTGGAGAGGGTCACCAGAGAAGGAAGTTTTCCGGACAGAAGAGGATTCAATACTGATTAGCACCCATTCTCTTCCCAAAACTCGGTGAAACTAGAAAAATTCTTAAAATTGTACGTTCCCCCATATACGGCGTGTGTAGTTGCGAGAAAAGTTATTTTCAACCTTTCATTCATGATGTTTCTGAGGCAAATATGAAAAAATGCAAGTGTGTAGAATTCAATGTAGAATATTTCTACTCCAGTATTTTTCCGCTACGATGATCAGTTCTCAGGAAAAGTGGGGGGGGGGGGATTTTATAGCATCATTTTGCCCCCTGGATTCGCTCGAACTTTTAACACATGGATTAGTAAATCACCCAACCCCGCGTACCGAAATTCAGCTCCCCAAAAATTTCATATCTATTCGGTCTTTTTCAAATGATTATACTGGACAATTTGGAGTACAAAAGCGGATGTTATTCGTTTCATAAACCCTAGCTGAATTTTTCAGTTTTGTTTTTGCTCTGGTGGTTTGGTTCACTCAAGAGCTCAATACCTTAATTGAAATCTACTTATGTATTACTTTGTTCAGACGATTTTCTGTGAAAAGCTATCCAGATTATTTCCTATTGACATGAGTTCTATTATTCCTTCGTTATTATTCGTATCATATCACGTTTTCAAAACCTGAGCTCTTATCGTCTCATGTGGAATTCCGTGACTTCAAATCTTGCTCGTGAAGTGCTGATTTGTCGCTGTCAGTAACAGTCTGCAGAAATTGCAACGTTTGCGTCTTTGGGTTTATTTATTGAAAAAGTTCATTGGATTTGAGTTCATTGTGCCTCGAATCGATAACAATTGAATAATTGAAACTACTGTAGGAGGCTTTGCCCTGCCCGTCATTCCAGTATTATCAACAGTTGATGGTTCATTGTACAGAAAGCGTGACAATTTCACGTTTAATTTCTTGTTTCATCTATCACGTTCTTAAATATTCTTTATTACAGTCTGTTAGTGTACTTTCGCTGGAATATATTCAGCGAGGCAGCAGCTGAAGTCTCAGGGGAGAGGGGTAGTATTTTCATCACAAAGAAACTTTGATACACGGCGAAGGAATATCAGAATAACATTGCGAATTCCAGTATCAAAGATAAGTTCCTTTGTTGAGGCTGAAAGGCATGAAAATGGGTGGGGGGGATTCTCTACGACTGAGGGAAAATGTTCTCAAAATGGGGTCCAGCAGGTTTAGGGAGCCTACTGCTGAAAAACGGTAATCCAGGTTGTAATAAGACCCTTGTAACCTGTAGAAAGACGCCATGTCATTCCGAGCTTCAATGTTATTAATACCAAGATACGACTCTCTATGAAGGACAATGATTCTACAGAAACAAAGAATTTTCATCCAGATTTTAACATTACTTACAATTTCCAAGGAATATCTAGTGTTATCAGTCAGCGGCGGATCCAAAAAGGAATTCTGAGAGAGATAATTCAAAATGTATAAGAAATATACTTTTCCTCCCCTCCTCTTGAGTATGCAGAGATCTTCTCTTCTCGAATTTACATTTTCGTGTACGCCTAACCGCCCTGCAAGGCTACTTCCTGTGTAGCACGATGCGAGCGTCTAACAAACGCCTTTTGTCCCCTGCATACCTGTACATACGGCGATCTTTGCAAAACCACGCTATTCTTACTCATTGTCCTTTTTTTTGCTTTCCTCGATCGGTCAGGCAAACCATTAGTTCATTTTAAGATTTAGTTTATTTTCTGCAACTTAGGACTTTAGTTTGATTACAGTTCATAGTTACAGCTGAGTCACAGTTTATGTTCAACATACGGAATATCTCGGTCAATACACGCACTTTTTGGGCACGCTCTCGTCTTTGATTTCTCATGCCTTCGCTGCGGTCCGATCTAAACCCATCTTTCTCTCGTATAAATTTTGAAATACCAGCAAATACTTGAACCATGTTCTCCCCCCCCCCCCCCATCGTGGTAGTAATTGGGCTCCTGAACGTTTTAGACTATATTTTCCTATGTTTTCCCGAAACAACTCCACTGTAAAAGACGCCATTCCAAATTTCTTTGCTCTATGAAAGGCCGCTTGGTATCATCTATAAATTGATGGGAGAGAGGACACACGGGGATCCCAAATTTTTGCACGAAAATAATACTATTAAATTTTTGCTAAACTTTCTCATTTTTACATGCCATTTTGTCGGTGTTCAAAATGTTTCAAGAACCTGTATTAGTTGTTCAATTTGATATCATAAGATCGACTCTGTATGTGGATCAGGGGAAGGACATTTAAATTTCCAAGTTTTGTACAGCCAAAAAAAAATTTCAAAAATTTTTACTGAGGGAACACGGAACATAAACTGGTTATCTTGCCCCTCAGAATGCACTAACCACAGACAACTCACACGAGTTTTATCAAAAATCATAATTTTTTGATTTTTCAGTATTTCTTAAATTCTAAACACACCACTTTGACCGAAAACCTCAACTGCGACCACCCAAAAGGCACACGTTAATTTTATCCGATCGAAGTTACATTCTTTCGAGATTTTTCTGAAAATACATGGAACAACTTCCAAGGGCGGGAAAGCAGATGAGAGAAAATTTTCATATAAGGACCACCAATAACATTGTGCGTATTTTTTGTTGAGGACGTTGAGGTCATTAGCAAGGCCCGGATTTTTAGGCGCTAAAATCCTTAAAAAAGGTTGTAAGTATTAAAAGTCTCTAACAAGATTTAAATAGTCCATAAAAAATTTTTATAAAAGTGAAATAGTCTAAAAAAAAATAGTATACCTGCATTTAGTCCCAAAAAGTCCCTATAAGACTACGGCTTCATGGGTATCAAATCAAAGGTCTTGGAGAACTGAACCTAATTTTTATATACCTGTTCCTTCCAAACTATGTACAACGTCACAATTTTGAATCAAAATACTACAACAAATATTAATGCACATTCTAAAATTACACAACGCAACAAATGTTGACTTTTTGCCTGTTCCACAAATACCATTAGGTGATTCTAAAAGTATTTTCATCGCTGAATACGTTTAGAAGCGAATTATGAGCTTAGACCTTTTTAATGACACATTCAGTTTGTGGATACCTAGTAAAGTTCGTTTTGGAGTATTTTATATTTTTCGGAAAAACTTTTCATCTGGAAAACAGGCTCAAAGGCCTCCCTTGAAAAGAAATGTTGCGAAACTTGCAGTGGTCACACTGCTATTCTTTTGTATCTTGGACCATTGCCATTTAGTAAATGGTCTAAGGGGCAACAGAGAATCAGTGTTGCCAAATACAAAACTTTCACAATACGAATAGGAAATTTCTATGCCATACTTTCAGAGGTTATAAAAACCTTTAGAAATTACTGTTTTAATTTCGTTACCTTCTAGCTTCTACAGATATGTGAATGTATTCTGAGATGAAATCACGCCATGAAAAAAGTACAACATATTAAAAATTACATTTTCTTGAAGGAAACAAATAGTGTTCTTCAGAATTTCCTAAAAACTTGAATAATTTGCTCAACTGTCATCAAATTTGCCTGAAAATTTCGCAGTGTACGCTCCTACGTGTAAATAACACAATAGCATCAAAAAGAGAACTTAATTCATCTCCCAATTCATTATATCTTGCTCCAAAATAACTGAATTTCAGTAATTTTCGAAATTTCAACTCACATTTACAACAAAATGAGACGTGCTAGGGGAAAATGACAAATGGCATCGTAATCAGCATTGAAAGATAAATCATGTATGGGAATACACGGAACAGAATGTATATTACGTAGTGTTATTAAAATAAAAGCTTCGCCTGTTATCCCTTAACATGCTTCGACATACATTAAATGATAGTGACCAATTAGGTGTTTCCAGTGTACAGTCTCCAACGCTACACAGCGCAGTGTTGTTCCAATTTTTCAATTTCTTTCCAAGTGAAATGTATTTTCAAAAATGTTTCCTGAAAAAATTGAAAACTGAATTTCTTTTCTCCAAAAATTGAAAATGAAATTTGATTTTTATCTGAAATAGTCCCGAAAAGTCTCTCAGAACATCAATTTTAGGCGAAACATCTCATTTCTAAGGGAAAATAGCACAAAAAAGGCCTATCACAGGTATCTCATTGGTTTCAGAATTTCTTGAATCGTCTACAGAAAACTGCAACACACCGAATAGGCTAAGCAAAAAAAAAAGGTTTTAGTCTAAAAATCCGGATCTTGGCCATTAGATATTCGCATAGTCTGGTCATCAACCTACAGGTAGTTTGTATTATGGCTTAGGCGTCAATAAGTGAACCTACGAGAGCGCATAGCGAAGCGAAGCGATATCTTCAATCGCTTTACTCGTGCGTTTTATTTTTCACCGAAAACTAAATCAAGTCGAAAGTTTTGAGCAGCAAAACTTTCGACGTATTTTTCTCGTCTCGAAATGTGTTTTTCGACGGTATCGTATTCGGTTCTTCCTCCTACTCGGCATTCGTTTGGTTCCATCAGCGAAGACTACCAGAGAGTTGTGTTAAAAGAAGGCAAACAAAGTACGGAAAAGTTGATATAACCATTGAATGACAGCTCCCTCGTGTGAAAGTGCATCGAGCGATTCATTCGCATTGCGAGAAACTTCGCCGCGAATAAACAGCTCCGCGAACTCCGAACGAAAAGTTTTAATAACTCAAAAACAGGCTTCATCCGGCAATGGTTAGATTTGCAAAATAATACATTTCTCATCGTATATACCGCTTTGGCTTTACACACTACAGCCACTGTCTACGTCTACCGTACATGTATATATACTCAGGCGGATTCAGATGAACTTGCTTGCTTCGACTCCACCTTCCCTTCTGCTTCTATTATGTGTCGTTATCGTTGTATCTGCGTTGGATATATTTTAAAACTTAATTTGAACTGTTTTACGACTTTCATTTGCGATACGAAATCATCTTCGTTTTGCAAATGCGTTGCTGGAGCCCTCTTTTGGTTACGTTTAATGTAAACAAAAAACATTCGCGAGACATTGAACGATGCTCGGCCTGGAGGTTAAACTTCTCCGATTACTTCGGAAAACTTATAAATATCATTTTGTTTACGATTCCCGGTCGTAAACGAAATTTCTCGATGAGAAAATGCTACGTAATTTAGCGTGTATACAGGGTCGATGTAACGTTCATACGCGTTAGCTGATAATGGTAGCAAAGACACCCGGAAGAAATGGTGCCTCCATTTCATTAGCTGTGTGCTGCGCCATCCTAGCCCACTAAAACCAGCAATTTTGAAGAAAAAGAAATTAGTATGGGGTATGCCCTCTAAAAATTGGTTTTTGCGAAAATATCGAGAACTATTAAATTCAAGATAAATTGTTTCAAACGAAAGTTTACGTTGGCCCTCTTCTCGCGAATGTACATTTTTGTATATAAACTGTCCTGTCTGGCAACTTTTCCTGAGTAGCATGATGCGAACATCTAACAAACGTCTTTTGGTGACTTGTACATCCGGTGATATTTTCAAAATCATGTTCTGTGCTTCTATTCTCTTAATTCAGTCTCTTTTCTGTACAATCGACCAGGTAGGGCATTAGTTCAGTTTTAGTTTTCATGTAGCTCTGGACATTCGTTTAGAACAGTATAATAACAATTCAGTATATTCACTGTTCAGTTACAGTAGTACAATTCGGTTACAGTTGAGGTTGGGACCATGGGCGTAGCAAGAACTTTTTCCAGAAGGGGGGCAAAAAGGTAGAATTATATTGGCGCCAGTCACACATTTTCGTTGTCTAGCGTCCAGGCCTCTAGGCACATCCTATTTTCTGCGAATTTTATTCAGTTGGCTTTAAATATTCGAAAATAATCTTGTGAGCACTGGAACATAATTTATTTTTTTAAATCTAGGGGGAGGCAATTGCCCTCCTTGCCCCTAGCTGGTACGCTCATGGTTGAGACAGTTCATGTTTTAGCACTCTCGTAATCAGATCTGTTTTTTACTATCGGTAAAGACACGCGTTTGCTCTACTCATTATCGTTTTTCCGATTTCGAATGCCAGTCAGAACCAAAACACTTCTCTCGAACAAAATCTCAGAAAATTCACAAATTGTTCCTCATTCAATTCTCTACTAATAAGATTCTTTACAGTTTTTCCATCACTACCTTCGAAATGCTCCAAGTAGGGGATTGAAAATGACCGCCTTTCTCACCATGTATTAACACACAGACCTCATGGGAGAAAACACAATGTTTTTAAAGTGTTCTTGTTCTACCCCAATTCTTACATACCACACTTTGAGATTTGCCTTCTTCAATGTTTTTTCAGGGTGAAAATGAATTTTCCATTAAAAATTCTGAAGCTTTCATCAACATGTATCATCAAATCGAAATATATACCACAAAAGTTTCAAAGTTACAGAATTTGATTTAAGGAATTTTGTTGGACGTTTTCGTTCACCTTAGTACACTTTTTTTTTTCATACTTTTATTACTTAATGCTACGGTCTGTAATGCTTATGAAGTTTATTTTAGTTAGGTACTTCGCTGGTAAGCCAAGTAGAACAAATTTTCCTACTCGAAACCACTTTCTCGACCAGAATTTATTTACCTTCATTAAAGACGAAGGTTCAGATTCTCTTACGAGAAACTCTATATTATTCAGCATTAACGTCCGGAAAGACCTTCAAAAATTGATATTATTTTTTCACGAAATTTGGCAAACATTATTCTTAAATCCAAATGCAACTTTCTAGAGGGCGTCATCATCAAATGTTTTCCTATTCCACCGTATTATGCATGTTATAATAATGCATAACTTCTATACGGTTCACTGATTCTCAAATTAATTATTTGTAATAGATTAATATGCGCGAAGAAGACAGCGGCGTTGAGAGCCATTTTGGGCCCGGGGTAAATTGTTTCTTCTGTTCCTCTGTGTTTATTCATAATGTACAGATATGTAGCACTGTATCACGTATTTGAAGGGCCTAAGGGAAGTTCCCCCTTTCGTCTAGTGATGTAAATATCGTATCAAAAATATCGTTATATCGAATAATAGAGTTTTTCCGATTATCGGGTAATGTTCGATATCTATCGATATTCTTATAGGAAGAGCGATATTTCAATATTTTGAAAACCTCCAGTACAGTGTGACCGATTAAGTTACTTTACTTCTTCTCTGTCGCCAGATCGGCTGTCTGGAAACGCCAAAATTCCTCAAAATTCGCCAGTTTTGCCCTTTCGCCAGACAGTGTTGGTGCAAAATTTTCCTAATACATTTTTTCCCTTTTGAAGTTCCCTGGTACCTTATTTAAGAGAAAAGCTTTCAGGTAACAGATTTTTAGGTTCTGTTCCTGGGGCGATTCACTGATGATGATATAAGTACGTACGTACTAAAAAGGCCTGTAAGTTCCATTGTTATAAAGTCTCTTTTGATCAAATTTCAGTTTTTCATTGTTTTTTCCTATCGATAATATCTATCGATATTTATAAAGTACAATATCGATATTTTTAACTATCGTGATAATAATATATTATCGTATCGATATAGATTTTCTCAATATCTTGCATCACTACTTTCGTCCCCTTCTCGGCGCCACTGGAAGAAGATCTACATTATGCTCTATCTAAAAAGATTTTAAATGTTCTAAAAGTCACTGTGATTCCCCATGTACAAATCAATCCATTATAGAGAGGAAGTAAATGATACTACTGCCTTTCTCTCGAATCCGGCGCAACTGACCGTAACATACTCTTTTTAAAATTTCTACTTTGACCATCTCCAGTAAGTGAGCCCTCATTTGTACAATTTCCTGAATTAAAATGGGAGAGGGAGAGGGTAAATGATACTGCTGCTTTTTCCACTGATCCAGCTCCACTGACTGTAACATATTCTTTATGAAATTTCTACATAGACCATCTCGAGTAAGTGAGCTCCCATTCATACCATTTCTTGAACTGGAATGGAGGAAGGGGATAAATGGTACTACTGTCTTTCCCTCGGATCCAGCGCTACTGACTGTAACATGTTCTTTTTGAAATTTCTAATTTTAACTAATTTGTAACATGTTTAAAAGTTTCACTTTACTTGCTTTTTTTTCTGTTTGTTTACCAGGATGCCTACCAGAGTTCAATTTTGGAAGTCCGAGACTTTGTAAGAGACATGCGAGAAAATTTTGAGTGCAAAAAATACCATGTTCTGCTCAATATACTCAACAGTTTTACCTGCATTCTTCTACTGTATGTATCTGTAATAGTTACTGATCTGGACTATATGCACAAAGCAGTCTCCATGTATCGGAGAAACAGTCCAAGCTTTGAAGAAAAAACTACGTCCAACATTTGTAAAAAAATTCAGGGGCCTTGGGCAATAGTTAAGTGGATTCCGGGACTTTTCCAGGGTCCCCGGACCTACTTTGAGCCACCGGGACAGGCAGACACCCTGTTTACCTACATCCCTTCTCATTTTTCTTATCACTAGATTTTATCACCCACCTCCTCGAACCTTATCCATTATCATATCAGAATTGCTGTTCGGCTCGCTCTGTCTCTGCTTCACGTTTAAACAAATTAAATGTAAGGCGGTAAGGTTTACGGGTAGGAAACCTTCCAAATCTTATCGGAGTAGAGATCCAGTATCTGCAGATTTTTTGCCTTTATAAGCCGAGGACCGAGTTCAGTTCTCGCGCAATCCTGGGTACTGGTGATTCTAGCCTTTACGATTTTCTAAACCAAGAAATTTCTTAAAATTTCGATTCAAACATACCACCGGTAAGTTTGGAAGATTCTCATAGGTCTTTTGGTCAAGGACTGATGGGATGATTGGCGTGGCACTGAGCATTTCTGCAGCGACTACAGTCTGCACGAAAACGACCCAGTCACGCCCCGTTCCAGCTGTTCTCTTACTGTCGTCACTTCTACAGCTCCGGTAATTACAGACTGAGATCAAACGTTCCTGTCATGACTTCGTTCTTCATCGAGTCAGACCTCTTGTGTTCTGCAGCTATCTGTTCTAAACTAAAAAGGCTGGGGTTTCTAGCTGATAAATAGATGTATGCAGATTTCATTGTAGCGAACAAAGGTCGAAAGTATTTGTTACGACTTCGGTTTTCACGGAGTCGGCCCTCTTGTAATGGGCAGGTTAAAATCTTTCAAGAGTGTAGGAACAGTAATGGTGTGCGCTGTCTTCCACTGCACCCGTTACTTGGCAAACCGAGATCGAGCGTCCTTGCTTGGCTCTGTACAGAGTCGAGTCTCTCTGTTTCATTCCTCTTTCCATTTCAGTCCTCCCCGTCCGCTTTCGGTTTTCTCTAGTTTCCAGTCTTCCATTCGTCTAAAGTGGCGACCCTGTCTTGCCTGCTGATAGGCTATTTTACATATAAGGGCTAAAGTTATTTTATACCCGATGACTTATTATCATCATTCGTAAATGGGCCACTTTATCATAAATCACGTACAGTATATAACACATGCTAAACTTACTGCCCTCATTTCTTCGTCACCTAAAAGCGTCGGAGAGGAAGAAATTCCGGAATTTCCTACAGATTTGTGTCACCCTTGCTTGATACAAGCCTTCGCTTGACATGTAGATGACCTATTTCTAAAATAAAATGTTCACATTACGTTTCCCCCCTGCACTCGTTACCGGGAAGAATGTAAAATGAAACCAATCTGAGCACAAAAACAGTACGAGTAGTGGTACTTTATTCCGTCAAATTAAGTAATTTCCAATTCACTCTCCGATTTCAGTGTGGGTAGCTAATTTGATAACTGTTCATCTCCGCATCTGCATCGGAGCCGCCAAGTAGTTAAGATTTTCGATCACTTTGCGAATCGTACGTACCCATGCGGGAACGACGATCGCGGGAGAACCGCTCGTCGCTCCTTTTTCTTTGGTAATTTTAATTCATCACGTACGACGACGAAGCGAAGCAAAGCGAAGAGAAAAGGATAATCCCGTATATTACCATTAATGACATACATAATGTAATAGCACTCTGCAAAAGCTACGTGACTGTTAAGCTCCATCGTTTTCTCCGATCTTCGTATCGCGCCTTCAGGCGAAATCTTGCCGGTACTGCGAAGCGCGAGAGTCATGTACCGAAGTAACAATACACAAACCTCTCCCAACCCTATAAGTGAGCCTTTCCTGCAGCTCGAGAATATAAACATACACGTACTCTACGCAAATTTAAGCCGAACACGAGTTCCTGGCGAAGCGCTTTAATTAACAACCGAAGCAACGTTTACAAACAAGTTACAAATACAGTACGAGGGGCATCGGCAACGCACCGTGCTTCCTTTTCTGGGCAAGATATGGCTCATATATTATAACAAACGGTCGAGATAATTCCGTTCTTTTTGATGAACCGATTTCTTTCTTACACTGGCCTCAAACTGAGATAATACTCAGTTCGCCAGTTTACACGTGTCACGGCTGTTTCATTTCTCTCTCGTAACCCCTTTTCAATGCACCCCATGTACCTTCTAACGAGTGATTCATACGATATTAGGTATCCTTGCGAAATTTCACACTCAAGCCACTTGATAGTCCAATCCCTCACCGACACTCTCTTCGCTCATGTTGATCTTCTCGAACTTCTCTAACAACGAAGTGACGGATCCTGGAAAGAATCTTGGGAGGGGCGATATAAATACTAAAAGAGGGACACGCATCAAACGTTCTCGTGATGCTGGATTCTCAACTGGACAATTTTGGGAGAATTTTTATCGTTCATCACAAATACGATTCAATTTTTTTCTCAGGGAGCGAGGTTGGTTGGGAAACAGTCCTTAAAGGTAGTTAAGACTTCGTCGGTCGTTTAAAAACTCTTAGATTCTCCGAGACTTGAAACTCTTTAATAGAAACATCTTGTATCACTACCTTTTAAAGCTGCTGCTATACAACCACCAAATTTTTAAAACTCGTCTATAACATTTTATGACTCTTTCTGATTTCAAAGTTCTTCATTATGGCTTGATCAAGACTATTGAAGGTCCTTCCACATTCGCATAACTCGTTCAGGACTCTTTACGGCTCATCCGAACTTGCTCAAGACTCGCTGAGATGTTCAAATAGAATATTTCACACCGAGGTTCGAAAGTGAGTCCTGCACGCTCACTTCGAGCCTTGCTGTGCAGGGCATTTTTTAATACAGATACGAAAAAACGAAAATCTTAAATCTTATTAGTTTTTGGAGAATGGATCAGATAGTAACAGGGACGTACCGAAGAGTTTTTCAGGGGGGGGGGTAAAAATTGTGAAAGTCCCAACTGACTCAACTCAAAATTCCTAAGTATCAAAGCAAAAAAAAAAAACCCCTTTTGACCGGTTGGATTTTTCCAACTGACTCAACTCAAAATGCCCAAGTACCCAAGTATCAAAGCAAAAGAAGAAAAACCTTTTAACTTGTCGGTTTTTCCCAACTTCTCAACTCAATTCCCAAGTATAAAAGTCAAAAAAAAAAACTTTTTAACTTGTTGGATTTTTTTAACTCACCTGACTGAAATGGTAAATTTTCCCAACTGCTGAATGAAAAATATTCCTACAGGGGAGGGAGTTGCTCCCCCATCGGTACGTCCCTGGATAGTAACGAATGAAATGAGAAGCGCATAAGTGCACGTATAGCGATGGTATGCGTAAGTTGTATTTTGCAGAATACTGTTCTGTAAAGTAAATAATAACAGTCCGGTATCAAACTTGGAGCGGCAAAGTAAGACTTTCAGAACGCTAAACAGACGCACACAGAAGCGTTTTTCCGTGCATCTGTATTAAAAAACTACTTCAAACTCTATTAGGATCCTTCCAACTTTTCAAACTTCGTTAAAACTTTTGAAAGCGTGTTCAAATAATATGAGACTTCTCCAAAGTTATTTAAAAATCTTTGTTTCTTTAAGACTAGTTTAGGACTTACAAGACACCTGCGGGTTTTTTAAGACTCGGTAAGTCTTTTGCATGGGTGTGTTACCTACATTGGAAGAACTTTAAATCCGTTGTCAAAATCAGGTTCGGAGGACTCCAAAAGGGTCGAATCCAGAAACTACCACCATAGTCAGCGACCTCGAAAATCCATAAATCGACTACCATGTTGAACACAACACTACGAAATGTCATAAATTGCAGGTTTGCGAGGCTGTAGGCTATTCACGAGAAAATTATCAGAGGGAGGAGATTTTAAAATATATATTCTGAATCAGCACAAAAATTTCATCTAAAAAGTTACATTATCTTTAAGAATGAACATTCTCAAATGAAAAAGGATTTTTCTAAAATTTAGTTTTTACCCCAATTTTGAAAATTGTTCAAAATTGTAATTTTGAATTCTGGAAAACTTGAAATGTTAAGAATTTCATCTACTTTTAGGAGATGCTGGTGACAACCCTTTCAATTTTTATGTTATGGACATTTTCAGACCATATCGGCAAAATCCTTACGTTAATCCCATGTAAGACTTCAAGGCCACTGGAGCACGAGTTAATAATCTTCAAAAATCAGAAACTTTAAGGTCACAAAGAAAATATCCAGGGCGAAACTCACTCTATTAAAAAAGTCTTAAATAAAAACCACCCTAGTACAGTCAGATTTTTTCAAATCACTGGATTCTCAATTGGCTGACAATTTTTGAAGAATTTTCAACGTTCTTCATAATACCAGCCAATTTTTGCTCGAGGAAGAGAAAAGGAGTGGTTCTTACGAATAGCTAAGCCTCTTCGGTCTTCAATGCTCATAAAAATCTTTTGAAATCACCCAGACTTGTTTAAAACTCTTTACGGCTTTTTCAAACCTGTTTAAGACTCGTTATAACTATTCAAAACTGGTTTATGCCACATTATGACTCTTCCATGACTTCCAAAACTTGATTATGGATTCCCAATATACGATCAAAACTTCTAAGAACTCCTAAAGCTCTTTAATACTTTTGTATCACTCTTAAGACTTTTCAAATTAACTGAATCTTTTCTATACTCATTTATAGAGGCATTTTTACCGTCAGGCAACTTAGGCAGCTGCCTAGAGCGGCAAAATTTTGAATTTTTAGACCAAAAAAAAGCAACAAAAAAAATGAAGCAAAAAGGAAATGAAAAAGTAGAAAAATGGAGAAAAAATAAAATAGAAGAAGTAACTACGCCAGTTGAAAGATTTCTGTCACATACGGGGTGATCGAAAAGTACGTTCCTATTGAAAAATGCTTTGCAAAAATTTCCTAGTCAACTTAGGGAGAAAATTTCGTTACACAATATTTTGTCATGATGTATGCCTATTCTTTATTCAACATTATATTATTAATCAATATAAGTAAATTTAAAGTATTAAGGATTACTTTCTTGACAACGAAATGAATTCAAGTCCGCAATTTGGTCTAAAGGGTATTACAACTTTAGCAGCCTAGTTCATAGTCACCTGCCCAATATAAATTGGGCGCGCTTATGATTCCATGTGCTCCTACAATGTATTTCTAATCAAATGGGGCGGCAGGTTTTATATTGCCTAGAGCAGCTTCTTTCCTTAATACGCCTCTGCTCATTTAAGACTCTTCTACACTTATTTAAGGCTCTAAACGCTTTCATTCGAAGCTCGTTCAAGACCTTTTAAGACTTTTCTAGGCTTTATAAAAAATTTTAAAGACTTATATTCTTTCACAGTTATTTGAGACAAGCAAATGGGTTTTAAAGCTCTTTCAAAAGTTTTTCATTCTTTTAAATGACAGATAATTCGCGCCATTTGACTCTAATCTCTTTTAAAATTAGATAATTATTGTAAAATAATTCTTTAATTTAATTTATATTTGTGAGGCGGAGTCGATAATCGGTAGGAACCACAGCGGATTGGACGTGTTGTCTTGTGGCGGCTCGGAAGAAAGGAGAGGCTTGAGAAAAACGTGTTTGAAGTTTGGTAACACTGTACCGTTAAGCATGTGGTTTGTAGTTTGTACTGCAGGTTATGCCTTCGGAATCGTATTGTATGACATCTGTAAGTGTGTGGAACGGAGTGGTCAGCCAAGTGCACGTTCAGTGGTGGGGAGTGAAAGAAAGCGGAGAGAAAGTGATAGTCAATTATTATAGTTTCTTAGTTAAGAAATTCTGTAATATTCTAAATGGGGAAGCTCACCTACTCCCCAAAAAGAATAGCTCATTCTCAAAATTAAACGGACCATGTAGGAATTAGAAAATTTATATTTTTGGTGAATTTTTTAGACAGTTATGTCTACAAAGTATTTTATTACAAATAGTATGAGCAATGAGATACCATGTTTAATTTTTTTATTTAAGAATCTTTGAAATTATTATCAGCATTTTCAAAAAAATAATAATATTGAATTGCCCCTTCAAAATTGAAAGTATGCAACCAATTCTATAGCGGAGATTGAAGATTATCTTTTTCAGGACCACTCATTTTGTGAGAAAAATCACACACATGGTCGTTAACCTTTTTTCTTATAAATTACCTGTTTTCTTTTACAACTATCAATTTTCAAACGCTTGTATACAGCCGTGAAAAATAGGTTTTTTGAGTTTGGGCAAACGGGAGTGGATGCTCTTTAGGATCGAGAACATGAATCTGCAAAAACTTCAAAATCAATTTTTTAGACGTAAGCCCCCTTTCTTCCGAGCCGGTCATCCATGTGGAGGTTTTCTAGATAAGTCGAGCTCAGTGTGGATTGGTGATGTTCATGCGATTCCTCGATTTGGTGAAGTGTTAGCATAGAGCCAATTTAAAATTCACTAAGCCCGTTCAAGTCCAGCTTAAGACATTTCATGATACCATAATCTTTCCAGATTTATTCAAGACTGTTTAGACTTGATCACGACTTTTGAAGACCCGGTAGGACTCTTCAAGACTTTTTTAGACTTGATTACGACTTTCAAGCCCCTCTTGTTTCTTGAGACTCTTCAAGACTCGAGCAGATTTGAGACTCGGTGAGATTTTGTCGTTTTTGAAGTGTTTCCAAGTTAAATCTTCTTTTCCGATAGCGGCAACTGCCCTAAGTGTCTCCGTCATGTATCCACACCTGCGCCTCCTCCATCATTCCTATATCATTTTCATATTCCTGGGGGCTTTTAAAACACTTCGGTGGAAGACTGAAAAACTATACTTTTAATTCAGGAAACATGAGAGTAAAGGCCATGTTCTAAACAGTTCTTTGAGTGTGTATGCTATATACTCTGCTAATTTCAGGATTATTTTTTGGAATACAAGTGACGTACCCTGCACATCCTATAGCAGCACTATTTTATTTTCTTCAACAAAAGATGAAGAATTTTGTTCGGGGTCGTTCGGACGTACTTTTTTTTTTGGCTGGTCAATACCACTTGAACATTCTGCTCGATTCTGGGTCGATTCGACGACCATTTCAAAGGATAAACTAGGGGGAATTTGGTAAAACACCCTACGTGCAGTTTATTAGTTGATAAGTTACGAGCAGCAAGTACTTCAATTGCATTAGAACGAGTCGTATCTCTGCTCGTACAATCGTAAAGCGAAGCATCGAACTGATATTATTAGAAAATCAGTTTGCTCGCTACGCTGCGGAATTGGCGAATAAATAAAAATTTTAAATACCAATAACGTGGCTCGTCGTCAAATAGCACCGCTGCAAATGGGTGCTTCATAATCCGCGCTCTTTTTGTAAGCCCGTGCCCACTTTCCTAGAGTAGCCGGGAAAAGTACAGCCAGCGAGTGGATTAAAAATAAAATGAAACCGCTGCTGCGCTGCATTCGGTCCGAATTCTGTACGCCATACCGTGCTGTACCATACCGAAAAACTTTTAAAGATACCTTACTCACTATTTTTTACGTTTACTGCTTTCATAAATTCGCTGCGAAAAGTAAACCGGAACCGAAATAAGATATGTTTCTCCTGCTCAGTTATATCTTAAAAAGAGAACTCCAACTTTAATCGTAAACTTGTGGAAATGAAAATAAAAAACCGATGAAATAAGTTTATGAAAGTTATGTAAACGGAATTAAATGGCACTGATATCGTAAAGCAAGGATACGTATATTTTTATTTATATTTTAAACACATCCTTCCGAATGCGAACCGCTGGTCAGCGCTAAAACGAGCTCGCGAACGCGTGTAGGACAAAATAAAAGGAGCAAAATTCGCCATGTCCAAGGATACGCGGAAGAGGGTCTTCAAAAATTTCCTTTTTCGTACAGTCTTCAGCGATAAAATGTTCGCAATTTCTCGCCAAAACTCATTCGTTACATGTCTTTCCTTTTCAGCTCGCGAAACCCGAAATGTGGACAGGTCACCGCCAAACTATATATATACATCTGCTGGTGCAAAGCCACACAAAAAGCGTATACGATACACAAGTACATCGCGATATTTATGAGGAGAGCATACCCCTAACCCGAAGCTGAATGACAAACAAGTAGGTACATTGAAAGATAGGTGGACTACCCTTATTAACATAATTTCGCAATGCGTATCTGTATTAAACCTGGCAAAATGAAAAAGGTCATCCCAACTTCAGCCTTCACGAAATTCACGCCGCATTTATTCTGAAATACGAACTCTAACCTAATATTTTTATAATATAATATAAGTACGCGGACAAGTAGGTATACTCGAGAGCTTCAAAGTGGGTTGTAATAATTAAGAGAATTAGAAACAATGTTTTACGAGTAGACACTTATAAAATATTATCATAATTTTGTGGGAGTTACACAATACAGATAATGATAAGGTTTATCAGTCTTGCGACCGGTTTGATGCAGCTCTCCATTTCTCCCTGCCTTGGGCAAGTTCTTTCATTTCGTAATAACACATTTGACATCCTTGATCATCTGTTGAACATCCTGGAATCTTTGCCGACCTACCCAATTCTTTCCTTCCACTTTTCCTTCTAGCAAAAGTGATATTATTCCGGGATGCCTTAAATTATGCCCTCTCTCCTTCTCTTCAGACAATTCCAAATATCCAATTTACCTCTTACTCTGTTAAGTACTTCCTCATTTCTTATCTTATCCGTGTATTTGATGCTAAGTTCACGCCTATAGCACCACATCTCAAAAGCTTCGATCCTAAATGAATAAAACTGAAATTTTTTGGTAATGGAAATATTGTGAACAGTGACATGATGAAATATCATGACTTTTTAAAGTTTTAATTAAAATATCATGATTTTCACGACAATTTTTAAAATCATGACTTTTCAAGACTTTTCAGGCCAGTAGACACCGTGATACATACATTTTTGTATACTTTCCACCTCCGAACGTAGCATACATAGTACTTTTCCGCCTCTGGTTCGACGTTTCCACCTCCGAATTCGGAGTTGGAAACGTTCGATGGGTATATGTTATGTACCAAGTCCAAAATTGTACATTTCGGGTATGGTACAGGTGATTTTGTACCAATCGCGAAATGCTCGGACTATTTGTAAGATTCGGACTTGGTACATACCATTCGCGATATGTACGTTTCATTTCGTACCATTCGCGGAAGACTCGCGTTGAAGCTCTCAGATACCAACGGTGGTGGATATTTTTATTACAGCAAGACATTGCATTATGGCACCGGGAGTTACATAGAACATTTTTTCCCTACATACACATCTGTTTGTTAAGCATTTTGTCAAGCATGAACATCTAAGGAAACCTTGCCCTCCAGTCAGTCACAGATGATTTTGCATTAGCTTCTCGGACAGTTACCGTATCAGCGGAAACATCGTCAATTTTTACAAAGCTGTTGGTACATGGTGCTATACCTATTCCTCATTCCTCATATTCCTTATTCTGTTAAATAAGGAACAGAGATCAGTCTCGTTTTATGAATACTTAAATGCTCATTACGCTTACTGAAAGGAGCATGAATATAGATTCATCAGTGAAGATTGTCTCTTATCTCAAGTCAAGTTTTATGAATGATCGAATAGTAACCCCAAATCATACAGGTAATTTCACGAATGATCGGTAAGTGGTAACGCACCAATTTCTAACTTGGTACAAGCCAGTTGTACCATGTAGCAGCATAGTCCGGACGCTACGCGAATAGGACAAAGTGAAACACGCGTATCGCGAATGGTACAACAGATGTTGTACCAAGTACGAAATCACACAAATGGTCCGAGCATTTCGCGATTGGTACAAAATCACCTGTACCATCCCCGAAATGTACAATTTTGGACTTGGTACATAACATAATATATACGAAGCACCTTACTCCTGAAATCTTGGGAATGCAACCAGAAGATGCGTTATGTTTTTAGGTATCTCACAATAGTATCCCCGTTGCTTGAAGGCAATTCGAAGTAGACAAAAATTAATTTTAATGCAATTTTGGCGGAGGTGGAAAAAACCTACTGATATCTGAAAACATACGCCTAAGTTCAGCGTAATTCCACCAGAGTCGCAGGCTGCAAAGTATATGTAATGTATAAGTTGTTTCCACCTCCAAATGGACGCTATTCAGCAAGAGGGAATCAACTAACATTTGTAAACAAAATGAGTTATTAGTATCGTTGGAAAGAGCGTAAAAAGTAGAATTTTTCAAAATTTGGCATCAGATTCAAAAATGTGTACTCACGTTGAAAAAAGCTTATCAGTAAACGCAGTGTCATATAGTTTCTACATGCCTCTTGAACTTCGAATCACGTGTTCTCAAAAAGCGGATTTTGCTAGTTGGTTCCCTCTTGCTGAATAGCGTCCAAACATGCAATGGTCGTTTCGGCTTCCGATTCATGGCAACAGTGCACTGACAATTTTGTATGGTAGAGATGACTGCTACCAATGTTATGTAGAATAAAAGAATAAAATGTGCGAAAGGCTCATAAATTTTTCGCGGCCATTTTTTTCTAACTGCAGCTTTAATCATTAGAATTCTACAAAAGACAACGGTGATTGTTTTTAGGTATTGGGATGAATAAGAAATTACGTAAGGGGTTCGATGCGGCCGGAAGGATTATCGAATGTTAAAATATTTACCATTAAAAAAGGGGCCTGAAAAATGTAAATGGGTATCGAAGTGATCGTCGATTAGTTTGCAAGTGACGAAGGAAGATGTTGAACATGTTTTTTAGCTTAAGAAACGGATTTTTTAAATATTACAGTTCTAGTTTCTAGATTTTATTAAATAAGTGAAATGATGAATTTTACGCGTACAATTAAGTATTAATTTTATTTTATCTCTTTTTGTAACGGGAGGAGGGTCTTAATTCAAGTTTTTATTTTAGCTGGAGTTATGTTTAGGGTATCTGAGGTGAGAATAAATTTTTAGCTGCGTCGCGATGATATTTTCGTTACTAAACTGTAATTTAGAAAAGGAAAAGAAAAGTGTCGGATGATTTCCCTGTCTTAGAGTTAAGTTTATTGTAAGATATTTCAATTCCGTGACTTTTAACAGAGTGTTGGAGACGAGTAATTACATTTGGATTTAAGCGGGAAATATTATCCATGAGTAGAACATCGGAAGGATAACAAAGATTTACTGAACTGAACTGCCTACCTTCGATATTGAAGGAACTGCTCCAGTGTTAGGATTCTAATCATACAATTTGAGTGTAATTTTTCTAGTCCAAAACTGACAATAATCGCAGCCTTTCAATTTCTGCGATAGGCAACAGGTGATAATAATTTTCCTTTCATTTCCAGTGTATGATCTACCGCCCTTCAAAATAGGTCGAAAAAAAGCAGTCCCCGATAAAATTTAATTCCAAAATTTAGAAAATTGCATGAAATTTTTTCAAAATTGAAAAAGTTTTAAATGAAATTTCACCGAGCAAAATTTCAGTCTTGGTCAATGGTAACTACAGGGTCCAGTTTTTCCAGGCCAATTTTCCCACTTTTCTAGACCCTTCAAATAGAAATTACACACGCAGGGGGGGGGGGTTGCAAATTTTTTCGAACATCGTGAGCAACGAATATCGTCAATTACTCCACAAACTTTTTTCTTACTACCGTGTGCTTATGAATCTGTGGCAGAGGGGTTGTAAACATTTAATTAATGATGGAAATGAAAACGCGCTCTAAAAGGTGCAGCGTGGTGCAATGTCAATTAAAGACTTCATAGATTTTTTTCCGTGTAACTTAATGCCGACCGTGAAGGGGAGGGGGGAGCTGAAATAATAAAATTCTAAAATTGATATATAGGTTTTCGAGGGCGCTTTATTTGGTTTTACGGGTAATTTTTGGATCCTGTCCCTCCGTAGCAAGAGCGTAGGACAAACAATAATAGACTCGGAATTCACCCTCTTTTAAATTAAAGCCACGGAATGGGGTAAAAATACAGTTTTATTTATCAAAGTTTTGCTAATAGAAAATAACGTCGTAAAAATTTCTCAGTTGAAATAAGCACAGGGGCTTGAATTTGGTCCAGATTAAAAATCAGAAGCGATATTCGAAATCAGCGACACAAAACCACCCCTGTTTCGATACTTCGTGCAATTTTTTTTTCGGAGAAGCTGAATTCGTATTCCGACAGTGCTCTGGAGAGGGTCGGATAAAAATCTGAGGCGATATTCGAAATCAGCGACTCAGAGCTTGGTTGGCTATCCTGTCCAAAAAATTGACTTTAGAATATTGTAAAGAATTTGGAACTTGAGGAAAACTAGAGTAACTGGAATTAGCCCCTCCTTCGTGAACCCTGAATGGTTTAGGGGGAGGGAACATAACTATTAACATGAATTCTGGGACCCAGGTGAAAAAGCTGCAGCATATCTAACGACAAATGCTATGAAAGTACAAAGGTGGTTACGATCTGGAAAATTATGGCACCAGGGGCGTCGGAAGAAACTCCAATGTAAGAGTATCGACAGATAGAATAACAGGTCATATATTTGGAAACAATGGACTCTTTCGTAACGCGATAATAATTACTACGCAGTCAAATTTTTCAGGAAATTATTTTTGCATTATAGAGACCCATTCTAGAGGGTAGCACTTTGAAAAACAAAAAAAATTAAATTTCCCATGTTAGGAAGGGCCACTGTAATGGTCATTTTGGTTTGATGTGATTTGATTTATTCGACTGTCAAGCATGGTCTCTGACAAAAATACAAAAACATTTTTTAGAAATAAAGTAAGGCGGTTTTTAAGATCAGTAATGAAAATGACTTTAAAAGATAAGATTTCCAACATGACATGTAAAAACTAATTTCAGATTCATTTTATTAAAGGCTCTTCTTTTAAAATCGGACTATTGTGGCCATACCTGAAGTATAATATCTTTTGTGAAAATTGCATCCTCTCGGCTGCTCACGGACATATTAATCCCAAAAAATCAGACTTCCAATGCATGTAAGGTTTCAGGAATCTAAATATGTCCTTTTATATTCATAACATGTTATATAAATGCCCCCTTCCCTTCCCAAAGTGTCACAACTCTAATTTTACCGTCAAAATAATAGCGAAACTGAATTTAGTGACCTCAGAAATCAGACGTTTAAGAATTACATGAAAATTTGTTGTACCTCCTTTCTTCTGCTTCTTTCCACCCTAGTGCTACAATTTTATTTTTTGAATCGGAGTAATATCGGAATTGATCATAGCGATCCCAAGAACCTAAATTTCGATACGTAGGACGTACGTAAGAACATTTTTTATGCCTCCTCCTCCCCGCCTCCTTCAGGTGCCATAGTTTTAAATTTAGTAGCAAGGTAATATCAAAAAGGATTCAATGGATTTAGTAACCTTGAAGCTCTGAGAGCAGGTGTTCTGTTTTCATTAATTCCTCCTGTAAAAGTTGAAAAAAAATATTCTTCATCATATTCTTATCTAAAAATAGTAGAACCCTGAGAAAAATAATATCTTTTGTACGTGAATTTTAGTGGAGGGAGGGAGGAAAGGAATCTCAACAGATTGATAGGTGTAGGCACACAGAAGTTGGTTGGGGTAATTAGCGTCTCTTCTAGTTGGATCTATCGCTGAGATCGATATGTCAGAAATCCTATACTTTTTCCCATAAACTACGTGTCAATATAATTTGACGGTGGAAAGGGTTATTTTGAATTTCTATTTTGCAACATTTCTGGGGTGGTTACAAGAAAATATCAGCGGTCTTTTTTTTATGAAGAATCGAAAGGGCTTTAATTTTTGTTCAAAGCATTTGTCATTTTCGTACGTATTAGAATAGCAGACAAAATTTTGATTTTTCCCCTCTTTTCCCCAAAATGTGGACCGAAAAGTGGTCTTCGGGATGCCTTTGCTTTAATTTTCTGTATCATTGTCGGATCGGATGTAATATATAACCCGAAGTATAGATAAGGTTGCGTGATACATCTTCGAAGGAACAGTAAAAAATATTATTATTATTATTATTATTATTATTATGAGTTACATCATGAGCGCCATCTTTTCTTCTTGAAAATATTGGTGTGTGGTATGCTGCAGCATCTCGATTTG
Organism: Acanthococcus lagerstroemiae; assembly: GCA_031841125.1. Lineage (NCBI taxonomy): Eukaryota > Metazoa > Arthropoda > Insecta > Hemiptera > Eriococcidae > Acanthococcus > Acanthococcus lagerstroemiae. The sequence continues at coordinate 5,664,266 of CM063110.1, read as the reverse complement.
TTAGCGCAAAGATTTGATGTACCTCTCCTGGGCATGTTCCTTTTTGAAGGATTGCCTGTTGTCAAGAAATTTACTCGTTGTAAATTGAGATTCATTCGAAACAAAGTTCAAATAGTTTCGTGACTCCTTTCCTCTCCTCCTGCTTACTAATGTGACTGAGTAACATTAAAGAGAGATAAAATTGAAGATACGAGGACAAGACAGATAATAATTGCTTAAGAGACGCGATGAGATAGATGCTATTCAGAAAATTAAGACTTGCTAAGACGTTATGCTATTGAGTATTAAGACATTTTTAGACTAATCAATACTCAAGACTATTTTGGAACTTTCTAAGACCTATTCAGACGGATAGAGATTCGTTGACCGTTCAGGCTTAAAAATATGTTCTACCTTGCGATACCTTACAATATTCAGACATGGTAAGCCGTATTGTGGCATTTCAAAACTCGTTCAAACAGATAACTTATTGCAAAGACTCCTGAAGACTACAGCGCTGTAGCAAACCTGAGATGTGAATTTTCTCGAAGGCGGGTACATGAATCTGCTAATTTTTAGATTTGAATCAGACAGTCTTGTGACTTTGATGACTTTTAATGTTCCTAGCTGTAAATGGAAAAGCTAATGCTAATTCTCGGTGGGTGGGATTAGAGGACTATCAACTACTCACTTTCTGCGGGATTTATTCAGAACACCGGTAAATCGACAACTCGCTGAGAAATTAACTACTCGCGGTTATCAAATTTAATTTCATTCGATATTAATTTACGAGTGTAATATTGCACTCGGCTCATCGTCACACATATATGTCCTGAAATCCCCTGGATGGTATCTGCAAATATCACCTGCTTTCTACTATAATATTAATTGAAATTCTCGTGGAAATATTTTCGATTTGTATTCGGAGAACAACTCGTTCTACACATTTCGCAGTAGTTTCCAAATTATAACACGAGCTGCACCAACCTGAATATTTAATACCCGTACTTGGCGGTATCTGCGGTGTTGTACGTGCACCGTGAATCTTTTCGTTAAAACGCGTAATCAATTAAAAAATATCATTCCAGATATTTCGTCTTTCTATTCGTGTGAAAATCCTTATTAACGTCACCTGATAAGGTCAGGACTATCGTAAAAAATCCCCTAATTTCTGTAATATTTTCTGTATTCATATCTAGAAAAATTATGACCACAACGAACTGAAGAGAAAGCACCTTCGTCAGTACGCAGGAAGATTCTTGTTAAATGTCGGCACATGTGCTACTAGGGGGCAAATTCTCCAGTTTTACATAATTTTGTCCAAGACGGCTCATTCTCACACTTCGATTGACAATTTGGTGAGCACTCACGCAACATATCACAAACCACTACCGTTTTGAGACTTTTGGCCAATCACATTTTTTCGTAAGCGTTCAACATCTCATCATTTAAAGACAGTGTGTGTGAAGTGATCGCACAGCATTAGTGTGATTACTGAGTGATGTTCACAAATGCACTCACAATTGGCCTCATTGTCAATCGGGACATAAGAAAGTGCTCTTTCCTGGAATCTTCTTTCTCCTAATCAAATCTAGCGACGGCCATGAATATCAATACCAACTTACAACACGCCAGACTACTGTCTTGATGATGAACCAGGTACACCCATCCCATCTATACGGGAAGCAAAATGAGTTATTTTGCAGTAAGTAAATCAAACCAGTCCCAGTTCAAACTTCTCTAAGCGGAATAATATCAATATGATCGCTGATCGTAAGTTCTGGGAGTCAAAAGGTTAATAACGAACTCGCAGTTCCGCAGAATCATTTGTCTGCTGTCATCAGCTGCCGGAGTGTCTAATATTTGGCATTCATTTGACCAACAAAATATTGGTACCGTAAAGAAGATGAGTACGTCGAGAAAACTGATTGTCATTGGGGAAACAGTATTTAGACGTCATGCTAATGACAAATACTGCCCTAAAGAGGTTGCTTTCGTGTTCGGTGCCATTCGTAGAGAAAAAATGCAGCCGACAGTTTGAATTTACGTGTGGCATTTTGTAGATATTCGCAAACTTTTTTCTCCATTCGTTTTATTTAGGGAGAAAACAACTTTTAGCAGTAACTTATAATGCTTGTACTTTAGTTTTAAAAGCTGCTCGTTCGTAGTCCACTCTAACAGTTCGGAAAACTAATCGAACAACTATACTCGTGTGCTCTACACGGCTATTTTCCCCCTTTGATCAACGAGCTCAGTTTCAAACATTAAATTTCCTTAATGTATCAGTTTTCAAGAATCCACGTTACTAAATGATGTAAGAGCAGTGCAACGTGAACTTTGGAGACGTGTTTTACGAATTCGTTTATACTTATGTTCACAGATTCACGCTAAGTCTTGTAGTCGGATAGTCCAGTATGTTACAACGCGTCCATAATAGATGAAAAGTTGATGGGAAGCTGAATTTTGGTATGTGCAGAGAGTTGTATGCAAGGCCATAGTTAACAGAACAAGGCAAGGAGTTCAAAGGTTCGAACCTTCAAAAATACACTTCTAGCACCAAAAGACATTCGCTCGTCTTTACGTCGCTACTTCAGGCTATGCTAGGACTCGTTAAGACTTTTCGGACTTTTTGAAAACTCATTAAGACTCCGCAAGGCTGTTTCAAAACCCATTAAGACTCGTTTTGAATACACTTTCTATTGCTTCAACTTGATGAAACGTCAAAAAATATTCGCTCATCGCCAGGCTTGCGAACGCTTCAAGAGCCTGGTAAGATTAATAAGACCTGCCTGTGTTGAAACAACTTAAGGCTGTGCCAAGACCCGTTGAGACTCGTTGAGACGACTTTGGAATGTTGTAAAATTCGTTAAGCCTCCTTAAGACTGTGTCAAGAACAACAAGATTTGTCAAGATCCTTTCAGTATCCAGACTTGTCGGAACCGGTTGAATAATAGTACTCACTCTTCAACATCTAGTCCTCAAAAATTCGTGCGCCCTTAAGTTGTTTATCGGATGGGTCTAGTTGGCCGAGTAGATAGCGCGCTGGTCTCGGAATCCGGAGGTTCCGGGTTCGGGCCCACGTATAGCAACTCGCTATATTTTGACCTAGGCCGGTTTTTCGGCAAGAAGAGAAAAAAGCTAAGACAGTCCTAGCAGCCTCCCTGACGTCTCTGAGGTAGTGCTCGAAAGGGCGGATTCTAGGGCTCGGGTTGGGAGCAAAAATTAGAAGAAAAGTATGTTGTGTAGCCGATGAAACCGTGCCACAAGATTAGTTTTCTCCTTTATTCTCAAAACCGAAGCATCGACATCGCAGTAAGGAAATTGTGCCTTTGAAGTATTTCGTGTGAACCTATGCTTGTAATTGTTTTGTATGTGCCTTAAAACATAATGAAAATGTAAGGGGAGTTCAAAGTAACTTTTATGCTCTACATCAACTCAAGCCTTACAGGAAGAAACATGGAATTTTAATAGTTTTTGTAGTATTACTGGCGAGTTCTATACTACATATATTTGAGTAGTACAGTGAAGCCTCCTAATAAAGGACGTCAAGGGACTAAGGAAAATGCCCACTTAATGGAATTGTTCGTCTAATGAGAGACGTCCGCTATGAAAGTACAAAAAGGAAAGCTTGTCCGTTAAGCAGAAGTTATTTAATTTTTACATTTTTTGTATCTTATCTATAAAAAAACAGTACAACTTCACATACATACATACATACATATATGTGTTAATGTCTTATTTATTCATTTATTTATTATACAGTCTTAGATTGAACCCGCGGGTCTAGAGGCCTCCTCCTCTCACCAACCTGACACTAAGCATAACCCAACTACCATTTTCCCATGCATCCCTTTCTCTTGCTACTCTCTACCAAAGTTTTCCTGCATATTGAAAAAATTCGTTGTCTCATTTATTTCCTGGCCTTCCCGTCTTCGTTTGTATATGTGACGCGCCATGAGAAACCATATCTTCGGGTGAAAAAGTTGTTTTCAAGAAAAACGCCAAAACACGTTGAAAAATTGATTTTGATCAAAAATGACTTTTTGCCGGAAATGTGTTCTAGAGTATCTGAAGAACATTTTAGGCACCCATACTCGCTTGTTTCTTTGTTTATTTGTTTGATTTTCATAATTTTTGTAAAAAAAAATTTTTTTTGAATTTTTTGTATGATAGATTTTTTTTATAATCAACATCATTTACATACATTTTTTTAATAATAAACTTTATTTGCATACATTTGTCAGTTTTATTTTAGCAAACCTGAAACCTACACCATTGAATTACTCATAAAATTTTACTCGGGGTGGAGGGGGAGGGGGGCTAATTTACCTTCGGAGAACTTGGTAATTTAAGCAATGTCCGAACGAAAAACTTTAAAGCTGTTTTTCTCGAAAAGTACTTTTTAGTAGTTTCCAACTTCAAAATGGCATATCTCTGAGAATTTTGCTCCGATTGAGCTGCGATTTGCGGCATTGGATTCTCCATACTTTTCTCTGTTAGAATCAGTCAAAATTTCATTTTCGACCCTCTTTACCCGAAGGTATGGTTTCTCATGGCGCGTCACATATTCGTATTCCTGTCATTCTATAATCTGTGTTGTCCCTCTATCCTTTCTCAATCTTAGGTAACACCAAAGCACCAAAATATCGGTCTGGTGCTTCATTACACAATATGATTTCGTAGGTATTTCATCATGTCACATCATGTCATTTCAATAACGAATTATTTCATGTATTAGATAAATAAATATTAGGATGTCTCTTATTTTACAAGAGTAGTTTTTACACATTAATTAACATTATGGGTTTGATCCTGTTTAGTGCAGTGGCAACTGATTCTAAAACTGCTACTGGATTCGAGTTGGGATTTGGAAAAGTGATAAATGAAATACCATGCCGAAAAAATAACTGATATTTTACCTCAACCCCCTCTGGTGGTATTTTTGGAAGTCAGATACAAAAACTAATCTTTAAATCAAATTCGGCGACTTCGGAAACCTATATATCGAACACAATCTCGAAAAATAACTGTCAATAAATGTACTTCAGACTCCTATAGTAGCACCCCATGAGGGTCGGATCAAGAAACTAACCTTAGAATCAAATTCAGCGGCCTGAAAAACCTATAAATCGACTCCCATGTCGAATTACATTTTTCAGTTCTCCAAATCCCCATTTTGGAGCTCTTCCCAGTGGCCATGAACCCATACTGTAGAATTAAATGATTTTGTAGTCAAATGATATTCAACCCACTATCCACAACTTGTACCCGAAGGCTGAGTAAAATGATCTGGTTTAAAAAAAAATCAAAATTCCATGTTATTTTCCATAAGAAGCGCACGAGACCTATGGCACATGTTTCCCTCATCGTGTCAACCTGATATTTTAATGGTGGGTTTCTTCCCTTTTATAGCATCCAATAGCATGCTCAAATCAAGGATCCGAGAAAAATCGTGATTTAAGGAACACCCTAATACACGTACTGATTCATTTTAACTGCCTGCGAAATTTCTGGGTTGGTATAATCGAAGAAATTTGATATGTATAACGGATTTTATGAGAATTAGTTGTCCCTTCCTTTCGCCTCTTACCACAATGATTTTTGGGTCGGAACAATATGAATATCGCATTTTACGAAAATTTATTGTCCACCCTCCCCCTCCACTCGGTGACACATTTTGAATTGAATGTCAAAGTATACCAAAAATGGATTTAGTAAGAATTTGGGTATGCATAAGGTATTTTATAAAACAGTTTTTGTCCTCCTCTTCCTTTCTTTCCAAGTGAATTTTGAGCTTAATGTCAAAGTAAACAAGAAATGAATTCAGTGACCTTGAAATCCTCAAAGCCAGGAGCGCAACCAGAACTTTTTTTTTATGGGGGCTAGAATTGAGGGGAAAAAACATGAGCAGGGGTCAAAACTCGATTCAGTACCTTCTGATTTAGTACCTACCTATTTTCATAAATTGATTTTGAAAAAAATTCGAATTTTTGGAGGGGCTATAACCCCCAACCCCCTCCTTAGTTGTGCCCTTGCTCAAAGCAGATACGTCGTTTTCATTAATTGATTTTACAAAAGTTGAAAACATTTTACTATTAAATTCACATTCAGAAGGAATGAAACACTAGAAAAACCACAACTTTAAACGTGGTGTATCGTTGGGAAGGATAGGAATCTGATGTATGAATAGTTGCATATATAGAAAAACGGTTAAGGGGATAATTGGCGTCTTTTTTATTTGCATGCGCCATATTACCGAAACATTGTCCAAAATTCTGCACTTTCTCACGTAAGTCCTGTGTTAATGTAGGATACCAAGTAGGGTTGAATCTCCATTTTAACGCGTTTTCGAGGTGGTTACGAAAAAATTGCAAAATACTTTTTCTATGAAGAATTGAAGGGTGTTTAATTTTTGTCCAAAGCGTTTCTCATGTTAGGCTATTTTATGCTAGTAATAGCTTAAACTCTAATTTTTACCCTATTTTCCTATCAAATGAGGATCCAAAAGAGAGGTTCGACGTGGCGCCAACTTCCAAGGTGACTCATGTGTTCTTTCGAATTCGCATATCAACTGTCTGCTTTTACGACGAAATACATGATTTTTCTGCCCTTTTGCGTACTATAAGCTTACGGAGCCTTGTTTTGTAATGTTTTGAACATTAATCGATTTCTCTGTCTATACTGACTACACCTAGTATAGAGTCCCTATCTATTATGACCCATAAATAGTGCACGTACACAAATAGTCATAGGAACAGCTAGCTAGTTTTTGTTTTTGGGGACGAAGGTACAGACAGTGAGAATGCCGATAAAAATAAATTTAAGAGATGTTACTTCAAAAAACTGTCTTTATTTTCACAATTTTGCTAACTGGATACTAGAATTGGCAGAATGCCGATGAATATTTCGGAATGATACGACAAAAAAACATCTTCAGCCTCATCGAATAGAATGACTCTTTTTTCAACTTTTAATGATACGGTGTGATGCCGTGCCTTATTTTTGAACTAGAAGTACAAAAACGGCGACGCATACGAATTTCAAGGCTACAAACGTAAGTCATCTGGAACGTTAAAATGCTCTTTTTCCCAGTACTCGAATTTATAATTCATTCGATCGATAAGATTTTTGTATTTGAGATCTCATTTAAATGGTAATTTCGTCAGCGCTATCTACCGCGCACCGTTTCGAAGCTTAATCATTTTCATACTCGCATGAAGGACCGATAGCGGCGAAGAAAAAACAATTACAGAAATATCGCGTTTTCCTCGTATACGTATCTCAGACTCAGAGAGTGGAGAAAAAGAAAAACTTGAAATGCGCGTATAGAAAATCTCTCGAAAAGGAAAAAAAAATCGCTTTGGTTTCGAGCGATTTATTTGCGTCGAAGAAAAGAGGAACTTAAGAAGAAAGAAAGAAAAAAGAAAAAAAAAAGAATTATAACTAAATTAATTTTATTACCAAACTCGTCGGCGGAAGTTATAAATTAAGTGAAGTCTGATATCAGTTCGCAGAATCAAAAATTCTCGGTCGCGAATTCAATTCCGTACACCCTTTTAAATTATCGGTTTCCTTATTTCAGCAGACAGCTGAAGAAGCTTTTAGCCTCACTATAAATATTATTATCGGTTTCCACTTCCTACATTAGTTTTTCCACCAACCGATTCTCGATTTTATGAAATGTTTTCCCTCGTCGGTTGTCTCGACGCGCCGATAGAAAGCCTCGCCCACCTCGGTTCTCCTGTCACACTTTCGAACTTGAACTTCGGAAAACACTGAATTTCAAGTTAACGCGTCACATGAAACTGTCGGAATATTTCAGTAATTTTCTGGATTATCCAACTGAACAAGTTACCCAATTATCAACTACACGCAAAGGCAGTAGTATCAGCCCGTTGTAAATAATCTGCTCTAAATATTCATAATATCCCTTAGCAGCTTATGGCGGATTGACTATAAAATCTGTTCACAGTTACTAGGGAAACAACGTGTACTTGTACTGTGTAGTGTGTGCCTAAAGTAAAAGGTTTTATTAAACTCCTTCAACCCACGTATTCGCAACAGTTTTCTCAGTTAGGGTATGACACATCAATTTTCCTATTTTGTAGGAAGCTCTCATGTAATACCTACGAGTACACGTATCCAAAAACTCTTTTACATAAATTAGCCTTTGAGAAGTGAAAATGTACATAATCGTTTAGTTCAGAACCCGTCTATCTACCATTTTATAAATTGAGTTTTTGGTGGACTGCTTAGAACACACCACGTAGTATAAATATTTTCATTCACCGCTTCTACAAACATCTTTTTTTTCGGTTCTGAAATTTCATTTGAAGCAGCAAAACCGTACAAGCGTCATCGCCTCATTTCTCCAGGGGTAGCCTACCCTTGGAAGGGGGTTCATGGTAGAGGAGGGAGCTTGAGGTAAGGAAGGTCGCGGTGAAAAACGAGGAGTTGTGGTGGTGGTGGTGGTGGTGGATGTACGCATTCAGCACCAAAGTACTTCGAGTAATGGTAACAGCGAACGAGTTCACTAATAAGGTAATCACTAGCCGTGTTAGTGTATGCATTATACCAGGAGCGGATACCAAAGAGAGGCAATGAGGCAACTGCCTGTCCCAAAGAAAAATACTGATATCACAAACGCTTCACAAATGGCGACGAGCCTGCTCAAATCTTGCAAGGAGTTTTAAGGAGACCAATGTGAAAGAGGCTCAACAATCGCAGTGAGTGTTAGTCAAGTCCAGAAGAGTCTACGAGTCTTAAACAAGATCTTAAACGAGTTTTGAAAACTTTTAATAAGATTCGTAGAAACTCAAAAAATCATTATCAACTCTTGAAGAGTTTCAATCAAGCCTCGGAACGTCTGGAACAATTCTTTACTAAGAGGAGGGGGATGGAGAGTGACACCAAATTATTTTTCAAGTCGGCATTTTAGGGAAATATTCGGCAAAATCGTCGCAGTCGACCAAATTTAGGAAGCGAATAAAATAATTATTAGAAATTGATTCAGTTTGGATAGGTACAATATTTTTATTAATTTCACAAATATCTAAGCACTGACCATAGATTTTTCCTATTTTATTTATTTTATTATTATCGAGCCACAGAGCTACATTCTCGGGCTATGGGCTCGGAAAAGGTTGTTGTCTATATGTCGCAGAAGTATCCAGCAGCGGGAAGGTAGGTAAGGGTGTTGTTTATGTGCTCGTGGGAGTCGGAGAGGGCCAAAATTCGACTATGGGGGACGCGGTGAGAGTTACGAAGACAGACAAGGGAAGGGCATGAGTAGAGGTAGTTCATAGTGAAAAGGCCTTCATCTTCACAGAGTGGGCAGTTGAGGGGATAAAGGTTAGTGAGAAGATGCGCATGTGTGAGGTATGTAGGTCCAATCCTTAGGCGGATGATGATAACTTCCTCGCGGCGAGAGGAACGTTGGGACGTTGACCCGGGGACAGGGGTAAGCTTGATTTGTGCGAGCGTGTTGTGCCGAGAGCCTACTACTCTTCGCGGGAGACAGAAATGAATGGCGACAGAGAGATGTGGATGCGGGATAATGCGAACTGATCTTATCGCGTGGCTTGGTCAGTAGCCTGACTGGCTTTGTTTTTTGAATGAGCATGGCAGGGCCAACACAAAGTTGGGTCAAGTTGCTGAAAACCAAATCAATTTTATGAATGTGGCTCACGGGAGGGGGAGGGAGCGGAGGAGGTGTTGAAAAATGACGTCGACATGAAAAATTTTTAATAAACGCATGCTTGAATAAATATGTACTGCTATTCAATAAAATGTAATTATGCGGACGTTCGCGACATGACTTGCGTTGTGCACATAGGATATAATATCTACTGTAAACCGGGGTGACTTTGCCGAAAATTTTGGGTTTTTCAAACATGAACGGCTGTAGCGCGTGATTTGCTGGGGATACAGGAAATCTAAAAACTGTTCCGGATTGGTTGAAGACTAGAATCAGAATTTCCCCCCTCCCCCTCCCAGAAAGGCCTAAAGATAAATCGGCAGTTACCTGCGCACGGGGTGATATTGCCAGTACATAAGAAATGCATAGAAAACGAGTGAAAATGTTTAAAATTTATTACGAAAGGCCATAAAAACGAAAGTAAAATTGCAATTTAAGTTAAATTACTTCTTCGGGGAAGATACATATTCCTTGGGATTCGATGGGCTCAGGTAAAACTCTTGATGGCAACAAATTTCACGTAATTAAAATCACCCTTCAGAGGATAGTGAAATTCATTTTTTCTATTTTGATATTGCTCGTCCTCCCGGATTCCGACGGATATCATTATCTGTTTTAATTATTTTAACTGGTATCTTATGTGTGGCTGAAGCTTCGGCTCTGGTCATATCGCCATTTCGAATTCTCTGTTAGACACTTCAAGTGTTTCTCGGGTATAATCAGAATAGGTGAGACACCTACTTGTCTTTTATTTATGTTCTTGGTATCTCAAGACAACGTCGAATGACATCTAGGTAGATTCAAAACTCAAAACAACCTCGCAAAAATAGGATCTAGCGAAAGCTCACAAATTCGTCGCGAACTGTAACTTTTCAAACTGATAACAGAAATTGCCACGTGGCAAAGTCACCCCAAGGCAGTTTTTCGTTTATATGTACCTTATGATTGCAGACTGGAAAATGCCTAGACCTATACATTCTTGGAAAGCTGAGAGTTCAGGCTTTAAAATGACACCACAATAATTTTTCTGCGAGTGCCTCGTTGGATTCCACAGACTTTATTTATCAGGTTACTATTTCGGAACTTTTTCTGTGCTCCGAAAACAGTCTACCTTTGTCATCTGTTTCGGCCTGTGATACGTCTCACTGGTTTTTGAAGTGTTGTATCTACGTCCCTTCATCGATCTATGCCATTAGAAGACATTTATATTCGTCACAGAGCCAGTAACATGGTCAAAAATGAAAATCGGCATAGTCACCCCGATTTACAGTACTTTTTTTTTTGAGAAAAAAGTTAATATTTTTAAAACAAAAGGTTTAATCTTCTTAAGAAAATGAATGGGCCGAGGTATTTCTTGGACGGGCCGGGCCCACCCGGGCCCGCCACTATGTCGCGGACTTCCCTTTTTGGCCGTGTGTGCGGGAAGCTCGGGCAAATAATTTGAAACTGAAACCTGTGAGCGAGTTAACTAATCGCTTGAAACTGAAATAGCTCTGATCTCTGAAGAGCCGAAACTGGATACTGGAGTCTAATTTTTAACAGAGACTAAAACTGGCTAGCTTTCTAAAGCCGGAAACTGGGGTGAGCCTTATTCGAATAGCTCGAAACTAGTGTTCTCAGACCAACGCGAAAGATCACGGAAACGGCCACGAGCTTTAAGATGAATTTAATTTCAACTTTACAACAAACATACATACAGGCACAAAACAACACTTAGGTCGGTACGTAAATAACGGTACAACACAACTCGTGCTTCTAGCCCAGGCACAATGCAACTGCCCTTTTATCATTTTATAAGCTCGGACGTCAGCGATATTAGTAGCTCATTGTTAACTAGTATGCCGAGTAAAAACTAGCTACTAGCTACAAAAATTAGCTAAAGAGAGAAAACCCGAAATTTTGCCTGGGACGTCACAACTAGTTACGCCACTGGGCTTGGCGTGTATGATTGTGCATTCCTAGGGCGCATTCATACCGGACTGAATCGGGAAATTTTGCTGAAGCTTTTACTTGTAGGTCACACGAAATTTGGGCCAGATCGCATATTTGGCTTGATCAAATTGCGATACTCCGTTGCAGATATCGATACATTTGACGAGCTTCTCCAAACCGTTATCTTGGCGTCCCCAGGTGGGCACAGCCTTGCTGTACCGACCTCGCATCCACGTTGTAATCTGGCTTTCATACGGTGGTATGATTGGAACGCCTTTCTGTCCACTCATTACAGGAAGGTGTCCAATCTGACCACTTACCATCACTGTATTGGGAAGTTAACCAAAAGTACCTCTGTTGGTACGAGGGGATAATTTAACTCGTTCACATTAAAAAGTGTAAAAGGAGTGATCTTTGAACGCCTTTGACGGGTTACAAAAATCGTTTTTGAAAGAAAGTTGGTTGAAATAATAAGGATGAAAAAAATTACCAGCATGGACATTTTTTAAATGAAATTACGTGAAACTAAAAATCGCAATTTTTGACGTAGAAGAATAGGGAAGCTGAAATAATCCCCCAGGCGTTTCCAATGGGTTGAGCATTACTTAGTTTATGTGTGTTACACTAGCGCTACATAGGCAGTATTAACTTCCCAATTCGATGACCAAACCGACGATATTGGGAGCAAAGAGTTCGCGGGTTCTCCTCGGTTCCGGGACGTCTTCGCGTAATAATATTCCGCCACGTTATCCCAAATTTGGAACTAGTTGTGGGTCATATTTTGCTTTTTGTGCGCGTGAGGTTTTTACCCGGCTGAGTTTGCGTGAAACTAACAGCATCTTCCGTCGAACGTATTTACGTAGTTTCGAATCAACCCGATATTCCAAACTCTCGAGTGTGACGATCGTACCTTCCAAGGATTCCACGTGGCCAAGCGTCGAGGACATCTTCTCCGTTTCGCACACCTGACGCTCATCCCAGGACAACCGATTCGCCCGCCGAGCAACGTCGAAGATCCACGCCAACTTGCCTAAAACTTAGTTCTCCAGGAAACACGTAACGTTATAGAGTAGAGGATACTAAATACATGTTATCTCGTACTTTGGCTTTTGCTTTACATGCCTTCTGACTAAGGTAAGACCAAGTGCTTGAGGCCACCTCGACAACTCAGAACCCTTCCAACCCTGGGTTACCTCGTCGCCAGTCCATACGATCGATCTTAACCAAAGTCCGAGTGTCCTATCTGTGCCCTGTAGACGGCTCTAGCTAGTCGAGGCATCTGCAGTGGTTCCCATCCAAACCGACGTTTCCCTGTGTCTTCCCAGGTCCAAACGCTCGGTTACCACATATTAAATTGAATGTGGAGACGTGCAAATCAGGTCCGACAGATTGGCCTGCAGAAATTCTGCCTCCGGGGCTGCCGCTAAAACGGCAGTATCTGTATATGGCCATCCGCCCACTGCTAACAGATCCCCGCAAGGCGGAAGCGTGCATTCGAAAACCGCAGAAGAAATTAACACAGCAGAGGTGAGAATCAAAGGTGACATTATTCGCCAGGAAGTTTTTTCAGAAACTGAGGAAAACTGATGGGAGTGTACTGCGCGTGGCCCGGGGCGGTTTCTCCTACTAATATAGGAGGCAGGCAACCCACAAAACTTGTGTGACGAATCTCATGTTCCGTTACTATCAGGAACACTCACTGACCCATGTCAAATGAAAATTGGATGTCACTTAATTTTCACCTCTCCGCACAAGGCAAGTGAAAGAGGAGGATTTGAAAGTTTAGAAATCATTCGCATCTCAAAATCGATAATTTAGCCATAAGGTCCCTTTCTTTGGAGTCGGTCACATATGTATATTATGTATTCTACGTTTATATGTTTGTATCGTCTTATAAGTCTTCTCTAATGTTATCTGGTTCAAATACTTTGTTATAAGCAAAAATCATTAATTTTCCTTCTTAACGTTACCTCGAACTCATCATTTTACCGAATTTCGTTACATATGCTAGTATAATTCAGGTTAAACGTTTACCAGAGTGTGCGTATTCAATGTAGGTACTCAACAACCAGCGAAACACGGGTTTACGTATTTTTGTGACAACGAATAATATTTACCCTCGGCATATTAAAATTGAAATTGAGTGTGTCGCGGCAAAAAGGGCACATATCGACTAAGTGCCCTTTTTGAGGCGACTTCAGATTCGGAATCTACGGACTTTTTATGGTCTGATGCAATTTACCCCACCTTCCCAACTCGGTTTGTTATCAACAGAGATGCTTGAGAATGATGTGAAAAAACATGGAAAAAACGGTCGTATCATGGGTATCGTTAATCATGCTCCTTTTCGAGTTATGTACCGCGTTTTTGTGCTATTATTGAGTAAAAAATAGAATTGGGTATTCGGGCAAGTGATTAATGATTTACCAAAAGTGGGGGGAAAAAGTCGCTACAAAAAGGGCACATAACTTACCAAATACAAACAAGAAAATATAAATGAAGGAGGCATTGTTTTATTGCAACGTCATGATTTTTCAGAAGGTGAAAGTGTAAAGTTTCGAATCAAAACAACAATAAGTATTTTACGCCAATATAGTGGTAACACTGAATGTACCCAACTTCAAAGCTGTTTTTCTGAAAACGTCGTTTCGTTGCATGTGCCCTTTTTGCCGCAATTTTAAAGAATAATATGAAAGCTGAATCAAGAACAAAAGTAGGTACTTTCATATGCAATAGGCGATTTTCTCAGTAGATAAATATGTACTTAGAAAGTGAAACTTTTATCCTGAATTTCACATGAAATTCAGAAATTATATTACCTCCGACTTCACATAACGAGAATTCCACGATTCGATTACCATTTGCAATAACAGATTTATACAACCCCAAATAACCAGAATGTCATCAAGCTTGAGAATTGACCAAAAGGGACAGGTAAAAGCTTTTCGTGAAACATTTACCCATTTTCAACAAGTGTCTCATCGATCATTGTCAAGAACAGAAATAAAGTCATCTCCTCCAATTTATTGGCATTGTGCTGTAGATGTGTAAATAATACCATTCATATTTTCAATGCAGATTCCTACGGCACCCCTGGAAGATTCGTAATTTTACCCGGGAAACTAGCTATCCTAGTCTTCACTTGCAATTTTTTTTTCTTTCTATTCTTACCGAGCTACGGAGCTGCACTTTCGGACTATGGGCTCGGAAAAGGTTGTTGTCTATACGTCACAGAGGTACCCAGCAGCGGAAGGGTAGGTGAGTGTGTTGTGTATGTGCTTGTGGGTGTTAGAGAGGGCCAACATTCGACTATGGAAGAGGGGGACGTGGTGAGAGTTACGAAGGCAGGTGAGGGAGGGGCATGAGAAGAGGTAGTCTACGGTGAGAAAATCTTCATCTTCACAGTGTGGGCAATTGAGAGGATAGAGGTTAGGGAGAAGATGCGTATGTGTTAAAACCGCGCCGACATCAAAAATGAAATCAAGGCACGTGAAACCAGAATAATTGATATTCATACTGTGCCTGGAGACTTTTTCAATATTTAGAATCGCGGCAGCACTGAAAAGGGCAGACTTCTTCCAAAAAATATATCATGGAATACACTTCGGCTAAGTTGACAGTGTACCTACAATATTTCTTTTTTTAGTAAGTAAAAAATGTTTTGCGAACAACCCGATAAATTACAAGTTTCTTCTAGTCCTCTTTTTTTTTTTTTTTTTTTTTTTTCTTCTAAACTACAAGTAAACAACCAAATAGCTGCGCACTATGCCCCGTGTTTGAAGAAAGTAACCCAACAACTATAACAACTTCACGTAACGAAGTCAATTATTATTTACATTGTAACTTCGCACCTGCACGTTTTCGCATGTTCGCCGTGAAACTTTTTACCCAAATAATTTGAGGAAGAATGCTTGTTCTGGTACAATACACAATGCGAATAAGGTACTTCCGACCTTTTCGCTAATATTCTTCCTTATCATCCGTATCAACGAGTAGATTTCTGAATTACAATAAATTATTGAACTACCTCACCTTCAACTAAACTTGAAAGAAGGGGGTACGAAAGCGAATATTTATTTCACTCGTTGAGCAAACGTCTCAACTACCTTCAGTTGTGTTAGAGTCGAGTACCAATGAAGTTTTTTATAATTTTTTAATTATCTGTGTATTGAATGAAATTTAGAAGAAAATCCGTGACTATACGTGACCATGTAGTAATAAATTTTATTATAAAAATGTATTTCCATGATTTTAAAACTATTTTGATGGTTGATCATCGAAAACGACTTAGTTGAATCATAATTTGTTCGTTCGAGTGCCTGAATACCAATCGGGATAGGCCAACAGGGATGAATTTGTATGTTTCTTATAAGCGGAATTCAACATTTTTCTTAGGGCAAGCTAGTACTTATTATACAGGATGTTTCATGAGTTGGTATTCCCCTTTTTTTTTTATTAATCATGAAGTTTGATCTTCACGAGACGAAACTGGATTCTTAATTGATAAAGCCTAGTTTCATTTCTGGTAAAAAAATGTTCTATCCCCAATATGGAAGGGGCAGAACGTACCACCCATTTTGGAATCTCAAATAGACAGGTACTGAACTAAATATCAAAATATGTATTAGCTTCTTGAATTGTCGATTTCAAACATCGCATCAGATTTTGGAAACGGCCCCAATTTGGGATCAAATAAGAATAATCAAAATTATTGTCGCTTAAAAAATTGAATAAACTTTCTATTTCCTTTTTTTCAGGGGGGGGGGAGGAGTTGCTAATTTTAAATATAACATTACATTTTTGATCTGGACTCAAATTCAATATTATCCTCACAATTCAAAAACTGACCAACGTCGCAACGTAGGACCGCACAATCCATATTTCATCTTGAAGGGGGAGGGAGACCAATTCTACTTGGTAAGCGTTCAATAATATATTAGAAGAAGTATTTAGGAAAATGGACTGGGGGAGGAAGGGATTGAGGGTCGGTGGTGAGTACTTAAGCAACTTGAGACTCGCGGATGACGCAGTGATAATCGCCAATACGAGTACACCGAGAGAGTTAAAGGAAATGGGAGAAGAATTTATTACCAAGAGTAACGAAGCAAGTCTAATAATAAATGGAGCAAAATTCAAAGTTCTGCCAAAAAAGAAAAAAATAGAAAACGCTAAATAGAGCAGGATTAAAAATCTGATGCAGTACTCATAATCAGCAATCCAACACTCGACCGCATCGAAACTTTGTTCGCTTTGTCAAGTCATGTTCATTTAGTCCATCTTTAGTCAAATGTGGGCTTCTTGGGCCCAAAATGAAGCTGAACATTCGTGAACGGTGTCTGAGAAGGTCTGTATTTTGATAATTTTGTCGATTTTACTAAGTTCATGTTCATTTTCCACTTTTTAAGATCAAAAGTCGTATTTTGGGACACAACTGCGGCTCTGATAAAAAGTGTGATGTGATTTTCATAATCAGCTACCAAATATTTTCAATCCCAGTCAATTTTCGCCCATTTTAAGTCTACAATAATTTTGCTTCTCGATTTTGCTTTTCGGCGCAACACAGGGGCCAAATTGTAAATCTTACGAACTGTATGGAATCAGAAAACACTCCTATTCTGATACGTTTTCCAATTTTGCATAAAAAATCAAATTTTGTTCATTTCGGGTCCCAGATTTGGCCTTTTGGGGCCAAATCAGGGTCGATTCAGAAGTCTGATGCGGTATTCGTAATTACCTAGTGATCAAAAATATCTTACTTTCGATAGATGATTCGAGTTCGGGTTCTCAAGTAAGTAGAAACGACGGAATATGCTGTACAAACATGTATAGACGATTTAAAAACGAATGTCACTTGTCCCGAAATCAATATTCTCATTTCGGAGGGGGAGGAGCTGAATTTCCCCAGCCTCGAAACTACTCCAGTGGTTACTGTCCAGCATGGTGATGTACAAACAAGGTAAAAACGATGATGGGAACTAGTCTAGAGTCTAAATTAAATGCCGGGGACTGCATTTCCACAGCCCTCGGATTGACTTTGGATCATATTTAAGCCGGTGTTATGTACAAACGTGTACAAGCAATGTGCAAACGAAGATACTGGTTTGAGATGGCCTATCGAATCTCGGGGGCTTCATTTCAACACCTCTCGTAGTACTCCCCTGCGATACCGGTAGAGGGTTAATATACAAACGATGGAATATGCTAAACGAATGTCACCAGTCCTAGATCAAAATTTTCATTATGAGGAGCTCTCCTATCTCAAGACCCCGTTTTTCCGCTATGCTGCAAGCAAACAGGGGTTGGTGAACAAACCAAGTACAAACAAATGTTACTTCAACGGGGTCAAAATTCCGTTTACGGAAGGCTCTTGCTTCCCCAGGCCCCCGGGTTGACCCTAAGCTGTAGATGAGTAGAGGTTGGTGTACAAACGGGGGATGTCTAATACACATATAAACGATCCAGGTATGTTTGAAGGTGAAATTCTGAACTCGGGAGACTGGAGAAATAGACCCCAATTTTTTTATAGAGAAAATTTTTTCACCCAAAAAGAAAGTAGACTTTTCATTTCCTCGCTTACTTCGCGTCGATCCCGCTTCGCATTCAGAAAATAAGATGGTGGGATTATCTTTCTACTTCTCGTCATCAACATTTATATGCATGTAAAATTGCATACTCAATTTCCCGTAAATATGTCTTTCAGGTCAACAATCAGCAGCCTGCGTAGCAAGTTTCATCGAGAATAAACCTATTTAATATTTCGTTCACTTTTTTTTAGGCTGGCGTCAATTCCGCTCCTCAGGATATAATATCTAAGTTGGGACTCAAATCAGGGCTGGATTAAATTGATCAAATTCGATACAAAAAATCAGATATTTTGTCTATTTTTTAAACTAAGTTGATTTTAGCAATCTGATAAAAGGAATTTATTTTTGACATAAGCAACTCGAAAGACCCCTATTTCGATACCCGGCTAGATAGAATGTGATGCTGAGTTCAAACTCGGTGACCTTTCTCCCTCACCTCCCCCCTCCTGAAAAAAACGCTCGATAGTTTGTTCCATAAAAAACAGTTTCGTTAGTTGGTTCGATTCTTAAAGACAATTTAATTCCGCAACTTGGAGCCGGATCAAAAAAATGCGATATTCGAGATAAGCGAACCTCAAAGAACCGATTATGATAATTTATTCAAATTTTCAAGCCAATTCAATATTTTGGTTATTTAATTCCATAATAATTAATTTTTGGGCCCAAGCTGGGGTCGAATTACAAGTATGATGTGATATTTGAAATCAGCAAACTAAAAAATCCAATTTCGATACGAAATAAAAATTTAATACAACTCAAGTTTCTCGCAATGACAAGGAAAATATTAAATTCGTGGTCCATATTGGGACCACATTAAAAATCTGATAGCAGTATTCAAATCTAGACCTCCCCCGTCTCCCCTCCCCAACAAAAAAATCGATAACTTCTCAAGTTTTTAAGGCAACACAATTTCGATCAATTTGGAATCAAATCGAAAAACTAATGCGATATTCGGAATCAGCAACTCATGTTTTGATACTTTGTTGGGATTTTCAAGCCAATTTAATTTCATCTATTTTTTGAGTCTAAAAAATGCTGATATCCGGCCATAAATCTGGGCTGAATCTACAATCTGACGCGATAATCTAAATAAGCGGCCCGAGAAACTCCTATTTCGATACTTTGTTCAAAATTTCAAGTCAATTTAATTTTGCTCATTTTGAGTCAAAAATTTGGATTTTCAGGCCCTAATCGGAGCAGAATCAAAGCTCTGATGCGATATTAGAAATCAGTACCAAAAGAACCCCTATTCCGTTATTTTGTTCGGTACTCTTTTATTTCAGATTCCTCAACTGATAGTACATTCGAGCTCCCATTTTGGGGGAGAGAAAATTTTGTTGCCAGAAAAAAGACTAAACCTTGTCACTTTAAGATCCATTTATACGTCCCGTAAAAATTTAACTTGACTCCTCTTAGAAAAAAATAAATAAAAAATTGGAGTAGGTACTCTGTATACTTTTGGTGACAGAAAAACGATTCCAGCAAAGATTTATTCGTAGTGTTCCGAATTGTAGCTCGAACTATAGTATCGAGAGTGTCCATAATTCCGGAACCACTATGGCAAACATACCTTGCAATGTGCCATTATATTTCTAAAATAAACCTACTTAGACTGTCCACGGTGGCTCGAAATTCGAAAAAGGGTGAACGATTGTACTTTAAGTTCTTTTCTAATTTCTGCTCTCAACCTGAGCCCTGGAATCCGTCCTTTCGAGCATTATCTCCGAGACGTCCGGCAGGCTATTAGGGTTGTCTTAGCCCTCTTCTCTTCTTGCCGAAAACCCGGCCTAGGTCGAAATGTAGTGAGTCGCTAAGTAGGCTTGAACCTAGGACCTCTGAATTCCGAGACTAGCGCGCTATCCACACGGCCAACCAGACAGACTCCCCCTCCCCCCGGTTGTATTTTAAGTTGTGTAAGTTTCTAAACATCCGTGTTTCTCGAACTTTTAGGAGGCTTCGGAAAAATGTAACCTGTCGATCCAATTTGACGCGAAAGAAATTAAAATATTCTAATTCCGCCTCGATCCGCGTCTCTAATGGTCCTGTCTTACGTTCATTCATCAACATCCAATCAATGCTACTGCGAAAGAAATTTTTTTACTCGTCTGCAATGCGAAACAAAAAGGAGAATAAAAAAAGAAGCGGAGCCGGTAATAATACTATACGTATCGGCACGACTACTTTTTCCCTTACTCGAAGAAAGCTTTATAAACAGACAACAGCTTTCCACTATATGATGAATCGTTTCCCTTAACTGACAGCTTTATAAGTGAAATTTATCTAGAAGTTTATCGAAACTTCACGAGCAGTGAAAACAATTTGAGACTTTTCGAAATTCGACAACAGCGGACGGCTTTCTTTTCAACGAACGCGCGGTGCTTTCAAACGATAAACTGATTGCGCCTCAGTTGAGAGGCTGCTGATGTTAGTGCCTCTGTCGATGTTGGATAAACTGAAGTAGGTACTTTCAGCTAAGCTTCAGTCGAAATAGAAAGTCTTTGGCTAAGTGTGAATACCTGTTAGCATTAATTACCGTCGCTCCAGTAAGTCCTTTCTCATGTGAATAATATAACACGCTCGTATTAATCGACACATCGTTCGAGCAATTCATTTTCAGCTACACGAAGTAAATAGATGCTTAATTTGCAAAATTAGATCGCCGTTGGTTCTTTGCTTTTAATTTTCCAGGAGCCCAAAATGAACAGTAACGATTCTCGTGTATGCAATTAGCAGTCAAATTAGACGTTTAAAAGGGTGCAAACAGACAAAAATTCTTTACACAGTTATTGGGCCTGGCTCTCTGAATAACACAATAAAGTTCCGAAGAATTTCGGTGGAGCTTCACCTCCAAGAAAAGAAACTGCCCGGAAAACTGAATTCTTGACGACAAAACGATGAATATTGAGTTATGGAAAACTAATTCAGACAAAAAATGTTCCTGACTCGATTTTTCATAGAAAATATTCTTGATAGTTTTTTCGTAACTGTCCCCAAATTTCCTAAATAGATTGAAAAAGAAGCTTTACTTTGCCACGAATTAACACAGGCCTTATGGGGGAGAAAATCTAATTTCTTAAACATTTTTTCGATTTCACCGAGCGATGCAAATTAGAAGAATTTTTCGTTTCCCCTTCCCCCTATTCTTACACACTATACTATCTCTACTATAGTACAATTTTTTTAAACTGTCACGAACACGAATTATTGAATCGAAGTTCCGTCTGAGAAGCTTGCAAGGTCACAGAATTCGATTTTGATACAATTGTTTTGGCTGTAAATTCAAGATTGTGTTTTTGATAACCATTCGCCTCCAATTTGAAAATTGTGGCGCCGGGAGAGGGTAAGGGGCTCCAATTTAATAATATCAATAAATACAGTATAAATATCATTTTATTGGTTTTGGTGGTCGCTGATTTCATTTTCAATAACGACTCGCCCCTAATTTAGAAAATATGACAACTAAGGAAGGGTCTTTAATTTGATAGTATCAATAAATGAAATATGGATGTCGTTTTACAGGTTTCGGCGGTCGCTGAACTCATTTCTGATAATGGTTTCCTTATGATTTGTAAACTGCATCCTAGCTGCGGGAGAGGAAAGAGGCTTCAGCTTGAGAACATCATGAGTGTCGTTTAAAATATTTAAACATGGAAGAGTCGTACGAAGTCTTGAACGAATCTCGCACAGCCAGGGAAATCAAGAACAAGAGTCTCCCAGAGCCTTAAACAAGTCTAGGAGAGTCTTACATGAGTATTGATGAGTTTTAAATGAGTAACTATTTATCTTAAGTGAGTTCTCATGAGTCTTAAATCATTTTATGGTGTTTTGAAGTCATTAGGAGCTTTAGGTTTTTAAGGAATCTTTACCATGTCTTGAAGGTTTATGATCAAACTTAAAAGCGTCATAGAAGTTGTAAGTGGGTTTTAAATAGTTTCAACAAGACTTGCAGAAATTTGAAGAAACACACAGTGGTATACGAGTCTAAGAATTTAAAAAATCCTTAGACTGAATAGTCTTAGTTAGTTTCAAGGACTCCCCCTCCCTCATCGAAGAAAAAAGTGGATGGTATCGTGCAGTGGCGCTGATTTCTCCAGTTTTGCACGAGTTCCGGATATTTTCTAATAATCAGCAATCCTTTACTCTGTAGCTTAGAATATTAACGAATATGATCTCAATGTTCTGGAAACGGGACCTAAATATACTTTAATATTAGGTCTATATCAAGAACGTGTTCAACTCGATACCGTATACGCGTATCATGGAGGCGTTGGAGTTGGCGCGGGTTCCTGGTTACCTCGTGCGCATCATCAGGAGATACTTCGACGGCCGCCGGACAAAGACGGAGTCGATGGCCGAACCGATCACCAGGGACATGACTTGCGGCGTTCCTCAAGGATCAGAACTCGGACCTAGGTACCTTGTGGAATGTCGCCTTCAACGGGATGCTGAGGCTGACACTACCACTAGGCGTTCAGCTCATCTGCTACGCCGATGACACGCTGGCGGTGTGCCAAGCCGAGTCGACAGCAAGGTCACGCGACGAATTAACCAGGCGTTAGAGATGCTGACCCACTGGATCGAGTAGGCAGGGCTGTGCTTAGCGGCACAGAAGACGAAAGAGGTTTTGTTCACGACGCGACGCAAGTACAGCCTTTCCACCTTTGTTCTAAAAGGTGTGGAAATTGGGCTCTGTTCAGCCCTGAAGTACCTGGAGCTGTGGTTCGACGGGAAGTTGCAGTTCCAAGAGCACTTCCAATGGGCAACTGAGAAGGCGGATCGAGTAGCCGGACAGCTGTCCCGTCTGATGTCGAACCTAGGGGGACCGAGGGAGAAGCGGAGAAATATGTACGTCAACGTCATCATGTCGGTCCTCCTATACGGGGCGCCAGTCTTTGCCGACGCCATCAAGATTCCATATAGAAGAGCGGAGATGAAGAAGATCCAGCGAAAAGCCGCGATGAGGTGTGTCAGTGCGTACCGCACTGTTTCTTCGGAGGCAGTAGGCGTGTTAGCGCGTATACCGCCGATCGAACTCGAGGTCAGCGAAATAGTGGAGGTATACGGTGCGAAAAAGAACGCGAATACGAAACAGGAAGCACTTCGGGTCAAGCTAGTCATCCAGCAGGACACGCTTCTGAAGTGGAAGGACGCACTCGCTCATTCATCCAAGGACGAGTGGACCCGAGCGCTGATACGCGACCTCGATGGATGGGCAGGGAGAACTCACGGAAAGCTGAACTTCCACCTGACCCAAGTCGTGAGCGGCCACTGGTGCTTCGGCACGTACCTACACCGGATGGCGATAGCGCCGAGCCCCGTGTGCGCGCACTGTGATCGAGGAGCGGAGGACACACCTTGGCACACCCTATTCGAGTGTGAGGCCTGGGAGCAGGAGAGGCGTGAGACGGCCACAGCAGCGATCGATCCTAGTGGAAGAAGCGACGAACACCCTGGTTCCGGAGATGATGAAGAATGGAAGCAATTGGAACCGGGTGTCGGCATTTGTCTCGGTTATCATGAAGAAGAAGATGACGACGGAGTGGTCGAGGCAGAGGGCCGGCGATTTACCAAGCTCGGCCCACACCATCGAACAGGACAACTCAGTACCATTCTAGGAGAGCTGCTGCAGCGGATTCCTCGGCAGAGCTCCCTCGTCATTACTACCTGCATGCATCGCCACATGGACCAAGACGAGGAGATGAGGGACGAGTGAAGAGACAGCGCGTCCAGCTGTGGAGGACCTGAATTCCAGGCGAGTGCTCAGAGGGCGCGGACCTCGATCAGTAGGGAACCCCATGGTGGCCCTTGCAGGACGCGCGCACCGGTTGTGGCACGGCGAAATGAGGGATCGGGCTTGGCCCCAAAGCGTCCCTCCGGCCACTGATGCGATACCCGAAAGGGTATATTCCGGGGCCGGGGGTGCGGTGTCATAGCGGCCACTTCGGCATGCGTGCATCGCCATACGTCCCACAACATCAGGTCTATTTCCGAGACATAGTTGAAACTACATCTAAAAAATTCCGAAATCTAACTGAATACCCCTGAAATTTTTCCTTAATCCACCTAGGTAATACCATAATTTTCTCAAAGCTTTTAAATAATAATTATCTACACTGCGGGGCTTCGAAACGTTTACTTACCTGAAGGTTTTTTATACACTTCTCCACCCTAAAATTTTATTGATAATACATTAATCACCAACATATCCTAGAAGTACGGAAAATTCCAAATATTTTCTTGTCAAAAAAAAAGAAAACCAACCTTGGTCAAAATATTATGGAGACATTTTAAAACTAGAAACAAAAACCTTATTTTTGTAACGGTTCCGCTGGCAAAAAAAATTGCACTTCAGAGATAAAGATAAACCGATTGTCTTACATTTTTTTAGGTTGATTTCAAGTCTGTACTTCGCAATCTCAAGTAGCCCCCGCTCGCCTACCATTATCTGGTGGTTGGTCTGTACCTAAAGCCAACCTACAAGAGGTCTCTCAAGGCGTCAAGATGGCCACTATTGTCAACGAGTACAAAAAGAAAGGCGATGGAACTGAAAGTGGCAAATCATGGCGGCATCTCTCTTCTCTCACCTGCAGGAAAAGCGCTCGCCAGAATCATGGCGGACAAACTGTCAGCTGCCATTGAGGAAATCTACCCAGAAACTCCAAGAGAGGAACCAAAACTTTTTCTCCACACTAAAGCATATGGGAGAGAAGAAAGTAAAGTAGCAGCGTGCGCTGTACACAGCTTTCACTGATTCCACCACACTGTTTGACTTCACTGATAGAGACATCCTCGACAAGTTGTATTTTCAGCCCGAATTCTTGGCCGTGCTGCGATATCTGGGCGTGCTACAGAAAGGAAATAGAGGCACTAAAATATTTTAGCTCCGTTGACTCCCTAAATTCGTGAATATTCACTGGACCGACTTTGTCAGCAACGCAGAAGTACTACAGCGTGCGGGCCGCGAACCTAGAGTTCGTCATTACAGAATCACAGCTGAGATGGATAGGTTACGTGCGTCGTATATCTGACTGTCAACTTCCCACAAAACTGCTGTATGGAGAGCTTACCAAGGGTGAACAGGCCTCTGGAGACCAAAGAAGACGTTCACGGATGCCCTGCGTGGGGTTACTAAGAACCTGGGGATCGCAGACTGGAAGAATTGATGACACATCGTGATCAATTGCACTACATTATCTATAACCCCGAGAACCTTCAGCAGAGGTCATCTACTTTCAGAGGGGCGCCTCCGGGGACTTGTAAAGAACCTGGAGATCGCAGACTGTCGGGAAGAATTGACAGCAGATCGTGATCAATTGCACTACATAATCTATAGCCCAGAGAACCTGTAGTAAAAGTCATCGGCCTCCAGAAGAACGCCTCCAGTGATGTACATGAGCACAGAATGTAGCAAATTCTGCGGTTCACGGATACGGATGACTATTCAGCCATTCATACATACGCCTGCACGATGAGGGAACGGGGGAAAAAATCGTAACGAACACCCCGAAAAGAAGAAGGTTGTCTGAAATCGTACACAGACTTGGATAGTGCGGCGTTGCCAGATCACCCGCTTTGCCTCCTAATTTTCAATGCCCATAGACATGCGGAAAAATTTTTATTATTTCGTTTGAAGTAGGCATCACGCTGGACAGTATGGCCGATTAAGGGGCCGCGACTGCGGCGCCATCTTCAGCAAGTAAATATGATTGGCGATAGCCGCCAGGACCAACAGGGTTCATACTCGGAATAATTTCGTTTCGAAATAAATCGTATTCATAGTCTCCTTTCCATCTCTTACGGTGTTACGGTCTTTCTCCCAGTCCATACAGATAAAAACACACAAATGCAAAGAGAGGGCGGGGGCTTAGAAGACTCAGCTCCAAGTTCACTAAAAGCGCTCTCCCCATTGAACAATTGTACCAGTGAAAGAATTTCTAGAATTTTGATACTTTCAGCCACCCCCCTTACTCAGTGAAAACCCATAGGATTTAACCATTCAGCGTTGAGCTTCAGTATTGACGATCACTCTCGATACATTCTCAAATTTATTGACTTACACGTTGGCATTATACGCTACTGCTTATAGTGTTAGGTATCCAAAATTCATCAATAAGAAAGTTCTCGAGTCAGTTTAGATTGCACTGTAGTTCACGACGGAACGCTTTCTAACAGGAGATAAATCATTACATTAACTCGGCTAACATACACTGTTTAGGAAGTGAACGAGTATATTGTAGTTGAAAATTATTATTCGATGTTTAACACAGCTATTCGTGTTTCGTACGGTTTGTAACTGTTTATTCGAGCGAAACTTGGAAATTAAATTAGCTTTTGACAATCATTTCTTCCAAAACTTCGCAAGTTTCAACTTAATAGAGTTTCAGAACAGTGATAAAACTTTTTTTATACGTCTTCATTTTTTACAACACAGTATTCGTTGTTCGAGCATTTTTCTTTTATATTTCGCTGCTGGAGATTCTTCTCCAATTCTCGCGAATACTTACATGCTCGAGAAAACCAGGAGTACAGAAAATTTTCTGGGAAATAGATAATTTAAAAAAATAGCGATCGAGGAAATTAGTTACTCGACGATATTGTTATGTTCCAATCTCGCTGAAAACGTGAAATTACGTAACTTTTTTCCGGTTGGCGCTACCTGTGTTCTGGAATGCTGGAAATGTCGTTATTTCCGGAAAATTTTGTTATAAAATGGTACGAATGATTCCCCTAATCTACAACCCTTCATCAACACTTACACATTTGCCTACATACACCTGCCAAATTTAGGTATCTGGTAAGTATGCCTTCGAGAAGTCTGGTTGGCCGAGTTGATAGCGCGCTGGTCTCGGAATCCGGAGGTTCCAAGTTCGAGTTCACGTAGCAACTCGCTACATTTCGACCTAGGCCGGTTTTTTGGCAAGAAGGGAAGAGGGCTAGACAGCCCTAACAGCCTCCCCGGCATCTCTGAGATAATGCTTGAAAGGGCGGATTTCAGGGCTCGGGTTGAGAGCGAATTAGAAAAAAAAGTATATGCCTCCGAATCTTTCATATTGTCGATTGGCTATAGAAATGCTACTACTTAGGACTCGTTAGTATTTATTTCATCTACAATGAAAACGGACACAAAATTAGACCTACGTACCTAATTTAAGCTTGGGCATTGTTTGTCCGGCAATACGCGAGCATTGGGAAAAATAATGCATTCGGTAGCCTTTGATAAAAACAAAAGGATCCAAAACTGGTTTATATTTTCGCCGCACCGCCTCGAATAATTTCGCTATATTTTTTTCGTCTTTTGTTTCGCATGACTCCCGATTAACATAATTCGCGTGTGAATCGAAAGGGTGCCTTTTGTTGCCAGGTAATTAAGAAAGAAAATATTAACGATTATTCTTTTCAGTTTGTCTACCTGCAATACGAGGTAAACACTATAGAGGGTGATTTAGTACGGTCTCTTTTTAAATTACAGGTGGTGCGCGAAAAGGAATGCAGGCGTACCCCTTTTCTAAAAATACACCATTTTTCAGATATCTGCGAGTGGGTGTGAACAATACTGCGGAACTGAAGTCCTCGCTTACTCCTTGATTTACACTACTGCGTATAAGCTTATCTGAAATTTAAAAAAAAAAAATGCGAAGCAAAGGTTCGAGATTGTGTTGGTTTTAATAAAATTTTGGGGAAATTTGGCAAAATTGCTAAATTTACTGCACTGGCTTGTAACGGAAATGAATAACTATGTGAAGCACTTTATAAAAAGGTACGAGAACTTGTTTCAAGTTTTTGGCAGGATCGGATAGAGCACAAATGTACCAAATTTCTCTACCCCCCTCCCCCCCCCAAAAAAAAATGAAGTCTCTAGCTTCAATACAGACTGAAATAAAAGCAACTAAAGTTTGAGGATGTGGTGCGAAAGTCAGGTGAACGGTTATTCAGTCAGTCAACTACCCAAAAATACGTGTAACATTTTATATGCTTTCGTACTTTAATTTAAAAAAATGAAGAGCTATATCATACGGACTGGCTTCGCGTCGGGGGGCATGGAAATTTCTATCAACAACACAGCTGCAGATTGTAAATGTCAACCACTGAATGCGAATCGGGGGGAGCGTTAGGTTTTTCGTCAGGTTTTTCGCTCAAGTATACCCAGTAGTAAAAGAATATAAAATGCTAAAACGGAATTTCCGATTTGAAAACACGTTTCATGCTATAAAATGTGGTACTTTTCCATCGAGCGCCTCACATATCTTACACACACACACACACACATATCTTACACAACACACACACGACACAGACAGAGCACATTGTACACTTACTAACAGTAATGACTTTAGTAGAGCCTAAAGATGATTGGAAGAATAAATCTCATGGAAATTTCCATCAACAACACGAACGCAATTTGCAGTCAATTACTGAAAAAATGGTTGGAAGAAAAGAAAAAAAAGTGATTGCAAGAAGCTCGTTGCCAACTCAAAAAATTACCTTTTCCCGATTTTTCTAACGAATGGCAATGTCCCAATAGAACAAAAGTAAAAAGCTAATGGTCTTAAAAATTTGCCCACTGATTTCCCGATTTAAAAAAAAAATGTTCTCCACTGAGGCCAATTTTTCCAATTGATTTTAATGTTTCTGTGTTCGAGAGAATTTCCATCCTTTCCCGAATGATACGTTCTTGGTATGAAGTAGCGAACTTTATTTCGAGCTGGATTTTTTTTTTTTGGATACACCGTACGCCAGAATTATTTCCATACCTCATGAAGGTCACGCCTGGAGCAGGTAGTTTCGAAATTCCCCGGCTTAACCAGGATTCGGAAATTTTGTTGACATGTTTTCAGCCTTGTTGAAATGAGGTTGTACCCCTCCCGGCTAACGGATTCTTTTTCAGCTATCAATATATCACGTCCTTAAACAATCATTACATTTTCTCTGTCACTCGTGAGAAAGCTAGACCATTGTCTTCGCCGTCCTTCTACCTGTCGCTATACGAATTTAGGGAATTTTATTTACAATACACGGGTCCAGTCGAGGGCATTTTTTCTACGACGTACGTGCCTCAGGTTGGACGGTTGTTATCCCACTGCCCCACTCCGTATTTAAAGCCAATCAAAATCGGTGTACATTTTTGAGCTCGGTTACTCTAGAAATCTCAAATTTCGTCGGCATCAGTTACATTTGAATATCATTAGCACGAAGAATCTCTACTTGAAAATTTCTGTAATATTTCGGATCCGGGCTAGTCGCGCGCATTTTGGATTACAGTGTACGTATAAACCTTTGATTTATACCCCTTCTGCCTTATAGGTGAGAGAATTTTTTCATTAGCTTTTGTATTTTTCCCCCTCGAATTTTGATACTGCACAAGTACTTTCACAGTTCTTGATTGAACGATCATCGTATCATTGAGGATCTACTAGACAGCTGATTCGTGGAAGCCCTTCCAGGCAAACATCGGATACCGCAGCAGGTTTTGGATTTCCTCCGGACAAGTTTTGGATTTGTCAACTTTCCTGAAATTCGTCGCTGGATAACGGTATGCGAAGTAAAATATTTTTCATTGGTTGGCGTCCATATTTTTATCGAATTTTGATACTACTGAATTACTTTTGCAGCTTCTGGTTGAATAACCATATTTTCGAGGATACACTAGACTTCGCCGTTCATTTGTGGAAACACACTGCTTCGATATTAACATGGAAAACAGCTGTTTATGGATTTTCTCACAGGAAATGCGAATTCATTGAATGTCCCAAATGGTCGACTGTATGTATTGTGTTACTTTGATTTTAATGGGCTTAGAAGATTTGCATCTCGTCCCACCTGCCCGGTTCTAGATTTTAAGTCATTCATTTTCTTGTTCACTAGCTTTCTTGCATTCATTGAATTTTAATACTGAAAACTTTTTATAGTTTCTGATTGAACGATCGTATGCTCGAAGATTCACAGAAACCTCGCCGTTGAATGTGGAAGTCCTTCAGTACAAACACCACAGACAAAATTTTAGATTTTTTTTCCGTGGAAATTCTGAATTTTCCTAGAATTTATTGCTGTACTGTGGATAACGGTATACTATATAAGTCGTAATTTCGATTTTCACGGGTTCGATTTGTCAGAGAATATATCGGTTCAAGTTCAATTATACGTTTGTCATTTTTATTTTTGTATTTCTGAAATTCGGTCTTCTTTAATAAATTTGATGTGGAACTTCCCGAATCAGCATCTTCATTTTTATTGGTTGCTCGGCGAGTTTTTTCCCTCCTTCCCCTTCCTCATTCCCTTTGTTAACTAGCATCCTTATGTAACAGTCTGATAAGAGAGCCATTCCTCTGGTTAGGGGTTTGGTTGTGTTTTATGTTCCATTAGGAGACTACTTTCAATAATATTCTGTACAAACAGTACACTCCATTTTTTTGTGCCCTTCCCCAAATATTACGATCCCTTGTTCAGTTTTTTCAGTAAGGTCAAATGAATATTTAAAGCATTCCTATTTGGAGTTTGGAGGCCAAAAGCCAAATTGAGGTCGAAACAACAATTTATAACTTTTTAAAATTCAGCTATATCTCAAAACCCACTATTCTGATAGGTACCTCATTCCATTTTTGAGCAAAGTCAGATTGGTTCCTTTGAAGAACTCCTACACTTTGCGGTCCAAGCCGGAACAATTTTTAAGGCAAGAAAACCCTATTTTGATACCTGGTTTAATTCTTTTGGCAAAGTCAAATTCAGCCCTTCGAAGGGGAAAACATCAGATTTGGGGAATCAGTTGGGATCGAATCGAAAATCTGATCAAATATTCGACTTCTCGATGTTTCTATCAAATTTTTAATTTGGGCTAATCTTACTCACTTGACGGAATAAAGTTTGAACTTTGAGGCAAAAATCGGAGTATCATTAAGAATCTGTTTCAATTTTTTTTCTGCGATCCAAAAAACCCCTACATCGATATCTTCTTCAGTATTTTTAATAACGTGAAATCGGCTCGTTTCAAGAGGTGAAGTTCGAATTCTGGTTCGCGAATTGGAATTCGATATTTTTTTTCAATTTTTGGGCAAAGTCAAGCCGGTCCTTACATAAAGGAAAATTCGAATTGACGCTAAATCTGGATCGGATCGAAAATCTGACTACAGTGAGAAACCCCTATTTCGGTATTATGACATGTTTCCACTTCAGATTCCAAAATTGGTGGTAACAGAATTTTCTAATTTTGCGCAGACCACAAAATTCATTAAAAACCGAGGCAATTGGCAGGGGTACATCGTTTACTCGTATTCTTTACAGCAGTGAGAATGACGAATTTGAGGTTCAACATTTCTTTGATTTTTCACCAATGAAATTTTATTAAAATTCTATCAGATCAGAAAGAGATACGTTACATAGATCATAACACATCACGTGCCAGTTTCAATATTATGGGATTCCTTGTTTATTTTATGCAAATGATATCTACAAAGGCCCATGAACATGGAGTTGCTGGAAAGAGAATTATTTTCTGGGAAAATGAATCCGGTCACAACTGTGATTGGCGATACGTACCTCCAAAAACTCAAGAAACTTCATACATTGTCTCAATTTTTACCTAGTGTTTTCAGAATGGTGTGGAATAGGGTGGTCCGCATTTTGGATTTTTGATTTTTAATGAGCCACACTCCATGGTCTCTGTTTTCTTCTAGTGTTTTCAAGTTCAGTGTCTAATAGGATGGTCCGTATTTTCGATTGTCGATGAGTAATGAGACACCTTCCAACATATTTTACAGAATTGCGTCTGCTGAAAGTTTGACCGGCGATTATACGACCAACGTATAGTTTACAAATAAACACACACACACCTCTGTAGTAGTAATCTTACTTGTGGCCCTGGCGAAGATTAAAATTTTGAAAAATTGAAGTCCAATTTAGCTTCTTAAGGTTATATACCACGTAACATCGATTAATACATGTTTCAGCCCCCGTGGATCAATTTGGGCGAAAGTTACTGAGAAACCAAACTCAAAAATAAATGCAGGGACTAAGAAAATTCGATTGGGGCAGTGTAGAGTATAAGGTCTCCCTTTGTCGGTATGGAGTTATGAATACTGTAAATAAAATTTCTGACAAAATAAGATCTTGCGGAGCTCTCTAGCTTCTCAATTCGTTGAGATGTGACTGTTTCAAGTTATTTCAGAACACCTGATTTTGAGAAAATGAAGTTTAAAAACAGTTTTAAAAACAGTTTAAAAAAAAGAAGAATTACCAATTCCAAGTGGCATATCTCTGAGACAAATAAAGCTAGAGAGCTCCGCGAGATCTAATTTTGTCAGAAACTGTATGAAGAATTTCGTCGATAAAGTGGGACCTTTTAGAAAATTAATACAAAATGAAAAAGCTGAATTTCCAGTGATAACAAAACTTGAGTTGGGTGGAGGCAAAACAGAAAGGAGATGGGTTCACGTTTTGGTCTTCAATGAACGAATGAAGGCAGACAAAGAAAAACAGATAACGCCAGTCAAAAGAAGTGGCTTTATTTTACCGAAGTCGTCACAAATCCCGATTTCAACAGTTTTGAACTTGATAAAAATCGCTGTACCTCAAAATCTAGGATCGACTCAGTGGAACCTTATTCCCTGCAGTGCCACTATTTTCGATAGATTGTACTCCAGCATATGCAACATTCCCTACGGACTAATTTGGGGAAGGGGTTAGTCAGAAAAAACCTCAAAAATGAATTTAACGACTCTGAAAACCTTATTTTTGAAGTTTTCACTCCTAATTTTTATGTTTTACAGCCCGTAGAATCTTTTTGGGAGGGAGGGGGGGGGGTCGACCAAAATAGCCTCGAAATGGATTCAACGTGTCTGAAAACAGATTTTTGTTCATTATCATCTTAGTGGTATGGGTATCTGCATACCTGTACTTCCTGTACGTGATCCTTTCAAAACCACGTTCTTCTTTCTTTTCCTATATTCTCATGACTTGCTCTCCTTATATTCTCCCTCGATCAGCCAGACAGGACATCTGTTTAGTTTAGTAGTCAGAGTTTATACGTTTTAGCTCTCGCATTAAAATCTGTTTTTACTATCAACTGATCAATACACGTGCTTTCTGTACACCCTCGTTTTTTGATTCCGAATGCCCTCGCTGCGATCCGGACTAAACATTTCAAAATTTCGAAAACCCCGCAACCTCTAAAAAACCTGCTACAAATTGTGGGGAGAGTCATGTTTGTTACAGTAAAGAAAACAATTTCTTATAATCCAACAATTTTTTTTTTATTTTACGATTTTTAGACGCAAAATTGAAGATTTCCTTACTGAAAATTGTATTTTAATATGCGTCAGTTCTGAATATTTTCTTTTTTTCAAAAATATTTTTGCTGATGTACATCTACATCAAAAGGAACAATAATTCATTCAGTACTCCCAGAAATTGCAGAAGTTTGGAAAATGTGGCACCCTAATCATCTACTCAACGATGTCTTCCAAGAGATGATCTATAGAAATGACATACCAATCAAAATGATGATCTACTAATATGTCCGAAATGAACTATCTAGAAGATCCACATAGAGATGATCTACCAGGATGATCTACTAACATGATCCACACCGAGGTTCTATATATACTAATAATGATCAGAAATGGTCTACCACGACGATCCACCAAGGTCATTTACCAAGAGATGATCAGAAATGATCTACCAGGACAATCCACCAAGTTCAATCTACCAATACGAAGATTTTTCGTTTTGAAATGAGTAGGTAATTATTCTTTCTACAGTTAGTGAGATAGACATAATAAATATGGAAGATACAATGGAACCAATAGATGGTGGCGAAATTCAAAATATAAAATATTTGTAATTTAAAAATAGCAAACCATAAGACGATTTACATAAATGATCTACCAAGTTAATGAGCTGATCTACCCGAATGATCTTTCAAGATTATCTGCCACGACGATCATTCAAAATAATCTACTCGGAAATGATCTACCAAGAGATGATTCTACTGAAATGATCCACCCTGATATTCTTCACTCATACCTCAAAACTTTTCCAGGCCAGTTCTTTCTTCAGAATCGTAAACAAGCACTGCAGTGTTGCCAGATCGCTCACCTGAATCCCTTGGATTTTACCTCTAAAATTTTTTAACGCCTAAGAATTGTGGGGAAAATGTTCGTTATTTGGCCCAAAAAGCGGGCATTACACTGAGCAATAAGGTTGATCAAGGTATCGTGAATGTGACGTCGTCGTTCAGCTAGCTGATTTTAAGTGCGTTGAATTTTGGTAAGGACTTGCGCAATACAGATTTGATAGCACTCGAAAGGTTCCTGATAACCAAATATCTAAAACATGAGAGACTCAAGAATTAGGTAACTGTAGCCATTTTCAGTTCATCCCAAGCCACAAGCCACAGTTAGGGTACTTATAAGATAACGTTTTCAATTATCATCAATTGCTGCAGACCCGGGGCAACTGTTTTACTACAAAACTTTTCTTGATTAGAAATTTAATAGTACTTTTTAATTTGCATTCAATTAGAATTTTATCTTCACTTTTAGGCGGCGTGAATTTTCTACAAAAATATTTCGAAAAGAGCATTAAAGCCGAAAGCTATCCACTAGCAGACAGGTCGAAGAAAAAGTCTTCGACTGATGT
The DNA here is from genome assembly GCA_031841125.1 of Acanthococcus lagerstroemiae. Lineage (NCBI taxonomy): Eukaryota > Metazoa > Arthropoda > Insecta > Hemiptera > Eriococcidae > Acanthococcus > Acanthococcus lagerstroemiae. Next base: position 5,629,445 of record CM063110.1, on the reverse strand, counting down.
AATTTTGCGACCGTATAAAAACCATTTTATCTTTTTAAGTTCTAATGAGAAAAGACAGACTACTTTCACACAAATCGGTAATTTGATTTTATCCGGCCGCTTTTAAAGTGCGAAAAAAGAAGGAGAAAGTGAAACTATATATATGTATTTTTTACAAAGGCATAGATAAGCCAGGAAATGAAGAGGAGAAAAGCATTCCCTTTTATTTTATCTCAAAATGAGTTTGTTTCACTTTCGACAAACATCAACAGCGAAACTTATCTACCCGTTCTTTATAAATCTATTTTGTACTTTATTTCTTCCATTCTCGCGTCGATTTTTATTTATTTCCTCTCTTTTCAACTCCTCATTTTTTTTTATCTTTCTACAGAAAACGTCCTTCGTTATTTTCGTATTAAAGCTATGCAGAGTAAGTTCGGGTAGCTCTAACATGTAGGTTGGGTAGTTCAGAAGAAAATGGACATCGAAACTTTTGAAATTCGAATACATAATTAAATATTTGCCATATTTAAGGACAGTAATATTTTGAAGCTGATATTTGAAGAAAATACAATGATTACCATCAGGTTTAATAAGAGGGGGCAGCTGGTGATGCTTGTCCCGAGCTCGTTTTCCACAAATGGCCCGCGTATACGCATTTTCAGCAAAAATTATTTTATCTTGCATAAAATAAAATAAAAGGCAAACATTTTTTCTGCTGCATATTCTACTAGGAGGCCCAGCAAAAAGTTTTGTGCCCGAGCCTCGATCTTCTCTCCACATCCCTGATTATTATTTCCAAAAAATGCCCAGAAATAACAGAATTGTACACCGATCCACGCCCACACAGCATTTAACATTAGTCCTTCCATTTTTTTAATCGCGAAAATCTCTTTTTTGTGAAAAAAAAACTTTTTCTTCACAGAGAGTCGGCTGGAGTATACCATAAATTTTGGAATAAAAAATCCTGGAATTTTGAGCTTGGTCAGTCAATATTAACAGGTGGAGTGACATACAGCCCCCAACCCCGATAATAAAACTATATTGAATTTTCACTACTTCAACAGGAACATTTTTTACTCGACCATAACGGGACTAAAGTTTTGTTCTCATAGATTCCAATTTATTTATGTCATTGAATATAAGATAGTTTGGATCTGTGATATGGATCGAGGGCTTAGGAAATAGTGGCTCAAAAAGAGGGATGAGAAACTGAAAATAAAAAAAACAAAAATTCATGATAGGGGCTTATTTATGAATTTCCAAGCTCACTGACTTCGATTTTGAGAGTATTGTCTGGATCCGACCCTTGAGGAATCACTTAAGGGATTGAAACCGAATAATGTTTATTACTCTGAGATAGTTTTCAAGGTATAGGTTTTTTAGGGTACTGGATTTGGTTTTATGTTTGTTCATTTTTCGTTTGGGGTGCCACCAAAAGGGGCTCGAAAAGAGGCCGCTAAAAGTGGCTAAGAGCAAGTAATGAAAAAAACTGACGATCATTTCTGCAATATTGATTTGACTTGAAAAATTAAACAAAGTGTCAAAATAGGGGTTAAACTGACTGAAAAATGAAAATTAGAACTTCATAATTTGGGCTTCACATTAATACATGCCGAACAGTAGCGGGAAAATGAAAGAACAGCTCCTAGAATTCGGCTCCTGTTTTAAAAAGTTTTCTCTAATGTTCGCAGTTTCCGTATCGTTCGATTCAGTGAAAATAATAGGGGTTCAGATTTCATTCCATTTGTTCCTTTGACCACCCTTTCACAGGAGGCAAAGGGGCAAAATAATAATCGGTATTTGGATTTCTCACTATATTTCGGTACCTACGGAAAGTATTATAGCGTGTTCATTGAAGTTGTTTTTCATAACATTTGAACTAAATAGAGGTTTGCCTGCAATAAACCCTATTTTGAATCACTTTTCTGCTCTTTAGCGAGAAGAAACCCTCTCAGAATCAATAGAGACTTCCAGTACGTTAATACAGCAATTTGATCATCTGTACATATCTTCACCTTCCCAATAATCATTTTTTTTTCTCATCATAAACATATTTTAACGTATTATTGCTCTCTTAAAACGAAAAATCACCCTGGTCCAATTCTGATAGGAAAATGACAAAAGCCTTTCGCTATAATCTGTGAAAAATTTGACATTTAAAAACGGGTACCCAAATTTGAATTTTTTAAAAGTAATACATGAGAGGGAAAAAAACATTCTCTCGCATTTATCGGGAATCTGTAACGAGAAATAAAGAACAATTTGAAGAACGTTTCACAGGCTTACAATCATGATACACCAGTTCGGTTCACGTTGCAAGGGTCAAGGGTCAAAAACGTCATTTTTCGACCAAACTGATATGGAATAACCCAGTTTTAATTACTAGAGTTTATGTTCAGTTCATTTTTCATGTATAAAACAGTAGAGAGGAAACAATGAAGTTCAATTTGTTATCGACAGAATGCCCAGCAAAATGGGCTGGAAAAATAGGTAGTTATGTTCTCTTCTCTTCCCTATACCGAGTCTATACGAATATATGAAGTATTAATGAGTAAATCTGAAAAAATTATTTGCTGGACTCGGGGCCTATTTCAGAATTTTACTGAAGCCAGACACGGACAACTTTCAGGCTCCGGCTGTCTAACCTCACTCTCCCTCTCGTCTCACTCTTAAAGCACTCTTCCTCTCTCCTTAAAGAATAACCCGTGCCAGAACAAAATCACATATTTGGTGGACTTTAGCCATCAAGCACTGGAACTAAATTCAAATTCGCTCTGGAGCTGGAGCGAGCTTCGAGCGAATCTGGTTTTGATTCCTGTTCCAGATCTTTCCTCATTGCAATAATAATCACGTTCAGTTCAAAAGAGATTGAGCCGAAGACCCGAGGGACGAAAAGTACATTCATGTATGCCGTATTTTCACAAAAAAATGTTTCTAGGTGAATGAAAAAACTGGACAAAACAAGGAAGGAATAAAGGGTATGCGGAGAGCATGGTGTAGGAGAGCGACATGAAAGAGGGGCGAGGCTCATCGAATTTTGAGAAAAATATTGGAAACACTTTCTTTAAAGATTATGAAAGAAGAAAATACATTCAGAAAAGCCCAGGAGATGAAAGAAAATATCAAATAGAGAAGATACATACATCAAATGTTGGACAGTAAGACATACCTAGGAGCAGATGTACATAGTGACCAGAATTAGGTAGTCCTGAAATTAGGTTTAAATTTATAAAGATGAATAAGAAGAAATAAAAACAAAATGGAATTTGGATGAGCTGTTGAAAGGAGAAGAATATCAGGAACAAGTAAGGAAAGAATTTTGTAAATCAAAGGAAGAAAATGATATTAAAGAGGAGTAGATAGCACTAAAAAAAACAATAAGTGTGGCAGCAAGGGAAAAAACTGGTACTCGGATAATAGAAAGGAGAAATCCATGAATGAAAAGTGAAATATTAGAGGTAATGAAGAAAGAAGAAACGTATAAACATGTCTATGATAGAAAAAGTAAGGACAAATATAAGACTTTAAGAAATCAAGTAAAGATAGCATGTAAGAAGGAAAAGGAAAAATGGATTAATCAGAATTGTGAGGAAATTGAGAATCAAATGAAAGCAGAAAACCCTGATCAGATATACAACAAAGTAAAGAGATATTTTGGAGCAAGAAGAAAGAGAACAAATTATTTAACGGACGAAAAAGGCAAATTATTAAGACTCTAAAAAGGACAACGTAAAAATATGGGTGAACTGTATGTTGAAAAATTGTATAGAATGGAGCAGGTATGACTAAAATGTATGGTAAGAGAAGACAGTGCGGAGATTGAAGAAAGAGAAGATCCTATTTTGAGATCAGAATTTGATAAAGCTCTGACAGAAATGAAAGTGGGTGAAGCAGAAGGAGTTGATGAAATAGTTAGTGAGTTATTGCAGGAGAAGAAATCTTAAAAAATTTATAAGACTTAATTTGCATACTTTATGAGGAAGGAGAAATGCCAATAGATTTCCAGAAAAACGGGTTATTATGATACCTAAAGAAGCAGATTTGAAGATTATCGTACTATCAAGTTTACTTTTACATGCATCAAAAATTTTAGCAAGGATAATAAATAAGAGAATACAAAATAAAATGGAAAAAAGGGTAGGAGAAGATCAGTTTGAATTCAGAAAAGGTTGAGGGAATTAGGGAAACAATTTTATGTTTGAGGCTTTTATAATAAAAAAGACTGAAAAAAGATTTGGATACATAAGCATTTGTAGATTTAGAATATTGAATGGTCAAAGATGTTTCAAATATTGAAGGAGATAGGAGTTAAGTATAAAGAAATATGAGTAACATGGAACTTATATAAGGATCAAAGGAATCAATACAAATAGAGGACGAAATGGGAAAAGCCAAAATTCAAAAAGGAGTGAGACAAGATTGCTGTTCAACACCAATACTGTTAACCTGTTTGCAGAAAAAGTAACTGAAGAAATGAATGAAAGGAAATCACGTGTGATAGTTAACAAGGGGAGATGGTTAGAATGATAAGGTTTTCAGATGACATTGCAATAGTGGAAAGAAGTAAAGAAGAACTAAAGAAAACGTTGAAAGAGTTGGATGAAAATTGAAAATAAAAACTACAAAATTATGGTGAATAAATATAAAACAAAAGTGATGGTAGTCAGTAGATGGAAACAAAATCCAATAAAAGGAATTTAAATACTTAGGCAGTCCAATAACGCAAGATGGAAGAAGTAAAACAGAAACAAGGAACAGAATGGAACAAGCTAAGAAAGCTTTTTTTTTCAAAAAGGAGACATTCCGGACAAATATAAATTTAAAAGTAATACTAGGATTTCTTCAAACGTAGTATGATTGGAGTATAGCATTGTATGGATGTGAGACCTGGACAATAGGTACACAAGAAAGAAAAAGGATAGAAGCTTTTGAAATGTCGCGTTATCGGAGAATGCTGAAAATCAAATAGACAGAGAAGATCAGGAATGAGGAAATATTGAGGCGAATAGGAAGAAACAGAAGAATTTTAAATATAATCGTAAAGAGAAGAGTTAGAATGATAGGTCATAAAATATCCAGGGATATTGTTATTACTGCTAGAAGGAATGGTTGAGAGAAGGAACTGGAAGAGAAACGCGGAAAATGAGCTATGAAGAGCAGAAAATGTAAATCCTTCTCAGAAATTGAAAGATTAGCCCAGGAGAGAAAAAAGTGGAGACACACAACACTAAGAATTATACCTAACAACAACTGATGAATTAAAAACACCAATTTACATATTAAAACAGCTCATTAATCGAAAACAATCGAATAATCAAAGACAGTCATACAAAAACGACCAATTAACAAGCAATAATCGATTAATCAAAAGTAATTAACATTACTCGATAAATCGAAAGAAGCCGAATCGATTGAAAAATTAGCAGTCGATTATCTTTAACCGAGTTTTATAATACTGGCCCTTAGTGCGCGTTAGGTGCAATAGTTTTTTGAAGATGAAACGACGAAAAATACAGCAACACTCTACAATACATGGCTGCTTTCTTTTTTATGGTACAAATGACAAATCATTAATGAAACCTAAGTTGTCATAAGAACTGGCTGCGAGTCGTGGCGCGATATCTATGTACGACCAAAATTTAACCGACAGTCAGACAATTCACGATGCTAAAGTTAACTGCTGTCTGAAATTAAGCAGAAATAAGTCAGCAACGCTGTGTGACTTACAGATATGGCTATTTACGAAAGTTAGCAAGGAGTTTAACCCAACTGCCAGTCAAGATTTAACTAAATCTCGGGCGGAATTCCAGCCACGTTCGCGAACCGATGAGTACAGACCAAGGCGCGGGTGCTTCTAGAACTCAGTTTCCGAGCTTTCCTCGTATAACTCTTACTCATTGTACGCTTGGGCGCTCGCTCTGTTCGCAGCGCGAGTAAGAAAGAACCGTGTCGGAGGGAAACCGGGGTAAATGTCAAAATCCGTTTATATTTGTACGCTGGCTACACGACCGTCTCAAAAGCAGAGAGCGATTCGAAAACGTCTCACACGAATTCGGATACCAATCGAATCGAAAAGCCGGAAAGCTAATTTCAGGGCCGGCAATCCGTCCGCATTTGTCGCTTAATTACCGCACATTCTAGGAGCCCGGATGATTGCTGATGCGAAAATTGTGAGAAAAAGGATGCGCCCAGTGGTGAGGAGCGAGGTACATGGTATTTTATTCTCACCAAACAAGAAATTGAAAAAACAAAATAAAAACTATTCAGCAAGTTGATAAAAGTCTTGAAAGATTTCTGAGACGAAATTTACTCGAAATTTTTGGAAGTTATAGATTTTTTTCTTGTTAACTTCACTTTTGAGAAATAAGAAAACTCTCTTCTCTCTCTTGTCGACTCGAATTTCACACTTTTACGCCTACTTGAAGAAAAATCCTTCCAGCACCACTGGGGTGCGTCAATGAAGCTGATTCTGTTCGAAATTTATTCGCCATGTGTCCAATGTGCGTGACTCCCTTCAACTGTGTAAGCAAGCAACTTATCCTGAGACTGTGTAGGTTTATTTGCCTATCTTACTTTAGAACGGGCAGAAATAAGAGCAGAAAGGAATTATTTTTCTCACAACTGCGAATAGACAAGTGAGACTTTTTGATATTAATACTCGTACAAGAAAATGACATCAACCTCTGAAAGAGCAAAATCAGAATCAGACCGACAGGGGTGCTTATATAAAATAAAAACTATGCACAAAAATCTTCATGCAATTTTTTCTATCTTCCCTATCGAGCTAATGTTTTGCGGTAAACAATTCCCTCCTTTATATCGTTCAAAAATACTGGCGATGCACGCCTGCCAAAGTGGCCCCTGTGACACCGCACCCCCAGTCCCTGGTTTTAACTTTCTATTTTAGATTCCAACTTGAAAAATTTTACTTACGTCAAAAATTATACAAGATGTTTCACAAATTACCCCTCCTCCTTTCGTTTTGATCGCCAAGTCGGATCTTCAGGGGATTGGAACAGAACTTCAAAAGACGCGGTTTAATTTTTCTTCGAGTAAGATAATTTTCTTTTCTCCAGAAGGGGAGCTCGAACGTATCATCAAATTTGGATATCTTAAATGGAAAGATACCGAATGAAATTCCGATGTAAGAGATTTCTTGGGTTCCCGTCATCACCACCAGCACCAACTAACAGTCAGCGGGAATCAGGGAGAACCCCTAGCCGCCAGTCGAAGAGCCTGGAAGAGGGCAGGCCCATCGTCAACGAACATCGATAAGCGGTACTCCACCGAAGCTGTAGCAGCAGCAGAAGAGACAATGACCGTAGCGGGTGAGAAAGGTTGATGGAGAAAGGAGAAGCTCAGTGACACCTCGGCACCCGTGAGCGTCCCTTCCCGTCCCGAGGAGCGTCACTGATAGGAGACCCTGGAACCTGATACTCGACTCATCTGCTCGACCTACTTTGAGGAAGCGATAGAGAACTTGAGGCTGAAGTCTTGTGGTAACTGGCTGACCATGAAGGCGGCCCCTTCTACTTGGAGCGATTCTCCCGTTTTGGGTGTGTTGCAAGTGGCGGACGGGGAAGGAAGATGGAAGCCGATAGGGACATATCGTAAAATTGAAGGACACAATAGACAATCTCAAGCTGACTGAGATACTGACTGATTGGTCGACAGGTTACAGTTTAGCTGAAGATGGTAAATATTTTCATTTGTATATATATATTTCGCATCCATGATGTAATTTTTAAAATGTGAGTTCCCCTCCCTACCTCGCGCTAAACCTACCCGAAGGTATGTAAGGTAGTGAAGGAGAGACACCTTGATTTTTATTTTTATGTTATTTAACTAATACAAGGAGCCAATGGAGAAAGTTCCGGACTGGCCGCAGGGTGGGGGCTTGGCCCCTCGCGAGATAAACAAAAAGCTAGGTGTACCATCATACACATACAGTATGCGTATGCATAGTGCTGCTTTACGTTGTGCAGTACAGCACATTTTCATTGAATCATCCTGTATCTTTGCGCAGAGCAGGCAAACATATCTACACGGTGTCAGAACGAGTTGTCTATTTAGCCGGTTGAAGGAGGCAAGCACTCAGACACCTTATACACGAAGTTCACAGAACGATATGGCGGTAGAGCGGTTCGTTTGACGGAAATTAATTAGTTACCAAAAAAGAACAGCGACCTCTGGATTCGAGTGAAGCGGAATTCAAAGCGTAAGCATCTTGTAGACTTTATTCGCTTTTGGATCGAGAAAGTTAGTTCGTTTCAGCTCCTCTACCCTCCCTCTTAGTTCCTCGTATTCTACAAGAGGTGAGAAAAGTCTATTTTCCTAATTTGCCATCAAATTACAGTTCTCTTTTCGGTAGTGCGGTACGATCTATCGGAGCGTAACAGAAAGCAGTCTGAATATCTGGATTGTCGAGTTACAAGTGGCGCGTTATCAGCCCTTAGTTACAGCATTACTTGCAGGGAGAAAAAATAAAACAGACAAAGCTCGTTTCCTGTGACGTTATTTCTCTCGACTTTCGAATTCTCGTCTGAATATCCTCGAACGCAGTCGCGTTTTAATATCGGACGTTGCCGGGATTCAAGTTAAATACAAAAGTAATAATAAGATAATCCGTTGTATCAGAAATTGGTTTAAGTACAAAACAAAGCGTATATACGCGCTTTCATTTCGCAGAGAGAGCAATTTACAAAAGGTGTTCTTTACTTACGAACCACTGCCTATCCTCGAAACCGTAAACAATAAAGCCTGGCATTTTCTATTACTCCGATGTAACCTCCTTTATATTTTCCTCTCCCTTTTTTTCGTTTTGTTTATTTTTTCTTCGCAATCAATTAAAGGCACGTTTTCGGTTTTTCAATGCGCCTCCTTATGAGGGAATTCGTACGTTATAAATTAAGTGCGAACCGTTGCCGAATACTTTATAGCTTTCGTAAAGTGCCTCGAAGAAAATTCTTTCTCGTCGAGTTGATCTTTCCTCGCAGGTGAGCGTTTTAAAATAACACCTCTAGCGGCGTAGCGACGGATAAACGCGCGTTTTTGCACGCGCCTGCCCGGTTACGAGGCTCATAATTTGAATGCGCGGTGCCGTCTAGCAACGGAGGCTGAGTTTCCAGAAATTATGCCTCGCAGCATAACTTAGGGGGCAAGGTAGGAACGTCCACGTAGTGCCCCTGGATAGCGGTGTAACAACACAACAAGTAAGATGCATAAAGTACAGAAGAATTTGAAGAATTTTGCGGGAAATTTCATTCTACCGCTGACCTATCCTGCCACCGCCGAGACGCAACAAGAACAATCAACCTCGAATTTAAAACGGCCCTTTCCAGGTACTTTTGACGGTGATCTCGATTAACAACCAATGTGAAGACTACAACTGTGAAATCTATGTATTCAAGAAACCCACGTAGACAAGAGGAAGCCTTCCACACAAAGAGTCGAATGTTGAATGAGCTAGTTCTCAAAACTACAACAGGCATGGGGGGGACTAACACTAGATCAGAAGATTTTTATGGGTTATTATTTGGATTTACTCTTTATTTCATCGAACACAAAAGACTTCACCCTTCCATGTAGGCATTTCCTTCACAGTGAAGAGCCACAGTAGCATTGTTTTGTTTTTTAATAATTTGGACAACTGCCAAGGTATGAAAAAAGTTGACTGATTGAATGTTCAGCATAAAATTCAACATACCTAATGATGCCTGACCGAATTCATTGTGAAAGCTAGTAGGTACTAGGTACTAAATTCCACCACTATTAGCCAGTATCTGAGTAGAAGAAAGTGGTACTCACCTGCAACAAAAACATCAAGTTCAAAATTAAAAAAGAGAAAAAACTCGCAATTCAGCACATCAACATTCATTTTTATTAAATAGAATGTGGTTCTGTTCCATGTTTTTCTTACAGTAGAATACCTATAATACCTTTCATAGTATTCCCAAATAATTTCAACATGATATCAAAGCTGCAATCAACAATTATTACTCACTGCTTATATACAAACAAGGACAATTGTGCATTTATTCGCAATTGTTTAATACACAATCAAAAGCGCATATGCGTGGTTCTAGAAAAATCGCGGGGAAACTGAGCCCGAAGGAAGACCAAGGGAAATGTTATGTTTTTATGTGGGTGAGACACCCTCATAACATGATAAGAAAGTACTTATTTTGATGGCAATCTTATAACAGACTGAGTTGAGCTAAGCATCATCTAAAGTGAAGGATCACGTCTCATAGGGTCCACTGTGATAATTGGTTCACCTTATATTTAAAGAAAATACACCCAAATGGAGTGTTTTGGTGTCTTCAACACTATTTAAGCGTTACTGAAACTTATTAATACTCATTAGGACTGATTTACACTAAGATGAAATGTATCAAAATTCCTGAGATTTAAGACTCTCCCCAGAATGAACATAATTCGTTAAGATTCTCTCAATACTTTTCGCATATAATATAAACCCTAAGACATATTAAGATTCGGTAAGACCCATGGGCGTAGCAAGAACTTTTTCCAAAAAGGAGCAAAAAGGTAGAATTTGTGCAGGTGTAAGTCGCTGCTTTGCTATCAGTGCGTGGCGCTAGTCACACATTTTCGTTGTCGAGCGTCTAGGCCTCTAGGCACATCCCATTTTCTGCGAATTCTATTCAGTTCGCTTTATCTTGCGAGCACTGGAACATAATTCATTGTCAAAATCCAAGGGAGAGGGGGGCAACTGCCCCCACCCTTGTTCCTCGCTGGCTACGTCCATGGTAAAACCTGTTCGACGATTTTCTCGGCAGGACTGAATCTCAATTCTAATAACTCCCAGACGCGTTTTTCAGCATTCGTACCTACCTATTCTAGTTGAAGGAGGCAAGCACTCAGACACCTTATACACGAAGTTCACAAACGATATGGCGGTAGAGCGGTTCGTTTGACGGAAATTAATTAGTTACCAAAAAAGAACAGCGACCTCTGATTCGAGTGAAGCGAATTCAAAGGTAAGCATCTTGTAGACTTTATTCGCTTTTGGATCGAGAAAGTTAGTTCGTTTCAGCTCCTCTACCCTCCCTCTTAGTTCCTACGTATTCTACAAGAGGTGAGAAAAGTCTAGTTTTCCTAATTTGCCATCAAATTACAGTTCTCTTTTCGGTAGTGCGGTACGATCTATCGGAGCGTAACAGAAAGCAGTCTGAATATCTGGATTGTCGAGTTACAAGTGGCGCGTTATCAGCCTTAGTTACAGCATTACTTGCAGGGAGAAAAAATAAAACAGACAAAGCTCGTTTCCTGTGACGTTATTTCTCTCGACTTTCGAATTCTCGTCTGAATATCTCGAACGCAGTCGCGTTTTTAATATCGGACGTTGCGGGATTCAAGTTAAATACAAAAGTAATAATAAGATAATCCGTTGTATCAGAAATTGGTTTAAGTACAAAACAAAGCGTATATACGCGCTTTCATTTCGCAGAGAGAGCAATTTACAAAAGGTGTTCCTTACTTACGAACCACTGCCTATCCTCGAAACCGTAAACAATAAAGCCTGGCATTTTCTATTACTCCGATATAACCTCCTTTATGTTTTCCTCTCCCTCTTTTTCGTTTTGTTTATTTTTTTCTTCGCAATCAATTAAAGGCACGTTTTCGGTTTTTCAATGCGCCTCCTTATGAGGGAATTCGTACGTTATAAATTAAGTGCGAACCGTTGCCGAATACTTTATAGCTTTCGTAAAGTGCCTCGAAGAAAATTCTTTCTCGTCGAGTTGATCTTTCCTCGCAGGTGAGCGTTTTAAAATAACACTTCTAGCGGCGTAGCGACGGATGAACGCGCGTTTTTGCACGCGCCTGCCCGGTTACGAGGCTCATAATTTGAATGCGCGGTGCCGTCTAGCAACGGAGGCTGAGTTTCCAGAAATTATACCTCGCAGCATAACTTAGGGGGCAAGGTAGGAACGTCCACGTAGTGCCCCTGGATAGCGGTGTAACAACACAACAAGTAAGATGCATAAAGTACAGAAGAATTTGAAGAATTTTGCGGGAAATTTCATACCGCCGAGACGCAACAAGAACAATCAACCTCGAATTTAAAACGGCCCTTTCCAGGTACTTTTGACGGTGATCTCGATTAACATCGAAGGTCTGACCAAGGAAAAGGCGACTCTACTAGCCACCAATGTGAAGACTACAACTGTGAAATCTATGCATTCAAGAAACCCACGTAGACAAGAGGAAGCCTTCCATACAAAGAGTCGAATGTTGAATGACCTAGTTCTCAAAATTACAACAGGCATGGGGGGGGGGGACTAACACTAGATCAGAAAATTTTCTATGGGTTATTATTTGGATTTACTCTTTGTTTCATCGAACACAAAAGACTTCACCCTTCCATGTAGGCATTTCCTTCACAGTGAAGAGCCACAGTAGCATTGTTTTGTTTTTTAATAATTTGGACAACTGCCAAGGTATGAAAAAAGTTGACTGATTGAATGTTCAGCATAAAATTCAACATACCTAATGATGCCTGACCGAATTCATTGTGAAAGCTAGTAGGTACTAGGTACTAAATTCCACCACTATTAGCCAGTATCTGAGTAGAAGAAAGTGGTACTCACCTGCAACAAAAACATCAAGTTCAAAATTAAAAAAGAGAAAAAACTCGCAATTCAGCACATCAACATTCATTTTTATTAAATAGAATGTGGTTCTGTTCCATGTTTTTCTTATAGTAGAATACCTATAATACCTTCCCAAATAATTTCAACATGATATCAAAGCTGCAATCAACAATTATTGCTCACTGCTTATATACAAACAAGGACAATAAATTGTGCATTTATTCGCAATTGTTTAATACACAATCAAAAGCGCATATGCGTGGTTCTAGAAAAATCGCGGGGAAACTGAGCCCGAAGGAAGACCAAGGGAAATGTTATGTTTTTATGTGGTGAGACACCCTCATAACATGATAAGAAAGTATTTATTTTGATGGCAATCTTATAACAGACTGAGTTGAGCTAAGCATCATCTAAAGTGAAGGATCACGTCTCATAGGGTCCACTGTGATAATTGGTTCACCTTATATTTAAAGAAAATACACCCAAATGGAGTGTTTTGGTGTCTTTAACACTATTTAAGCGTTACTGAAACTTATTAATACTCATTAGGACTGATTTACACTAAGATGAAATGTATCAAAATTCCTGAGATTTAAGACTCTCCCCAGAATGAACAATAATTCGTTAAGATTCTCTCAATACTTTTCGCATATAACATAAACCCTAAGACATATTAAGATTCGGTAAGACCCATGGGCGTAGCAAGAACTTTTTCCAAAAAGGAGCAAAAAAGTAGAATTTGTGCAGGTGTAAGTCGCTGCTTTGCTATCAGTGTGGCGCTAGTCACACATTTTCGTTGTCGAGCGTCTAGGCCTCTAGGCACATCCCATTTTCTGCGAATTCTATTCAGTTCGCTTTAAATATTCGAAAATAATCTTGCGAGCACTGGAACATAATTCATTGTCAAAATCCAAGGGATAGGGGGGCAATTGCCCCCTCCCTTGTTCCTTGCTGGCTACGTCCATGGTAAGACCTGTTCGACGATCTTCTCGGAATTGTAATAACTCCCAGACGCGTTTTTCAGCATCCGTACCTACCTATTCTAAGGGTTATTTTTTATATCCAGTTCTACCCGCTTATAGCAAACAGTCATCTTTAGTTTTTTGTTTCATTGGTATTAGACAGCCATTAAAGCAGAGATATTTGAATTTGAATGACCACAATTAATGATGATGATGATGATGATAGGTTATCAGTTTTACGACCGGTTTGATGCAGCGCTCCATTTCTCTCTATCCTGTGCGAGTTCTTTCATTTCGTAATAACACTTACATTTGACATCCTTGATAGTTTAACATACTGGAATCTTAGCCGACCTACCCAATTATTTTCTTCCACTCTTCCTTCTAGCATCAGTGATATTATTCCTGGGTGCCTCAAATTAAGCCTATTAGTTTATCCCTCCTTCTCTTCAGACAATTTCAAATATCCATTTTATCTCCTACTTTGTGAAGTACTTCCTCATTTTTTACCTTATCCGTCCATTTTCCATTTGATGCTAAGTATCCACCTATCGCACCACATCTCAAAAGCTTCGATCCTTCTCTTCTCTGGTTTTTCTATGGTCCAAATTTCAGATCCATGTAAGGCTACACTCCAAACATAAGTTTTCAAGAACAATTTTTTGATTTCTAGATTTATTTTTGATTTGAAAAGATTACTTTTTCGATAAAATGCTAATTCGGCTTGTGCTATGCTGCTGCTAATACTCGTACACCTTTTATTCCTACCATCTTTTATTATTTTACTCCCTAAACAGCTAAATTCGCTTACTTCCTCAGTCTTTTCCTGCCCAACATTTATATTTAGGCTATTATGTTCACATCGATTACATACATTACTTTAGTTTTATTTGTATTTATTCTCATACGATACTCAAAATATCCTCCATTCCATTTAAAATGTTTTCCAAATCAATACTCTTTTCAGCTAACACTAGACAACGATTTGAGATTTTGTAAAAAACAATGACATCTGACATATGATTCTGTAAGTATTTTAAACGAGGAATTTAATGCCGATGTTAATTTTTGGATTACATAAATAGTTCATTTTTCCCCCTCATCTCCTATCTTAAATGCGTACAAGATGAAACCACTGATCAAACAACTATGCGCGTTCAGTATTGTTATCAGTATTCGTGTAGCTATTCGTGAACGAAAAAAAGGAATAAAACAAGAAAACTTTGATAGAATTTTAATTTTGAATATGGAAAACGAGAGGATCTCAAGAAAAATGGTTAACGCTATCGTATTCAGCATTCAAAATATAGCTGAAATCATATAATCTCATCTCATTGTTTTTTATGCTGTTGCGTAGTGTAATAAAACAATATCATCTGCAAACCTGAGCATCTTTTCTCGCTCTTCATGTATGGTGACACCAGCTTCAAATTTATAGCTTACTCTATGTACAAATTAAATAATACTGGAGATAAGGAGCACCCCTATCTTACACCTTTTTCTATATTAGCCTCCCCTTTCTCCCCTTTCTCTCCTTCTATTCTTAATGTGGCTTTGTGTCGTTTATATAAGTTTGAAACAACTTGTCTTTCTTTAAATTTTATTCCAATCTTTTTTAGAACATTTTATCCCATTTAACATGGTCAAAAGATTTTTTCAATATCAACGAATGCCATATAAATGTACTCTGCCTCTTTTTGAGTCTCCCATCTACAATTATTAATCTCAAAGCTAACACTGCTTCCCTAGTCCCTCTACTTTTTCAAAATCCAAACTGATCATCTCCCAGTTCTGCATCTATTCTTTCTCAATTCTCCTATACATTATCGTAGTTAATTTTTTTGACGTGTGCGGAAGAAGACTAATTGTTCAATAATTTTCACACCCATCTGTTCCTGGTTTTTTTTTGGTATAGATATGTGTCAGGTTGGCAAAAACAGTCCCGGATAGACTGCCAAACTGCACATTGTTGTATAAAAACCATAAAAACGCTGATTTGTATACAACACTCTAATAAGATAGTTTCGACTCTGTACTGACAAAACGAGCAAAATTGAATCTCCGTAAACAGAAGCACCCTGCAAAACAGTCACAGAACTTGGTAGAACAGCCAAAAGGAAACATGGGGAGGGGGCAAAACAAAAAACAAGAAAAATAAAACCTCCACTGGGTTACAGTGGGCATCAGGAAAACACCCTGGATGAGGAAAGTTGTTCCCAAGTCTGCAAAAACCCTGTTTGCACTCGTGCACACAGAAAAAAAAAACACAAAATTTCAACATGCTGGATCAGTACAGAATCAAAATCTACTCATACTGACGTAAGAAAACTCGGAGGGAGCATTAGGCTGTACAATTAAAACAAGTTTGAACTGTATTTACTAAAATTTTGAAATTTTAAATAGTTTATTCATGAGGTGAGTAAAAGAATTTGCTCTGCCCAACCTTCAATCATCGGGATGACCCCCAGGTCGCAACAACTAAGTACCTACATCGTGAATCTTACCCACAAACGCTCAAATTAGGTTGCCTGCATTCACATTTTCAGGCAAGCCACTGTTCACCTAGCCATGCTGGGGCGAAAGTTTAACCGCGCATCACTTCAATAGCATAAAATACGCGAAATATACTTGAAAATTTGATCATACTCTGAATCATTTTAATAATTTTATCGCACGCACATAGAGAGGAAAAAACGGTCGATCCGCGATGTCGATCGTCGAACGGCTCGAACGTACTCGCTTTCTACCTAAAAAACTAAAAGTCGCTGCAACCCGACGAGGATCAGGCAGAGAGAAAAAAAGAAACAAAAAAAAAAGGATATGGGAGGCAATGATGTCAAGGACAGTTTGATTGTGAAGGAAAAGGATGGACGAAAGGGTGAGATCGGACGAGAAATGCACGTGGCTACAGCGACTATACGTCTAAATATAGATGTACACAAAAAATTCCGAATTCAAACCTAGGTTGCTACGCGTATCTGGCCGAAAGCGATCGCGGAGATCGAGAAGAACGAATTTTGAAATCAAAAAAATGTGCAGACCAAGTCCCACCTGTCACAGATATGTACAATAGTACTCTTTTTAAAGTCTTCTGGCATTTTCCTTTTATCATAAATATAACACTAATTTGTACAATTTATGATGCATATTTTCTCCCGAGTTCTGTAATAATTCATCTCATCCACTCCTGGAGGAGCTTTCTTTTTCTTTAAATATTTCAATGCTTTGTCAAATTCATCAGTTAAAATTGAGTCTCTCCTCTCATCTTCTTCCACATCTTACTCTCTCCCAATTCTTATCTCTTCATTCCCATTATTAGTAGGTATATAGTCCTTCTACATACTCAACCCACCTTTTCACTTTTTCTCCAGCTGTGTAAACAGGCTCTCCCTTCTTATTTGTTATATTACTAGCTTTCTTCCTTCTGTCTACAAACTCCATTTTTACTTTTCTGCAGACCAAGTCTATTACTCTTCTACCTTACCACTTTTTTCTTTCATCCATTCCTCCTTTCCCTTTTTACACTCTCTCTTTAATTCATTCCTTAAACTTTGATAAGCTAATCTACTTTCCTATCGTTTGCATTCTTATATTTTCTTCGTTCATCCATGGTTTCTTTTCTTCTTTCTTACTTTTACCTAGATTTTCTTCTGCTGACTTTGATATCCCCTCCTTTATTTTACCCCATTCTTCCTTCACACTGGTAATTTCCTGTGTTTTAACCTCTAATTCTAATACAATATCCTCTTGATATTTCCTTCAAATATTAATATTTTCCAACTTTTTCAAATTCCATCTATTTACCTCCTTTTCTACCAAGTTTCTTCAATTTAAGCCTACATTTCATTACTATGTACCAAGTTATGATCACTGTCAATATTAGCTCCCGGATAAGTTTTACAGACTAATATTTGATTCCTAAAACGTTGTTTTGTAGTAATACGAGTATAATCACTTTAATATCTACCTTCATTACTTGGACTCTTCCATGTATGCCTTTTTCTATTATTATTATTATTATTATTATTATTATAGCTTTCATGATACAATACGTTAGTTGAGTATATTCTGGCTTATTTCAAGTATTATAGGTATTAGTTACATAGACCGACTACTTAGAAATATGTGTTGCCGATACGGGCGAAAGTTAATCTCAACCTTTTTCATTCTGGTTTGAATTGTGCCACCTGGTGAAACATTGTGTGTGTTAGTAAGGCTGTGACATCATCTGTCCCTCGCATTTTCTGTCTTCCCCTACTTCTTTTTTCTTGTTTCAGAAACCAAAAGGTTGTTTTTTCTACCCAATGTTTCCCCCTCTTCGTGCAATGTGACCCACCCAGTCCCATTTACGGCGCAGACTTTCTTCTACTACGTTTCTATTGCCTTTTAATAGGTGCTCAACTTTTTGTATTCTAGTTCTTATGTTTTGTTTTATCCTCAGTATTCCCTTTTCCATTTTATTTTGCGTTACTTGTAATTTGTTTTTATCTCTTTCCTTTAGCACCCAAGTTATAATGATTTGTAAATTGAGTATTTCCTATAAGTAAGTTATACTTTGCACAAAACTGAATCAAACACTCTCCTCTTTCATTTCTCATTCCTAATCCAAAATCCCCAACTATATTACCTTCTTTTTTCCCCCTAGATCTAGCATTTCAATCACCCATAATAATGAGATTCGCTTCGCCTTCATAAGTCCTTCTAATTCTTCATTAACAATTCCGACGCCTGCTTGCCTTTTTGTTCCCTTTGTATTTATTATTCCAAAGTCTCCTGACCAAAAGTCATTCTCCTCTTTCCACCTTACTTCACTTATTCCAACTATTCCTAGGTCAAGCCTCTTCATTTCTCTCTTAAGATTCACTAATCTTCCAACTCCATTCAAGCTTCTTACATACCAAGTTCCTATTTTAATTGCGCCTTTCTTTTTAAAACTTTCCGATGATGATGCTCTCCCAAGAGGCTCCCTCCCGGACATCCAAATGGGGAGCTTTTTACGTTCGGAAAAATTATATACCTGCTGGAACGCCATCATCAGTAATTATTATTTGGAAAAGCTACATTCCCTGGAAAGAGATTTGTAGTTTTTCATTGCTTTCAACAGGGTTTACCTGTCGGAGTTTGCCTTCTTCTAGGTGCTTTCAGTCGCGATTTTAGCGAAATGTAACCTCATAGAGAGTCTTTTTTATTTATTTTTTTACGCTTAGGCCTCTTCACCACGGCAAGGTATCACCCATGAGGAGGACAAATAATGAAGTGAATCTAATTACTTTAAGGGTTTCAATTTCAGATTTGACGCAAAGTTACAAATTGCGACACTGGAAGGCAGGGAAAAGACCCTGAGCGATCCAGCAAAGCTGTGAAGTCTAATAATCTTGGGTCTATGGAGCAACACAGAATCAGTGTTGCCAATTACAAAACTTTCACAATACGAATGGGAAACTTCTGGCATTTCTGTGCTTTGACTTTCAGAGCTTATAAAAGCCTTCAGAAGTTTTTTTTTTTATATTCTCAGACGAAATCGCGCCAATTAAACAAATACAACATATTAAAAAACACATTTTCTTGAAACAAACAAATAGGGTTCTTAAGAAGTTCCTAAAAACTTGAATAACTTGCTCAATTGTCATCACATTTGCCTGGAAATTTCGCAGTACACGCTCCTACATGTTTGTACACAATAGCATCAAAAAGAGAACTCAATTCATCTCCAAATTTATTATGTCTTATTCCAAAGCAATTTTCGAAATTTCAACTCAAATTTACAACTTGAGACGTGTTGGGGAAAATGGCAAACGGTATCGTAATCAGCATTGAAAGTACCACGTAAATCATGTATTGGAATACATGGAACAAAATGTGTGTTGCGTAGTGTTATCGACGCCTTCTTCAGAGAAATAAATTCACTAGACGCTATCAAGTAACATAATACACGAGGTTTAGACTCGATATAGCAGGTTGAGAAGCAGCTATTGAAGACTAATAAATCATAGTATGTACAACAATAACCAACGAGGTCATAAACTACGTGTCAAAAAGAATCTACTAGAATATAATTTTCCAAATTTTACAGCTACATTTTTTCATCTTGTCAACGACCCCGGTGTTGAAAAATCTGTAAGCAGAAGTCAGGTGGCTGTTTTGGTTCTCCGTTCTCTCACCTTCGCCATGCTTCTTCGTCGCCACTACTTCATTTTTTTACAACCGTTGTCACGAAAACTTTTTCAGTAAAAATGAAACTTTATCATGTTACCAAGGTGAAGATGTCAGCCGGGGCATCGACCTTTTTCCTATGTAAACACAGATATTCTCGCGTTTTTACTATCTTTCTCGTTAACACAATCTAAAGTATTCTACTATACGTCGTTGGTGAACATTACGTTTTAATGCAATTTTTAGAGGATTTTAAATTTTCAGTACCGTGTTACCTTAATTAGGAGTCGTTATTTTGGAATGTTTTAGTACACAGTCGACAGCGGATGACGATGCAAAAGCAGATAAAAGCGGGGAAAATGTTGAATCTTAATTAAGTTTTAAGTGAAGTGTTATTACCATCCATGGGAAACGTAAAATCTGAACATTCTTCTCAAATGGGTTTTTAGATCTCGAGTTATTAATTGATATTTATCACACTCGATGAATGAATTCATTTGAATATGAGTGCTTTACATTCCAGCCGTACACAAAGTGTTACAGTTAGGTACTGGGATATCGATAAATCGCACGAGAGTGAAAATGAACTATGATTACTGTTAAATTTTGCCAATCACAAATTTCAGTTTGCCACAACTTAAAAACTTTTGAGATAGCATCAACGCCAAAGGTCTTTACTTTTTATGAATACTGTATTTACTTTGGAAAGGGGTTTTTTTTAAAAAAAAAAAAAAAAATTTTTAAAACCCTTTTAAATTTTTTTTTAAAAATTTTTTTAAAAATTTTTTTAAAACCCCCCCAAAAAAAAACCCTTTTTGAAAATTTTTTTTAAAAAAAAATTTTAAAAAATTTTTAATTTTAAATTTAAATTTTTAAAAAAAAATTGGAACCAAAAAAGGGGGTTTTTTTTTACTTTTAAAATTTTCCCCAAAAAATTTTTTTTAAAACAAAAAAAAAAAAAAATTTTCCCCCCCTTTTTAAAAAATTTTTTTTTATTAAATTTTTTTTTAAAAAAAAAAAAAAAAATTTAAAAATTTTTTTTTTTTTTTTTTGGGTTTTTTTAAAAAAAAAAAAATTTTTTTCCCCCCAAAACCCCGGTTTTTTTAAAAAAAAAAAAAAAAAAAAAAAAAAAAAAATTTTTTAAAAAAAAATTTTAAAAGGAAAAAAAAAAAGGGGGGAAAAAAGGGGGGGGTAAATTTTAAAAAATTTAAAAAAAAAATTTTTTTTTTTTTAGGAAAAAAAAACCCGGGGGAAAAAAACCCAAAAAAAAAAAAAAATTTTTTTTTTTTTTTTTTCCCCCCCCCCGGGGTTTTTTTCCCCCAAAAATTTTTTAAAAAAATTTTTTTTTTTTTTTAAAAATTTTTAAACCCCCCCCGGGGGGGGGCCCCCCCCCTTTTTTTTTTTTAAAAAAAAAGGAAAAACCCCCCCCCGGAAAAAAAAAAAAACCCCAAAAAAAATTTTTTTTTTTCCCGAAAATTTTTTTTTTAAAAAAAAAAAAAAAAAAATTTTTTTTTTTTTCCCCCAAAAAAAAAATTTTTAAAAATTAAAAAAAGGAAAAAATTTTTTTTTTTAAAAAAAAATTTTTTTTTTTTAAAAAAACCCCAAAAAAAAAAAAATAAAAAAAAAAAAAAACCCCAAAAAAAAATTTTTTTTAAAATTTCCCCCCTTTTTTTTTTTAAAAATCTTTTTTAAAAAAACCCCCCTTTTTTTGGGAAAACCTTTTTTCCCCCCCAAAAAACCCTTTTTTTTTTGAAAATTTTTTTTTAAAAAAAAATTCCCGTTCCAAAAAAATTTTTTTTTTTTTTAAAAAAATTTTTTTTTTTTAATTTTTTTTCCCCCCCTTTTTTTAAAAAAAAAAAAAAAAAATTTTTTTTAAATTTTGGGAAAATTTTAAAAAAAAATTTTTTTTTTTCCTTTTTTTTAGGAAAAAGGGGAAAAAAAAATTTGGGTTTTTAAAAAAAAAACCGGGGTTTAAACCTTTTTTAAAAAAAAAGGGGGGGGAAAACCCCCTTTTTTTCCCCCCTTTTTTGGGGGGTTTTTTTTAAACCCCCCTTTTTTTTTTTTTTTTTAAAAAACCCCCGGGCTTTTTTTTAAAAAAAAGGGCCCCCCCCTTTTTTTCCCAAATTAAAATAAACCAAACCCCATATTGTATTTTATGAAATCTTTGAGCCCAATCACTCTTCTAGGAGGTACAATTTTCCAACACCAAGATTGAACTCTACGATCTCTGAAAACCTTAACAGGCGACACTTTGATTCTATGATACGAGCTGATGAAAGTTTTATCAAAAACATGCAAGTTCGAAGGGTGTTTTTCTTAAAATTTAAATTAGAAAGAAGAGGGAAGAAAAAATTTCAGGGATAAGTATAGGGAAAGGCAGAAGGGCCGGGGTAATTAGCAACCTTAATTCTTGCAGAACTAAGTAACATTGGGAAAATGTCAAAAATTTGGCAGTTTTTCCCGTATGTTTATAACGCGTGATTGTAAAAAATGTAATTTTCAACGCACCTCAACAATGTTTCTCGAGTAGTTACAAAAAATTTCAAAAGATCTTCATGAGGTGAACTGGGGCGAGGAATACGTTTGAAACATTTTTCGATAAAATCAATATCTGAGGCATATAGAATCAAATGTCTACGTGCTCCTCCACATTTTTCCAAAAATGAGTAAAGTACGGTTTGGTATACTACAAGATAAGCAGCATCCGATGGTGGAATCAAAGATGGCCATTTTTGCTGGGAAGCACATTAAAATGACACGCAAAGATAGGGTCATAAGTAAGTAGTACTTCTCCATGGGTGAAGTCAAGTTTACAAACGAACTTAACGGAAAATAAATGAACTAAGAATATTATTTAGTTATTTGTTACCATGTGAGGAACCCAAAAATGACTGTTTTTCAACTGATAACACTTTCTGTAAAGTTTTTTTCGTTCGAATTGCGACTCGGAATCGAAGTGGCTAACGCCTAGCGGTAGAGTTGAAAATATGTCCAGTTTGAGTGATCGAATATAAATCGCTCGCATTAGAAATGTACAGATGATGACTTGATACTTTGAATTTTATAAAATTTAGATTTATTTGACGGTAAATGCTTATTGAAATCATTTTCCTACAACACTGACGACAAATTTAAGTAGTAATCAAAACAAACTAACAAGTGGAATCCTCTTAAAATGAGACTAATATTTGCTCCCCGAGCTAAATGATAGGAAATATCGATTTTGATCACTCTACTTCCGTACATGTGTTTGCTAATGCCACTAGAAACAAAGTTACAAAGAAAGGTATGATCAAAGATCCTAATGACTTGCTGAAAACGACTGGAAAAGACTCTGTTGTCGTAGAACTGGCAAAATCTGTAAACATTTTCAATTTAAAAGAGCCATAGTGGGTACAGTGAAAAATATAGGTCGTTGGCCGATTTCAATTTCTCAATGTTTATTTTTTTATTATTATTATTATTATTATTTTTTTTTAATTTTTTTTTGTAATTACCATTCTATTACTTACCAACATTTCAACCGTGAGGGTCCTACAACACTACCACACGCTCCCCTAATCTCTTATTTGATAGGAAATATTCAGGGGAGAACTCCGATGGTTTGGAAGAATTTTATAAAAAATCATCATAGCAAATGTTCGATGATCTCCAAAGAATTCCACTGAAAATCTGCGGATCCGAGTCCCTTGAATGGTAAGAGTAGACAGGCATTCATGCAGCAGGATAAGTTGCCTACATTATAAGATTGTAGGTTCCCAGCGAGAAAAGCGAGCCTCTCCTTCAGCAGGTATGTAGGCAACTTATCCTGACGACGGGTAAATGTATTTGCCTGCTCTCACATTTAAAAGGGCAAGAAGAAAATATGTCCAGTATTCATGGAAAATTGTTTTCGAAGAATTTAATTTTACATAAGAACATGCTATTTCCTTTTTGTACTTTTTTTAAATTTTTGAAATAATAAATTTTGACATGCCTCACTTAAAACTGCAATCTTTATTTATTTAATTTGTATTCGAGTCCCCCAACAGGTGCCCGAGGGTTCCATTGACAGGGAAGGACAATAGTTACAATATGTACCTATATTCTGAAAAACAAAAACAAAAAGTACTTTTCGAAGGAAAGGTGGAAGATAAAGAAGACAGAAAGAGGGAGAGGGAGAAAGGCACCAGAGCAAGGGCAGAGCGGGGAGTGAGGGGCGCGCAAGTCCACAGGTGGCAATTGAGAATTGTGAATTGATAACTGTGGGTTGAAGGAGGCCAAGGGGCCGAAACAAACCAGACTTGCGGGGTATAAGGAAAAGAACTGCAGAGTCTAGGACCTACATACCTTCGAGTACTTTAATGACCGATGAAATATACTGTTTCCTACTCATGAAGAAAATGTCGATCCCAGGGTCTTTTTGGGTAATATTATTATATAATGCTATTGTCCATACTTGATGCTGAGCCTCTACGTGTCACAAATAGATCAGTATTTCTTGTATTAAATGTGGGGACCCTGAATTGAATACATATTAAGTTGTTGGACTCCAAAATTTTGTTATTCAAAATATTCCTCAAGAAGATCAACTTTCCCAAACACCTTCTGTTTTTTAGACTCATAATCTTAAAACCAACCAAAAGTTCGTTGTATATAATTTCAAAAGGATAATATGTAGGGATTTTGCAATATTTATGAGTATTTTAAAAATCTTTTTTCAATTTTCTCAATTTTATCTTTACCTTGTTGGGTTCTGGGATCCCACATAACAGAGGAGAATTCCAATACTGATCTGACGAAACTAGAATAAAAAATTTTCCTTGTTTCTAAATTTTTATAACAAGTTCCATTTCTCTTTATGAAGCCAATCATTCTTTTAGATTTTAAAGTTATATGATCGATATGCATATTGAATAATAATTTCGAATCCAAAATGATGCCTAAGACTTTTACAAAATTTACGCACCTAAGTGTATCTTTTTTTATTTTATACTCGTGTAAAATGGGGCATCTTTTTCTTGAGAAGGTAATTTTTTCACACTTGTCAGTATTAAATGGTAACAAGTTACTATCACTCCACTCAACTAATGAGTCAATATCTTGTCGCAGTTTAGCACAGTCATTTTGAGATTTTATAATTTTATAAATTTTCATATCATCTGCATACAGCAATAATTTTGAATATTGAATTTTTTCAGAAATATCATCGACAAAAATTAGAAACAGGTATGGACCCAAAACCGAACCCTGGAGAACACTTGACACACTCTTGTAACACGTAGAGGCCACTCCTTTATACTCGACAAACTGTATTCTATTGTTTAAGTAGGAGTGAAATAGAGTTATTAAATCTTTTGAAAAGCCAAAGCTGCACAATTTTTGGAGTAAGATTTTGTGGTTGACAGTGTCAAAGGCCTTTGAGAAATCCGTGTAAATGGTACCTGTTTACCCACACTTAGAGAGGGTTATATTGACATCATATGTGAAGTTCATTAGATTTGTCTGCACTGAATATCCCCTTCTGAAGCCATGTTGACACGGAGATAAGATATTTTTGGATTACGCTAAATTTTCAAGATAGAGGTCTGGTGTTGGTTTTATTCGATTTCTGAGGGGTTTTTACATGACTTTACCCAGAAAAGTAAAAATCGAGAAATTGGTTAACTGATCTCCCTTTTCGTATGCGCCCTGACATTTTTATTTTGACGTCGCTACTCAAAACTATGCGATTTTATTTACGTATCTAAATTTTACGAGTTGATAAAATTTCAACTGAAAAAAGAAACAGTATACTAAAACTACTGGAGAAACACTTTGAGGATTCGTGGAGAAATTTGATCACCTTAAAGTTCTACAGGAATGACAATTGCGGTGAGCATGAAACTTGGCTTGTGAACAAAACGACCTGTGCCTGTTTTGAAGAGCCACCCAAGTTCAACTAAGTTATTTCATCTTTTTCTTTCCGTTTTCTCTGTTCTACTTCTGGAATGATTCAGTCTTCAAATTTTTTTAAAATTTCAAGTTGTTAGCTTTCTGTTTTTGTATCAATCAGAAATTTTATCTCAGGTTCTTTTGTATACTTTGTAAAATAATTTTGGTTTTGAATTTTGTACATTAAAAAATTTAATCTTTTGATTTTTGTTTCGTACTACTGGAAATTTCCATTTTTCCATTTTCTAGAAAACAATTACATTTCGATTTTTAAATAAATTATCAAAAATGCAATATTTCATTTTCTTAAACTTCCCAAGGTTCGAGGCTGCTCAGGAACTCGTAGCGCATCACGAGAGGTAAGACAAACATATCGGTCATTATCTACATGTTGGTATGAAAACATGTCACCCATTACCATGCAATTTCATGCAACAGTACGCACTGAGGTTTTTTGTATTTTACTCGAAAGTTGAGGACATAGAGAAATAGACTTTTGATTCTATTTATGCCTCAATTTATCGACTGTCATCCTAAATGTGGAGGGCTATATCGCCCACCGGAAAGCAGAACTCCATTCCGACCCTGGACATTTCTAACATGTACATCAGTCTGCTCTACTGACCAACTTTGCATTTCGTTTTTGGATAGTTCTACTGAGCAATAAGTCTGAAGATACGACACCTCAAAGTTCACTATTTCAAAACTGAGGAAATTTCAACCCATCCTCTTGGCGCCACAAACTCATCAGGTAGATGTGAATGGAAAAAGACTTCGAAGTGGTTTTGGAGAAAGGATAACAAATTCACAGAATTTTAAAAAGTGGCGACCCAGGGTTCAAAACCAGGGCGATTTAATATGAAAGGACCTGGAACAAAATTTCGCAAAAGGATTTAGCCCACTGTGGGCACCGATTTCATTTAAACGACTTTGCCCACACTTCCCCGACTTGTATTTCAACTATTGAACTCGATCTGGAGGTAGCTCATCAGAAATTCCAACGTATACACACCTAAAAACATATCTCCCTTACAAAATATGATAAGTATAAGCAATACGCGAGTAAATGTTGAGAATCGAAATTCAAAGATGATGGTTTACCTATTACCAATAGCTGACGCACACAGATGGGATGAATTCGATTTTAAAACTCGTCTTTGTACTATACGCGAGACCGGAGTGTATATATTTGTACTTCGAAATCCGGAGAAGTTTTTGAAAAAGAAAATTGAAGCTGTGATTGTTTTGGATTCTTTATACGGGAATGTATTTCGGTAAGATGAACACATCGTTTGGTAAAAAAAGAAATGGAGGAAAAGATATCAAAACTATACACAGAACACAAACTACTCTGAAAGTTTGAACTTTTCACATGTCGAGTACATGCAAACGGTTTTTATGGAACTTCTTTCCTTCGTTTAGAACATCGTTCCTCGTCTTATATGTACATATTTGACGCATACAGAAAGCATCGGAGAAAAAATAAGAAACGAACGCCTGCTACTGAGCGGTATGTATTCGGAATTTAATAAAATCTTCGTCGCATTTGTTACGCGGCGTGAACATACGAAAAAAAAAATTTTATTACTGACAAAAGCGCGAAAAAGCGAACCCGCGAAAGCGAAAACCGTTTTCAATTTTCGTGTTTTAATTTCGCTTTTGGTATGTGTATGCTTCACTACACGTACATGCAGTTAGTTACCTGACTCGTGTTTAACTGATAGGAATTTCTTTTGCCCCTCCCAACACACGCTAGCGTGTTCCTTATTCTAAACATTTTCAAATTTTGATCCAACTGCCTCTTACACTCTTCTTTTGATACGTAACGGCAGAATTTTTTCAGATTTTTCAACTCGTGCTCCCTATGTTTGTTTCGCTTGCAAAAGCAATCTATCTGCCTCGAATCCTCGAACTCGGGTTCGATAACGACCGAGGTTAAATTTTCATTGGATCCAGTGCTAAATTTACAAACAGGCAGAGTAGTTACTTGCCTAGAGTGGTAGAATTCAAGGGTGGTAACTTCGATAGAAAAAAATATATAGCCCCCCCCCCAAAAAAAAAAACATAGTCGCAGCCGGTACTAAGTTTTGAACTGAGACAGATTTAAGATTGTATACACACGACCAAACAAATTACCACTCCTTGTTTTTTAAATATTTTCTTCTTTCCTTGCTTGTTCGCCTTATCTATATTTATAGCCTCCTACAGCAAATAATAATAATACAGCCTTTATTTAAACATATATATTCTTGGTACAACATTACATGTAATCAACCCATTCCCGGGCATAGGCCTCTCCGATCCTCCTCCACTGAGTTCTGTCTTAGGTCTTACTTTTCCAAGTACGTCCATCCTGTTCCTCATCTCATCCCTCCAACCAGTTTCTGGCCTACCTTTTCCTCTTTCGTTTTCATACAGGGTCCAATCTGTTATCGCCCGATTCCACCTGCCTTCTCTATTCCTGTAGATGTGCCCTGCATATTTAGATTTTAATAGCTTTATTGTCACTTCTGTGTCTGTACTCTGACTTCCTTGAGTTCTGTCCCTTATTTTCCTATTACTGACCTTGTCCCTTAATTTTAGCCCTAAAATTCTCCTCTCCATGGCCCTTTGTGTGCTTTGTAGTTTTACTGTTTGATCTTTTGTGAAAAACCATGATTGGCATCCATAACTGAGCACTGGCATTACGCCGCTGTCTATAATTTTTACTTTTGATTTTGAACTTATTTTCTCGTTTTGAAATACCTTCTTTAGAAACCAAAATATCTCCAATGCTTTATTTTTCCCTAATTTTAAATTCCTTCGGTATTTTGTCCTGGAAAGCTATCATCTGACCTAGATATTCCACTACTTCCTTTATTTCCATACCCTACAATAATTGTATCTTGTGACTCGTGTTCTCTGCCACTCATGATGGATTTAGATTCGAGTCGGCGACATGCCGCGAACAAACTTCTAAATGTCGGCGGCAACTCTACGGATTTACATTCCTTTCTAACTTTGTCACAGACCTATCACAGACATGTCGCGAACAACTTTTCCCCGAACCAACAAGCGCCAGTTTGGTGAGGATGTCGCCCTGTGTTGTCTTGTTAAAACAGCATCCGACAAAACATGTTGGCCTGAAGTCGCACACTCGAATGTAAATTCACCACCTAGTACAGGCAAATAGCTTTTGAATAAATGGCCTAAAAATGGAAAAAAATCCTATAAAAGAAGTTTCTTCCTAAAAATGTTCCTTGGGTGCTACTTATCAGCATACTAAAAATCCTGACCCCCTCGACCTGTGCTCCATGCTCCACAGGGGTCAGAACCTCCCGATTTCTTGTTTTTCTCCTGTAACTTGTTAACGAAGCGTTATTTTGAAAAAGTTTTACTACAAAAGTTAAATAATATTAAATTCCCTTCAAAAAAGGCTCTTATCACTTTTTCTCTACGAGCAACACGTTTCGAGATACGAGATAGAGAAGTACGATGATGAAAATATGGTTTGTTTACGGGAAGGTTTCATAATCAGCCGCGCGAATCAGCGCGGATTGAACCATCATCGTACTTCTCCATCTCGTATCTACAAACGTGTTGCTCGTAGAGAAAAAGTGATAAAAACCTTTTTTGTAGAGAATTTAATATTCTTTAACTTTTGTAGTAAAACTTTTTCAAAATAACGCTTCGTTAACAAGTTACAGGAGAAAAACAGGAAATTGGGAGGTTCTGACCCCTGTGGAGCATGGAGCACAGGTCGAGGGGGTCAGGATTTTTAGTATGTTGATTAGTAGCACCCAAGGAACATTTTTGTGAAGAAACTTCTTTTATAGGACTTAATTCAACTTTCGGAAGCCTATTTGCCCGTACTAACCATGTATGTACTCCGTTTTTTTTGTTGTTTTTTTGTTAATGGTTAAGCCGCCTCCCTTGCTCACTCCCACCAATTTCTGTCCCATTTTTTCTAGGTCTTCTTTGTTTGTATTTAGAAGTATTAGGTCGTCCGCAAATCTCAAGTTATTTAGATACGGCCCATCTATTTTAATTCCACTGTTCTCCCATTCTAGATTTCCAATTACCGCGTGAAACAGATTTTGGTGACAAGCCACACCCCCCCCCATTTGACCACTTTCTTATTTCAAATTCTTGCCCTTTTCTGTCCAGTCTTATACAGGCCTTTGACCCTTCGTACTTGTCTCTCAGTATATTTATTATTTTTATAGCTATACCTTGTTTCTTTAGACATTTCCTCAGATACTGGTGTTCTATTGAGTCGAAACCTTTATGACAGTTTATAAACATTATATGTGTTTCAAGTTGACATTTCTGTTTTGTTTCTAGGGAATCGATTGGGGACTGATTTTCGAGAAAACCGGCATGTTCCATACCTTGATTTAATTCTAGCTGTTAGTAAATCTTTTTTTTTTTTAATTTCCATAAATACTTTACTCACATTTGAGGTTAGACTGATTGGTCTATAATTTTCGATTTCTTTTTTATTACTCTTTTTGAACAGCAGCACAATTTCCGATATTTTCTATTAATCGGGTACTTCTTCTGTCTCTAGAATAAGGTTGAAGAATGAAGACTTTACCAGTGGCGTAGCTAAAATTTCTACATAGTCTTTCAGGGATTCGTTCTCTATCAAGTCTGGACCAGGGGCCCTGCCAGTTTTCAACTTCTTTAGCACATCTTCTACTTCCTCATTTAATAGTTTTAATGTTTGTACCTCGTCCCCTTCCTCTCCGTCTTTGTACTCCCCTCGTCCACTAACTGGCTTTTCTCTTCCTCATTGCTGCTATATAGATTTCTGTGAAAGTCTCTGTGGCTATCTGCGTTACCTTTCCTCAGTCTGTATCGATTTCTCCTCTCTTGTTTTCTAGATTCAAGGTGAGAACAGTTGTCTTTACTTTGCCTTCCGACTATCACTGGCCTTTAAGGTTGTTGAAGGTTGGCTATATGAATAAATAAATTCCCCTCACCGGTGTATCTGCGCCTGCTTATTCATTGGCAAATGCGTTACTAATAATTAGTTGTTATTTGTTAATTTTTTTTTAATTGAGAATATTTACAGTTTTAATTTTCTGTTTTTAGACAATGACCAAATTAATTTCGCTTTTTGTCCTTCAGTATTGTGTTTATTATTTTCAATTTTCATAAGGGGTGTTTGGCATGATACACTTAGACACATTAAAATTGACAGAACATTTTTTAGTATAATCGTCCTTTTATACCTTCAATTGACACCCTATCCTGACGCAGGCACAATCGAGGTAATTGTAGGTTAGAGGGTGCGGTGTCACGGGGCCAATTTGAAGTGTGTGTGTGTGTGTGTGTGTGTGTGTGTGCACCATCATGCGCCTCACCATCGTCAATACCTTCAATTTCATAGCCTCGATCCCTCTATCCCGTCCTCAGGAACACTACAAAACAGGGATGAATCATTATTATTATTAAGAGTTTTGAACAGTTGAATTCAAAGCTGATAAAATCTTAATCAGTTTTTTTTTTCGGAAATTTTAACCTTCTCAAAAGGGGGAAGAAATACAAGTATTCCTACACCTCTTTCTGGTAATGTATCAGAATACCGGTTTCTAAGTTCGTATTCCTGACTTTCACATTGCATTGAATCCTTTTCAGAACCATCAGTATATTCCGAAGAGAGGTGAAACAAAATGTCAAAATTCACTATTTTTTGTGTAAAACATCAAAATGTGAATTTTTTGGTGGCAGGCTCTAAATTCAGCAGTCTATTTCTCCGTTTTACGACCCAACTCCTACGAATGCAAAAATATTTATGCTTCATGAATATATGCAAATTGCGAGAAGTTATCTTTTTGGGGTATAAAAAGAAGCTCAGCGGTTCCAACAGATTCTTCGTCATTGCATGCAAAGGACAAGTGGACGTATTGGAGTTACTTTGTCCAGGAGGGGAAAGATAGACTCCAGAGTTTTTCCTCCTCAAAATGTACATATTTTGTCAACTGGAAAAATGCTGCAATCGTTAAGCAACAGAATAATTTTCGCTTTTCAAATTTTGTCAGTTAGTGCCTTAGTCCTCACTTTTACTCGCTATATAGGATTTCGCCAACTGAATACAGGGGATGCATTCTTCCCATGGACTACTCGTCCATGTTCGAAAATTCAGCAATTTGTCTTATATAACCTTGTTCAAGACATAAAAGCTATGCTATTTTCTCACTCCTCACATTCCGCTACTCCAAGTCCTTCTTTATCTTCCCTTGCCCTCCCTCTGCCGTACCAGACGTGGGTTATTGAGTTTTCAGGGTTCAGTTAGGTTCTGTGAAGGGTTGACGGCGACATTTTTTCAAGAGATGATACACAACATCTATTATAATGTTCTTGAGGTCACTCAGTACCACATTTAACTGAAATACGACCTCAGTTAAATCATTAATAGCACGTTCCTCCGCATTCTCTTTCACAAGTATAAAATTTTCAGAATTAAATGTTTCTTTCTCTTTTTTTCTTGCTTTTCATTTTTCCTGAATTCATTTGATATCATTATCTTCAGGCGTCCGATTGTTCAGTATCCATTAATACCCCACACGTAAGTCCAACGCTTTTAAATACTCTTCAGTATACTTGAAAACTTTTAAAGACACGTGTATGTTTCTTTCAGAATTGTTTAAGATCCTTTAAAACTCCTCCACGCAACATTTAACTTTTCCAAGACTCATCAAAGATTGATTAAAACTCGTCACGACTCTACAAAACATTACAAGCCTCTAAAAAATTGAACATATAAAAATACATTACACTGACTTTTTATTCATCCCTAAAATTTCTTGTAAGTCTGTGTTCTGATTGGTCGAAAATGACCACGCGCAATCAGTGTTGTCAACTTATTTCCTACAATCCTCTACAGTAATATTCTCCAGTTCGTCTACAACATGAAGTGAAAAAAAAAGTCAATTATGACATTTACAAAAACACGACTGAACACCGTCACGACAATAGACACGTTCATAAAATGACTTGATTATCCACAATCGCGGGAGGGGACATAATTTTAATGAGTGTAAAAGACAGCAAGGAAGGATTGGCCGTATAAGGTATCAACAAATATAGGCCGGCCCAGTTATAAAATTTGGGCTGATATATTTGGAAATTTCGGGTTGCTGCAGTGGCTGCGAAGGAGTGATAGGGAAAAAGTGACATGGTGGAGGGGAAATGAAATTAAAAATTTGGGCTGGTGCAATAGCATTTTCCGAGTAGTTTTTTGGCCCAAATCCGCCCCTCAAATGGAGAATAGGTTGTACTCTAAATAACAGTGAAAAAACTTTCTATCTAATCGCGATTCTCAAGACATCCAGGTAAGAACAAAAATATCAACATTATTTGATGATGATCACCCAGGTATGTACATAGTACATACACACAGCTACATAAGAAATACGGGACATATTTCGAAGGAATTACACTCGGGTTTTGGTCGTTCCGTGTTCGTATGATATCCTAAATGGCGGCACAGGAACTTCATGACAACAGGGGTATGTAATATACTTCTCTGATACATACGAGGTAGAAGTTACACTTTTATTTCACAGATGACGAATATTTAAATTGGGGAATGGGCGCAGGCGGCGAGCTCTCTGAGTTTGCGAATCTGTATGCCACACAATTGTAAATAACTTTTCATCGGAATGAATAATTATCGCCCTTGGGGAGCCATAGCGAAAAACAAATAAAAAGAAAACGGCAATCTTGTTACGAGAGAAGCTTTTTCACTTGAATACGCACGCACCTACATAGTAGCACCGCGTGAAGATTCTTTTTCTTCAACGATAAAACGGCGACAATTCGTAATTCTATCTTTATTACACCTGTAGGGAACATGACAAATGCGGGAATTTCAGTTTTACAGACTTACGATATCCAATTCTCAATTACAGAAATTCTATTTATATCATATCTAGTCATTCAGACAGCGAAACTAAAAGCGATCTAGAAGATATAGCTCGATGTTTTCACCTGTTTTTGTGCGTGAATTTGACATAGCATTCGTCACGTATTAATATATCACACTTTTTAAAGAAGGATCGATTTATTGTTAAGATTTACCTATTTCACAGATAAATTGCCAAACTTCATTAGTTATTCTCAATAATTGAAGTAATTAAAAAGAAAGAGAAGCCAATCTCCAAATAGAGTCAGAAATTGTGACCAGTAAAATAACAAGGAAAGTTCACAAATTTTTTACTCTTAGATCTTAATGGTCATTATAAAACTGAGCAGACGAAAGAGTTTTCTCTCTTTATAACCTATACGTACGTGCCCCCCCTCACAAAAAATGATATTTTTATTGGTTTTCTGAAATTTGGGAAATTACAGATGAGATCTGATACCTTAAGATTCATTAAGATCCAACTAAATAAAAAAACAAATAGTCAGTAAGACCAAGACACAGTTAACTAGTCGCAAGAGAGGCAGATATGAAGTAGTTTGTTCTTAGGTGTCTTTTAGCCAAACATCAGATACACAGAATCGAGAGTCAAGATCCATTAGGTACTGTGAGCAAATTAGTGGACAGCGGGAATCAGGGCGGGTCTGTACCCGCTATCCAAACGCCGCCACCGGCGCTAACACCGGGAGTCAGAGAGGACCTGTACCCGGTGTCCTCGGCGGCGGTGCACTAACCATGACTGGCAGTAGGCAGTGTATTGCAGCCAGCCGACTGAAAGCCAAAAGCCAAATTCAGCCGAATTTTTCCTGATGAGAGAAAAGATGAAAGCCAGCTTTATTTGTACATTCACAAGCCAAAAGCCAAAAGAAGCCAAATTTTTCCAGCTTTCTTTTAGCTTTTCAAAAACTTATAAATTCGTGAGCTCTCATCAATTTTTCTTGTGTGTGATATTTTTGGGAACTGCATTTTCCCTCCTTAAACCTTAAGACCTCAGCTCAGGTGTCAGTTGACGGCAAATTTCAGCTCAAAATATCAGAAACATTATTTTTTATTAGAACATAAACAAATGGCATTTGGCAAGAAAATCCTGAGGTGACCACCTGGACCGCTGGACCTGGTAATGAATGCCGACCCTGACTCAATCAGAATGCAATTTGTTTGTACGTTTTGGCTTTTGGGTATTAGGCAACGGAGATCAATTTTTATCAGTAAAGACTAAAGAAGCCAAAAAGCCAAGAGCCAGCTGAAAAAAGCCGAAAGCCAGCCGAATTTTTCTTAAAAGCCGAAAGCAGAAAGCCAAATCTGTATTTTTCAAGGTCAAAAGTTTAAGCCAAAAGCCCAAGTTAAAATTTTTAGCTGCAATACACTGCTGGCAGGAATCAGGGAGCTCCCGTAGCCGCCAGTCGAAGAGCTCGGAAGAAGGTGGGCCCACCGTCAATACATCGACCACCGGCATCCCCACCGAAGCTGCAGGATCGACAAAAGACACAGACAGCAGCGAGGGGAGAAAGGCTGAGGGGAAAAGGGGAAGCCCAGTGGCACCTCGGCACCTGTGAGCGTTCCCTCCAGTCACGGGCAGGTCACTAGTGATGAAACCTGGAACCTGATACTGGACTCATCCTCTCCTACCAATTCGAGGAAGCTACAAAGAATTGGAGGCAGAAGTCATGTTGTAACCATCTGATCATGGAGGCGGTCCCCTCCACTTGAAGCGAACCCTCCATCTTGGGTACTGGAAACTGATAAGGAAACATCGTGTAATCGAAGGCGACAGAAAACAACCAAGCAGATTAGACACCGACTGACTGAGGAAAGACAGAGTAACCTAGTCTAGCTTCAAGGTTGCTATAGCACTTAGGTAATTAATTTACAAACACTACTTAATTTAAAAGCATGAGCTCCCCTTTCTGCCCCGCGCTAAATGTACTCGAAGGTATATAAGGCAGTGGAGGGAAGACAACCCAATCTCTTATTTTATGTTTTT
Source organism: Acanthococcus lagerstroemiae (assembly GCA_031841125.1). Lineage (NCBI taxonomy): Eukaryota > Metazoa > Arthropoda > Insecta > Hemiptera > Eriococcidae > Acanthococcus > Acanthococcus lagerstroemiae. The sequence goes on along the minus strand of CM063110.1, from coordinate 5,593,928 downwards.
TTAAAATATAAAATACACGAAACTACCCGACGATGTTTGGGACTGATCACCAGTTGGATCTTGGCCCCTCACGAAAAGAAAAAGGTTGTGTCGGCAAAGGTCCCTCCAGCTCTCTGAATCTCAAATTATAATGTTCAGAGCCTAGGACAGTCAATCTGATACTGCTGCCTGCTTGTCAGTCTATCCACCTGGGTGCATGCATGCGTGCATCGGGTTCTTGTCACCCGTCCCCCAACTCTATATCCTGTCCCACCATCAAGATATTTGTGTATCCTTCATGCCTGTTTTTTCGCTTGCCATCTATATACAAAACTGAAAGCAAACACTCGCCGTTTCTGTGGCCGCTGAATTCCCAAAAACGAGCGAAAATTACCAAATCCGACTACCACCGACTGAAAACGATTCAAGAAATGGCTGAAATTGGAATTTAGCTATCCAAAATTGACTATCTCCGTTCTTGCAGATTTTCGGTAAGTCACAATATATTAGCACTGCGGAAGAGATGAGTAGATATTTTACGAAACTTTTTTGTTAAGTATACTGACAACACTGTTAAAAAAATACTTCATCAATGTGTCCTAACGCTTTCGAATGCCCAAAAACATACATTTTCTTTATGACTTAACAAGACAAATAACGAAAAAAATAGGGATTAGAATAAGGTGTTTGCTATTTAAAAACTTTAAAATGCAGTGTAGTTGACCTTAATTTGTCGACTTGAAAATTGTTAACTCTACTGGAAAACTCTTCTCTTTTGTAAAGACTTTATACTTGTAAAATCTTGGTTTTTTAATATCAAGTTGGTTACATTGTTGGAAATACTTTCTTACGGCCTCTCTTTTATAATTGTTTGCTCTCAACCCGAGCCCTGGAATCAGCCCTTTCGAACATTACCTCGGAGACGTCAGGGAGGCTGTTAGGGCTGTCTTAGCCCTCTTCCCTTCTTGCCGAAAAACCGGCCTAGGTCGACAATGTAGCGAGTTGCTACGAGGGCTCGAATCCGGGACCTCGGGATTCCAAGACTAGCGCGCTATCCACTCGACCAACCAGACCCCTCTTACTGCCTCTAAACTCCACTGAAACCATAAAAGCGGTTAACTTAGCACTATGAACGGAAATTGTTAACACTCTTAGAAAACCTTATTCGGTATCAGTAGGGGCAACTGTTGTACCTGGGACTAGTTGTACCTAGGACCGATTTCTACTTTGGTGCCCCCAAGTGGTAATATACGAAACTAACACTACCAGCCTATAAATACTAACATTTGGCGACGTTTAACCTATTGCACATGTTTACTTATCCGTTTTTGTGAAAACAGTTGACGATTTTCGATTTCGCGTTTGTAAAGTAAAATTTTCAGCACTCGGTGTTTTTTATCTTTTAGTTAGTAAAACTTCATCAAATGTTCCAAAAACGCGCATCTGATGCCAGTATGCAATAGAGAAGAGAACTGGTAGGTTATTTTAGGAATTAGTTATCAACTTTTTTTTGCGAAAAATTTTTATCCTCAAATGAACAGGTCGTGTATCTAGGACCAATTTGCTTGTTGTACCTAGGACCACAGAAAACTTCGTATATAACGTTATAATTTTTTTTTTTTTAGGATGCTACGAAGTGAAAATAATGTAAAACGAAAAAAATGGACCCTGTGGCTATGAAATCATTGACGATATTCAATTCGTTGTCAAACAATGTAATTATTATTCAAAAATTAAAAATTTCTCGATCCGACATGGATCTTTGCGCGTTATTGATAAAATTAGGTACAATGTGTAAGAATAACCTACCTAAAAATGTTGTAATTGTGAAGTACTTATAACATTTGTACTTTTCAGACATCAAAATATACTTTCGTTCATAATTTTGTAGCTTTTAATAAGGTAGTCCTAGGTACAACATGGTGTTGTACCTAGGACCAAAATTTACAAAATTTTCAAAAAAACGTAAAAAATTGGATATTTGATGTTTTTAAAGTCCGTTTGTGCGAAAGTATGCAGAAAGTGTAGCTTTATCCAACAGAACAATTCAAAAAATTTCATCACCCATACATCAGCTTACAGAGCCCAAAATGTGAAAAATGGTCCTAGGTACAACAGTTGCCCCTACCGTAAACGGAGAGGGAAGATATAAAAATATACCCCCCTCCAAAAAAGGGGGAAAGTAAAATTGTAGAACTAGCCAACTAACACTTCACACCCGAAACCTGCTTTTTTCTGTTGCCAAGTTAAAATTTGGCCGAAATTCTGAAGATCCGCCACTATTTTAACAGTTTTTCTTTTCCATACGAATTTAAAATTGAGACGAAATTCTGAACTTTCACCGTTCTTGTGCCTACACAATTTATCCCCACCCCCGCTCCCATGAAAACCTGCTATTTACGTTACTGCTTGATACTTTCTGGTTATATGGCGCTAGAAAACTGTTAATTCTAATGGAATTCTACCGTTATCGACAGAAATTGAGATTATAGGTCGGTGACGCAGTTTATTCTACTTCCATTACAAAAAAACAAAAACAAAAAATAATTATTTTTGAAAGAATTGTCACTGTCAATCTTAGATCGCCCAGCCTCCAATAAACAGTTCAAAAACAACCTTAAAATATGATCGAACATGATCAAATCTGACTAAAACTGATATCGCAGTTCTCAAAGTTTTTTTAAACACTAATTTACCCCCTCCTTTTTCTGCTTTATCTTGCTTCTTTGTTTCAGTTCACTTTATTTCATTATTTGTGACGTGCCATGAGAAACCATACCTTCGGGTGAAGAGGGTCGAAAATGAAATGTTGACTGATTCTCATAGAGAAAAGTATGGAGAATCCAATGCCGCAAATCGCAGCTCAATCGGAGCAAAATTCTCAGAGATATGCCATTTTGAAGTTGGAAACTACTAAAAAGTACTTTTCGAGAAAAACAGTTTTAATTTTTCGTTCGGACATTGCTTAAATTACCAAGTTCTCCGAAGGTATTATGATTGAAAATTAGCCCCTTCCCCCCCCCCGAGTAAAATTTTATGAGAAATTCAATGGTGTAGGTCTCAGGTTTGCTAAAATAAAACTGACAAATGTATGCAAATAAAGTTTATTATTAAAAAAATGTATGTAAATGACGTTGATTATAAAAAAAATCTATCATACAAAAAATTCAAAAACATTTTTTTTTACAAAAATTATAAAAATCAAACAAATAAACAACGAAACCAGCGAGTATGGGCCCCTAAAATGTTCTTCAGATACTTTAGAACACATTTCCGGCAAAAAGTCATTTTTGATCAAAATTAATTCTTCAACGTGTTTTGGCGTTTTTCTTGGAAACAACTTTTTCACCCGAAGGTATGGTTTCTCATGGCGCGTCACATTTATTTAATTTTGGTTTTAAATCGTTTTTTTTTTGTTTTTTTTTGTTTTTTTTTTACTTAAAGTAAATAATATTTTGCACAACACCCACTCCTTGTAATTGGCTACAAAGCTGTTATAAAGAATGAAAAATAAATAAAACGATCAAATGTGATCAAAATTGAACCCAGAAACATCTCAAACTAATCGCGACCAAAAAAGACCGCAGGCGACCTAAAAGACTAAACTTGATTAAATCGAACAACTGACCAACAGAAAGTAAACATGTTTAAAAATTACCACAAATAATTTGAGTGTTGCAAACATGATCAAAAACAAGGACAATCAATCCGACTCAAACCATCCTAAACAAAACACGATCAATAAATCATAAATTTAGCCGAGATCGACCAAAATCGATCAGTAAGTATGATTAAAAATGACTAAAATTGACCAAAAAATATCACAAACAATCAAAACTAAAATTATAATCAAAATTCACCAAATCTTACCAAAATCTATCAAACATTCCCCCAAATGATTACTCTCATGATTAATACAATATAACCAGAAACAATAAGTTCCGACCAAAAACAACAAAACTGGAGCCAAAATGATCAAAGGTTACCGCGTTTTCCTGGTTCTATACCTAATTTCATCGGCAAATTTTCTCATCCCTTTTCTGATTGTTAGCACTTTATTTTCTTCGCCCGTGAATGGAGAAGTATGAATATTAATAGAGGTCATCAAGCTTCAAGTTTTTTTTATCTAGGTAGTGACGCGCAGAAACAAACGTTTATGAAGACGGGAGAGGTGGGAAGGGGCTGCTTTGTTAATTGATAAATTCGAATATTCAGACTGTCGTATATAGAAACAGAACCTTTACTTATTCAATTTTTTCAACAAAGGGCAATTTCCCGAGTTTTTCCAATAGATAAACGTATTTTGGAGACAGAGGCCTCTTTTTTTATTTCTTCAGATGTTCCTGATGGCTGAGAAATCGTCCACTTCCAATACCTGGGTCTGATGAAATTACATCGCTGAAAACATCCAAGGTAGCGTTCTTGTCACAGGGGCCACAGTTTCTAACGAACGATCAAAATATTTCTGCACAGTGAAAGCACTAGTTCCCCTCCTTTCTGACCAGGAAAAAGCTACAAGACTGGATACATCAGACCGCTCAACAGCCAGCCAGTGTACAAGCGAAGTGCAATATCGACATGAAGATCGCAAACTATATTGCCTTTCTTACGTCTACACATAGATGTCCATTTTTGGTATGCAGCAATATCGACAAATGCAGAGATTTAGCACTGAAAAGGCTATACAGCAAGGTATGATAGGTGAATGGGCTCAAGTCGATTTTTTCAAATTTTTGCAGTGGTAAAAGAAAATTTTAGAGTCCATCATCACAATCCTACTCCCCTCCAGAGGGACGTGGCTTCGAAATACACTGTTTTTACCAGAAATTGTCTGATACATTTCTCAACCATGTACACTGCCGGACAAAAGTCTTTATCCACCCCAAAAAATTAAGATTCTCCTATTAGCAAAAGGGAACCAGCAAATGACTGAAAATTCAGATATAATATTTCTAGAACACTTCTCTCTTCCGTGTGTGCTGTGGAGGCATTCAAACATACTCGATACAGGCAAAAAAAAAAAAAAAAAGTGTAGCAAAAAATCGCATATTTCGCCATCGGGTTCAAAAGCGGAACTGGTCCGGCGACTAGAAACCTTCCTGACAGGTGAAGGTAAGGACCCGGGAACTTTCGTCTTTGATGTGGAACCATCGGAACAGGAAGAACAATCGAATAAAATGGACTACAAGATAGAAGAAATGAAGGCTGGTCAGCTCAAGAAAGAAGACCTGATCGATCTAAAAGCCGATATTGTCAAGGAGGTTGATGAAAAAATCAAGCCGTTGGCCAAACAAACGGAAGATCAGAATGAAAGAGTGGCCAAATTAGAAAAAGAACTGGAGGAATTCCGGACCGGCCGTCAGGTAGCCAGCGGCCTACCCAGATGGACTCAGCCGCCGGTGCATCGTTAGTGGAGGCTCCAGACAGCCAGCCACGCCAACTGGTTCTAACTTCAAGTGGTAGTGGCTCGGCAAAGGTATAACCGCCAACGTTCGATGGTCAGCATTCCTGGGAGACCTACCTCGTCCAGTTTGAGGCAGCGGCTGCCAGTAATAGCTGGGACGAAGCGACGAAGGCCACAGCATTGGTTGTCAACCCGCGAGGAGCCGCGATGGACGTGCTGAAGACAGTCCCAACGGAGGACCAGAGGAATTTACAGAAGCTGGTGGAAGCCTTGGAACACCGATATGGGCAAGCCCATATGAAGCCAGTGTTCCAGCGGGAACTAAAGTGGCGGTCACAGAGGCCGGGTGAGTCGCTTCAAGTTTTTCATGCAGAGGTAGTTCGCCTCACCAATGCTGCTTATCCGACATCCTCTGAAGATTTCAAAGAGGAAACTGCGGTCTCAGCCTTCATCGATAGAATCAAGGATGAACAAATCCAGATGATGGTGAGAGTTGGCAACCACCGAAACTCTCGGACTGCTTTGGCGCAAGCCCTGGAGTTAGAGGTTGCACGGGAAAGCTCTGGAATGAGGGCCACTATTTGTCAAGCCAGGCTTACAAAATGGAGGAGAAACAGACAGGCTGGAAGAAAGCTGTGGAAGCAGTGGTTGAGCAGGTGATGGAGACAAAGAAGCGACCAAACATTGAACACCAGCGCCAGTTTGGAAGGCCGCAATGCTTCCAGTGTAATTAACAGGGGTATATCCGTCCTAGCTGCCCCCAGAACCAGAAGGCGGCAGGAAAAGACTGGGGTGTTGCTCGCTAATTGTCCCCAGTTGTTTCCCAGGAGGACCAGACAATCGTTGCTGTCAGGAGAACGTTGAAGCATGATGCCTCAAGTAACTATGTGAAAGGGAAACTTGGTCAGAGGACAGTACTCTTCTGGGTTGACACTGGAGCATCACATTCGATCCTTCAACGTGGGCTGGTTCCAGCGAAGGAGTTGGACCAAAAGAAGCGGTATGTTCTGCGGACGACTACTGGAGAAACAGTGCCAGTGTATGGAACAAAATCGAATAAAACCAACCCCAGACCTCTATCCTGAAAATTCAGCGGAGATATTGCAGTTTTAAGTGAGATAAGTCAAAATTTATTATTTCAAACATTTCGAAAAAAAACACAAAAAGGAAACAGCATGTTCTTCTGCAAAATTAAAGTGTTCGAAAACAATTTTCCACGAATTCTGGACATATTTTCTCTATGCCCTTTTAAATGCGAGAGCAGGCAAATACATTTACCCGTTGTCAGGATGAGTTGCCTATGTACCTGCTGAAGGGGAGTCTCGCATTTCTCGCTAGGAACCTCCAATCGTATAACGCAGGCATGAATGTCTATTTACTCTTACCGTTTAAGGGACTCGTATCCGAAAATTTCCGATGAAATTCCTTAAAAATCATTGGAGAATTTTCCTTAATTTTTTCGATGAAATTCTTCGGAAATCATCAAACATTTAAATTCTATGGAAAATATTGGAAATTTTTTCCAAAAAGAACGGACAAGAAATTAGGGAAGCGTGTGCGGTAGTGTGTAGGATCTTCACGGTTGAAATGTTGGTAAGTAACAGAACAGTAATTACAACAAAAAAAAATCAATTTTAAACTCTTTTCCTGTAAAATTTTACTTTCGGTCAACTGGTCCCTTTTCGTATACACCCTCTCACATATGTGATATGTCGATTTTTCTCTACTTTCGGAAACTCAATTTTTCCCCAATTTTCTGGATGGCTGAGTGTTCTATGGAACAGACGTAAATAGAAAAACAGTATGAGAAAATTATATCCTCAGATTCGAGTCATTCGCGTACATTTACTTGCCATCAAAACATAAATAGCGTATTTTTGGCGAGTGGATAAAAACTTTTGTCGGTCAGTGTATATGATTTTCACTCTTCCAGCTCTATCTTGGGCATTTTTTGATCGAATGGTACGAAATTTAGCATGCAGGTGAAGGCTCCCAGTATAAATAGAACAGAATTTCAAAAAATTTGTCTGTATTAATACTGGTAGCTTTCAGCTACATGCTAAATTTCGTACCATTCGAGCAAAAAATGCCCAAGAGGGAGTTGAAAGAGTGAAAATCATATATTTCGAGACTACACACCTCTGGAAGGGGGCAGGATTGTAACAACAGGCTCTGGAATTTTCTTTTACCACTACAAATAGAGGGCCGATTCATAGCCTTTGTCGTAATTTCAACGCGTCGAGATGCGAACGAATAGGAAGCTCAGAAACTGAAGCTACATCGTGAAATTTGTGCTCAGTTCGTTAGTCATGGTCTAATTTGACGGAAGAACTTGATTTTCAATTACCAGCGCGACTGGGGCTTGGTGTCGTTATTTCCCAATCGGAGGTCGATTTTCCGCCACCACACACACACAAAGATGCCTGCCTGAGTGCGATGATAAAGAAAAAATATCAACTCGCAATCCCTTCTCGTAATTATTTTCCTCGTGATCGTTATCGAAATTTTTATATTTTTTCAATATTTCCGACTGCTGGCGTTAGGTTTTTTTTTTTCCTTCTTCTTTAACGAAACGGGTGATGGAAAATAAAAAGATGGACGTGCAGAGCAGGTACATCACGAGTATAATTTAACTATAATTTCATCATTGTTAACCGTGTGCGACATTCGAGTGCAAGCGCGTGTAAAATTGCGATCGAAATTACTTTTTTACTTCGGTTTTTCGGTTCGCTCTCGCCCGTTTCTCGACGAGTGTACCGAATTTTCTGCAGCGGGGGTGTATGAAAATGTACGTTCTTTTGCAGAACTGCGATGTTAAATAAAAGGTTAACATCTGTTCGGAATGTAATGTCCCCTCAGTCTAGAATGCTGTAGAATCAGATTGGAAGAGTTTTAGCCCGTATTATCAAACGGTACCCTACAGATAGCGCTGTATAAATTGACAAGAAAATTAAGCTCAATCGAGAACTTCGAATTAGTACTGGAATTCCAATATCCAAATACAGGGAATCATGCCCACCTCAGAAAGTTGTAAGCAGAAAATAATCACTTAATGGGTTGTGATTGTAGCCAAGTTCTTCGAAAAGAGGTGCTCTGCAGAATGCAGACCATCATTGCCGAGGACTTAATCCCATCCTTTCAATTTGGTCTTCGTGTGAAGCCCTCAACGATTGAGCAAATTCATCGCATCTACAATACTGCCAGACAGACGCTGGAGAACAAAGAAATTACACCGGTCACCTTGTTAGATGTCAGTTCGGCCTTTGATAAGGTCTGGCATGAGAGGCGCATTCATAAACTGTTAAACCACTATTTAGTATGTTTCTGTAAGCTGCTGGACTCGTACCTGACTGACCGCTACTTCGTTATTCACCATGGCAGTGCCACATCGCGAACTAAATTTATTGAAGCGGGTGTCCTACAGGGCAGCGTTCTTGACCCCACACTCTACCTACCTATACACCAGAGATATTCATTCAACAACAAATGTCACCACAAGCTCGTTTGCAGATAACACTGCCATTATCAGCCATAACACCAACCACAACACTGCTGATGCTACCCTTCAATCAGCAAAATGGATAGGATAATATCTCCTACTGGGCGAAAAAGACTGGAAAATCAGCCTTAACGAAAGCAAATCAGTACGACCTCATGGATATGTTCCTTCATACCTGGACGACAGAGGTCGCAGTCTCCAATACAGCACGCTATCTGAATCTTCACTAAGATTCCAAATTGAACTGGTAAGAGCATATTGCAAACATCTACCTGAAAAACAGGCGCTTAATCTACCTTACCATCTTCAGGCCTATGTGGACATATGGTACTGAACTATGAGACGCAGCAAGCCCCTCCAACATATCAAAAATCCAGCGCTTCCAGAACAAGCACATACGTACCGTCAGAAACGCTCGATCTTTAGTTTATTACCAAAGAACAACTTCACATAGATCTTAATCTAGAACCAGTGGATGATCCAATTCAGCAATAGTCAACTAGAGACATCAGCTGCCCCCACAATCACCCAAACGAGGATGCGATCAGGTTACTTGATACCACCACTGATACTCGCAGGCTCCTCCGTAAGCACCCAATCGACCTAATCAACTAGTAAATTGAGTGTTAAAACGTCCTTAACCTTAATTAACTGTATCTTTTACTGTAGCATGTACAGTCATTTTTAACACGTTTTTGTTCTAACTCAATATAAACGCGAAGATTTGGTAAAAGTGCTGAATGGGTTGTGTTGTGTACACTTTTTCCACTGTACAGTGATTTCATAATAAGAACATTGGTAACGCTAGGTATTTCTTCTTTTTTTTTTAAACAAATAACACAAATATCACCGATTTCTAACTTTTTTCTTTTTTTCCCTATTTTTTTTTTTAAATTTTAAAGTCAATTCAAAATACCCTTTAGAAAGGGTTTTCACCGGCTGCTTTTGTTTAAGTCTTCTTTAGTACTGCTTCAGTGGCGCAAATTATAAGGAAGTAATATTTTGGAGTTTTAGAGTTAATCAATAGTATTTCAATCCTAATGATCTTTTCATTAATTCTTTTTCTTTATAGGTGTGAAGTAATCTGGACAAAATAGTGACCCGAGACTACTTTTTTTTTTTGTTGAGTCAATGTTCGAGAGAAAATTTATAATTTCGCCCATAATTTACCTTAGAAATTTTACCTGCCCTCTACGGGAACTTTCTATTACGCTACTGTTCTGTTTGGGACTTCTAGGTTTTTTTTTTCAGTTTTGGATTTTTGTACACATTTAGATCTTAAGGAACCAGGTGGTCGATTTTAGTTTTCGAGACGCAACCGATGAAAGTACGTAACTCAAGTTGAAGTCATCGAATTTATGATTTTGATCATTTTTAAAAGAACACATATACCTACACTATTTCTTTCCACCTCCATTTAGCGGCATTCTCTAAAAACCAAGATTGCACGAGCACTTTCGAAAGTATGTTCTAAGAGAAACTGCTGAAAATTTTCTCAGCATTTCCTTTTTCAACAAAAATAATATTTTATCAACCATTGCTAATACTTATCACGCTTGTCACTCTGTACAATAGTTCTCAATACACATCCGTTTACAGTATTTAGAGTGCATCTGTGCACAAGCAAGACTGGGCCACGAGCTTGGCGCAATTTCTTAAGGAACTGAAAAACTGCGGACGGAATTCAGGAATTAATTTAGCAGCCATTGGAATTGAAATGCACTTCATTTTTGTCCAAGTGAAACGCAATTTCTTTCAATCCCGGCATTGCGGATGGAGTAAAAGGAGTACAGAGTCGTAACTCCACCCCAAGTTTTTGATGAAGGAACCGGTTTTATTTATTTTTTTTTTTTTTAGTTTGCTTGGTTGCAAATAGAAAAAGAAATTTAAAAGGAATATACATAACTCTTGAGTTGAGGAGTTGGAATTCGAAAACATTCGATTTTCACTAAAATTAGAATGCATTCCTTTTTTTTAAATCTGGTGTTTGCCCAGCCTTGTACGTAAAGTATCCACGACCAACTTTTTTGTATCTTAATGTTTTCTTTTCCATTTGTCCACTTCTGTATTTCATCTGTTCTGAGTTCGGAGTTTGGACAATATTTCGTTTTATATCAACGACTTTCTCCATTTTTCAATTCAATATTTATTGCATCCTGCTGTTTGTATTTCAATTCTTATCTACAAATTCTAAATTGTAATCTTGATAACATGGTAGCCACTTTTTTTTTTAGAATAATTTTCCCTGACTTTTCCCGGTTTCCCAGACCAATTTTCCAAATTTTCCCTGACATGTTTTCAGCTAGCATTGTATACAGGTTTAAGAATACTTACTACACATTTGAGATCAAATATGATATTCATTGACTATTGAGTTTACTTCGATTTTACTGAACATCTACAATACCTTAATTTTTAACAAAATTCCCAGAAAGTGGCTATTCTATACAGGGTGTCCGGACTTCGTTCAAGAACCCACTAGGTACGCATAGTACTATTCGATAAAACGAAAAACGTTGAGTACGAAAAGTTGTTTACGAGCAAATTGAAGGGGCTACGCCGTTTTAAATATTTCAAAACACAATTTTATAAACGATATACGGGACACGATAATTGACGGAATAAATAATCTGACTAGGGGGGCTGATAGTACTGGCTTGGACGAAAAATATCTTAGCGCGATGTATTGCCTATTCTCAAAATTGAAGACGCTAGAAAATGTTAAAGTTGGAAACATTTCATTTTTCGTTGAATGGTCAAAAAGACCGTTTTCAGCCGAACCCTAGGTGCCTAGGTAAATAATTCATCGTTTGAGAGCTATTCTGACTATGGAGAACTTGTTGTACGTATCTTGGACTTACAGAATATGACACACTCATAAAAACTATGCGAAAAATAAAAACGGTCATTATGTTCTAAGAGAAACTGCTGAAAATTTTCTCAGCATTTCCTTTTTCAACAAAAATAATATTTTATCAACCATTGCTAATACTTATCACGCTTGTCACTCTGTACAATAGTTCTCAATACACATCCGTTTACAGTATTTAGAGTGCATCTGTGCACAAGCAAGACTGGGCCACGAGCTTGGCGCAATTTCTTAAGGAACTGAAAAACTGCGGACGGAATTCAGGAATTAATTTAGCAGCCATTGGAATTGAAATGCACTTCATTTTTGTCCAAGTGAAACGCAATTTCTTTCAATCCCGGCATTGCGGATGGAGTAAAAGGAGTACAGAGTCGTAACTCCACCCCAAGTTTTTGATGAAGGAACCGGTTTTATTTATTTTTTTTTTTTTTAGTTTGCTTGGTTGCAAATAGAAAAAGAAATTTAAAAGGAATATACATAACTCTTGAGTTGAGGAGTTGGAATTCGAAAACATTCGATTTTCACTAAAATTAGAATGCATTCCTTTTTTTTAAATCTGGTGTTTGCCCAGCCTTGTACGTAAAGTATCCACGACCAACTTTTTTGTATCTTAATGTTTTCTTTTCCATTTGTCCACTTCTGTATTTCATCTGTTCTGAGTTCGGAGTTTGGACAATATTTCGTTTTATATCAACGACTTTCTCCATTTTTCAATTCAATATTTATTGCATCCTGCTGTTTGTATTTCAATTCTTATCTACAAATTCTAAATTGTAATCTTGATAACATGGTAGCCACTTTTTTTTTTAGAATAATTTTCCCTGACATGTTTTCAGCTAGCATTGTATACAGGTTTAAGAATACTTACTACATATTTGAGATCAAATATGATATTCATTGACTATTGAGTTTACTTCGATTTTACTGAACATCTACAATACCTTAATTTTTAACAAAATTCCCAGAAAGTGGCTATTCTATACAGGGTGTCCGGACTTCGTTCAAGAACCCACTAGGTACGCATAGTACTATTCGATAAAACGAAAAACGTTGAGTACGAAAAGTTGTTTACGAGCAAATTGAAGGGGCTACGCCGTTTTAAATATTTCAAAAAAACACAATTTTATAAACGATATACGGGACACGATAATTGACGGAATAAATAATCTGACTAGGGGGGCTGATAGTACTGGCTTGGACGAAAAATATCTTAGCGCGATGTATTGCCTATTCTCAAAATTGAAGACGCTAGAAAATGTTAAAGTTGGAAACATTTCATTTTTCGTTGAATGGTCAAAAAGACCGTTTTCAGCCGAACCCTAGGTGCCTAGGTAAATAATTCATCGTTTGAGAGCTATTCTGACTATGGAGAACTTGTTGTACGTATCTTGGACTTACAGAATATGACACACTCATAAAAACTATGCGAAAAATAAAAACGGTCATTAAGAATCGTCCAAGACCGTATTTACTGTAGTGAATAAATTTTTATAACTTTTTCGACACAACTTTAGGAAATACCCTGATCTGATAAGATCGTAATCCACATATTAGGAAATTGGAATACTCGTTATAAAGGAATGACTAACTGTAATAAACGAAATGGGCAGGGTTAACGAGGTCAGCCACTGACCTGATCCATCAGTTGTCATCAGTACACATACCAGATAAATGGACGCCATAGTTAATTACTATCTAATAGAAAATGATTGCTATAACTAGATATCATTTATCTGACACGGAGCCATTAGGTTTTTCCCATAGCTTTTGCACAAGCTGTTCTAAATTCATTTCTAAACTTTAATAAGCTGATATTAAAATTTTTAAACTCATGCACCGAAAGTGCGATAATTTCAGACAGCGAAACTTACGTTTATTCGCACCGGATTTAGCAACAATGTTAACGATGAAACCAGTGGCGAAAAATAAAACAGTGTGGATATGGAATTTGAGACGTGGTCCAGGAAAAGAGCCTGTGTGGTAACTGGATACTGAGGTCCTTTTCTTGCGTCGCGTTTCATGTTTTTACTTTTCGCCACGGCTATCGACGATTTGACCTGTGACTAGTTGGCAGATGTCAAAAAAGTCAAGGTCACATGAATTTTATTTTCAACGTGGTTTTCGAAGTCGTTTTTAAAGTATAGTGGATCACAATATTATGATCACCGGTGACACGTCATCAAAATTACAAAGGTCACTGTTACTTTCAATTGATTCCATTTTATAACAGAAATTCATTCTGTTAATGAGGCTTCTAATTTCCTACTTACATTTCCTTAAGGGTTGCTATCATTTCGGCGGGAACGATTTAGCGTGGTTCATTCCGGCGCGGCCGATTCGGCACTGGAATTGTTTGGCGCGGACAATCCGGCGCTGACTCGGTTCGGCAATTAAAATTGAAAATATATACGGACAGACCAAATCCTGGTAAATTAGTGACCATGTATGCGGTAACAGCTATGAAACGGGAAGCAGAAATTACAAATAAGGAGACCGCTGCCATTGTAGAGTCTAAGCTAGCTGACGGGAGATGGAGGCATCACAGGGTGCGTTACCCAAGATGAATGTACAGGAGCAGACAGTTGGACGTATTCGCCGAAAACTGCATAAAGTCCTACCAATTTCAAAGTAGTTGCATGACCTGATTGTACCTGAAAAATACACTACGGTCCGCCACCCAGGCCCATGCGCAAGGAGGGCCAACCCCCCCCCCCCACTGACCTTCGTTGATATGTAGATAATTTAATAATTTATGGCGATCACTGCCCTTTGTAACCTAACTAACATGAAATATATGGGGTCAACCCCCCTCCCGGTATAATTTCTGCGTACAGGCCTGCCATCACCCGGTGTATCCGAACGATTTTTATTATTTTATTCCAGAAGCACAAGTGGAGCTAACCGATTCTTAATTTTTGGAAGACAGCAGACGATGGATATCTTGTGCAAGAGTGAAATAACGTTTAGTATTATTACTCCCCGAACCAATTTTATTACTCATCACCTCCTTTATAATGAACAACGACTTTTTCAATGTACTCCTTTAGTTAACGAAGTATGATTTTTACTCAGCTCCGAGATGGTTGCAGTGCCAAAAGGCATACATCGCCCAAATAAGCAGCGCCCAAAAGACGGCACCAAATCGTCAGCCCCGAAATGAAACGGTTCCGTTCTTTAAATGTTCTTTTAACTCGGCTTTCAATTTCATATGGACATTTCTTAATTATGATAATATTTTTTTAGTCTTCAAAAGTAAAGTGTTCAGAATTACCCTCAGGGTCAACAACAAAATTTGTTCCTGGAAAACACGAATTTGTCCATCTTGATCCTTAATAGTGTTGGGTTTTGTATTAGAATCGCTGATTGACGGGTAATCAAAGTGACAACTGTCGTTTTTATTTAGTTTTATTTTATAATAGTAAACTCATTCCTTCAATGCGTATTTTAATTTCTTAAAATCAGATCGGGGAATTCTCTTAACTTGTGTTGAAGAAGTTAAGGAATTCATTTTTTTAATAGTTACGTTAAAGGAAAATCATTCAAAACAGTAAATACGGTCTTTGACAATCTGTAATGACCGTTTTTATTGTACGAATAGTTTTTATATGTCACATTCTATAAGTCCATACTTTGAACCACAGGTGGACTGTTGGTTCGAAACACTCGTTTTGGTCCTCGCTGCATGCAGTGGCAGGAACTGTTGATGATGCATTAGATATGGTACCGATACTGTCCAATGCTAAGGCAAAGCCCGTAACTTGCCGCGCAAGGTCGTTCCGAGTCGAGTAAGAATCAAATTCGGAAAGAATTCGGAAGAATCGGATTCGAAAGAATCGAATTCGGAAAGAATCGTTGAGAATCGAATTTTTTAATCGAATTCGAATTCGAATCTAAATCCCTGGACCGAGCGGGAGGTTGTCAAAGTACAGATGTTGAAATTTTCTATGGAAGTTCTACTTTCAGGTTTTACGCGATAGTAGTCAATTACGACAAATATGTTAAGGCTATGCCCAATATGTACAGTGAGGGGGTCTGGTTGGCCGAGTCGATAGCGCGCTGGACTCGGAATCCGGAGGTCCCGGGTTCGAGTGTTCGAGACCACGTAGCAACTCGCTACTTTTCGACCTAGGCCGGTTTTTCGGCAAGAAGAGAAGAGGGCTAAAACAGCCCTAACCACTTCCCCGACGTCTCTGAGGTGATGCTCTAAAGGGCGGATTCCAGGGCTTGGGTTGAGAGCAAAGAATTAGAAAAGAATATGTGGCGTTCTATAGCATAAGGGTCAACTTTGTCGATCGGATCGAAAATGAGTTAGATCCATATCCTGAAAATACATTAAATTCCCTTCGAAATGAGCCAAAGAGGAACCCTCTAACTATAAAACTCGCGCCTGGGGACGCGTTTGAAGTTTGAACTTCAAAAAACATAGTTTTGGGAAAAACGCGTTTAAAGTTTTTGAAACAAAAAATCGTCATATGAAAGGTTTAAATCACCAAATAAGGTCTTCAACGGCTAGTTTTACTTTTTTTATGTAATATTAATGTTGTTCAGTGCCATACATACCAGCAACAAAGTTGACCCTTTTTAAAATTTTGCCATATGTACCAGCGACAAAGTTGACCCTTTTTAAAATTTGCATCAAAGTTAACCTTTTACAACACTGGAGGACGTTTACACAGTGACATTAGGTTACGGTTTGGTTCGGTTGGAGCGCTAAGAACATAATACGGGAGTAGAAATTATAAAACATGTAAATTTCCTACCGACAACCTTGAAAAACGAGCGCGCAGTTTATGACGTAGCAGATACCACACCACTCCAACTTCGATGGCCTGTTACCACCGTTTAAAACGGCCCTCAAGGGTTCCAACTACCCTCACGTGAAAGTAGAAGGATCATAGTATACAAATCCATCAAAAACCGAAAATCGATATTTTTGACCAAAAATCACATTTTTGCGTTTTTCTCGAACAGTTGTTTCCGACAAAGTTGACCCTTTTGCAAAATAACGACACATATGCACAGTGACATAGCTGTCTTTGTCAAGAAGACATTGGGCCGCAAGATGGAACTGGAGTGGCAGAGTCAAAGGTGGCGGACACAGCAACAGCACCCTGTGCCTGCACTCGCCATCCCACCAACATCGAAGACGATGACAAGGACAACGACGATGTCGCTGCTGCCAAAAACTGACGAAGAAGACGATCCGCCGCCACTCAACAGCGAGGAAGAAGAAGACGAACAAGACGCCGTAGATTCGCTGCCGTGAAGAGCCGAAAGGAGAAATGGGGGTAGCAGGAACTACCTCAAAGAGACCCTCCTATTATGACGCAGGCCCAATCGGGGTACTTCCGGGATAGGAGATGCGGTGTCCCGGGGCCAATTTGACATGCGTGCATCGCCATTGCACAGTGACAGAAGTACTGGATGAAAAAATTTTCTCTATAGTCGATCAAACTGTTCTAAGAACTCATCAGATTACGAGTTCAAATGAAGGCCATCATAACGCACATGTAGTTTTGATAAGGATTCTAAAACTCAGTGGCTGCTCGTTCACTATGTTCAACAGTTTATTGCACCTCTAAGAAAATTCACACTACCTCTCCCCCCACCCCTTATGCTGATTTTAATAATTCAGCATTGACCTTTTTTTAATATTGATATAATTAACCACTGATCAATCCTACAATCAATCGAAAAAGCTGAAGAAAACACTCGTTTTCAACGTGTTTACAGTACACTGTTTATCGTAAGTAGCCAGTGGCGTAGCCAAGGGGGGGGCGAAGGGGGCGATCGCCCCCCATGGCCTTTTTTTTTTTTTTAATGAAGTCACAAAAACCTGATGAGCAAGTCTATAATAGAAAATCCCGTTTGACTGGTACTTGCGGAAAGCAGCTGAAACTTCACTCGACGTCTTCGGATAGTCGAACCTGACAAACCCGTATTTCCTTGATTCGTTGACACAAGTGCTGTGTCGCTGTGTGATGGAGGGGGAAAGTACCTAGTTATGTTCCAAAACTTTATCTAACCCCCCCCCCCCACCAAGCACGGCATGCCACACCACACAACATTTGACATTTAAAAAATGCCTATTTCTCGTTCTGATGTTTTCGCCCCCCCCCTTGACCAAATCCTGGCTACGCTACTGTAAGTAGCTGCGATGCAACTTGGCGATAGAATCGCCCGATGAAGGCGCGGAAGGTTAGAAAGGGCAGACGTTCATCTCGAGAAATAACGTTGAAATATTGCTAACCTATAATACATTAGCCATTTTTCTGATAATATTCGAATGCTGCCGATTATAATTTACGAGCTGCGGCCCACGCAGTGGTTCGCTCAGTGCAGAATTGCCATATATTTGAGGGTTTTTCGTCTGATTTTGGGATTTTTCAAGTTCCTTGAAAAATCTGCTGATATACATGAGAGCCTGAGTAGAGGGACGACTAAGAACGCTCACGAATAGAAGACCTAATCCTGTGGAAGTACAAAAAGTCAGTGTGTATCATGAAAGGCGGCACCCAAAGAAGAATGCGATATTATTGTTTTCAGTTAGTTTGACACATTCTATGTTACACACTTAGGTCATGAAAAAAAACACTTAAATGAATCACTAAATGTACCACTTATCCTTTTCTCTTCATAAAAGTCAGACCTTTACTCCCGCTATCAGTATACT
Organism: Acanthococcus lagerstroemiae; assembly: GCA_031841125.1. Lineage (NCBI taxonomy): Eukaryota > Metazoa > Arthropoda > Insecta > Hemiptera > Eriococcidae > Acanthococcus > Acanthococcus lagerstroemiae. The sequence goes on along the minus strand of CM063110.1, from coordinate 5,575,504 downwards.
ATTCATGGAACAACTAATTGATTTGGTTTCACTGGACAACAGCTTCCGGCTAATTTGTTTGATTTTCCAAATTTGAAAAACATCCCTAAAGCCGTGGCGTAGCCAGGGGGCGAAGATAGGTAGGCACCAATGGAAGGGAGATACGAAAGTTGTACGAAAATGGTATCTAATCAATCTAATTCATAAAATTTTTCAAATAGGTGGCAGCCTATAGGTTGAAACTAAGTCGAATTTTGGTACAAAATGACTCCTGCTTAAATTGATAAGTATGGATAAGCATTGAAGACTTGAGAAAAAGGTTAGGAACCCTCAAAATTAATTTAACAAAAACATTGAAAATTGAAGCGTCTTACTTAGTATTTAAAATTACATGAGAAAATGCAGTCACTGATAACGTACGATAAAGCGCGGATAAAGAAGCTCTCAATGAGCGTTGACGAAAGAAGATAACACCACGTGTCTAAATATATTTTTTGTCAAGAAACCCAATTTTGGGAAATCCCACCTAGGTCAGAGGAAATCACAGTCTTAGGCGAAATCATAAAGCGCTCTCATTTTTTATAAACGTGATGTCCGATGGAAGTATTATAACCATGAACTTTGGAGTCTTCTGTAATTTGTGCATTTCTCTGACACTGATTATCTCTACGTATAATCCTACCTACTATCTGTAAGACAGATAATAATGAATAATAATTCGAACAGTATCAAATTGAAGCGAAATTTGAACTTTTTATTTCTCAGTTGACTTCTCGATGGTTCGTTCAGTCATTGTGCATTATTCGCCACTTTATGATCATGTGTAGTGCATTCTACAGATTCAAATTTTTGTATCTATTGTTTTATTCAACTATTTTACACGTGCTGCTCGAAATTGGTTGCAGCATTGACGGTAAGTACATAGGTGCTCGTATTTCTATAGCTTACTTATTCATCAATTCGCCCTGTACATATTATGTTAACCAGCGGCCCCTTCTAGAAAAGAATTCCATTTTTCCGACGTTCACTTTTCGTTTCGGAAGGAATACCACATCCACATTCCACATGTGTAAATCGAGGGGAGGACATGGGAAGGACTTAGCATCTCCCCATGCACGAAAAGTCCCATCCCCCAAAAAGCAAAGTTAAAAAGCTGTATAAGTGAAATAATTTTCAGCATTAATTTGGCGCTTCTTAGCCCATATATCCCCATCACTCCAGATCATTTTTTGTACTTATAGTACATTTTAGATACTTTGTCATATTAGATCGGTTCACACGACAATATTTGTTCGCACAACAACAAAGGATGAACAGATTTGTTATATTTTCAAATAGGGTGATGCCCCCCCCCCCTTTGGTAGAACCTTCAGGAGTTTTTTTATATAATGCAATACATGGAAGAAGCACATAACTCTAACCCGGAATTCCCTCAAGACATGTCAGTAACCAACCTTCAAGAATTTTTCGATATTAAAACTGTTAAATGATTTCTAGTAATGCGTTTGACCAATGGAGCGCGCTAGTTGATTTTCCTTTTGGTTATAAAACTGGTGGTGCGATTTCGGCTACCTTACCCTATGCATTTATTTATTTATTCTTTGATTTATCTAATTACAGGTTGATTTGCCCGCGACTTTGTCGATCGTATACAGTAATTTTGTTTAAAATCGTAACATTTTTTCAGTAGTAATTGGTCTGCGTAAACGCTCAGACCATATTTTACATTAAAAAGAAAAGGAACTTCATACATAGGCGGAAGGGTAAAAGCAGGAGTAAGAATTACCAGCATTTTCACTATTTGTATCAGATAACATTCACAAGACCTCTCTACCAAAATTGACCGAATTTATTTGAAATTTTATATTATGTCCAGTCTTGAAGTTACCGGCTCTTAATCCATTTACGATGTGCATAAAGGTTAGCTGAATGACTGATACTCTTTTGAACGGGCGGGGGGATTACGAACATCTAACCAACAAACTCAATTTTGCTTCAATCAGAAATACGCTATCAAATTTTAAGAAAATTTGAAGACAAGATGGCGTCATCCTATCTCATATCTCCTATCTACAGGGGTAATAGTTAAGTGCTGGATGGCTTCTTTTTTCTCTTTTTTTTCTTTTTTTCCCCCTTTTTTTTCTTCAATAATTCCAAATATTTAAGATGCATTGGAATAGTATCTGGTCTGGGAACAACATATTATAGGGGGGATAGGAAGAGAGAAGAAGAGAGAGTGGGGGGAGATGCATTGGAATAGTATCTGGCCTGGGAACAACATATTATGGGGGGGATAGGAAGAGAGAAGGAGAGAGAGTGGGGGGAAGAACTTTGTGTTTAGTGACTGAGACTGAATTCCGCGGACAGCCCTAATCCTTGTGTTTCATTAAGAACCAGGATCCCCGCGCGGTCAAAGCTACATATTACTATACGCGGGTTCGCCATTTGTACATTGCCTTTCACGGCGAACCGTGTCCAGTTCGCAATTCATGCAAACATCGCTTTTTTCGATCCTGCCCCTGATTGCAGTCTCGTGGCATTATTAAAGATATTCCTGTACCTTCAAACCCATGTTGTGTGCTTAGTCTTACTAAGAGGGTTGTACTATGTTGCTTAAATTTTAGATTGTGGTAGAAAACCTAACAATGAAATATTACTTTATAATGCACCCGATGCCAAACTTGGAGACTCACCATGGCACGTCGCAGTATACGATGTGAAATCATTTAACCTGATCTGCGGAGGCACCATTATATCACCAAATCTCGTAATATCAGGTAATATTTCATTTATAATGCGCTTGCTCGATATACCTATGAAAAATGGGGAAATTACCCGAACATGGATGTGGGAACATACGTGGCGGGCTTCATGTTCCCACATGGCATAAGAAGATTTTATTCAGAGTGCTTAAGCGATGCCGAAGCAGGGTTAATCTTATATGTATTTCATTCGTATAAAGTAAGAGTAATATTTGAATATTTTGAAATGAACGAAACATCATATTTTCTCTAGCTGCCCACTGTTTTTACAATCAATCTATGAAGCAGAAACATGAAGCGAATAATTATGAGATTGTCACTGGAAAATTCAAGCGCGATTATTATTCAAAAGATAGTATGGTGCAGAAAGCGTACAAAGTAGGTATATATAATATGATATAATATTCAATTTATTAATATCGACATGGAGTAGTCTAACCTTCAAATTAATATTGCTGTTCGATCGTTGAAAATGATTCCCTCGCCTTTTTAGCCTTAAGAATTTACAGAGATAAACGCAGGACTTAGGTAACAACCTAATATCGAATGCGACATATCAGGAACAGTAAGAATTGGTACTAAAACTTTATAAAGAAAAAAACATGTTTTGGTAGGTGAAGGAAATACGGGATTCCCCTGACAGGCCGTATAGACCTTCATGGGGGCATCATGCCTCCGATGTTGCGGCTGTGGTACTCGCTGAACCAATGGAATTCAATGAATTGGTACTACCTGCCTGCATTGACTGGACTGGGCGACCTCCATTTCGTCCAACAAAAACAATGCACTCTGGAAAGGTACTATACTAATACTGAGATTGGAATATCCCGAATATTCATATTAAACAGTGAATCTATTAATTCTAAATAGGAATAATATACCAAGATTTTGAGTCAGCTAATGGAAAGATTTCTAGAACGTACGATGCAGACAAAACATGAATGAAGCAATAGAAAATGTCTTCAGATGACTTCCAACAAGAAACAGGGTTCTTGTAGAAATTTCTTTTTTCGACAGGTTTTCAGGGTTGTGCTTGAGACATGTTTCACAAGTTGTTTTTAGAAATAATATTTTGTATAACTGTTCAGTAGGTGAAAAAAATAGTAGCTCGCTTTCAACTAATTTGATTCATTATTCTTTTCATCCCTGAAGCTTGTTGGTTGGGGAAAATATAAAAAAGAATCGGACCAACCAAGTGATACTTTACGCGCTGCTGATTTGCCGTTTATCAATTATACAGACTGCCAAAAAAAGATGGAAATACTAGAATTTGATAAATTCTGCGCTGGTACTGATGATGGTAAGAATTCTCAATTATTACGTGTTTAAAAGATGAAAGCTGTATTTAGGCGCGACAGCGCGAGGAGAGATGATACTTAGAATCAATCAAGGACCCCTCCCTCCGGAGTGAACATTAATATGGATAAAATGAAAACGTTATGACTAGAGACCGGATTTCTCGGCATTGAACCATGTGAATTTCGGCACCAAAATCGGAAAATTAGGCATAATTCGACATTAAAAAAAAAGAAGGAAAAATCAATTTTTTTTTATCTCATTTACTTATTCAATAATTAGAGAATTACAAATCAAAGAAGCAGACAGGCTCAACTCTTGCTTTCTTCGAATGTTTTAATTCTAATTACAAGTGTAAATGTTGATAAAAATAAAGGAAAAAACAGCGGCGTCAGACGGTTGTATTTTGAGGAGGGGGGTACAAAATTTGAAATTAAAGTCGACAATTAAGAAAAAAGTAAAATGTTTTCTTTTCTCGTAAAAAGTGAAAAAAAGAAAACAAATCTTGTAAAGTTACAGGAATCTCGTGATTTTCTCAAGGCTTCTTTTCATTAACTTGCTGAATACTCAGTTTTCGTTTCTATTAATGGTGGTGAGGGGGTCGGGGGTAAATGATACTGTGTACCCCTCGAAGAGACTTTCCCTGACACGTGGAAATAGTACATAACGGGTATATTTTTCGATAATTCGATATTCGTTAGCGTCATATTCAAGCTGTATTATAGATTACTTCATCCCTTAATTTTATTCCAGAACAACTATTTTTTTGTCGTTTCGGTATTATTCAGCATTTATCTCGTTTTCGGCATTTTTCGGCAAAATAGAATTTTTTCCCGGGGTCCCATTTCTCAGGATTCGAACTTATCATTTTGACTCACATTGATTTCGTCCTCAAGTAAAAAAGTGCCCAATGCCGAGGAATCCGGTCTCTAGCTATGACTAATGGTCTGAACTAGACAAGTTCACTACCTTATAACCGGATAAAATCGTTTCTTCATATTAGGTCATATTTCAGCTTGAGAATTCAAAATTGAAAGCAGATTCAAGAAACAGTGGAGGAAAGGTCAACAATATGAAGGACTCCATTCATAGGCGCCGACTTACGGAAAATATTGAAGGGGGCAGAATTAAAGTTATCACGGTTCTTAGGAGCAGTCAAAAATCCCTCTCTTTGAGAATGCGAATGGTCGTCGTCTTCAATCTACTTTGGTACCAAAATTATACCCTTCTCATTATTACTGATCACATTTTATATGTACTTCCTTTTTTGTTAAATTTAAAAACTGATGGTAACATCTGTTGTACTTTTTCCATTTTTAAGTTGAAAATATTCTGGGGGCGTCGCTCCCGCCCAAAAAAAAGCCACAACGGCACTTACGTTTCCATTATAATGACTGGATTTTCTGTCCGATTTTTCTCCGTGAAAAACCAAAAACTCAAGATACAACGAAGCACAGGTCTCAAAAAGACGTCGTCAAGACGAGTAATTCCACGAAAATACCGAGTGAAATTGTTTTGAATGGCAAATCATTTTTTGTCTTCGATTTTTTCGGTAGATGATGTTTACACGGTTGAGGTTTGGGACCTTTATCCGGCATTTCAGTTCGCCTTCTTGGGTTATTGCTAAGCGACCAGGTTTTCACATACCCAATAGGTACAGGTATATTAAGAAGAGGGCAACACGTTAGCACACAACTGACTGCCATATTAAGATTTAACGCTATCGACATCTTAGTTCTCAGAACCAAAATCTGGACTCGCATTTGTTGTGACACATAACACAAACGCAAGGCAACGTATCACATCGGATGGGAAGATTCGGGTGATAAATCTCGCGAGCACTATAAATGAGACATATAAAGAAATTTTCATAGGATATTCCATAAGGAATGAAGGGTTAATAATTTATCTCCATATAAGTAAGATTTTTGATGAAGGATGTAATTCTTGCTCTTTGTATTTAATTCAGCGATAAGTCAATCACAGAATCAAACAGTTTCTGATACTTCAGTGTATACTTATTCATTGGATAAATATGAGGACCGGAACCAAAATTCTTCATTTGTGTGGGTGTCATTATTTTGACCACAGAATGTAATAGTTTCAAGTCAAGCGAGCAACAGCTTTTTATTTTTAGGAGAATTTCTATTCTTATTAAAATATTATATTTTGGACATTCGCACGAGAGAAAGAGTTAGTCCCCAAATCCAACCCCTCTAAATTAACAATGATAAGAATAGTATAATTCAAATATGTAATCAGTAAATGTGGCAAGTAACTGAATTTTAGTTATTTTATCAACCCTGATCCTTAATTGGAATGCAGAAATAAAGGAATAATATTTAATAATTGATGAGATATTAGTCTGTTAATATCTGACATAGGTAAGGATTTTATGAAAAAAAGAAATGGAATTGATGTACAAGGTCAAAGTTACAATGTTTTCCAAATCGAATCAATTATTTTTCGTCGTCATTACATTAATACTCACTCATTGTTTTCCTCACAGTGCAGACACTTGGCTTTATGATATGACGGGACACTCCACCTTATACATGAACATCAGATTTTCTTCTGATTTTATTCGAATAGCTCGGCCCCTTGAAGTCATTTCAGTTAAACTAAAAATGATCGACGTACTGAATACGTATAGAAATAACACATACCTATTGTTCACCTTATTAAAATTACGGGCGTAATACGTTTGCGCACATGACTTAAAATACGGTAGGGAGAGCAGGGTGTCGTTTGCGCACAAGTTATAGTGACGTTTACGCCAATAATTTTTCGCGAAGAAGGTTACGTTTGCGCCAAATTAATTATTGGTTTCGTCAATTGCAAAAAGGAAACTGCATCAAGAACGAGTACTTAGACGACAAATCAGAAGTGGGAGCATGGTTTAGACGGTTTTTTTGGCCTCAGTAACTTACCCCCTGAAGAAGTACCAGATGCGTTCACTGAACTCATTTTTGATGCACCAGAGACATCTATGAAATTTCCGGATTACGTTCTCGATAATTATATTGACACTGACGCGTTCTACCCACCCCATCTATGGGCTGGTTCACTCTCTGCTGCAGCCAGAACAACAAATGGTGTAGAGAGCTTTCACAGCCACTACAATAAATCGTTTTACTCTTCAAGCCCACACATTTACTTAGTGATTGAAACAGCACTCGAAATTCCAACTGAAACGCGTTTGAAATTAAAATCAATTAGAAGAGGGTTATCGCAATCAGGGCCACCGAATAGGAGGGGAGGGTACTTTTCCCCCGGGCCCGGGTTTTTTGAAGGGGCACGCTGAGTCACAGACATTATAATTATCAAATAGACAATATGACTTTTTACGAGCAAATCATTTCAGTGTAGGCCCGCAGATTTTTCCCCCGGTCCCGGTTTGGCTCTTGGCGGTCCAGGTCGCAAAATAAACGAAAGGAGCAAGCTGTACGTGAAGCTAGGATTCACAAACTATGGTTAGATTATTCGAACCAAACAATCATACGCGAAACCTACGTTCGAGGAATTGGGTATATGACGCATGTTACAAGAGCTGTGTAAGCAAGGTACAGTCCGCACATCGTTAATCATGCCTGTTGGTTCAGCAGACAGTCCTAAGCCTGTTTAAGTAAGAAGGAATATGCGCGCAAACGTACTTCTTTTGCTATAAAATTTGTGCGCTAACGTCACCATTTGTTGTGCGCAAACGTCATCTTTTTTGGGGAGCAAACGTATCGTAAAAGGGATCAACTGGCGCAAACGTATACTGCACCCAAAATCACAACTTTTTACTTTGAAATCATTGACTGATAAAGGCAATATGCTCGTAAAAGCAATTTAAACGATATTTTACCGTAAACAAACTTCCGCAGCCAATAACTGTTCACGATATGATGAAAATTCGTGGACTTCCCTGCATAGCGCGTTTTCACCATCGCAACAATTTCTCAGTTGTATCAGTAGGGGCGGGCCCGGGTGGGCCAGGTCCGTCCAAAAGATTCCTCGTCCCGCCCATTTTTTTAAAAGATTAAATCATTTTAGAGAAATTATTAATTTTTTCTAAAAAAAAAAAATTATTAATAAAATAATATATCTAACTTGCATAACGTAAGTCACGTCACGAACACCCACATAGTGACATTTTATTGAATAGCAGTATTCATTTAAGTATGCGTTTATTTACAATTCTACATGTCGACGTCATTTTTCAACACCTCCCCCTCCCCCCTCAAACCATATTTCAAAAATTGATTTGGTCTTGAGCTACTTGACTCAACTCTGTATTGACGCTTCCGTGCCCGTGCAAAAAAAAAAAAAAAAAAGCTAGTTACGCAAGTGCAATTTTCATCAACCTGCCCTTTTTGTACATCAATATACTTTCGCACGTTTAAGACTGACATTTTGCCCGAGTGCCTCCCTTTCCCAACTCAATATCTGTATTGATCATTGATATTGATAACCTTTGAAATCACCCGATGTGAAAACTTGGTTTTAATGAATATTTCAGGCCAGATTTGAAATCAGCTAAAATAATACTTCATAAATATTTATGATATTATAAACTGGCTTTGGAAAGCTTAGGGCACCAAGTGGTTGACCCAATTTTTATGCAGTGAAACACTGTTCTATTGGCCAACTTCAGTATGACCTCAGTTAGCATAAGCTGTCACTTAAACAAAAGCAGACTTGACTACCGTCCACTTTCCAGTTTTATCATGGTATTTTATTTATTTATTTTTATTTATTATTATTATTATTATTATTTTTAAAGGTGTTGGCTCGGCTAAGGGTGATAGTGGAGGAGGCCTAGTATTCAGAAGCGAAGACAATCGGTTTTATTTACGAGGTATAGTGAGCACCCGGGAGAAATACTCGAATCTATCAATATCATCCTTTACTGACTTGACGTATCACGTTGAATGGTTGGATCGTGTTCACACAGAAATATCGAATAAGGAAGAAATATCTTTACTCCAGGCGGCTGAGCAAGGCCAATTAGATAAAATCAAATATTTCTTACGGGAAAAAAGGGAAGATATCAATTCGAGAGACAGCTTCAACAATACGGTTTTACATTTAGCGGCTTTACATAATCACCAGAATATACTTGAGTACCTCATCGAAGAAGAGAAGGCTGATACGAATACGAGGGGATTTCTCGGGCGAACACCTCTACATATGGCAACAGGACCTGGCCATCTAGAACTGGTAAAATACTTGATTCTAAAAAAGGCGAACCCCGATCTGAAAGACAATGAGAATAGTTCAGTTTTACATTTGGCTGCCTATTACGGCCACAGAAATGTAATTAGATACCTTGCAGATGAATTAGGTGCCGATGTGAACATCAAGGGATATGTAGGAAGGACACCTTTGTGTTACGCAGCGCTGAACAATAAATTAAACACGATAAAGTACTTGATTCAGAAAAAGGCAAACCCCAATCAGAGAGACAATCAGAATAGTTCAGTTTTACATTTGGCTGCGTCAGATGGCTACATAAATGTAGTGGAATACCTTATACAGGAGGCAGGTATTGATGTGAACACTAAGGGAAATGCAGGAATGACACCTTTGCATACCGCAGCGTTTTGTGGTCAATTAGATACGGTAAATTATTTGATTCAGAAAAAGGCGAACCCCAATCTGAAAGACGATCATAATAATTTAGCTTTACATTGTGCTGCAATTAGAGGCTACATCGATGAAGTGAAATACTTTATCGATGAAATCGGTGTCGACATGAATGCGAAGGGAGGTTTAGGAAGAACGCCATTCCTTATGGCAGGGCTCAATGGACATTTAAACATAGTCAAGTACATGATTGAGAACAAGACGGCGAGCATCAGTTCAAAAGACGATGAGAATAGTTCAGTTTTACATTTGGCTGCGGCAAACGGTCACATAAATGTAATTAGATACCTTGCAGATGAATTAGGTGTCGATGTGAACATCAAGGGATATGCAGGATGGACACCTTTGTGTTACGCAGCGCTGAACAATAAATTAAACACGATAAAGTACTTGATTCAGAAAAAGGCAAACCCCAATGAGAGAGACAATAAGAATAGTTCAGTTTTACATTTGGCTGCGTCGGATGGCTACATAAATGTAGTGGGATACCTTATAGTGGAGGTAGGTATTGATGTGAACATCAAGGGAAGTGGAGGTAAGACACCTTTGCATACCGCAGCGCATAATGGTCAATTAGATATGGTAAATTATTTGATTCAGAAAAAGGCGAACCCCAATCTGAAAGACGATCTTAATAATTTAGCTTTACATTATCGGCATGTCAATAAGGTACATCGATGAAGTGAAATACTTTATCGATGAAATCGGTGTCGACATGAATGCGAAGGGAAGTTTAGGAAGAACGCCATTCCTTATGGCAGGGCTCAATGGACATTTAAACATAGTCAAGTACATGATTGAGAACAAGACGGCGAGCATCAGTTCAAAAGACGATGAGAATAGTTCAGTTTTACATTTGGCTGCGGCAAACGGTCACATAAATGTAATTAGATACCTTGTAGATGAATTAGGTGTCGATGTGAACATCAAGGGATATGCAGGATGGACACCTTTGTGTTACGCAGCGCTGAACAATAAATTAAACACGATAAAGTACTTGATTCAGAAAAAGGCAAACCCCAATCAGAGAGACAATCAGAATAGTTCAGTTTTACATTTGGCTGCGTCAGAGGGCTACATAAATGTAGTGGAATACCTTATACAGGATGCAGGTATTGATGTGAACACAAAGGGAAATGAAGGAAAGACACCTTTGCATGACGCAGCACAGTCTGGTCAATTAGATACGGTAAAATACTTAATTCTAAAAAAGGCGAACCAATTGAAGACGATCTATAATTTAGCCTTTACATTATGTGCATATGAGGCTACATCGATGAAGTGAAATCTTTATCGATGAAATCGGTGTCGATGAATGCGAAGGGAATTTAGGAAGAACGCCATTCCTTATCAGGCAAGGCATAAACAATCAAGACATATTAGAATAGAGCAGCATTTTTCGAAAGACTGAAATATAGTAAATTTTCGTTAACGGTCACAGAAATGTAGTTACATACCTTCTCCATGTTCTCGCGGTTGGAAACCTTTGAATATAGCAGCGCAGAATGGTCATTTAAATACGGTAAAATACTTAAATCAGAAAAAGGCGAATACTAACCATTCTGAACGACGAGGTAGATAATTTGACTTTTTCAGCTATTACGATTACATTCACTTTGTTTGTAGTATAACAAGAGCCGTTATAACGTATACATATTGTAAGTATACATAATATTAGAATTATACCTATGCTAGTCGAAAAATGGATTTTTATTGAACAGCAAACCATTGTACTTATTTGTACTTCATTGATATTTCTTTCAGTTCTGAAATAAGTATGTCAAAAATTTCCAATTTACAATGTACTGCCTGCTACACGCATGTCTCAAAAATGGATCTGTTCCACCCATAAAATAGATTAAAATTACCCTTCAAACATATTCAGAGGGGAATTCGTTGATTGCGTCCGAAAAGTAAGAAGTTCTATGAATTGCATCCCAACTACAAGACTCACATTCATGAATAACATCCCGATTATTAAATCTGCATTCATGAATTGCCTCCCGATTATTAAATCCACATTCATAAATGGCGTCTCGTTTATTAAATCCATATTCATTAATTGCGTCCCGTTTATAAAAATATGTAAAGTACACGCTTACAAAATACAGTAAAACCTCCTACAACGGTCACTCCAAATAGCGGCACCCTCTAAATAACGGTCAATTTTCTTAGTCCCTACTTGTGTTATGGGAACTTTACATTACACCTCTATTAACGGTCATTCTAAATAACGGTCACAAAATCTCGTAAAATTTCGAATAAAACACTAGAAGACTGTATGACGAAGTTAAATGCATTTGTCACACAGACAAATGATATGGAAATCCTCGAGTTATTCAAAAAAATGCAGATCAAATTCGAAAAGAAGACGTTATTGACGAAACTCAGCTCATCTAAACAGACAGAGATCACCACTTTTCTCAAATAATTTTTCAAGTACAGTATGTAACCGCTAGTTTATAAGTTATTCACTAAAAATGTACATACATATATTCTCTGTGAATTCAACCTAATTTTTAACGGTCACTTTTCATTTTTCACCTCCTTTAGCGAGCACCTCTACTTTGCGGCCACCTCCAAATAACGGGCATTTTACCTGGTCCCTTGGGTGACCGTTACTTCGAGGTTTTACTGTATTATAAATTCGTCTACGGTACTAGGTACATGACTGTGTGAATACGTTCATATACATGGCGCGTCGAATTATACAATTATTTGCACGTAGGGGGCTGAAACTTACGGGAGACCATTTTAACAAAATTCGTATCGACTGATGTCGTTGGACTAAAATATAAGCACGCTTTCTTCAATGACCTGTTCACTTAGAGAAGTACGAACTAGTGGGGTTCTCATTTTCACATAAGATAACTCTTGAATTTCGAGGAGACTGTCAATTAAAGAAAAGATATGAGAATGATGGTGCTAGAACATGGAATTTAATTTTGAATGGAAGGCCTAGCAAGCATTTTTATTTTATTTTATTAAGAAAATTCCATACAAATTTTTTTAAACATGTTTTTTCTAAAAAAAAAAATTTTAAAAACGTTAGCTTCCCCGTATTTTTTCAAAAAAAGTTTTTTTTTAATTGTGTTGTTTCTTCAATCTTTTTTGATTGTTTTTTTTATTAAATATTATTTTTTAATTTTTAATATTTTAAACTATTATAAATAATAAATATTAATTAATTTTTTTAATCAATATAAACGAAATATTGGCCTCGCGTATAAATCATACACTGTGGCAGTATTCATCCCCCAAAATCTCACATTTATTGCGTTTTACAACGGAATAAAAACTTTTCGGGCTGATTCTAAATTTGTACTTGGGACTTTCTTAATTTTTTTCTAAAATTTTATTGTTAATTTTTTCGTTCCGATAACGCGAGAAAAATGCCAAAACTCGAACATTTCGTATCGAGAAACGTGTAACATACTGAACAAGGTAGTTGGAGAAAATAGAAGAATATCGACCGCTTCATTTCCTGGATGAAAATAATTTCGTCCTTTTATTGGAGCAAGACGAAGAAAAATTGTTCAACTTCTTGAAGAACGAGAAACATGATTTTTTATGAGTAAGTAGGAGAAAAAAACTGATTTCTACCCTCGGTGAACAGAACTTCCTCTCTGAGGACAGAGAAGTATGAGTAAATTACCCTCTGCCCGATTAAAATTTTTCTTTTGAGCGAAGAGAAATTTATGAAGGCGAACATCATCTCTTCCTTTCGTGAAATGAAAGGACTTCGTTTCTCTCTTCCAGGTACAGTATCTCTTTCTTTTCTCAAGGGAATTGAAGAAAAACACCACTCCTCATTTCTCAATAAGAACTTGACTTTTTTCTCCCAAGAAAATGAATCATGCCAAGTTAGTTTTACCCATAATTAAAGTTAATGATACCTTGCAGCTTCCTTAAAAAAGGAAGAAGATTTTTTGCCCCAAAAGATGCATTGCCCTATCAAATAATGATCCATGTTTATCGCGCACCGATACGACCATCTCCTCAACTGTGAAAAGAGTGAGAATTAAAAGAAACACCCTGTATAAGTAATCTATTATAAGATATAATTCCAGCCAGGTGTGCATATATTTCAATAGTAAAGATGTATTAAATTATAGGGTGCATGATCATGGTAATATTTCATGGGATCGTTTTTGGACTCACAGGCTACTTGATGAAGATATGTATGTTTGAGTAACGTCTGGAGATATCGATAAAGTCTGAGATAGTAGCAGCGCTGGCGCGAACATTGTTTTTAAAGGGGGGAGTAGATCAGAAATTAACCCTTTTCAGATGCTTCAGATACGTATAGCTCTTTATCCCGTCAGTGCAAATACGTGGTGGCATGTGTCTTGCTGTATGTCCGCAGAGAGTTTATTTTATGCCAAATTTTATGAAAGAAAAAATCGTTTCAATCCAACCGATCCCAGCTCGATTCGCGGAACATATGCAGAGTCAGGGACGAATTGGAATTCCTGGAGGGAATTCTATTAGATTCGGACAAACTTTTCATTTTCAATATCCAATTATTAAGCCGCTCAAATTTTATGAAGTGGAAACTGTGATACCGCCACAGAACTATTTTTTCGATCTTTATAAAATTATTAATAATGTGAAGGTATTTGTAGTAATGTGTATTTAACGTGACACGAATTTTTCTCTTTGTTATTTGTCATAAAAAAGAAAACATTAATCATACGATTACTTGGACGCTGTTCAACAAAAGGGAACCAACTAGCATTTGTAAACAAAATGAATTATTAGTATCGTAGAATTTTTCAAAATGCGGACCCCGATTCAAAAATGTGTACTCACGTTGAAAAAAGCTTATCAGGAAACGAAATGGCATAAATAGTTTCTACATGGCTCTTGAACTTCGAATCACGTGTTCTCAAAAAGCAGACTCTGCTAGTTGGTTCCCTTTTGCCGAACAGCGTCCCCTTTCCCTCTGTTGGTCGGAGAAAATATAATTGAAACCTCCACCAACATTACGTTAAATATTTTTTAAATGCGAAAAATCATGAAAATTGCTCTATTTACACATCATTTAGATTGCCATGATCATTCTTTCAACTTCTTATCATCTAGAGCGATACTAGCGCGCCTATCTTACTATTGATAAAAACTGCAGGCTGTGTGTGTTAGTAGTAGTGCGTGTAACAGCGCTCCGTACACACGAGTTCGAATATCGGCCACCCATGACCTGTTGTAGGAGCGCTAGTACCGTCATCAGTAAACTCAACTGGGGTAATATCGGCTACTCATGACTTATAGGAGCGCTAGTATCGTTATCAGTGAAGAAGTCATGAGTGGTCTATATTACCACCGGTGTCCGATATTACCCCAATGGACAGTACTCGCATTACATTTACATCACTTCACTCCTTTCCCACCCATCTAATGGACCAATTACATCACTTATTCTTTTCATTTATAAACCAACTTCCTCATCCTTTCTATCTCGCATCTCCTTTACAACCAAAAGTACTTCGAAATTCGCTAGAAGCACTGTAGCCGCTGGACGAAAAGATGATGCTGCTCGTTATCACCATCTACTACAGTGCAAAGTGTCACTAGATTTACCAATCTCCTGCTTTTAGTTTCATGTTAAATTGAATTTTTTACTTTTTACTAGACTACCCTAACTTACTCTGATAAAACAGAATTTTGATCAGAAATGACTATTTTCAATTTCAAAATGTTCAAAGTTTACGTGTTCATACTGATGTAGGATTTTGTAATAAATCATGTATTCGTCCGCTGATAGGCTTTCTTCGAATATGCGAATACAAGATGTCTCGCGAAACAACTGTTGAACTCCAGCAGTAAACAGTACGTCTAGGGCGTGAAAAAAATCTCATGTCCTCTTCATCTTGGGTAAGAGTCACGGAATCCCAAAATACGCAACCGAGATGTTGGCTCAAAAATGGTTTTTGAATGCTAGGTCTTATTGTCCTCAGTGGGTAGAGTGAACAAGTTCGCCAGGACTTGTGTCCTGTTTTCGACAATACCACTACACAACAGTAGGGCTCTATAGTTTCACCTGGGTATACTAAGCCACCATTTTGGTTCATACTGCGCCCGTCGATGCCGAATTGACTACGCATTACGCTCCGCATAGTCGGATTCGGCATCCACGGGCGCAGTATGAACCAAAATGGCGGCTTAGTATACCCAGGTGAAACTATAGAGCCCTAACAACAGCATAATAAACACATGAAATGAGATTGTTGGGAAGTTTACATTGCCTAGGTAGCGCTAGTGTAACACACTTAACACAAACTAAGTAACGCTCAACACATTGGAAACGTCTGGGGCTTATTTCAGTTTCCTTATTCTTCTACCTCAAAAATCGTGATTTTCAATTTCACGTAATTTTATTTTTTTTAAATGTCCATGATACTCATTCTTTTTTATTCTGATAGTTCAACCAACTTTCTTTCGAAAACGATTTTTATAATACGCCAAAGGCGTTCAAAGATCACTCCTTTTACACGTTTTTCATATGGAGGAGTGAAATTATCCCCTCGTTGTAGAAGCAGGGCTACCAACATAGGTACTCTTGGTTTCCAATTCATATAATTTTAGCATACAGCTGAGAGGCGGGGTCTGGTTGGTCGAGTGGATAGCGCACTGGTCTCGGGATCCGGAGGTCCCGGGTTCGAGCCCACGTAGCAACTCGCTACATTTCGACCTAATCCGGTTTTTCGGCAAGACGAGAAGAGGGCTAAGAAAGCCCTAACAGCCTCGCCGACGTTTCTGAAGCAATGCGGATTCCAGGGCTTGGGTTAAGAGTAAAAAGTCAGAAAAGAGACAAGTACTTTTGGTTAGCTTCCTAGTATGATTATTTTAGTTATAATTTGAATACTGAACACGATGGCGTTGACCATTTTTCTCGAGAACCTCTCGTTTTCAGGGACATACCGATGGGGCGGAGGGCAACCCCCCCCCCGTAGGAATTTTTCACTCAGCAGTTCGGAAGATTTACCATTTCTGTCAGGGACGAAAATAAGCGTAAGAGGGACACGTTGGGAAATTTTAGTTGATAGATCAACCGTTGGAAAAATCCAACAAGTCGAAAGTGTTTTTTTTAGCCAATACCAAAAAATTTGATACTTGGGAATCTTGAGTTGAGTCACTAGGGACTTTCACAATTCCCACAGAAAAGCTCCCTACTCGATTTCCATATTCAAAATAAAAATTTCATCATATTTTTTATCGTCCACGATTAGCTCCACTGATACTGATAACAATAATGAACATGCGCATAGTTGTTTGATTCATGGTACCCGTCTTGATGATACTAAAATTCGCATTTAAGATAGGAGATAGGGGGAAAAAAATATATATATATATAATCAAATAATTAATATTGGCGTTGAATTCGTCGTTGATTTCCCCCATCCTGACGCAGGCCCGATCGGGGTAATTCCAAGTTAGGGGGTGCGGTGCTGTCATTGAATTTAGGGAAAATCATGGCGGGAGTCATGTGTGCTGCAGGAAAGGTTTAAATAACATAAGATCATGTAAAAAAGGGGACTTGAAGCGCCCGATATTTTCATTTCATCTTCTTCTTTTGTGAAGCCCTCCATAAGTTGTTGGAATTCCTTGATTATCACCCTCTGAAACCTAAGCACTTTCCCCATCGAAGACAGAAAAACCTCCACGCCTCAAGACATGAGACAGGCATACAGTCGAATTGACGGGAACAAACACAGAAAGCAGAATTCAGAAGCCAACATGCTCTATGGGCAGAGAAGTTTTAAAATATTGATTTCTAAAGAAAAAAAAAATTATGTTTGTATTTTTGAAACATTTAGTACCTAAACAAACTCCCAAACGATTCTCTCATTCGAGTTGTCACTAATCCACTGTGTAGCCATTTCAAAAAAACAAATATTCAAAGCTGGCTCATCTTCCTTCCCTCCCCCAAAAAATTCGACTCGAGGACTTTCGAATAATTTTCATCTTATGTTACAGACAAATAATTGGGTCATCAACAATCATGTATCGTTATTTCAGAAAAAATAGGCCTAATGTAGCCCCCTTCCCTAAATATCACATATGAACTACCGATGAACGTAACAGCTCTTGCTTGAAGAAATGATACGTTTTTACACGCACAATTACGAACTAATGGAAGAACAGAAAAATGTGCTCCAATGTTCTTTCCTCCTGCATCACATCTCCCAAAACTGTTTTGTTTTCTATTTGGAAAAGTAATTGATGCTCATTAAAAACAAAAGAAGTTTTTAAATAAATCTTTTCACCCCGCTCCCTCGCCTAATAAAATGTAGCTCATCAGCTTTCTTTCGCCATCCATTAACTTTGTATTTTGGAAAATGATCAACTCAGAAATATTTCAATCTCAAACTGAAACAAATTGGAGTTCTGAAAAGTGACTTCCTGTTTCCCTCTCCTTGCGCAAAAAAAAAAAATGCAAAACAAAAACTCGTCACAAATGGTAAGCTTCAGCATAATATCTTCATTATGAGACACACACATAACAGTAAAGAATTCAAAAAATGTAACACTCCCTCAAACTGGCCTCAACTGGAGGGGGGCATATGAACAAGAGAATTACTTGGATACTTTTCAGATTATTGTACCTCAAATACTATTCTTGGATCACTTTTTCATTTCTTTACCTGTATTTTCTAAAACTTAGTATTATCTTCATTTCGTCTTGATCATATTCATTACTATATTGCCTATGTCCAAGGAAGAAGGGGAGCCAAACTTTTTGCATTAAGTAAATAAAAAACAAGAAGGGAAAAGTTCAACTTTACATACCACCAACTGTATATACATTGTAGATCATCTTCTTTTGTGAATGCAAAAAGCATTTTCAAAATATTTGCGCATGCTTTCTCTATAATAACTGGTTATATTATACAGGTTCACAACTTACCCAGTGCATGTTGAAAGCCTTTGCCATCTACTTGCTGTCCCTGAAACATAATGCCATTGTATACTTAGTTCCTTATACGTGCCATTGTAATATAGTACCTAATGTTGTAAACGTAATCGTGTGTCACAAGTTTATCTGATGTTCATTCTGAATCGTGTATCTAATAATTTAATTACCTCTATTTTGATTCTGAATATACGATAGAAAAGTATTATAGTTATATTGTATCATTGTATACCTGTTGCTTATTCTTTAGTTACTATTTATTACTTCATTTGTAGTTTGATAACTTGCTCGTTACGAAACATGAGTACAGTGTTTTCATTTTACCTACCGTATCTGTTTGTTCGACCATCTTTAGGTATCTTTGTTACTTTCATTCTTCTCATTATTTTCTCATACGTATGAGGTATGATCAATCTCAAATAAGTTTTACATAGCATCAAAATATTCTAGTTCATTGTAGATATTTTAATCTCACTGTAGAATTTGTACATGGTGTTTTAATTTGTATATCGAATCTAATTCGTTCGTTCTAATAAGTATCTATGCAGGGTCGTGGTGACGGGGGATATTTCCATCCTCTGATCTTGTTTGAAGTGTTGACTCTCGGAAAATTTTAGTAGCCAGTTGGGGTAAAATTAAGAAAATGATGAGGATTTTCGGTGGGATGGAGGCAAGAGGGGTGCAGAAATGTTTTATATTTCAGCCAGCATTTTAGCTGGCTTCCCTTTCACACCCTTCATGCTACTGATTGCTGGCTACTGCTCTGTATGTATGTAGAAACTGGGTCTAATATGCAATTACCAATCGTTCTGTCGGGTATTGCGGGGGGGGGGGGGTTAACCGATGTATGAATTTTTCGACAGTTCGACAGGACGTATTCATGTTTTAAGTTCTTAAATTATGAAGTTGGTTCCTGTTTTCTTCCTCTCGTTGTTCTCTCTCTCTCTCTCGTTGAATTTTTGAATTACTATTCTGTTACGAAATGTAATAATTAGAATGGCTGTTATTTGTGATTTGTTTTGCTGGTTCGTGTACATACAATATTTGTGTTTTTATTGTTGGTTATCTCATTTATTTGCGCAGATCTACGCGTGTGCGTGAAGTATTTCTTACGAGTATCTTTATGAAATCGTTTACGATGGCCAGCGTATAGAACTGATAATCAGAAGTCTGGGCTTTTAATGTGTACGTAGGTGTTTTTATAGAATTATTTTCCGAGTCTTGGGAAATGAATCGAGAAATGCCACCTGAGAGAGGAAATTATTTTTGAAATAGAAGAAAATGAAGTATTTCACAGTACAGTTCTTATTCCAAGACCTAAAACCTGCGTGTAGGTACATAATTAGTACACAAGGGCACTTTACAACGAATGACCTAATTGCTAAAATGAGAGTCATAAGCAAGCCGCTTGAACCCTGGAACGAAGCAAGCGTCATTTTAGCTTCTCACTGAGTGGAACTGAAGACTCCTGATTGCCGAATCAAAGGTTCAGTTTAATCATGGCTTACAAATTTAAGTCTTTCGAACATGCCCTTTCAGAAATTACAGAGGAGGAATGGAGAGGTTCAAGTTATGAGAATTCACAAAACGAAAAAGAAGCACGTCAAAAGCATATTTCCTTAATCATTCAAGCCAACTGTACGAGGAGTATATACTATACATATTGAAAAATATGCATCAGCCCTAATATTTCATTATAAGCGACGAAACTCTGAAGGTGATATCTTTTCAGGGGCTTTTCGCTCTGTAAGTTCTTTTTGTTATTCTTGAACCTCTTCCTCAGATAAAAAAATCTATGTCCCATATCCGAACTGTTTATTTACAATGTCTTAGAGTATAGGAAATGTTTAAAACCTGTGACCATTCTCGATCTTGATCATCATGTTCTCGCGGGTATATGATAATATCTTTGCAGGCGGCTTTTTCGCCTCTTTTTCATATATAAAGCGACGTTTTCACTCATATACGGAGGCGAAAACGAAACTCTGAAGGTATATCTTTTCAGGGCGGCTTTTTCGCCTCTGTAAGTTTCTTATTATGTTATTCTTGAACCTCTTCCTCAGACTAAAAAAATTCATGTCCATTCCGAACTGTGTTATTTACAATGTCTTAGAGTATAGGGAAATGGTAAACCTGTGACCTTCTCGATCTTGATCATCATGTTCTCGCGGGTATACGATGATATCTTTGCAGGGCGGCTTTTTCGCCTCTTTTTCATATATAAAGCGACGTTTTCACCTCATATACGAGGCGAAAACGAAACTCTGAAGGTATATTTTTCAGGGCGGCTTTTTCGCCTCTGTAAGTTTCTTATTATGTTATTCTTGAACCTCTTCCTCAGACTAAAAAAATTCATGTCCATTCCGAACTGTGTTATTTACAATGTCTTAGAGTATAGGGAAATGGTAAACCTGTGACCTTCTCGATCTTGATCATCATGTTCTCGCGGGTATACGATAATATCTTTGCAGGGCGGCTTTTTTCGCCTCTTTTTCATATAAAGCGACGTTTTCACCTCATATACGGAGGCGAAAACGAAACTCTGAAGGTATATCTTTTCAGGGCGGCTTTTTCGCCTCTGTAAGTTTCTTATTATGTTATTCTTGAACCTCTTCCTCAGACTAAAAAAATTCATGTCCATTCCGAACTGTGTTATTTACAATGTCTTAGAGTATAGGGAAATGGTAAACCTGTGACCTTCTCGATCTTGATCATCATGTTCTCGCGGGTATATAATAATATCTTTGCAGGGCGGCTTTTTCGCCTCTTTTTCATATATAAAGCGACGTTTTCACCTCATATATGGAGGCGAAAACGAAACCCTGAAGGTATATCTTTTCAGGGCGGCTTTTTCGCCTCTGTAAGTTTCTTATTATGTTATTCTTGAACCTCTTCCTCAGACTAAAAAAATTCATGTCCATTCGAA
The DNA here is from genome assembly GCA_031841125.1 of Acanthococcus lagerstroemiae. Lineage (NCBI taxonomy): Eukaryota > Metazoa > Arthropoda > Insecta > Hemiptera > Eriococcidae > Acanthococcus > Acanthococcus lagerstroemiae. The sequence continues at coordinate 5,553,996 of CM063110.1, read as the reverse complement.
CTGTGTTATTTACAATGTCTTAGAGTATAGGGAAATGGTAAACCTGTGACCTTCTCGATCTTGATCATCATGTTCTCGCGGGTATATAATAATATCTTTGCTGGGCGGCTTTTTCGCCTCTTTTTCATATATAAAGCGACGTTTTCACCTCATATACGGAGGCGAAAACGAAACTCTGAAGGTATATCTTTTCAGGGCGGCTTTTTCGCCTCTGTAAGTTTCTTATTATGTTATTCTTGAACCTCTTCCTCAGACTAAAAAAATTCATGTCCATTCTGAACTGTGTTATTTACAATGTCTTAGAGTATAGGGAAATGGTAAACCTGTGACCTTCTCGATCTTGATCATCATGTTCTCGCGGGTATATAATAATATCTTTGCAGGGCGGCTTTTTCGCCTCTTTTTCATATATAAAGCGACGTTTTCACCTCATATACGGAGGCGAAAACGAAACTCTAAAGGTATATCTTTTCAGGGCGGCTTTTTCGCCTCTGTAAGTTTCTTATTATGTTATTCTTGAACCTCTTCCTCAGACTAAAAAAATTCATGTCCATTCCGAACTGTGTTATTTACAATGTCTTAGAGTATAGGGAAATGGTAAACCTGTGACCTTCTCGATCTTGATCATCATGTTCTCGCGGGTATATAATAATATCTTTGCAGGGCGGCTTTTTCGCCCCTTTTTCATACATAAAGCGACGTTTTCACCTCATATACGGAGGCGAAAACGAAATTCTAAAGGTATATCTTTGCAGGACGGCCTTCTCTCCTCTGTTTCATATACAGGGTTAGTTGGTTTTCCCTCCGCCATAGGAAAACTCCGTCAGGCTGAACGAAGTATGACTCAATGTGTTATCTTCCAAAATGTACAGTACGCTTTGTTATCGGGTGTAGGCAAGCTGCATACTATTCGTGAATAGCGACAAAACCGATAACAGATCTTCAGCGTAATGGAGTTTTCCTATTGCGGAAGGAAAACTGACTAATCCTGTGTACAGCGACGTTTTTTACCTCATAGACGGAGGTGAAAACGTAAGACACTGTATCTCAATAATTTAAGCTTCTACAGGCCAGCAGGTAACCCCCCTGGGCAAATTTTTGACTGGAGGCGAAAAAACCTACATACATCATCTATCAATTCGTGGTAAACTTTTCGGTGCAGTAATTTCTACTTACAATCTTTAACATGCGGGGTATATGATATACAATATTATATACATTTTTTTTTTTTTTTTTTTTTAAAGAAGGTCTTTTTCGCCTCATTTTTGTACATAAAGCAACGTTTTCACCTCATATACGGAGGCGAAAACGAAATTTTAAAGGTATATTTTTGCAGGGCGGCTTTTTCGCCTCTTTTTCATATACAAGTACACAGCGACGTTTAATATGTGAAGGGAACATTTCACCTCCAGGCATACAAGCAAGTAGGAAACCTCCGAGTTTAATATTAATTCAATCACTAATGCGTTGTTGCCGCGAATCGGAGGCGAAAATGCTCAGTTATGTTTGGAGGTGAAAAAGTCTCATTATATGATTTACAAGTGACACTAGCGCTGTCTGGTGAGAGGTACCATGCACTAAAATGTATATGTCTGATGTATGTGGGTTTTTTCGCCTCCAGCCAAAAATTTGCCCAGGGGATTGCCTAGCCGGTAGAAGCCTAAATTATTGAGATACAGTGCCTTACGTTTTCACCTCCGATTTTTCGTTTTCGCCTCCGTATATGAGGTGAAAACGTCGCTTTATATATGAAAAAGAGGCGAAAAAGCCGTCCTGCATATGTATATATATATATATATATATATATATATATATATATATATATATATATATATATATATATATATAAGGATACCTGAAATTGAATGAATGATATTTTCGAACTCCTCACACCTCAAAACGTAAAGAAAATTCACTCTGACCTCAAACCCCCACCCTATGAACAAAAACAATACCTCCTTTCGAATTCTTCGAAAAGTCGGTAAAAATGCAAAACAAAAACTCGTCACAAATGGTAAGCTTCAGCATAATATCTTCATTATGAGACACACACATAACAGTAAAGAATTTAAAAAATGTAACACTCTCCCTCAAACTGGCCTCAACTTTGGGGAGGGGGGCATATGAACAAGAGAATTACTTGGATACTTTTCAGATTATTGTACCTCAAATACTATTCTTGGATCACTTTTTCATTTCTTTACCTGTATTTTCTAAAACTTAGTATTATCTTCATTTCGTCTTGATCATATTCATTACTATATTGCCTATGTCCAAGGAAGAAGGGGAGCCAAACTTTATGCATTAAGTAAATAAAAAACAAGAAGGGAAAAGTTCAACTTTACATACCACCAACTGTATATACATTGTAGATTATCTTCTTTTGTGAATGCAAAAAGCATTTTCAAAATATTTGCGCATGCTTTCTCTATAATAACTGGTTATATTATACAGGTTCACAACTTACCCAGTGCATGTTGAAAGCCTTTGCCATCTACTTGCTGTCCCTGAAACATAATGCCATTGTATACTTAGTTCCTTATACGTGCCATTCTAATATAGTACCTAATGTTGTAAACGTAATCGTGTGTCACAAGTTTATCTGATGTTCATTCTGAATCGTGTATCTAATAATTTAATTACCTCTATTTTGAATCTGAATATACGATAGAAAAGTGTTATAATTATATTGTATCCTTGTATCATTGTATACCTGTTGCTTATTCTTTAGTTACTATTTATTACTTCATTTGTAGTTTGATAACTTGCTCGTTACGAAACATGAGTACAGCAGTGTTTTCATTTTGTACCTACTCGTATCTGTTTGTTCGACCATCTTTAGGTATCTTTGTTACTTTCATTCTTCTCATTATTTTCTCATACGTATGAGGTATGATCAATCTCAAATAAGTTTTACGTAGCATCAAAATATTCTAGTTCATTGTAGATATTTTAATCTCACTGCAGAATTTGTACATGGTGTTTTAATTTGTATATCGAATCTAATTCGTTCGTTCTAATAAGTATCTATGCAGGGTCGTGGTGACGGGGGATATTTCCATCCTCTGATCTTGTTTGAAGTGTTGACTCTCGGAAAATTTTAGTAGCCAGTTGGGGTAAAATTAAGAAAATGATGAGGATTTTCGGTGGGATGGAGGCAAGAGGGGTGCAGAAATGTTTTATATTTCAGCCAGCATTTTAGCTGGCTTCCCTTTCACACCCTTCATGCTACTGATTGCTGGCTACTGCTCTGTATGTATGTAGAAACTGGGTCTAATATGCAATTACCAATCGTTCTGTCGGGTATTGCGGGAGGGGGGGGGGTTAACCGATGTATGAATTTTTCGACAGTTCGACAGGACGTATTCATGTTTTAAGTTCTTAAATTATAAAGTTGGTTCCTGTTTTCTTCTCTCGTTGTTTCTCTCTCTCTCTCTCTCTCTCTCTCTCTCTCTCTCTCTCTCTCTCTCTCTCTCGCGCGCGCGCGTTGAATTTTTGAATTACTATTCTGTTACGAAATGTAATAATTAGAATGGCTGTTATTTGTGATTTGTTTTGCTGGTTCGTGTACATACAATATTTGTGTTTTTATTGTTGGCTATCTCATTTATTTGCGCAGATCTTAGCGTGTGCGTAAAGTATTTCTTACGAGTATCTTTAACAAATCGTTTACGATGGCCAGCGTATAGAACTGATAATCAGAAGTCTGGGCTTTTAATGTGTACGTAGGTGTTTTTATAGAATTATTTTCCGAGTCTTGGGAAATGAATCGAGAAATGCCACCTGAGAGAGGAAATTATTTTTGAAATAGAAGAAAATGAAGTATTTCACAGTACAGTTCTTATTCCAAGACCTAAAACCTGCGTGTAGGTACATAATTAGTACACAAGGGCACTTTACAACGAATGACCTAATTGCTAAAATGAGAGTCATAAGCAAGCCGCTTGAACCCTGGAACGAAGCAAGCGTCATTTTAGCTTCTCAATGAGTGGAACTGAAGACTCCTGATTGCCGAATCAAAGGTTCAGTTTAATCATGGCTTACAAATTTTAAGTCTTTCGAACATGCCCTTTCAGAAATTACAGAGGAGGAATGGAGAGGTTCAAGTTATGAGAATTCACAAAACGAAAAAGAAGCACGTCAAAAGCATATTTCCTTAATCATTCAAGCCAACTGTACGAGGAGTATATACTATACATATTGAATAAATATGCATCAGCCCTAATATTTAACTAAAAAATCCTGATTTAAAAAAGTTACACTAGTCGAATTTTTTATCGGGCTTCTGTTTTTAAAAAGTCTTGTAATGACACAACTTTTATTTTTTCTGATTCAGAGAATGTTGTGCAACTTTTTCGACATAACTTTTAAAAAAATAGTTGATATTTGAATGCCAAAAAATATTTCAAATGTATAAAAAAGACCTGTAATTTTTTTACGATACACGTTGCCGCTCAGGACCATCGAACGAAACATTTGTCAAATTATTTAAAAACCTGCGGCTCAGGTGTGAGCCTTAGAATAAAGTCGTGTAACTGTTTCGAAATTCAAAACTTGAAAAAAAATAATAATAATAAATATAATAATAATAATAAAACTGAATTCAAAAGCAATACAGTGTGTCTGAACTCGGTTCTTTTGATTCTACTGAACGCAGGATAACTTTTTAAAGATTCAGAATTCGGCGAAGATGGTCGTATAACTTTTTCATCTCCTAGATACGTACAACAAGTTCTCCATAGTCAGAATAGCTCTCAAACGATGAATTATTTTCCTAGGGTTCGGCTGAAAACGGTCTTTTTGACCATTCAACGAAAAATGAAATGTTTCCAACTTTAACATTTTCTAACGCCTTCAATTTTGAGAATAGGCAATACATCACACTAAGATTTTTTCGTCCAAGCCAGTACTATCAGCCCCCCTAGTCAGATTATTTATTCCGTCAATTATCATGTCTCGTATATCGCTTATAAAATTGTGTTTTTTTGAAATATTTAAAACGGCGTAGTCCCTTCAATTTGCTCGTAAGCCACTTTTCGTACTCAACTTTTTTCATTTTATCGAGTAGTACTATGCGTACCTAGCGGGTTCTTGAACGAATTCCTGGACACCCTGTATAAATCAGCAGCATATTGAGTTTCATTTGTCAACTACTACTTTTATTTTTAAACTAAATATTTTGCACTATTTAAAATGTTGACTTCGAAGTGATATTTTCGAGCACATCTTGATACGGTAAAAGGATAATAAGTTAGTTTACTTAACTAACTGATTCGTGTTTTGTCAATTATCATTTGTCAGTATTCAATTAATTAAATTTAAAAAAAACAAAAACCCTAACAGTCAGGGGCGAAACTATGGGGGGGGGGTGTTGAACACCCCCCCCCAATAATTTGGCAGTCGGCAAATTTTTAGACTGTTCAATTGAGCCCCCCCCCCTCTCCAATAATTTGACAGTCGGCAAATTTTGAAAATTGAGATTATAGGTCGGTGACGCAGTTTATTCTACTTCCATTACAAAAATAAAAAACAATTATTTTTGAAAGACTTGTCACTGTCAATCTTAGATCACCCAGCCTCCAATAAACAGTTCAAAAACAACCTTAACAAAATATGATCGAACATGATCAAATCTGACTAAAACTGATATCGCAGTTCTCAAAGTTTTTTTAACACTAATTTACCCCCTCTTTGTTCTGCTTTATCTTGCTTCTTTGTTTCAGTTCACTTTACTTCATTATTTATTTAATTTTGGTTTTAAATCTGTTTTTTTGTTTTTTGTTTTTTTTTTTGTTAAATTCATCAGATTGAAATGAAAATGGTCTCAATGGAAGGAAAATTTTATATACTATAAATTTTGTTCTAATAATTTTTTCTCCATATCGTCCATTTGGTCCTTTATAATTTAGATGTATACGTTACCGTACATGTCGTAAATCCTTGATTAACGTCTATAACTAATGAAATACGTAATTGCCTGAAATAGGTAGTGATTAACGAGATTTTCTAGAAACTGACGAGAATGACTGTATCAGTTAGTATATGTTGTCAATTTTTGAAGCGATGTCAACATTTCCTGGTGATTGACGTCAATAACGAGTGAATCCTAGTAAATGTTTGTTCACAGACAAAAGCAACAAAATTCCTGAAAATTAAGATGTATTCCAGTGGCGTAGCCAGGATTTTTCCGAAAGAGGGAATCAGCAAAATTTTTTCGGGGTACACCTAAAATGAACTGTATGTTTTTAGATGATGTGAACTTCAATTACGTGTCTGAATTTAAATTTCATTTCGCGCATTTACGGTGTTACTGCCAGCATATAAAGAATTCTCATCTCAAGGGGGACTCATCCCCCTAATCCCCCTTTGGCAACGCCACTGATGTATTCTATAGGACGATAAACACAATAAATATAGTCGATATATGTATACAAGTTAAAATATGTGTAATGAATGAATCTGCCTGTGTCATGAAAATTTAGAATTTTGAGTCAAGTTCTTATAATTACATGTAATTATATGTTAAGACTATCATTTATTATTGTACGAGGAACTGCTGTGGCATTTGGAAGTACACAACCTGTTAACTGCTTTGCATGTACATTTATTTGTGATACACATTGTCTTACAGTTGCATTTTGCATAACCTTGTGCACCGAAAAGACTGTTCCCAGCAGCTGCTCCTCGTTAAGTCATTTCTTTATCCCTGCAAGAGACATGTACAAACATGAATGACTGCGTGGAAATAGGAAGAAATACAGTAACTGAGGGTCAGGAAGTAATGTCAGTTACTAGTAAATGTCGGTATTCACGTTCTAGTCTCATCATTTCCTGAATCATTCCGCGAATGACGTTGTTCCCTTGGGAATGACATCATTGCCTGCTGCATTCAGCGATTAACGTCATTTATTAGTTATTGACGTTATTTGCCAAATTTACGAAATTTACGGTAACATATACATTTCTGTTATTTGATTTTTTTTTTTTAATTAGGGGCATTTTGGTGTTTTTTAATAGCGTGCTGATTTTTGATACTGTTTTGGTCTTTTCTAGTCTTGATTTGATTGTAGTTGCTCTTCTTCAAATGCTTTCTAGTATTTTCTGTCTTTCTTCTGATTACCTTCCGGTGAATTTTCGTCTTGATAGGTTTCGTTTCATCTTCTTCGGTTTTTCAAATCAGCAAATTTTTTTTTCCTGGTACTATTTTTTTGTTATTTATTTATTATTACTTATCTATTTATTGTTTATTTACTTATTTATTTATTACTTGAATTGAGCACCGCTCAAAAAAATGAAAAAACAAGGTGCTTACAGTTTGGAAAGTTGCACATCAGGATGAATAACCTTTGGCTTCAAAAACTCAAATAACAGATTTGAAATTAAAATGAATGCTGAAAGAGGGCTTCGGTTTTCTGATGGCCAAGTGGTCATTTACCCTAAGTCGAATAAGTTACATATGAGCTCTTTCTAACGGAAAATTACTAGAATTTCCAGTTAAAAAGTACGTAAATTACCAGAGTTCTTTTTCTCACCGCTTCATCTAGCCTTCCTTCGCTCTTGATTTCGCTTTTTTTGGTGTTTTGCCATCTATTTGTCTTCAGTGGGTGCTTTTTGGCGTGTTTTCAAATGTTCATTTTGTCTTAATAATGTAAATCTTGAATTTCTTCCCAGTTTTCTACGTTGGTGTGTCTTGTTACGGACTTCTTATGTCGTAATTCAGCTAATCTTGGTCTTATTTAGTGTCTTGATTCGGTGATTTTATAAATTCTTCAGTATTGTTAGGAGCTATTTTTTATTTTTTTTTTTATAGTATAGCTGTGGGAAAGTTTCAGAAATAACCCTTCCACCTTTAAAATGATTGGGGCCATTCAACTAAATAAAGAAGAAACGAACCGAAAATGTTAGGTTTCATTTTCCTTGAAATTTCTTTCAGCTACTGTATTAGTAAGTCTCGTGTTCTTATCATCAGTTCCCTGGTTTGTGTTACTTGCTTTGCTTTCAGTTAGAGTTCAGTAAGTTTGTCTACCTGTCTTTCTGACTCCCAGTATTTTGGTCTGTCTTGTTTTTGGTTCTAAAACCGTTCCAACTATTCGGTTCAAAGACACTCACTACCCGATACAGAGTTGGAAAGATCTGAGATTCCATTCCGAGTGTACACTCTCGCCTCAATGAGGTAGGCACTTTCCTACCAACCATCCTTCACCATGTATGTCTACCTATCTACCTCTCGGTTTAACAGTACCAATTTTAGTTTATAAAAGTCTCTAAAATGGCTTGAGTAAACAGTATAGCTTACGCTTACGAAGTAAATATAAACTTCAGGTGCACGTATTCGTTGTGCCTATATGAAGTGGAAAAGCGATGTCGTACGGTTCAATTTCAATTTTTCAATACCGCACCTGACTTTGTAGAACGTAAGTTTATTTGGGATCGCGCCGTTGATGGTATAGTTTGAATTCCTTTACCAATTTCCAAACAATTTTATGCGAAAAATGCTTCCACCGTTTCAACTCCCACGTTGCGAGTTATTGAAATTTTTCTAATTCTCTACACAACGCACTACACTGCCCGGTGTGTTTCACTTTTCGCACAAAACGATGCTTAATGGCTTTTCTTTCACGTGTATAAACGTTTGGCAATATATAGCCAATATTTTAAAGAGGAGCCAGTCTTCTTTGTAAGTTTGTGTACAAAAAATTACTTACAAAGTTTAGGATGCGAATTTTTTATTGGGTCAATAGTCTATAACTCAGTTTAACGATAAAAATGATATAAAGTGGTCATTATAGTACACGCTTTATCGATAAACAAAAATTTCGCCAAAATAAAACGGCGAAATTTCCAAAAAAATAGCTTCGAAAATGATTTGCACCCGCGCATTTTCTCCCTTTTTCTCTTTATCTTTTTTCGATACTTATCGTTTAAATAAATAAGCGGCCCAGAAAAACACATTCTTTACAATCACGAAACGAAACTTTATTATTTTTTATTGTTTTCCGGATGAACGCGCGAAAGGGAAAAGTAGTCGGTGTGATAAAAAGTTGAAACTTTTGTCGAACCATTTAATGTATATCCCGTACACATAATCTTTTTGTATAATGCTTTTTTACACAAGACTGAAAATTTTAAAGTTCAAATCTATTTTTGTTTCTGTTTCTTCTATGTCCCAAGTTACTCGTATTATTGCTGTTGCAGTTATGTATGGAAATCCACGAGTTTTATACTTTTGTTACGACAGGAGACGGCCGAAGATCATGAATTACAAATCATTGTCTGATCTATATCGCACTTATGGGATCCATTAGTTCAAACTTGAGGCAAACGCTACATGACAGCGACTGTGGAACATGAGAAAGAATTTCTCTGAAACAACGCTGAAAGAAGAGGGTCATACTTGAGGTCCCAGCGAAGTCCGGGTAGTGAATGTTGCACTACACAGCAACTTAATCACAAGCGAGACAACCCTTGAATACTCAGAATTCAACGAGTTTACAAGGCCGACCTACTCCAGGGTAAAAACCACAACCCTATATCCCTATATCATTCGAGACGTTTCAAGAAGTCACCGACAAAGGCGAAAGCTCGATTTCCAACGGTTGTTCAAATAAAAGTCGAACAAACCGAAGCAATAAAGAATAGACTGACTCGGTCGAGTAGAAATACGCATCAGTCGTCGAAAACAGTTCACGCTGTGGTATATGAAATTATGAAACAAGAAAAAATATTAAAAACGTATCCGACAAAACTAATAACAAAAACTGGGCAAAGGATCCTTCGTAACAGATGTCAATAATATCCGTTAAAACGTTTGATAACAGCCCATGCATACTTAAATTTGGAGACAAAGTGATTTCCAACCTCTTTTTTACCTACACATGAGAAGGAAAGGGAAAAAAATGAACAAGTAACGGCTTACCTCATACTTATATAATATATATTATTTCGCGGACGTGTTTTGCCGATACTTTTCAATCGAAAATGCGTCTGAATATTACAATCTCTGCATCGACACCTCGTTTGAGAGACGAAAAAAAAAAATCGTATTAACAAAAGGAAAATTCCCCTCTCGAAAATCAGTTTTCCTGAAGAAAGAAAAACGTTTTTTCCCTTACTTTCAACTAGTTCTTTAGTAATAAAATATGACAAAGGGCTTCCATACCATAAAGGTGAAACTTTTCCATCGCATTTTATTGGTATGCTCCTTTAAAATGTGATATAAGATGTAAAACAGAATCGCTTTGTGAAATACCAGCGATCAGAACACCGAACCGGATTATCCGGCAAGATGATGGTTGAATTTAAGAATTATAATCCGGAAAAATTCGGAACAATATAATCCTGAAACGTTTTACCCCCAGTTCTGAATCACTACAAAATTTGAACGATCACATAAAACGGTACCACGTCATCGTGTTAGTAGAAAAGAGAACTTTTATCGACGAACAGAGCTAATTAGGTATTAATACAGGGTTAGCATCAGAAATTTGAATAATAGGGGTCCCACATGTGCCATTATAATTTTTCAAATTTCAGATGGGCAACTCATACGTATAAATAAAACTTGAACAAGTTTTTATTTGCTGTGTATTAATTCCCTAATTTCTTCCGTCTTCTCTCTTCACTATTAACGGGTATTATATATGTAATATTGTTGATTCTGAATCACTAGGAAGATCATATTCCAGCATTTAAAAAAAAATCATCGTAGCACCCATTGGTACTTTATAAGATTAAAATTCCGAAACATTATTTCACGCATACATTGATAAGTTTTGAATATCAATGTGCTCAACTGAATAAATAAATTATTCGTTAGTATTTTCTTAAACCTATCGAAATACATACGCAATAACTTACCAAGAATCATTCTAGCTTCAAGACGAGTGATCATACTCTTTAAGATGGAAAGATTTTTGATGTAAGCTTTGAGGCTGTGAAAATCGGAATCACCTGTAATCAAAGAAAAAAATATTGTTTTAAACTGTTAAATAGTTACACGCTCATACTGTTCAAGCGCCTGCATGTGAATATGTGTCAATGTACGTCAGATTCATCTTTCTGAATCACACTGCATGAGAATTGTACTAAGTAATTTTGTTAAGGAAGAAGTATAGGCATTTCAACAATAAATTGTCAATTTCACCAACTTAGAGTCGGCTCGACAAGCAAGTCTTCACTTTTTAAATTTACTCAACTACCGAGGTGCAGTCAATGTTTTTCGGAGTATTTTGGTCGAAAAGTCGCAATAGCTTCGTATACTGAGACCAAGAGTACATATGGTTATGGCACGGCATTTGCAGAGATATTACTGACTTAAAATCTTCTAGCGGTATTTCAGAAGAGATACAAATGTTCCACCGCTAAACTGACCACTACTCTTATAAGATTTTCTCTCTATATTTACATTCAAGTAGGCTTTAATTATGCATAGGTTGTTATCTCATACATACGGCTGTTTTACAAACCCGAAATCTTCAATGAGCTATTTCCGATTTTGAAAAATTAAAACTCTAGTCCAAACTAGTAAGTAATAAACAGTACTTACGCACACTACTTTAAGAGTGCTACAAGCGCAACAATGCCCAGTTTCCAACTTACAAATAACTTATATCAGGTAATAACCTATGAATATCTTCAATATAGTTTGGATACATATCTAACCGGGAAGAGTCCAACAATTTAATTGGTGAAATGTTACAGAAAGTACTCCACTAAGCGTATCTTTCTTTCTCTTTATTGAATCTGAACAATTTAGTTATTCTAGTTTACTTTTTTATAGATCACAGAACTATAGAGCAGTTGAGAAGAATAACTTACCGACAAACACTTCTTTCTGTTGGGCCACAAACATAACATGTTTTTCTTCATTTGAACTGCTTTGCCCGTTTCACTGGCATAATTTCTTCACAATTCGAACACATATATAATGAAAAGATTATTGGATTATTTCACGAAAAGATTATTCAGAATCCAGAAAATTTAAAAACTTTTTGGAAATGGTCTAGGAAATGGCGGAAAACAAAATTTATGATGTCATCTCATCAGGTTATCATCATACGCATGCGCGCTGAATCCTGTACTGTGCTGTTTCGAAAAAACGGGCCAAGCGACATTTGTTGATAAAATGAGTTGGAAAGAACAGCACCAACAGCACGCAACAAAAGAGATTTTCTACCGTTCCCTTGGAAAAAAGGCGCAAATTATCATGAGTTTTACGTCTCTTTTCCCGGACGCATGAGTCGGAAGCAAATCACACGTTCACGTTATCAAGTTTACACGCTTTACGGTTTATGCAGTCACGATCTCACAGCATCATGAAAAATCATTATCAATGTTAATATCAGATTATCAGAAAAGCGATATACGAAAATATGGGAATTTCGGAATAGCAGAGAAGATGAGAAGAAATAAGACGACAACTGTGACTGAACTAATGGAAAACTAAAACTTGCACAGTGCAGTGATCAAGGTTGATTGCGCTTTCAAAGTGGACTGCGATATCAGCATCAGGCAATCAGCGCAAGCGGTCGAACTTCGAACAGACGGAGTCACTTTGTTACGAATTACTCGTTGGATACGCGTAGCTGAAACATTCGTAATCGTCTAACAACGGTCAGTTTTATCGTGTAGTTCGTATGTATTCATCATGTCGTCGTGGTTCAATCAGATTCGCAATTTACTGAAGATAGAATCAAATCCTTCGAAAGTGATTGAAGTCAAACAAGAGAAATATTCGGATCGCATCATAAAGAGTCGCGAAGATGGAATCGTATTGTATGGACCAGGAGGAAAGGACCACGAATTTAATGAAATTCTACTCTTACGACCCTGTTCCGAGACTATGTCTTCAGCTTATAGGTTAGTAAACTCTGCCCTTAGCTTACAGGTTCGCAAAAACTAAGCGCGCATATTGTAAGTGCATGAACCTAATCATCTGTGTACTTGAATTATGTATTCGCCTGATTGTATTTAGTATCTATCGGTCGCTGGATTTCGACGACGCCGAAGTCAAGTTCATAACATACAAAGACAAATTACCTCCACTGTTGAATGTTTGCAAAGATGTGAGTATCAACTTCACTTTCTGCGTTTACCACGGCCTGGTTCTCCAAACAATTATCGTATTCATAACGTGGTATATTTAATTTTCCAGGCATGTTCAGTCAGTGGTATACAAAAAATATGTGATGTTCTGAATGAGAATCCATCGTGGTCGTTGTGTCATATTGCCATTCAACTGAACTACCTCGATATCCTTACTAAACCAGAAATAAAAAGGTAAATGCCTACCAATTGAAAACAATTACTCTGTAACGAATCACTGGTGTTATAAACGATGAACTGCCCATTTCAGTTTAATAGAACAGCCAGATCCGATTACTGGATTATACCCGATACACCTCGCAGTTAAGAATGCCAATCTGTCGGCCATCAAGTGTTTGCTGAAATGGGACGTCAACCTAAATGTACAGGATCAAGAAGGATATACCGTTTATCATTACGCCGCTGAAACTAATAAGGATATCATTTTGGTGCGTGAGTATGTTCACAGAGTAAAGCCGGCAGTGCTGCCATTTTGCCATTGCTATACTGGCCGTTCTACTGCCACTGCTAATTAACGGCATTGCCAGCTGAATATCAATTATACAGATTGTACTACCACTAAGCGCTATTAAGCCCCTGCCAAAGCTAAATATTGTTAGCAGACTGGCAGTATTCCAACATTTTTTGGTAGTATTTGTTGCACACGACTGCAGTACTACCGCATTTACTGCCAAATCAGCTGGTGAACAGTAACATTGTTGTATATCGTCTACTTTTTTTTGCCGTGAAATTCACAAAAATCTTTAAAGGCGCATTCTCATTTTAGGTTGTAGGTATTTTGTTACGATACATTAGCATCTGAGTATGTTACTGTTGCTCCTTCACTTTGAAAATGACTTATTTTTATAGTTACTGTCAACGAAAGCCACGGAATGTCTTAATAATCGTAATTCGAACGGGAATACTCCGCTGCATGTAGCTTGTCGAGCTGATAAACGGGATTGCGTTAAAGCTCTGCTTCTGGCAGGAGCGAATGTAAACGTTTCTTCAAAGCCTTTAAGCACAACTAACAACAGGTTGAGTGGAGCCAACGTGGGAAAGATAGTGAAGGACCATGATAGTAAACTACACGAACAAGTAAGTTTGCATCCAACAATTTCTCAGCGAGCACTGTAATATAAGATGGTATTCTGGATACCTGATGTCGTTTCCCAAGAACATTCGTAACAAATTAGGAACACTTGGGTTACATCCTTGCATCGCATGACTAATTTCCCTTTCGAAATTCTAATATACCGTATACTGTAGGGTGAGTTGAAGGCTGTCTGCGTCAGAATGAGTCATAAAAGTACCATATCGTAAAAAGAGACTTGGAATTTCCGGGATTGATAGTGATATCACAACTGAAAATGCAAGTTACTGGGGTATTTCTCGGTATTTCCGGGAGATCGGATGTTTGTAGTTGATAATAAAAGATACCTACATTTTGTATTATAGTAGAAAGTACATTAATCACTTATTTAGTGATTAATGAATATGCCAAAGTCAAAAGGAAGGGTTGCATTATGATGCCTCGCGTTGCAGTTTTATTTTTCTTTTACATCGTACGTCGTGCCAACTGTTTTTATTGAAAATGCAAACAAAAACCCTTCCCGATTGTTATGGGCGGTTATTGGAAGCCAGTTCCTTTTTCACGGTTTTATGAAAAGTAAAAGTAGTTCAAATGAAGCTTTTATATGAATCGCATAGTAAGAGGGTGCTGAATTGCATTTTTTGTTAATTTTCAGAGGTAATAAATTTGATTTGAATTACTGATTACATTAATTTGAATTTTCACATACTCCTTCCCTATGCCTAGCTGAGCTTCAGTATAATTATAGTAATCGATCATTTTCAGGATTTTAAATTTGGAGGCACGCCTTTACACTGGTCCTGTTCCAGAGAGGTAATCAACGATCTTATTGAGAATGATTGTGATATTAACGCACTAAATTTCGATGGAAGGACCGCGTTACATATAATGGTAAACGCTTATTTTTAATTAGTTAATTTACTAATTTTACTGAAACCACAGTTACCTCTTTTTAACCAAACTCCGGAACACAAGAGAAATAACTTTTTATTCATTCATTCCTTTCTGTTTTCATTCTTTTCTTTACTTCGCTTTTTCACGCATCTTTTCCCTTAACTAGTGAGGGCCCTGAGACTTTCTCAATATCTGTCAATCATGCATATCCAACGCTGTTAAAGACAATTGGAAGCTTTTCTATGTATATGTATTCAAGATTCTTCTTACCTTGGACACGCCCCTAGATTTTTCAAGATTTGTTAAAACTTGTTTGAAACTCTTTCCAACTCATTTATGACAGTTTCAGGTTCTTCCACACATGTTTAAGATTCTCCCAAAGTTGTTTAAGACTTTCGAGACTCATTAAATGTTCTTCAAGACTTACCACCACTTTTTCGAGACTCGTGGAGTCCTTTCAAAATTTACTGAAGACTCATCTGGGCTCGTCTAAAACTCTTTTTCACTTTTACAGATTTGTCGAAGGCTTTTATATCTGTTTTAGACTTATTCAAGACTCTGTAAGATCTGTCTAGACTTGCTTTAAGACTTCAAATTTCTTGAGATCTTTTTCAAGACTTTCAAACTTTTTCTAATTTGCTCAAAATTCTTCAAAACTTGTGTAAGACTCTTCAGGATTCATCATGACTTTCTTCATTCTTCTCCACTCAAATTGTTTAACGTTGTTAATGACTCTTCACACTGGTTGAAAAGGCCAGGCTTTTTCAGACTTGAAAACTAATGACTGTTCCATTCGACAATTTTAGGCCTTTTCCGGACTCGTGAAAATTCTTCCAAATCCTTTTAGGGCTCTTAAATACTTGTTCAGAACTTTCCTAGACTCTTTCGGACTTTCCTAAGGCTTGCAGTCTAGCTTAGGCCTTATCAAATCGAAGCCGAATTCATGAGTTTTCTTAATTCTCGCTTTCCCTTTGTCCGACAATCCTATTCAGCTGAACTCTCCGCAGTATTCTTTCCTTTTTGTCCTGCATGTAAATTCGAAGCTTCATTCTGAATCCCACACATGCATTGATAGGGAAACTGGCCCCGCTACCACTTTCCTAAACAAAGCAAAGCGTTGGGTAGGTAGTCCACCTAAAATTCACAAAAAATTGTTTGGGTAGATTTGTTATCGTTAAGATCCAGCCACACGAGAGACTGAGAAACAATCAGCCAGCCAATTATCTTGCCTGACAGATACGTAGACAAGCACGCAGACAGGTTAGCTGTCAAGTGGTCAGACCTGTAGAATGAAAGGCATTACGACAAGCAGGCAGTTAGGTGACTTTACTTCACAGACCAGGTCCCTTTTTCTTGCAGTTCTGTCAGAAAAGCTCTAGGATTTGAGACAGTCAACCAGAAAGACAGACTACCGGAGAGTAAAGGAGCCTCGAACAATGGATCGAGATGAAAGAAGCGTTTGATGATCACTGCACTCGTGAAAGATATTATTCTAGCTTCGGGTTTAAAATTGAAATTGAATATCAGTCAAAGTTGTTGGGGAGTAAAGTTCTCCAAGTTGTAGAATGTCGTAAAACTTCAGTATCCCGACCCTTTTAAACCAGCAAGTGATTGTCTTAAGAATGAAAGAAGCGGCTTGAATGAAGCCACTGGCCCGAGAAATATTTAGAAGTACCACGTTCAGATTGCAGATTTTGTCTACACCGAACTGTATTACTTTTTCTCTTTGCAATTTTCCACTCGCAATAATGCTCTCCTCTCTCGAATACTCAGGTTATGCGCGACAGATTGGAGTGTGCGATCGCTTTGCTGAGTCACGGATGTGAAGTGAACGTCGAAGATGAAGACGGTAACACGCCGTTACACCTCGCAGTCAAGCAGAAGAATTTGGCGCTGATTCAAGCACTCACCGTTTTCGGCGCTGATTTGGAATACCGGTTGGTTTGATACGCCCTGGAACATCGGGGAATTCAATGCAGGTAGTACACGGTGGATGAAAACTGATTACTCGAACTCGTTTCTCGTAGAAATCGGAAAGGCGAAACGGCCAGGCATTTAGCGGCGACGCAGGTGGACGTTACTGCTCAAAAGGCATTGTACCTGTTGCACGCGGTCGGGGCCATGCGCTGCACCACTCAAGACTTTGAAATTCATCAAAACTGCACCGGCGGTTGTCATTCGTCCGGGCAGGAGAATGGAGTAGTTCCGCCTGAAGCGAAATGTTATCCGGTACGTTTTTAGTCTATGACTACAAATCCAATGGTCCTGTTGGTCATTGTTAACCAAATCTCAAGAATGAAAAGGGACCTAAAACCACTCTGATTTTGAAATCTTATACACCCAGTATCCCTTCCGACTGAATTTCCCGATGAGAACACGTTCCAAACGAAAATCGCATTGCTTTCGAGATTCAGGTTTTCTCGAGCTTATAACTTATTATATGATATACTAATACACAACTTACCTGAAACACGCAGCCTCGACCCATTTTAACGCTCTACGAACGTCTGCTGCAAACGCGAGATACCAGAGGTGGTCGACTTCTGTGTTTGGATGGCGGAGGCATTAGAGGTCTCGTATTAATTACTATCTTGCTGCATTTAGAAGCAACAGTCGGTCAACCGATTATCCACTGCTTCGATTGGGTTGCTGGCACTAGCACCGGTGCAATATTAGCCTTAGGACTGTCAGCGGGTAAATAAATTTTATTTATTTTCTTTCTGTTATATAACGCTAACACTTTGCTTGCTGCGTTTCTTTTCGAAACTTATCACTTGTAACATAAGTGTATTCTTGTAAATTGCACGCTAATGGATGTGTCCCTCTGGTGTCAGGAAAATCACTGAAAGAATGTTTGTGTTTGTATTTTTTGATGAAAGAAAAAACTTTTATCGGCAATCGTCCGTATCCTAGCGATACGTTGGAGAAACTGTTGAAAGACATTTTTGGTGACATGAAAATGTCTGACATTAAACATCCGAAGTAAGGGGACGTTTTATTCTAACCGCTAATTTAACTATGTAATCTTAATTTTAACCTCTCGATGGTGGTGGAATTTATTTTAATGCTAATCTTTATTGATATTACGGTAACGGCTGTAGTGCTTGTAACCCTGTTGTACATTTTATTTCGTGAAAGGGGGTCGGTTGCAAAATTATCGATAGTGATGAACTCATCGAAATTCAGATAGCAATGGCGATGCTCAGACTCGATAGTTTAAATGCTAGTTTAACTGAGTCACGTTACCAAGACTAACATAACAGATTTCGTATCGCTGTTAATGTTAAGATGAGGAATACACCCCGAGAATCGCAAGTACGGGCGTATTCGTGTCGCCATTTCTACAACCACGGCATTCGAAACACAGATTTTTCGTATTATTCTCCGCAGGTTAATTATCACCGGTCTGCTCGCCGATTATAAACCAGCGGACCTTCACATATTCAGAAACTACTCGCCGCCCAACGATACCGCCTTTCCTGATTGTGATCAGCCGGACGGTTTCCTGCCGCTGCCCAAACCACAAGAGCAACTGGTATGGAAAGCTGCCAGAGCTAGTGGTGCGGCGCCTTCGTATTTCAGGTATGGCGGCGATTCCCAGCCTGAATCACTGATCTTCGGGTACAAAAGATATTCTGACTCAGGAATACCTTTTTTTTTTCTCTCGATTTTTCAGACAATTTGAACGATTTCTAGACGGCGGCCTCATCGCCAACAACCCAACTATGGACGCGCTTACCGAAATCCACGAGTATAACTTGGTTATGAAGTACTTAGGGAATCCGGAGAAGGCGCACAAACCTTCGGTGGTTGTGTCCGTAGGAACTGGCTGTATTCCTGTTACAGAGGTAAGCGAAGAGCTTGAAATTGAAAGAGAAGGTTCTTTCTACGTAAGTGTGCAAAATCTCTCCCACGCAGGGAAGAACCCCTAAGTAGGACAACTAGCCAGGACAGAGCAGGGGCAGAACTGTTACACCAAGATTCAGTTTGACCGGGAGAGAAATAGACTTATCAATTACCCGTACAGACAGGCAAATAAGTAGGTAAGCGATAGAAAAATCATAATGAGTAGGCTAAACGAGACGCGCTTCTTCAACATTTCTCTTTGCTCCTCCGAGAAATTTCCCCTCCCCTTAACCAATTGGTATTTACTAACCTTTTCCGAAAAAGAACCTCATCATTACGGTGGTCCGTTTAGCACTTTATTCGAAAATGAAAAACGGGTTAATGCTTAAATGTTATTTGACCAAAATGAAGGTATTCAAAATTGTAGCCTAATTACAGGTAGAGAGGTCTGGTTGGCCGAGTGGATAGCGTGCTGGTCTCGGAATCCGGAGGCCCAGGTTTGAGCCCACGTAGCAACTCGCTACATTTCGACCTAGGCCGGTTTTTCGGCGAGTAGAGAAGAGGGGGAAGACAGTCCCAACAGCCTCCTCGACGTCTCGGAGGTAATGCTCGGAAGGGCAGATTCCAAGGCTCGGGTTGAGAGCAAAATTAGAAAAAGAGCCTAATTAGAGGTGATCCTGAGGCTCCCCTTTTCTTACAGAAAACTACACGGGGTTCTGAAATCTTCGATAAGATATTGTTTACCTCAGTTCCTAATAAGGTCACAAATAAATCCACTCCCGTTACGGATAGCTTTCTAACTATCTCCAACAATCTGTTACGCTAGGCGATGAAATCACTGACCTAACAAAGGGCTTCACAAAGAGGCATTTAAATAAAAGTCTAATAATTTTTTCGATATGGTACTCTGTGTATAGGTTTTCGTACTCGTCGAATCCAATTTTCAGGATAATGTTTGGGTCCGATCCCCGGGGTGGCCTCAGTTGGGGATGAATGCTAAAAATAACTTTTTACACGGTACTTCATTTGTAGATTTTTGTACTCGCTGAACTCAATAGGGGGCCAGTTGTACAATAGAGAATTATCACGTGATCGTTAACTCGCTGTTTCGACCGATTAACTCGCCGAATTCGGGGGGAGTTAATCCCGAGTTAACGATAACTCTCTGTTGTACAACTAGCACTAAGGATGAGTTTTGGGATCCCCACGTGGTGTTAGAGAGGGTTATGCAGACATCAACTCCTAAATCGATCAATAATGGTTCATAACTAAACAACAAAAACTATCCTAAAACTGGCTAGCGGTAAAAGTAAGAAAAAAAAACACTAACAAACAGCCTAAAACAGACGTGGTGCCAATCTCTCAGGACGGCAAGGAACTGGGGAAGATGGCAAACGAGCTAGCTGAACAATGTCGGAAAGTAGGATTAGAAAATGCCAACAAAACGATGCTACTAACAAACGCTAAACTATGTAAAGGAATCAGGATTGGAAGTGAGCTAGTAGCAGAAAGTCGTTGGTGGCATGTTTGACACCTCGTATGACATTTTTAGTCAAAACCTTTTATTGGTATTGTTGGATTCGTTCTGACAGGCGCGTCAAAAAAATTCCTCCTATGTGCTTAGTTACAATGTTGTTTGCTAGAGGGCGCTATCCCAATGTGCATGGGTTTCTAAACCTGGCTCCAAATACCTCGTATGTGTCAGTGATGAGTAGAAGTTGTATTTTGCACATACGAGGTGTCAAACGTGCCACCGACGAAGTACAACATACCTAGGCAAAATTGTATCCATTTGAAGATAATATGGAAAAAGAGACATCAAAGAGAGGAACACAAGCTTGGAAAAACTTTTGGGCTATGAAAAATATGTACAGAAGCAAAATGCCACCGGAAATAGAAAAAGATTTTAGAATCATGTGCAATTCCCGTCTTGCTGTATGGGTCCCAAACTTGGGCAACAACAGAAAGACAGAACCTGAAACTTGCTAGAATTTAAATAGATACGGCGAGGGCAATGGTCGGAATGAAACGAAGAAACAGGCTAAGTAATCAAGAACTAAGGACTGCAGATAGACAATGAAAAAACTAAAATTTGATTGTGTAGGCTGGGTGGCCAGAGAGGGCGAGGGACAGATGAGGAAAGAAAAATTTGGAGTGGATACTCAGAGACTCGAAAAGGAAGATGGGGAAACCAGTAACAAAGTCGTAGGATGAATTAAAACAACACGCGGGAGCTGCATGGGGGGAGAGATGCCAGAGTCGAAAACCGCTGGAAGAGGGTTGGGAGGCCCATGCCCGTAAATGGGCGCATCAAAAGTGGTATAATTATTTATTATCATAATTTCATAATCGGCTGTAAAAGTAAAAATAAATAAAACAGACCATAATCTATGACCGATGGTTAGTCTGAAACATGAACACGGTCTAAAACTGATCAACCGCTAGAAACCCATATACAGCCAAAGGCAACGAACAGTTTGATACAATAAAGTAATAAATAGCTCAAACCTGACCGAACGGCTCAAAACTGACGTGCAGCCTAAAACTAACGAAGGCCCCGAAATGGGCCAAGAGCCCAAAACGAATCAGCGGTCTAGAACAGACAAAGCGTCTAGTATGGCCGAACAGTCCTGAACAGCAAAAGGTCCGATCGATGGCTCAAAACTCATGTATGATCAAAAGCGACCAACAATTAGGAACCGCGGACAAGCAACGAACAGCCCAAACGTCTTCAAATTGAAGAGCAGTCTAAAAGTCACCTCAAAATGGGCAAACAGCCAAAAACTGATGAAGCCCCTAGTATTTGCTAACCATCTCGAATAAAAAAGGGTTCCAAGATGATCGGTAGCCTAAAACAGCTCTGAACTCAGGTACGCCCAAAAGCGATAAATAGCTCAAAACTCGGGCAGCTAACGACTTGAAATTGAAGGACAGCCCGGAATTAATGCACGTCCTTAAACGATCCATTAGTCTAAAATTGACTGAAATGAGTGTAATCTGGTTGGGCCGCAGAGCTGGGATCCAAAAATCTCAAACAGGTCTTTGAAAGTTTTCATGACCTATGTTCTCTTTTGGTTGTAGATAAAAGACATCGATGTATTTCGACCGGACAGCTTGATGGACGGTTTGAAACTAATGCGCGGCATTAACGCCCTCGGAGTGCTGCTGGTGGATCAAGCGACTCAGGCGGATGGACGAGTTGTAGACCGGGCACGGGCCTGGTGCCATTCGATCGACGTGCCATTTTTCCGCTTCTGTCCGCAAATGTCCGAGGAAATCGCGATGGACGAAAAGGACGACCAGAAGCTGGTGAATATGCTGTGGGAGACGAAAGCCTACATGGTGCAACATCACACCGAGGTGTTGAAGCTGGTTTCGTTACTTAGGGCGTAAAACCTGATACGCGCTCCGTTCACGTCTGTTTTCGAATATTAGTTACCGGTCGTTACAGTTTTCTTGTGTTTAAATCGATGCGTTTCGAATATGTTACAATTGTACATAGCAATTATGTCGTTGATTTTGTCGTATACTTATCATTGGTATTTTTTTCTTTTCGTTCGGCACGTTTTCTTAATCATCGCGAGACCTGGCAATACGTCGATTTGTTTTGGTCGATTTGCGCGGTGGAATTGATCCCGGACGTGATTCATTACAGTACGGGCTGTATTCGGATGTATCGCTTCGAATGTCGTACATTGTTGATGTTTTCGTTTTTTGCGCCAAAGGTGAGTTACCCATTTTCGGCGTTCGTTGAAAATGAAAAGAATGAAAAGATACCCACTGTTTAGTTCCGAGTAAATTCACTTCGTTAGTGTCCGGGGCCAGTCGTTATTTTTAACTATTTTTTATCAACTTTTTTTCTTTATTAGTATTGTTTTACGATACAGAAGATATGTACTATACTTTCGCGCTTTCTCGTTACAATAATATGTGTGTTATATTTTGCGCACGAGTAAAACTAAATTACCTAAATTGCTTCTCCCGCTTCCTATCCATGTAATTACTGCAGCTTACAGCGGTACTGATAAACTAAGGACGAATTCGGTCGTGTTTCATGATTTATAATCTCGATATTGAAAATAAGGATGCCGATCAACCCTTAATTAGGTTACTTTACTCGCTTTACAATAGGATCTACTGCAAACCCTTTTTGTAAATATCTTCCATATATGCCGATTTAATTTCGTCTTAGTTTAAAAAGTACCGAGTACCTGAGTGAAATGATATTTTAATCGAATGTACGTCGTGTGCTTGGAGTACTGTCACCAAATTTGAATATTTTGTTTTTTGCTTCCACCTAGCATTACTTAGTATTGGTCACATACACCCGAATTACAGTTTAACAACTCGATTTGATCCTAAATCGTTGAGTTTTGATACGAATTTTCTTTAAAATGCATTTTTTTTTTTCAAACCGAGGGACGAAAATCAAGTTTTTGTAATTTAATTACACTAAGACTGTTTTTGTGATACTACATTGTAAATGTAAGGTTAAAACCGATTTTCCTATACACGCGTCGTTCTTATTTTTATATACAAACGATCTGAGTATATCGTATCGACGAATACATCGATCTGTCTTTTGAAGAACATTTTCAAAGAATAGCTTTTCATGGTTAAAAATGCAATGTAGCTTCTTGTTTGTTTTGTTGAATGTTTTTAAAATAGCATATTATTCTCAATACATGCCTAAATGTCATTTACTTCGTACTTTCTTGCTTTCGAGTCGAAGAACTTGGGATGCTGTGATTCTAGAATGAAATCCTTCCTGTAGAACTCTCCCGTCCCGCAGGTTGATCCGGCTGGACATGAAGACTAGAGCTGGAACGATCAGCCTGGGTCGGGGATTAACTAGACATAGAAATGAGAAAATGGAAACGGGCCCCAAGGTTCTTGGAACCAGAGAAAGTTAGCTCATTCCGGTAGACAACCCGCAACAATTCTCCCCGTTTCACCCGCGCGTAAGAAAGTAAAGGGAAAATTGAATTTTTGTTGTAGAGGGCTCTTTTTTGTTTTTAGACGGTAGCCAATTAAATGTTGTGTATCGTAAAAATAATAGAAAAATAAGTTTAGGGCATCAGTTATGAGTAAAGATCGAAAAAAGCTGTATTCAGGTAAGCGGCCTGTGTGATTGGCACTTCAGTGACGTCATTGAAGTCTGTGCGCCTTGCTAAATGGTCCAACCTGATAAAGTTTCTAAGAACCTTGAACTAAAGCTGTATAGCTAAAGCATATATACGGGGCCGCCATAATGGGGCACATCACGCCCGTCGATGTCCAACTGATTACGCGGTAGCGGCCATACGCTCCGCATAGTCGAATTCGGCATCCACGGGCGCGATGTGCCTCATTATGGCGGCCCGGTATACCTATGCTTTAGCTGTACAGCCTTACTTGAACGTGTCCGAAAATTGAAAACCATGGTCTCAAGCAGAAACAGATCTTTCAATCGTTATTTCGCTGCATTTTTGACATATAACAGCAAATTTAACAATCTCTTCGTTAAAAATAATAAATAAATAATCAAAAGGAAATATTGCCAAATTTAGAAACAACTCGGTTCTGTTTGTTGAATAACTCATCGATGAAATGATAAAAATGCAATATAGCTTGTTTACTTTGTCAAGGGTTTCTAAAGCAGCGTATTATTCTCAATACATACAGGCAAATAGGGTGAGAGTGAACAGATTTTGAGGTTTTTGTATAATATTTCTCCCATTTTTCAAGGTAAACATACCATTTAGGTCTCGCTGTAAACATTTGACCGTCAGGAACAATACTGGCTGAAGAATCAAGATCTACTACTGAGTACACTTTTTTTTAAAAAAGCTTAAAATTTGTTCGCCTTCACCTCACTATGTGAGATGGAGATGAACTCACGAGTTTTTACATGGTAATTCTCTCTGAAGGCGTTAAAAAGGTGAAGGTCGCGAGACATTTTATGAAAAACTACAAAAAACAGGGTATTTAGTAGGTAATAAATATTATTCTGAATCATATTAAAGACCAGTAAGTTGAAGAGTAGGAACCTGAACGCTATAAAATCATTAGGACTAATGATACATGGGGCATTCATAACAAATCAGTTAAGTAGCTAAAATAAGCCACTGTAATGGAAACCTCGCATGTTCATCTTCACCTCGCAGTTTCCAACTTTTCACATTATCACTTCTATCTCAGGAAGTAAATAATATTCAGCGACCTAAACCAATTTGTACATAAAACTAGATGAAATTCTCCACAAAATACATGCATTCTCCACCGAATTATCATGGAATGCTGGCCCGCCTGGAAATCGTGGGCCCAGCCCGAATTCCGGCATCGGCGCCAGATATACGCCAAATTTACTCTCAATTCTGGCGTAAATCGAACACCAATCGAAAATTGGCGCCAGGCGCCATGGTCGGGCCAGATATATGCCGGCCCCAACTGGCCCAAAATTCCGGCAACGACGCTTGCATGTATTTCAAATGGGAAGGCGCAAGCGCCAAACTGGTGTAAATTTGACGCCGGCCCCACGATTTCCAGGCGGGGGAGCACTTAATTCAAAACACTGAAGATTAATCAAACAAGAATTCTGAGGTTGTTCACCTGAACAAAAATAAAAAAGTGCTGTGGCAGCACTGTTATATCAGTGCGTACACGCATTGTGGCACTATAATCCTACATTTATTCATCTTCACCTCATCGTTTATTTTCACCCCATTTGCCGGTATGAAATGCCCTTCACTTCGTACTTTCTTGCTTTCGGGTCAAAAAGCTCGATAGGGAGAACACGTGAAAAATTAAACATGTGGCAAAAAGTGTCAACTTTCAATGAGAATGCAAGGTCATCTCAAACCGGGCAGAGCCGGCACTACGTTTCCATAAGTCTCTCGTGAAGCAATTTTATGTTCATAAGCCATTGCCTCCAGTGAGGTATTTCATCAAAGACTTATGATGTTGGGATCCTGAAACGAAAATATGAACCCGAAGAAATTCTATCACCTCCAAGGTTAATCCAGCTGGATATTTGAATTGAAAACTGAGCACTCTGAGTCGACCTGTCAATAGATGTACGAAAAGGTGAAAATCACGTTTTAGAAAACTCGTTCAGAAACCGAAAAATATTGTCTGGAGCAGAACCGAGTCTAAATCAGTATTTTGCCATATTTTTTGTGTACAACAGCTAATCAAAAAAACATCCGTTCCCAAATCAACATCATAAAAAACAAATTGGTTCTTGTAATGATTGGAGAAGTAGTTAAACTTGAACTACGAAAGAAGCGTCGCAAAAAGTTCAAAATTCAACATACAGAGATGAAGACACTCTTCGAGTCTGAATTTGAAGAATTCAAGTAAAACAATATTACTGTATCATTTGCTAGCAAACGGGAATACGTCACATTTGAGAAATGTTCTCAGGAGAGCGATTTAAAGACAATGAAATACCACCTGATTGCATCCGCACATGGTATTGGACACTACTGTCAGAACGACTGGGTTATGGAAACTACATATAGCGATCTCGCGAGCCTTTTTTTTCCCGAATCAAAAACCAGTTTTTATAAAATTAATATTGATTTGTTCGTTTTAGCACTAAAATCACAGTCTGGATAATATCAGTTTTCAGGCAATTTTTCATGGAATTCGTACTTATAAACCGTTTTACTACAATGTAAATCTGAATAAATCAAACACAAAAACTTATGCACCACAATAAACGGTGCCTCTTCAGTTTTCATTTAGAATAGGTTCTTACCGATTTGTTAGAAACTACTGTCAAGTAGCTTCGAAAAATCAAGAGACAACAAAACCATTTCACAGAAACTGACTGAACAAACACAATAAGTATTGCAACGATACAAATAACGACCATAATCTTCTGTGAAACAACGTAAACGGACGACCCTAGCTCTTCTATTAGGAAACAATTCAATTATTCCAAAGGGACACCCGGCATGCGCAAACCCCGTCCAAATGGACTTGAAAATTTCACTGAATAACACGTGCAGTCTGATGAACAAGAGGAACAAAGTGAAGATGATACCATGTTTTAAATTTTTATATAACGAATATAAAAATTACACGCTGATAGTCTTAAAGATATTGAAACCGCTTTCCGCAGTACTAACGATCGCACCCGGTATCTGCGGATGCCAATGTAGTTCTTTGATGCATTCCTGGCCTAAATGAACGAACAAAAGTTGTGGAGGTATTTCCTAAAACCAAAATAATCCCGTCGTTCATACGTAATCAATTAGAGCAAATAATAATATGAAGCAGTGAACGTCGAGTCTTGATACAAGTCTAGAAGTGTTTTCGAGCACCCTGTAGAGTTTTGATCACACCAGGAAGAGTCTAAAGGAGTCTCAACGAGTTTTACATAAGTCGGAAAACCTTAAATAAGTCTAAAAGTCTCAAGGAAAACAAATTACAGGAAGTATTCGCAGGTTTTGGAATACTTAGAACGATCTTAAAAAGTAGGGCGCAATTCGGGAAATAAATAAATATCATGATGAATGTGGATTAGAGTTCAAAACAGTCAACGAGACTTACAACTTTGAATAAATCAGTAAAATGTTTACAAAATTCGTGTAGTCTTAGAGAATTTCAGTAAATCAGAAAGAGTATTCGAAGGTACACAAAAAGTGCTTTCAAGGTCGCAAACTAATAAGACCGACTTTTCAAAAGCTTACCCAAGTTTAGAATAGACATTAAAAACCAGAACATGACTACAGGCGTTCTAAATACATTTAGAAGAGTTTCTAAAATGAGTCAAATGAGCCTTTAGAAAGTTCTGAGGAGTTAAAAAAAGCCTGCCAGTAAGAGTTAAATATGTCTAGAGGGGCTTTAAAGGTTCTTAAATGGGTTTCAAAAAATCTTGAGCGTCTTAAGGAAGGCTATAAATCTTAAATACGTTAAAACATACCTAAAACAGCTTCAAGAAATTCTAAACTGATAATAAAGAGGCTTGAAGGAAATTTTAAAAAGCATAAACCATGTCTGTGGCATCTTAAAGATATGTTCGAAAGAGTCTTGACTAAGCTTCGTAAAATCTCAATAAATGTTAACAATGTTGTGGAATCTTAGAGAAGGATGAGAGTACTATAAGACTATAACGATGTGGAAGTCTCGAAAAAACGTCAACAAGACGAAAAGCCATTCTGGAAGTCTAGATTAAACAAGTCTGAGAGAGCCTTACAGTGTTCTAAACGCGGGTCAAGAAATTTTAAAGAACTTTAAACATGTCTGAAAGAGTCTCAAACCTACGAAAAACAGCGGTGAAGAGTCTGAATCTTAAACAATTATTGAAGCAGCTAAAGTCTTATTCAAGTCTGAAAGTCGTTAAGAGATGTGATCAGGACGACTTAGCTAGTTCTGAAAAATACTCGAAACCTCTAAAATAGTCTTCAGAAGTCGTAAATAGATTTGAAGGAGTCTAAAACAAGTTTAGATAAACCTTAAAGAGCCTTAAATACGTCGAAGGGAGACTCGATAGTTTATTAGACCACTATTTCAAATACCACATTAGACGTTCGACTTTTAAGCCTCTAAAATCTGAATTTCACAATAAAAATGAAGATTCATCAATTCTTCGGTATCATATTCGAAGTGATCTTTAAAGAGCTCCAATGTACACGAATCAAGAGGAAAATCGTTAGTTTTTCCTCAAGCACAGCCAAATGTCGGGTTTTTAGTTGAACAAGCCTCAGTTTCAGTACAATGTAAGACCTTACTACGCTTGAAGGACGATAAAAATATCAAAACGTACCTTTATTTCTTGCTCGTTGAATTCACTGTCTCTTTCGACTGATAAATCCCAAATTGCTATTTGGTTATCCTCGCCACCAGAGGCGAACACAGAACTGTCGCTCGGATGCCATTCAACAGTGGTAACAGGCTCCGTATGATGTTTAAATGTAGCTACAGCTGCGTCTTTCTACACAACAAGCGTAAATTTAGCTACAGTTAAGAATATTATGTTTCATCGAACTTCTACACCACCACTCGATTAAAATGAATCAGTAGGCATCAGACTGATGATAGCATAATGCGTAACAACACATATAGAAATCGACCAACCTGGAATTGCCGCAAATCCCACACCTTCAAATAGCCGTCATCGCCGCCGGAAACGATCAGCGGTTCCATTTTATTCCAACTGATTACGTTGATGTCGCTGGAGTGGGCGTCGTCTACAGTCAACATGCAGGCTTTGCTCGGAGAAGCGCGTATGTCCCAAATTTTAAGCCTGGAATTTAATTTTCATTTAGCCAACTTCCTTTCACGAAATCAGAAGCCAAAACACTCGAGTAAAATACGTTACTTTTTATCAACGGAACAGGAAGCGAGAACATTATTTTCATTCGGCGACCACTGTAAGTCCTCGATGGACTTGGTATGACTTTTCAAAGGCCGTAAATCGACGTGCCATTCTGTTTCACGCGGTGACCATACGTGAATGTTGCTGCTGCAATCGCCAGTAGCAAGAACACCTGCAATGCCACAAAAAACGAATGCGTCAACCAAAATTGTTTCAAGAATTCAAGAATACCGAGTTATGTATACTAAAAGCTTTAGCAGAAGAGACTCCCATAGATACATTACTTGCTCTTTGTCAGTTTTTTGGTTCAACTGGCGACAGTAAAACTACAGTAATTCGTCATAATAAACACCTTTACTTCACGCACTAAGCGACGTCCTCTCAGTACGTACCAATCACCAGGATCTCTTCTGAAAGCTTCAAGAACCGAGTCTTTTTTTTCTTTTTTAGAATGGTCTCACAAACCTGGTACTGTTGGGGACCAATCGATGGCATATCCTTCCTGCAAATGACCAGTAAACGTGTATAACGGCTTCTCACTGCCTTCAGTCTTGGTGGGCTTCTTTTTACTCTTTTTCTTCACCGATCTGATTTTTACAGTTGATCGGTTTTCCACGGCATTTAAATGAGACTTTAAATCCCAAATACTGACTCGACCTAACTCCGACCAAGCAGCAGCTAAGATGGTATTGTTGAACTGGCGACTCTACAAACATATTTTGTGTAAGCATCAACAGTGAACACAACGCTGCAAACATCAACGAGGACCGTACTGTACTACCTACTCGTATCCTATTAACGCATCCAAAATGTTGTATGGACGATGAATTCATAATTGGAGCTTTAGGACTGATGCCATTCGCATCGAGTTCTTCATCACTACTACTGCTGCTGTCAGTTGAATCGTCTTCGTTCTCTTTCTCTTTCAGAGTTTTGCGCAGATTGGAAAACTAGAACATTACAGACACGTAAAATTGAAGTTATATGAGACATCCTGGTTTTTCATTAGTGTGTCCTGCATCCCGGAAAAACTCTTCGGTACTTTTGATTATCCCAGTTTTTCATAGGACACAATCTAATATTTAAAAGTTGAATATTCGTAACAAAATCTCCATCAAATCTGAAAATTCCATAGCATACCGCTATTAGGCTTCAACTTTTTCTTTCTCAAGACATCTGTTTCAATTTTCTATGTACGAAAACCTCTACAAACTTATTTACACCAATTTTAGGGGTTGATTTTTTGGAAAAATAGAGGAGAAAGGAATCATGTTGATCCAGTTCATGATCAGAATCTAGTCATTCTAGTAAAATATAATCAACGTGAAATAAAATCCTTTCAGCATATGATATATCCATTATGTCGCTAACACTCACTAACTTTCATAACGACGATGCTGTTCTGGCTTCTCTTCATTGCCTGGGATCCGGCAACGACGTAGCAAGTGTGCGGAAAGCCTTCTCTCAACATTCCCAGGTTATCCGGAATAATATCGAAACTCAAACAAGGAACACCTAAGACACGTATTCAATTAGTAATACATTTGTAAATTACGAGGATAGATCAAATAGAATAATTTACCAGCGTGAGCTTCATGCAACATAACGTAGGCTGATGGATCCGGTTCCAGTACTTCATTATCCCCCAGAGACTGGCCCGGTAAGAACACTTTTCGCTTGACAGGTTGGTCTCCATCAGATTCAACACCACCGGATTCTTCGGCGATTTCAGCATCTTCGGGTTCTTCAGCAATTTCCACGCCTTCCTCGTCACTTTCCAATACATCCATATCTTCGACTTCGTTTTCGTCTTCCATAATGCCAGGTAACAATATTACGCGACACCAGAATTAGGTTTAGTAAAATTGTGAATCACGAATATTACAATTTTCTGATTAAATTTCACGACCTCGCTACTTCCAACTCCGTTGGGGACGAGCCGAAAAAGAAGAAGAGAAAATAGAAATAGAAAATTTCAAAACTCAAATCTCAAATTTGCATTATTTTGCACGAGCCGAGCACGATAGCCGAAAGACGGTAGAGCGCATGCGCAAAAAAAGAAATAGCACGTGTTGAAAATTTTTGTTTTCCGTCGCTTTGAAAAGGTCCTTAACAAAGATAAATTTAATATCACTTTTGTAGACAATATTTGTGGAAAGGAGCTCGCCAGCTTGAGTCGCTAGTGCTAGTACGAACCTAGTTCATGTTAGTAGTTACGTAGTTACTCTGATCTGCAAACTGCAAAAAAAAAAGGTATGATAGATAAGGGAGATCTTACTATAGAACTTGGTAGAGTAGTCAATTCATCACTCGTTTAAACTAGTTAGTATTTTTAATGTCGGTAAAATTCTAAATTCTTCCCTTCTGCTTGTGCGAATCATGAAAATCTTCGTTTGAACGAGGTATGTTGTGGCACCGTTCTATTAACCTTCGTAAGTTCTATGAGTATTGATATTATGTAAATTGAAACTGAACGCATTGTGTATTCCGTTGCATTCTACTGGTATTCTGCTGTCTGTCACTGAAAGTTAACAACGAATTGAACTCCAAACTTCCTATAAGCCAGTTATCTTACTCTTTACTGTTTTTGCTAAGCACAAAGCTCAACCAATTTGTTATCATTTACCCCACGATATAAATGTTTAGAACTCTAATCTACCCGAAATCCAATACTTGCTGCGTATATTGTGCTCCTTAGTATCATCAGAATTTTGAATAGTTCACATATACTAATAATTTAATGTACGAATTGGTGCGTATCAACGTTAGTACTTTCCGAATAACTGATGCTAAATTTCTATGTGTTTGCAGGTACTCGAAGACGAATATGTCTAGTAATGAGTTTATATGAAGCAGTAATCGCTTTTGTGTCGTTCTGGAGCTTTCTGATAATCGTCGTTTTGCTTGTAGTATTCGGTAATTAACCAGTTTTTTCGAACAATAACCATATCCATCGTAAGCGTACGCTTTGTTCGGCTTATTAAAATTGGAAACTTTTATTCGTACTCTTTTGATTTGAAGATCTATTACAGGTTGGTTTTGTGTCTGGTCGCTGTTTCTTTCCCGGTTTCGTTTCGTTCGGGAGTTGATTGGTGGACTGACTGATTCGCCTCTCACCGGCGAAGTAAAACAGAACCGTGGCAGTAGAAAAACATTCCGCAAAGACTAAACTTGAATTATCATTCTGTAGGTACTAGGTAGCTAATTCGTAAATGAAGATGAATATACGTTGCGCGCGGCCGGAAGATTTAATGAACATGCAGCACTGCAATTTGCTTTGCTTGCCGGAGAACTACCAAATGAAATATTACTTCTACCATGGTCTTTCGTGGCCGCAGCTCAGCTACGTCGCCGAAGACGATAAAGGTAGAATTGTGGGCTACGTGTTAGCCAAGATGGAAGAGGACAGCGAAGATAATCCGCATGGACATATTACCTCGTTGGCTGTGAAACGATCGTACCGAAGATTGGGACTGGCTCAGAAGCTCATGGAGCAAGCGGCTAGAGCTATGGTGGAATGTTTCCAGGTATAAAAACAGTCACTTGTTTTGAAATTCGCGGTCACTGTTCTTGTGTAGCTCCCCTTGTTTGCTCACGCTTTATGTAAGTGTGTGCGCGTGTATAATAGACGTTTGATGGTTTCCTTTTGCAGGCTAAGTACGTTTCCTTACACGTACGCAAGAGTAACCGTGCGGCGCTCAACTTGTATATGAACACGCTGCACTTTACCATATCTGAAATTGAGCCTAAGTATTACGCGGATGGTGAAGATGCGTATGCTATGCGACGAGAATTAAAATCATTCGACGAAACCAAATTGCCCGGTGACGTAACTGACGTCGGAGTTAAAGAAGTTAAGGATCCCAAATCATCAGTCAGTGACATCGAATCAACGAACAACGATAGTGAAAAAACTGCTAACGCCGAGAAATTGTCTTGTACATTGGCTAGCTAAAACGTGTCGCGATTTTCCCCTTTTTTGTATAAATGTATGTATAAAATCTTCGCCCAATTTCGTGATTTCATTTTGCAGTGAGAACTGGTAAGAACGATAACTGTATTTCGGGTCGAATATCTATATTGCGGAATCGCTTAAAGCTAAACAACAAAAAAATAAAAAGAGTAATCAAATGGGTAGAAAGGACAGCACAAAATGAAGAAACATAAATCGAATGCACTAATACGACTTTGGTAAAAAATATACAAAACGTAACTAATGAGAATTGAAAGGATATGAGTGTTCCTTAAACCTATCAACGCATTACAAACTTTAATAGTATATAAAAGTACAAATGATGTGACTCGAGTCCAACTAATGTAAAGGAAAATTATTCAATATAATACTGGTAGTACAGCAGCCGAAACTTTAATTTAAAAACCCAGGGATTATCCAGGAGACTTGTAAGGGAATCAGGATTAGGCGAAAACGCTGGTTTTGAAAATGGAGGGTAAATACGTTCTTCGTGTCTTCTCCACTCTCGTAATCACCATTAGGCAATAAGAGTAATTCTTACACACGAGGCCAGTATTGTCTCACAATCAGTAAGGAGCATGTGGCTACTTCCTAGTTTGTTTTCGTTCATTGGAATGCTTCACCATTAGTCTTTCAAACATGTAAACCCGCGGTGCAACTGCGTTGTTCTACATCGATACTGGTTATTTTGATTAATCGTTTTGTACTCGTTAAAGACTGACTAAAAGAGAAAGGATCAGAACTAGACATGCTACAATACTGGAAATAGATGGACCAGACGGATTAAGGTGACTGGAAAGACCAATACGGCTGAAAATGGCAAAGAAAGTTGAAAACTATAAAGGCTAATGATTGGGGAAGTCTAAAAGAGAGACAAACTAATCGCACTGGAAAAGAAGACTTAGAAAATGACTAAGTCTTCGAAACACTAAAAAAAGTCTGTAAATCCTCCAAGATCAAAAAGGATTAAAAAGATTTATGCTTAACAAAAACAAAAAAACTAAAGCTGGGAGGTAGAAAAAACTATTAAAGAATGCCCACAAAACTGAACAAAAGAAGAAAAACAAAGATCGAAAAAGATTTAACACTAAGAAAAGTGCAAAAACTAAGAAGACTGAAAGTACTAAGAAAAATGGACTAAACAGAGAAACGATCACTGAAAAGACTAAGAATAAGACGAAAGATGACTGAAATGACAAAAAATATTAAAGACTACCCAGAAAGAAAGATGAAAACTAAGAAGACTGAAACAACAGACGAGAATAAGAAGACAATAAAACAAACCAGATCATGACAACTGGGACGACTAAGTAAGCTGAAAAAGTGAAAGGGGTAAGAACTCGGATACAAAATCGCTGCTTTTTATGGAATTGGGAAAATACTAGCCTCGTTTCGACCAGTCGTTCACTGATCGATGTTGCAGTCCAGTCAAGTTGACAAATATAACCGCAAACAATTTCGAACAACTGAAATCTTTCAGTTCATTTGGGTTTCCTCCATAAGGAAAGGCAGCCGGACATACCACTGACTTTCTAATTTCAAACGAGAAGGTACAGAGAAAACCATCATCGAAGTTCCGTGGGTCGCTGAATTCGAATATTTAGTCAGAATTTCCATCTGACTCCTATCTGCGCCCAAATATATAAAATTTCAATTATGAAATACTGATTTCAGGGCTCAAATATGGTCAATTTACACAGATACTAGACAACGCAGTTTGACAACTGCGACGGTCCTCATTCCTTGCCTTTCAAGGATGCTCAAAATCCGCACCACCAAGAATTTTCGCACTTGCGGTAGGACGCGATCAGGCTAACGCTTTATCGCTGCGGTTTACTCACTCACCGTCATTACGGTTCGGGTTTTCACAATAATTATTCTAAAAGCTACTCGAAAAGTACAATACAGGAATCTATAACCGTTATTTTAAATCGATCGACGATCTACACTACAGATAGTAATACTGGAATACACTCGACCCTGTTTACAGAGAGAAGCCAGACTAAGAATATGTTCGTTCACGTCTGAGACGAAATCACAATGTACATTTTCAAATCTCTGGCCAGATGAGACACGTCGACTACCGAATCGACCATTTCCTGAACAGCATTCACGCTCGGAAACTGCATCGCGGCTCTTTTGATTTTATGAACGGCTGTTGCCAAATCCTCTGATAAAGCGTTCGACAACTGCAAAACTTTGGCACTAATCTCAGGACAGGAGACATTCTGGTGAACGGTATCGCCGATATGTACTAGCCGATGAGCACTCAAGATAACGAATTTTCCATGCGCCAGGAAAATCTTGGGCGGCTGATTGTGCTCAACCGTGTTGAGGAAAGCGTCGATGGCATGTGTCAGGTGCAAAGAATGAGTGGCGCACTGGGCAGCATAAAACGAAAGTACCTAAACAATTCGTACGCGATTATATGAAATGACTAGGTCATTAAGAGAGGAAAGTTTAAAAGTATACGCGTTAAAGTCATCCAAACTGACGACAAATGTATTTGGGTAGAGAAAACTATTCACACCTGTCTATCCGAGTGATCGAGTACGTTATTGTATTTCTCTTCGCTCAACATGTCGCCGTTTTCCGATTCCTTGATCAGCAGGTCGAACGACTTTTGCATCTCTTCCGACAGTAAACTACGTACCTCCGAATGTTGTCGTTTCAACGTTTTATGCGTATCTAGATTCACATAGTCGCTGTCGTCGCACATTTGTCTTCGGGAATTCTCGTTTTCGCCAAGACTTCGTTTGAAGAGTAATGTAGCATTCCCCTGAAATAGAAGAACGATGGAAATCGTAACATTTAAATTGTTGGATATTGTAAATCAACTCCAGCGGTCTCCATTGTATTACTTATTCGTAAAGGTGAGCTCACAGAATTGTGCACCCAGGGAACCGTGAGACCACAGAATCGAAAAGCTCTTTCCACAACTGCACTGATCTACAAAGGGACAAAACGAGATTACTGCGTCTCGAGTAATTTCCTAGAGTTTCCGTTTGGTTTTTCCAGATCTGTAGTTGAAGTGCGCAGAAGGCAAATAAACAAACAAAAATCTCACACCCCTACAATATAAAAAGCTAAGATGACAAAACCGACAGTAAATTAAAGAAGACTAAGAAACTAGAAGAGACAACCGGGACCGGAAAGAAGAGTACTACAAAGTGAGAAGACTCAAGCCGACTGAATAAGTCTTCTTAGTTTTTTCGTTATTCTCGTGTCGTCTGCCTATCTAGATGCTTGTCCTCTTCGTTCTCAATTTTCTCAGTCTTTTCTGCTTTTTTGAATTTTCCCAAGTCTTTTTTGTCGTCTCAGTTTTTCATTACTTATCTCTGTCTTTCTGATCTGATTAGTCTTTAGTTCCTGTCTTCCCAGTCCTGTAGGTTCACTCATTACACAAAGTACAAAAGGAACGGACAGTGAAGTCATTCAAACAAACAAAAATTCCGAACAAAACCGCTGCTCCTCATTAATCTTAGGAAAAGACATAGGAAAGAAGCGAGTTTTTTGGGGGAAATAAAGAGTGGGGGAAGAAAATTCAATTTTATCAACTAACGAAAACTTTTTTAATTGAAAAGCACATAAAGAACATGAAAGCTTCTGAAATTTGGCCGGCTGTTGATCTGATTTTGCTAACTGAGGCTCAATCTTGTTAACTGACTTGACAAGCAGAATAAAAACAAGTCAACGCTTTTGAAACTTTGCCAACTGAAGGTCAGTTTTTGCTGAACTTGCCTTCTCTGTAAAACGTTCGGGGGAGAAGCTTCTCCCCTCATCCTTCCGGTCTCTGAAAAGATTAGCTTAATCTCATACGAAATTCAAAAAAATTGGTGGTACATATCATGCCTTCATTTTTGAAAAGAGATTAAGGATTTTCACTGAAAAGAAACACAACTTTGCCACTTGAAGGTCCTTGATCATCACCTATTGATCCATTTTAGTAGTTAAAATAATATGAACAGGATCACCTGTTTACAGTATGTCCCATCTGTTTAGCTGACAGATGTCCCATCTGTCTGTCTGTCTATATGCCCAAGTCCTCTGCTTTCTCCGGCTGCTTGTCCTGTACCCCTTTGCATTCTATTTTTATTTGTCTGTCATTTCGTAAGTTTGTCTGTTTGTAAGTTAAAGGGAAATCATTCTGTAGAAAAATTGAGGAACTAAAACTTTCAGGCATACTAATAAAAGGGTAAAGTCGGCAAGCGAG
The DNA here is from genome assembly GCA_031841125.1 of Acanthococcus lagerstroemiae. Lineage (NCBI taxonomy): Eukaryota > Metazoa > Arthropoda > Insecta > Hemiptera > Eriococcidae > Acanthococcus > Acanthococcus lagerstroemiae. Next base: position 5,516,588 of record CM063110.1, on the reverse strand, counting down.
CATATAGACAGATGGGTAAACAAAAAGTAAGTCAATTAGTCAGTGGATTCAGGAAGTGATCCTGAAGAAGCAATTCAGAATAAGTAACAACTGAATAATTTTATTCCCACTTTCCCAAGTATTTAGATAATTTTTATGCTTTTAAGTAGTTTATGTAAGTCAGTGAACAAGGAAGATAGTCCTTGTAGTTTTTAACAATTTACACTGCTGACTATTTTCTCCTTATTGACATACCTCCCGAATTGTTCTATTAAATTTTTCAAATCGCTGAATTCATGACTGAGCGACAATTTTTTAACGCTCACCAGAATGGCATTAAAATTTTTATCTAACGAGAAGAGCGGGAGGGGGGGGGAGAAAATATTAGTTAGGATTAGGTAAACCGGTTCCATGCTTGTTTAAAAATCTGCTAAACCCTCTTAGATTGCATAAGACTTTTTAAGGCTTCTCCAAACCTGTTGACGGCTCGCTAAGAGTGTTCGAAATCCATTAACTACTCTTTATGACTCTTCCCGACTTGATTAAGACTCTTCAGTCTTCAAAACCTTATCAAGATATTCTAAGCGCTTTCATACTTGTTTAAGATTTCTCAAGACTCTGTCACCTCGTAAAACTAGCTACAAATTTTCAATGGTCATTAAACACTCTTTCAGACCATCCAGATTTGTTTGAGCTTCGATAAGGTTCTTGTTCAAAGCTTGCCGCACGGCCTAAACTAGTTTAGGACTTCGTACGACGCTCCCGGATTTTACCAAGACTTCAAGAGTTTCTAATCTTTTTTTTTTCTTTTTTTTTTTCTAATTTGCTCTCCACCCGAGTCCCGGAATCCGCCCTTTCGAGCATTACTTTAGAGACGTCGGGGAGGCTGTTAGGGCTGTCTTAACCCTCATCCTTCCTGGCCGAAAAACTGGCCTAGGTCGAAAATTTTGGCGAGTTGCTACGTGAGCTGGAACCCGGGACCTCCGGATTCTGAGACCAATGCGCTATCCACTCGGCCAACCAGACCTCGATCAAGACTTTCTAATGCTCCCTAAGACAACTAAAGATTTTTCAAGACTCGTTTAAGGGTCACGAAACCCTGTTTCAGACTTGGTAGGACTTTTCATATATTCTTACGACTCACTAAAACTTTTTCAAGTCTTGCTTGAGACATTCAAAACTCTTTTAGACTCGTTCAAGATTCATTGGGACTGTTACAGACTCATGCAAATTCGTTGAGACACTGTAAGATCTTCCTACTGATCACCTGATCTTGAAGCATTTTCAATCATGGAGAGTGCAATTAACCTCATTGCCCTTCTCGAGTACCCACGTCTCGTCCATTAGTCAGATGGCTGGATGAAAATTGCTGATGTCGAACTGGGAAGAAAATATCCTAGAGAGAGGAATGTACACAGACTGGCAGACAGATGAACAGCCAGTTAGTTTCCTGTGTGAAAAACTAGAAAAATTGGTTCGGGAAAGATGTACCTATTAACTCAAAATCTCACACGAGCACAGAAAGGGAATCTCGAACAAACCCGGACTAATTTTTTTTTTTAATAAAGGAAGAAGAGACGTACACGTGTAAAGATTACACTCAAAAACACTGAGACCAGAGAAATACACACAATACATGCAGGTCACAAAATATTACCTGGACGAAAGAAGCAAATTCTCTTATGTCTTCTGTTAAACACCTGGCGCATACTATCAACTGATCTAATGAGTCTAACGTATAATTTACATTGTTAGTATTGCCAAGGTTTGGCGTTTTTGCTAGCACATCGATGGACCAGTCGCAATCGTCTAATATTTTCGCCGATTTTTGTACAAGGTTGTTAGTGTCGTATAGGGCCTTCGTCATCGGCCGAAGTTTCTGAGCTAAACCTGCAATACCAATTTGTAATGTTAAAGAAAGATTTACAGAAAAATATGGTCTAACAATAAAGAATCCGTACTGGCTTTAGATAGCATCTATTCAGAGCTTGGAAGTACTTCCATAAACCGCCAAAATCACCCCAACCAAGTAAGTTAGGTATTTGTTGGAATACCCACCTTTATCTGGAGCGTTCAATGCATTGCCCAACACGCCTTCGCTGAACTCGGATAGGTCATGCAACGCCGATCTCAGCCGCAGCACGGCCAATTTAATATCCATTAACTTTGGTTGAAGCTTGTCTTTTTCCCTCCACGATGGTCCTGCGTAGGACAGAAGCTTATTTATCGCTCCGGTTACTTCACTCTCTAACCTTTCCAAATTCTCGATAGCCGAATTCAATTCTAACGGCAGTTCGCGAGGATGCGGAGCCGACGGAACCACGTCGTACGGCTAAAACACAAAATAAACGAACCGTTTCATAATACGAAAATCACTCGAGACTTACAGTGTAAACCACTTGAAGAACTGAGAGTAGAGATAGACAAAATATAGAATTAGTATTTCTATAGATACTAGAAATCAGGGAGGGGGCTTTAATTATACTTACGGAGCATTACGTACGATCAATATTCATATTTACACATTCAATCCGATTCACCGACTCTAGTTGATTATAATTCGCTCTTCTTAATCTTAATATTACTGAAATCTAACAATACCTAGCCAATTTAATTCTCTCTTCATTATCGTTTACAAACATTATTGTCCAGAGAGTGTGAGTAAGACAGAAAATTAGGAAAACGTTTTAGAATCAAGGAATCGTGTTACTTTTCAAATGTTACACAATAGAAGAATATGTGATTCCTAAAAACAAACAAACACGAATGATTTCACCGATGGGAACTCGTTTCTTTTCACCCTGATTAATAAAAAGAGGGCCACAAAGCCTCAGCACAAAAAAAAACTGGGATTTGAGTCCTAAGAGTGTTTTGAACCAATTCTCAAATACACACGAGGACAATAACGTTGCTAGGTGAGATACTTTTATAACGTCAAGTAGGTGGAGCCAAGCCCAATTTCATCTCAAATCTCAACACTGTGGCCCGTTTATGTCTCGGAAACGTACCTCATGTGAGACTCGTCAATCAGGACGTTCAAGTTCAGGTAGAATAGCTTAGTGCATTAATTTAACAAACTAATATCGAATTATCTACAGTAAATTCTCAATAACCACTCCTATATCATGTTCCAGGCACTAGTAACTTGAACTAACTCTACTTGAGTTAGAATACTATACACTCGAGTCTGCTGAGCCGCCATTTTCATCTTTTCATTCGCCGTGCAACCTCGATCTTCGTCGCGGGCAGCCTTCATTGTCGCCCGCGACGCTTTCGCTCGTCCGCGGTAAAAGTAAGAATACAACTGGCAGCTTACCATACCCGGGTTTATAGTGCTTCACCTGAACCAGTTTCACAGATACACACTACATGGCGAATTATGGCGACGGTGAACCTAATCCAAGCCATCTTACCAGCCTTTCGAGTACCAATCGTCGTTTACAAAATACTATTTGAAAAATGAAAAGTCAACATAATCACCATCATTTCGTTCTCCTGCAGTTTCTGCAGCTGCAGCTGCAACAACGTGACCGGTCTCGTCGACCGCGGCACGTCGTAGTCAGGCGCGATGCTCGAGCGATTCGAACTCGGCATGGAATCGGTGGCTGACAGGGCCAAGGAACTGACGGAGCTGCTCGGCGACACGGTACCCGTCGAATTGAGGGGCCTCGGCACGTCGTAGCTTTCCGAGTTGTTGTGAACACGTACCGGCGGCCACTTAGGGGTGTCGTAGCGACTGCCCTCGAAGCTGGTGGACACCGAATGCGAGTGCAAGTCGTGCGACTCGCCGGAGATGCCGTAACCGCTGCTACCGCTGCCACTGCTTTCCGGGCGACTGTCGCACAGAGGAGTCGAGAACCCTCGTACTGCAAAACAAGCCGATCGAGTTTAGAAATTCGCTCGTACCAATTTCCTAAAACGCGTCGGGCCTTCTGGCACCGGAGTATAGTAAGACTTTTGATCATAGTTAATTCGCTTACGGTGAGCGCTCTCGAATATCGGAATCGGCTGACCACAGGGAGGCACATCGTACCGCAAATCGACGCTTCGGTTCACCGGCAGGTCGTACAAATACACGTCGCCCACTTTCTGCGGAGTGATCACCTGCAAACAATGACAGTGCTTCAAGTTAATGACACAGAATTGAGGATATACATGTGGTATTCTAAGGGAGGAGGAGAGAGGGAGGAAGACATTTCGGGTATCGGTAGATAGGGAAGTATAGAAACGGGTCTGAGAGTTCCGCACCGTTTCGATTTCCCCTGAAGTCGATGAGACCACAGAAGTTCTATGCTTACTCCCACAGGGCCTATATTAAAAGTGTTACAATACAAGTGCTCATTTTGACACCTCCTCCCCCATTTTGGGGGATTCTAAGACAGATACGAAGAATTGTGAAACACAATTTTACTGTGAAATTTATGTAGGTTAATTCTATCGTGCACACTTTTGCAGTACGACTTACGATTGAGATTGGTGTAGGGGACACTTATGACCTCCTGGGAGGAGGGGCTCACCGTGGAATCCGGGACTGACAACATTTCTTTAAAGAATCTTAACTACAAATACAAATGTCCTAAATTGCACCTTTTGTATCGAAAAATGCAGGGTACATTCAACTAGCACCCGAAGTAATAGCGAGCTTCCAAAGCTGATGTTTTAGGTTGGCCTCATTTGTAATCTGGCCGACCACGGAGTGAGAATGAGTTTTTGATGAAACGTATTTCTGAGCCATTCTGATAACGGTACTTGAGACAATGACAACTTCTAGTATTCCTACCGATGAGATACGAGCTTAAAATACTGTTGGTCACTATTTCTGGTCCGGTTAAAAACGTCTGTTCTGGAATCATCTTCCAACTAGAACTTAACGAAGTGAATATTCAAGTTGAGTAATTTGAGTACCATTCTCTACTGTAGGTTATTTATCCTCAATTAGAAAGTTTGGTGGAGTGTATGGCGACGAACGCATGCCAAATTGGTTCCCCAGATACCGCATCCCTGGCCCCGGAAACTACCCATTCGAGTATCGTATCAGTAACTAGCGATCCTCAGTCAGAATAAGTTAGACGTTATTATTCTCGAAAGCACGAGGACAGCGAACTCGAGTGAGAAGTTCGATCGGAATTGTGAAAAGAATGTGACTTTGAGAAGTGACATCGTTCGTAAAGACTGGTGCACAAATTACATAATACTTGAACGTTAAGGTGTCCGGTCAACTATGGATTACTGGACTGCAGTTTAGTGGAACTGTTGCGATGCCGTAACGTCCTTAGATCGTTACAGCTGCAGGCTGATGTGTAGGCAGTAGCAGCTGTTGACCTGGTAGTGGTCTCATCCGGGAAACCATGGAACGGTCGGTGGTGGCACTATAACAGGATACGGGCTTGCGGCTCCAGGCAGCCCACTGCACGTCATAGCTGGTCTGGAAGGAGCTGCTGGTGTTTTCATGCTAGGAATGGTCCTCCCTGTAGGGAAGATAGACTGTGTGCTTTTTTTTTTTTTTAATTTTTTTATTCCTTAATCTGCTGTTAACAACAATTCCTCCTCCCCCGGTACTTTTACGTAGTTTCTCGTGCCGAGGAAGTCGGGAGTTCTTACATTAATTATACAATTATACATAGGGTAACACTAATAACAATGGAGTGAATATAATGAATAGAGTGTAATAAATGATCAGTGTTTATTATCGGTACCTATTTCTAGTTACATGTTATGTAGATGTAGATGGACATACCCAGGTTTCCCTTATTCAATTTCGCTCTTAGTTTCCAGAATTTCTTTAACGTATTTTCGTGCTTTATGGTGCCCGTTCCCTTCTTGTAGGCATTTTCCCAAGTCATTTTCTGTAATGCTATATTTCTCCCTTATTTTCTTAAGTTTTCTGCATTCTTTAAAGGTGTGGTCTGGACTGTCTTCTCCACGCCAATGAATTTCCAACCTACAGTTGAACTGTCGGGGTGACTACCTGAAGCCAAGGTTGGACGAGGTCAAGTGTAGACTGATTCAGCTACACAGGTCAAACTAGTGTATTGCCAACAGAGAACTTATGGTTATGCTTCCGGGCTCACTGCACGTTGGGCACTGAGGGAGGATGGACGCTGTTGGTCGGTGGTGCTACGGTCGAGCGCTCGAGAGTTATCATTGAGGCTGCGATGGCAGTGGTCAAATGACAGTAGGGTTGTCTACCCTGAAGAAGGTGTCACTGAGAAGGTGACTAGAGTGGAACAGAAGCTGAGTCAGTCAGTTGAGGCGAAGAAAATATTTGTAACTGAACTGTGGAAGTGAAGACGAACTGAATCTGTGTATTGAGGGACATTGTTGAAGAGGCTTAAACCGAGCTTTGCTTCCACTTGGTGGAGGCGATGCACGCATGCCAAAGTGGCTCCCCAGACACCATACTCCTGGCCCTCGAAAACTACCCTTTCGAGTATTGCATTGGTGACCAAAAGGATATCTTGAGGTTGACCCGGGCCCCATTTCGCCTCTCTTTTCTTCGGATTCACGCTGTCCTCCCGGGGCTATTATGAGACACCGTATTAACCGAGGCAACGCTCACCCAGCATTCACCTGGAATTCGGGAGCACCACAGTCCGACTGTGCTTTCTTTCTTCACCCTTCACTTCCTCGTCTTGGTACCTGTAGCGATGCAAAAAAGTGGGTGACGGCAGGGTGAATCCGGCCGGGGGTTTGCAGCAGCTCTAGGATGGTACAGAAAAGCTTTGTTCGTCGGCCCTCGACCTCAACCATGCCGTCTCCATCTTCTTCATGGTGGTCGAGACAAAAGCCAACACCACGTTCCATCCGCTTCAGCTCTTCGGCATTTCCGGAATCAAAGTGTCCGGCGTGAGATTGTCGATCACACCGTTGTCGGTGTGGTTGTCGTTGTTGCCGGGATCGATCCTTGTTATCATCTCTGAGGCCACACACTCGAACAGGGTGTGCCAGGTCCTCGATCACAGTGCGCGCACACGGGGCTCGGTGCTATCGCCATCCGATGTAAGCGGCGAAGCACTCATGACCGTTCAGGACTTAGGTTAGGTGGAAGTTTAGTTCCCTGTGGGATCTGCCTGCCACAAACCGAGAGCCGAGCTTAGCTTAGCGTTAGCCTAGTTTTATAAACCAATCCGATAGAAACGCTCACACCACGTTTGAAAATCTGTTTACAGAATGTGCTATCTATAATTTTGGCCAGAATACCAGACAAGGTTATCATTTATGCGCCTATTTGGAATGTTTTTGTACAAACAGTTGAAAAAAAGGCGATCCAGAATTCCGTGTTGTACACTTGCGATTCCGGAAGTCGAAAGCATGCAATTCGTATGCGAGCCATGACAGCCCGCACGACTCATGAACTTTCGATCGTCGGCGAATTTGGAAAACGAGAAGGACGACCCAAGTCGGACACGAGATCATTTCCGATCCCAGTCGGGTTAGAGTAACGATGAGACGTGAGAATCGCAGTTTCGCCGGATCTTCGCAAGACTGTTACGGATGATCGACCTCGATGTACCATATGTATAATAAAATCAAAGCAGCAAATAGAAGGGAAAAAACTACTCGCAAAAAGCGTACTGCCCTCGACCGTTTGTTGTGGACAAAACGATTTTTCTTCTCGTTTATCTCATTTTAGTGCTCATTTGTTATATATCGCGTTCGTGGAATGCCCGGTTACCGCGCCGGTATGTATCACACACGGCCTCTGCCATCTTCCATACATGGTAACAAAATTTAAACTGGTTATGTTATGTCTCGTGTTATGTACACTGTGTACACACTCTCCGTATACTACATATAAATGTATAAAAGTTCTCGTTTTCGTTCCCGTTCCGTACCGAATACCATCGCATCGCTGAGGCTGCGGTTCGATCTGCCGACACTTTCGGCCGCACACTATTCCGCCAAATACGAAGATGGAAACTTGACTGAAACGGTCGACGTCGCTCGGCCGTTTCTATTTTCGCGCTCGAAAAACTAGATTTTCAATTTATGTACTTCGTACTTCGGCCTACCGTACCTTCTCGACCGTCTCTGGTCGCCATCATTCTTCGACAGACAGCGCTGGGCCGCTGGCCGAGATGACAACGAGCATGTACCCATCAATGCCGGCGAGTCGGTCGCATCGGAGGTGTCAGCCAAGAAATGTTTAGCGGCTGCACCCAGTAACATGTAACACGGAAATCGATTTATACCTGGGGGACTTTTGGGGAACACTGCATGTAACCCCGTACCTTTGAAAACAATCGGCAATAATTTAACGAAGCTGGCGATTCATATCGGGAAAACGATTTTGCGCAGATTTCCTAAATTTGGCATGCCTTTGCGCACAAAAGAGAACGTTTTTGTACAAAACAAACTTTCATGACTGATAATTTGACATAACTGATGATAATGAGGGTATCAGTTTTACGACCGGTTTAATGCAGCTTTCCATTTTCCCCTATCTTAAGCGAGTTACTTCATTTTCAAGTACATAACTCCGACATTTAACATCCTCAATGGAGGCGAAACGTGATTTTCAGTTGGGGGGGGGAGGAGGAGGAAAATTTGCCGACAAACATTGTTTTAAAACTAAAAATTAGAAATTCGCCGACAAAATTTTGTGAAAATTTGAAAATTTGCCCATTTTTTAATTGAAAAAAGAACAAACAAACCAACAAACATTCTTGGAAAATGAAAAATTCAAATGAACAGTTTGAAAATTTGTCGACTGCCAAATTATTGGGGGTATTTCACCCCTCCCCCTCCCCTCATAGTTTCGTCTCTACAAATGCAGACTGGAACCTTATCCTCCAAGCACTCATAGTAACGCACATGAACATACCCTAGTCTGAGAGGGTAAGCTGGAAGGATGTTAGGTATACTTGAGAGGAACGCACAACTCAAGGATTGGAACGGTTGCTCCGATGAGGTTAAAACCAATATCTCACAGGCTAGGCTCAAAACAACAGACGAATGGCAGGAACAGCATAAAAATGCGGAGACAGGTAGAGTCACGTATCTATTCTTCCCCAATATTGAAAAAATACTAAAAATGAAACATTTCTACACCGATTACACCGTAACACAATTCTTAAGCGGACATGGCAACTTCAACAATTACCTAGCTAGGTTTAAAATCATAGATAGCGCTTTATGCGATGATTGTAAGGAAGAGAGCGAGACTGTAATACACACGATCTGTAACTGCCCGCAGAGAGAAAACCTGCGACGCAAATATAAAATAAAGAACAATGCTTCCCTCACAAACATAACCGATATGTCCAGAGACGAGTTTTACAATTTTGTAGACTATCTCCACCAAATTCAAAGTCAAAAAAATCAGAAAATACAAGCTAACCGAAAAACCGTTTGATTGATTTATTTATGTAAGTATGTACACCGTAGTATTAATCTCAATAGGCTAAGCATGTAGTAAGAACAATTAAAGTAGTGCACCTTTATAATCATGTAAATTTATACATCATGTAGATTCCGAGACGATACCCACTGAAAACCACCAGGGAAAGTGCGGTATCGTCTCGTAATGTTGTAATAAATGCTTTAAAAAAATATTAAAAAAAAAAAAAAAAAAAAAGTCTGAGAGGGTAAGCTGGAAGGATGTTAGGTATACTTGAGAGGAACGCACAACTTTCTTTACACATTAAGCTGGTCGTTATTTACTCTTGGTGGTATTTTTATCTAAATTTCCTCTGATTCGTCTCCTAGATTGGTTCCAATAAATCAAAAAAAAAAAAAACCTACAAAGTTTTAGGTTGATTAGATGAGGGAACTCCGTACCACAAGCTCCCTTTCGTTCTTATGGGAAAAACACATGGAGTCTTATTTCCCGCCTATATTCACCAGGACCAAAGCCCATGAATTAAAAATAGAACATTTGCTATCGGATTCATCTAGTGACACTGAAAAATGAGACTTTTACTTTCAACTTTTGGATTTTAATAAAATGTTCAACTTTCTCAAATTTCAGTCTCGATAGGTCAAACAAAGAATCTAGTAAAAACAGAATAGTCACTGAAATTCGAAATTCAACATTTGCTACCAACTTTCAGATTTTCGAAATGTCTTCCACATTTCATTTGTTTCAACCTTTTAGATAACGTTCGATACTCAGTTTGAAACCTTCGGCTTTTGACTGATTAGTCTGACAGACAGGAGTCCAAGGTACTCCATTTTCAGAAACGAAATTTGACTTTCAATTTGGGGAGGCGGAGAGGAGAAATTTGCCGACAAATTTTTTTAAACTAAAAATTCGTTGACAAAATTTAAAAAGAAATTTGGATTTTCAATCGAACTTATTTTTTAACTGAAAAAAAGAAAAAAGTAATGAAAACAAACAAACATTTATAAGAAAAAAATTCAAACGAACAGTTTCAAAATTTATCGACTGCCAAATTATTGAAGGGAGGGGGGAGGTTCACCCCCCATACCCCTATAGTTTCGTCCCTGTTCCTCGATAATATTTTGAACATACTGGAATCTTTGCCGACCCACCCAATTCTTTCCTTTCATCCTTCCTTTTTTCTAGCACCAGTGATATTATTCCTGGGTGCCTTAAGTTATGACCTATTAATTTATCTCTCCTCCTTTTCAGACAGTTCCACATATCCATTTCACCTCCTACTCTGTTAAGTACTTCCTCATTCCTTACCTTATCTGTCCATTTAATAGTAAGTATCCACCTATAGCACCACATCTCAAAAGCTTCTATCCTTCTCTTCTCTGGTTTTCCTAAGGTTCAAGTTTCACACATCTATACAAGGCTACATTCCAAACATAAGTTTTCAAAAATAACATTTTGATTTCCAAACTTATTTTTGATTTGAAAAGATTACTTTTTCGATAAAACGCTAATGTGGCTCGTGCTATTTTACTATTAATAGTACTTACAACAATAAACAATACAAGTGTATCAATGATAGTGGGGCGTATGGCGATGCACGCATACCAAATTAGCCCCGGGACACCGCACCCCCTATCCCGGAAATGCCCCGAATGGGCCTGCGTCAGAATAGGGGGGGGGAATACAAGTGTATAATATGCCTACTAATAGAGATTGAGGCGGTATGGTGTGTGGTGGGACGTATGGCGATGCACGCATGCCAAAGTGGCCCCTATAACACCGCAGCCCCGGCCACAGGAACTACCCTTTCGAGTATCGCGTCAGTGACACTCAACCAACTGACAGAAAAAGATTTGGTATTTGTAGACTTCTGCAAAACATTTGACACCGTGGACAAGGAGTACCTGTGGGACACCTTAAATGATCGAGGAGTAAATGCAAAAATAATTAGGGTATTGAAGGAACTATACCGCGATAGACATACTATGTAAAATTGGATATGGTTGGTCCCATCTTTAGGCTACATTCGCTACATAGAGGAGTAAAGCAGGGAGACTCCTGTCACTAAATCTTTTTAATGCAGGTTTCGAACAAGTACGTATTTCGGAAACTTAACTGGGCAAAAAAGGGGATCAAAGTTGACGGGCAAAATCTTGATCATTTGAGATTCGCAGATGACACCGTTTTAGTAAGTGGTGACAGGGAGGAAGCTCAAGAGATACTCGATAACCAGGTGGAAAAAAACAGGAGAGCAGTACTCGAAGTAAATACATTTAAAACTAAGGTAATGAGCATCGGTAGTTTTCGGCGCGGGGGGTGCGGTGTCTCTGGGGCCACTTTGGTATGCGTGCATCGCCATACGTCCTACCACACCATCTCTACCGGAGGCCAAATCAGGGTGGAGATGAAGTTCTGGAAATAGTTGATGAATTCATGTATCTTGGTCAAATTAGTCGTTTGAAGAAATATTAGCAAAGAGCCAGGCATACAAAAGCCACTAGGCCTTGAAGTCGATTTGTAAGGGCAATTTGAAAACCTCATTGAAGATAAAAATGCAGGAAGCATGCGTTCTGCCTATACTAACGTATGGGGCCCAAACGTGGTTCCTCACACAAGCTCAGACCACGAGGCTAGTGGCCACGCAACAAGGAATGGAGAGGAGCATTCTAAGTTTGAAGAGAAAAGACAAAATTAGAGCTACGTCGGTCAGAGTGAAAAGTAAATGCAAGGATATAGTCTACATCATTAAGAAGTCGAAAATGAAATATGCAGGCTACCTAGCCAGAATGGGCGAGGAACGGTGGTGGAGGAGGGTCACGTTTCGAATCCCTTATGATCACAAAAGGAGGAGGGTCCGGCCGGCCACAATCTGGAGACGGGAAATCACCGGCAGGACGGGGACTCCTTGGTACAGGGCAGCTCAAGACCGACAAACGTGAAGGAGAATCGGGGAGGCCTATGCCCGCGAAATGTGGGCACGGCATGGGACATAACTCGGTTAATATAAGTATACAAAGAAAACTACTAGTTTACCAAACTCAGTTATTCGTAATTAAAAATCAATAGCTGTATGCTAAGAAATGTAATATTCAATCTTATAAAAGATAACCCGGAAATTCAAAATTGTTTGATAATTACAGTTATTTTGATATTTCTCGTGATACCCATGAAAGATATACGTCTTATGTGTAAATTTATTGTACATCTTAATTCATGTCCCTTTCGTAATAAAGACTTTTTTTATTATTGTCTCGACCATCCATCATGAAGAAAAAGATGCAGACAGAGTGGTCGAAGCAGAGGGCCGACGGACAGAGCTCGGCCCATACCACCGAACAGAACAACTCTGTACCATCCTAGGAGCTGTTGCAGCTGCTGCGGACTCCCTCCCCCGGCAAGGCTCTCCCACCGTCACCACATGAACCAAGACGAGGAGGTGAGTGGTGAGTGAAGAGGAAACGCGTCCGGCTGTGAGGAACCTAAATTCCAGGTTAGTGCTGGGAGCGCTAACTTCGGTCAGTAGGGGACCCCATGATGGCCATTGGAAGGACAACGCGCACCAGAAGCGGAACGGAGAAATGCGAACTCGGGCCGGCTTAGCGTCCCTCCGGCTACTGATGCGATACTCGAAAGGGTAGTTTCCGGGGCCGGGGATGCGGTGTCTCAGAGGGGCCACTGTGGCATGCGTGCATCGCCATACGTCCCACCACACCACATTATTATTATTATTATTATTACTACTTTTCCCAAACTAACGAGATAACCCGTGAAGCGGGCTAGTTAGTTCTTCATAAACCTTAACAGGTCTTCTAAAGTCTCAGCCGAGTTTTTACGAATTTTGGTAAGTCTTAATCAAGTCCCATGATTCTTGAAGATCAGTAATACATTTAACCACTTGTATCACGACCGCTACGTCCTTCGAGCTCTCGTGTAGTCACACTGAAATTTTTTCTGATACCCGAACGCGGTGCTCAATTTTAAAACCATGACCAATATTCCGATTCTCGGAATTCGGCCCACGGACTCTGTAGAGCTCGTAGGTGGTTACAAAATGCCTCACGCATCGCAGCTTCGTAACTCCGGCCTCTTCCTGAAAACGTATAAGATATACCTGTACCTGTGTACCGCGTTAGATTTGCGATACCAGTATTTGCGGGATCGCGAGTCACTGGTATCCACCTACGCCCATAAAACTGGCGATTTCGCAACCTACAGCCGCAAAATCGCGGCCGGCCAACTTTGCCAAAATGCGTGTATCAGCTGGCCGTGTCTGCCAGTCAGTGCGGGGGCAAATACACGGCCGGGGGCGATGTAGCTATAATCACCTAATCAGAATAAACTTGCAGCATCGTGTAATTAGCGCATATACACGTTCCGGAGTGGAGCGTGGAGCAGCGCCAGTTAGGCGCCCGATGAACTTGTTTTGGTTGCCGGCGTTCTTTCTCCTTTCGACTGGTACTCGAGAGTCGAGACATCGGACGCCGCAATAGAGGAATCGATTTTAAGAGATAGGCGACCATAAGATAGGTGATGTGATGCAATGGTGTCAAAATGAAGCGGCAAATCGGCTATATTCAGCAGCCTAAGTTAGACAATCAAATATAAACATTCTGGGAAAATAAGCGGGATTTCGCATAATATTGTGGAGAGAGGTCTTCTAATGAACACGCAGAAACTCCCACCGCGTATCCCTCGCTACATTTTTTTGCAGGAAGAGGGACTGACCTCCAACTGTTTCTCCCCAGAAATTTGAAGAAATATTACAGGTACAAAGAAAAGCGTCAAACCAAATTTGCTCAACACCGGTCTTCTATATGATCGTACACATTTTTCTTGTATCTACCCTACGACCGTCATTGGAAGGGGGAAGGGTGGGATGAAAACGATGTTTCAGATGACCACAGGTTAACACAAGCTTTATGAGAAGAACATGTTTTTTGACCAATTTTCTCAGCTCACGAAGCGATGCAGCTAAACGGAACCACTGAATTCATTTTCGATATTAGTTTACTCTCAAGCAGAGTTGGGCATTTTTTAATCGACTAATTAATCATGATTGATGATTAGTCAACGCACGTTGTAGTCATAACTAATGACTACTAATCATTTCGAATGTGCATATATGATTACTGACTAAATAGTCAGTATTTATTCATGACTCATGACTAAGGCTCTAATTTATATGATATCGCATCTTTTTTCCTGCTGCACCAGACGCCGCATATCTCATTTCCATCACGTTTCATGCAATTCTAAGACGAATGGTGAAAGTTTATATCGCATATTTTCGGTATAAAAGCATAAAAATGCCTATTTTAGCCAAAGAAACGTCAAAATTTTGAGCTTCATTCTGGTCGTTAGCGCTTTTTTTTTGAAAAAATTGCATTTGGATATTCTCAGGTTTTTTCTTAAATTTAAACAAGCAGCTAGCTGCTGGAAGAGGTTCGACTCTGGATTGTAAAATTAGAGACTAATTTATGATTGTAAAATCTTGAAAGAGTATTATTTCATTTACTTATTTAAAAGAAAAAATAGATAGAGAGTGGGGCAAAAGTCCGCACTGGGGTAAAAGTACTATCGCATTTCGCTGATAAGCTTATCACTACTATGTCAACAGTGCTTATGTATTCACATAAAGGCAACACTGCGATCATGTCACAGAAATTTTGGGGTATTCTGTAGAGTTCTACACCACAAATCTCAAAAGTTTAGTTTCGCTGGTTTCTGATCTAATTTTCGTGTTTATGGGAAATGTGATTCAAGAAAGAAAACGCAGATTTTTATTTGCAAAGGATCATGGTTCGGTAAGTGTTTCGTTGTAATTATTGATTAGTGCTGAGAATTCGGTATTGAACTGAACAATTAAATGTTATTGAAGAAAGTACGTTTGGGGCAAAATTCCGCAGATGAAAAGGGGCAAAAGTCCTACTGTGTTACACAACTCCTTTTAAGTGATTTTACGCGAATATTTCTGTTAGAAACCGCGTTCGAACAACTGAAAGGAAAGCTGTAACACCAGAACAGCTGGAAAGTGCTAAAACTCGAAGAAGCAATGGTGAAAGTATCAGATCAATTGCTAAATCATTGAAGATTGAAGTATCAACATTAAGGAAGCGGCTGAAAGCAGGCAACGTAGTTCGCAATTGTGGATCCAATTATGAATAATTTCATAGTTTGTAACCTATGAATCTTTGTTACTTCCTCAAACGTGAAGCTACCAACAAATTGGGGCGATTTCAAAGAATATTTTCAGATGAGCAAGAAAAGATGCTTGCTCTACATTGTCGAGATCTCGACCTTCGGTTCTATGGCTTGACACTTGTCAAGGTGCAGAAATTAGCTTATTCATTTGCGACTATCAACGATATTTCGCATCCGTTCAACAGGGAAAAGAGAATGGCTGGTTCTGATTGGACAGCATCGTTTCTCAAAAGGTACCAACTGAGCCTTCGAACACCGCAACTAACTTCTATAGCGAGAATGATGGGCTTCAATCGAATCTCAGTAAGATTTTAGTCCACCATTAGTTTCTTGATAGTGTAGATAATGATGTAATCTATAATAATTAACAGACGGCCTCATTTTGTGCAGGTGAATCTATTCTTTGACCAATTGATGGAGTTGTTGACAAAGTATTCATTTTCTCCTGGCAGAATTTTTGAAACGTAGATGAAAGCGGATTTTCAACAGTACCAAACAGACCACCAAAATTGATAGCACCAACAGGAAAACGAAGCGTTGAAGCAGTTTCCAGTGCTGAAAGAGGTACTCTGGTTTCTCTAATTGGATGCAGTAATGCGGCTGGTTCTTATATTTTTCCAGCTTTAATTTTCAAAAGGAAGCGCGAAAAGATAGAATTATTGAATGGTGCACCACCTGGCATGGTCCTGTACTTGTCAGATACTGGCTACAGTAATACAGATGTATTCATTAAATGGCTGATTCATTTCCAGAAACAAGTCAGCTCAGATGAAAGTAGACCTACTTTACTGCTGTTGGACAATCACACTTCGCATATTTTCTTGGAGGCTATTAATTATGGCCGTGACCATTTCATTCATATGTTGACTTCCCCAACCATCCACAACCATTAGACCGAGGACCTTTTGGAGCTGTAAAATTGAAATTTGCTTCTTGTTGTCAACAGTGGCTTGCCAATCATCCTGGAAAGGTTATTACCCAGTTCCAGATGGCAGAAATTTTTGGAAAAGCTTACCTAAATGCTGCAAGTATGTCTTCGGCTATAAATGCCTCCCGCAACTGTGGGATTGTACCATTAAATCGTGATATCTTCTCAGGCGCGGATTTTGCACCTTCTGAAGTTACAAACCAGGATCCAGAGTCAGAAGATGAGAATACTGAAACGGACCCGGACGAACCTTCACCTCTTTTATGTGCAGATCCGCCTTCAAATGTTCCTGCAAACAAACTGTCTGTTGATGTGCAGGAACCATGCAGTTCAGCTCAAGCTAATGCTTTGGATGCAGCAATCAATAGAAGCAGAAACTCTGCACAAGAAGTTGCTAAAAATAACCAAACACCTGAATTTCAAACGCCAGAAAAAATCATCCCATTGCCAAAAATGGAAGTAAGTAGACTAAATGGTGATTCTTAATTTTTGTGCTTGGATCCTTTTAACTTCTTAATTACGATTTCAGGAAAAAAGAAAACGATCAAAAAACGCTCAAGTCATCCGTGCTCACGTCTAGCCCATTTAAAAAACAGCTGGAAGAAAAAAAAAAGACAGGAGAAGAATAACGATCAGAAGAAAAATGTATTTGTGGGTAAGAATTCCATAGCCGGCAAGAAGGATGCTGTACTTGCGAAGAAAAAAGCTGCGCTTGCTGGAAAATCAATGGGACGGAAGCTTGTTTTCCCGAAAAAACTGCCAGAATCAATTCCGAACAAACGCGACTTTTATTTTTTGTGTGATGAGGCATACTCAAAAAGTCGAGAAGTATGGCTTCAATGTAATTCTTGTGAACGTTGGACCCATAAAGCATGTACTGACTACTCTAACGTTGGCTTCTACATGTGCGACTTTTGCCGAAAATAAAGTTAATTGAAAAAATTAATAATACACTTCTTTAATCTTCTCTGTAGGACTCTTGCTCCAGTCAATGCGGACTTTTGCCCCGTTAGGTGGGGTGTACGTGAACTATGGCTGCATACTCTTCGGCACAGAGGGGGAAAACTCTAACACAACAAAACCGTGGGGAAAGCAACGACGATCTACTCCAACTAACCTGCCCGGAAGAGTCGCGGATCAAAAACCGCGACCACCAACATCTGGCATCGGATATGGCGCCTGAAGAAGATAAAACTCGTCTAACTCCACCGAGGTGCGACCATATGGGGTCCAGCAATGAAATTGAATAATAATCAATTTTGTAAGGTAACGTTCGGTTCATCTCGGTTGGTGAGACTTTGGAAAGGGGGAGGGGGAGAGGTTAAATTCAATAATGAGCTTCAAAATCAAGTTCCGAAACGTTGAAAACTTGTAAATCGAATATCATCACAAAAAAAAACTATCATTATTCGGTCTCAGTCTCATGTGGTGGCAAACCAAGGGGTCGGATCGAAAAAGTACTCCAAATCGAATTCAGTGACCTCCAAAATCTATAAACCTGCTCGTATCCCGAATAACATTTTTTGGATTCTCTCACTTTTCTTGAGAGTAATCCACTGGGGCCATTATCCCAGATCCTGGATTCGTACTATTTTATTTTTAAACGCCGGCAAATGACCTATCGAAAAATTGGAACACAAATTTTTAAAACATTTAGGGGTAAAAAAAAAGAAAAAGATTTTCATTGAAAAATTTAGAATGTCAAGAATTCTCTCCATAAGAAGGAGAAGGGGTTCAGGGCGCGGGTTCCTGTAATCCTAATCCGATCGACATGAAAGTTTGATGATTTTTTACTGATGTTATGGGAACCTGTTCTGGAAATTCAGGAAAGAAAAATCCATCAAAAGAGAATTACCGACCACCTAGGTGATCAAGTTTAGAAAAGCCCTGATCATGTCCGGAAGCGTCCTGTAAAGTTTTTAGTAATACTGAAAGAATCATGAAGAGTCTTAAACAAGTCTCGAATAGCCGGCGTCTTAAATGAGAGCTTTCCAGACACTCAAAATAACCTGGAAAAGACTTAAATGACCGTGTGACTCTCATTTAGTTGTAACGGGTTCCGAAGTCTTGTACGAGTGTTAACAAGCATCAAGAGTTCAACAAGTCTCGACCATGCCTTGAAAGGCCATAATCGAGTCTAGAAGTCATAAAGAGCAGCAAACGAGTTTTGAAGTGTATAGCAAATCTTGGAATAAATTCTGGAAAGGCTCAAAGAGTATTAAACAAGTCGCGGGCAACTAAGTGATTCTATTACGTGAGAACTGAAGATTGAAAACTTAGTCTCAAGAACGCCCCCGCCCTTTCTTCTTCAAGGAGAAAAATAGGATGGTTCGGCGATAGTTCAAAATTCTTTAAAAATTATCAGCTAGACCAGAACTGGGTGAGTTCAGAAAATTTTATGGCACACTAGGGAAGATTATTTCATTTTTATCGACCGTACGAAACAAAAAGTCAGACCTACAGAGAATTTAGACTTCCAAGTATTTCTCATCTCTCATATACTCACTCAACTGCTGCCATGAGGGCATAAGAATGATTTAAGTACTTGGGAGGAAAGAGGAGGCACAAATTATCAATTACTAAGGTATTTTCAATCACCCTTCCTAGGACTGCTTTCTGGATTCGTCCCTGTACCTTGCATCCGAAGATTCGTTAAGAATGTGTATTCACATTCAAAAAGATGTGAAAACTTTTCACGGCTCAATAACATTCTTTCGAAATTCGTTTAGACATTTCATGGTTTTTTAAACGTCTACACGTTCACAAAACTTGTTAAAAGTGCGATATCGAAAAACAGAGGAACTTTCCCAAAACCATTTGTCTTCAAGTGATTTTTGAGTCGCATCGCGCTAGGTATGCTCGAGCACAGTTACCGAGGGGAGGAAGACAAATTAGCTTTTCTACTGCGTTAGCTGTGCTTGAAAAAGTTACTGAAGGAAGGAAGGGGGCCAATTATACTCCGTATTCCTCTGTGTTTTACTCCAAAGTTTCGGGAACATGATTTTTGTGAAGCTGAAAGCTAGACTAACAACTAGAAAATAAAAGGACCTCACCTTATTAGTATGCGTATGCCAGCTGCGACGTTTACCATGCTGTTGATGCTGCTGTGGTGTCGAAGCAAATTCATCGTTTGACTTCTGACCCGAGTCATAAACGCCGGCTAATAATCGCAGTCGGTTTCCAGGACATATACCCTGCGACAGAAATGATTTTGTTGCTGGTTTAATTATTTCGAAAGCGACTTTCTCGGTCACCGGGTTCGCTGTAGACATTGTAACAGCAAACATGACGCCAGACATCGCCGAAGAATTTACGTAAAAATTGATTTACTTCGGTTCAATAGCCTGTCATTAAAATCGTTCAACTGACCTGCCTGCCTCGCAGCGAACACAGCCACCATCCTTCTAGGCCGGCGGTATTTTGTTCCAGTACGGTCAACAAATCCCCTTTGCGGAAGGGTAGTTCATCCGGCGACTCGGCTACATTATCGTACAATGCTCTGGCTACACAATTCTGCGTACAAAAAAATTAGGATAAAAAGCTGTAATCGCTTCGGGTTGTTTTTCGAAAGCGAGTAGTTCGCAGTAGCGTATCCGGGTTAAGGAACTCCCAAAACAATCGAATAACTGAACTAGTACAAGTATGACTCATAGACAGAGAAATTATTCCGGTTCGAGGGTTTCGAAGATTTCCGAGTTCATTTTTGGCTATTCGATAAAAAAGTTAGGCCATCTGTCGAGAGTCGGAATCGCTAACCAGAAATTCGATGGATTTTAATGTGGACTCTATTTCCCTTCAAGTTCTAAGGATTCTGTATTCCCTCGAGTGAAAACTGAGGCACCCGAGGCAGGAACAGAAATTGAGAATTGATAACGCTAACGAATAGAGAATGGGTATTTGTTTGGGTTTCAAAGGTCACTGCAATCATTTTAAATTTCGATTCAGCTCCAAAAGGAAAAAGTAGTCTCAAAAATGTGGAGAAAAAATAATGGTGACATTTTGAAGGTTGCACCTCTAAAGTTGGTTCTCTTCATATCATGAAAATAGATTATAAATTTTTAAGGATTTTGAAGGAGAAAAATAATATGTTCTGGCGGTCCAAGGACTCCAAGTCTATTAAAGGACTCCAAGTCTATTATGGGAAAATGCATATAAAAAAATGTTTTTACGCCATATGAGGTTTCATGAAATACAAAAAGACACCCCTGGTTCAATTTAGTGGAGAAAATATGTTACGTAAATGAAAGCCGGCAAAGCGCAAATGAACTATTTTCCTCCACTCCACGAATTTTTCAAAACTGCATAATCACAAAAAACACGAACAATTATATTTTTTCCTTTTTGAAATAGGTTTCACTGTCTCTTAGAAGTACCTTACTCCTTTTCCCTTTCCAGTCTCTCTTTTCTCATTCTCTCTCGACCTTTCTTTCAAACTCCTACTTCCTCCTTGTTTTCCAAAAACATATATTTACAAGAAGAGAAATGTTTCTTCTTCTCAAAATTTGTCTTGCTCTCTTCTGCACGAATCTTTCCCCCTCTTCAAACCATAAATCAAAGATATCAAGGAGTAGGACATCGTAACATTATAATTTTTCTTTACAACATAATTATGTTGTTGTAAGATTGGGAGGAATGCACGGAAAGGAGGAAGGTACTTCCAAGAGGTGCGAAGACTAATTTAAAGTAGAAAAAACACGCTTTATGTAAATAAGCGTACGTTTCAAGATATTTATGTCTTTTTCCTGATGAGGGATGTACAGAAGAAGGAGGGGGAAATACACCAACAGAAGAGGGCAAGATATACTCAGAAGAAAACATTCTTCTTCTGGTAAATATAAATATTTCAAATTACATAAAAGAGAAATTGAAAAAGATGGTTGTGGCGGACGTTGGTTTATATTTAGATATTACTTTCAGCCCTACCGGCATTTTCAGTTGCACACTCCTACCTGTTCTGTTATCAAGATAAGGATTTGCACTTTTATACACAGCAGCTAGCGAATTGCCTTTCAGTAGAATATAGTACGTACTTACACGAACCTTCTGCCTTGTTATTGTGTTTACGTGAACGGACACGAATTACCACAGTGGTGACCTACGACTGGTCTAATTTTTCAAGTGATTTTCATGTTTTACTCGTACTTTGTTTTTTCGCGAGTTTACAAGTGTCTCAGTGCAGTGGCGTGTCGTCCACGAGTCGAATGAAATCTGAACTAGCCACTAGAATAATGGATAAAGAGAATAAGGTCAATATCACCATACCGAATTATGATCCGAACAACCCAGCTGGAGTCAAGGTATGGCTGAGTCAAGTCGAACTTCGTTTTAAAGCTAATAGTCTGACAGATGAAGAAACGAAATACTCAATCCTCGCATCTGCTCTGCCCAGTGAAATCCTATCACGAGTGTATGAATTGGTGACCGACCAACCTTCCAGGGACCCGTACACAACTTTGGTGAACCGCATTAGAGCAGAATTTGAGCCTAGCGACTCAGCACAGGTCAAGAAACTCTTAGATGGGCTACAGAGAGGTGACAAAAAACCCAGCTTATTTTTACGTGAGCTGAAGGAACATGCCAAAGGCGCTGGTGGTGTAGGTGAAGTGATGTTGCGTGAACTTTTTTATAAGCAGTTACCTGCTGGTGTCGCGGAAACATTAATCCTAACCGATGTGACCGATCTCGATAAAGCAGCTCAAGCTGCCGACCGCGCCTGGGAACGAGAAACCAAGATCAGTATTACCGCAGCGTCTATACCACCACCCACAGCGACGACAACAATCGATTCCCTGCAAGCTGAAATCAGTGCGCTCCGAGAAGATTTTTCGAAATTTGTTGCAGGCTCTACACAACATCGTTCACGCAGTCGGGACTACCACCATAGCAGACATAACCGTCACTACAGCCGCAGTCCAACACCTGGCCGACGTGTGCGTAACCAAAGTCGGAGTCATCCGAGGTACGATCCAAATGGTCCACAATGTTACTATCATTCCAAATTTGGTGAAGAAGCAAGAAAGTGCCGTGACTGGTGTGAGAAATTTGATTCATTCAAACTGCAGCGAAAATCAAAAAACGAGAGCAACCGTCAGTGAGTGCCGCAACTGGCGGAAAGAAGTCGCGGCGCCTGTTTATTTACGACCGTGGTACATCTTTAAAATTCCTGATTGATACCGGTGCCGACCTATCAGTGCTTCCTGCAACAAACGACGAACGCAGACGGATTTCCAACTTTAAGCTGTACGCCGCTAACGAAACAGTCATTAATACCTATGGTGAACGGTACCTGCCCATACAGTTTGGTTTTCGTCGTGTTTTCCCATGGCGTTTCATCACAGCTGATGTTACATATCCAATAATTGGTGCGGATTTCCTGGCACACTTCAAATTACTACCTGACTTGCATGGGAAATGCTTGATCGATAAAACAACGAACCTCAAATCAGGTGGTCAAACAATGTTTGTACACTATACGAGTGTCACAACTCTCAACGGGTCCGCCTTCAGTAAACTGCTAGCTGATTTCCCTGGGATATCACAGCCGGTAGCACGTCGTCCGTGCCAATTCACACACGGAACCACACATGTCATCGAAACAACTGGTCCACCCGTCGCAGCACGAGCCCGTCGGCTACCACCTAAAAAACTTAGAGCAGCCAAAAAAGCAATTCAAGAATTGATGGATCTTGGTGATGTCATACCGTCGAAAAGTCCGTGGGCAAGTCCAATTCACGTCGTACCCAAGAAAGGCCCAGAGGAGTGGCGAACTGTTGGTGACTATCGCAAGGTAAATAGTATAACTAAACCTGATCGCTACCCGATACCTAACATCGTCAATTTCAATTCTAGTCTATTTGGTGCCAGAGTATTTACTACCCTCGATATAAAGAGAGCCTATCATAACATTCCTGTTGCTGAAAGTGACCGTGAAAAAACTGCAATTATAACACCATTTGGATTGTTTCAGTATGTAGTTATGCCATTTGGCTTACGTAACTCAGGGCAGACTTTTCAAAGATTTATGGACGGAATTACTCGCGATCTTGAATACGTTTACGTGTATATCGACGATATACTTATTGCGTCCGCCGACAAATCTGTGCATACTGAACATGTACGTGAAGTGCTTCGTCGTCTCCACCAAGCCGGGCTAACAGTTAATGTATCAAAATGTGACTATGCGGAGGAAGAAGTGTCTTTCCTCGGCCACCGTGTCAATACAGCAGGCATCACTCCTGATCCTGAAAGAGTCAAACCAATCCTTGATTTTCCACAACCTTCTGATGTTGCCGGCCTACGAAAATTTTTAGGCATGATTAACTTTTTTCGGCGCAGTATCCATCATGCAGCCGAAATTCAACGTCGTCTACAAGTGCTTATCAAGAGTAACAAGAAGAACGATCGTACTATCTTACAGTGGACCCCAGATGCAATCAGCGCATTCACCGAATTAAAATCTGCATTGGCCAACGCGACTCTATTATACCATCCCAGCGATGAAGCTTCCATTGTTTTGTGCACTGATGCATCAAACGCAGCGATAGGTGGCGCACTTCACCAGATCAATAATGGAAAAACGGAGCCATTGGCATTTTTCTCGCGGAAGCTGTCCACTACAGAGCAGAAATGGTCGACCTACGACCGGGAATTGCTAGCGATTTTCGCATCGATCAAACATTTCAGGACACACTTGGAGGGGCGCGATTTCACCATCATGACTGATCATAAGCCTCTCACATTTGCCTTCATAAATCCGTCGGAGAGTGCATCACCAAGAGTAGTACGCCAACTCGATTTTATTGGACAATTCAGCACCAATATCAAGTACATTCCTGGTACAGAAAATATCCCAGCTGACTTTCTATCTCGCATCAACAGCCTAGACTTGCCAAGTGAGATCGATAATGCCGAATTGGCCAAAGAGCAGGTCAATGACCCAGAGCTACAAGAACTTCTAAAAAGTCAGAAAACAAGCCTGGTCCTGAAGCAGTTAACCTCCGCAGATAGTAACATACCTATCTACTGTGATGTGTCAACTCCAAGGATACGTCCATTTTTGTCAGGTAAATTTCGAAAAATTGGTTTTAACATCACCCACAGGTTAGCTCATGCAGGCGCACAGTCAACAGCTACCCAAGTTTCGCACCGTTTTATCTGGCCCAACATGAAGAGAGATTGCAAACAATGGGCTCAGGCCTGTGTAGCCTGTCAAAAATCGAAGATTTCTCGGCACACTAAAACTGAGCTAGGAGACTTTGCCCAATCGGGGCGCTTCCAGCACTTACACCTGGATATTGTTGGACCTCTCCCACCATCTGATGGAAAACAGTACGTCGTAACTATGGTTGATCGTGCCACACACTGGCCAGAAGCCATCCCAACTAACAGCATTTCAGCTGAAAGTGTTGCAAAAATTTTTGTGCAACACTGGGTTGCAAGATTTGGTGCCCCAGAACGGCTAACTACAGATCAGGGTCGACAATTTGAAGCAGAATTGTTCCAGCACTTAGCCAAGACCCTAGGCACCAAGAAAATTCGTACAACCAGTTATCACCCACAGTCGAATGGTCGAGTAGAGAGATGGCATCGCTCACTAAAAGCTGCCATTATGGCATATGCAGCCGAGCGATGGACAGAAGTGCTACCACTCATCCTCCTAGGTCTCAGGTCATCAGTTAGGGAAGATCAGGGCGTCTCAGCAGCCCAGCTCACATATGGCGCAGAGTTGCGCCTGCCGGCGAATTTTTCGCCTCAGACGATTCCAGTATTGACAAAATAAAAGATGCCCCAGAATTTGTTCGCCGCCTCAGCACAGCTCTGAGAAAGTATGCCGATCAAACCCGAAGACATGGAGCCAGCCCTGTATATGTGCCTGGAACACTCAAAAGTTGCACACACGTTTTTGTGAGAGTTGAACTTCAAAGATCCGCACTACAACCACCTTACACAGGTCCGCACAAAGTCATTGAACGGGACAGTAAAACTATAACAGTTGAAATGGAAGGAAGAATTGTCAAAATATCGTTGGATCGAGTGAAACCTGCATTCATGTTGAGTGAACCAAAAGCAGTACCTGATAGAAGATCACCGATCACAGTTACTGTCGCACCACCTCAACCAGTAAGACGAAAATTACCTAGCCGACGAGTCCATTTTAAGGGTATCTACCCACAATAGTCACTTTCTAGATTTTAATCTAATTTAGTTCGTATCATTTCTATATGTGTTACCATTTTTCTTCTTGTTTACCATTTTAATGTGTTTACCATATTATAATATTATTATTTTTTCGTGCGAAACGCACTTGGGAAGGAGTGTGTGGCGGACGTTGGTTTATATTTAGATATTACTTTCAGCCCTACCGGCATTTTCAGTTGCACACTCCTACCTGTTCTGTTATCAAGATAAGGATTTGCACTTTTATACACAGCAGCTAGCGAATTGCCTTTCAGTAGAATATAGTAAGGGGAGTGGACGGAAAGGGGAAATGGGTAAGATACTTCCCAAAGGTAACGTGATTTGCTTCAAAAAATTCATTTTTTATGTGTTTTTTATTTTTGTTATGAATAAATGCATTTTCAGGAAATCCATGAAAACTGAGAGAATGGTTCGTCTGCCCTCTTGTCGGCTCTCATTCATGTGACACATCTCTCCCATTGAATGAAATAAGTTTCAAACTTGGAAATATTTTAGATGACTTTTTACACATCACGAAATTTTATACAGCACAACATCACGCGTTTTACACGCATTTTTCTAGGAGATTTTCTATCAGAGATTTTGGGGTCTCTTGAACTGACTTTCAACATTTTCCCCGTTTAAAATCCTTTAAAATGTATTGTGTTTATCATACAAAGAACAAGTGAATCAACTGGGGCGGGGTGCAATCTTCAGAAAGTTAGATTTAAAAAAAAAATTATTTTACAGCCATTTACATACAACAGAAGTTCGTTTATTTGTTACCTTACAAATTTAGCGCACCCATCATCGGGCATAGTCGTTTCCACTAGTCCCTGACCCTCGCATCCCTCCCCCAAGCAACTCCGGCATGTTGCCGAATTTCTTCAACCCTGCGGGTGGCAGGTCTCCCTACCATTCTTTTTCCGCCCCTGGGTATCGAATACGGAACTTTTCCTTTCTATCTTTTACCTCTCCCCCCCCCCCGCAACATGTCCAGCATAGTCAAATTTTAGTTTCTTCATTACATATCTACAGTCCCTAACCATTGATTTGCCCTTACCCATTTATGAGTTAGCCGCTCCTTCTTTTTACTCCGATCATCGCCCTCTCCATTGCCAACTGAGTACTGCTTAATTTTTGATTTTGCTTTTCGGTTGTGGTCCAAATTTGAGATCCATACAGTAGTACTGGTAAAATACCTGACTCCTAAATTTTCTGTTTCATTTCCAGAGGCATTTTACTTTTGAAGACATTTTTCAATGCCCAAAAGCTTTTCCACGCTCGCTTTCTTCTTTTTACAATTTCTTTCACTGACTTGTCTTTAAAAGAGATAATTTGTCCCAGGTATGTTGTGCTATCTTCGACTCTAATTTTATTGCCGTCAATCGTCTTGACTGAATTTTATGTTGGATAATAATACCGTTTTATTCGCATTTATAATAGTTAATCCTTTGCCACATTGTAGGGTTAATTCGTCTACCATAGTTTGCATCTCTCTTCCGTTCTGATAGATTAAAGCCACATCGTCAGCAAATCTCAGATTGCTGAGCCATTCACCATTTATTTTTATTCTTTTTTGTTCCCAAATCAAATTTGAAAAAAATATCTTCTAACAAGCTATTGAAGAGGTTCGGGGAGAGGGGTCTCCAAGCTTCCATTCTGATGTCCTGAGAAATTGGCTAGGACCGAGATATTCAGATCAGCTTTCAAGCAGATTATAAACTTTCTTTGCAAGATGAATTTAAGCATATCACTTCGACAGTAAGCCATAGGAAACGTTATTCTTCAACAGGATTGTGCCTAGAGATTAATTTCGTAATGTAATTGTTCCTCTCCCGGATCTACATCTTCGCGAAATACAGACCGTCATCAAAACAGTAGAACAATGGTTATTGCATCAAATTTCCGAAGCATTGCCTCTATTGATTTAGTAATAACAAGAAATAATATGATCGCGTCATTTGTTCAATATTTGCGTATTCCTATGCACAGCTTGTCAATCATCCGAAAGGAAACGTGCCTACGTATTGAAAAGTCAATGACAAGCACTGGAAGATTCAACACATTACTCATGTACATAATTTATCTATCTTTATTGGTGATTCATTTACACTGCATATTGCACGATGGAAGCCAAAAGAAACATTTGTAGCCACTACGTAACTTCGGAGAAACGTGCGCACATCCGTTAAATTTTTTTAAATCCCAGCATATGCTAATATGAAACAAAAACGGGCACGTTGATTCCACTGAATCTTTTTTTTTTTTTCAACAGGAAACAAGAAAAAATTAAATCGAGAGAGACAATTTCTTAGAAACAAATCTTATCCTGTCTTATCCACATGAAATTAGTATCATCGAGAAATCTTGAACTTATACCAGATTTTTTCCCTACGAATTCGTAATAGAACTTAGGACTGATTAACGCGATTATCGTGTGTTTCAGATTTCAAGATTGAGCACATCGGTTGAATATTCTGAGTTCTCGCTGTTTTAAGATCCTAAAACGTCGATGAAACCACGAGATAATTCATGTCTTGCAGTTGGTCGTACATCTACAGACATCGATAGAGCACGTTCTCTCAGGTTACGTAATGAAATCACGCAGCTAAGATCTTGTCAGTTTGAGTAGCAATTTAGTCTGGTTTTCGAGTTTGTCTATGCCCTGTCTCAATAACTGCACCAACTGAAGGGACAACCAGAAATCTCAACGGCAGGTGCATTACCTCAAAATTTAACATAACTAACATACATGTATACGATAGAAATTCGTAACGCCACCTGATGTATGTAGTATGAAAGTTACTGTTTTCCAAGCAAAAAATCACGACCTATAACATCTCATAGCAAAATGAAAATGGAACACTTTTGTTACTTAGTCGACAAAAATATCGTTTGTGTACTGCAACGATACAGAGAAACTCACTGTTTAGCAGTCGATACATTTTTTGAGTCAACCCCCGAGTTATAAGCCATGTACAGTATAATTTAGCGGACGAATATCAAATATATCCATACCATTAGATCATCAGAAACTCAGGTGGGAATGCAGAACTGAGATTGAATTGCAGTAGGATGACCAGTACATCAGTACCATTCATCGAGAGTATAGATTTACAGCGATAATTTCAATGGCAAACGAACCTGTGAAAATCGCGATGAATCCAATATTTGAGGCATCGTTGCAGGATTACAGCAGATAGATACAACAGGCCAAGTACCTACTGTGAAGTCATTGGAATACAGGATGTTCCAAACAATCAAATGATGGAAATTTGGGATTGATTATATCCAATTGTTACTTCATCGAATCTTCGGCAGGCGTGCTTCGTCTTCACTTATTACACAACCACAGTGCGAACGTAAAACGTTTGAAATTCTATGGGTAAAGTTACAATTCGGTCGGAAATTAAAATACCTGTCAATCCACCACATTCCACTCACGATCACACACAAGTCAGTTTACGTTTATGACTGACGAATGCTGATGCTGAACTGCTGAAGCCAGAAGATAAATGATAAAAGATATGATTTCGAACTTTGTTTATGTGATGATCATAGTGGTCATACTGGTGAACAGTGCAACCCAATCAAGCAGCGTCGAATACCAAGTTTTGGCGACTTTGGGTAAGGCTCTTTTGGCGACTTTGGGTAAGGCTCTGTAGTTCCACATGGGTATACTAAGCTGCCATTTTGGTTCAGCTTTTTGAAAACTTCTAAAGCGGATGATACCGCGCGACGCTGTCACGCTGTGTATTTAATGCGTTGATAACGACAAAACCCGAACCAAAATGGCGGCCTAGCATACCTATGTGAAACAAGGGTGAAACTATAGAGCCCTACTTTGGGCTACACTGCGTGTTGAAAATGGCGACTTCACTTTATCAGCATCTGGTCACCCTGCGTGTTACCTTGAACGGAAAACGTGATGATAATTTATACCGCAATTTTTCGAATTTTTGCTTCGTAGTAAGGTGTTCAATTTTCATTGTTGGAGCCCTCACTGTAACTGTAATTCTTTTGTAAATACGGTAATTTTTATTGACGATATGGTCGGTACCTGTTGCGTTCGTAGATGTTCAGTAAAAAGTTCAAGTGGTGTAAGACTGCATCGGGTGAAAGCAGACAGAGAAGGTATTTTTCACAAGCTTATACGACACCTTAAATTCTTATACCGTATTATATTAGAACGATAGATGTTCAACCGTAGAATACGTATTTCGTAATTTTATCACGAGTTCATGCGAAAAAACGACGAAACGAGGCAATACAGCAGCGTTTTTGTCAAGCCTAGGCGAAGTAGGTCTCCATTAGTAGACAAACAACGCGTTGCAACGATCGCGGAGGCGGTAAGTAAACATGGATTAATGTCGAATATGTCGAAATTATTTTGCCTTCATTATTGCTTTATATGAGTCTTTATAAAGGAGTTAGAATTTGAAATTAAAAGCTTAAAAGACTGCAACGATGTAGCGATATTCAGACAAACGGCGATCTCTCTTCTACGTAGCAAAACGTATGCGAAGTGTACTAATGAAGAAAAGTAGGAGATTTTATGTGATCAGATTCGAGATTGCATGAACGAAAAGGTAAATTAATTTTGTTCAACCTTTTTGAGTGTTATTTTTCGGCACCCCGACAGCAGTCTGCTCTTCGTGTTCAAATTACATCACATAACATACTATTTTCAGTTACGTCGGCAATGGTTCACGCTAATCGGACGGGAAGATCTTATAAAAGAAGACAACAGGAAACTGTATCTCATATGTGACAAACATTTCAGTACCCAGCAGAAATATCACGCGAATGCCAAGAACCGAACTAACTTGTTAGCTAATGCTTTCCCAGATACAGGTGTGAAGCTTTTACATTATTATGAAAACGACTTTACAAAGTAGAAAAATTGTCATCTGACGCACTTAATGCTGGTTTTTCCCGTTCATGGGTACATAAATCTTCAGAACTGACCACATTACTCGTAATGTGTCAGTGACGTACAAATTTTCTTGTTTTATTGTCACAGAATTACCACCAAGACCTATTGGAAACGAAGACGAATTGTTGGTGACGAATGAAAGCATTGAGCTGTCCAATCTGAGACAGGATGATGTACATCACTTTCCTGCTCTTCTTTTCAATGTTGTTACACCCATCGTTTTTTACTCGTAAATATTTTTCATTTCATACGATCTACAGAAGCTGTAAATTGTCTCCGTGTTGATAGCGTTGATATCCAACCTCGTCTTGGATTGAC
The DNA here is from genome assembly GCA_031841125.1 of Acanthococcus lagerstroemiae. Taxonomy (NCBI): domain Eukaryota; kingdom Metazoa; phylum Arthropoda; class Insecta; order Hemiptera; family Eriococcidae; genus Acanthococcus; species Acanthococcus lagerstroemiae. Next base: position 5,485,703 of record CM063110.1, on the reverse strand, counting down.
TGATATGCTTTCAGATCCTTCTCCTTCCGTCTACGAAAAATAAAACTGTAATAATTCTGAAAATGTTACGACGATAGCCTGTGTCCTCGATGGAAAAAGTATAGGTGGGGGATTTTGAGGCAGTTAAAATGTCTCTTTTTCATGGCGTATTTTCGCGTTAAATTTTTTCTTAAGCTAATTTATTTTTATACCCGTGTGTATTGTCTGGAGTTCAAAATCATCCCGTGTTGTCAGATCCCTTTCATGAAAATTCTTGGGATTTCGTATGTCACAGAGGAATAAAAATTACATCGGAACTTCGGAATGTATGAAAAAAACATAGTTATATTTTTAAAATAGTGCAACGTGAAAGTACAACTATATTAAACTATTGCCGCTATAGGAGAACTACCATCATTACTAAAAAATATATAAAATAAAAATAGAATAAAGACAAATATTCTAATGAGGCAAATGTTCCCACCAGCATACAATCACGCGCCCAACTGTTTATACAATAGAGGTACGTAATCGTCCCACTTTGCTTGATAGAAATTACCGGCCACTGGATTGCCCAATTTATACTTTTCCGCGAATTTGCTAATTTTAAATCCTCCACGATTATCTCCTGATCTGTAAAAAAAAATTCCAATTTATTGTATTGGTTCCATTATGGGAAGATCAGTAGTTCCAAATGTGATCAAAAGATTATTATATTTAAAAGTCACTTTGGTAGTCTACAGGGTATCGGAGTGGAGCTGAAACCATTTCTGAAAACTGGAGCTGAAATTAACTCCAGTTCCGGGCCATTGCTGTAGCTTGGAGTAGAGTCTGAAGCCACTTGTCCGAAGCTGGAGATGGAGCGGTAGACGGGCTCTGGAGTTGTTGAGTTAGCTCCACGTTTTCAGCTCCAGCTCCAGATAATTGGCTCCGAGCTCTGTTCCAAGTTGAAAAACCTGAAGTGCATTTACTTCTAGGTTTTTCCGAGGTTTCTGTTTCAGCAAATGTTGCTTACACCGGGTTAAAGTTCAACCACTTTTTGACTGCGACAGATTTCAAAACTAGATTTATATAATCTTGGGAACGGAGCAGCTCCAACACCAGGCTCTGATCCAGTTCCGGAGCACCTAGTTGAAAGTGGAGTAAAGCCGAAGCAGAGCTACTCTTAGGTAACTTCGGAGCCACTGATAGGAAGTAGAGCTAATTTGAAAAAGGTGGAGCCGGAGCGGAGTTCAGTGCATTTTTTCCTCTGCTCCGACACCCTGGTTATCAGGTTATTAAGTACCTGTTAGTAAGACGTGGTTCGTCGAATGTCAATTTTCCAGGTTGTTTGTAAACCAATAACACGTATCTATGCAGGCCTAAAAGAAGTAGAAGCAATGCTCTATCAAATGCCGCTCATAGAATAGACTAAATTAGATACATCATTTCAAAACGTATGATATACCAGTATTCGGTGGAGGTCCAGAACCAACATATTCTGACAGTGTTTCTCCCTGACTTACATTCGAACCGGGTATGTTTCCGACCAGCCAATGGTGCCACTCTCTGTACGTTGGTGTCTTCCGGCTCGGGGCATCCGGGTCTACAGTGATGAATTCAAACGTCAAAATACTCGTTGATTTATAGAATGGAAATCTGATTCGCATGTGAAACAAAATAACCTACCAGTCATGCATAGCGTGTAAAATGAGGAGGGATCGGCTTTCCATTCAACAGTAGGAGGATCCTTAACTTGAGTGGGCGTTAGCTCATTACCGAGAGAAACTTCCAAGCCACCGCTGTAAGTCACCTGTGTAACCGAATCCAAAAATATTCGTCAAACATTTTAGTCAGCTGTTGCGATCGCTCATTTTATTGGGCGGCGGGGCATGGCACTGTTAATACAATTTGTGGTAAAACAACACTATTTTTCGTTGAAAGTGCTAAAAATTTCCTTCGTGGCTAAGCTCACTCAACTCCCCCTCCCTCTCCGTAGGATCGTTACCAGTGTGTTCATCCCTTGATACAGAGCTCTTTTTTTAAATGAAAGTTATTTATATGTAGATATGTTATCAAGTATTGGAATTCACTTAACTTTGACCCTACTAAAGTTATACTCAAATTCGACTTAATTCATGATTTTTCCAAGCTTTTCCTCCCCCTCGAAGATCTATATCTCAGGTTCTAATTGAGGAAAAGAATTTGTTCTGCTCTAAGAACACTCACTGGATCAAGACCTTTAATTTGAGCTTCTGAACACTCATATCGGTTGAGTCTGAGGACAGTTGTGAGTGGACATTCAACTTGACTTTTAATATTTTCAAGCTTTTCCTCCACTCAAAGATCTGTATCTCTGGTTCTAATTGAGATAAAGAATTTGTTCTGCTCTAGGAACACTCACTGGATCAAGACCTTTTATTTGAGCTTTTCGCCACTCAAATCGGTTAACTTTGAGGACAGTTGTGAGTGGACATTCAACTTCACCTGTTATAATTTTAGAAGGAAAAAATTGGTAGATTAAATAAAAAACAGTAGCTTCATTCTCATTGGCTTTTAGCTTCAGCCATTATACTTCTAATTAAAAATTAATATGCTGCGGAGCCGCACGGGTCTTCTAGTTAATAATTAATTAAATTAATTTTAGAAATTCACATAATTCTTATTTATTTAAGATACTGGGGTTTATTTTTAATTACTTCAATTTGTTTTAATAATTTATGTTTAAAAATTTTAATTGCTAATTCTTCAAATTAGCAAAAACAAAGTCGTAGTTTGACAAGCAAAAATCTTCCCGCAATTAAAAAAGAAAAAGCTCTTACTAAACCTCAGTACAATTTTTGGTTAGCGAATTCGCCCCTGTTTGCAGCCAGTTTACTTACTTTTAAAACCTCTGCGGGTGCAACTGGAATCACATCAGGTACTACACTTTCCTTCTCCATATTAACGACAGATGAATAAGTCGCTCTTGCCTGTAATTGAACAAAATTAAAACAAGGTAATTTCGGAAGAAGATTGCACACACCTAAAAAAATATTCATCGCCTCGGCAGCAAGCCGCACCGGCTGAATTGTAAATTGATTTAAAGTGTAAGTCGTGAATACAGAGATAAAAACGTGATAACGTAACGTGACGCAATGAAAGCCCGACCGCCAGAAGGTCAGATTATTGACTAGCCAACCAAATACGAACTACGAAGAACGAATCCGAAGATTCTAGATTGAGAATGGGATTCGTTCCTGGATTCTGTTTCTTTCTTTGATTGTCTCGATTGATCTCGAATCTTGATTCTCATCGAGCTGAAAACATTCCGGCTTTCATTGGTCTCTTGAGACAGTGGTATACAAAAATTTTGAGTCGATTAGCAAAAAAGCTCGTAAATCTCCGAGAAGCTCGTAAATTTCATAACTGTAATCTCTCTGAAGGCTCCTTCTTATCAACTTACTGAATAGTATTTCAATTTTTTTTCTAATCTTTTGAAATGGTGGGGGAGGGGGAGGTCAAAAGTACTCTGTACCCCTCTTCCGTCACTACTGCTTCCAGATCGTGAAGCGGGAAATGGCTTCATGATTCATCGAATCTCGTCGATTCATGAAAGTTCACGAAAATCATCACGCACAAAAATTAAACATTTTCGAATTGGTTTTTCGACCTGTTATAAGGACTGATAACGGCGTGGTAGCTCTGAGGGACTGGAGGCAGGAATTTGACATAGTATTGGTAACATGTGTCGTCTGGAAGACTAGCCTTGTGTAGTACGAAGTATCACTTGTTCTCCCCGCCCCAAACGTGAAAGAAATTAGAAATTTTTAACAAATCTATACATGGGTACCTTCAGAGATTTTGGAAACGAGATTAACAAATTTTGCGGAGACGAGAACTTTTTTTCTTCTTTTTTTGCTTGTCGGCTTAAATCTTTAATTTTTGTATCCCCTTAAAAAATCTTCCAACGTTACTGAAGCACACCCCGACTCGAATGGGTGAAGCAAGGGACGGAATCACCGACGGTGTTAATCGTTAGGTTTCCCATTAACGAGAAAATTTTGACTCGAATCGGAAACTGAGGAGAGAATTCGTCAGGACGTCTGGTTGAGGATCTGAGGACCGCGGTTCAAAACAA